>OX297853.1:67531869-68860717 GCA_946477585.1 Cheilosia urbana | reverse complement strand
ACTAGTCGAGCTTTCCTTCTTTCAACACTTCCATCAGCATTAAACTTTGTTCTTAAAACCCATCTGCAACCGATAACTTTCTTGGTCTTTGGACGTTCAACAAGTTCCCATGCCTTTATGTCGCAAAGTGCGTTGAATTCTAATTCCATTGCAGCTCTCCACTCGCTGGCATTTGGTCCTTCCATTGCTTCTTTTACTGTTGGGTTGATCACGACGTCTCCTTGATTGGCTTCTTCCGCTAGCTCAGCTTCTTGTTTGTATTTAGCTATTATCATATTGAACAACTTACGTGGTCTTCCGCTTTTACCAGTTCTTTCAACTTTAGGCCTTCCAGGCCCCCTCTTAAGCGGAGTTGTTTCATTTATTTCAGCAATTGGATTGTTGACGGCATTTTGTTGAAAAATCGTTGGTTCATCGTTTTTTCTGTCACGATAATCGACGTCACTTTGTTCCTCTTGTTTTAAAATTTCGTTGTTAGTATCTACTGACGGCTGTCGAAGTGAAATTTCTAAGTCCATAAATTCTTTTGGATTCTCTACAGCTTCAATACATTTTGACCCTTCAATGAATTTGACGTCTCTGCTTACGATTATTCTTCTAGCAGCTGGATCCCATAGACGATAGGCTTTTGATGTATTTGAATATCCGGTAAATATACACTCTTTGGACCTTGAATCGAATTTTCCTTTGCCTGGAATCTTATCAAGAACGAATGCTTTGCAACCAAATGTTTTTAAATGCGAAACATCCGGTTTGTACCCGAATCTCACTTCGAACGGCGTCTTATTGTTGAGTTTCCTTGTTGGACAACGGTTTCTCAAATATGCAGCAGTTGATATAGCTTCGCCCCAGAAGCTAGGTGGAAGTTCTGATTGCAGCATCATGCATCGAGCCATTTCTACCAGGGTCCTGTTCATCCTTTCCGCGGTCCCATTTTGCTGAGGTGTATGAGCTACGGTATGTTCCCTCCTTATTCCTGCTTGTAGTATAAACTTTGTGAAGTCCCGTCCGCAATACTCCAAACCATTATCTGTCCGTAAAGTTTTTATTTTAAGATCCGTCTGATTTTCAATCAAGTTCTTATAGTTTATAAATGCTTCCTTAACATCACTTTTTGCCTTCAGGAAACTTACATCAACGAATCTTGATTTGTCGTCTATGAATGTTGCGAAGAACGAAGCACCACCAATTGTTTTTGTCCTCATTGGTCCACACACGTCAGAATGAACTAGCTGAATTAATTTAGTACTTCTTGTCTGGGATTCCTTGGGAAATGGTTGAGCACTCTGCTTACCTCGGATGCAAATTTCACATGTCGATAACTGGTTGTCAATTAAATGCGGTATTCCTTTGACCATTTTATTAGTGATAATCCTCTTAAGATCGCTTTCGTTTAGATGTCCATAACGCTGATGCCATTCATCAAGATTGTTCAGTTTGTCGCTGACAGCTGATGTTGACTCTAAACTTGATTCGATGAAGTAGAGATCACCTTTCCTTGCTGCCGTTAAAATGGTTTCATTCTTGTTGTTTTTGAATAGCGCTCCGTTTTCATCAAACTGAATTTTGTACCCATTCGAAACTGCCTTAGAGATGGATAAAAGGTTTGTCTTTAACTCCGGCACATATAAAACGTTGTTCAGTCGTATTGATTTTGAATTATTTCCGAAGTGAACATTAAGACGGACAGCTCCTTTTCCTAGTATATCTGTAGTTTTGTCAACCGCAAGCCTAACACTTTGATTTTCAATTCTAGTTAAATCTATGAATTTAGACCTATCCTGGCACATGTGCGACGTCGCTCCACTGTCTATGCACCAGTCAGTTATCGAATTTGAACTAGCCTGCATAGCGATACCAAAAGATATTTTTTCAGATAAGTTGTCGTCGAAATTTTGATGAAGTGATGATTGAAATGTTGGATTGGTTTTATATGCAACAGCTACGAATGCGTCCTCATCGACGTTTGATGCACTCTGCTTGGCTGACTTAAATTTGCCATTTTTGCTCCAACAATCTGCCGCTTTGTGTCCAGTCTTTTTGCAATAATTGCATTTGTATGACTTTTTGTTGTAATTGTTTGCATTGCTAGCTACTTTACCTGAATATGTTGACGATTCCTTTTTGCCCTGGAAGTACCGATTTTGTTTTACAGATGATTTAGCATAAAATGCATCTCCATCCTGTTGTTGTTGCCTTGCTTGAGTTATTTTTTCTTTTCTGGCACTGCTTTCTTCAAGGAGTTTTATTTTTAATGCCTCAGGCGTTGGTAAATCATCTCTTGCTTCTATTGCGCATCGAAAATTCTCATAGCTATCTGGAATACTGTACAACAATAGTATGGTGAGAAGATCTTCAGCTATGCCTATTTCCATTTCAGCAAGTTTGTCGATTGTGCCGAAAAAATTATTAAGATGGTCCATCATACTTTCACCGTTGTAACGTGCTGCTGCTTTGTCTAGGGTCCTTGCTGGCATGCTTGCACCCGCTCTCTAAGCTCGCCGGAGGGCGTGGGAGCTTGACCCTGGCACGTCACAAAAACCATCTCATGCCAGTCTTTAGCGCCGAGGTGATGTTGACGCTGCGAGAAATTGTTTCTTCACCCACCCTACCTTGGCTGTCGTACTCGCCTTAACAGCCCCTTAATTGGCATCTTCTCCTTCCTTTATTTCAGCAACATCCTTCCCTTTCCAAACCTCCTCATCCTCTCAACCCTTCTTAATTAGAACTCATGTTTATATTTTAAACATTCAATAAAAATTAGCTTTATTCATTGCAATGGTATTTATAATTTACTTTAAATTATTATTATTGTAATTAAACTAGTGCAAATAACTCAACAAAAAAAGAAAAGTATTCTAAATCTATACTTCTTCTCTTTAAACAACTCCCCCTCCCACTTAATCCCTGTACCACTTTATCAATAGTCCCCTGCCCACTGTTTCGTTTACGTATAAATACACAATATAATAAAATGGTCTAATCAGACTCACCGATACTGCTCAGCAACTGGCGATGATATGGCCACAGCATCCAGGTTGCGTTGATACTCTGCTTTCTTTCTTGTACCTGTATCACTTTAGAACGTTTAATTATTATATTATCTATATTCTACGAAACTACTTTATTTTTGGTACCCCGCACTTTACTTTTAAACTATAAATTGAAATTACTTTTCTTTCTAACAATTTACAGGATATATTTTAAATTTTTAGAATTCGCAAGCAAGTTTTTAAAGCAAATTTCAGCAAAAAAAATGAATCAAAAAAAAAAGGTACCCAAAAAAATTTCAGTAAATGAAACAAAAATCAAAAAAATTTAGTGGTGTTGTGCGGGATTCGAACCGGAGTTCGCCGTTGCAAGCGGTGCTTTCGCCGCCGCTATAACCGCTGCGCCAATGGGTGGTATTCGAACCGGTGTCCTAATTGCGGATTTGTGCTGGTTGTTTCCCGTTTAAATTTTCACCGGACGATATTTTTCTCCGGGAATCCGGGATAATTTTGTTTGGGCGGCCAACACTTCGTGTATGACCGCCAATTTGTGGGGATGAACTTGGAAATCCCTATTTGCACCAAAAAAAAACTACATACACTATATATCTTTTTATATATAATTTAGCTTTGCTTTACCTTTCTCTTCCTTTTCCTGTGTTAATTATATTCAGCTGCCCTATATCTTGGCGGCTTTTCCTTATTATAACACTTCTTCTGGACTCTTGGTAAAAACTTCACTATTCTTTTCTTTTAACTTTTTTAAAATTTCTTGTAAGATTCGTGCGGCAGGCAACACACAGTTTCAAATTAAAAACTGTTCCGGCTTTTACAAAATTCAAACGAATAATGACCGCTGCGGGGATTATTCGACGGCAAAGCCAAACATTTTCCTTCCCCAGTATTGCTGTTCTCAAAGCTTTAAACTCGCAATTTCTTAACTGTTGGCCTATAGTTTAAAGCCGCTTCTCATTCTCTTTTTACCATCATTCTCTTAACTAGCGAACTTGTATTTTTGTGTCAGCCTGTGTTTTCCCCACACTACCCAGATTAACGAACGCAGTCGTCAGTGGCTAGGAAGTGTGAGAACGGTCGGTCATGTGGTGTATTTTTGACAGACGAGCTACGAGCAGTAGAATTTACAAAACAAATCCGTAAAATTTGTTGTTCGCAAATTATTTTTATTGTTTTGCTACATTATTTAAAATCTTTATAAATTCAATAATATTAACTTAAATACGTGGTCGTTTTTTGTTAATGCGTCAATATTGTTGTTCGGACACATATTTGTTTTGCAACACAGGGCTTTTGCTTTTGTTCGATACAATTTATCGAAAAATTGCAAAAATACGAACCCACGCGTTTCTTAAGTGTTTTTTAATAATTTTAATTCGAGTTGAAGTGAACAGTGCAACACAAGTAAATAAATGCTTCTTACGTGGGTCGCGAACCCCGATCAAAAGCCGGGCAAATAATATCAGATAAGTGAATTGTTTTTAATGTTTTTTTTTTGACGTGATTCTTTGTGGTGTTTTGTGTTTCTTTTAGGTTAGCTATTGCCGGATGTCTTTGGCGTGAAATATCCCTATGGGTTTGCCACTTCGCGTTTCAAGATGGTACATACAGTTCCCTATCACTTCTCGCACCCTGGACTTAAGAAACTTCGGCATCAACTTGGAGTTCTGTCCTTGCGCAAATTTGCTCTGCGCGAAGTTTCGGTGAAATACTTCCTGGCCAACTCTAAAGGATACTGGACGAGACCGTGAGTTGTATGTGTTTTTAGATTTTTCATGTGCCTTCAGCAACCTTTCAGAAATTCCTTGTCGAATCATTATTGTTTTCGTCTCGTTAGGTATGGCCAACATCTCAGGGTCTGCCAGTGCCTTTAAGCTACGGAGTACATTATAAGCTGACGCATGGGTAATCATGTTTTGCCCAAAAAGAGCATAGTATGGCTGACATCCAATGGCTTCGTGTGTGTCGGAACGCAAAGCACATGCTATGCTCGACAAGTGGGAATCCCAATCATTTTGTTGTTCAGCTATAAGTACCCGCAGCTTGTTCAAGACGCTTCGGTTGACCCTTTCTGAGATATTGGCTTGCGGTGAATAGAGGGCGGTCCGCACATGCCTAACTCCATAATCCGACAGGAACCTCTGAAATTCATTCGAAATGAATTGCTTTCCGTTGTCGGAGTGAATAACCTCAGGTGTGCCGAAGGTATGAAAAACATCGCACTCCAGGTATTGCACTATCCGTGCAGAAGTAGCTTTGGGTAGGGCTTTTAAAAACATAAATTTCGTAAAGTGATCCACAGCTATAAATATGGACACGTTACCTCGCTTCGTTCGCGGATATGGTCCTAAGAGGTCGATGTAGAGGCGTTGCATCGGTCTTTCGGACACAATCTGCTTGGTGATTGGTGGACGAAGAATCGTATTTGGTGCCTTGACGGACTTACACATCTCGCAGTGACTCACATATTGTTTTATGTCCCTTACCATTCTGGGCCAATAATATTTTTCGCGAATGCGGCTGTAAGTTTTGGCGAAGCCGCTATGACAACAGAGTTTGGTATTGTGAGCCATTTCTACTGCAATCTGTGTGAGTTCTTCTGGCAACCAAAGACGCCATAACGAATCCTCGTTACCAACCTCACCAGTCCTGAACCTAACTCTTTTGTATATATATTTTCCCGACACAACTAGGTCAGGAAGAGCAGATTGGTTCTTGATGATGTCCTCTCTCAACTTGGCATATTCCTCCGAGTCAAACTGCTCCGAAGCCAAATCAACATCTACACCTATCGACGTTGCTGAAATCTCTTCCATGTCACCTCGTGATAAAGCATCAGGTACCACGTTGAGAGATCCCTTCCGATGTTCAATAACAAAATCGAATCGTTGGAGCTCTAAACTCCACCTCGCAAGTCTTCCGCTTAACTCTTTTTGCGACATCAGCCACTTTAGACTAGAGTGATCTGTTATTATTCGGAAAGGCGATCCCTCAACATAGGCTCTGAACC
Source organism: Cheilosia urbana (assembly GCA_946477585.1). Classification (NCBI taxonomy): domain Eukaryota; kingdom Metazoa; phylum Arthropoda; class Insecta; order Diptera; family Syrphidae; genus Cheilosia; species Cheilosia urbana. Next base: position 68,854,702 of record OX297853.1, on the reverse strand, counting down.
TTCGCACACTCAGGACAGCGGCAAGACATTCCAGCTCCGTGACGGTGTAGTTCTTTTGTGCCTTGTTGAGCTTTTTGGACATAAAAGCTATCGGAGTTTCGTGTTGACTCTCATCAAGTTGGAAGAGGACGCCTCCTACGCCCTCTGAGGACGCATCGCACTGGATAGTAAATTGCTTACTAAAGTTTGGCTGTGTAAGAACAGGAGCCGAGGTAAGAGCCAATTTTAATTTTTCGAATGCTTCTAAAGCTTCAGGTGTAATTTCAAAACCTTTTTTCTTCTTTAGACAGTCAGATAAAGGAGCAGCTAGATCGGAATAGTTCTTGATAAATCGCCTATACCACCCGGTTAAGCCTAAAAATCTCCGAACTTGCCTCGGTGTCTTGGGAACGGGAAACTCTACCATTGCCTCGATTTTGTCAGGATTTGTCTTCAAGTTACCCTGACCAACAATGTATCCAAGATACTTAATTTCCCGCATGCAGAACTTGCTTTTGTCGAGATTAATGGTGAGATTTGCCCTACGTAAGCAGCCAGCCACCTCGTTCAGTACACGGATGTGGGAGTCGAAGTCCGCTGTACATATCAACAGGTCGTCTAAGTATACAAACACATGCTCTCGTAGACGTGAGGGGATTACACGGTCCATCAGTCGGCACATCCTCTGTGCGGCGTTGCATAGCCCGAAAGGCATAACCGTAAATTGGTAGAGTGGCCGACCGGGTACTGCAAATGCAGTTTTGCTTCTGGACTCCTTATCTAGCGGGATTTGCCAAAAAGCATCTTTGAGGTCAAGCCCCGTAATGAAAAATGTGTCTTGCAGTCTACTTAGAAGACCGTCGATATGTGGCAGCGGATACGCGTCTTTGACGGTCACAGCGTTCACTTTTCGAAAGTCCAAACACAACCGGACTTTACCAGGCTTCCTGACGAGCACCGTAGGGGAACACCAAGGAGAATTACTCTCTTCGATCACGCCAAGCTCTAACATGCGGTCCAACTCCTTGAAGACTTCTTCCTGGCGAACCGGGGACAATGGATAGTGCCGAGATTTGATGGGCACTGCGTTGCCAACATCAATACTGTGAGTTTCGAGACTCGTTCTACCAAGACCTACCTCAACAAAGTTCGGAAAAAGCTTTTTGGTGGCATTTAAGCGAAGGTTTTGCTCGGGGGTAAGTCTTATCAAATCAGCTGCTTCTTTAAAACTAACACTTTCTTCACTTAGCATGACATCGGTCTGGATTTCGTTGATTTGTGGGCCTAAATGGAACTCTCTCCAGAAATTCATTCCCAGGTAAACCTTCTGAGTTAAGTTGGGAATTAAGTAGAATAAAATGGGCTTGGTTACGCCGTTCAGCGTAGTTTGAAGTTCACAAAACCCCACAATATCATGCGCTGTACCGTCAGCAGTTCGCACATGGTTCTTGTAAGGCTTCACTGCAATCCCATTTCGTTCCACTAAATCCCAACACCCACTACCTAGCACAGAGATGGATGCTCCGCTGTCGAGTAAGCCAAAAACTTGCTCACCCGCCAGCTGAACGTTGGCATACATCCGACCATCTGTGTCTGAAGAAATGATAGTCTCCACAATCATTTTACGAATTTTTTGGCGGTTCCGGAACCGATGTCTGCATTTCTGAATGTGTCTGCTTGCTGAACTACTATCAGTTCCCATTATCTGAGAACGAACCTTATAGTAGTTCAGTTTTCGTTCGTGCAGGGACTTCAGAGCGAAAGTGTTAATAGGGTGACTGTCTAAATTTGAATCTGTATCCACTTTACGTTTTAAAATTTGTATTGGAGCATTTTTTGAAGAGGGCTCCGTACTCTTGTTCAGCATATCGGGACTTAACTGGATGTGCCGGGGTTGTTCTCCCAGGAACGACTCTCCCCGCTTCTCCTTTCGTTCCTGCGATAGTTTCCCGAATGCTCCGTACATTCCGGAGTTGCCACACCCTTTTTACCACACAGAAAACAAAACAGATTTCGGACGTGAGACGGACATTGGTAGAAAGTGTGACCAGATTGATCACAGTTCCAACAACTAAGGGCAGAAAAGCTCACTCTTCTACTGCCAGATGTTATAGCAGCGACTTCTTCTAAGTTCGGATCAGCCGTTTCTGTCTCTTCTTCTACCCTGATCTCATGAACAACTCTTTGAGAAGAAGATCGCTTTACAAGGAATCGCTCGGTTTCTCTAGCTTTATTTCGAAGCTGCTCTAAGCTTTTGATATCAGCCGCCAGAAGCACTTCGCCTATTTTGTCTTTTGCGTTGCTTCTTATGACATCAATCAGCTTTTTGGTATCGAAGGGATCGTTGAGGCGATCGTTGAGATCTATTATCGAACCATAAAAGTCATCGAACGATTCCTTGTATTGTTGCTTTCTCGTGAGCAGCTTCATGAAGATGTCCACGTCACTCTCTGGACGACCAAACTCTTTCTTCATTGCAGTCTTAACGTCTGCAAAACTCGCCGTCGGGTTTTTGCGCAGAAACGCCCAAAACCACTTATTCGCTTTTCCAAACAGAAGCGTATGGAAGTTTGCGGTTATTTGTTCGTCGCTGTATGACGACGAAGCCTGCAGACGGTTGACTTTGAACAGAAAGTCGGAGATGTTTTCTGTCCCGTCGAATTTTACGTTCCATCTATCCAACCTACACATTTCAGACGAGCTGATATTAGAACCGCCTTGCGCATTGGAAGCAGTTCGTGAAAGAGAATGTCTTGGATTTGGGACGGGAGGTGTAACTCTTGTTGATGGTAATACCTGTGGTGGAAATTGTTGTGGGATGTCACCATCAAATGAATTATTTTGGGCAGTTGCCGGATTGGAGATGTTGTCCATCCTGTCTAATACCCTATTCATAAACAGGTCCATCTGTTGGAAAAATCGCATCTGGTTTAAATTCAGATTGCGTTCAATTCTGTCCGCTAAATCAATGTTTATGGAATTTGCAGCATTAGAAGAACCTGCAACAGGTTGCTCGTTATTATTTCGCTCTTGCGACATGTTTGGAGATGAGTCTTCCGAAAAAGTTATGGAATTATCGAATGTTAATCGGCTGATATTCCTATAATAACGCTTTTGAAATCTATCGAACTCAGATTCCGTATCTGCTGTAAAATCGTCGTTAATCTGTGGACCGTTTAGACGACTATGGTTGCTCATATTAGCGTACGATGCAGATAAGGACAACCGATTACGTTCAAGCACGACACTTTTTCACGAAACACAATTCAGAAAACACGGGTAACAAAGAGAAATTAAAAGGAATGATGATAAAGAAGACTGGACTTAAAATCCAATCAAGAGTGTTTAAAATTCAACACAATAAAACCAAACAGAACCCAGATAAAACAAAGCTCAATATAATATATAAAAAAAACGAAAGGAATAAATAAAAAGTATGAAATAATAAAAAAAATTTGATAAATGATGTACCCAAAATGTTTGATAAAACGCTGTAAATTTGAATAAAACAATGAAAATTCATAAACTGGTTGAGGATGAGGACCACGGCCGAGAAAGGACACTGCTGGAGAAAAGAGAAGATGCCGTAGTTCTGAGAGCCAATTAAAAACAAGGAAAAAATTGAAATAAGCTACTTTTACACGGTAAAATCTTGAAGTTACTCTACTGAATTTACTTTTATCACCATTTTTATCGTTTCAGGACACAGCACTCAAATTGCATGACTGCAGTGGCTCAAAAACAACATAAAACGACCAATAATTTGCTTAGAGGATAACACAGAAGACAATTTCTTCATATCCACTGGTCTCTCTATACAAAAACAATTTGTACTGAATGTGTTTGTAAGTGCCCGGGCATGTGTGAACCTGCTTTACAGATTCCCACATGACTCAGGCACTTTAGAACACATTATTGTTTTGTGGTTTGGTACCATTTTCCTCATCGCAACGCGATACCGAGTCTACGTCACTCAATCATCGGGACTTATGAGGAAAGATGATTCCAAACCTACAAAAAAAAATTTAAAAATCAAAAAAAATCAAACAAAAATTGAAAGGCTCAAAAAAACAGCCACGCTATCTTTCAAGCGGGCCACACGTCGTGGATGCCACTTAAAAACCGAGGCATCGGTTACAACGCTTCACGTTGGGCGCCATTTTGTAACGTGCTGCTGCTTTGTCTAGGGTCCTTGCTGGCATGCTTGCACCCGCTCTCTAAGCTCGCCGGAGGGCGTGGGAGCTTGACCCTGGCACGTCACAAAAACCATCTCATGCCAGTCTTTAGCGCCGAGGTGATGTTGACGCTGCGAGAAATTGTTTCTTCACCCACCCTACCTTGGCTGTCGTACTCGCCTTAACAGCCCCTTAATTGGCATCTTCTCCTTCCTTTATTTCAGCAACATCCTTCCCTTTCCAAACCTCCTCATCCTCTCAACCCTTCTTAATTAGAACTCATGTTTATATTTTAAACATTCAATAAAAATTAGCTTTATTCATTGCAATGGTATTTATAATTTACTTTAAATTATTATTATTGTAATTAAACTAGTGCAAATAACTCAACAAAAAAAGAAAAGTATTCTAAATCTATACTTCTTCTCTTTAAACAACTCCCCCTCCCACTTAATCCCTGTACCACTTTATCAATAGTCCCCTGCCCACTGTTTCGTTTACGTATAAATACACAATATAATAAAATGGTCTAATCAGACTCACCGATACTGCTCAGCAACTGGCGATGATATGGCCACAGCATCCAGGTTGCGTTGATACTCTGCTTTCTTTCTTGTACCTGTATCACTTTAGAACGTTTAATTATTATATTATCTATATTCTACGAAACTACTTTATTTTTGGTACCCCGCACTTTACTTTTAAACTATAAATTGAAATTACTTTTCTTTCTAACAATTTACAGGATATATTTTAAATTTTTAGAATTCGCAAGCAAGTTTTTAAAGCAAATTTCAGCAAAAAAAATGAATCAAAAAAAAAAGGTACCCAAAAAAATTTCAGTAAATGAAACAAAAATCAAAAAAATTTAGTGGTGTTGTGCGGGATTCGAACCGGAGTTCGCCGTTGCAAGCGGTGCTTTCGCCGCCGCTATAACCGCTGCGCCAATGGGTGGTATTCGAACCGGTGTCCTAATTGCGGATTTGTGCTGGTTGTTTCCCGTTTAAATTTTCACCGGACGATATTTTTCTCCGGGAATCCGGGATAATTTTGTTTGGGCGGCCAACACTTCGTGTATGACCGCCAATTTGTGGGGATGAACTTGGAAATCCCTATTTGCACCAAAAAAAAACTACATACACTATATATCTTTTTATATATAATTTAGCTTTGCTTTACCTTTCTCTTCCTTTTCCTGTGTTAATTATATTCAGCTGCCCTATATCTTGGCGGCTTTTCCTTATTATAACACTTCTTCTGGACTCTTGGTAAAAACTTCACTATTCTTTTCTTTTAACTTTTTTAAAATTTCTTGTAAGATTCGTGCGGCAGGCAACACACAGTTTCAAATTAAAAACTGTTCCGGCTTTTACAAAATTCAAACGAATAATGACCGCTGCGGGGATTATTCGACGGCAAAGCCAAACATTTTCCTTCCCCAGTATTGCTGTTCTCAAAGCTTTAAACTCGCAATTTCTTAACTGTTGGCCTATAGTTTAAAGCCGCTTCTCATTCTCTTTTTACCATCATTCTCTTAACTAGCGAACTTGTATTTTTGTGTCAGCCTGTGTTTTCCCCACACTACCCAGATTAACGAACGCAGTCGTCAGTGGCTAGGAAGTGTGAGAACGGTCGGTCATGTGGTGTATTTTTGACAGACGAGCTACGAGCAGTAGAATTTACAAAACAAATCCGTAAAATTTGTTGTTCGCAAATTATTTTTATTGTTTTGCTACATTATTTAAAATCTTTATAAATTCAATAATATTAACTTAAATACGTGGTCGTTTTTTGTTAATGCGTCAATATTGTTGTTCGGACACATATTTGTTTTGCAACACCGTCTCTCATTTTGGTGAACAGCAATTGCTTCAGCAAAGTGGCTTTACGTGCCGGTCCTTTGGAGTGGTAAACTTCATCGAGTTTCATCCAAACATCGTTTGCTGTGCAGCAATGCTTAATGTGGCACAATTCGGATGGTGACATGGATAAAATTATATCTGCCCTTGCTTTTTGATCAGCAACTACCCAGGCATTGATGGCTGTTAAGTTACTCACTACGCCATTTTCTTGAGTCACAGGGTCAGGTTTTCGATTTAAACCATTTACGTAGTTCCAATGATCATTTTTCACTAGGATAGCACACATTTGGAGCTTCCAAGTGTCGAAATTGTCTTTATGCAATTTTTCAATTTGTACAACGTGCCCCGACATATTTATTTTTTGATTTTTGATATTCTTTAATTTGACTTCAACTTTATTCCGCAGTTAGGGTCTGGGCCCATAACTTGTTGTTGAATATTATGAATAATAAGTTGAACTTTGTAATAAAACAATGAAAGATATATTTTACTTGGAGCGTCTTCCAGCCACCATCTTTATTTAAGAAGAGATTAATTAATAATAATGAAAAAGGTAAAGAAAAAGAAAGAGATACTTCAATAAACAAAGGTAGATATATATCTACGTAAGAAGAAGGATACAGATGTCATGTATCGTAACCGTGTTGCCACTTTATTTACAATATAGTAACAACAAGGACTTACACGAAAAAGTTTCTAACGTAAAGGTAAGATTAGACGGTATGCCAAGTGGTCATAAAATGCCAATTTCTGACAGTTCTCCTGTCAAAATATGGTCATACAATGTAATGGGCATATCTCATATGCCCTAATGACCTAAATGCCACATATGACCACGCCGATTTTGACAGATAAAAATGCCAAAATTGCTATTTTGGCATTTTTATCTGTCTGTTTATATAGTGTAATCGGACAATAAGCACGAATGCCAGCATAAACCCTACATGCCCATATGCTGTTTATTGGAGTTTCGTTGTGGCATTTGCTGGCATTTTTGATGGAACAAGAATTATTTTGTTGTCGTCGGTGTTTGAGTTCGTGGGATTGTGATTTATTTTCATTTTCGTTCTCTTTTTTTTGGAAAAATAACAAATATGAAATGAAAAAATTACAAATGCCTCAAATGACCACCAAGGCAAATATGACCATATTGGTAATTTTGGTCATATAGTCTAATATACAGTTTTGATAATCCTGGCATTTTGGTCATTTGACAGCTAATCTGATCATTTGCCTGTTGGCATTCATATGCATAATTGGCATACAGTCTAATCTTAGCTTAAGTGTCGTGGTCCTAAGGTTAACGCTTAAGGACCGGTCTGTTCACAGATGGTTAAATTCATGGTTGAATCTTGGTTATATTTATTCATCGGTTATTCCAATTATTTATTAACCAAAGAATCAGTAGTTTGGTTAGTTAACCAGTGAAATCGATAACCAGCCGCTTTTGAGCGATTGATTTTCTGTAATTTCGTTTGTTCAACATTTTTTAAAGACTACGTAGGTATTCATTTTGACATACCTAGCTGATATACAAAAACTTTTGAACATAAAGAAATAGAACGAAGGAATATATAACGCAAGATGGAGTGAACCAATACACATCGGTTTCGTTGAGGTTTTCAACTGACACATAAGTATAGAATACACAACTCGCCAAAATAATGAATGCAAAGGATGAAGTAAGATGATTTTCAAAAATTGTTGGCCGATGACAGTTCTTATAAATTGAGATAAAGCACACGCGCTAAAAATATTGAGAGAACGAGGAAATTGCGATTGTCGTTGAATAAATTCACATGAGGCCTGTTAATTTGTAATAAATTTGATTAGTTTTGGCTTTATTTCGGGTTTGTTCTCAAAAAATCAACAACTCAAAAGACTAACAAATACAAAGTTTCATTCTTTAGTTCTTCAAAAATTCCTGTATAATTTGGTTATGACATTCATTTTTGCGTTTATTAAGTTTACTAAAAAAAATACATTAATAAAATACCTACCGAAATAAATTACTTATCAAAAACAAACGGACCCGAAAAACAAAAAAATATAACCATGGATTCGGTCAATCATTAAATGAAAAATAAACTGGAAAAATGGAACGATTTGCTGCAAAACTATGGTTTGGTGACCGAAGTGAAAAAACGGTCAACAGACACTCATTGGTTATCACTGATTTATAATCATTTTGCAAAAACTCGACGAATTGGAAATATTCATACGCGAGAAAGATCTTGACATTTGCTTGATTTCTGAAACTCACGTGAAAAAGGGATCGAGCTTGAAAATAAAAGGCTATAATGACTTCCACGCTTGTCACCCTTCGGGAAACGCGAGAGGTGTATCGTCATTGTTTATTAAAGACTGCATTGAACAATACGAAGACCTGAAGATAGAGCTTGAAACTATGCAACTGTGCACGATTCGTGTTAAAAATAGTCAGCATACTCTTAGAATTTCATCTATCTACTGTCCACCGCGTTCCGCGCTTGTAAAAACCGATTATACTAACTTGCTTATCGCTCAAACCAAACTTCATTATTGGCGGCGATTTTAATGCAAAACACACTTTCTGGGGTTTTAGATATATATCGCGAAAAGGAAGAATGCTATATGGGGCAGGTATGGAGTATAGTTGTGATTTCCACTCGACGGGCAAACCCACCTACTGGCCAACTGATACTTCAAAAATACCTGATCTGATCGATTTTTTCGTCGTGAAAGGAATACCTACCAACCACATTGAAGTCGAAGAGAGCTTTGATCTGTCATCTGATCATTCACCGGTTATTTTAACATTGAGCGTAAAACTAGTAAATAACCTTGAGCTAGTGAGATTAACTGGTAGAACAACTAACTGGGAATGCTTTAGGAACGAAGTTGAAGAGAATGTTGAACTTAGCGTTCCACTTACGACACGACGAACATGGACCTGGTAGGTTCACATCGGGCTTTTGTTTCTTGGGTAATGTAGCAGCTCTTAAGTAAGGGTTATATATGTTTGGATTGTTCAATATAGCATTATTCGTGGTCGAATTTGGTTTAATATCAGTCTCGACTTTTGAATCCTTTTCTGGTTTGTCATTGTTACCTTCCTCCCCATCGTCTTCATTTCCACTTTCAATGTCATTATCTGCCAATTGAATGAGTCTTCATAGGTAAATTGTTCAATAGTTAATTGTATACCTTTACTCGAAACGTCTTCCGTTCGATTCGCTACCAGATAATGATATTCCAATTCTTCGAAATCAAATACTTGATCCGTTGGATTAAGGGCTGCTAAATATGGTGGAAAGGCAGGCTTACAGGCTATCACTGAAAATAAATAATTTTAGTTGAACGAGTTACAACAATCTATATAAATATCGAAGTGTCTATTCGCACACCATAGGGGCACGCCTTAGGTCGACGCCTTAGGGACACGACTACGTAAGAAATGTCACTCCTATTTTGACGGCCAAATGGCTGTATTCAGTACCATACATGAGTCGTGTTTTTTTGAGCTTCGATCTCAGCAAAGGTATACAAAATAAAATTGTTTGGATTTTTTCTTGAAATTACACACACATGTTTCAGAAGTGTGAATGTGTTTTCATATTTTGTTCACTTATTTGAAATTTAGATGAGGCGAAAAAATTGTGAAGTAATTTTTTTTTTCTTGAAATTACACACATGCTTCAGAAGTGTGAATGTGTTTTCATATTTTGTTCAGGCGAAAAAATTGTGAAGTAATTTTTTTATTTTTTTCTTGAAATTACACACATGCTTCAGAAGTGTGAATGTGTTTTCATATTTTGTTCAGCGAAAAAATTGTGAAGTAATTTTTTTATTTTTTTCTTGAAATTACACACATGCTTCAGAAGTGTGAATGTGTTTTCATATTTTGTTCACTTATTTGGAATTTAGTTGAGGCGAAAAAATTGTGAAGTCATTTTTGCCCATAGCCCTCATACCAAGTTGAGCCTTACCAAGTTGAGCCTTAAAACGTACAGGCTCGTGCCCGAAAATGTAATACTGGAGTTTAGAGTACTTTTTGTGAGCGAAGCGAGCCCTCATACCAAGTTGAGCCTTACCAAGTTGAGCCTTAAAACGTACAGGCTCGTGCCCGAAAATGTAATACTGGAGTTTAGAGTCCTTTTTGTGAGCGAAGCGAGCCCTCATACCAAGTTGAGCCTTACCAAGTTGAGCCTTAAAACGTACAGGCTCGTGCCCGAAAATGTAATACTGGAGTTTAGAGTCCTTTTTGTGAGCGAAGCGAGCCCTCATACCAAGTTGAGCCTTACCAAGTTGAGCCTTAAAACGTACAGGCTCGTGCTCGAAAATGTAATACTGGAGTTTAGAGTCCTTTTTGTGAGCGAAGCGAGCCCTCATACCAAGTTGAGCCTTACCAAGTTGAGCCTTAAAACGTACAGGCTCGTGCCCGAAAATGTAATACTGGAGTTTAGAGTCCTTTTTGTGAGCGAAGCGAGCCCTCATACCAAGTTGAGCCTTACCAAGTTGAGCCTTAAAACGTACAGGCTCGTGCCCGAAAATGTAATACTGGAGTTTAGAGTCCTTTTTGTGAGCGAAGCGAGCCCTCATACCAAGTTGAGCCTTAAAACGTGCAGGCTCGCGCCCGAAAATGTAATACTGGAGTTTAGAGTCCTTTTTGTGAGCGAAGCGAGCCCTCATACCAAGTTGAGCCTTACCAAGTTGAGCCTTAAAACGTACAGGCTCGTGCCCGAAAATGTAATACTGGAGTTTAGAGTCCTTTTTGTGAGCGAAGCGAGCCCTCATACCAAGTTGAGCCTTACCAAGTTGAGCCTTAAAACGTACAGGCTCGTGCTCGAAAATGTAATACTGGAGTTTAGAGTCCTTTTTGTGAGCGAAGCGAGCCCTCATACCAAGTTGAGCCTTACCAAGTTGAGCCTTAAAACGTACAGGCTCGTGCCCGAAAATGTAATACTGGAGTTTAGAGTCCTTTTTGTGAGCGAAGCGAGCCCTCATACCAAGTTGAGCCTTACCAAGTTGAGCCTTAAAACGTACAGGCTCGTGCCCGAAAATGTAATACTGGAGTTTAGAGTCCTTTTTGTGAGCGAAGCGAGCCCTCATACCAAGTTGAGCCTTACCAAGTTGAGCCTTAAAACGTACAGGCTCGTGCCCGAAAATGTAATACTGGAGTTTAGAGTCCTTTTTGTGAGCGAAGCGAGCCCTCATACCAAGTTGAGCCTTACCAAGTTGAGCCTTAAAACGTACAGGCTCGTGCCCGAAAATGTAATACTGGAGTTTAGAGTCCTTTTTGTGAGCGAAGCGAGCCCTCATACCAAGTTGAGCCTTACCAAGTTGAGCCTTAAAACGTACAGGCTCGTGCCCGAAAATGTAATACTGGAGTTTAGAGTCCTTTTTGTGAGCGAAGCGAGCCCTCATACCAAGTTGAGCCTTAAAACGTACAGGCTCGTGCCAGCCTGTTTCGAAGGCTAAAACAAAAAAGTTGTTTGAGGAAATAAATTAGCATTTTTAGCCTTCGAAAATTTTAGTAAATACAAATAAAAAATTCGCGCGAATTTATTACTTTTATTTACTAAAATTTTCGAAGGCTAAAAATGCTGATTTATTTCCTCAAACAACTTTTTTGTTTTAGCCTTCGAAAATTTTAGTAAATAAAAGTAAAAAATTCGCGCGAATTTATTACTTTTATTTACTAAAATTTTCGAAGGCTAAAAATGCTAATTTATTTCCTCAAACAACTTTTTTGTTTTAGCCTTCGAAACTTTTAGGAAATAAAAGTAAAAAATTCGCGCGAATTTATTACTTTTATTGACTAAAATTTTCGAAGGCTAAAAATGCTGATTATTTCCTCAAACAACTTTTTTGTTTTAGCCTTCGAAAATTTTAGTAAATAAAAGTAAAAAATTCGCGCGAATTTATTACTTTTATTGACTAAAATTTTCGAAGGCTAAAAATGCTGATTTATTTCCTCAAACAACTTTTTTGTTTTAGCCTTCGAAACTTTTAGGAAATAAAAGTAATAAATTCGCGCGAATTTTTTACTTTTATTTTCTTAAATATGAAACCATAAAAATCCTACTTTACTTTGCTGAGATTGAAGCTCAAAAAAACACACCTATGATATAATGTTCCACATTCCACAATTCCAGCACAATATTTTCATCGCTGGATGAACCCAATGGAGGAATAGAACATCGTCTTTGAGCACAGCCATTTGGTGACAGTTCTTATTACGTTACGTTGGTGGCTTTAAAAGTGAAAGATTTTATTTCACAACACCGAATAAATTCAATTATTTCGCGTTTTTTACCAATTTATTTACATTTAGCATATGCAATATACACGCTAAATGCAAATAAATCTATTAACTTCCATCCCATAGTGTGCCATGTGTCTAAATAGTGTTTTAATACCGTTTAATCTTTTTACATTATAAAGATACATGATTAATATGTATTTTAAGTTGAGTGAAACACTTTAGGAAGTAAAAAGTGTATATATGTGAAGGATATAATCAACCTTCATTTAATTAAGTGTATATTATATCCTGTAAACTAAACCTAAACCTTGAAATCAGTGAAATAAAAAGTCGTCTCTAAAAACAATTTCTATTTATTTGTAAAAAGTGTCTCAATTCCACAATTCCGTCTGCAATGACATTTCACTACGTTGTCGTGCCTCTATGGCGTGCCTCTACGGCGTACCTATAAGGTGTGCGAATAGCATCAGCCTATAAATATATTATAAGCTACATGGAAACATATTGTCTTCCGTATCGAAAAGGCTGTGAGTTTCTGAAGTCTTTGATAAAAACTTCGTAAGGGCCTTTTCGATGTCCCTTTTCTGATTTGCTGCCTTTTCGCGAATGGCTTCATACTCCGTAACCGGTTGTTTGTGAGTCTAGATTAAAAGCAGAATCAGCATTTAAGTTAGTTTTGAATGAAGAACAAAAAATCACTTACAGGAGTACGAATATAAGCATGCGGATCTGGCAAAACTGGGAAGTAACTAGGTATATGTGGTGGATGTACGTTTTTTGTACCAGCTTGTAGTAGATTGAGTTGTTTTTGATGTGATGCTTGTGCTGGCAGCGGTATTACTTGACGATTTTCACGCTTAGCGAATGCTTCAATACCTTGTAAAGAGATTCCCATATTTATCAAGGCAACAACAACATCACCAAGTACCTACAGGGATTGTTCTGCCGGATAATTCACAGTAACTTCGTGCGGAAGTTCCCACTTCTGTAATTACTAAAATCATAGTAGTTGAAATGTGTCTGTAAGTGTTTTTTGATTAAAAACTTACAACTTTGTATCATTTCTGTAAGTGTCTCAAAGCAATCTTTGTCGACGTTATCGAAGCCTTTTTCTAAAAGTATTCCTGATACGACCATGTTCAGGATTTTTCTACGCGGATTTCCTGTTGGTGTAGTACTTTCTGGTTTCTCCATTTGATGTAATATTGAATTTCATACAAAAATTTATTTAAAAACTTATTACGTATCTGTACGATTTTTGTGTATAAAAAATTAGTTGAAACTTCTTTTTCGGTTGACAGCCGCTTCTGATTTAAGTGCTGCCAAGTTTTCGTATCTAGTTCTGGATTTACACGATCCGATTTTCGAAGTAGTTAAGGACTTACACGAAAAAGTTTCTAACGTAAAGGTAAGATTAGACGGTATGCCAAGTGGTCATAAAATGCCAATTTCTGACAGTTCTCCTATCAAAATATGGTCATACAATGTAATGGGCATATCTCATATGCCCTAATGACCTAAATGCCACATATGACCACGCCGATTTTGACAGATAAAAATGCCAAAATTGCTATTTTGGCATTTTTATCTGTCTGTTTATATAGTGTAATCGGACAATAAGCACGAATGCCAGCATAAACCCTATATGCCCATATGCTGTTTATTGGAGTTTCGTTGTGGCATTTGCTGGCATTTTTGATGGAACAAGAATTATTTTGTTGTCGTCGGTGTTTGAGTTCGTGGGATTGTGATTTATTTTCATTTTCGTTCTCTTTTTTCTGGAAAAATAACAAATATGAAATGAAAAAATTACAAATGCCTCAAATGACCACCAAGGCAAATATGACCATATTGGTAATTTTGGTCATATAGTCTAATATACAGTTTTGATAATCCTGGCATTTTGGTCATTTGACAGCTAATCTGATCATTTGCCTGTTGGCATTCATATGCATAATTGGCATAAGGTTAGTACGCTGCTCGAGCTAAATTTTCGCTACCATACAAAAATCTCTCCAAAATGTAGCTGAGCTAAATTTTAGCGAACCCATTTAGCTGAGTGGTACGCTGCTCGAGCTAAATAATCAAACTTTTGTTTCGGAATGTCCTTCATGCAGCTGTCAAAATTTAGCGCGCCCATTTAATGGGTCGGTACATTTTTCTCAAACTAAATTTTGACAGATCGCTCTGCTTTGTCTTTTGTTGTGTATTGTGTTCAAATGCAAAAGATGATTGATTATAGCCAATATATGGACGAGGAGTATTTAGAGCTAGAATCATTTATTGAAATTGAAGAGAAGACCTTGGAATTTAATACGAAAAAAAGAAAACGGAAAAATAAAACAATTTTTAGCGTCGAGGAGAAAAAAAAGTTGGCGATGCTGGTGGAGCAACATCCATCTATATGGAGCCTTGCAGATAGAAACCACAGCAACTTGGACGCAGTTAATGCTGATTGGAGAGCTATATCTGAAGCACTATTAAAAACAGGTAAGTTCTGTTTACTTCTTAAAAACCACATACATAACACAAATGTTTTTTGTTATAGTTGATGACTGCAAAGTACAATGGAAATCTTTACGGGATAGCCATCGCTATCATAAAACCGCCAAAAAATTGGAGAAATCAGGGAGTGCCGCAAAAGAATTCTCCGAAGACAATGACGAACACCTTTCTGAGGATACCGTTGATTGGGAATTCTCTGCGTGCCTATCATTTCTCACCCCGGCATCTAGCAAAAGAAGGTATATGTAACTATGCAATATAGATATGATTCATTTATTTCATTTTTCCATCTGTTTCCAGGACATTTACTAATGCTTCAGTTTGTGAAAAGAATTTACTTGAAGATGTAGAAGCTCAACAAGTTGCTACTTCAAGTGCTCCATGCTCCAGCTACACATATGTATGTTTATGTATCTAAACTTTATATTATAATAACCAACTTATAAGTTTTGTTTGTTTTGTTTTAGAAAACAGCAAGACCACAAAAAAAAGATGGTATTGCGGAAAATGTGGCTTCCATAACGCAGACGGTAACGGACCTTATCCAAATGCGGAAGGAATGCACGAACGGGCCCTCACAACCTCGCTTAGTGCACTATTCATTGCTGGCCAACCTAGATCGAGTTCTTCAAAAGCTACCCGACGACGAGGTTGAAGAGCTCGGATTGAGGTTTCAACAGCAGGCGGTGATTGCTCTTCGGGAGAAACGTCAAAGAAGTCCTGGAACCTAAAAACTTATACTTACCTAAAAGGCTGTATAATTATAATAATTTATAATCGTTCGAAAAAAAGAAATACATATAAAACATATTTTTTGGCTTTTTATTTCAGGAACGCTGCTTTTGTTTGCCAAGGAATGGCTCCAACAGGAGAATTAACGAAATCTTTTATTTTATTTCTTAAAATTTTCCCAGATTCATTGGGCCTTCCTGGAACAGATTGGAAAGAACATAGTTCGGCACCAGATGAAACCTGCTTTCTCCATTCGCCTTCTATTATTCTTCCACACTCGTCGTAGTAGTCCGCAAATTTTTGTGGGCAATATGTAGATTTACTCGTCCGAATAAGATAATTGTGCAAATAACAGCACGCACTCACTATCTTTTGGGACTTGTCCGGACTACAAAACATTGTTCTGGAAAGGCATATCCATTTGGAAACTGCAATTCCAAAGCAGTTCTCTACACAACGTCTTGCCCTACTTATCCTGTAGTTCGCGATTCGTTCCTCGTCTGACAGCTTATTTGGTTTCCTTGGCGCATACGGTTTAATTATCCGCTTTTTAAGAGGAAAAGCATCATCTGCGACAAAATAAAAAGGCAATTTCTCCAATCCAATTGGCATATCCGGTGGAAATGGCAACTTGTCTTGAATTATATCTTTTCCAAGCTGAGTTGCTCCAAAAACATTAGCATCACCTTCACTCCCATACGCCCCTATATCAATATACACAAATTTATAGTTTGCGTCTGCAATTGCCATCAAAACGATGCTATGAAATCCCTAATCAGAAAAAAAAAGAAATTTAAAAAATACATATCTAATGACGCTTTCAAGAATTTACTTTATAATTGTAGAACATGCTTCCCGCATTTTGTGGACATTTTATGGCAACATGCTTCCCATCAATTGCTCCTACACAATTCGGAAGATTCCATTGTGCATTGAATTCATTGGAAATCTTCACCATTTCAACCTCGTCAAGCGGGGGAATTTCTCTAGATAAGGCTTGGCAAATTGCAGAACAAACATCTTCTAAAATTGTTCCAAAATGTTGTTTGCTGATCCTGTATACAGCTGCAATGTGTCTTTGTATTGCCCCACTAGATAGAAACCTGAAATGAATTTTCCGTAAATCATCGACAAAAAAAAAAATATTTCTACATACTCTATTACAACAGCAAATTTTTCTAGTGGGGTAATGCAATCCTGGGGCCTGGTGTGTCTTAGAGGCAGCAAATATGGTTCAACAAGTTCGAACAGATTATTAAAAGTTTCTGGATCCATACGAAAGTTTTCCTTGAAAACTTTTTCGTTTGCAACCATGTCCAAGAACTGTGAACGGATATAAATTTTATTATTATATTTATATAGAGGTATACACAATTATTTTTTACGTACGGCTGTTTCAAAACGTCCCTTTGTTTTTCTTTCTTTTAAGTAGGGATTGACACGAACAGAAGGATTTTTCTTTTGTTTCATCGCAGCTATTGCAATAACTTGCGCAGCTGCACAAATAATAAGATCTTCAATATCATTTGCGTCCATAGTTGTTAGTTAATACTGTTTTTTATTTTTGCTCAATTGAAGTGAATTATTTTGTTGAAAGTTATTTTCAAAGAGCAGCTGTTTTTTTTGTGACATTTATCCACAGCGCTCTTTATGTCAAAATTTAGCTAGGAATTTAGCTGATGTTTGGAGAGAAAAGTTGGAGACCAGATAAAATTTAGTTTAGCTCGAGCAGCATACTAAGCTATACAGTCTAATCTTAGCTTAAGTGTCGTGGTCCTAAGGTTTGTTGCAAAGAGTACAATAAAACACCATTGTCATTAGACTGTCACTTTATTACTGACTCTTAAGAGTGCCTGCATACATGATCTTATTTGCAGAAAGGGTTATGTGTGTGAGTCATATGAACATATATATATGCGCATGTTGTATTTACATATGTACACACTCCATATCTCCCCCTTTTTAAAACGATATAAAAGTAATATAAATGTTTGATAAGTTACTAACTGTCATAATTCAAGAAAAGTACAATTATTCAATATTCAGCTTATTCTATAATTTCTATTTTAAGATATTGAAAGGAACATATTCAATAAATTACTTAATGTCTAATAATTCCATAAAAAAAAATACACACAAATTTCAAATGTTTCTTATTTGTTGTGTAACTTAAGATTTAAGATGCTTAAATTGAATACGAATTTTAATATTAACATCTAAATATTCTACCACTTCTTGTTTTTGAAACTGTTGTGTTCGGTAATTCAGTTGGTCGAATTGTTAAACTTGACTCGGGATTTGATCTGATATAACTACTGTTTCGCCTATAAATGTGTTTGTTTTCGTCTTCGATAACGTACGAGCGCGGTGTAGGCCCTTTTTTTAAAAATTTTCCACGGACCCATTTGTCTGATTTTTGCATGTAAATAGGTTGACCATTCTGAAAAGTATTTCTAGATTTAGCATGTTTATTGTAATTGTTAGTATATTGTTTAATTTTGTTAGCAAATTGTTGATCGACGCCTTTATTTAGTGTCGGGATCAGTAGTTTCTTACTGATTGGTAATTTAGTACGTAAACGTCTATTATTTAAAAGTTGTGAAGGTGAAAATGTCATGTCTTTTACTGGAGCGTTTCGGTATTCTAGTAACGCTATACATAAATCCTCATGGGTTTTACTTTTCTTGAGTATTGATTTTACGATGCCTACTGCCCTTTCTGCCAAAGCATTTCCTTTTGGATATAATGGACTGCGCGTTCTTAATTCAATGTTCCAATTTTGTACAAAAACTTTGATCTCCCTAGCTGGGAAAGGATTATTGTCGGCAATTATAACGTTTGGTATTCCATGTTCCGCAAAGATCTCCATCCAATGTCTTTTTATTTCCGCTGCCGATTTATTTTTTAACTTTCTCACATCAATCCATTTTGAAAAATAATCAATAGTAACTAAGTAATTTTCATTTCCATATTCTGCAATATCTGAAGCAATTTTTTGCCATGGAAGGGTAGGCATTTCTTGAACCACCATTGGTTCTTTTTGACAACGATGTTGAAATGTTTGGCAAATATTGCAACTCATCACAATATTTTCAATATCCTTATCCATCCCAATCCAGAATATTATTTCTTTAGTCCGTTTTTTAGTTTTAGAAATTCCAAAATGACTCTCATGAAGTAACTTTAACATTTTATTTTTCATTGACTCTGGGATAACTATACGATTTTCAAAAAAAAGGATTCCCTCATTCAAAAACATCGAGTCTCTTATTTTGTAATACGGTTTTATATCATCACTACATTTTTCTTTTGATTTTGGCCAGCCATCTAAGCAGTATATCATAATTTTCTTTAAGATTTCGTCTTTTCCCGTTTCAATCCGCAATTCATTTTCTGAGCTCTCCGTAACATCCACACTTAGTACTGTTTCCATTATACCTTTTTCTTCCTTACTTTGCTCCGCTTTCAAATAGTGTCTAGATAAGTAATCCGCTACATGCATGAATTTGCCCGGAACCCATTCCAATCTAATATTGTAATTCCACAGTTTCATTAGCATTCGCTGTAGCTTACTGGAGGGAACTTTGTGTATTTCTTTTTTGATTAATGATGCCAACGGCTTGTGATCATTTTGGATTGTAATCATTTGCCCATATATCCAATAATGAAACTTCTTTATTGCGAACAAGACGGACAACAATTCTTTTTCAATCTGCGCATATCTTGTTTCCCTTTCTGATAAAGCTCTACTCGCAAATGACACAATTCTATTATTCTGAATTAAACAACAGCCAAGTCCACTTTGACTTGAGTCGGTTTGTATCAATATTGGACTTTCCGGATTAAACGGTGCTAGTGCTACTGCTCTACATATCTCTGTTTTGATTTTATCCACTACTAGACTATGCGATTCAGTCCACACGAATTTCGAATCTTTCTTTAAAAGACATCTTAAAGGAGAACTTAGTTCAGCTAGGTTTGGAATAAAGTTCCTAATATAATTTATGACACCTAGGAACTTTTGAACTTCCATTTTATTTTTTGGCATTTCTAACTTCTTAATGCTTTCAATCCTGCTCTCATCAATCTGAATATTTTTTCCGTCAAATACCAGTCCCAAATATCTTACTTTAGGTAAACAATACTGAAATTTGTCTAAATTAAATTTGATATTTTTTTCTTGTGCTCTTATAAACACGTTTCTTAAATTGTTATCATGTTCATCTTTAGTTTTTCCCATAACCAAAATATCGTCTATGTAGATCATTACCCCTGGCAAGTCGCCGAAGCTATTAGTGTTCATTCTCTGAAAGACTTCTGGTGCCGTGGTAATGCCAAACGGAAGACGATTGAACTGATAGTTACCAAAAGGGGTCGCAAAAGAGCATAGCTCAGCCGAATGTCTATCTAGCTTCACATGCCAGAATCCATTTTTTATGTCCAAAACGCTAAAGTACTTCGAATCTCCAATTCTCGATGTTATTTCTTCCATAGAAGGCAACAGAAACTTTTCCTTTCTTATACTTTTATTTAATTCCATCGG
Source organism: Cheilosia urbana (assembly GCA_946477585.1). Lineage (NCBI taxonomy): Eukaryota > Metazoa > Arthropoda > Insecta > Diptera > Syrphidae > Cheilosia > Cheilosia urbana. Next base: position 68,834,659 of record OX297853.1, on the reverse strand, counting down.
ATCTAAACACAGTCTTATCGAACCATCAGTTTTTTTCACTATGACTAAGTTGGACACCCAATTCCTCGGTGTTACCACTGGAGAAATTATACCAATGTCCACTAATTCTTCCAACTTTGCCTTAAGTTTTTCTTTTAGTTTCATTGGGACCCTTCTCGGTGCCTTAATTGAACCTTTGGCACCTTCGACTAATTCAATTTTGTGAGATTCTGGAAAACAGCCGATCCCAACGAAACTATTTTTGAATGCTTTCAAAATTTTGTCTTTCGTGTTCAATTTTTGATCTATCCTATTTATCGTATCAACTCTTTGAATAAGCTTCAGACTCAAACATGCGTATAACCCCAAAACCGGTACATAATCATTTGAAACTATTATAAAATGTTCAACACTTACTACATTCTTAAACATGCAAACAAAGTCACAGCATCCCAATGGCACTATTTGGTCACCTCCAAATGGATATAATCTGACGCTTGTTGGTTTCATCTCCTCATGTTCCTTTAGTTGTTCGAATATTTGCTTGGTAATTATATTCGCGTCCGATCCCGAGTCAAGTTTAAATTCTACGAAGCTATTATTTATTCTGATTCGCTCATGCCATCTAGATTTTATAGAATAACCGTTATTAGTACAAAGAGAAAAACAAAAATATTCATTTTCATCACCTATTTGATTAATTGCATTAACTCTTACGGTTTTATTATATTTACTTCTACATGCTATTGCAATAAGATTTTTTTTATTACAGACCTCACATGTTTGCCCATAGGCAGTACATAACCCTTTCTTATGTGATGATGCACAATATAAGCAATTATTTACATAACTCGATGTTCCGCTTCTGTTCCTACCATACAATTGCTTTGTCTCCGTTCGGTCTCCACTGTAGTTGCTGCTTTGTTATCCCGTTCATATCGGTATTGATACTGATTGTTGGTGTATGTGGATTTCTTCTCACTTTTTCTGCCTGTTCTCACCTCCCACACTTTTGATTCTTCATCCGTCCTTTCCCTTGCTGTCTCTTTTCCTGCCAATCGTACCATCATCACCGCTTTGTCATAGTCCAAATCTTCCGTTTTGATGAGTTTATCCCGCAATGCCTTGTCAGCGATTCCCATGACTATTTTATCACGTAGCATATTACTTTCTTCCGGAAATTTACAAGGTCTAATCAGTTTACGCAAATCGATTAAAAAGTCTTCAAACGCCTCTCCCGTCTCCTGTTTTCGTATGTAAAACATATATCTATCATACAGTGTGTTTGATTTGGAAGCGCAATACTTGTCAAATGATTGGAGCACATGTTCCAGTTTTTTTGAATTTTCTTCAGATATTTCAAATGTTTTAAATGTTTTTCTTGCTGATTCCCCGATTTGGTTTAGAAACACAGCTATTTTCTTCTCATCTGGTTCCTTATCCAGTCCCGCTGCTATGAGGAATATTTTGAAATTATCTTTAAAATCTGCCCAGTTTTCTGTGGGGTTATTAGTAATGTCTAAGTCGTCCAGTTTTTTAACGAAGTCCATGGTTTGATGTAGTACACTTGGTTTTATGCAATGTATCTGTTCACTTATTGTAGGGTCACAATTGTCTTCTTTACTATTTGTTCCTTTGCACGATTCACTTTTACACCTCGATCGCAAAAACATTTTAGATTTTCGGTACTTTTTCCGACTGCGCCATGTTGCAAAGAGTACAATAAAACACCATTGTCATTAGACTGTCACTTTATTACTGACTCTTAAGAGTGCCTGCATACATGATCTTATTTGCAGAAAGGGTTATGTGTGTGAGTCATATGAACATATATATGCGCATGTTGTATTTACATATGTACACACTCCATAAGGTTAACGCTTAAGGGCCGGTCTGTTCACAGATGGTTAAATTCATGGTTGAATCTTGGTTATATTTATTCATCGGTTATTCCAATTATTTATTAACCAAAGAATCAGTAGTTTGGTTAGTTAACCAGTGAAATCGATAACCAGCCGCTTTTGAGCGATTGATTTTCTGTAATTTCGTTTGTTCAACATTTTTTAAAGACTACGTAGGTATTCATTTTGACATACCTAGCTGATATACAAAAACTTTTGAACATAAAGAAATAGAACGAAGGAATATATAACGCAAGATGGAGTGAACCAATACACATCGGTTTCGTTGAGGTTTTCAACTGACACATAAGTATAGAATACACATCTCGCCAAAATAATGAATGCAAAGGATGAAGTAAGATGATTTTCAAAAATTGTTGGCCGATGACAGTTCTTATAAATTGAGATAAAGCACACGCGCTAAAAATATTGAGAGAACGAGGAAATTGCGATTGTCGTTGAATAAATTCACATGAGGCCTGTTAATTTGTAATAAATTTGATTAGTTTTGGCTTTATTTCGGGTTTGTTCTCAAAAAATCAACAACTCAAAAGACTAACAAATACAAAGTTTCATTCTTTAATTCTTCAAAAATTCCTGTATAATTTGGTTATGACATTCATTTTTGCGTTTATTAAGTTTACTAAAAAAAATACATTAATAAAATACCTACCGAAATAAATTACTTATCAAAAACAAAAAAATATAACCATGGATTCGGTCAATCATTAAATGAAAAATAAACTGGAAAAATGGAACGATTTGCTGCAAAGCTATGGTTTGGTGACCGAAGTGAAAAAACGGTCAACAGACACTCATTGGTTATCACTGATTTATAATCATTTTGCAAAAACTCGACGAATTGGAAATATTCATACGCGAGAAAGATCTTGACATTTGCTTGATTTCTGAAACTCACGTGAAAAAGGGATCGAGCTTGAAAATAAAAGGCTATAATGACTTCCACGCTTGTCACCCTTCGGGAAACGCGAGAGGTGTATCGTCATTGTTTATTAAAGACTGCATTGAACAATACGAAGACCTGAAGATAGAGCTTGAAACTATGCAACTGTGCACGATTCGTGTTAAAAATAGTCAGCATACTCTTAGAATTTCATCTATCTACTGTCCACCGCGTTCCGCGCTTGTAAAAACCGATTATACTAACTTGCTTATCGCTCAAACCAAACTTCATTATTGGCGGCGATTTTAATGTAAAACACACTTTCTGGGGTTCTAGATATATCTCGCGAAAAGGAAGAATGCTATATGGGGCAGGTATGGAGTATAGTTGTGATTTCCACTCGACGGGCAAACCCACCTACTGGCCAACTGATACTTCAAAAATACCTGATCTGATCGATTTTTTCGTCGTGAAAGGAATACCTACCAACCACATTGAAGTCGAAGAGAGCTTTGATCTGTCATCTGATCATTCACCGGTTATTTTAACATTGAGCGTAAAACTAGTAAATAACCTTGAGCTAGTGAGATTAACTGGTAGAACAACTAACTGGGAATGCCTTAGGAACGAAGTTGAAGAGAATGTTGAACTTAGCGTTCCACTTACGACACGACGAACATGGACCTGGTAGGTTCACATCGGGCTTTTGTTTCTTGGGTAATGTAGCAGCTCTTAAGTAAGGGTTATCTATGTTTGGATTGTTCAATATAGCATTATTCGTGGTCGAATTTGGTTTAATATCAGTCTCGACTTTTGAATCCTTTTCTGGTTTGTCATTGTTACCTTCCTCCCCATCGTCTTCATTTCCACTTTCAATGTCATTATCTGCCAATTGAATGAGTCTTCATAAGTAAATTGTTCAATAGTTAATTGTATACCTTTACTCGAAACGTCTTCCGTTCGATTCGCTACCAGATGATATTCCAATTCTTCGAAATCAAATACTTGATCCGTTGGATTAAGGGCTGCTAAATATGGTGGAAAGGCAGGCTTACAGGCTATCACTGAAAATAAATAATTTTAGTTGAACGAGTTACAACAGTCTATATAAATATATTATAAGCTACATGGAAACATATTGTCTTCCGTATCGAAAAGGCTGTGAGTTTCTGAAGTCTTTGATAAAAACTTCGTAAGGGCCTTTTCGATGTCCCTTTTCTGATTTGCTGCCTTTTCGCGAATAGCTTCATACTCCGTAACCGGTTGTTTGTGAGTCTAGATTAAAAGCAGAATCAGCATTTAAGTTAGTTTTGAATGAAGAACAAAATATCACTTACAGGAGTACGAATATAAGCATGCGGATCTGGTAAAACTGGGAAGTAACTAGGTATATGTGGTGGATGTACGTTTTTTGTACCAGCTTGTAGTAGATTGAGTTGTTTTTGATGTGATGCTTGTGCTGGCAGCGGTATAACTTGACGATTTTCACGCTTAGCGAATGCTTCAATACCTTGTAAAGAGATTCCCATATTTATCAAGGCAACAACAACATCACCAAGTAGGTACAGGGATTGTTCTGCCGGATAATTCAGAGTAACTTCGTGCGGAAGTTCCCACTTCTGTAATTACTAAAATCATAGTAGTTGAAATGTGTCTGTAAGTGTTTTTTGATTAAAAACTTACAACTTTGTATCATTTCTGTAAGTGTCTCAAAGCAATCTTTGTCGACGTTATCGAAGCCTTTTTCTAAAAGTATTCCTGATACGACCATGTTCAGGATTTTTCTACGCGGGTTTCCTGTTGGTGTAGTACTTTCTGGTTTCTCCATTTGATGTAATATTGAATTTCATACAAAAATTTATTTAAAAACTTATTACGTATCTGTACGATTTTTGTGTATAAAAAATTAGTTGAAACTTCTTTTTCGGTTGACAGCCGCTTCTGATTTAAATGCTGCCAAGTTTTCGTATCTAGTTCTGGATTTACACGATCCGATTTTCGAAGTAGTTAAGGATTTACACGAAAAAGTTTCTAACGTAAAGGTAAGATTAGACGGTAGGCCAAGTGGTCATAAAATGCCAATTTCTGACAGTTCTCCTGTCAAAATATGGTCATACAATGTAATGGGCATATCTCATATGCCCTAATGACCTAAATGCCACATATGACCACGCCGATTTTGACAGATAAAAATGCCAAAATTGCTATTTTGGCATTTTTATCTGTCTGTTTATATAGTGTAATCGGACAATAAGCACGAATGCCAGCATAAACCCTACATGCCCATATGCTGTTTATTGGAGTTTCGTTGTGGCATTTGCTGGCATTTTTGATGGAACAAGAATTATTTTGTTGTCGTCGGTGTTTGAGTTCGTGGGATTGTGATTTATTTTCATTTTCGTTCTCTTTTATCTGGAAAAATAACAAATATGAAATGAAAAAATTACAATCTATATTATAATCCTGGCATTTTGGTCATTTGACAGCTAATCTGATCATTTGCCTGTTGGCATTCATATGCATAATTGGCATACAGTCTAATCTTAGCTTAAGTGTCGTAGTCCTAAGGTTAACGCTTAAGGGCCGGTCTGTTCACAGATGGTTAAATTCATGGTTGAATCTTGGTTATATTTATTCATCGGTTATTCCAATTATTTATTAACCAAAGAATCAGTAGTTTGGTTAGTTAACCAGTGAAATCAATAACCAGCCGCTTTTGAGCGATTGATTTTCTGTAATTTCGTTTGTTCAACATTTTTTAAAGACTACGTAGGTATTCATTTTGACATTGTAAATTTAAACTCCCCTAGTGGGGACCGGACAAAGAAGCTCGAGCAGTAATTTCAATGGGAAGATAGCGATCGGCAATCCGTGTTTATTTTATTATCTCAGTCTCGCTTCTGCCCGGCAGTTAATTTAAAATCACAAAAAGGCAAGCCGTTTGACAGAAGTCGAGACTGGGTGTATTCAGCTGTATTAAAGGTTCGTTTAGTGTGTGCCCCTAGTGGGCGCGTTCGGCTGGCTAACAGGCGTGTTCGGTTGGCTCTCTGCAACATCCCGCCTCCCGTGAATCGCCACATCCTCAGATTCACCGTCTTGTATATCCAGCAGCGCCAACTTCAAAGCGGGTCTACGAAGTATCCCATCGATGGTTTGCACTTCAGCGGTACGTACCTGACCATCAGCACCTGCAAACACCTTTATGATTCGTCCTCGTCGCCATTTGTTCCTTGGTAGGTCCACGTCACATACGAACACAAGATCTCCCACTTCTAAAGGCTTTACCTTGACACACCATTTTGACCTCCGTGTTAGAGTTGGTAGAAATTCGACCAGCCAACTTTTCCAAAACCGGTCTTTAAGTTGCTGGGAAATACGCCATTGCTTTCGAAGACAGTGAAGTTTCTTGTCCTCGGTGCCAGGGGTTTGAGTTGAATTGGCAGTACCCAAAAGAAAATGGTTCGGTGTTAGCGGTTCCTCGTCTTCCACCGTTATTGGCAAATGCGTTAATGGCCGAGAATTCACAATATTCTCCGCTTCTATCAAATAGCTTCGTAAGGTTTCGACTCGAGGTGCTTCTTCTTTTAAAGTGTGGCTTAATACACGCTTTACACTTTGCACCATCCGTTCCCAAGCTCCGCCCGCGCTTGGATTAGCTGGACAATTGAATATCCACTCTATATGTCTAAATGACATCTCAGCTTGCACTCGGCTTTCATCGAAGACATCGTTAAGTCGGCGTAACTCTCCATTGGCACCAACAAAGTTGGTCCCATTGTCACTTCTGATTCTGACTGGGACGCCGCGCCGGTTGACAAAGTTTCTCAAACATAAAATAAAAGCGTCAGTTGATAAGTCAGCGGCCAGTTCCAAATGAATTGCCCTCACAGTAAGGCAGGTAAAGATCGCGACCCACCGCTTCTCTCGACGGCGTCCAACGGCAACATGAAGTGGTCCAAAATAGTCGACCCCAACATAAGTGAAGGGACGAACAAACGGCGTAAGTCTATCCTTTGGCAACTGGCCCATCATTGGAGTCGCTGGCATGGCTGAACGTACTTTGCAGTATTGGCACAACTGCTTTGCACGTCGAACAAGTTGTCGCAAATGGGGAATCCAGAAACGTTGACGGATTTCGTTTACGATTACTTCATCATTCTGGTGACGCAGTCGTTTATGATAGTAGGCAACTATCAGTGTAGTCAATGCATGTCTCTTTGGGAGAATTACCGGCCTTCTAGTCATCTGCGGAATTGTTGAAGCTGCGTCGATTCGTCCATAGAGCCTCAGTATGCCATCTTCGTCCAGATACGGACACAGCGACCGGAGTTCGCTTTCGTTCGGCAGAGGCATCTCCCGTTGGATTAAACCGATTTCGTGTCCATACGCTTCTAATTGTGCGGCTTGGCAGAGAAACACTTCCGCTTCTTCCAGTTCTGTTGTTGTTAGACTGTGGCTGTTGATTGGTATCCCACGATGCCTGGCTATCAAATTTCTCACATATCTTTTTGTATAGGCCACAACTTGTTTAAGTCTTAAAAAATCATAAAAACCTTTTCACATTAATAGGGCTACTTACTGGCTTTACGAGTAACAGAAATTTAGGTTTTAGTTCTTCTAGGCAATCCTCATTTGGCAAAGCAGCAGTTTCACGAGGCCAAAATTCCTCGTCCTTTTTCAAGAAGTCTGGTCCAAGCAACCAGCGGCTCATACCATCAAAGTGTGCAGGCAGCACAGCTCGGGTCGCATCATCAGCGACGTTGTGTCCAGTTGGTATCCATCGCCACTCAGTAGCGTTTGTTGAGTCAAGAATTTCCGAGATCCTGTGCGCTACAAATGGCTTGTAGCGGCGGTTGTCTGAACGTATCCAACTGAGGACAGTTTTGGAGTCACTCCAGAAGAGGGTCTTAGCGATTTTTATCGCATGCTGTTCCGAGATGGTTTTTCGTAGACGAGTTCCCAATACTGCGGACTGCAGCTCCAGACGTGGCACGGATAACTGCTTCCTCGGAGCGCACCTCGTCTTGCCAGCTACGAAAGAAGTTTCCACTTCCCCATGTGTGGATACGGAACGCCAATAGGCCACGGCAGAGAAGGCATCCTCGCTGGCGTCGACGAACACATGAAGTTGGATCTCCACTGGCTGCGCGGAGAAATATCGGCGTGATATTCGTAAGTTATCGACCTCGCTCACTACGTGCTTCCATTGGTACCATCTTTCATAAAGGCCTTCCGGGATGGGCTCATCCCACTCGATATTTCGACTCCATAGCTCTTGTAGAATAATCTTAATAAACACCATTATATTCGCGAGCAAGCCAAATGGATCGAAGATTGACATAGCGATACTTAGTAATTCTCGCTTAGTCGGATGTCTGAGTCCTGACAGCACATCGTCAGGAATTCGATGGAAATTAAGTTTGAATGTAAAGGTGTCATCTGAAGTTCGCCAGTACATGCCCAATATCTTTTCCGCTGCCAATTCCGCATCCTTATCGAGGTTTATGGCAAGATCATCAACAGTTTTTTCTCCATTTAGAATGTTGGCAACCTCTTTTGAATTGGATACAAAATTCCTTAGTTCGAATCCTGCGGCCTTATGGATACTTTTGACAGCTGTTGACACTTGGATGGCTTCGTCCTCAGAAGAAAAACTGTCCACAAAGTCATCCACGTAATGGTGATGAATTATTGACTGTACGGCTCTTGGATGACTCTGGCTATAGTGCATTGCGTTAAGGTTCTTGACGTGATGTGCTATGCACGGCGAACACGTCGCTCCAAACGTCATCGCCACCATTTCAAAGACGTCGATCGGCTTGGACTCATCACCCCATCTCCACAGGAATCTCTGCGCACATCTATCCTCTGGGCGAATAAGGATCTGGTGGAACATTTCCCTTATGTCGGCGCAGACAGCAACATTGTTCATTCTAAAATTGAAGAGCACGCTCGGCAGTGGCTTATACTCATCTGGCCCTTTTAGAAGATTTGCATTTAAGGAAGTGTTCCCAGATACGGCAGCAGCATCGAAAACCAAACGAAGTTTGTTCGGTTTATTGGGGTTCCGTACCCCGAAATGTGGAAGATACCAGGTCCGCTCGGTGACAACGCTTTTTTCCTTTGGGGTTAGCTTACGTGCATAACCCTTGATGATATAGTCCTCCATCAGATGCATATTGGAAGAGGCGAAATTGGAGTCTCGTCGCATCTTAGTCTCTTTTTCGCCATTTCATAACTTGTCGGTAGTTCTACTTTATCAGATTTCCAAAGCAGACCTGCTTGAAATCGATCACCAACGTTGATTGTAGACTCCGACAAAATGCGACGAGCTCGTGTGTCTTCAGCAGACTCCAGCAATGATTCCGGTTTCTTTACACCAAAATTTTCCGTGGTAAAATATTCACTCACCATCTTCTCAAGTTGTTCATGCCGGCATTCGTTTGTATAAAGGCATACTGCTTTTCCACATCCCACGAATTTCGTTGTGTTAGTCGGTCCGAACACGACCCAACCTAGTTTGGTCTTGGCGACGACTGGTCCATTCGATGACAACTCCTTTATACTCCGTGGTAGTCCCAAGTGGCAGTTGTTCACTCCGATCAAAATGAGTGGTTTGACATTCACGTAACTTCTCAATGGTAGCTTTTTCAGCGACTGAAATCTAGCGCCCAAATCTGCCAGATCCAATGTTTGCGTTGGCAAACAAATATCTTTTACCGTACGTGCCCCACGTAAAGTAAACTTCGTCGCACTCTGGCCCCTTCCACTGATTTGCACGTCCAATGTTATCGATGCTTCGGTTTTCATTGTCATATCTTTAACCCATTGAAGTGTAAGGGGATTTGACTTTCCTTTTAGTCCAAGATACTTGCTGAGGGATTCATCAATTAACGTTGTTGAGGATCCCTCATCCAGGAGCGCATAAGTCTCTATAAAGGTGTTCCTACCATATAAAATCACTGGTACGATGCGGAATAGAACTTCTGTCGGATTACTACTAGAAGATCGACCCACACTTAACACAGATTCGACTTTAGTTTGTTCCAACTGGTCTGGCTTATGTTCTTCAGCTTCATGGAGTAGTGGATGGTGTTTTCGTTGACAGCCCTGGACACGGCAATACTTTTTAGAACGACAGTGCGCCGAACTGTGTCCTTTTGCGAGGCAACAGAAACATAGCTTCTTGTCTTTTACAGCATTCCACCTTTTGGACACGCTGAGACTTAATAGTACGGGGCACTTCACAACACCATGCTCCCCGTTGCAGTAGACACAGGAAATGTTCTGTTTCGCATTCTCATATGTATTGTGGTAAATCGGGTACTTGGTGAATCGGACACTTAGTGACAGGCACTTAGTGAATCACACACTTAGGAATTGTGGTGAATCGGGCACCTGGTAACACCCCATGTTCCACTTCCAATTGGAGAATGGAATAGAATCTGTCAAGTGATTCTAGTACCTTCTGGAGAAGAGATGGAGTATACATCGGGAGTGCATCTGCTATCCATTTCTAGAATATTCGCCGATAGGTGGCAGCGCGGATATAAAAAGGGGCGCGTTGACAACAGGCAGTTCAGTTGATTTTTAACCCGCGATAGTTGAGTTCGAAAGAGTAATCGGTTGAGAGATAAAAAGAAGTAATAGATTAAAGCGATTGGATTGAGACGTTTAAGAAAAGTAATAAAGTGATATTGTACTGAGAGATAAATAAGTGTAAAGTAATAAAGTGAAAGTAATAAAGCGAATAGATTGAAACGTTTGAGAATTGATTAAAGTGATATTGTTTTGGAGTTAAATAAGTGAATATTTGGAAAGTGTAAATAAAGAGATTTTATTGGAACAATTGCACAGAATAGTGTTTTATCTTTTCGAATCCCCACAGCCAAAACGTAACATTGGTGTCAGAAGTGGGATAAAACTTATTCTGTGCTAAGTGTGTAAGTGCTACTAAGACCGAAAAAAAAAAAAAAAAAAAAAAAAAAAAAAAGTGAATTTGTGAATTTGTGAATTTTGAAATTACAAAAGACAAACAAAATGGGTCGTTTATTGCTACATCTAAGTATACCCCAATTAAAAAGTGAACTAGAAAAACGGAATCTCTCCACAGCTGGAGGAAAAAGTGACCTCATACTTCGTCTGCAGGAAGCTGTCGAATGCGAGGGAGCAGATCCGAAATCCATGCTATTCGACGTGGTAGAAGAACAAGTAAGTACAGGCATTGATATTAGCGCTATGATAGAATTACTTCTTGCCAAGATGGAAGAACAGAAGAATTCTCTAGAGAATTCCATGGAATCGAAATTCGCAGAACAAAAGAATTCTCTAGAAGAACAAAAGAATTCTATGGAATCGAAATTCGCAGAACAAAAGAATTCTCAAGAAGAACAGAAGAATTCCATTGTCGCCGCACAAAAAGATGCCGTGGAAGAATTTAAGAATGTTCTCGAAGTAAAAATCGATGCAATTGACGAAAAATTAAACGAGCATGATTCCAAATTCGAAGAGCTCGAAACAAACATCGAGAACATAGCCAAAGAGCTCGAGAAAGTTAAGAAACAAAAGGTTCGCGAATATTCTGCTGACTGCCCAAGAAGGAAAGAGATGCAACCACCCGTTTTTGATGGTCAAACATCATGGCCAATTTATAAGAGACAGTTTGAAGCAGCTGCAACGACCAATGGATGGGACGACGAGGAAAAGTCGATTGCACTAACGCTCGCATTACGAGGTTCAGCTGCGGAATTGCTTCAAACTATCCCAGAAGAAAAACAACGCAACTACGACGCTCTGGTGAAAGCTATTGAGATGCGATTTGGTGACGACCATATGCAGCAAGTATATAGAGTGCAACTGCGCAGTAGAATCCAGAAGAGGGGAGAAACACTCCAGCAGTTGCAAGCGGATATCGAACGGCTGGCGCATTTGTCATATCCCAATGCCGGCGAGGATGTCATCAATGAAATGGCTATTGAAGCCTTTACACAAGCCATAGAAGACAGACAACTGCAGATGGCTCTACGCATGGCTGGAAAGAGAACTCTTCCTGAGGCACTGGCATTTGCCTTAACGATGAAAGCTGCTGACCAAGCATCTCAAGGGTTTCACCGTGTAAGAGAAATAACATCCGTTGAATGCTCATGCCAGAGAACAGAAGTAGTAGACCGGAATAATTCTCGCAGGGGACCGATCCGTTGCTGGAACTGCAACAAAATTGGACATCTACAACGGCAGTGCAGAGCTGAACGTAGACAAGGCAGTTGTCCACATTGCAGAATTAGGAGTCGTAACGAGGAGGCACCTGAACATTCGGCGGATGGAACATCACAAAGCCGTCAGTCGGGAAACGAGTAAGAACCAACTTCGCGGGGCAGAAGCTGGTTTCTGGAATCGACGCCCCCAGGACCACAATTCAGGTTTCCCAGACCAAACGATGTAACAGGAGCTTGACAGTGGAAGCACATATCGGCCAGAAAAAATATGTCGCCACCATTGATACAGATGCCACCGCTTCCATAATCAGAAGGGACATCGTTCGCCAATCATGGCTGCACAACACCAGCAGTTACTGTCTGAAAACAGCGACTGGAGCAACGGCAAAGGTGTATGGTGAGGTACTCTTGACGATAAATCTTGCAGGAATAGTCTTCTCCCATGCATTCTTAGTGGCTGATATATGTGACGAATGCATCATCGGAATCGACTTTATGAAGGCGCACGATGTAGTACTCGACATCGGTTTACAAGTTTTAAAGTACAGGAACGTCGAGATTCCGATGGTTTACGGGAACGAGAACGTCGCAGCTCTAAGGACAGTTGTAAGTGAGGACGAAATATTACCACCTTCGTCAGAGACAGTGATTTGGACAAGGCTGGAAGGTGATCATGGGAGCCACCGATTCTATCTTATCGAGCCAGATCCAGAAAACCATTACCAGAACTATATCGTGGGAAAGATGCTCGTGGAACCCAAAAACAACTTGGTTCCCGTTCGTGTCCTCAATGTGGAGCATAAAAGCGTAAAGCTGAAGCAAGGGGAAGTTGTCGGAAAGTGCGTACCGATTACGGCGGTTACAAAGTTGTCCATCGAAAGTCCTGCGAAACCAGTTAGACCTACGGAGGTATCGGAAATAAACAAGAATATACTCGGAGAGTGTGAGCTGGATCAGGAGCAGCGGGCCAGGGCAGGGAGTCTTATCAACGAGTTCGCTGATATATTTGCTTCGCAGACAGGCGAGTATGGCCGAACACATCTCGTACAACACCGAATCGACACCGGAGATGCGAGACCAATTCGACAGCCTCCCAGACGACTACCATTGGCTAAGCAGTCGGAGGTTGCAGAAATGGTGTCGACGATGGAAAAGGAGGGACTGATTGAAAGCTCGAAAAGTCCGTGGGCATCACCGGTCGTCCTGGTCAAGAAGAAAGACGGAAGTACGAGATTCTGCGTGGACTATCGTCAGCTGAACAACGTCACCAAGAAGGACAGCTACCCCCTGCCAAGAATTGACGATACCCTGGACACACTGTCTGGAGCTAAATGGTTTTCGACTCTTGATCTGAAGAGTGGCTACTGGCAAGTACAGATCCATCCAGAAGACCGTGAGAAAACAGCATTCACAGCAGGTAACGGACTCTGGCAGTTTACAGTAATGCCATTTGGACTGTGCAATGCTCCAGCAACATTTGAACGTCTAATGGAGCGCGTTTTGCTGGGACTCACGTGGAAAACCTGTTTGGTCTACTTGGACGATGTCATCGTGGTAGGAAAAACATTTCACGAACATCGAGACAACCTAAAGGAAGTGTTCCAAAGGCTACGAAGTGCGCAATTAAAACTGAACCCGAAGAAGTGTGCTCTATTTAGACCAGAAGTGAAATATCTCGGACACATCATCTCTTCCGAAGGAGTGAAGACTGATCCAGAGAAGGTCGATGCAGTGAAAAACTGGCCGGTTCCTAAAGACAAACATCAACTGAGAAGCTTCCTGGGACTTGCGACCTATTATAGACGATTTGTAAAGGACTTTGCCGGGATCGCAAAGAGTCTGCATCAACTGACAGAAAAAGGCAAACAATTCAAATGGTCAGGTGAGTGCGAGAAGAGCTTCAAAGAACTTAAGCGACAGTTGTGCGACGCCCCCATATTAGCGTACCCCACTCCTGGGAAAACATTTATTGTGGATGCAGACGCTAGTAATGTGGGAATCGGAGCCGTTCTTTCCCAGGTGCACGATGGCCAAGAGAAGGTAGTTTCGTACTTCAGCAAAGTGCTCTCAAAGCCAGAAAGGAACTACTGTGTTACCAGGCGCGAACTCCTTGCTCTGGTATTGGCAACAAAACATTTCCACAAGTACCTTTATGGGCGGAAATTCATCCTTCGCACAGACCATGCGTCTTTAAAATGGCTGCTACATTTTAAAAATCCTGAAGGACAAGTCGCGAGGTGGATCGAACGGTTGCAGATGTACGACTACGAAATACAACATCGAAAGGGAAGTCTTCACTCTAATGCAGACGCTCTCTCCCGTCGAACGTGCAAAGCAGATTGCAAACATTGCTTACGACATGAGGAAAAAGAAGTCGTGTCCATTCAAAGGGTGAGAGCTAACCCCAACAGTGGCTGGAGTGCGCGTGAAATACGGGAGGCTCAAATGGAAGATCCGGATATCGAGCCGATTCTCGCCTGGAAGGAGCATGAAGGAAAACCAGACTGGCAGGAGATATCCAATAGGAGCCCGGAGCTCAAGGCATACTGGGCGCAGTGGGACTCCCTTCATGTACAAGACGGCATTCTAAAAAGAAGATGGGAGAGCTCGGATGGAACGTCTTTCGTAATGCAGCTTGTTTTGCCCAGGTCGAAAGTTATTGAAGTGCTAAGGGAATTGCATGATGGAGTGTCTGGAGGCCACTTGGGAGTAAATAAAACACTCGATAAAGTACGGGAACGCTACTACTGGGTCCATGCAAGGGAGGATGTTGAGAATTGGTGCAGGAAATGCGTAACATGTGCGGCCAGCAAAGGCCCGAGAGTGAAAGTCCGAGGCAAGATGCATCAATACAATGTTGGAGCTCCCTTCGAAAGGATAGCAATTGATATTGCGGGACCGTTTCCTGAAACGAACAATGGAAATCGTTACATCCTTGTTGTTATGGACTACTTCAGTAAGTGGCCTGAAGCATTTGCTATCCCTAACCAAGAAGCTAAAACCGTGGTGGAGCAAATTGTCTATAACTGGGTAAGCAGGTTCGGTGTACCGATGGAACTGCATTCGGATCAGGGACGAAACTTCGAGTCCAAGATTTTCCAAGGAGTGTGCCAGCTACTCGGGATTCACAAGACAAGGACAACACCCCTTCATCCACAATCGGATGGGATGGTAGAGCGCTTCAATAGAACCTTAGATGAACACCTCTCTAAGATTGTTGCCGATGACCAAAGAGATTGGGATAAGCAGATTCCCTTGTTTTTATTTTTACAGCATTCCACCTTTTGGACACGCTGAGACTTAATAGTACGGGGCACTTCACAACACCATGCTCCCCGTTGCAGTAGACACAGGAAATGTTCTGTTTCGCATTCTCATATGTATTGTGGTAAATCGGGTACTTGGTGAATCGGACACTTAGTGACAGGCACTTAGTGAATCACACACTTAGGAATTGTGGTGAATCGGGCACCTGGTAACACCCCATGTTCCACTTCCAATTGGAGAATGGAATAGAATCTGTCAAGTGATTCTAGTACCTTCTGGAGAAGAGATGGAGTATACATCGGGAGTGCATCTGCTATCCATTTCTAGAATATTCGCCGATAGGTGGCAGCGCGGATATAAAAAGGGGCGCGTTGACAACAGGCAGTTCAGTTGATTTTTAACCCGCGATAGTTGAGTTCGAAAGAGTAATCGGTTGAGAGATAAAAAGAAGTAATAGATTAAAGCGATTGGATTGAGACGTTTAAGAAAAGTAATAAAGTGATATTGTACTGAGAGATAAATAAGTGTAAAGTAATAAAGTGAAAGTAATAAAGCGAATAGATTGAAACGTTTGAGAATTGATTAAAGTGATATTGTTTTGGAGTTAAATAAGTGAATATTTGGAAAGTGTAAATAAAGAGATTTTATTGGAACAATTGCACAGAATAGTGTTTTATCTTTTCGAATCCCCACAGCCAAAACGTAACATTGGTGTCAGAAGTGGGATAAAACTTATTCTGTGCTAAGTGTGTAAGTGCTACTAAGACCGAAAAAAAAAAAAAAAAAAAAAAAAAAAAAAAAGTGAATTTGTGAATTTGTGAATTTTGAAATTACAAAAGACAAACAAAATGGGTCGTTTATTGCTACATCTAAGTATACCCCAATTAAAAAGTGAACTAGAAAAACGGAATCTCTCCACAGCTGGAGGAAAAAGTGACCTCATACTTCGTCTGCAGGAAGCTGTCGAATGCGAGGGAGCAGATCCGAAATCCATGCTATTCGACGTGGTAGAAGAACAAGTAAGTACAGGCATTGATATTAGCGCTATGATAGAATTACTTCTTGCCAAGATGGAAGAACAGAAGAATTCTCTAGAGAATTCCATGGAATCGAAATTCGCAGAACAAAAGAATTCTCTAGAAGAACAAAAGAATTCTATGGAATCGAAATTCGCAGAACAAAAGAATTCTCAAGAAGAACAGAAGAATTCCATTGTCGCCGCACAAAAAGATGCCGTGGAAGAATTTAAGAATGTTCTCGAAGTAAAAATCGATGCAATTGACGAAAAATTAAACGAGCATGATTCCAAATTCGAAGAGCTCGAAACAAACATCGAGAACATAGCCAAAGAGCTCGAGAAAGTTAAGAAACAAAAGGTTCGCGAATATTCTGCTGACTGCCCAAGAAGGAAAGAGATGCAACCACCCGTTTTTGATGGTCAAACATCATGGCCAATTTATAAGAGACAGTTTGAAGCAGCTGCAACGACCAATGGATGGGACGACGAGGAAAAGTCGATTGCACTAACGCTCGCATTACGAGGTTCAGCTGCGGAATTGCTTCAAACTATCCCAGAAGAAAAACAACGCAACTACGACGCTCTGGTGAAAGCTATTGAGATGCGATTTGGTGACGACCATATGCAGCAAGTATATAGAGTGCAACTGCGCAGTAGAATCCAGAAGAGGGGAGAAACACTCCAGCAGTTGCAAGCGGATATCGAACGGCTGGCGCATTTGTCATATCCCAATGCCGGCGAGGATGTCATCAATGAAATGGCTATTGAAGCCTTTACACAAGCCATAGAAGACAGACAACTGCAGATGGCTCTACGCATGGCTGGAAAGAGAACTCTTCCTGAGGCACTGGCATTTGCCTTAACGATGAAAGCTGCTGACCAAGCATCTCAAGGGTTTCACCGTGTAAGAGAAATAACATCCGTTGAATGCTCATGCCAGAGAACAGAAGTAGTAGACCGGAATAATTCTCGCAGGGGACCGATCCGTTGCTGGAACTGCAACAAAATTGGACATCTACAACGGCAGTGCAGAGCTGAACGTAGACAAGGCAGTTGTCCACATTGCAGAATTAGGAGTCGTAACGAGGAGGCACCTGAACATTCGGCGGATGGAACATCACAAAGCCGTCAGTCGGGAAACGAGTAAGAACCAACTTCGCGGGGCAGAAGCTGGTTTCTGGAATCGACGCCCCCAGGACCACAATTCAGGTTTCCCAGACCAAACGATGTAACAGGAGCTTGACAGTGGAAGCACATATCGGCCAGAAAAAATATGTCGCCACCATTGATACAGGTGCCACCGCTTCCATAATCAGAAGGGACATCGTTCGCCAATCATGGCTGCACAACACCAGCAGTTACTGTCTGAAAACAGCGACTGGAGCAACGGCAAAGGTGTATGGTGAGGTACTCTTGACGATAAATCTTGCAGGAATAGTCTTCTCCCATGCATTCTTAGTGGCTGATATATGTGACGAATGCATCATCGGAATCGACTTTATGAAGGCGCACGATGTAGTACTCGACATCGGTTTACAAGTTTTAAAGTACAGGAACGTCGAGATTCCGATGGTTTACGGGAACGAGAACGTCGCAGCTCTAAGGACAGTTGTAAGTGAGGACGAAATATTACCACCTTCGTCAGAGACAGTGATTTGGACAAGGCTGGAAGGTGATCATGGGAGCCACCGATTCTATCTTATCGAGCCAGATCCAGAAAACCATTACCAGAACTATATCGTGGGAAAGATGCTCGTGGAACCCAAAAACAACTTGGTTCCCGTTCGTGTCCTCAATGTGGAGCATAAAAGCGTAAAGCTGAAGCAAGGGGAAGTTGTCGGAAAGTGCGTACCGATTACGGCGGTTACAAAGTTGTCCATCGAAAGTCCTGCGAAACCAGTTAGACCTACGGAGGTATCGGAAATAAACAAGAATATACTCGGAGAGTGTGAGCTGGATCAGGAGCAGCGGGCCAGGGCAGGGAGTCTTATCAACGAGTTCGCTGATATATTTGCTTCGCAGACAGGCGAGTATGGCCGAACACATCTCGTACAACACCGAATCGACACCGGAGATGCGAGACCAATTCGACAGCCTCCCAGACGACTACCATTGGCTAAGCAGTCGGAGGTTGCAGAAATGGTGTCGACGATGGAAAAGGAGGGACTGATTGAAAGCTCGAAAAGTCCGTGGGCATCACCGGTCGTCCTGGTCAAGAAGAAAGACGGAAGTACGAGATTCTGCGTGGACTATCGTCAGCTGAACAACGTCACCAAGAAGGACAGCTACCCCCTGCCAAGAATTGACGATACCCTGGACACACTGTCTGGAGCTAAATGGTTTTCGACTCTTGATCTGAAGAGTGGCTACTGGCAAGTACAGATCCATCCAGAAGACCGTGAGAAAACAGCATTCACAGCAGGTAACGGACTCTGGCAGTTTACAGTAATGCCATTTGGACTGTGCAATGCTCCAGCAACATTTGAACGTCTAATGGAGCGCGTTTTGCTGGGACTCACGTGGAAAACCTGTTTGGTCTACTTGGACGATGTCATCGTGGTAGGAAAAACATTTCACGAACATCGAGACAACCTAAAGGAAGTGTTCCAAAGGCTACGAAGTGCGCAATTAAAACTGAACCCGAAGAAGTGTGCTCTATTTAGACCAGAAGTGAAATATCTCGGACACATCATCTCTTCCGAAGGAGTGAAGACTGATCCAGAGAAGGTCGATGCAGTGAAAAACTGGCCGGTTCCTAAAGACAAACATCAACTGAGAAGCTTCCTGGGACTTGCGACCTATTATAGACGATTTGTAAAGGACTTTGCCGGGATCGCAAAGAGTCTGCATCAACTGACAGAAAAAGGCAAACAATTCAAATGGTCAGGTGAGTGCGAGAAAAGCTTCAAAGAACTTAAGCGACAGTTGTGCGACGCCCCCATATTAGCGTACCCCACTCCTGGGAAAACATTTATTGTGGATGCAGACGCTAGTAATGTGGGAATCGGAGCCGTTCTTTCCCAGGTGCACGATGGCCAAGAGAAGGTAGTTTCGTACTTCAGCAAAGTGCTCTCAAAGCCAGAAAGGAACTACTGTGTTACCAGGCGCGAACTCCTTGCTCTGGTATTGGCAACAAAACATTTCCACAAGTACCTTTATGGGCGGAAATTCATCCTTCGCACAGACCATGCGTCTTTAAAATGGCTGCTACATTTTAAAAATCCTGAAGGACAAGTCGCGAGGTGGATCGAACGGTTGCAGATGTACGACTACGAAATACAACATCGAAAGGGAAGTCTTCACTCTAATGCAGACGCTCTCTCCCGTCGACCGTGCAAAGCAGACTGCAAACATTGCTTACGACATGAGGAAAAAGAAGTCGTGTCCATTCAAAGGGTGAGAGCTAACCCCAACAGTGGCTGGAGTGCGCGTGAAATACGGGAGGCTCAAATGGAAGATCCGGATATCGAGCCGATTCTCGCCTGGAAGGAGCATGAAGGAAAACCAGACTGGCAGGAGATATCCAATAGGAGCCCGGAGCTCAAGGCATACTGGGCGCAGTGGGACTCCCTTCATGTACAAGACGGCATTCTAAAAAGAAGATGGGAGAGCTCGGATGGAACGTCTTTCGTAATGCAGCTTGTTTTGCCCAGGTCGAAAGTTATTGAAGTGCTAAGGGAATTGCATGATGGAGTGTCTGGAGGCCACTTGGGAGTAAATAAAACACTCGATAAAGTACGGGAACGCTACTACTGGGTCCATGCAAGGGAGGATGTTGAGAATTGGTGCAGGAAATGCGTAACATGTGCGGCCAGCAAAGGCCCGAGAGTGAAAGTCCGAGGCAAGATGCATCAATACAATGTTGGAGCTCCCTTCGAAAGGATAGCAATTGATATTGCGGGACCGTTTCCTGAAACGAACAATGGAAATCGTTACATCCTTGTTGTTATGGACTACTTCAGTAAGTGGCCTGAAGCATTTGCTATCCCTAACCAAGAAGCTAAAACCGTGGTGGAGCAAATTGTCTATAACTGGGTAAGCAGGTTCGGTGTACCGATGGAACTGCATTCGGATCAGGGACGAAACTTCGAGTCCAAGATTTTCCAAGGAGTGTGCCAGCTACTCGGGATTCACAAGACAAGGACAACACCCCTTCATCCACAATCGGATGGGATGGTAGAGCGCTTCAATAGAACCTTAGATGAACACCTCTCTAAGATTGTTGCCGATGACCAAAGAGATTGGGATAAGCAGATTCCCTTGTTTTTATTGGCCTATCGAAATGCAGTACATAACACCACAGGGCATACTCCATCTGAAGTACTCTTTGGTCGAACAGTTCGCCTGCCAAGCGAGTTGATGTTTGGATCCCCATGCGAAGAACCCAAGAATGAGGAAGACTATGTTGCAGACCTCAGGGATATCATCAGGGACGTGCATCGAGGGACTAGGGAAAAGATTAAGATAGCCAGTGACCGCATGAAAACCAGGTACGACACTAAAACGACAACTACTGGATTCCAGGAAGGAGATCTGGTATGGCTATATAATCCCCATCGAAGAAAAGGCCTATCACCTAAATTGCAACAAGACTGGGAAGGCCCCTATAAAATCGTGACGCACATCAACGACGTTGTCTATCGCATCCAACGAGGAAGAGGCAAGCTGAAAGTCGTTCATGTGGATCGTCTTCATCGCTATAATGGTGAAAATGCTAGCGAGTTTGTTCGGGACGAACAAGTTTAAGAGGGGGATAATGTGGTAAATCGGGTACTTGGTGAATCGGACACTTAGTGACAGGCACTTAGTGAATCACACACTTAGGAATTGTGGTGAATCGGGCACCTGGTAACACCCCATGTTCCACTTCCAATTGGAGAATGGAATAGAATCTGTCAAGTGATTCTAGTACCTTCTGGAGAAGAGATGGAGTATACATCGGGAGTGCATCTGCTATCCATTTCTAGAATATTCGCCGATAGGTGGCAGCGCGGATATAAAAAGGGGCGCGTTGACAACAGGCAGTTCAGTTGATTTTTAACCCGCGATAGTTGAGTTCGAAAGAGTAATCGGTTGAGAGATAAAAAGAAGTAATAGATTAAAGCGATTGGATTGAGACGTTTAAGAAAAGTAATAAAGTGATATTGTACTGAGAGATAAATAAGTGTAAAGTAATAAAGTGAAAGTAATAAAGCGAATAGATTGAAACGTTTGAGAATTGATTAAAGTGATATTGTTTTGGAGTTAAATAAGTGAATATTTGGAAAGTGTAAATAAAGAGATTTTATTGGAACAATTGCACAGAATAGTGTTTTATCTTTTCGAATCCCCACAGCCAAAACGTAACAGTATGAAGCAAGTGCCTCTTGGATGCTTCTGGTCTCTTGGGTAGACGCTCCGATGATGCTTTTGTCGATGTGATCATGCTAATATAACTAGCTAACTTGTCCAACCACCGACTAAAATCAACCACTGTTGGATATGGCTGAATATCAAACGCATGTTGCACCCATTCAATGCGTCTGGACATTGGCAGTTTCGACACCAACTCTTCTAGAAGTGTAGGATTGGCGATATGTTGTTGACCCTTTGCAGCTTGCAAGAATGTTGCCAGATTTCTCGTCTGTACTGCAAATGGTAATATCTGTTCGATGGTGCCCTCAGTTATAGCAGGTATGTCCTTTGCTCTTCTTATCTGGCTTCTTATCTCGACTTCCACTTCCGGATGAACAAAAATCGGATGGTGAAGAGTTAGGTCTGTTATATGGAGGTCATCTTTTACACTTACGTTTGGACACACTGCCTGTTACGAAGAAACGTCTACAAAGAGATACGAAGTCTGATGGAGTCTGTCGGCGGTTAGTTACATTCATAACAAATTCCTGGCCGAAACGAGAGGACCTTCCTAATCATCTTCGACACTACTACGAGAAACGCAACGAGCTTTCCTATGAAGACAACCTACTTCTCTGGCAGGGAAGGCTTATCATTCCGACGACGCTTCAAAGGACAGTATTGGACATGCTACACGAAGGACATCCCGGAGTTTCAGCGATGCAGTCGTCGGCTAAGTTTCACATCTATTGGCCAAATATTAATGCAGATATTGTCAATTTCGTTCAACGCTGTGGAGCTTGCCAGGAATCAAAACCAAATGATAGCAACGTGCCGTTGTACCCTTGGAATTCACCATCAGAGACCTGGGCAAGAGTACATATAGGCTTTGCAGGTCCATTCGAAGGAAAAATGTGGTTACTTGTAATCGATGCATATTCGCATTGGTTAGAAGTAGTACCAATGGTCGATATCAAAACTTTAGCGGTAATCACTAAAATGCAGGAAATCTTCGCAAGGTTTGGCATTCCGAAAATAATCGTGTCAGACAACGGTCCTCAACTGGTGGCAACAGAGTTTAAACAGTTTTGTGAAAATAACGGTATTACACACGTTAAAACCACGCCTTACCATCCAAAAACAAATGGATTGGTAGAACGAGCTGTTAGGACTTTTAAGGAACGAATGAAAGCTAGCAGACTTAATGCCGATATTCATGGACGATTACAAATGTTTTTATTTAATTACCGAAATACCATACAGCGATCAACTGGTCGTTCTCCAAGTATGCTGATGTTCGGTAGACCTTTGCGAACAAGGTGGGACCTTATGAAACCAGACGTAAACAAAACTATTGACAAAGAAAAATTAAAACAACAATTTAACTACAAGCGGACAATTAATAAATTTTTTGAGACGGAGGAGAAAGTCTGGGTGAAACGCCCGTTATCAAAGGGTTACGAACGAGGACATATCATCAAACAGCAAGGACCTTATTCGTATATTGTAAATGTATGCGGAATCAATCGACGAAAGCACGCTGACCAGTTACGTCAGCGTCAAGACTCAGAAGCTACGACATCATCTAAACCAGCTACGACATCATCTAAACCAGCTACGACATCATCTAAACCAGCTACGACATCATCTAAACCAGCTACAACATCATCTAAACCAGTTACGACATTATCTAATCCAGCTACAATATATGAACCAGCCATTCCAGTGGTTGAACCAGACAACGTAATTGACGAACAAAATTATATTCACAATACGCCATTAGCACAAGAACCTGTCAATGAACGTGAACCAGAACCTGTAGCTAAACAAACCAGAGATTTCCAGCATCGCAGGAATCCTCCAAGACAGCGTCAGGTACCAGCTCGGTACAGAGATTAAACCTTTCTAAGGGGGGAAGGAATGTGGTAACACTGGCATAACAACTCTACTACTTTCTTAGTTTGGATAAATCTGTCATCTGCGCACACACGCCAAGTCGACGAGTCGTTCTTCGTTAGTCCAACCAGTCTGCCACAAGATATCCTTTCATGTATTTAAATATAGTTTTAATAAAACCTACTAATCAGTCTTGCACTATTGAATAATCCTAAACAGTGTTAGAATTTTATTCGGAAGCTTTTTCAGCAATAATACTACAACTTCCGATAGAAATTTTTGTATGTTCCAGGCAGTGTGTATGGGTGCATTATCTTGCTGAAGGATGAAGTCGGTACCGATGAATCTAGAGCCTGCAACTAGTGCAACATCATTTAGAATCACTAAATAATGTGACTGTCGCATATGATCGGAGCACCGCACGAGTGGTCCCACGCCACCATATGATATGCATCCCCATATAATAATTTTGCCTCCGTTGGAATGTCTAGTGGGCTGCGTAACGGACTTTTTAGCTTTTGTTTTTGGATCAGAATAAAAAAACTTTCGGCCATATGTACCATCCAAAGAACAAGCAGTCTCGTCAGTCCAAAGAACACTCCTCCAAAAATCCGGTGGTTTATTAATATGCTCCCTTGCGAATTGAAGTCTTGCGAGCTTGTTTCTTGGTGTAATATAGGGCTTTTTTTGGCTGACGTAGGCTTTAATTTTGTTTTCTTTTAACCTCCTACGTAATGTTCTTTCACTGAAATTATTTTCACGGCTCTTGTTTAAATCTTTCAACACATTTTTCACTTTTTCGCAAGGGTTACATTTAAAAGACCGAATAATTAGATTGTCTTCTCTAATGGAAGTAACCCTTTTCCTGCCTCTTCCGGTTCGGTTTTTTAGGCTCCCAAACGTTTTCTCTTTCTCAATTTGATAGTAAATTGTTCTTCGACTGCAATGGTATTTAGCGGAAAGATTTTCTACCGAAACGCCGATTTTGTACTCTGCAACAATTGCAGCACGTGTCTCTAATGCAATTTCTTTGACCCTAGCCATTAAAACAAGTTGTCTGAATGAAAGGTGACGCCTAAATGATCATAAAAACAACCCGCATAATTTAGCATTCATCAGCCAACACTCTTATCAACCGTTTCATCTCTGTAACTGTTAAATGCACTTGTGCAAATAATTTTGCCACCTTTTTCCAATGTAACAATAATTTTGCCATTTACTTTTTCGTGTTTTTTACCGCTATTTATGAAACCTTTTTTTTATTTTGTGTTTACCGTTTCAAGAAAATGTTAAGAGTTAATAATAAATAAACCAATTTGTTAAGATTAAGATATCATGACGTCCGAAGCAGGTTTCCAGTTGTCTAAATGCATCCCACACGTTGTCTGGATGGATAAGTAGAGATCTTACTGTCTCTTTTGCCACTCCTTTTAGACACCGCTGCAGACGAAGACTATTTTCCAGATTGGAATAACCGTATGCTGATGTTGATTCGGTCAATGCTGTGGCAAACATTGGCCAATCCTCCGGACTACCGTCAAACTCCGGTAGATCATAAAGTTTCCGATAAGGTTTCAAAATATTCCTTTCTGGTGTTGGCACGTCGAAATTCCGTACTGTATACGGTGCCATATGTTGACCGAAAGTCGGTGCTGGCTGCATCGAACTAACGCCCAAAGCATATGGCATGGATCGTTTCACATTCATACCGGCTGGTATGATTTCAGGCTGACGATAAATATCCTGTGCGCTTGTTGTTCCAAACGCAGCACATTCTGATGAAACTATTGACATTGGATGTAGGTTCTTCACAAAGTTGGCATTGGCAAATGCCCCTACGGCCGTTGTTGAGGCGGTTAATGTGCTGGTTGACGGCTGCAAACGCGTGATATTTGTGGAACTGACAGTTGTTCTGGATCCTGGCATGTTTGGCAAACAAAATGGAATATCCGTAGCATCGGCAGATGCTTCACGACTGGCTGCGGCAGCAGCTGTTGACAACAATGGCGACGATATATGCACATTGGCATGGGATACAGGATAGGCCGCGGCAGCGACATTTAACGATGAACTTGAGCATGGCATGGGCGAGAGGTTGGCACTTGAAGTGCCGTCTGGTGCAGCTGCGGCAGCGGCTGCTTGTTCTCGTTCCAATTGCATGCGCAAATCACGTTCTGTATTTGCAGACTTCCTGGCAATGTCTGCTTCTGCTCGCAATAACTCCAACTGCAATCTTAACTCGTCCAGTTGTTTTTTAAACATCTCTGTCTGTTCCACCACGGTGTTCTCCAACACATTATCATCATCTTGATCTGAATCCATTGCACTGGTTACGAAATCCTTGTATTTGGAAGTACAACCCTTGTTGACTAGCTTACTTAATCTCGGCATACGCAGTACGTAATGTACACTGTGTTGAGATTATTATATCGTCTCACCAGATGCAGATGAAGTAAAGATGATGAAATAACTTCCACAAATGAAATTGAAAATCTCCACAATGAGATAATAAAAGATGTAAATTTAAACTCCCCTAGTGGGGACCGGACAAAGAAGCTCGAGCAGTAATTTCAATGGGAAGATAGCGATCGGCAATCCGTGATCGGTTATCAGTTTATTTTATTATCTCAGTCTCGCTTCTGCCCGGCAGTTAATTTAAAATCACAAAAAGGCAAGCCGTTTGACAGAAGTCGAGACTGGGTGTATTCAGCTGTATTAAAGGTTCGTTTAGTGTGTGCCCCTAGTGGGCGCGTTCGGCTGGCTAACAGGCGTGTTCGGTTGGCTCTCTGCAACAGACATACCTAGCTGATATACAAAAACTTTTGAACATAAAGAAATAGAACGAAGGAATATATAACGCAAGATGGAGTGAACCAATACGCATCGGTTTCGTTGAGGTTTTCAACTGAAACATAAGTATAGAATACACAACTCGCCAAAATAATGAATGCAAAGGATGAAGTAAGATGATTTTCAAAAATTGTTGGCCGATGACAGTTCTTACAAATTGAGATAAAGCACACGCGCTAAAAATATTGAGATAACGAGGAAATTGCGATTGTCGTTGAATAAATTCACATGAGGCCTGTTAATTTGTAATAAATTTGATTAGTTTTGGCTTTATTTCGGGTTTGTTCTCAAAAAATCAACAACTCAAAAGACTAACAAATACAAAGTTTCATTCTTTAGTTCTTCAAAAATTCCTGTATAATTTGGTTATGACATTCATTTTTGCGTTTATTAAGTTTACTAAAAAAAATACATTAATAAAATACCTACCGAAATAAATTACTTATCAAAAACAAACGGACCCGAAAAACAAAAAAATATAACCATGGATTCGGTCAATAATTAAATGAAAAATAAACTGGAAAAATGGAACGATTTGCTGCAAAGCTATGGTTTGGTGACCGAAGTGAAAAAAACGGTCAACAGACACTCATTGGTTATCACTGATTTATAATCATTTTGCAAAAACTCGACGAATTGGAAATATTCATACGCGAGAAAGATCTTGACATTTGCTTGATTTCTGAAACTCACGTGAAAAAGGGATCGAGCTTGAAAATAAAAGGCTATGACTTCCACGCTTGTCACCCTTCGGGAAACGCGAGAGGTGTATCGTCATTGTTTATTAAAGACTGCATTGAACAATACGAAGACCTGAAGATAGAGCTTGAAACTATGCAACTGTGCACGATTCGTGTTAAAAATAGTCAGCATACTCTTAGAATTTCATCTATCTACTGTCCACCGCGTTCCGCGCTTGTAAAAACCGATTATACTAACTTGCTTATCGCTCAAACCAAACTTCATTATTGGCGGCGATTTTAATGCAAAACACACTTTCTGGGGTTCTAGATATATCTCGCGAAAAGGAAGAATGCTATATGGGGCAGGTATGGAGTATAGTTGTGATTTCCACTCGACGGGCAAACCCACCTACTGGCCAACTGATACTTCAAAAATACCTGATCTGATCGATTTTTTCGTCGTGAAAGGAATACCTACCAACCACATTGAAGTCGAAGAGAGCTTTGATCTGTCATCTGATCATTCACCGGTTATTTTAACATTGAGCGTAAAACTAGTAAATAACCTTGAGCTAGTGAGATTAACTGGTAGAACAACTAACTGGGAATGCTTTAGGAACGAAGTTGAAGAGAATGTTGAACTTAGCGTTCCACTTACGACACGACGAACATGGACCTGGTAGGTTCACATCGGGCTTCTGTTTCTTGGGTAATGTAGCAGCTCTTAAGTAAGGGTTATCTATGTTTGGATTGTTCAATATAGCATTATTCGTGGTCGAATTTGGTTTAATATCAGTCTCGACTTTTGAATCCTTTTCTGGTTTGTCATTGTTACCTTCCTCCCCATCGTCTTCATTTCCACTTTCAATGTCATTATCTGCCAATTGAATGAGTCTTCATAGGTAAATTGTTCAATAGTTAATTGTATACCTTTACTCGAAACGTCTTCCGTTCGATTCGCTACCAGATAATGATATTCCAATTCTTCGAAATCAAATACTTGATCCGTTGGATTAAGGGCTGCTAAATATGGTGGAAAGGCAGGCTTACAGGCTATCACTGAAAATAAATAATTTTAGTTGAACGAGTTACAACAATCTATATAAATATATTATAAGCTACATGGAAACATATTGTCTTCCGTATCGAAAAGGCTGTGAGTTTCTGAAGTCTTTGATAAAAACTTCGTAAGGGCCTTTTCGATGTCCCTTTTCTGATTTGCTGCCTTTTCGCGAATGGCTTCATACTCCGTAACCGGTTGTTTGTGAGTCTAGATTAAAAGCAGAATCAGCATTTAAGTTAGTTTTGAATGAAGAACAAAAAATCACTTACAGGAGTACGAATATAAGCATGCGGATCTGGTAAAACTGGGAAGTAACTAGGTATATGTGGTGGATGTACGTTTTTTGTACCAGCTTGTAGTAGATTGAGTTGTTTTTGATGTGATGCTTGTGCTGGCAGCGGTATAACTTGACGATTTTCACGCTTAGCGAATGCTTCAATACCTTGTAAAGAGATTCCCATATTTATCAAGGCAACAACAACATCACCAAGTACAGGGATTGTTCTGCCGGATAATTCACAGTAACTTCGTGCGGAAGTTCCCACTTCTGTAATTACTAAAATCATAGTAGTTGAAATGTGTCTGTAAGTGTTTTTTGATTAAAAACTTACAACTTTGTATCATTTCTGTAAGTGTCTCAAAGCAATCTTTGTCGACGTTATCGAAGCCTTTTTCTAAAAGTATTCCTGATACGACCATGTTCAGGATTTTTCTACGCGGGTTTCCTGTTGGTGTAGTACTTTCTGGTTTCTCCATTTGATGTAATATTGAATTTCATACAAAAATTTATTTAAAAACTTATTACGTATCTGTACGATTTTTGTGTATAAAAAATTAGTTGAAACTTCTTTTTCGGTTGACAGCCGCTTCTGATTTAAATGCTGCCAAGTTTTCGTATCTAGTTCTGGATTTACACGATCCGATTTTCGAAGTAGTTAAGGACTTACACGAAAAAGTTTCTAACGTAAAGGTAAGATTAGACGGTATGCCAGTGGTCATAAAATGCCAATTTCTGACAGTTCTCCTGTCAAAATATGGTCATACAATGTAATGGGCATATCTCATATGCCCCAATGACCTAAATGCCACATATGACCACGCCGATTTTGACAGATAAAAATGCCAAAATTGCTATTTTGGCATTTTTATCTGTCTGTTTATATAGTGTAATCGGACAATAAGCACGAATGCCAGCATAAACCCTATATGCCCATATGCTGTTTATTGGAGTTTCGTTGTGGCATTTGCTGGCATTTTTGATGGAACAAGAATTATTTTGTTGTCGTCGGTGTTTGAGTTCGTGGGATTGTGATTTATTTTCATTTTCGTTCTCTTTTTTCTGGAAAAATAACAAATATGAAATGAAAAAATTACAAATGCCTCAAATGACCACCAAGGCAAATATGACCATATTGGTAATTTTGGTCATATAGTCTAATATACAGTTTTGATAATCCTGGCATTTTGGTCATTTGACAGCTAATCTGATCATTTGCCTGTTGGCATTCATATGCATAATTGGCATACAGTCTAATCTTAGCTTAAGTGTCGTGGTCCTAAGGTTAACGCTTAAGGGCCGGTCTGTTCACAGATGGTTAAATTCATGGTTGAATCTTGGTTATATTTATTCATCGGTTATTCCAATTATTTATTAACCAAAGAATCAGTAGTTTGGTTAGTTAACCAGTGAAATCGATAACCAGCCGCTTTTGAGCGATTGATTTTCTGTAATTTCGTTTGTTCAAAATTTTTTAAAGACTACGTAGGTATTCATTTTGACATACCTAGCTGATATACAAAAACTTTTGAACATAAAGAAATAGAACGAAGGAATATATAACGCAAGATGGAGTGAACCAATAAAATCTTTCACATCGGTTTCGTTGAGGTTTTCAACTGACACATAAGTATAGAATACACAACTCGCCAAAATAATGAATGCAAAGGATGAAGTAAGATGATTTTCAAAAATTATTGGCCGATGACAGTTCTTATAAATTGAGATAAAGCACACGCGCTAAAAATATTGAGAGAACGAGAAAATTGCGATTGTCGTTGAATAAATTCACATGAGGCCTGTTAATTTGTAATAAATTTGATTAGTTTTGGCTTTATTTCGGTTTTGTTCTCAAAAAATCAACAACTCAAAAGACTAACAAATACAAAGTTTCATTCTTTAGTTCTTCAAAAATTCCTGTATAATTTGGTTATGACATTCATTTTTGCGTTTATTAAGTTTACTAAAAAAATACATTAATAAAATACCTACCGAAATAAATTACTTATCAAAAACAAACGGACCCGAAAAACAAAAAAATATAACCATGGATTCGGTCAATCATTAAATGAAAAATAAACTGGAAAAATGGAACGATTTGCTGCAAAGCTATGGTTTGGTGACCGAAGTGAAAAAACGGTCAACAGACACTCATTGGTTATCACTGATTTATAATCATGGGTTAACCTAAATCTGTGGTAACCTAACCAAGGCTTTAACCAGCTGTGAACAGACCGGCCCTCAATCTCCTGGGCAAAGCATGTTGTCAAGGAGATTCCGCCTGACTCCTCAAGAAAGGACTCCACGTCCAAACGACAAAGGTCGATTGAGCGGAGTCCTCTGTCGACCCGAAAAGAGTGAAGGTCAACTGCAGCAGTTTTTCATTCATCTCTAAGCACAACAAGCCATTCTGTGATGTCCTCAAGGCACACCTTGTCCTCGTTGTAATAGACAGGACTGACATAGAAGGCAGCATTTCCCTTGAGAGATGGAGAAAAGTAGAAATGAAGCTGCAACTAAGTTTCTACAAGTCATGGATGATCATCCATGTCCTCCTCCCTCCTATCGCGATGGTGGATGGCATCAGGGCCATGTGAAGCTAATCGCATGTGCTGATCAAAGGCCTGCGGATCTATATTAAATAGCAATTTCGTCTCTGGCTGTAGTGTGGAAAGAGGCGCGGCTCGAGGTCGTAAGCAGGGAAGAAATTCCTAGCAGACCTAGAACTCGCTCCTGGATCCCTGCCGAATCCTCTGACCCCGCGACAATAATGAAAATTATTCGGGCAAGCAACCCTCATCTTCCGACAGGTAACTGGAAGGTTGCTAAGCTGGAGAAACTTAAAGGGGACAAAAGATCTGCGATCATCGTGATCACCGTAGAGTCTCTGGCTCCTCTGGCTGCAACGGAAAGACAAATTAGCTACGGCTTCGGAGCTATAAACCCTGCCAGGGAGTGAGTGCGACCCCCCTCCTCTGCCGATACCGTTCAACAGGTTAGTAATAAACCGACCAGTCCGGCAGCGGAAACGGAGTTGGAGGACTGTAATCCCGCTAAAGAGGCGCGGTCCCCCGTCTCTGCCGAGACTGCATCGATCAGTAATACACCAGCCACAGCGGCTGAGGTAGAGGCGGACGACTGCGCTCCTGGGATGGCCCGCTTCTCTCTCACTGCAACTCGGTCCCACGGTTGGATCTGGACATGGACAGCATAGGACTGTCGGACTTGGATCTATCCAGCGGACTCAACAGCCCATCCGTAACTGATGTGTCTCTGGAATCGGATACGGATGAGGCTAACATCACTGTGGTGGTGTCTGGAGGTAATTGTAGCAATGATCCTGCGGTTACTTCAGATTAACCTACATCACTCAAAAACGGCTTCGGCCTGGGTGCGTGCACTTGGCACCCCAATGTTAAATTTTTTTGTTTTTTTTTAGAGTTCCGGATGGCTAAGCAAGAGTTCTAGAGTTCTTGCTAAAATTTTTGAAAAGTTCTGTTCGTTTAGTTTTTTTTTTTTAATTTTTTTAAGTATGGGTGGCTAAATCCACGGAGCACCCCATTTGTGAAAATAATACTTTTTTATATTTTATTCGCATAGCAACAACATAGTTCTAGAGTTCCCCATAGTTTTTTGACGAAAAAATTGCCAAATTATGCCAAAAAAACATTTTTTTCGATTATATGACAGCACCCCATTTTCAAAAAAAAACCTTTTTTTTTTTGTAAAAATAATGCACTACACCAAGAGTTCTGGAGTTCCCTAAACAAGAAAAAAATTTCGGAATATAAACAAAAAAGCTATGGAACTTTGAAAATTGATAAAAATTCAAAAATATATCTTTTGTTTCCATGAGTTCTGATTAGAGTTTCGTAAAGTGCGCAAGGAGCTTATCAAAAAATTCTTTTGAAATAATCTTCTAAACCTAAACACAAAAAAGTTGGAGCAAATTGAAAAATTCCAATATATTTTTTCGAAGTTCCGAAGAGATCTGATTAGAGTTCCGGAAAGTGCGCAAGGAGCTTATCAAAAAATCCTTATGAAATAATCTTCTTAACCTGAACACAAAAAAGTTAGAGCAAATTGAAAAATTCCAATATATTTTTTCGGAGTTCCGAAGAGTTCTGATTAGAGTTCCGTAAAGTGCGCAAGGAGTTTATCAAAAAATCCTTATGAAATAATCTTCTAAGCCTGAACACAAAAAAGTTAGAGCAAATTGAAAAATTCCAATATATTTTTTCGGAGTTCCGAAGAGATCTGATTAGAGTTCCGTAAAGTGCGCAAGGAGCTTATCAAAAAATCCTTATGAAATAATCTTCTAAACCTGAACACAAAAAAGTTAGAGCAAATTAAAAAATTCCAATATATTTTTTCGAAGTTCCGAAGAGTTCTGATTAGAGTTCTGTAAAGTGCGCAAGGAGCTTATCAAAAAATCCTTATGAAATAATCTTCTAAACCTGAACACAAAAAAGTTAGAGCAAATTGAAAAATTCCAATATATTTTTTCGGAGTTCCGAAGAGTTCTGATAAGAGTTCCGTAAAGTGCGCAAGGAGCTTATCAATTTTACATTATTTTTTTTTTGTTGTCAAGTTTATGAAATAATCTTCTAAACCTGAACACAAAAAAGTTAGAGCAAATTGAAAAATTCCAATATATTTTTTCGGAGTTCCGAAGAGTTTTGATTAGAGTTCCGTAAAGTGCGCAAGGAGCTTATCAAAAAATCATTATGAAATAATCTTCTAAGCCTGAACACAAAAAAGTTAGAGCAAATTGAAAAATTCCAATATATTTTTTCGGAGTTCCGAAGAGATCTGATTAGAGTTCCGTAAGGTGCGCAAGGAGCTTATCAAAAAATCCTTATGAAATAATCTTCTAAACCTGAACACAAAAAAGTTAGACACACACGCAAATGTATTGCAAGAAATCATTTCTCCCAAGACTGTGGCGCAAATAAACGATAAGGAGTTGCAAAAACAGAGAGATGCGCTCCTTAAGCCTCAAAATAAAAAAACAAAGCCGCTAACGGATACAAAGCGTAAGACCGCCCAGGAGGTAGTAGGCAACATTAAACCTCCGGTTCCAGAGCGTAATAATGTCAGAGAAAGAGAGACAACAGAAAAGCCCTCGACCTCTGTTGCCAAAAGAAACGCTACTGAAAAGTTACCATCAGTAAAGCCATCGATTAGTGGCCCTCTGCCAGCCAGAGTAGTGCAGACCTACGCTCAGGCCGCGGCATACGACGGAGCAAAAAACGTTGAAACTTCGCCGGACCCTGTTTCTCATGTATTCTCAGTTGTTCTCCAGAAACTTGAAGAACAAAGCAAAATAAATAAAATTATTCTCGATCGCTTGGTTAAGCTCGAGAATAATTCCCGGAAAACGCGTACATCAAATAAAATATGAATGAAAAACCAAAGTTAAAAATATGCACTTGGAATGCAAACGGTCTTTTGCAAAAACTCGACGAATTGGAAATATTCATACGCGAGAAAGATCTTGACATTTGCTTGATTTCTGAAACTCACGTGAAAAAGGGATCGAGCTTGAAAATAAAAGGCTATAATGACTTCCACGCATGTCACCCTTCGGGAAACGCGAGAGGTGTATCGTCATTGTTTATTAAAGACTGCATTGAACAATACGAAGACCTGAAGATAGAGCTTGAAACTATGCAACTGTGCACGATTCGTGTTAAAAATAGTCAGCATACTCTTAGAATTTCATCTATCTACTGTCCACCGCGTTCCGCGCTTGTAAAAACCGATTATACTAACTTGCTTATCGCTCAAACCAAACTTCATTATTGGCGGCGATTTTAATGCAAAACACACTTTCTGGGGTTCTAGATATATCTCGCGAAAAGGAAGAATGCTATATGGGGCAGGTATGGAGTATAGTTGTGATTTCCACTCGACGGGCAAACCCACCTACTGGCCAACTGATACTTCAAAAATACCTGATCTGATCGATTTTTTCGTCGTGAAAGCAATACCTACCAACCACATTGAAGTCGAAGAGAGCTTTGATCTGTCATCTGATCATTCACCGGTTATTTTAACATTGAGCGTAAAACTAGTAAATAACCTTGAGCTAGTGAGATTAACTGGTTAGGAACGAAGTTGAAGAGAATGTTGAACTTAGCGTTCCACTTACGACACGACGAACATGGACCTGGTAGGTTCACATCGGGCTTTTGTTTCTTGGGTAATGTAGCAGCTCTTAAGTAAGGGTTATCTATGTTTGGATTGTTCAATATAGCATTATTCGTGGTCGAATTTGGTTTAATATCAGTCTCGACTTTTGAATCCTTTTCTGGTTTGTCATTGTTACCTTCCTCCCCATCGTCTTCATTTCCACTTTCAATGTCATTATCTGCCAATTGAATGAGTCTTCATAAGTAAATTGTTCAACAGTTAATTGTATACCTTTACTCGAAACGTCTTCCGTTCAATTCGCTACCAGATAATGATATTCCAATTCTTCGAAATCAAATACTTGATCCGTTGGATTAAGGGCTGCTAAATATGGTGGAAAGGCAGGCTTACAGGCTATCACTGAAAATAAATAATTTTAGTTGAACGAGTTACAACAATCTATATAAATATATTATAAGCTACATGGAAACATATTGTCTTCCGTATCGAAAAGGCTGTGAGTTTCTGAAGTCTTTGATAAAAACTTCGTAAGGGCCTTTTCGATGTCCCTTTTCTGATTTGCTGCCTTTTCGCGAATGGCTTCATACTCCGTAACCGGTTGTTTGTGAGTCTAGATTAAAAGCAGAATCAGCATTTAAGTTAGTTTTGAATGAAGAACAAAAAATCACTTACAGGAGTACGAATATAAGCATGCGGATCTGGTAAAACTGGGAAGTAACTAGGTATATGTGGTGGATGTACGTTTTTTGTACCAGCTTGTAGTAGATTGAGTTGTTTTTGATGTGATGCTTGTGCTGGCAGCGGTATAACTTGACGATTTTCACGCTTAGCGAATGCTTCAATACCTTGTAAAGAGATTCCCATATTTATCAAGGCAACAACAACATCACCAAGTACAGGGATTGTTCTGCCGGATAATTCACAGTAACTTCGTGCGGAAGTTCCCACTTCTGTAATTACTAAAATCATAGTAGTTGAAATGTGTCTGTAAGTGTTTTTTGATTAAAAACTTACAACTTTGTATCATTTCTGTAAGTGTCTCAAAGCAATCTTTGTCGACGTTATCGAAGCCTTTTTCTAAAAGTATTCCTGATACGACCATGTTCAGGATTTTTCTACGCGGGTTTCCTGTTGGTGTAGTACTTTGTGGTTTCTCCATTTGATGTAATATTGAATTTCATACAAAAATTTATTTAAAAACTTATTACGTATCTGTACGATTTTTGTGTATAAAAAATTAGTTGAAACTTCTTTTTCGGTTGACAGCCGCTTCTGATTTAAATGCTGCCAAGTTTTCGTATCTAGTTCTGGATTTACACGATCCGATTTTCGAAGTAGTTAAGGACTTACACGAAAAAGTTTCTAACGTAAAGGTAAGATTAGACGGTATGCCAAGTGGTCATAAAATGCCAATTTCTGACAGTTCTCCTGTCAAAATATGGTCATACAATGTAATGGGCATATCTCATATGCCCTAATGACCTAAATGCCACATATGACCACGCCGATTTTGTCTGTTTATATAGTGTAATCGGACAATAAGCACGAATGCCAGCATAAACCCTATATGCCCATATGCTGTTTATTGGAGTTTCGTTGTGGCACTTGCTGGCATTTTTGATGGAACAAGAATTATTTTGTTGTCGTCGGTGTTTGTTTGTGATTTATTTTCATTTTCGTTCTCTTTTTTCTGGAAAAATAACAAATATGAAATGAAAAAATTACAAATGCCTCAAATGACCACCAAGGCAAATATGACCATATTGGTAATTTTGGTCATATAGTCTAATATACAGTTTTGATAATCCTGGCATTTTGGTCATTTGACAGCTAATCTGATCATTTGCCTGTTGGCATTCATATGCATAATTGGCATACAGTCTAATCTTAGCTTAAGTGTCGTGGTCCTAAGGTTAACGCTTAAGGGCCGGTCTGTTCACAGATGGTTAAATTCATGGTTGAATCTTGGTTATATGTATTCATCGGTTATTCCAATTATTTATTAACCAAAGAATCAGTAGTTTGGTTAGTTAACCAGTGAAATCGATAACCAGCCGCTTTTGAGCGATTGATTTTCTGTAATTTCGTTTGTTCAAAATTTTTTAAAGACTACGTAGGTATTCATTTTGACATACCTAGCTGATATACAAAAACTTTTGAACATAAAGAAATAGAACGAAGGAATATATAACGCAAGATGGAGTGAACCAATAAAATCTTTCACATCGGTTTCGTTGAGGTTTTCAACTGACACATAAGTATAGAATACACAACTCGCCAAAATAATGAATGCAAAGGATGAAGTAAGATGATTTTCAAAAATTGTTGGCCGATGACAGTTCTTATAAATTGAGATAAAGCACACGCGCTAAAAATATTGAGAGAACGAGAAAATTGCGATTGTCGTTAAATAAATTCACATGAGGCCTGTTAATTTGTAATAAATTTGATTAGTTTTGGCTTTATTTCGGTTTTGTTCTCAAAAAATCAACAACTCAAAAGACTAACAAATACAAAGTTTCATTCTTTAGTTCTTCAAAAATTCCTGTATAATTTGGTTATGACATTCATTTTTGCGTTTATTAAGTTTACTAAAAAAAATACATTAATAAAATACCTACCGAAATAAATTACTTATCAAAAACAAACGGACCCGAAAAACAAAAAAATATAACCATGGATTCGGTCAATCATTAAATGAAAAATAAACTGGAAAAATGGAACGATTTGCTGCAAAGCTATGGTTTGGTGACCGAAGTGAAAAAACGGTCAACTGACACTCATTGGTTATCACTGATTTATAATCATGGGTTAACCTAAATCTGTGGTAACCTAACCAAGGCTTTAACCAGCTGTGAACAGACCGGCCCTCAATCTCCTGGGCAAAGCATGTTGTCAAGGAGATTCCGCCTGACTCCTCAAGAAAGGACTCCACGTCCAAACGACAAAGGTCGATTGAGCGGAGTCCTCTGTCGACCCGAAAAGAGTGAAGGTCAACTGCAGCAGTTTTTCATTCATCTCTAAGCACAACAAGCCATTCTGTGATGTCCTCAAGGCACACCTTGTCCTCGTTGTAATAGACAGGACTGACATAGAAGGCAGCATTTCCCTTGAGAGATGGAGAAAAGTAGAAATGAAGCTGCAACTAAGTTTCTACAAGTCATGGATGATCATCCATGTCCTCCTCCCTCCTATCGCGATGGTGGATGGCATCAGGGCCATGTGAAGCTAATCGCATGTGCTGATCAAAGGCCTGCGGATCTATATAAAATAGCAATTTCGTCTCTGGCTGTAGTGTGGAAAGAGGCGCGGCTCGAGGTCGTAAGCAGGGAAGAAATTCCTAGCAGACCTAGAACTCGCTCCTGGATCCCTGCCGAACCCTCTGACCCCGCGACAATAATGAAAATTATTCGGGCAAGCAACCCTCATCTTCCGACAGGTAACTGGAAGGTTGCTAAGCTGGAGACACTTAAAGGGGACAAAAGATCTGCGATCATCGTGATCACCGTAGAGTCTCTGGCTCCTCTGGCTGCAACGGAAAGACAAATTAGCTACGGCTTCGGAGCTATAAACCCTGCCAGGGAGTGAGTGCGACCCCCCTCCTTTGCCGATACCGTTGAACAGGTTAGTAATAAACCGACCAGTCCGGCAGCGGAAACGGAGTTGGAGGGCTGTAATCCCGCTAAAGAGGCGCGGTCCCCCGTCTCTGCCGAGACTGCATCGATCAGTAATACACCAGCCACAGCGGCTGAGGTAGAGGCGGACGACTGCGCTCCTGGGATGGCCCGCTTCTCTCTCACTGCAACTCGGTCCCACGGATGGATCTGGACATGGACAGCATAGGACTGTCGGACTTGGATCTATCCAGCGGACTCAACAGCCCATCCGTAACTGATGTGTCTCTGGAATCGGATACGGATGAGGCTAACATCACTGTGGTGGAGGTGTCTGGAGGTAATTGTAGCAATGATCCTGCGGTTACTTCAGGTTAACCTACATCACTCAAAAACGGCTTCGGCCTGGGTGCGTGCACTTGGCACCCCAATGTTAAATTTTTTTGTTTTTTTTTAGAGTTCCGGATGGCTAAGCAAGAGTTCTAGAGTTCTTGCTAAAATTTTTGAAAAGTTCTGTTCGTTTAGTTTTTTTTTTTTTAATTTTTTTAAGTATGGGTGGCTAAATCCACGGAGCACCCCATTTGTGAAAATAATACTTTTTTATATTTTATTCGCATAGCAACAACATAGTTCTAGAGTTCCCCATAGTTTTTTGACAAAAAAATTGCCAAATTATGCCAAAAAAACATTTTTTTCGATTATATGACAGCACCCCATTTTCAAAAAAAAACTTTTTTTTTTGTAAAAATAATGCACTACACCAAGAGTTCTGGAGTTCCCTAAACAAGAAAAACATTTCGGAATATAAACAAAAAAGGCTATGGAACTTTGAAAATTGATAAAAATTCAAAAATATATTTTTTGTTTCCATGAGTTCTGATTAGAGTTCCGTAAAGTGCGCAAGGAGCTTATCAAAAAATTCTTTTGAAATAATCTTCTAAACCTTAACACAAAAAAGTTAGAGCAAATTGAAAAATTCCAATATATTTTTTCGAAGTTCCGAAGAGATCTGTGCCTTGATTTTGTGCGGTTTTTGTCGCAATTGCGGTTGCGGAAAGGGTTCACGTATAGGCGGATTCTATAAATGTGTGCGTGATGTCGAGAACTGACAGCTTCCAATATTTCCTGTTCTATTGTAGCCTTGTTCCTGAAAATTCCAGGCGCACTTTCCCATACGCAACCTATTTAGGTTGCGAGAAGGATGTCGGATGAGAACAACTGACAATAGCGTGACCATTGTGCGACAATTTGGTACTTTTTCCGAGGACCCTGATACAATTTGTTGCTAATTTGTTCCTTTTTGTTAGTTGGAAAATACACTTCGGGGAGTTTTCAAAAATTGTGATTTCAAAATAAATATGTTTAAAATATAACGCTGTTCCCTATCACAACACAATTTTCGGTTAAAACGAGGCAATACTTGTAAAATATTGTGGGAAAATTCTTAATTTGCAGAAGAGCTTCAGAAAAGGCATTTTTCCTTGCATTTTTTTTTCTGTGCAATTTTTTAAAACTAAATTGAACGAGATCTTAAAATGTGGATATAAATATGAGTTGATATATTTACAGCCAATGTTTTATTAATTATTATTATATTTATAATTCAAAATCAAGGCTTTAAAGTTTTCATTTTAAAATTTGTCATTCGAAAACGAATTGCATCTATTTTTTGAACTATCTTAAAAAAATCTCTAATGTGTTATTATGAAAATTTCTATGAAAATGATACATTTTGTTTTTTTTAACTACCTACAATTTATAACCTTTCTCTAACACTCAGGGCGGTAAAACAATAAAGGGCAACATAACTAAGGTCCAAATGCCATACGTAAAGCGAAACTGTACCAATTTTCTTTTGCTTTTTTTGACCACTTAAACTTTACGGTTGACCTCAATCTTGATCTTAAAGTGTTCCTTATGAATTATAAAGTTATAGTTTATCAAATTCGTTTTTCTAAAATAAGAATTTATAAATTTTTCCGAACGAAAAATGTTTTTCGATCACAGAAAAAACAGAAAAATTAATAAATTGTTTTTCTTTAGAATTGAAGGATAATTTGTTTTTTGATAAACTAACTTTATAATTCATAAGCAACATTTTAAGACCAAGATTGAGGTCAACTATCAATTTTAAGTGGTCAAAAAAAGCAAAAGAACATTTGTACGGCTCTGTTTTACGTATGACTATAACTGGGGCCTAAAGCTACTCTACAAATTTAGAATTTCCGCACGATATTTAACAAGTATAGGCTCACTTGACGTTATACTAGTATTGTGATACGCAACCGCGTTATATTTTAAACATATTTATTTGAAAATCGCAGTTGTTTAAAGAATTTGCGAAGTTTCTTTTTCAACTAAAAAAAGGAATAAAGTACCAAAAAATTGTATTAGAGTCCTAGAAAAAAGTGTCAAATTGTCGCACAACGGTCACGCTGGTCCAGCGCGCGGTGCACTCACACACTCAAATCCGATTCGGAACGTTCCCTAGCGCAATTGCGACAAAAACCGCACAAAATCAAGGCACTGATTAGAGTTCCGGAAAGTGCGCAAGGAGCTTATCAAAAAATCCTTATGAAATAATCTTCTAAACCTGAACACAAAAAAGTTAGAGCAAATTGAAAAATTCCAATATATTTTTTCGGAGTTCCGAAGAGTTCTGATTAGAGTTCCGTAAAGTGCGCAAGGAGTTTATCAAAAAATCCTTATGAAATAATCTTCTAAGCCTGAACACAAAAAAGTTAGAGCAAATTGAAAAATTCCAATATATTTTTTCGGAGTTCCGAAGAGATCTCCCAAGTAGAAATTTGTGACTCTTATCCACATTTATTTTAAACTATAGTCACCAAACGGTATATTCGACTCGGTTTTGTGTCGCTTAACTCCATTCCAATAAGATGGTAACGATTTGACATTTTTGTGACCATTACGTGTCTCAAAGATACAAATGTCCTTTACTGTAATATTTCAAACACACAAAAACTGTGAGGTTACTATTTAATGTTATCACCTGGTTACCACTTAACAGCTACGCAAATCGACTGCGCACAGTCGAAATTGTGACCACTGATTGTTACCAACCAGGCGTGCACGGATAATTCTATAACTATGGCGCATCAAGCGTAAAAGGGAATATAGGGTGGCATGGAAAAAAAAAAAACACCGCGAATGGTTTTATGATGGACAATGAATCTATCTAAAAAGAATGGAAATATGTAAATTAGAGACTTCATTATTTTGGAATACGTATATCTTTTCATGAGTTTTCCTCCTAAAGTATTATTTTTCATTTTAAAAGGTGTATTGTTGTAGTGCAACATCGAATAAACTTTTCATTGTACTTTTAGTTTGTGCGCTACGCTGCTTTCCGACGTTTCAATTGTATTGTAGGAGAAAAATGAGAATGCTTTCCGATTTTACTACACATTAACTCCAGCAGATTGAATTGGAAACAATTAATGAAGTGCGAGATAATAAAATAATTATATTTGATTTGAAAAAGTTAAAAAAAAAAAACAATATTCTAACTTCTATCATTCACATTATATCAAATGGTACCAATATTTTTTAATAAATAGCATGTTATACGTATATAAAATGAAATAA
This sequence comes from Cheilosia urbana, assembly GCA_946477585.1. NCBI lineage: Eukaryota > Metazoa > Arthropoda > Insecta > Diptera > Syrphidae > Cheilosia > Cheilosia urbana. The sequence continues at coordinate 68,792,896 of OX297853.1, read as the reverse complement.
TGGTAGAAATATCATAACCTTCTGCAGCGATTTAGTACAATAAAATTAAACCAGCCAAGTGAATGCGTATGAGGGGTGGGTTTTGTAAGAAAATATTCCCATATATGGACAACAAACGTTGTATACATTCAATTGTATTTCCTACATGTAGGTAAACATGTTAACTTAATTATGTCGGTCTTAGCAAACCAGAATAGCAGTACAAAAATTAAAAGCGAAAATATTTTAAAATTTGCAAATCCGTTTCTTATTATTCCCCCCAAACTTTTGTGCATGTTCTCATATACTCTAAAAGGTAGAATTCAAAAGAATGAATCATTTAAATATTACGATTTAATAATAATAAACGCAAAAAAAAAAAAAAGTTTCCTCAATGTATGTGCATGCACCCTGTGCTCCGTCCTAAAGAAATGCAAATGGCAATGGCAGGCAAATGGTCGCTTTCTGATTCTAATTGGGATTCATTGTCAAAAAAAAAAAAAATAAATAATCCATGGAAAAATGAAAATACCTAGCTTCGAAATGAAATTAATTTCTTAAATACTCAATATTTCTTGAGCGCGTGAGTTTTTGCCACTACAACTTATTGATATTTGTGGTGAAACTGATTTTCGTTTGAATATTTAGCATTCTAGTACGAAGAAATGCAATAATTATCAAATTCTCATAATATTACCTGCTTTACCATTTTCATGACATATGCTCGTTTAGGTATTTTAGCATCCCCATTAAAGAGGATAGGTTATGTGTGCACGTTTTATATTGCTATCGCAGTATTTCTATTTCACATTTTCTTTTTCATGTGAAGCAACATACAAACACATGAAAACAAATTTGAAAGCTCACTAAGATTCGGTCACACTTTGGTTACAAAGCATAGCCGAAATACCATTATGTGTGTTTCCCGAAATAGTAATTTAAAGAGGTAAAACTGATTCCCCACTTTGGTCAGCGTTACACCCTGCAGTGGAAACAGTACGCACATTGAGAGCCTATACACACTGTTACTGTTACGGAAACATTCCGAAATGTAGGATCAGCGCCTCCACTATAACCATCAATTTCTACTTGGGCTGATTAGAGTTCCGTAAAGTGCGCAAGGAGCTTATCAAAAAATCCTTATGAAATAATCTTCTAAACCTGAACACAAAAAAGTTAGAGCAAATTAAAAAATTCCAATATATTTTTTCGGAGTTCCGAAGAGTTCTGATTAGAGTTCCGTAAAGTGCGCAAGGAGCTTATCAAAAAATCCTTATGAAATAATCTTCTAAACCTGAACACAAAAAAGTTAGAGCAAATTGAAAAATTACAATATATTTTTTCGGAGTTCCGAAGAGTTCTGATAAGAGTTCCGTAAAGTGCGCAAGGAGCTTATCAATTTTACATTATTTTTTTTTGTTTTCAAGTTCATGAAATAATCTTCTAAACCTGAACACAAAAAAGTTAGAGCAAATTGAAAAATTCCAATATATTTTTTCGGAGTTCCGAAGAGTTCTGATTAGAGTTCCGTAAAGTGCGCAAGGAGCTTATCAAAAAATCATTATGAAATAATCTTCTAAGCCTGAACACAAAAAAGTTAGAGCAAATTGAAAAATTCCAATATATTTTTTCGGAGTTCCGAAGAGATCTGATTAGAGTTCCGTAAGGTGCGGAAGGAGCTTATCAAAAAATCGTTATGAAATAATCTTCTAAACCTGAACACAAAAAAGTTAGACACACACGCAAATTTATTGCAAGAAATCATTTCTCCCAAGACTGTGGCGCAAATAAACGATAAGGAGTTGCAAAAACAGAGAGATGCGCTCCTTAAGCCTCAAAATAAAAAAACAAAGCCGCTAACGGATACAAAGCGTAAGACCGCCCAGGAGGTAGTAGGCAACATTAAACCTCCGGTTCCAGAGCGTAATAATGTCAGAGAAAGAGAGACAACAGAAAAGCCCTCGACCTCTGTTACCAAAAGAAACGCTACTGAAAAGTTACCATCAGTAAAGCCATCGATTAGTGGCCCTCTGCCAGCCAGAGTAGTGCAGACCTACGCTCAGGCCGCGGCATACGACGGAGCAAAAAACGTTGAAACTTCGCCGGACCCTGTTTCTCATGTATTCTCAGTTGTTCTCCAGAAACTTGAAGAACAAAGCAAAATAAATAAAATTATTCTCGATCGCTTGGTTAAGCTCGAGAATAATTCCCGGAAAACGCGTACATCAAATAAAATATGAATGAAAAACCAAAGTTAAAAATATGCACTTGGAATGCAAACGGTCTTTTGCAAAAACTCGACGAATTGGAAATATTCATACGCGAGAAAGATCTTGACATTTGCTTGATTTCTGAAACTCACGTGAAAAAGGGATCGAGCTTAAAAATAAAAGGCTATAATGACTTCCACGCTTGTCACCCTTCGGGAAACGCGAGAGGTGGATCGTCATTGTTTATTAAAGACTGCATTGAACAATACGAAGACCTGAAGATAGAGCTTGAATCTATGCAACTGTGCACGATTCGAGTGAAAAATAGTCAACGTACTCTTAGAATTTCATCTATCTACTGTCCACCGCGTTCCGCACTTGAAAAAACTGATTATACTAACTTGCTTAAATCGCTCAAACCAAACTTCATTATTGGCGGCGATTTTAATGCAAAACACACGTTCTGGGGTTCTAGATATATCTCGCGAAAAGGAAGAATGCTATATGGGGCAGGTATGGAGTATAGTTGTGATTTCCACTCGACGGGCAAACCGACCTACTGGCCAACTGATACTTCAAAAACACCTGACCTAATCGATTTTTTCGTCGTGAAAGGAATATCTACCAACCACATTAAAGTTGAAGAGAGCTTTGATCTGTCATCTGATCATTCACCGGTTATTTTAACATTGAGCGTAAAACTAGTAAATAACCTTGAGCCAGCGAGATTAACTGGTAGAACAACTAACTGGGAAGGCTTTAGGAACCAAATTGAAGAGAATGTTGAACTTAGCGTTCCACTTACGACACCCTATGAACTTGAGGATGAAGTAGATCGCTTCGTTGAGATCGTACAGCTCGCTTCCTGGAATAATACGCCTAATCCAAGGAAAACGCCGGCCAAATACGGTCTACGATATCCTCCCGAAATAAAAAAATTGGTCAACGAAAAAAGGAAGGCGCGTAAAAAATGGCAACAGAGTCGCGCTCCGCAACATAAAACACATTTGAATTATTTGTGCAATTTGTTGAAGACAGCTATCAAGGACTTTAAAAATCGTGCGATAGGTTCTTACCTAGAAAGTCTAACGGCGAAAAAAGATTCCAATTATTCACTTTGGAAAGCTGTAAAAGGCATCAAAAGGCCCAAAATCCCCGCGCCGCCAATTAAAATAAATCAAAATGAATGGGCAAGGGAAGATAAGGAAAAAGCGGACGTTTTTGCCGCCCATTTAGAAGAAACCTTTAAACCGTACGATGGTCGGGCGGTTCACGACAGTGTTATTGCGGCGGAACTACTATCCGACGATTTAGTACTCACAAGTGCAACGCTAAGGGAACTAAAACGTGAAATTGAATCCCTTAAACCTAAGAAAGCTCCTGGTTATGATTTGATCACGGGAGAAGTTCTCAAGGTTCTACCAAGAAAAGCACTAATTAAGCTTCTTCATATTATAAATGCCGCGCTCAGACTAAAACACGTGCCGAGCCAATGGAAAGTTGCGGAGGTCATAATGGTTTTAAAACCAGGGAAATCGCCAAATGAAGTAAAGTCATATAGACCAATTTCCCTTCTTCCAGTTATATCCAAAGTTTTCGAGAGAATCTTACTAACGCGCCTACAACCGGTTATAGAAAACAATAATCTTATCCCTGACCACCAGTTTGGGTTCAGAACCAAACATTCCACGATTGACCAAGTGCATAGAATTACTGACGTAATTGAGAAAGCATTTGAAGAAAAAAAGATATGCTCAAGCGTATTCCTTGACGTCTCACAAGCCTTTGATAAGGTGTGGCATGACGGCTTAAAATTTAAATTACGACAAGTTCTTCCCGTACGCCTATATGATATTTTAGAATCATATCTCGGGAATAGACTCTTCCGTGTCAGACATGGAAACGAATACTCTGAGCTTAAGGAAATTTCGGCCGGCGTGCCGCAAGGAAGTGTCCTTGGGCCCCTTCTCTATCTGTTATATACTCGCGATATACCAAGAGAAGATGGCACTACTCTCGCTACGTTCGCCGACGACACCGCTATCCTAGCAGTAGGTAATACAATTGAAGAAACGACTGCAAAACTTCAAATCGCACTGAATAAGGTAAATGAATGGACGAGGGACTGGCGGATCGCCCTCAACGAAACTAAATCTGTTCACGTGAATTTCACGTACAAGAAAACTAATGAGTTGCCAATTTTCCTAAACTTGGCGCGAATACCCTTTGCTAACGAGGCCAAATACCTGGGAATGACACTCGACGCAAAGCTGAAATGGAATTCGCACGTGAAAATGAAACGTAAAGAACTCGATATCAAATATAGAGAAATGAACTGGTTGCTCGGAAAACATTCCCAGCTCAGTACCGAAAACAAACTGCTTCTTTACAAGCAAGTGCTAAAGCCGGTGTGGACCTACGGTATACAACTCTGGGGTTGTACCAAGAAAACGAATGTCAATATTCTACAAACTTTTCAAAATAAAGTGCTTAGAGAAATTGTGCAAGCACCATGGTATATTAGAAACGACGATATCCACAGAGATCTCGGAATTCCAATAATTGAAGCTGAAACAAAAAGCTTCGCGAGAAAGCATAGAAACCGACTAATCGGACATGTCAACAATTCAGTCCGACAAATTCTGGACGAGAACAATTTATTGCGCCGACTACAAAGAACGAAACCGTTCGACTTGGCAAGATAGGATTAACCGCGTCTTAATTGCGGAACATGCAGGATCTTTCATTGGAAAGTAGCCTGTCAAAAGTTGTTATTTCGTTATAGAAAAATTGCTTGATAAGTTATATCTTAGTTGCAGTACCTAACAATTCTTCGAAGGGTGGTGTTTTTAGTCAGTAAGAATCTGACACTACTATGAGCACGCGCTTGCTATTCTCATAGTGTCTTTGGAAGATTTTCACCTACCCTCGGTAAAAAAAAAAAAAAAAAAAAAAAAAAAAAAAAAAAAAAAAAAAAAAAAAAAATTTGCTGGCATTTTTGATGGAACAAGAATTATTTTGTTGTCGTCGGTGTTTGAGTTCGTGGGATTGTGATTTATTTTCATTTTCGTTCTCTTTTTTCTGGAAAAATAACAAATATGAAATGAAAAAATTACAAATGCCTCAAATGACCACCAAGGCAAATATGACCATATTGGTAATTTTGGTCATATAGTCTAATATACAGTTTTGATAATCCTGGCATTTTGGTCATTTGACAGCTAATCTGATCATTTGCCTGTTGGCATTCATATGCATAATTGGCATACAGTCTAATCTTAGCTTAAGTGTCGTGGTCCTAAGGTTAACGCTTAAGGGCCGGTCTGTTCACAGATGGTTAAAATCATGGTTGAATCTTGGTTATATTTATTCATCGGTTATTCCAATTATTTATTAACCAAAGAATCAGTAGTTTGGTTAGTTAACCAGTGAAATCGATAACCAGCCGCTTTTGAGCCATTGATTTTCTGTAATTTCGTTTGTTCAAAATTTTTTAAAGACTACGTAGGTATTCATTTTGACATACCTAGCTGATATACAAAAACTTTTGAACATAAAGAAATAGAACGAAGGAATATATAACGCAAGATGGAGTGAACCAATAAAATCTTTCACATCGGTTTCGTTGAGGTTTTCAACTGACACATAAGTATAGAATACACAACTCGCCAAAATAATGAATGCAAAGGATGAAGTAAGATGATTTTCAAAAATTGTTGGCCGATGACAGTTCTTATAAATTGAGATAAAGCACACGCGCTAAAAATATTGAGAGAACGAGAAAATTGCGATTGTCGTTGAATAAATTCACATGAGGCCTGTTAATTTGTAATAAATTTGATTAGTTTTGGCTTTATTTCGGTTTTGTTCTCAAAAAATCAACAACTCAAAAGACTAACAAATACAAAGTTTCATTCTTTAGTTCTTAAAAAATTCCTGTATAATTTGGTTATGACATTCATTTTTGCGTTTATTAAGTTTACTAAAAAAAAATACATTAATAAAATACCTACCGAAATAAATTACTTATCAAAAACAAACGGACCCGAAAAACAAAAAAATATAACCATGGATTCGGTCAATCATTAAATGAAAAATAAACTGGAAAAATGGAACGATTTGCTGCAAAGCTATGGTTTGGTGACCGAAGTGAAAAAACGGTCAACTGACACTCATTGGTTATCACTGATTTATAATCATGGGTTAACCTAAATCTGTGGTAACCTAACCAAGGCTTTAACCAGCTGTGAACAGACCGGCCCTCAATCTCCTGGGCAAAGCATGTTGTCAAGGAGATTCCGCCTGACTCCTCAAGAAAGGACTCCACGTCCAAACGACAAAGGTCGATTGAGCGGAGTCCTCTGTCGACCCGAAAAGAGTGAAGGTCAACTGCAGCAGTTTTTCATTCATCTCTAAGCACAACAAGCCATTCTGTGATGTCCTCAAGGCACACCTTGTCCTCGTTGTAATAGACAGGACTGACATAGAAGGCAGCATTTCCCTTGAGAGATGGAGAAAAGTAGAAATGAAGCTGCAACTAAGTTTCTACAAGTCATGGATGATCATCCATGTCCTCCTCCCTCCTATCGCGATGGTGGATGGCATCAGGGCCATGTGAAGCTAATCGCATGTGCTGATCAAAGGCCTGCGGATCTATATAAAATAGCAATTTCGTCTCTGGCTGTAGTGTGGAAAGAGGCGCGGCTCGAGGTCGTAAGCAGGGAAGAAATTCCTAGCAGACCTAGAACTCGCTCCTGGATCCCTGCCGAATCCTCTGACCCCGCGACAATAATGAAAATTATTCGGGCAAGCAACCCTCATCTTCCGACAGGTAACTGGAAGGTTGCTAAGCTGGAGAAACTTAAAGGGGACAAAAGATCTGTGATCATCGTGATCACCGTAGAGTCTCTGGCTCCTCTGGCTGCAACGGAAAGACAAATTAGCTACGGCTTCGGAGATATAAACCCTGCCAGGGAGTGAGTGCGACCCCCCTCCTCTGCCGATACCGTTGAACAGGTTAGTAATAAACCGACCAGTCCGGCAGCGGAAACGGAGTTGGAGGGCTGTAATCCCGCTAAAGAGGCGCGGTCCCCCGTCTCTGCCGAGACTGCATCGATCAGTAATACACCAGCCACAGCGGCTGAGGTAGAGGCGGACGACTGCGCTCCTGGGATGGCCCGCTTCTCTCTCACTGCAACTCGGTCCCACGGATGGATCTGGACATGGACAGCATAGGACTGTCGGACTTGGATCTATCCAGCGGACTCAACAGCCCATCCGTAACTGATGTGTCTCTGGAATCGGATACGGATGAGGCTAACATCACTGTGGTGGAGGTGTCTGGAGGTAATTGTAGCAATGATCCTGCGGTTACTTCAGATTAACCTACATCACTCAAAAACGGCTTCGGCCTGGGTGCGTGCACTTGGCACCCCAATGTTAAATTTTTTTGTTTTTTTTTAGAGTTCCGGATGGCTAAGCAAGAGTTCTAGAGTTCTTGCTAAAATTTTTGAAAAGTTCTGTTCGTTTATTTTTTTTTTTTTAATTTTTTTAAGTATGGGTGGCTAAATCCACGGAGCACCCCATTTGTGAAAATAATACTTTTTTATATTTTATTCGCATAGCAACAACATAGTTCTAGAGTTCCCCATAGTTTTTTGACAAAAAAATTGCCAAATTATGCCAAAAAAACATTTTTTTCGATTATATGACAGCACCCCATTTTCAAAAAAAAACTTTTTTTTTTGTAAAAATAATGCACTACACCAAGAGTTCTGGAGTTCCCTAAACAAGAAAAACATTTCGGAATATAAACAAAAAAGGCTATGGAACTTTGAAAATTGATAAAAATTCAAAAATATATTTTTTGTTTCCATGAGTTCTGATTAGAGTTCCGTAAAGTGCGCAAGGAGCTTATCAAAAAATTCTTTTGAAATAATCTTCTAAACCTTAACACAAAAAAGTTAGAGCAAATTGAAAAATTCCAATATATTTTTTCGAAGTTCCGAAGAGATCTGATTAGAGTTCCGGAAAGTGCGCAAGGAGCTTATCAAAAAATCCTTATGAAATAATCTTCTAAACCTGAACACAAAAAAGTTAGAGCAAATTGAAAAATTCCAATATATTTTTTCGGAGTTCCGAAGAGTTCTGATTAGAGTTCCGTAAAGTGCGCAAGGAGTTTATCAAAAAATCCTTATGAAATAATCTTCTAAGCCTGAACACAAAAAAGTTAGAGCAAATTGAAAAATTCCAATATATTTTTTCGGAGTTCCGAAGAGATCTCCCAAGTAGAAATTTGTGACTCTTATCCACATTTATTTTGAACTATAGTCACCAAACGGTATATTCGACTCGGTTTTGTGTCGCTTAACTCCATTCCAATAAGATGGTAACGATTTGACATTTTTGTGACCATTACGTGTCTCAAAGATACAAATGTCCTTTACTGTAACATTTCAAACACACAAAAACTGTGAGGTTACTATTTAATGTTACCACCTGGTTACCACTTAACAGCTACGCAAATCGACTGCGCACAGTCGAAATTGTGACCACTGATTGTTACCAACCAGGCGTGCACGGATAATTCTATAACTATGGCGCATCAAGCGTAAAAGGGAATATAGGGTGGCATGGAAAAAAAAAAACACCGCGAATGGTTTTATGATGGACAATGAATCTATCTAAAAAGAATGGAAATATGTAAATTAGAGACTTCATTATTTTGGAATACGTATATCTTTTCATGAGTTTTCCTCCTAAAGTATTATTTTTCATTTTAAAAGGTGTATTGTTGTAGTGCAACATCGAATAAACTTTTCATTGTACTTTTAGTTTGTGCGCTACGCTGCTTTCCGACGTTTCAATTGTATTGTAGGAGAAAAATGAGAATGCTTTCCGATTTTACTACACATTAACTCCAGCAGATTGAATTGGAAACAAATAATGAAGTGCGAGATAATAAAATAATTATATTTGATTTGAAAAAGTTAAAAAAAAAAAACAATATTCTAACTTCTATCATTCACATTATATCAAATGGTACCAATATTTTTTAATAAATAGCATGTTATACGTATATAAAATGAAATAATGGTAGAAATATCATAACCTTCTGCAGCGATTTAGTACAATAAAATTAAACCAGCCAAGTGAATGCGTATGAGGGGTGGGTTTTGTAAGAAAATATTCCCATATATGGACAACAAACGTTGTATACATTCAATTGTATTTCCTACATGTAGGTAAACATGTTAACTTAATTATGTCGGTCTTAGCAAACCAGAATAGCAGTACAAAAATTAAAAGCGAAAATATTTTAAAATTTGCAAATCCGTTTCTTATTATTCCCCCCAAACTTTTGTGCATGTTCTCATATACTCTAAAAGGTAGAATTCAAAAGAATGAATCATTTAAATATTACGATTTAATAATAATAAACGCAAAAAAAAAAAAGTTTCCTCAATGTATGTGCATGCACCCTGTGCTCCGTCCTAAAGAAATGCAAATGGCAATGGCAGGCAAATGGTCGCTTTCTGATTCTAATTGGGATTCATTGTCAAAAAAAAAAAAAAAATAATCCATGGAAAAATGAAAATACCTAGCTTCGAAATGAAATTAATTTCTTAAATACTCAATATTTCTTGAGCGCGTGAGTTTTTGCCACTACAACTTATTGATATTTGTGGTGAAACTGATTTTCGTTTGAATATTTAGCATTCTAGTACGAAGAAATGCAATAATTATCAAATTCTCATAATATTACCTGCTTTACCATTTTCATGACATATGCTCGTTTAGGTATTTTAGCATCCCCATTAAAGAGGATAGGTTATGTGTGCACGTTTTATATTGCTATCGCAGTATTTCTATTTCACATTTTCTTTTTCATGTGAAGCAACATACAAACACATGAAAACAAATTTGAAAGCTCACTAAGATTCGGTCACACTTTGGTTACAAAGCATAGCCGAAATACCATTATGTGTGTTTCCCGAAATAGTAATTTAAATCACAAAAAGCCTAAGAACAGATTATATTTTTTTCTAATTAATGATAACCTATACCTACAAACTACCGACGAAATTGCTGAAATTTGTGCACAAACTTCATCGCATCGACGTCATCAACAATATAAAACAAAGTGAGTACAATAACATTTATCTTTTCTTTGGCTGCAATTATTATAATATTCATTTGACTACCTAAATTGCCTAAAATTTGAACTAAATATAAATAGTATATATATATGTGCTTTATCAATACATTACCTTTGCTAGAATACCTACATAATTGCTTATACTTGCTTCATAAATACTACGTGATAAGCTGCTTAGTGGTTAAGTTTTCAATGAAGTTGTTTGAATTATAACGTGATACTGCAAGTCTGAATTAATCACGTTCGATCTAATTATGATCATTATAAAGAACTATTAAGCGTTTTTTTTATAAATAAACATGTGTTAAACTAAATTCTGTTCGTTGAGATGTGTAATTGAATAAGTGCGTGGAAAGTGTCATAGGGACTAGCTCAATAGTAATTGAGGAGGGCTAGTCACGGAGCCATGGCTTATGTCATTGGCCAGGGGAGGGCACCTCTAAGTGTCAATTACACCAGACACCAAAGCTGATATTGTGTTCATACCAATTTTAAAATGTTATCTTTATCCTTTCTCTTTTATTTCATTCAAAAATAACCTCAGGTATGCGAGAACCACCCCTAGTATAATTTCTCCCTCTTCTTTCGTCATTCTTCGGTTTTTTTTTTATCAATCAACTAAGCACGATAATTTTTGTAGGATAAGGGTAGCCAGCAGCAAGATCCCACCCCACCGTCGAGCTGAGTCCGAGCATCCGCAAGCGTGCCGCTGCTGCTGCTAAGTCTGGTCACTTCCCACCAAACCGACCCGCCCATGCTACAAATTCACCACCCAAATTCATTAAATTTTCAAATATCCTGGAAAACTAGTTTGGGCATGTTCACTAGGAAAATTTAGATGATTACGGTTGACAGTTAATTTGCTTGCAGTGAATAACTAATACGTTTCTAACACTTTGCACTGCCTTTTATCAAGCATGGTCAATAAAGTTCCGAACAGCAAGCCGTATGTCCACTGGAAAGATATCTATCTCTGTATTCCATTATCTTTGGTAAGCAGCCGCCTTTCCACTGGAAAGTTACATGTCTATGTCATTCCATTATCTTTTTTGTAGGTGGAGTTTGTTGACAAGTTCCCTCAGTTTTGCTCTTAGCAGAGAGTATCCAAACTAGAGAGCCAACTGAGAGCAGAAACGGTACATTTGCCCACAAGCTTTCTATGACCTTGTCCTGCACAGGAATATTCTTAGTATTCGTGTATGTACAAATCAAAGGAGCGCCATTGCTGCCGCACGCACACTTAGTATATTCCTGTGCAGGGACTTTATGTCAATCGGGCGGCCATTATTGGTGGAATTTTAAGTGGGGGCGACTGTGTTCGTCATTTTTGGTGCCGATTAGTTACACGGCGTTCACATCGCAGTTCAATTTAAACTTTTTTAAAGTTTATGAATTTGTTGGAAAATCGAATTTCGGTTTTTTGCACTTTTGCCTTTTTTTATTTGATTTTAATCTGCTAACTTCAATATTCAAACACAATAAACACAATGTAGGGGAAACAATTTGTATGCCGTGGGAAAAACATATTTCAGTTTCAGCATATTTTACAATCTCTAATTGATGCGTAAAATGCATACTTACACAATATAAATATGTGCAATCATGAATTTGTTAAATTCAAAAATTTAATTCAATATTTTTGTTCCGTTTATAGGTACGCTCTCAAATTTAGCTTTAACTTTTTTTCAGAGTCTGGGTTAATTTGCGAATCTTCATTTCTGAGCGAAATTCACACCTACTGACACTAACACCAAACATTTGTCATTTGTCAAACTGAAAGTATGTTATTTTACGTTTTTACAGACGACAAGTCTGTGAAAAATAGAGAACGATTCACATTTGGTCAGTGCAAAGGGTATTAACATAAATTTAATAGATTTTTGCAAACACAAACTACAATTTAAGAACAGCTGACTTTTAAGACACGCACCACCATAAATGCAAAGAATCTCATTTATGTTCCATTGGACACGAAAAATCTGAAATCTTAGAGCAAATTCTGAAAATTCCAATGGAAAATGACATTAGTAATTCAAAATAAACTCTATTTTCCAAAAAAAAAATGTTTGCAATAATGAGCTACCATAAATTTAATGTTGAGACTGAAATTTGTTAAAAGTAATGCGCTATATCTACAAAAAACGAAATAGAACATGAGAATACCTACAATGAACAAAATTATTTGGATTCTCACGATTGAATACGCCAAATCCGAAATCGGAAATAATATCGCAAAATCCAATTAAATACGACATTAGGCGTGTTTTTTTGAGCTTCGATCTCAGCAAAGCAAAGCAAAGTAGGATTTTCAGCATGCGATTACAACAACTACGCCCTACTTGACACTTCGAGGAATCACAGTAGTTGTTGTAATTGCGTGCTGAAAATCCTACTTTGCTTTGCTTTGCTGAGTTCGAAGCTCAAAAAAACAGGCCTATTATTAGGCGTGTTTTTTTGAGCTTCGATCTCAGCAAACAAAAGTAAAGTAGGATTTTCCTACTAATGTGGTATTCGTTTGGGCTTCTTCAGATTTGCTCTCAGATTTCAGATTTCGTGTGGCTAATCGAACATAAAAATGTCACTTGCTCTTTTTTGTGATAATATTCATGCTATTCGAACATATGTAGCCTTCAACACTTTTTAAAGCGTTTTCTATTCACTGGTTAAATTTTAAATTAAAACATTCGAAATTTGCGTCTCGATTGATTTTTAAATATTTATACATATCCAATTTACAAAAATAGATTCACCCGATGCCAATATCTTTCTTTGCAGTAGAACAAATTCACGAAAACCTAAACGCCCTCCACCAGTTGTCAAACTCAAACGCACCTGTGTTGGTAAATCTGAGAAAATATCTAGATTCGCAAAAGTGCTCTGAAATCTGAAAAATATTGCTTTTTTTGTCTCAAACGAACACAAAAACTACTCTGAGAGCATAAAAAGTGCTCTGAGAGTGCCCAATCGAAAACCACATAAAGTTTACTTTTGCCCTAGTGGAACCTTGGGCTTAACTTGCATGTTGTTAACCTATTTATGGAACAACCCCCAATTTTCAGCTGCATGAATTCTGCTGTCAAATATGTAATTCATATAAACAAAATTAAAAAGATCTGAAATGTGAATGGATGAACATTTTTTGGAACCGAATATGGATAGAGAACAAGTAAAGCTATATAAAAAGCCATACTCAACATTTATTCGTGCTACATTTATTGTTATAAATGCATTTACAAATTATTTTTAATTGAAAAAGTACCACCGGGCGGCCATTAATTACACGTATTCACCGATAGGAAAAATAAGAGCGCTCGAGAGAGGGCTGTCATTCAAAATTTGCGGGGAAAATCGGGTAGGTGCCACGGTTGCCACTTTTAAAATAAATTTTGTGTCCAAAATTGGAAATAAAAATGACCAACTGTACCTAAAAATGACCAACATTTTTTTGATGTGTAAACATCTAAGCGCGCGTTGTTGGAATCTAGTGGAGTAGGTAATTCCACGTATTTAACTTGCGGGGACGGAAATGCGTCACTGTGTTTTATCACAGCATACATTTTTTGGAATCTGGTGGAGTAATTCCACACATTTAACTTGCGGGGACAGAAATGTGTCACTGTGTTTTATCATTGCATACATTTTATCATTGCATACGTTTTTATCATTGCATACATTTATGAGCTGGGGCATATTAATTTCAGCTTTTTGTTGATGTGAAACAAAATTTTTCCATTTCGTCCTTGCACCGTACTCAGAAGAAATTTCAAGAATTCTGCCGGGAGATTATCATCTTTTACCAAAGATCATAAGCGGAGACTTCAATATCAATTTTGCAACTCCAGAAGCTCAACCATTAATTTATTTTATGCAAGATAAATTTAATCTTCAAACGAACTCCAACCGGAAAATTTCAACAACACGATATGGAACAACCATTGATGCTGTCTTCCAGCGTAATCTAGATAGATTAAAAAAAAAAAAATAGATACAAATAAATTCACAATGTACCATATTATTTCATTGGGCTGCTTATATCTATTGACCAGTGCCTTGATTTTGTGCGGTTTTTGTCGCAATTGCGGTTGCGGAAAGGGTTCACGTATAGGCGGATTCTATAAATGTGTGCGTGATGTCGAGAACTGACAGCTTCCAATATTTCCTGTTCTATTGCAGCCTTGTTCCTGAAAATTCCAGGCGCGCTTTCCCATACGCAACCTATTTAGGTTGCGAGAAGGATGTCGGATGAGAACAACTGACAACAGCGTGACCGTTGTGCGACAATTTGGTACTTTTTCCGATGACCCTGATACAAGTTGTAACTAATTCGTTCCATTTTGTTAGTTGGAAAAGACACTTCGGGGAGTTTTCAAAAACTGTGATTTCAAAATAAATGTGTTTAAAATATAGCGCTGTTCCCTATCACAACACTATTTTCGGTTTAAACGAGGCAATACTTGTTGAATATTGTGAGAAAATTCTAAATTTACAGAAGAGCTTCAGAAAAGGCATTTTTTCTGTGCAACTTTTTAAAACTAAATTGAACGAGATCTGAAAATGTGGATATAAATATGAGTTGATATATTTACAACCAATGTTTTATTATTTATTAAGGTTTTAAGGTTTTCATTTTAAAATTTGTCATTCGAAAACGAATTGCATCTATTTTTTGAACTATCTTAAAAAAATCTATTTTATATTTCATATGCAACATTTTAAGACCAAAATTGAGGTCAACTATCAATAATTGATAGTTGACCTCAATTTTAAAATTATTTTAAGTGGTCAAAAAAAGCAAAAGAAGATTTTTACGGCTCTGTCTTATGTATGACTATAACTGGGGCCTAAAGCTACTCTGCAAATTTAGAATTTTCACACGATATTTAACAAGTATAGGCACACTTGACGTTATAATTGTATTGTGATACGCCACCGCGTTACATTTTAAACATATTTGTTTGGAAATCGCAGTTGTTTAAAGAAATTGCGAAGTTCCTTTTTCAACTAAAAAAAGGGAAAAAGTACCAAGAAATTGTATTAGAGTCCTCGAAAAAAGTGTCAACTTTTCGCACAACGGTCACGCTGGTCCAGCGCGCGGTACACTCACACATTCAAATCCGATTCGGAACGTTCCCTAGCGCAATTGCGACAAAGACCGCACAAAATCAAGGCACAGATTTCGTAATGTAAAAGAAAAATCGATGTGATCTGGGAAAGGTTTTATTTAAAGAATTTTCCAATCTTCCCAAGATAAATCGTAATCTGGTTAATTTGAATACCATACCTTAGCCAACCTAATAAGACGGGTTTCCATGTGGTACATGGTAGCTTTATCATCCCAGCAGTTAATAGATGAACGCTGATCCATTTTTGTAACCCACTTTTTGCGGATACATTTGGGTTTCCGTGTTCGAATTCGGGAATACAATCACTTCTATTCTCTATTAGTTTCCCAAGCTTTACAATTCGTTCAGATACTTCATCGGTGACGGTAGGTCTAGACGTCGAACGTTGCTCCGCTAAATTTTCGAAGCATTACTCGTTCAAAGCATTTTTAAGAAAACGGACTTGTTCCCAAAATTCGCATGTGTGAATTTAATTGATAAGATTATGATCATTTGAAAATATTAGCATTCTCCACTCCGTCGCTACATCTTTCTGATCACCCTGAACCAAGTTAGGAAAACTGTTAATTAAAGGCGAAATTTCGGAATCCAACAAAACACCTTTTGGAGTTATTATGGATAAGTTTCACAAATCATTATAACTGAGATGAAATCTAAGTAGCAGTTGTCTGAAAAGTTATAAATAAAAATGTAATGCGAGGAACAGAATTTTTAGTAAAAGTTGATCATCTGCCAATAAATTGTCAAATGAAGGAAATTAATTCATTCAGTGATCGTACATGCACACATTATTGCAGCATTTACATCAGAAAAAAAGAAAAGCGCTTAACATTGCATAAAAATTAAAGTCGAGTTTCTTTTTTCATTTCGTAAAAAAAATGACCAAATGGAATAAGAAATGACCATGTGACCAAGAGAGAAAAAAATGACCAAATTTGGTCACAATTGACCAATGTGGCAACCGTGGTAGGTGCACGGGAGTTGGCTCTCTAGTTTGGTTCCTCTGTGGCTCTTAGCTGGCAGTCTATTTTATGTAAGTTATGTTTTTTTGAATTTACTGGCAACAATTCGCATTCTTTAATTATTATTACGGTGATTTAGGCCAAATTGGAGATGTACAAATCTTATATCTTTTTACGAAATCTAAGCAGAGTTAGTAAAAGTTTGAACAAAAATTATATTGTTAGTGGTTAAGTGCAACGAGAATTACGAAAAGTTATGCAACCGAGGCACAAATCTTCAATCTTTTTACGAAATCCAAGCAGAGTTAGTAATAGTTTGAACAAAAATTATATTGTTAGTGCTTAAGTGCAACGAGAATCACGAAAAGTTATGCAACCGAGGCGAGCGTAGAGGGTAAGGTAAGAATATAGGGGCTAAATTACTTATCACTACTACTACTATTAGTATAACTCGCCCAAAGATACTTTGATTTGATCCCGCATTAATTAGTAATTATTTTACCTAAGGATATGCGAATTGGCAAACCGCCCGTAATTTTTGTACTGGCTGAAGTTTGTGCGGCTTCTGGACACGGCTACCTACCACTGGTGTCAATTTATATCGTCATTTGATACAAAGTATCTGAAATATTATTTTGCGATGCTTTGATTAATGTGGTATTCTATATTCATTCGATTAGGCTTCTCAGTTTTTGTGTGGTTATCTAAACATATAAAAAATGGCGTTTTTCATTGAATATCCTAGAGAATTGCTCCGAAATTCATAATTGCTCTTTTCAATGAACTTCGTTGGCGCACTTTTGCAATAGTGGTAGGTATGTGAGATTTGATATTGAATGTTTTAATAGGCCAAATCAATTTATTTCAACTCAATTTTACATTGCACGCATAATTGTATATTTTCGGATCACATAGCGAAAAATTTGTTTTAATTACAACAAACATTTTTTTTTTTTTTTTTTTTGTGTGCGTTGGTGAGTTCAGGGCTATTCTTTAAAAATATCCCGGACACTTTTGTCGCGTTAAGAGTTGGCCTGGAGGTGCACCTTTTTTTTTATATAGAATACATAGAAAGAGCAATTCTTTTCTTTAATCGAAAATGTTATTACTATCTTTTTTGTTGATATCCGTGCATTGGAATATGTGTATTGTGTAGCCTTGAACGCGTTTTCCATTCACTGGTTAAATTTGTCCTAGATTGATTTCTAAACTTTTACGTAAATAATTAACGAAAATAGATCCAATACATGCGTTTCTTTCCGAATTTTACGAAAACATGAACTCGAAGAGTTGTCTAACTTTGAGAAAAAATCCACTCATTAAAGTGCTCTGAAATTAGAAATCGCTTCCTTTGTAAGTGTTCTTGAATAAAGTAATGTGAACGTCTTTGATAAAAGTGTAGTTTATTAAAATTAAATTGATTATATTTATTTATTTTCGGTTGCTTTCTCATTATGTTAGTATTTTAAAGTACCGGATACCGGTTGCTACCCATACTACAAAAGAGCTATCCTCCATGATTTTGTCCATTCATAGACCCGGCGCCTTGTAATATAAGAAGGTTCACTTCTATAATTGGTTTTAAGTGTCTGAGTAATATTCTCTCAAGCCTAGGTTTGAGAGACGAAAAGAGATCCGACAATGGTGGTCTGATTCGAATATCTCTCGAATCTATATACTTAACTAAACTTACTTAATATTCTCTCAAAAACCTTGAAAATAATTGGAAGAAGCGTGATGGGTCTATTCTATAAGACTTTTTTTTTCAATCGGTGGTTTGCCTGGTCTTAGAACCATTATGATTTCCGCGATTTTCCATTGACTAGGAATGTATTGGCGCTATCAAAGGCGGATGAAGATCTCCTTGGTCGTTTCGAACACAAAATTCTTCGAGTGATTTTTGGTCCCGTTTGCGTTGACGGGTTTTGAAGGAGAAGATTTAACAGCGAACTCTACGAGCTGTACAGCGACATCGACCTAGTCAGAAAAGTATGCATCAGTCGTCTAAGATGGCTGGGACATGTAGAGCGAATGGACACCAACGCTCCGGCCCGAAGAGTCTTCGATTCTAACCCGGAGGGACAACGCAGTAGAGGAAGACCTCGCCTTAGGTGGCGCGCGCAAGTGGAAGGGGACCTCAACCAACTTGGAGTGCGCAACTGGAGGCAGTTAGCCAAAGATCGCGCTAACTGGAGAGGCGTATTGCTTGAGGCCCAGGTCCACCCCGGACTGTAGCGCCACCTAAGTAAGTAAGTAAGTAGGAATGTATTGTCTAGGAATCTGATTGCGCGGCACATATAATGTGAAGAAGCTTAGTTAATGCTTTCCGAGGTAACATTCATCCTTGATTAGGTCGTAACCCGGAGCTTTTTTGTGCCTAAGTTTCTTTATTACTTGCCCGAGCTTTGTGCCCAAACATCTTGGGTTATCTTAATAGGTGGCCCTGCGATCTTCGTCCTTTTTGTGGCTTTAATAGCCTTCCAAAGCGAGTATTGGGATTCTTTTTTGGCTTAAATAAATATAAATAAATAAATAGTTGGCGAAACAGGCCCGTAGGCTTCTCACCTTTCGTTTTGTGATACGAATTTCAATTTTGATACGAATGGAAGGGATCAACAATTTTATGCCCGGTCCAAACGGAAAATTGAGAGATGGATTTTTTTTTCGGGAGTCGCACCTGGGATCCCTCGCTTAGTAGTCCAACACACTAACCACTGGTTCGCTACAACAACGATATTGTCCTTTATTGTAACTATTGCCGTTATCTTTCAACATAGGTATGTATATATATATATATTTTGTTTTGATTTACTTCTCCCTCCTAAACGAAGCGAAATAGAACCCTCTCCCATTGTAAAAAATGTCCTCTACAGACAACCGTTTTATTTATTTTTCACCTAAGTTTAATAAACTATAGGTTTCTGTTCATTTTTATTATATTAAGTATTGTAAATTTATTGATAATCTGCTTATTTTTTCTCCACAAACTTAAGCCATTTAAATTACACCGGCTTGAGGATGGACCCAAGACCAGTGTCCACGTAACAAAGGAGCAGGCTCAAAAGTATTACACTCAAATGCAGACTATTCGCCGTATTGAAACAGCCGCTGGAAATCTATGTAAAGAGAAGATTATAAGAGGCTTTTGTCATTTGTACTCGGGTCAAGAGGCATGTGCAGTCGGTAAGTAGTTCCGATTTTAGTTCTAATCTCTCGGCAATTTCACGCATAATTTATTCAAAGGCATGCGAGCAGCGATGCGAGATGTCGACAACATTATCTCAGCGTATCGGGTGCATGGATGGATATATTTAATGGGAGTTCCACCAATTGGGGTTTTAGCTGAACTTACTGGAAACCAGAAGGGATACGCTCGGGGTAAGGGTGGTTCCATGCATATGTATGCACAGAATTTCTACGGTAACGGTATCGTTGGAGCACAAGTGCCTTTAGGAGCTGGTGTAGCCCTCGCATGTAAATACAATGAAAATGGGGGCATGTGTTTAACTCTATACAGTGATCGTGCTGCAAATCAAGGAAAAGTCTTTGAAGCCTATAATATGGCTTATCTTATGAAGTTGCCTTGAATTTTCGTTTGTGAAAACAATGGATATGGTAGTAGATTATTTTTGTTTCGCGCTTTAGATGAACTGCATTGATTTATTTTGCAGATATGGGTACAAGTGCTGAGCGTGCTTCTTCTAAAACTGATTATTATACTCGTGGTGATATTTTACCCGGGATTTGGGTCGATGTGCTAGCCGTTCGTAATGCCACTGAATTTGCTATCGATTATGTGAATAGGGAAGGTCCATTACTTATGGAAGGTTTTACTTATCGTTACTCTGGACATTCTATGTCTGATCTTGCCACCAGCTACAGAACTCGCGAAGAAATTCAAGGAGTCCGCCAAAAACGTGACCCTATTACCTCATTTAAAGAGCGATGTCTTGAGTTAGGACTCTTGAGTTCAGAGGAGACGAAGGTAAGACGTCATAACTAGAACGCTACACTTACCTTAAAATACTAAATTTTACCCTAGGAAATTGATAGTAAAGTTCGAACGGAAGTTGATGCTGCCACTGCAGCCGCAAAGGCTGCCTAAAAAGAAATTCCTTAAGAAGAACTTTGGACCGATGTGTACGCAGAGAACCTTGAACCAAAGATTCGTAATATCAATGGTTTCACTTTACAACAACGAGTATTAGGAAAAGGAGGTGTTAATGTCTAACATCCATAATGTTTGTTCTTCTGAATAAATATCTACATTAAAAAGCTTATGATTTTACCAGGAAGTACAATAACTTTTATTTAGTCCTTCGGGACGCGGCATTTAAATGCAGATCCCTTCCATTTGATACAAAAATAAAGTATAAACGAGAGGTTGTGACAAGATGCTATGTTTTGTGTAAATTCAGTAACGCATCACTCGCATCATGATGCTCATGACGCTTTGCAAAATGTTGAATGAACTATTGGCATCACTTTCAACGTCAAGTGTTCATTATTGCAAAGTTGATCAAACTAAACCGCAAACGTACGAAAAAAGCATCACAGAAATACCTGATTCGAGAAAAATGTCGGAGTGAAAGAAAAGTAAGTAAATAAACAATTTTATTAATAGATACATATGCGCCAGACAAATTTATAAATTTTTGTTGAATTCTTTATTTTAATTTTTTTCGGAAAACAATGAACGATATACTACCGTTTATAAAGTTAAGTTCATTGAGGAAGTAATATATATATATAAATAATAATAATATAAATAATAACAAAAAATAGGAAATCCACAAAGTATCCGCTGATCTGTCAAATATCATATGCAAATCAATAATGCCCTATCTTTCGTTCGGGCACAATATTCGGTACTTTTTATAGATACTTTCCTTTGATTTCTAATACTTTATTATTGATTGATGGGTGCATTTGTGTCTTAATAAGATACCTTTCAAATTATTCAATAAACATAACACAGTTTATTTATTTATTTTTTTTTTTTTTTATTTATCACGTTTTGTTACAGATAAAAGTTTTCAAAGGTTTTAACAATTGTTTCTACGAAGCCGAGGCTTTTCTGCAGAAGATTGGGTGACATGAACTTGAATTTTAGCAAATATTTAGCTTAGTTTTTTTCAAATATATGTGATTTTAATTCCATGCTTGTTTTTTTTTTTTTTTTAAAGATAAAATTTGTTACACAATGATTGACTAATTTATGTTTTAGATATTGAGATTTAGGAATACATTTTTCAGATATTTTTTTCTTGTTTTGTAATTTGTTATGTTCGAAAGTTCTTGAGGTAGTTCGTTGATGATAGATGGAATGCTGAATTGAAGTTGTCTTCTTCCATAACAGTTGTAGCTTCTTGGCACTTGTAGCATACCTTGGGCACGTCGTCTGGTATTCCGGTTGTGATCGATTGGTCTGGTAAAGCGGTTGTCATCCGAGAACTCCAAAACTATCGCCATCTTGAATAGCTGTTTAACATTAAGCACCTTGAAATCTTGTTCGCCTTGATGTAGATTGTTGCCGTTTATTATCCTTACTGCCGCAGTTTGTAGTCTTTGCAGCTTTTGAATGTGAGTGTTCGCTGCATCGCCCCAGGCAAGTACACCATATCGAAGCTTGGATTCAACGAGAGCGTAGTACACCTGTTTCAAACCCGGTGGTGATGCGTGGTACTTTAAATGAGTTAGTGCGTATAAAGCCTTCCTCAAATCCATACGTAATTTATTGATGTGCTTGTTCCAGAGAAAATGGCTGTCAAATACAACTCCAAGATATTTGTAGCTCTCTACTAGTTCAAGGACCTCACTTGCTGTACTAGGGCGTTCATCATTTTTAATAAATATTGGTATTTGCGTTGCTTTGTATCTTGGGTTGCGTATGTGCATGATTATTGTCTTCAGAGCGTTGATGATCAAACCATTATCGTGGCACCACTTCACAGCAACATCTAATTCTTCCTGCATTATTGATGTCGCCATTTCCAAAGATCTGTGATGCACCACAATCGCTGTATCATCGGCAAAGCAAAGGGAGTGCCCTTCTTAAAAACGTTTAATAGCTCGTTTGTGTAGAGAATGAAAAGAATTGGACCAAGTTTTGATCCCTGGGGGACTCCATATTCAACCTTTTTCCTATCACTCATCGCGTTCTTAATTTTCACACAATACAGCCTGTCATGAAGATACTCCCGTAGCCAGTCCGCCATTATTCCTCTTATGCCAACGCGTCGTAGAGCTTCTAATAATTTGGAATGGTTCAATGTGTCGATTGCTTTACTAAAGTCCATAAATATTACCAAGACATGGTGGCTTCTGTTCAGGCTATTGTTAACCAAGTTTGCAAATTCAGCTAGGAGTTTGCCAGTGCTTTTACTTTTTTGACACCCGTACTGACTGTTATGTATTAGAGAGTGCTTGGCTATAAAATTCTGTAATCGTTCCATAATTATGCCTTGCATACACTTTTCAATAGCTGGGAGAATTGAAATTGGTCTATAATTACTGATTTCGTTTCTTACTCCTCCTTTGTAGATTGGCCTTACTACTGCAGTTTTAAGGGCTATTGGAATTTTTGATTGTGTCAAGCTGAGGTTAATAAACTTGCAGAGGATAGGAGCAAATATATTTGCATGTTTTTTTATGTCAGCTGCTCGAATTTCGTCTACACCTGGCGATTTATTTTCTCCCAGTTTGCGTATGATTTTATTTACCTCATCAATGGTAGTAGCCTTGGCGAATATTGAATTCGCTATGGTTTTATTTGTATGGGTTGAAGTTACTGCATTGCAGTGATGGATTATGTTAATCGTTTGTGTTAAAAAATTGTTTGCACATTCATTAGTTAATATTGCAACTTCCGTTGGAAAATTGGTTATCATGGTCTCATCGATATTTGACTTTTTTCTTCCCAAAAGCTCGTTTATTAGTCCCCATGTTTTGCGAGGATCAGTTTTGAATAAGTTGAATTGATTTTTATAGAAATAGGTTTTTTGTATTTTTATTTCTTTATTTATTTTGTTTCTAAAATGCTTGTATTCGGTCTCATAACTTTTGTTAAGCCTATTGTTTTTCCAACGTCTGTACAGTTCATCCCTTCGCTTACTTACTTACTTAGGTGGCGCTACAGTCCGGGGTGGACCTGGGCCTCAACCAATACGCCTCTCCAGTTAGCGCGATCTTTGGCTAACTGCCTCCAGTTGCGCACTCCAAGTTGGTTGAGGTCCCCTTCCACTTGCGCGCGCCACCTAAGGCGAGGTCTTCCTCTACTGCGTTGTCCCTCCGGGTTAGAATCGAAGACTCTTCGGGCCGGAGCGTTGGTGTCCATTCGCTCTACATGACCCAGCCATTTTAGACGACTGATGCGTACTTTTCTGACTAGGTCGATGTCGCTGTACAGCTCGTAGAGTTCGCTGTTAAATTTTCTCCTCCAAAACCCGTCAACGCAAACGGGACCAAAAATCACTCGAAGAATTTTGCGTTCGAAACGACCAAGGAGATCTTCATCCGCCTTTGATAGCGCCCATGCTTCTGCACCATAAAGCAGGACTGGGATGATGAGGGTCTTATACAGAGTTTCCTTAGTATTTCTCGACAAGGCCTTACTTATCAGTTGCCGTCTTAGGCCAAAGAAACAGCGGTTGGCAAGTGTGATTCTTCGTTTGATTTCTGATGTGATGTCGTTATCAGAGTTTATAGCGGAGCCGAGGTAGACAAAGTCCCTAACTACCTCAAAGTTATAGCTGTCTATCGTGACGTTCTGCCCGATTCGTCGATGTCGTGTGTCCCTTCTTGTTGACAGCATATATTTTGTTTTACCCTCATTCACCACTAAACCCATTTTTGCCGCTTCTGTACTAATACTTGCAAACGCACCAGTGACAGCTCGCTGTGTTGTACCAACAATGTCAATGTCGTCAGCGTATGCAAGCAGTTGCACAGACTTATAGAAAATTGTGCCTCTGGTGTTGGCTTGTGAGTTTCGCACAATCTTCTCAAGAATGATGTTGAAGAAGTCACATGACAGCGCATCACCTTGTCTAAATCCTTTTTTGACATCAAAGGTCTCGGTGAGATTGTTTCCGACCTTTACGGAGCAGCGAGCGTTCTCCATCGTCATTCTGCACAATCTGACAAGTTTGGCAGGGATGCCAAAACTAGACATGGCTCTATATAGCTCGTCTCTATAAACGCTGTCATATGCGGCCTTAAAATCGACAAAAAGATGGTGAGTATCGATCTGGTATTCTTGGGTTTTTTCCAGGATCTGCCGTAGTGTGAATATTTTATCGGTCGTGGACTTACCGGGCCTAAAACCGCACTGATAGGGACCTATCAGATCGTTGATGAATGGTTTCAGGCGTTCACACAATACAGCAGACATGATCTTATACGCAGTGTTCAGGAGACTGATGCCTCTGTAGTTGGCGCAGTTTAGAGGGTCTCCTTTCTTGTGGATTGGGCAAACAATGCTGAGGTTCCATTCATCAGGCATACTTTCCTCTAACCAAATCTTGGAGATGAGTTGGTGTATGCACTCTACCAAGTCATCTCCGGCTGCCTTGAAGAGCTCGGCAGGTAAGCCGTCTGGACCAGCAGCCTTGTTGGATTTAAGCTTAGATATTGCTATCCTCACTTCATTTTGGTCAGGTGGACGGAAATCTTGGCTGTCATCGTCCAGGTTGAATGGATCGTTCTGCCTAACAGCGGAATTTGTGTCGTCTTCGCCGTTTAGCAGTCTGCAGAAATGGTTTTTCCATGTCCTCAGCACCGACTGTGACTCTACTACAAGGTTTCCTTGCTCGTCTCTACAGGTCTCCGTTCGGGTCTTGTTGCCATGACACGTTCTTTTTACCTTTTGGTAAAACTTCCGAACATTGTTCCTGGAGTAACACCTCTCTATATCCTCGATCGCGCGCTTCTCATGCTCTCTCTTTTTTCTCCGGAGAAGCCGATGTTCTTCCCTCCTTTTTTGCTCGTAGAGCTGACGAGCTGCTCTCGTCCTTCTATGCAGCGACGCTTCGTAGGCACTTTGTTTTGCTGCATGTGCTTGCCGGCACTCTTCGTCAAACCAGGAGTTTCGGGGGGGTGGACTGGTGAAACCGAGCACATCAGTTGCGGCGTTTTTGATGGCTTCTTGGCATCGGCGCCACTGGTCTTCGGCACTTGATGCTGGCAGCATAGGACTTCTCGAGAGGTTGAGGGATACGCGATCGGCAAAGGTTCTGGCGGTTTGTTGCGTTTGTAGTCGTCCAACGTTAAATCTCCTCACAGTATTTTCTCGTTGTTGTGGCGTCTTGGATATCCGCATCCGTACCTTGGCTACAACAAGGTAGTGGTCCGAGTCTATGTTGGCCGCTCGGAAAGTTCGGACATCTAGAATACTGGAGGAGTGCCTTGCGTCGATCGCAACGTGATCAATTTGGTTGACGGTTTGATGATCAGGTGACCGCCATGTTCCTTTGTGTATATTGAGGTGAGGAAACCGTGAGCTAGTAATGGTAACATTACGTCCCGCAGCAAAATCAATCAGCCTAAGTCCGTTTCCAGACGTGGTGTCGTGTAGGCTGTGTTTTCCGATTGTGCTACCAAAGATGTCCTCCTTTCCTATTTTGGCGTTAAAATCACCCAAGACGATTTTAACGTCATGCTTAGGACATTGCTCATATGTTTTGTCGAGGAGCTCGTAGAAACACTCTTTGGTAGCATCGTCTTTATCTTCTGTGGGGGCGTGAGCGCATATCAGGCTGATGTTGGCGAATTTAGCCTTGATGCGGATAGTTGTAAGGCGTTCACTAACGTGTCGAAAGCTCAAGACTTCTTGCCTAAGTCTGCCGCTTACAACAAATCCGCATCCAAATAGACGCTGCTTTTGTTCTCTGTAGCAGTCACCGTAGTAAATGTCACAGTTTTTCATCCTCCTTTTGCCCGGCCCATCCCACCGCACTTCCTGGATGGCGGTGATACCTGCTTTGTAGCAGTCTAGGGCCTCCGCTAGTTGTTCGGCTGCACGCGGTCTGTTCAGAGTTCGAACATTCCACGTGCAGATCCGAACGTCATTGTCCTTTTTTCGTTTTGCAGGGTCGTCAACAGTGAATCCGTCCTTATCCGAGGCTTTTGGTTGCTTCGCAACAATTCTTTTTTTTCCGTGGTAGGGTCGTTAACCCCACGCACAACCCCCAACCTGGAGGACCAGGCCCTTTCTGTAACCCCTTGGGCAAAAGGAGCCGGAATATTCCGGAGTCAGTAACCCGCTGCGGGGATGTGAGAGCTTCCGTTGACCCATTAAGGGCTCTTCCGTCACCATCTCTATTTCAACACCCTGACTAGTGCTGAAAAATCCTCAATGACCTCAGCTCCAAATACGTCAAAGTAGCTCATTGAGGTATCTGCCATGTTGACTGTTGACGCCACCGTTGATTCAACCATGTGAATTCATCCGCCGTACGTCCTCTTTCTGAGGGGCTCATGTAAGACCTCTGAGACTCGATCAGGCAGTCATTCCGACAGAGCATTATAGTGTTGCTATTTTCTTCGTGTTCAACACTCGCGCTTATAAGTTTAGCAAGTCATGCCCGGAAGGACAAGACCAGTACCCGGTGGCTACCACGCGGAGGCAAAATAAGCACAATTGATGTGTATGAACAGTTACAACGACTGGGCATCGCCAAGTTGACGCCAATCAGTGCCTACCCTATTCATACAGCACCCAACCACCCATCCCTTCGCTTGCAATTCACAATTAAACTCTGAGTCATCCATGTACTAGGCTTTCTTCTATTTTGAGTTTTCTTGAAGGTTGATGTTTTATGTATATGTTGCATCTTGTGATTTAGCTTTTGGTATATGTTTTCGGCATCATAGTATAGTATAAAATTGGATAATGATCAGTTAGCCCACAAGAATATGATGTATTGCTGTTTTAGTTCCATTTTCTGGATCTATTCGTGTAAATTCGGTAATGATGTTCATGAGTCCTAATGATGCTAATATCTCCAAATAATCTTTCACGTAGTTAGACCCTACGTCACGGACATTTATATTTATATCACCCATCACTATGATTTCTTCATTTTTCCTCAGGTGACACAAATTGTTTGTAACTTCCGTAATAAATGCGTTTTTACTAAAACCGGGTGGCCTATAAATTCCCAGGATATATATCGTTTTATTTCCCTCTTTAAACTGACTTTTAAACTTTTATACGAAATCGTCTCTGATGAAAGTGGCGTATGGTCTAATTCTTTCCGAATAAACATTAAAACTCCACCACCTCTGCGATTATTTCTGTTTGAGAATTCTACAAATCCTTCTATGTTATACAAATTCGTTTCTTCATCTTTAATATGTAGTATTTGTTTCCACGAGGACGATTATTTTTAAATCATTAATAATATAACTTACACTTAGACAGAAATTATTCCAGTTCTTGCGCAATGATCTATATTGTTTATATTAAAATATAAACAAGAAATTCTTTTATTTTTTAAATCGTTAGCATTTATGCCGCTAAATCCTTGTATTACCCTACAATCGATGTTGACAAGTATTTCATCTATTACATTATTTGTGTTCTCCATTTTAACAATATTGATTTCGCATATCTTTTTGTCTATATTCTTACAAATCCAGCTAAATAATTATTGTATACGTGTAATTTTACCAACATCGTTTACAGTGTTTATCATTATTGCTTGTGCGCTCTCGTTCCTTCTTGCCAAAACCTTTCCCGCACTCTCCCACACAAATTTCCAATTTTCTTGTTTTGCTTTTTCTTTTGCCATCCACAGCAGCTGTTTGTTTTGTTTCGTCAGCTGGTTGTTGATATACACCGTGTAATCGCCCGCTGTGGCAATTGGGTTTGGGTTTGCGTTGTTATTGTTTGTATTCTTGATTACAGAATTCAGTTTGATGGGTCGAGTTGCACGTTCGAGCTTAACAAAGTTGGTTTTAACAATGTTCGAGGCAAAAGTAGCAATAATTAAAGACTTTTCTGGATTTTTGTTTTTTGTGCGGAAAATGTCAGTTATGTCAGTGTCTTTTATTTCATGTTCAATTGTTTTACCTATTCCTTTCACAATAACCAATACATTTTCGTGCGGAGTTGGAGGAATATTTTTCATGTCAACATTGTTTTTAATTAGTTGTTGTTCCATGTTGTTTCACTTAGTGAATCAGGCACTTAGTGAATCGGGCACTTAGTGAATCAGACACTTAGGAATTGTGGTGAATCGGGCACCTGGTAACCCTCCATGTTCCACTTCCAATTGGAGACTGGAATCTCCCATGTCAAGTTATTCTAGTACAATCTAGATAGGAGTTGGAATATACATCTGGAATCTTTATACTTCTGGAAAATTCGCCGATAGGTGGCAGCGCGGATATAAAAGGGGCGCGTTGACAACAGAGATAGACAGTTGATTTTTAAGCAGCGATTGTGTTAAGTTCGAAGAGTAATCGGTTGAGAGATAAATAAGTGTAAAGTAATAAAGTGAATAAAGCGATTGGATTGAAACGTTTAAGAATTGATTTAAGTGATATTGTTTTGGTACTAAATAAGTGATTGAGTAGAAAGTCTAAATAAAGTGATATTATTAGAAAAGTTGAACAGAATAGTGTTTTATCTTTTCGAATCCCAGCCTGAATGTAACATTATTTTCCTTTAGTTCCTGGATTTCTTTTGTGATGCTTTCCATGAGGCTGTTGTTCTTTTTCATGTGTGTGTTGATTTCGTCGTATTTTGTTGCTAGGAAATCGCAACTTGCTGTTATTTCTTTAATTTCAGCTCTCATTTGACGAATCTCAGACAAAACAGTTGAGCTGTTATCTACTGTGCCTTCTTTTGTTTTGACTGGGCTGTTTACCGTTCGCGCTCTTTTTGCCGATGGAATTTCTTGTGCAGTAGCTAATGCAGACACTACCACATTACCAGATCCAGCAGTATTTTGGTCGTTAGCGGGGTTTCTGCACGCCTGACACCTCCAAGCGTCCCTTCTTGCTCCCATGTTTCTCCAAGATCTCTCAGTAACCGTGGTGCACTCGAAATGAAGCTTGCGGTTGCACATCATGCACACAGCGAAATCGCCATCGACGGGCAGTTCCTCGTTGCAATGACCACACTCAAACATGTTGTGCGAACAAACGACAAGGGCAGTAGAGAATATATTTATAAAATCAAATATAATTTGAATCAATAAAACCGGATTGAAACACTTTTACGCTTTAAAACTTATTCAAAAACAGTTAATTGGTTCTTATTTGTTTGAATCTATAATCAGACTATAAATATACTTCCAAAAAACGGCAAAAAAACTGAATTATTTTAGGAGAATTAAATACACATCCAACTACTAAGCTTGTTGCGTTTCTAGCGAATTCTTTGATGCAAATCAAACCTTGTTGGTGGTGTAAAGATCGCATTATCCATGAATGGGACTTGCATCGACGAAACCGAACGACTTTCCATACTTGGTATATGTGTCAACGACAAACTCCGTTGGAATGACCACATATACGAAGTCGCCAAAAACGCTGCGAAATGTCTAGGTTTCTTAAATCGATGTAAGAAGTACTTTACACCCTTCGACTTAGCTACAATATATAAGGCCTTTATTCGGCCTAAGCTTGAGTACAACGCTCATATCTGGTCAGGTGCACCAAAAACTTCATTGCACCTACTAGACAGAATTCAAAAGCGCGCGATAAAACTTATAGGTGATAGAAATATAGCGGAGTCTATTGACCCGCTCGAACATCGCAGAAATGTTTCTTGCCTTTCTTTATTTTATCGATATTTTCACCATCGATGGTCTGATGAAATAGCTAACTGCATTCCGCCCCTTCAACAATTCTCTCGCAACACCCGTCATACATCGAATGCACATCAGTTCACCCTTAAGCCTACCTTCGGACGTACTGTAAAATATAGAGATTCTTTTGTGAGCCGAACAACACGCATGTGGAATGCATTGCCTCACACGGTTTTCCCCTCTCATTACAACCCACAATTGTTTAAGACCAATGTGCACCAGTACCTCTTCTCTATCCTCCCTATCAACCCTTCCACTCGTGCTGTGCATTAGCATTATAAGGTAACGAAAACCACTTGAGCACTAGTGTATTATAAAAAAAAAAAAAAAAATATTTAATCGTTAGCAAGTGAATATCTTCGCAAATAGAAATAATAGCCTGTTAATTAATTTCAAAAATGGCTGTCACGTAGGAAGCCAAAGCATTTAAAGAACCTATCGCTTCCGTTTTTGAGTTTCAATTTGCAACGAGAAAGTACTTGCGAAAAGAAAAGAGTCTTTGCGTAAACTGCCAGACTAAAGTTGATTATTGGTAAGGCCGAATGTGCCTTGCAGTCAAATTGCTGTTTAGGCTTGATTTTGAGCCTCTGTGGTTAATATACAGGCAACTAACTCAACGCAAATTAACTTCGTTAGTACGCAAATTAACTTCGTTAGTACTTCGGTAGGGGATAGCCAATGAGCACCAATACCTGTTGTTGGAAGGGTTTCTTTTTGTTTTTTCTTGTTTGGGCATACGACTTTACTTCACGTGTTATCGCGGTTACAACACGGTCTATAAATTTAGATCTTCTCATAATTTTTTGCACATTTGTGTTCATACACTTTTGTTTCCTTTTTTTTGTGCTGTGAACTTTTAATTTGTATTTTTAGTTATTGTCACTGTTTAACTGTATAACTCTTTAGAACTTTGTGTTTGTTATAAACAATTATAAGTCTAATTTATATATATACATATATTTTTTTTTTTTTTTTTTTTTGTTAATAGCCAAACTCTAAAATGAAACCTATTTTAATTTACCGGCGACTAAACGCACAATGAGGAGTGTTTTATCTAGCATAAGCAACAGACCCTAGTCCGAGGTGTAGGCAACAACAATCGGACTGAGGGATTGCCAATCAGAACCAGACAACGATTCAAAAATCCAAGTGACTTGTCAACAATTTTTTTGCTTTATTTATTTCTAGACACCCAACAAACTTGTGTACTTTTGCCTTTATTTTTATTGATTTCTTTCTCTAGGTACTCATAATTAGTTCGAACTTTTTAGCTACGCCATTAGCGATATCTCAGCATTTGGATCCCTAATGTATATTTGTGTTAGGGTGAGCTTTGTAACCATTATATACACCCCTATTGCCAAGATCAACTATCAATTGATAGTTGATACTTATCAATAAATTTCTTTAAATGGTATTGCGAAGAAGAATTATCAATTAAGTGTTGAACGACTGTGAACGTGCAGCAATTGTCGGTTGATAAATCGGTATTATGAATGTCAATCTTGAACAATTTTATTGGTAGTTGTCAATTTTTCTATCAATCGCAATTTCGGTGTTGATAAGTACGACTCTTAAAAGAAAATGTTGAACATCAACGTTTTTAATTGTTACTTACTTACTTAAGGTGGCGCTACAGTCCGGGGTCGACCTGGGCAGAGAGTATCCAAACTAGAGAGCCAACTGAGAGCAGAAACGGTACATTTGCCCACAAGCTTCCTATGACCTTGTATACAGCCTAGGAATTTCCTAAGTTTTAGTGCCTGTACAAATCAAAGGGGCGCCATTGCTGCCGCACGCATACTAAGGAAATTCCTAGGCAGGAAATTGATTGTCAATCAGGCGGCCATTACTAAGGTGGATTTAAGTGGGGGCGACTGTGTTCGTCATTTTTGGTGCCGATTAGTTACACGGCGTTCACATCGCAGTTCAAGATAAACATTTTTAAAGTTTATGAATTTGTTGGAAAATCGAATTTCGGATATAATATAGGTACCTAATATAGTTTCATCACAATGTCAAATACCTTTTAATAATCATTTGTCAATATCAGAAATCCATCTCATGTTATTAATCAGAGAAAAATGAACTAATACGGTTTTTTGCACTTTTGCTTTTTTTTGTGGATTTTATGCCCCTATTATCGTTAGCGAATCGAACAAAAAATCTTGCGAATGTGACTTATTTGTAATATGGTTAGCGAATTTAACAAAATTCATTCGCCTGAACTGTCAACCCACTGGCGAATGTAAAATTTCGCCTTATTACGGTTTGCGAATTTATGAAATGTCATTCGCCTTAAACTTCAAATTTTGGCGAACAAAACTATTTGGTGAAACCAGAGGCGAACGAAAAGGAATGAGCTACAGCAATGACGGAAAATTCAAGAAAAAGGTATAAAACCCATTCAATTCATGTAGAAATATTATATATACTATAATGAAAAATGCCTTTTACAGTTACAAAAGAAGCAATTACAGCCAAATGCAGAAGCTAGTAGAAATCCAGTTTTAACGAAAAATGAGCTCCTTGCCTGTTGTTTTTCATTTTCGGTCATTTCTGTGTTTATCCATTCTTTGCACAATACAGATTGGAACACATCTAAAACTTCTTTCAGAATCACAGACACAGTTGGTTGCGCGAGACCCAGATCAAAGTCGTTGCCTACGCTCCTTTGATAACTCCCGTCAGCAAAGAATCTAAGTGCGCAGGCCAACTTTATAATAGGAAGGATTGAAGAAGTGCGCATAAATATGAAATTGTCTTTTATTTGGTCCAACACATGCACGAATGCTTCTTTGGTTAAACGAAAGTTCGACATAAATCTAAAAAAAAATCACTGAATTACTTCGTAAATTAAAGTGTTTAATGTATTTAGGTTCTTACAGATGGTTTGGAAGTTCTAGAGGATTGGAATTATCCTTTATTCTTCGCCTCAATCTACACATATCTAATGCTACCTCCGTATTATTTTCTTCAAAAAATACATCAATATTGCTGATCATTTTGCACAAAGGTTTTTTTATTTTGAATATTCTTTTTATGTTGACATAAATGTTCGAATTGACGTTTTGATGCTGTCATTTTCGTTTTTGTTATTTTGGTAGCCTTTGATTTCTAGGCGAATGAATTAATTCGCCGAACATAATCGTACAAGGCGAGTGTTTCGACAACTCACTCGATTTACGCGAATAATTCGACTCGCTAACTATAATAGGCCTATTAATCTCTTAACTTCAATATTTAAACACAATGTAGGGGAAACAGTTTGTATGCCGTAGGAAAAACATATTTCAGTTTCAACATATTTTACAATCTCTAATTGATGCGTAAAATGCATACTTACACAATATAACTATGTGCAAGCATGAATTTGTTAAATTCAAAAAAATAATTCAAAATTTTTGTTCCGTTTATAGGTACTATTGCTCTCAAATTAAGCTTTAACTTTTTTTCAGAGTCTGGTTAAATTTGCGAATCTTTATTTCTGAGCGAAATTCACACCTACTTACACTAACACCAAACATTTGTCATTTGTCAAATTGTCAAAGATTAAGTACCCCAGGTGGCAGTCCAGCTTTACTGGAAAATCCACCCTCTTCGGAGGTCGGCTCTACGGATTCTGGGGAGAGCCGCTTATTGCAATCCATAAACCCTTTTATTAAAAGCACAAGGGTATCTCGATAGCGCGTGAAAAACAGGACTCAGTGAAAGATAAAAGTCTTGAGGAAGAAAATAAAGAACTTCGAATCAAGCTTAATGAAATGGATCTACTCTATCAAGATCTTAAGAAAGAGATAGAACTGTTAAAAGAACAAAATAAGGTTCTAAGGAACACCCATCTGCAAAAAGAACGCGAATGTACTCCACCACTGTTGGCTAGTCGGGAATACCACACCGACGAAGAAGAGCTAGCACGCGAAACGAATTGGGTAACTAAGAAAAGACCTAGTAAGAAAAGGAGAGCCGGTTCTTCGCCCGAAGTCGAGCCCCTAAAAGAACTAACGCATAAAGTACCGCAAGAAAAACAACTCCGAAAGCATATTCGCGCACCACCCCCAATAAACGTCGTTGGGGTAACGGATTATAATAAATTGAACAGCCTCCTTAAAGGAACGATAACATCGAAATTTAAGGTTACATTTTCGAGAAATAATGCGTGGAAAATTAACATCGATAACCAAGAAGACTACCGGGCAGTGTCCCAAAAGCTAAATACCGAGAAGATCCAGTGGTATACTTTCGAAATAAAGTCAGAAAGGCCACATCGTGTTGTAGCAAGGGGACTCCACCCCTCATGCAAAAAAGAAGATGTTATAAACGACCTTAAAGCCAAAGGGTTTAAAATTCTTAATGCCGTTAATATCATCAAGAAGGAGAAACAGAAATCGGAAGAAGATAGGGATGTCCTGGTAAGGCGTGGACTGCCGCTCTTTATGCTTACTTTCGATAGGTCTGATAATATCGAAGATATCTACCGAATTAAAACAATACTAAATATTGTGGTAAAAATCGAGCCCATGCGCAGAAATTTAAAAATAATTCCACAGTGCAAACGTTGCCAAGAATTTAATCATACGCAAATGTATTGCAAAAAAGAGCCGCGATGTGTGAAATGCGCCGGAAATCATTTCTCCCAAGACTGTGGAGCAAATAAACAATCCTCCGCTACCTGTGCCAACTGTAATGGAAAGCACCCGGCAAATTATAGAGGTTGCGAAGTAGCTAAGGAGTTGCAAAAACGGAGAGATGCGCTCCTTAAGCCACAAAATATAAAAACAAAGCCGCCAACAAAGACAAAGCGTAAGACCGCCCAGGAGGTAGTAGGCAATGTAAAACCTCCGCTTCAAGAGCGTAATAATGTCAAAGAAATAGAGACAACAGAAAAGCCCTCGACCTCTGTTGTCAAAAGAAACGCTACTGAAAAGTTAAAATCAGGAAAGCCAATAGTGGCGAATAGTGGCCCTCGGACAGCCAGAGTGCAAAAAACGTTGAAACTTCGCCGGACCCTGCTTCACATGTTTTCTCAGTTATTCTCCAGAAACTTGAAGAACAAAGCAAAATAAATAAAATTATTCTCGATCGCTTGGTTAAGCTCGAAAATAATTCACGGAAAACGCGTACATCAAATAAAATATGAATGACAAACCAATGTTAAAAATATGCACTTGGAATGCAAACGGTCTTTTGCAAAAACTCG
Organism: Cheilosia urbana; assembly: GCA_946477585.1. NCBI lineage: Eukaryota > Metazoa > Arthropoda > Insecta > Diptera > Syrphidae > Cheilosia > Cheilosia urbana. Next base: position 68,757,447 of record OX297853.1, on the reverse strand, counting down.
ACGAATTGGAAATATTCATACGCGAGAAAGATCTTGACATTTGCTTGATTTCTGAAACTCACGTGAAAAGGGGATCGAGCTTAAAAATAAAAGGCTATAATGACTTCCACGCTTGTCACCCTTCGGGAAACGCGAGAGGTGGATCGTCATTGTTTATTAAAGAATGCATTGAACAATACGAAGACCTGAAGATAGAGCTTGAAACTATGCAACTGTGCACGATTCGAGTAAAAAATAGTCAGCGTACTCTTAGAATTTCATCTATCTACTGTCCAATGCGTTCCGCGCTTGAAAAAACTGATTATACTAACTTGCTTAGATCGCTCAAACCAAATTTCATTATTGGCGGCGATTTTAATGCGAAACACACGTTCTGGGGTTCTAGATACATCTCGCGAAAAGGAAGAATGCTCTATGGGGCAGGTATGGAGTACAGTTGCGATTTCCACTCGACGGGCAAACCGACCTACTGGCCAACTGATACTTCAAAAATACCTGACCTGATCGATTTTTTCGTCGTGAAAGGAATATCTACCAACCACATTAAAGTTGAAGAGAGCTTTGATCTGTCATCTGATCATTCACCGGTTATTTTAACATTGAGCGTAAAACTAGTAAATAACCTTCAGCCAGCGAAATTAACTGGTAGAACAACTAACTGGGAAGGCTTTAGGAACGAAACTGAAGAGAATGTTGAACTGAGCGTTCCACTTACGACACCCCATGAACTTGAGGTTGAAGTAGATCGCTTCGTTGAGATCGTACAGCTCGCTTCCTGGAATAATACGCCTAATCCAAGGAAAACGCCGGCCAAATACGGTCTACGATATCCTCCCGAAATAAAAGAATTAGTCAACGAAAAAAGGAAGGCGCGTAAAAAATGGCAACAGAGTCGCGCCCCGCAACATAAAACACATTTGAATTATTTGTGCAATTTGTTGAAGACAGCTATTAAGGACTTTAAAAATCGTGCGATAGGTTCTTACCTTGAAAGTTTAACGGCGAAAAAAGATTCCAACTATTCACTTTGGAAAGCTGTAAAAGGCACCAAAAGGCCCAAAATCCCCGCGCCGCCAATTAAAATAAATCAAAATGAATGGGCAAGGGAAGATAAGGAAAAAGCGGACGTTTTTGCCGCCCATTTAGAAGAAACCTTTAAACCGTACGATGGTCGGGCGGTTCACGACAGTGTTATTGCGGCGGAATTACTATCCGACGATTTAGTACTCACAAGTGCAACGCTAGGGGAACTAAAATGTGAAATTGAATCCCTAAAACCTAAGAAAGCTCCTGGTTATGATTTGATCACGGGAGAAGTTCTTAAAGTTCTACCAAGAAAAGCATTAATTAAGCTTCTTCATATAATAAATGCCGCGCTCAGACTAAAACACGTACCGAGCCAATGGAAAGTTGCGGAGGTCATAATGGTTTTAAAACCAGGAAAACCGCCAAATGAAGTAAAGTCGTATAGACCAATTTCCCTTCTTCCAGTCGTATCCAAAGTTTTCGAGAGAATCTTACTAACGCGCCTACAACCGGTTATAGAAAACAATAATCTTATCCCTGACCACCAGTTTGGGTTCAGAACCAAGCATTCCACGATTGACCAAGTGCATAGAATTACTGACGTAATTGAGAAAGCATTTGAAGAAAAAAAGATATGCTCAAGTGTATTCCTTGACGTCTCACAAGCCTTTGACAAGGTGTGGCATGACGGTTTAAAATTTAAATTACGACATGTTCTTCCCGTACGCCTATATGATATCTGAGAATCATATCTCGGGAATAGACTCTTCCGTGTTAGACATGGAAACGAATACTCTCAACTTAAGGAAATTTCGGCCGGCGTGCCGCAAGGAAGTGTCCTTGGGCCCCTTCTCTATTTGTTATATACTCGCGATATACCAAGAGAAGATGGCACTACTCTCGCTACGTTCGCCGACGACACCGCTATCCTAGCAATAGGTAATACAATTGAAGAAACGACTGCAAAACTTCAAATCGCACTGAATAAGGTAAATGAATGGACGAGGGACTGGCGGATCGCCCTCAACGAAACTAAATCTGTTCACGTGAATTTCACGTATAAGAAAACTTATGACTTGCCAATTTTCCTAAACTTGGCCCGAATACCCTTTGCAAACGAGGCCAAATACCTGGGAATGACACTCGACGCAAAGCTGAAATGGAATTCGCACGTGAAAATGAAACGTAAAGAACTCGATATCAAATATAGAGAAATGTACTGGTTACTCGGAAAATATTCCCAGCTCAGTACCGAAAACAAACTGCTTCTATACAAGCAAGTGCTAAAGCCGGTGTGGACCTACGGTATACAACTCTGGGGTTGTACCAAAAAAACAAATGCCAATACTCTACAAACTTTTCAAAATAAAGTGCTTAGAGAAATTGTACAAGCACCATGGTATATTAGAAACGACGATATCCACAGAGATCTCGGAATTCCAACAATTGAAGCTGAAACTAGAAGCTTCGCGAGAAAGCATAGAAACCGACTAATCGGACATGTCAACAATACAGTCCGACAAATTTTGGACGAGAACAATTTATTGCGCCGGCTTCAAAGAACGAAACCGTTCGACTTGGCAAGATAGGATTAACCGCGTCTAAATTGCGGAACATGCAGGATCTTTCATTGGAAAGAAGCCTGTCAAAAGTTGTTATTTCGTTATAGAAAAATTGCTTGATAAGTTATATCTTAGTTGCAGTATCTAACAATCTTTCGAAGGGTGGTGTTTTTAGTCAGTAAAAATCTGACACTACTATGAGCACGCGCTTGCTATTCTCATAGTGTCTTTGGAAGATTTTCACCTACCCTCGGTAAAAAAAAAAAAAAAAAAAAAAAATTTGTCAAATTGAAAGTGTGTTATTTTACGTTTTTACAGACGACAAGTCTGTAATTAGTAATTTAACATAAACTCTATTTTCCAAAACAAAATTTTTTGCAATAATGAGCTACGGATTCTCACGATTACAAGATCCAAAATCCAATTAAATACCACATTATTAGGCGTGTTTTTTTGAGCTTCGATCTCAGCAAACCAAAGAAAAGTAGGATTTTCAGCACGCAATTCCAACAACTACTAAGAGTCCTCATAGTGTCAAATAGAGCGTAGTGGTTGTAATTAAGAGCTGAAAATCCTTACGATATTAATACGTCTTTATTTTTAAATATGAAAAGCAATTGTTCCTATGTAACATCATTGAACACTGTTCAGTGTTATTCAAGTACAGAATTTCCAATCGCACTTTGATTGTGTACAAATATGGTGCTTAATAAACGAATTTGAAAACAACCAAAAAACCCTCCACCAGTTGTCAAACTCAAACGCACTTGTATTGGTCAATCTGAGAAAATATCTAGATTCGCAAAAGTGCTCTGAAATCTGAAAAGATTGCTTTTTTTTGTACCAAACGAACATAAAAACTGCTCTGAGAGCAAAAAAAAGTGCTCTGAGAGCGCCCAATCGAATAACACATAAAGTTTACTTTTGCCCTAGTGGAACCTTGGGCTTAACTTGCATGTTGTTAACCTATTTATGGAACAACCCCCAAGGTTTAGCTGCATGAATTTTGCTGTCAAAAATATAATTCATATAAACAAAATTAAAAAGAGCTGAAATGTGAATGGATGAACATTTTTTGGAACCGAATATGGATAGAAAACAAGTACAGCTATATAAAAAACCATACTCAACATTTATTCGTGCTACATTTATTGTTATAAATGCATTTACAAATTGTTTTTAATTATAAAAGTACCACCGGGCGGCCATTAATTACAAGTATTCACCTACAGGAAAAATAAGAGCGCGAGAGAGAGGGCTGTTATTCAAAATTTGCGGGGAAAATCGGGTAGGTGCACGGGAGTTGGCTCTCTAGTTTGGATACTCTCTGGACCTGGGCCTCAACCAATACGCCTCTCCAGTTAGCGCGATCTTTGGCTAACTGCCTCCAGTTGCGCACTGGTTGAGCTGGTTGAGGCCCCCTTCCACTTGCGCGCGCCACCTAAGGCGAGGTCTTCCTCTACTGCGTTGTCCCTCCGGGTTGGAATCGAAGACTCTCCGGGCCGGAGCGTTGGTGTCCATTCGCTCTTACCATCTTAGACGACTAATGCGTACTTTTCTGACCAGGTCGATGTCGCTGTACAGCTCGTAGAGTTCGCTGTTAAATCTTCTCCTCCAAATCCCGTCAACGCACAGGGACCAAAAATCACTCGAATAATTTTGAGTTCGAAGCGACAAAGAAGATCCTCATCCGTTTTTGCTAGGGTCCATGCTTCTGCGCCATAGAACAGGACAGGGATGATGAGAGTCTTATATAGAATCTCCTTAGTGCTTCTTGACAAGGCCTCACTAATCGATTGCCGTCTTAGGCCAAAGAAACAGCGGTTGGCAAGTGTGATTCTTCGCTTGATTTCTGATGTGATGTCATTATCAGAGTTTATAGCGGAGCCGAGGTAGACAAAGTCCCTAACTACCTCAAAGTTATAGCTGTCTATCGTGACGTTCTGTCCGATTCTTCGATGTTGTGTGTCCCTTCTTGTTGACAGCATATATTTTGTTTTACCCTCATTCACCACTAAACCCATTTTTGCCGCTTCTGTACTAATACTAGCAAACGCTCCAGTAACAGCTCGCTGTGTTCTGACAACAATGTCAATGTCGTCAGCGTATGCAAGTAGTTGCACAGACTTATGGAAAATTGTGCCTCTGGTGTTGGCTTGTGAGTTTCGCACAATTTTCTCAAAAATGATGTTGAAGTCACATGACAGCGCGTCACCTTGTCTAAATGCTTTTTTGACATCAAAGGTCTCGGTGAGATTGTTTCCGATCTTTGGAGCAGCGAGCATTCTCCATCGTCATTCTGCACAATCTGACAAGTTTGGCAGGGATGCCAAAACTAGACATGGCTCTGTATAGCTCGTCTCTATAAATGCTGTCATATGCGGCCTTAAAATCGATAAAAAAATGGATATTGTTTGATAACTTTCCAGTCATCCATAAGAACCGTCGAGTTGTAAAGCTTTAGGCAGTTGATAACCTTATCACTGTCAATGGCGATTTTAGGGAGCCAGATGCATATCCAGGTCTTATCGAAATCTCTCTGACTAGGATCGCCTTAAGTCTTGAGCCGTACAACTTGATGAACAATTTGAAGCTGACATTGGATTTCATATTTTCTTATTATTAGAGTACAAAAAATATATTTTTTTTAATAAAACGTGTAACTTTTATTACAATAAATAAATACACAAACAGCAATAAAGGCCAGGACGTTGTAGTGACTGGGGTATGATGTATGTTCACCCCTTAACGCTGGAGTGAGATTTGGCACGTTATTGTAGCCTAGCTTAAACTCGCCGGATCTGGGTTGGGATCTTTCACTCCGAATTTTGCCACTCAAAGTAAATAAATAGTTTAACGTGCCTAACCGTGTTCGCAGATATCCATTCTCTTTCTTATTGTTAGTAGTGGTAGGTGTTGTTCCACCTTGGGTTGTCCCCCTTGCAACATGAGCACCGCTCCGTAACTACCCATATACCCAAATATCTATCCTGGATAGTCCCTAATTCCTTTTACCTTTCCCTTCCTCAATCTACCGCGAACACCACCCACAATTCATTTTAGTCAAACTTACCGTTTTAATGTATCATGTTTAATAGGGAAGTCAATATCGGTCAAATAGAAATTGTTTATTATCAGGCACAAAAATTCAAAATTTAGTTATGGATATATGAATACAACAAATCTTTAATTCATCAAACTTCGACATTATTTAAACTAGAGGTCGCCCCGTGGTCGAAATTCGACCAATTTATTCTATAAGTTAATTTTTGAAGGGGAAGTGAAGGGGAAATATCGGAGGGCTTATAAATAGGCAATCGAAACCATTTTAGGTTTTCCTTAAATTGCGAATAAAAAGTGTCCAGTAATGCGGGCTGTCTTCTATTTTATATTACAGGTAGAAAAGGGTGCATAGAATAGATATGCAAAGTTTCATCGTTTGTTCTTCAACAGTTTTAGAGTTATGGGGACCTTAAGTTAGAAGCCAACATTTTGCTTAAATTTCATATAAATCATAAACCGTTAGGCCGATTGGTACAATTTGAATTTTATTAGATTTGTAATGTCGAACACTTTCGAAAATAGAAAATACAAATTAGAAATTTTATCACTTTGCTAGCTGCGGTTTCAGAAATAACACGGTTTTAAGGAATTGGGATTTTGTTTTTTCAAATGATTCTACCTTTCAAACGGTTGAACTACAAACGAAAAGAATTTCACTACAAACAGCTACAAACGATTGTCTGTCGAACTGCATTTCACGTTTTTCATTCTAGAAAAAGTGCGAATTAACTTCACGCGGGTGCCATGTTGTTGTTGTTGTAATTTCATGCAATTCGCTTAAATTTACCTGCTTTAATTCATAATTTGTGGATAATTTTTGTATTGTGCACTTCTATGTATTGTCCCCTACCCAAATATATATAGTTTTGGCATATTTATGTGACTTATAATAGGAAAAAAGGGGGGAAACACGTTTTAGGCAACTCCGTATTAATATATAAGATTAGTTGAAAAAGCAAAAATAAAGAAAAGTAAACAATACTGAAAGCTCTTGTCAATGCAAAAAAACTAAATAAAAAAAAATGTTTTGTTTGTATGTACATACCTTCAATACTCAGCAGCTGTTGTGCGCACAAAAACTGGATCAGAAGCTCAATGTAATCCAAAACTGTTACTCCATCAAAATAACACTTAAAAGAACTTTGCTTACAGAAATTAGTATAAATTTTATATATAAGGGATACAAAGAAAAATTTTCTGTGGTAATGGACTCTATTTAACTGTGATATTCAAGTTTTAAGATTTCATTAGTGCTTATCATATTTATTTATATTCACATGAACACACATATATATATATATATATATTTTTTTTTTTTTTTTTGTGACTGTCTTTTGACCCTTTGTGTAGGTTAACAAATAATAATGGAAATTAGAACACCAGATTTCGGTTTAATGTCACTGCTATTTAGCTAAAAATCACGATCGATGGTTGGCTGCATGCGTGGACGGGTGATACGCTGCGAATATACTTCGATGTGCCTGTCACCACGTGAGCTATGTGCTGCTGATGACTATTGCGATTTTCTCTTAGCAGGTCACAGTCTATAGAGAGAGGTTTGTTCCGATTGATGGTGTCATGACGATACCCCGCCACTGTCTGGGTAGAGTTGAGTTGTGCTGCTTGAGAATAAAACCGCTTGGCTGCACGTTGGGTGTGTATTTACACAGTCAATTACGGAATAGCAAATCACTTGCTGATTTCGGATTTCGAGGACTTGTATATTATTTTTATTTTTATGATGGCGCAACAAATGTTCTTCACTTTCCTTTTTTTTTTTTTTTTTTTTTTTTTTAATCTTAGCGTTTATAAGGCCGCGAGTATTATCTTGCGTTTAGATTAACTTATGCCCTCTACGGTGACTAAGATATCAAAAAATGTGAAAAAAGGAAGAACGAGGTTCAACTTTCGTAGTTGAACACGCTTTCTTTGCCGTCGATCTCCACGCCAACCCAGAGAAAAAAAAAAAGCCCAAAAACCTTCTCCACTCCCGGAAATAGCTTACCTTCATCATTGTCAAAAAAAACAATGGCTCGCGCTGTAAGTTCGTAGCTCGGTCAACTTCGTCGTTCAGGCGGTGTACTCGCCAGAGATGTTATAGATAGCTTGTCACAGTAAAAAAAAACATCGCAGACACAAACGCAAGAAGGAGGTATAAATTTAATATTATTTCTGTGGGAACCACTACAAAGCCAAAAGCTTTTTTGACGGAAGTTATCACCGTACGCTGAAAAGATTTTGAAACAAAACAAAAGGGGAGCCATCAAGATAAAATATTTAAATTTTGACAACGACTGACTCGACCCACGGTTGTATCTCATGTTCTTATAATATCTTATGTTCACGTTTATCGCTTGAGGTCTTTACAGTGATAATTTCCAATTTTTTTTCCTCTTAGATTTTCGACCTCGCTCGCGCTGTAAGTTCGTAGCTCGGTCAACTTCGTCGTTCAGGCGGTGTACTCGCCAGAGATGTTATAGATAGCTTGTCACAGTAAAAAAAAAACATCGCAGACACAAACGCAAGAAGGAGGTATAAATTTAATATTATTTCTGTGGGAACCACTACAAAGCCAAAAGCTTTTTTGACGGAAGTTATCACCGTACGCTGAAAAGATTTTGAAACAAAACAAAAGGGGAGCCATCAAGATAAAATATTTAAATTTTGACAACGACTGACTCGACCCACGGTTGTATCTCATGTTCTTATAATATCTTATGTTCACGTTTATCGCTTGAGGTCTTTACAGTGATAATTTCCAATTTGTTTTCCTCTTAGATTTTCGACCTCATACATACATCTTCCAATAGGTCGTACGATTCTACATTTTAAAAATCTCGGACACAGTTTGGCGCTTATGTGCTTTGCAGCATTGCTTAGCACGAAATTGCGGCGGTAAACTTCCTCGCCAGGAAGAAAGCGCTGAATTGTGGACCTAAGATTGTATGATCTCGCATTCTTATCAAAGGCTTTTGCAATATTCGATTTAATTTTTGATCTTATAAAAGTGAGGCGATCTGCAGTCGGAGGAAGTTGAAAATCCCCTTCATTCAGAGCATTTAAATTTTTAAGCAGTCGATATGCACCCGCGTGTGTTACCATTTCCGTACCAAACAAGGCATAATGAGGAGTGACACCTGTAGCTTGGTGAACAGAAGAACAAAGAGCCTTTTGGATATCGTGGACATGCAAATCGCATTCCTTGTGGTCTTCTCCCAAGTAGGATCTTATACCTGAGAGAATGGATTGGTTAACACGCTCGGATGCATTCGACTGTGGAGAATACAAAGCTGTTCTTATGTGGTTAATGCCAAATTTGGTCAAAAATTGCTGGAACTGTGTGGACACAAATTGTTTACCGTTATCGGAGTGGATTGTCTCCGGAACTCCAAATACACAAAAAATACTCTGTTCGAGATATTGTGTCACAAGTTTTGAACACGCTCGGGTCATCGGTTTGAGAAAAACATATTTCGAAAATGAGTCCAGAACAACGAAAAGATATTGATTCCCCCGCTTAGATCGTACGTACGGTCCCATAAAATCTATGAATATTTTTTGAATTGGACGATCTATTTGAACACGGCTTAGCATAGGAGGTCTATGAGTTTTGTTCGAAGATTTGCTTTTTTTGCATATGTCACAAACTGTTACGTAGTTATGAACATCTTTAGTCATGCTAGGCCAAAAGTACAATTGTCGAAGTCTGTGGAGGGTTTTGGCGATGCCTTCATGTGAAGCCTCTAGCGATCTATGGGCATTAGCTACTAAATCAGCTGTAAGATTCTTCGGAATCCATAGTCTCCACTGAAATTCAGACTTAACAACGTCTTCGTCGCTGGGGTAGACCTTTTTAAAGATGAGATTATCTTGCACGGATAGATCAGGGAAATTGGACGGCGTCTTTGTTACTAACTCAACAAGTTCGCAATATTCACGAGAGCGAAATTCTGGGGAGGTTAGATCTACAGGGAAAGAAGCTGTGGCTATGGCAGTAATTTCTTCAACAAAATCCCTTGATAACACATCAGGAACGACATTACAAGAACCCTTTCGATGCTTGACTTCGAAATCGAAAGCCTGCAGTCTTAATGACCATCGAGCCAGCCGCCCACTCAAATCTTTTAATGACATCAGCCACTTAAGACTTGAGTGGTCCGTAATTACAGTGAACTTTGTCCCCTCGACATAAGGTCGGAATTTATGGATAGCTTGAACAGCTGCCAAACACTCTTGTTCAGTTACACTGTAATTACGCTGACTACTGTTCAGTTTTTGCGAGTAAAATGCTACCGGCCTTTCGTTTCCTTCGTCATCGTGTTGGAATAGTACGGCACCGATGCCATGGTTTGACGCGTCGCATTGAATAACGAATGGCTTTGAGAAATCAGCGTTGCACAAAACCGGAGCCGTTATCAGGGCTTCTTTTAACGCAGAAAATGCCGTTATTGCCGATTCGTCCATTTCAAACTTTTTACCTTTCTTCAGCGTATCCGTCAACGGTGCTGATGAGGTTGCATAATTTCTTATGAAACGACGATACCACCCACACATGCCTAGAAATCTTCGCATATGCTTTAGGGATTTTGGTGGAGGAAAGTCGGTGATTGCAGAAACCTTCTCTGGGTCTGGCTTGATATGGCCTTGGCCTACTATGTGTCCCAGGTATTTAACTTCCCTAAAACAAAAGCGTGACTTCTCGACATTTATGGTGAGGTTCGCGTTCTTCAGACACTGTGCCACCGTTTCAAGCAGCTGCATATGACTGTCGAAATTGCTGGACATAATGAGAAGGTCGTCCAGATAAACAAACACGCGCTCCCTAAGCGCCGCTGGGATCACTCTGTCCATCAACCGACACATCCTTTGAGCTGCATTACACAACCCAAAGGGCATGACGGTGTATTGATAGAGTGGTCGCCCAGGCACAGTAAACGCTGTTTTCTCTCTGGACGTCCTCTCTAAGGGAACTTGCCAAAAGGCATCCTTTAGATCGACGCTGGATATATAATAGGTGTCCCTTAGCCGTCCTAGCATACCCTCTATGTGAGGAAGAGGATACGCATCCTTTTTCGATAGGGAGTTAACTTTGCGGGAATCAAGACAAAGGCGGTTCTTTCCCGGTTTCCTAATGAGAACCACTGGGGAACTCCACGCACTTTGACTTTCCTCAATAACTCCCAACGAAAGCATGCGATCCAATTCCTCAAAAATTAGTTTTTGAATAGCGGGCGACACGGGGTAGTGCCGCTGTTTAACTGGCTCGGCATCGCCTGTATCAATAACATGTGTTTCAACATTGGTTTGACCCAGGCCGAGCTTAGCGAATGATGGGAACCTATCGATTACTTCCTGACATCGTTTCTGTTGTGTTGATGAAAGTACATGCTGAGTGTCATCGATAATATTATCGATATATGCGATTTCTGAAACTAAACCAGGTGCAATATTGAATTTCTGCCAGAAGTCGATCCCCAGATAGAGCTGCTTAGATAGGGAGGGCACCAGATATAGATTTAGTTTTTCAGACAATTTGTTGTAAGTCACGGTAACTATAATTCTGCCTACTATCTTTTGTACTGCTCCATCTGCAGTTCTGACCTCTGACTTAAATGGTAGTACTGGTATTCCTAACCTTTCGACAACTTCAAGGCAATCCTTCCCCAAACAGGATACACTGGCTCCGCTATCTAATAAGCCAGTTAACTGTTCATTATAAATTTCAATTTTTATATAAGGCCGGAAATCCAAATGAGTATCAAACGATGATGCGTCAATAAATTTATGGTATATTTTTCTCTTTCTTTGTCTCAGCCGGGATTTATTGTAAAACTTGCAATTTTTTGAAAGTTGAACTTCTTCCAAGGAAAAAAGTCTGGATCTCAGTTCATTGTATATACGCAGTCTTTCTTCATAAGGCTTTCGGTTTATTGGGACCTGTTTTGGAACTAAGCTATCACTTTTATGAGCCTCTGCATTTTTCAATATTGTAGGTGTAATAAGAGCTGTAATAGGTGGTATGTCCTTGTCCATACACTCGGTGTTTGTGCTCACATGAGATGTTTTTAAACCGGGGAGGTTTGAGTCGAGCGTGATTCTCCGGCTCTCCTCGCGCTCGATCGGTCGTTTCCCGCTACAGAATTGCAGTTAGGACAATCAGGTGTTGTTACGTTATCTAAACCGCAACGATAGCAAAACAGATTGCGCGCGGGTGACGTGCATGCAACAAAACTGTGACCCGCTATTTTGCAATTAAAACAAACCATTGGACGTTGACGATGGTGTGAAATCGAATTAATTGCAATAAATGGGTCCAACTCCGTTTCATGTTCGAGCTCACTAACATTTCTATTAGGAATAGTGCTCATACGCCCCCGATATAGATCGCGGGCTAAGATTAATTTTTCTGCACGTCGGCATTCTTCACGAAATTGGTCCAATGAAGATATAGGCATCGGATATATGAGAGTCATGAGCTTGGTGTTAATATTTCCCTTTACTATTTTAAGCAGATCTGAATCGGAAATTGGATCTCTGAGTTGATTCTTTAGGTGCAATATCGCATTATAGAAATCGTCAAATCGTTCATTACTGAACTGACGACGTTCCATGATTTGCTTCACTATCTCGAAGTCAGTTTCGTGAGTTTTAAATTGTTTTAACAACGCATTACGAAGGTGTTGCCAATTTGTCCGTGGTTGATTTCGTAGATATTGCCAGTATCAAGACTGGGCAACATCTGAAAGTAATAAATGAAAGTTCTTAATTACCTCGATCCAGGGCATATTGTAATTCTCTTTAAGAACCTCAACCCGGAAGATGAAATCTTCGATCGACATGGTCTTTGAAGTACCATCGAACCGAACGCCCCATCTGTCTAAGTCTAACTTGCGGGTATATTCCGTCGATGGCTGATTTTGTCCTTGCTGTTCAGGTGGACTCAAAGTATTTACATACCTCTCACCATCTTCTTGAGAAGTATAATTATAAGGGTTATGAGTAGGAGCAGTTACACCGTTCGCTCTGACAGTATTGCTAGAACTATTCAGAGTTTGTCTGCTACCATATGATAAATTTGGGAGACTATCTCTGATATTAGTTCTGTTGTTGTTTCTAGAAACAGTGTCGATTTTTTTATTATTTTTAGGACGTCTGGGTTTTCTGTTATCCGAGTTGGAATTTTTCGACAAGACGTTATTGAGAGTGGCTTGGACCGAATCCTGTATAATGTCGTTCAGCGATTTGATCATCGATTTTTGAAAACTGCCAAAACTGTCTTTAATATACTTTTGTATGTGGTTGCCGACAACCTCATTACTACCCTCATCTTCCTGCGAAAATAAATCCATGTGTGCGGAGGCCTGGTTTGTTGAGGTACCATTCAATTCGTGAGAAATTGACTGTGGTATATCCGGTCTATCGTAGTTGTCGGATTCGATGTTAAAGTCGCGAATTGACTCAATAACCTGAACTGCTTGATCAGCTGGCCTTGGACTTTTGACTACTTGTAATGAAGGCTTTGGAATTGCGCTACTTTTAGGCGAGTGCATGACCACCGGCCTAGAACTATTAAGTGAAGAGTTATTGTTTTCATGCAAACTCATGTCTAAAATACCTTGCGTTTGCGATCTTAAATTTTTACGCTGCTTTGGTACAGCCCCAAGTGGATAACTCATTTTTTTTTTTTTTTTTTTCAAGAACTGATTATGTAATTTAAATAATTTATCGTTTGACTTTGACTAAATTATGGGTAGTTACTCGTTTCGTAAATTGAAGCAGGCAAAGATATGTGAAGAGTTATGGAAACTCTGCGATCACCAAACAAAATGCAAATGCATTGTTTATTAAATACAATAATTATCTACCTAAATGTGCACTGCATTTAAACTACTAAAGAAAATGAACTTGCTTCACAAGCGTTTCGTTTTCCTTTCCATCAAATTGAAGTATGTACACTTGATAACAATGGCGATTTTAATTCACTTATATGCAGGTTTAAAACACCCTTATATGACCAAATGTACTTTTGAAAAAGGTACTGATGGATCTTCTTTTTCACGTTATGAAATTAGATACTCCTCGACGCTTTTGTGACAAAAAATTTACGATAGTAAACTTCGGCGTAAGTTGGGCGCCAATTCCTTTGTAGTGACTGGGGTATGATGTATGTTCACCCCTTAACGCTGGAGTGAGATTTGGCACGTTATTGTAGCCTAGCTTAAACTCGCCGGATCTGGGTTGGGATCTTTCACTCCGAATTTTGCCACTCAAAGTAAATAAATAGTTTAACGTGCCTAACCGTGTTCGCAGATATCCATTCTCTTTCTTATTGTTAGTAGTGGTAGGTGTTGTTCCACCTTGGGTTGTCCCCCTTGCAACATGAGCACCGCTCCGTAACTACCCATATACCCAAATATCTATCCTGGATAGTCCCTAATTCCTTTTACCTTTCCCTTCCTCAATCTACCGCGAACACCACCCACAATTCATCTTAGTCAAACTTACCGTTTTAATGTATCATGTTTAATAGGGAAGTCAATATCGGTCAAATAGAAATTGTTTATTATCAGGCACAAAAATTCAAAATTTAGTTATGGATATATGAATACAACAAATCTTTAATTCATCAAACTTCGACATTATTTAAATTAGTTGAAAAAACAAAAATAAAGAAAAGTAAACAATACTGAAAGCTCTTGTCAATGCAAAAAAACTAAACAAAAAAAAAATGTTTTGTTTGTATGTACATACCTTCAATACTCAGCAGCTGTTGTGCGCACAAAAACTGCATTAGAAGCTCAATGTAATCCAAAACTGTTACTCCATCAAAATAACACTTACAAGAACTTTGCTTACAGAAATTAGTATACATTTTATATATAAGGGATACAAAGAAAAATTTTCTGTGGTAATGGACTCTATTTAACTGTGATATTCAAGTTTTAAGATTTCATTAGTGCTTATCATATTTATTTATATTCACATGAACACACATATATATATATATATATATATTTTTTTTTTTTTTTTGACTGTCTTTTGACCCTTTGTGTAGGTTAACAAATAATAATGGAAATTAGAACACCAGATTTCGGTTTAATGTCACTGCTATTTAGTTAAAAATCACGATCGATGGTTGGCTGCATGCGTGGACGGGTGATACGCTGCGAATATACTTCGATGTGCCTGTCACCACGTGAGCTATGTGCTGCTGATGACTATTGCGATTTTCTCTTAGCAGGTCACAGTCTATAGAGAGAGGTTTGTTCCGATTGATGGTGTCATGACGATACCCCGCCACTGTCTGGGTAGAGTTGAGTTGTGCTGCTTGACAATAAAACCGCTTGGCTGCACGTTGGGTGTGTATTTACACAGTCAATTACGGAATAGCAAATCACTTGCTGATTTCGGATTTCGAGGACTTGTATATTATTTTTATTTTTTATTTTTTTATGATGGCGCAACAAATGTTCTTCACTTTCCCTTTTTTTTTTTTTTTTTTTTATTCTTAGCGTTTATAAGGCCGCGTGTATTATCTTGCGTTTATATTAACTTATGGCCTCTACGGTGACTAAGATATCAAAAAATGTGAAAAAAGGAAGAACGAGGTTCAACTTTCGTAGTTGAACACGCTTTCTTTGCCGTCGATCTCCACGCCAACCAAGAGAAAAAAAAAAAGCCCAAAAACCTTCTCCACTCCCGGAAATATCATTGTCAAAAAAAACAATGGCTCGCGCTGTAAGCTCGTAGCTCGGTCAACTTCGTCGTTCAGGCGGTGTACTCGCCAGAGATGTTATAGATAGCTTGTCACAGTAAAAAAAAACATCGCAGACACAAACGCAAGAAGGAGGTATAAATTTAATATTATTTCTGTGGGAACCACTACAACGTACAGCAAAAAAGTCGCAACCGAGGTATATATAATCACCCCTGTTGGGAAGAATTTTGTTGAGCCGACAAATAAAAATAAACGAAAGTTATCAAATTTATATAATAACTATATTCTGAGTTAATTCATTTATTCTTAATGTACAAAGGGCTACAAAATTAGTTTTTTCCTTATCTGCCTTGTAATCCAAGCGTCCAGTCGATGGTGAGGTTTTATTCCAAAAGGAAGTTTCTTCATTCGTTGCCATTCACCCAATTGAAGGAAAATGGCGGTGGCTTGGCGCTAAGAACTGACGATTGAAAAAATGTTAAGCTGTTAAGTGAAGCTGTGCATGGGCAACACCCCCTCCTGGTATGTCCACTGGTGGTCCTACCTGTCTGTGTCCTTCCGGACGTCCAAAACGGCCAACTTAACAGCAGGCCTTTCGTAGATACCGGACTTAGTTAAAACAGTAGCACTTCATACTTGCCCATCAGTAGAAATTTTCGTTTCAATGACCCGTCCCTTTGGCCAGCAATTACGTGGATTTTCTGGATCCACGATCAATACGATGTCATCCTTCTCTATAGGCTTAACTGGAGCAAACCACTTTGTGCGTCGAGTTATTACTGGAAGATACTCGTTGACCCATCGTCGCCAGAACTGTTGAGCGTAGCATTGAGAGACCAACCAACTTCTCCTGGGAACTTCGTTCTCGTTGTCAAAAACAGCCCACGGCTTGCAACCATTGGATGAGCCCAAAAGAAAATGGTTGGGTGTAAGGGCTTCTTCATTTTCATTGCCAATAGGGAAGTATGTCAGAGGTCGAGAGTTGACAATATTCTCAACCTCCAGGAGCATACTATTCAGCAACTCGTCTGATGGATTTCGGCTTGGAGCAATTCGGTTCAGAACATTTTTTACGGAACGCACAAGGCGCTCCCAACTACCACCCATATGAGGAGATCCGGGCGGTATAAAGGTCCATTTGGTATTGGCCGATGTAAACGTTCGTAAAAGTTTGTCGTTATCGATACTTTGGCACGCCTTCTTTAATTCAATCTCAGCGCCTCTGAAATTCGTCCCATTATCACTGAAGATCTGAATGGGGGTCCCGCGTCGCGCCATAAAATTGCGAATTGCAAGAATGCACGAGTCTGTGGTCAGGGAGTGAGCTATCTCGATATGAATAGCTCGCGTTGTGAGACAGGTGAGTAGAACTCCGTATCTCTTCTCGTTCCTTCTTAAGTTGACGACAATCATAGGCCCAAAATAGTCCACGCCAGTGAACGAAAATGGGCGAGAAAATGCCGATATCCTGGCAACCGGGAGTTGAGCCATCATGGGTGGATGTAGTTGTGCTGTAGCGTTTTTACAGGTCTGGCAGTGCCTACGAATCTTAGAGAGCACTGTTCTCAGTCTAGTGATGTAAAATTTCTGGCGCAGCTCATTCACAACAGTCTCGTGATTCGCATGATAATAACGCGAGTGATATTCCTCCACAACGAGAGCCGTTATGCGATGTTGAGTCGGGAGAATAATAGGACATCTCAACGCTGCCACGAACGAATCTGCATATCGCGGAATTCTGCTGTCCATACGGAGAATTCCGTACTCGTCTAGATAAGGAGATAAGGAAACTATTGAGCTCGATTTGTAAATTTTACCTTTCAAAGACAAGCAGGTAATCTCTTCGGAAAATACATCGTATTGGGCCTGCCTGAATAAAATTCTTTCTGCATGCTGCAGCTCCTCAGTTGTCAGTGGTCCAGTTCTTATTTGTTCACGCCTCCGAATTATCATCCAATTAAACGCGCAGCGAATTACTCGTCCAGCAGAGCGAAGAAGGCGAGACCATCGAGAAAAGAGCTCCGGTTGGAACAGGCGTCGATCTTCAAGGTAATGTACTCCAACGAACTGCGCCTTCAACTCTTCCTCTGTTTTGGTTTCCGTGTATTGCTCTTTCGGCCAGTATTCTTGAGATGACATCAAAAAGGAAGGTCCTTTAAACCACGGGCTCGATGCTTCAAGATTTGGACCATTGTGTTATTTGGTGGCTTCGTCGGCCACATTTAGTTTGGTAGGAACCCATCTCCATTCATCGATTTTGGTAATGTCGAGTATTTCACTGACTCGAAATGCGACGAATTGACGGTACCGACGATAATCAGACCGCAGCCAACTCAGAACTGTCCTGGAGTCTGACCAAAAGTACCGCCCTTGGAACGTAATTGAGTGAGACTCCGACATCTTTTTAGCAAAACGAGCTCCGAGCACGGCAGCTTGCAACTCTAGCCTGGGGATTGAAAGACTCTTCAGCGGTGCGACTTTGGTCTTGGCCCCAATCAACGTACACTCAATGGTGCCACATGAAATCATCCTGGCATATGCTACCGCTGCGAAGCCACGTCCACGCGTCCACGAAGACGTGTAGCTCAAAGTCTGGATAAGAAACAACATTTTTTTAAACATAGCATCTAGGGATACGTACCTCCTCAATCTGCGGTAATCAGCTTATCCAATGGAGCCATTTGCTATATTCAGCTTCTTGAATTTGGTCATCCCAACTGATTCCACTACGCCAAATTTCTTGGAAAAGTATCTTTCCATACATTATAAAATTCGCAACCAGTCCCAGCGGATCAAAGACCTTCATCAGGATTCGCAGTACTTCGCGTTTTGTTGGCGCCCTTCTGCCATGGAACACATCTGCATTCGACGAAGTGATTATGATTTTGAAGGTGAGGTAATCTGCAGTTGTGCACCACCACATCCCGAGAACTTTCTCAGGGGCCAGCTCCATCTTCGTGTTGAGACTGATTTCAGTTGGAGGACTAGATTGAAATGTCTCACCGATTGCCTTGGAATTTGAAATCCAGTTTCGGATGTGGAACCCCCCCTGTTGGTGAATAAAGGTTATTTCTTTAGCAAGTCTTACCGCCTCTTCTTCGGATTCCACACTGTCCATGAGGTCGTCCACATAGTGGTTTTCACGAATCGACCTAACAGCTCTGGGGTATTCGCTCTTGAAATCTTCAGCATTTTTATTTTTAATGAACTGCGCCGAACAGGGGGAGCACGTAGCGCCAAACATAACCAGCATAACGTACTTTTCCACTGCGTTGGTGTTCCGATTGAACCACAGAAAACGCTGGTAGTTCTGGTCTGCCTTCCTTATCCAAATTCGGTGAAACATTTCTTGAATGTCGGCACATATTGCGAAAGGCCTTTCACGAAATTTGAGGATGACAGACATTAAGGATGTCAGTAAATCAGGTCCCTTAAGAAGCATCGAATTCAGGGAAACTCCGCCAACTTTAGCCGCCGCATCCCATACCAGTCTTAACTTACCAGGTTTGTTCGGGTTTTGAACTGGGAAAATAGGTAAATACCAAGTATTTGACCGGTCTTCAGCGCATTCTTTAGGCGAAAGTTTCCTGGCATACCCTTTCGTAATATAACTTTCGATTTTAGTATGTAACTCCTCTGCTAGTTGAAGATCTCGACTCTACCTTTGTTGAATGCATGACAAACGTCTCTTTGCCATTAGGTAACTGTCAGGAAGTTGAACCTGTTCATACTTCCAAGGCAGTCCCGTCTCGAATCGGCCGTCCTTGCGTTGTGAGTAGTTCTGGAGTTGCTCTAGTGCTCGCTGATCATCTGCGGACTGTAAGATCTTAGAATCGGAAGAGCCGAATCTCTCGTTGCACAAGAAGTCGTTCACTAGATGTTCCAACTCGAATTCACTTTCACGGCTACAATCACATACGTGGAAGTTAATGTGAGCATCTGCATTCGTGGTTGTTGGTAAGATCCCTAGATGAGGGCAGCAGCCATAGACTGTCCATCCTAATCGTTCTTTAGACTTAAGAGTGAGCCCCAGCTTCCAGTTGTTAAGTCCGATGAGAAGGCGAGGAGCGGCGTTGGAATAGGACTCGATAGGTATGTTTCTTAAATGTCTATACTGCCTTTGCATCTTTACTGCGTCCAACGATTGCAGTGGTAACTGTAGACTTTTTACGGTATGAACGTTAGTAAGTGGGAACCTCTTACCTTTATCACCGGTGCCGGAAATACTAAAGCTCATCACTCTTGAGTCATCTTCATAGCGATGTGTGTTGGCAGTCCATTTGATGCAGAGAGGATCAGGAGTCCCTTCGATGTTAAGTTGAGCAGCAACGTCCTCATTCATTAACGTGAACGATGAGCCATCATCCAGAAATGCGTACGTTCTAATTTCGACCTCGTTGCCATGTAAAATGACGGGAATTATGCGGTACATCACAGTCGTCGAATGTTGAAGGTGTGCGTTACTGGGCTGTGCTATAATGGACGAAACGGAGTCACTAGGAGTCACTACAATTTTTTGATTTACCTGTCGGTTTGCTCATTATGGAGAAGTCGATGATGTTTAAAGGTGCAATTATTTATGCCACAAGTAATGGCTGACCGGCAACGGTAGCCATTGTGTCTCCTTAAACAACATCGGAATAACTTACATTCTCGTACGATTTCCCATTTGGAGGTGATTGCTAGTTCCTTGAACTTTGAGCGGCTCTCCACGGAAGTACATTTTCCACCGCACACTAGACACTTACGCTCCTTAATTTCTTGGGGTCCAGAACTAGTTGTTGCTTCTGTAGCCTCCAAATGCGCGTGCAAAAATCCTCTCTCCTTTCTTCCAAGTGTTCCCACCTTATTTCCAGCAGCTGTTGTCGACGTTTTCGTTGGCACCGGTATGATGCAGTTGGCAGCCTCTGCAATTCGATATATCCAAACGCTAAACTCTGAGAGAGTGCAGACAGGCAGTGTTTGCATGTAAATTGCCCAATTCAGCTGTATTGCAACTGGCAGCTTCGCTACTAATTCCTGTAATAGTGAAGAGTTGTTAAGATGTGACGACAGACCAGCGGCTTCTAGGGCGGCACAATGGTTCTGCACTGTAACTGCAAACTGTACGAGGGTATCCAACTTCTCAGCCTTGGGTGAAGGGGTGGATTGGATCTTTAGTGTGAGAGAATTCAATATCTTATCCGGTTTTCCAAACAGCATCTCCAGCACGGCAAGTATACGAGGCACACATTTTGGGTTATTCATTAAACTTTGCACTGCTTCAAATGCCTTATCCTTGAGCACCTTCTGAAGTCGAAGTAGGTTCTCCTCGTCAGTAAAGCCGCATAGTCTCGTTGTCCTCTTGAAGTTGGCTATAAATGATGGCCATTCCTCTGGATTGCCACTAAAGCTGCGCAAATCCTTTAAAATCGAATAACGCGCAGCAATTTGGTTGCTTGTCACGATTTGCGTAGACGCATGTGGTTCAGCGAAAGCAGACGAACTCGGCTGGTACTGATTAATGTTTGATGGTGTAGGCTGATTATTCAAAGTTGTTTCTGCTCGGTGGGGATGACGTGAATACGATTGCTGCTGTGCGTTGGTTGTTTCTGCGCCCTGTCCTTGGCACCTGTTTGTCGGAAAAGATGTAGTTACAACCGGGAAAATCGATGATGACGCTCCTGCGGGTAAAACCGATGTTGAGGATAAAGCTGGTAAAACCGCGGAATGCACAAGTGTTTGATGAGATGGCATAACTGGCTGATACCAGGGGTTAGTAGACAATTGGAGTGTTTGTTGTTGTTTTGAATCCTGTGAATACACATTTGCACCCAGCCATGTATAGCTCACATCTGGGCCATGGCCTTTAGGGTGCAAGGACAATTATGTTTACCTGTGCTTATTTTACCTCCGCGTGGTAGCCACCGGGTACTGGTCTTGTCCTTCCGGGCATGACTTGCTGAACTTATAAGCGCGAGTGTTGAACATGAAGAAAATAGCAACACTATAATGCTCTGTCGGAATGACTGCCTGATCGAGTCTCAGAGGTCTTACATGAGCCCCTCAGAAAGAGGACGTACGGCGGATGAATTCACATGGTTGAATCAACGGTGGCGTCAACAGTCAACATGGCAAATACCTCAATGAGCTACTTCGACGTATTTGGAGCTGAGGTCATTGAGGATTTTTCAGCACTAGTCAGGGTGTTGAAATAGAGATGGTGGCGGAAGAGCCCTTAATGGGTCAACGGCAGCTCTCAGATCCCCGCAGCGGGTTACTGACTCCGGAATATTCCGGCTCCTTTTGCCCAAGGGGTTACAGAAAGGGCCTGGTCCTCCAGGTTGGGGGTTGTGAGTGGGGTTAACTACCCTACCACGGAAAAAAAGCACTGTTGCGAAGCAACCAAAAGCCTCGGATAAGGACGGATTCACTGTTGACGACCCTGCAAAACGAAAAAAGGACAATGACGTTCGGATCTGCACGTGGAATGTTCGAACTCTGAACAGGACGCGTGCAGCCGAACAACTAGCGGAGGCCCTAGACTGCTACAAAGCAGGTATCACCGCCATCCAGGAAGTGCGGTGGGATGGGCCGGGCAAAAGGAGGATGAAAAACTGTGACATTTACTACGGTGACTGCTACAGAGAACAAAAGCAGCGTCTATTTGGATGCGGATTTGTTGTAAGCGGCAGACTTAGGCAAGAAGTCTTGAGCTTTCGACACGTTAGTGAACGCCTTACAACTATCCGCATCAAGGCTAAATTCGCCAACATCAGCCTGATATGCGCTCACGCCCCCACAGAAGATAAAGACGATGCTACCAAAGAATGTTTCTACGAGCTCCTCGACAAAACATATGAGCAATGTCCTAAGCATGACGTTAAAATCGTCTTGGGTGATTTTAACGCCAAAATAGGAAAGGAGGACATCTTTGGTAGCACAATCGGAAAACATAGCCTACACGACACCACGTCTGGAAACGGACTTAGGCTGATTGATTTTGCTGCGGGACGTAATGTTACCATAGCTAGCTCACGGTTTCCTTACCTCAATATACACAAAGGAACATGGCGGTCACCTGATCATCAAACCGTCAACCAAATTGATCACGTTGCGATCGACGCAAGGCACTCCTCCAGTATTCTAGATATCCGAACTTTCCGAGCGGCCAACATAGACTCGGACCACTACCTTGTTGTAGCCAAGGTACGGATGCGGATATCCCAGACGCCACAACAGCGAGAAAATACTGTGAGGAGATTTAACGTTGGACAGCTACAAACGCAACAAACCGCCAGAACCTTTGCCGATCGCGTATCCCTCAACCTCTTGAGAAGTCCTATACTGCCAGCATCAAGTGCCGAAGACCAGTGGCGCCGATGCCAAGAAGCCATTAAAACCGCCGCAACTGATGTGCTCGGTTTCACCAGCCCACCCCCTCGAAACCCCTGGTTTGACGAAGAGTGCCGGCAAGCACATGCAGCAAAACAAAGTGCTTACGAAGCGTCGCTGCATAGAAGGACGAGAGCAGCTCGTCAGCTCTACGAGCAAAAAAGGAGGGAAGAACATCGGCTTCTCCGGAGAAAAAAGAGAGAGCATGAGAAGCGCGCGATCGAGAATATAGAGAGGTGTTACTCCAGGAACAATGTTCGGAAGTCTTACCAAAAGGTAAGGAGAACGTGTCATGCCAACAAGACCCGAACGGATATCTGTAGAGACGAACAAGGAAACCTTGTAGTAGAGTCACAGTCGGTGCTGAGGACATGGAAAGACCATTTCTGCAGACTGTTAAACGGCGAAGATGACACAAATTCCGCTGTTAGGCAGAACGAACCATTCAACCTGGACGATGACAGCCAAGATTTCCGTCCACCTGATCAAAATGAAGTGAGGATAGCAATATCTAAACTTAAATCCAACAAGGCTGCTGGTCCAGACGGCTTACCTGCCGAGCTCTTCAAGGCAGCCGGAGATGACTTTGTAGAGTGCATACACCAACTCATCTCCAAGATTTGGTTAGAGGAAAGTATGCCTGATGAATGGAACCTCAGCATTGTTTGCCCGATCCACAAGAAAGGAGACCCTCGAAACTGCGACAACTACAGAGGCATCAGTCTCCTGAACACTGCGTATAAGATCATGTCTGCTGTATTGTGTGAACGCCTGAAACCATTCGTCAACGATCTGATAGGTCCCTATCAGTGCGGTTTTAGGCCCGGTAAGTCCACGACCGATCAAATATTCACACTACGGCAGATCCTGGAAAAAACCCAAGAATACCAGATCGATACTCACCATCTTTTTATCGATTTTAAGGCCGCATATGACAGCGTTTATAGAGACGAGCTATACAGAGCCATGTCTAGTTTTGGCATCCCTGCCAAACTTGTCAGATTGTGCAGAATTACGATGGAGAACGCTCGCTGCTCCGTATGGGTCGGAAACAATCTCACCGAGACCTTTGATGTCAAAAAAGGATTTAGACAAGGTGATGCGCTGTCATGTGACTTCTTCAACATCATTCTTGAGAAGATTGTGCGAAACTCACAAGCCAACACCAGAGGCACAATTTTCTATAAGTCTGTGCAACGCTGACGACATTGACATTGTTGGTACAACACAGCGAGCTGTCACTGGTGCGTTTGCAAGTATTAGTACAGAAGCGGCAAAAATGGGTTTAGTGGTGAATGAGGGTAAAACAAAATATATGCTGTCAACAAGAAGGGACACACGACATCGACGAATCGGGCAGAACGTCACGATAGACAGCTATAACTTTGAGGTAGTTAGGGACTTTGTCTACCTCGGCTCCGCTATAAACTCTGATAACGACATCACATCAGAAATCAAACGAAGAATCACACTTGCCAACCGCTGTTTCTTTGGCCTAAGACGGCAACTGATAAGTAAGGCCTTGTCGAGAAATACTAAGGAAACTCTGTATAAGACCCTCATCATCCCAGTCCTGCTTTATGGTGCAGAAGCATGGGCGCTATCAAAGACGGATGAAGATCTCCTTGGTCGTTTCGAACGCAAAATTCTTCGAGTGATTTTTGGTCCCGTTTGCGTTGACGGGCTTTGGAGGAGAAGATTTAACAGCGAACTCTACGAGCTGTACAGCGACATCGACCTAGTCAGAAAAGTACGCATCAGTCGTCTAAGATGGCTGGGACATGTAGAGCGAATTGACACCAACGCTCCGGCCCGAAGAGTCTTCGATTCTAACCCGGAGGGACAAGGTAGTAGAGGAAGACCTCGCCTTAGGTGGCGCGCGCAAGTGGAAGGGGACCTCAACCAACTTGGAGTGCGCAACTGGAGGCAGTTAGCCAAAGATCGCGCTAACTGGAGAGGCGTATTGGTTGAGGCCCAGGTCCACCCCGGACTGTAGCGCCACCTAAGTAAGTAAGTTATGTTTACCTTCCATTTGTGCTGAATGCGTGTCCTTTAACCAGCCTTGAACCTTACTATTGGTATCCGTGGAAATGTCGTCATCAACCTCGGTACCCGGCGCATCCTCTGCAATTTCGCCTAAAATCTTGTATTTACGGTTTAGAAATTCTTTTTCTAGCGCTTTTCCTCTTCCAACTTACGTAGTTCAATATTTAACCGCCTTACTGATGCAGAACTTTGAGAAGACTTTGAACTGCTTCGTTTTGAGGTTATGGACGCTGCATGTGCTTTTGATGACTGATTGACAGTCAACGTTGAGTTGTGGGCCTGAGTAACAGCTGACGTTCGTAAATTACTATTGGCCCCTGAATATGCACTTGCTTTCGGCTTGGCATCACCATTTATATGCTCCGACAATGGAACACTCACCAAAGCGGGTGCATGCAACAGGGCTGTTGATTGATCAGGCGTAGTGGGCCGCTGAATGACGTTTGTGGCTCCCATTGGCAATGGAGTTTCCAAGAAAACAGATGCCTTGTCTGCTTATTTCGATAATTTATTAGTGTGTGCATTTGCAACATTTTTTCCTTTGGATGGACATACTTCGATGAAAACTGACGTGCGCTTAGACATATCTGTGGATCCCGCATATGTATGTGACGTTAACGGTTGAGTTACACTCTGATGTACCACAGTTAGTGGGCTCGCCGTAGATGCTTCCACCCGCAAGCCCGATGCCCTCGTGGAGCGATTGACCGTCAAGTTTGACAGCAACTGCGTAGCACCGAATACGGTTTCGGCCGTAGTCGCAGGCAAACCTGTTGATTGACCTTGAGTCGTAGATTTTCGGCGACCTTGATGGCTCTACACACACGTTGAACAGTGGAGCGTTACCACCACACGTAGTTGCTTGCATTGAAGTTGTAGAAAGGATGTTCGACATTGCAAGTGTAGAAATCCCCTTTTGGATTTTGTTGAGCACTAGCACAGGTTTCACATGCGAAATCGTGGTTTTCTATAGAGCTGTCGGCTCTAGCACACTTGAAGTGAAACCAGTTTTCACATATGTCACACGCCACCATATTATCTTCTGAATCGGGATCACTACATAGTTGGCAATTAGTTTCTATTATGGAGTTTGTTGAATCCATCGATGATATTTAAGGGTTGGATTAAAGTTGAGCATCAAATAATTTTGTAGATTTGTTGGGAAGAATTTTTTTGAGCCGACAAATAAAAATAAACGAAAGTTATCAAATTTATATAATAACTATATTCTGAGTTAATTCATTTATTCTTAATGTACAAAGGGCTACAAAATTAGTTTTTTCCTTATCTGCCTTGTAATCCAAGCGTCCAGTCGATGGTGAGGTTTTATTCCAAAAGGAAGTTTCTTCATTCTTTGCCATTCACCCAATTGAAGGAAAATGGCGGTGGCTTGGCGCTAAGAACTGACGATTGAAAAAATGTTAAGCTGTTAAGTGAAGCTGTGCATGGGCAACAACCCCTATCGAGGTATCCGTTCGGAACGGAATTTTCTCCGATTTGTACGAAATCGGAGAAATTCCATTCGAGGTATGCGTTCCGATACAACTTTCGGAAAAATTCTCCGATGGCATATAGCGCACCTTGTCGTATTGCGTGGAACCGCGTTATACCACTTATTTTTGACAGCCACACGGCAATTTTTTCCGAAGCTCTCCGACAACGAATTGCTGCGGAATATCACATATCACACATGAAAGTGAAATAAACGCGTTTGTATGCTTTATTTATTTTATTCCGAAACAGATACTTCGAACGCAATTTGAGTTCCGATCGGATTTCACTTTCGTATCGGAATTTTCTCCGAACGGATACCTCGATAGGGGTGAATGATCAGATTCCATTAATTTTGTCTCAGATTAAGCCTCTATTCCGTTATCTGAGTGTTGACCCCTTTTTATCAGTGACTCCTCTGCGGTTAATTTACTTTTCTCAGTTCTTGTATGCCAAATTAGAACGTCCTCGCATAGGTTTACCAATGGTTGCAAATCCTTTACTACTGTAAAATGTCGCAAGATCTCACTTTCCTGATATCCTCTTTGCACTTCGTACGAAAACACAGCTTTTGGGAATTTAAATAGCAAATCTACACTCACAGCAAGCCCGGCCATGTCAATAGTCAACGGTCTTTCTGGTCGACATGCAGAATTAAAACCCACTACTTGTTTGTTTTCATTTAGTATTGGTTTCTCTACCATCAATCCACCGACGAGGCCAACTGGCCACACTCCAACCCTACCTCTCTCAATCTTACACATTCCTTCAAACAACTCGATGCTGTATGTGTTATCGTCATCCATAAAAAACAAAATACTGTGTCCTTTATCTGGCTTTACATTTGTTCGAATCCATTGCAATGCAAGATTTCGTTGCTCCACTCCACGAGGCTATATACAATTTGGATCTTTTCCTTGAAGTTTGAACAGCGCAGGCGTTCTGATATGCAAGTGAGTGGATCTGTTCTCTAAACCTGCACGAATGAGAAGGTTTTGTACAAGACTGTCTGCGGTATTTGCATCTTCGATTAAAATCCAATGAAAATTGGGTACCAGCATGAAGATATGAGATAATCTGCAGCGAAACCAAGTTCATTTAGTTTACTTGCTTAATAAAGTAATAAATCTTTACTTGCCTAGTAAGTTCTGCTTTTTGAACAGGACTCGCGTAAGTTAAATGAAAAGCCAAGTGATCTGCTCAAGTGTCTATCGCTGACTGCTCTTTATTATCTTCTTTCGATTTTTCGATACAATAAATATATTTGCTGATTAATTAAAAGATACAATGAGTTTATTTGCTGATTAATTAAAAGATACAATGAGTTTATTTGCTGATTAATTAAAGTAATAGAAGTGCATTTCCTGCAAGTGGAAATGCTGATATTGCAAACGGAAATATGAATGGGGCAACGACTTAAGGTCATTGCTTTCCATGTATAAATAATCTATGTATGCTTACTGATGGAGGTCACCATACAAATATGTAACTTCTCCCTCCTTAGATTTAAGATTCTCCTGAATCGTTGGAATCTTAATTTTGTGAATATTCGGTTCTGGCTTAGTAACATTATTAATTTTTATTTTTAATTCACGATTAGTTTTAGCTATGCAACCAATTACAATTATTACTACTATGAGTATTACAAACATTGTTATGTTACTAGTATTAACCGACACTACAAATGAATACTTAGTTATCATTTATCGAGCGAACTCGGACATACGTCTAACGTGGCCGCGCGCCGATATTGATATAAACAATCTCGAACACACTACTCGTATGCCCGAGCTGCCAAATGACAGTCCTATAGTGCTACCAACTACTGCAGAATTGGGTATGTTATAATAAAGTCTGCGAGGCATAATAATTTCGCTTACATTCGGCCATCCGACATTACACTGTCCTCAGTGTAGGTTTTCTTCGAATTGTGCTAATACCCGTTTCCATAGTTCGTCACTCACTCGTTCGGCTGACTACTGGACGAATAGGATCATTATTCTTCTACTATCATCCTCATGTTGATAATATTCTCCAACTTTCTATCTCACATCATCTTCGTCATGTAACATGGAAGGAATCACATCATCTTCCTTGCAGAAGTAATCCTTTCATCCTCATACAGAGGGAATTCTCATTTTTCCTACCTAATATCATCTTCACCATGGAAGGAATCATATCATATCATCTTCTTTGCCCCCTTCGGGTAGGGGTTAGAATATACCCGAGGTAGGCATGCCTGTCGTAAAAGGCGACTAAAATCCAACCTCCGTATACCGAGCGAAATGGTGTATACAAAAAATGCAATGAACAAAACGAAAAGATTAACTACCCCAGGTGGCAGTCCAGCTTTACTGGAAAATCCACCCTCTTCGGAGGTCGGCTCTACGGATTCTGGGGAGAGCCGCTTATTGCAATCTATTAACCCTTTTATTAAAAGCTCAAGGGTATCTCGATCTCCTCCAACAAGATCGAATAACGCCGGGAAAAGAAGTCCGCCGGGAGCGCAAGCGCGTGAAAAACAGGACTCAGTGAAAGATAAAAGTCTTGAGGAAGAAAATAAAGAACTCCGAATCAAGCTTAAGGAAATGGATCTACTCTATCAAGATCTTAAGAAAGAGATAGAACTGTTAAAAGAACAAAATAAGGTTCTAAGGAACACCCATTTGCAGAAAGAACGCGAATGTACTCTACCACGCTTGGCTAGTCGGGAATACCACACCGACGAAGAAGAGCTAGCGCGCGAAACGAATTGGGTCACTAAAAAAAGACCTAGTAAGAAAAGGAGAGCCGGTTCTTCGCCTGAAGTCGAGCCCTTAAAAGAACAAACGCGTAAAGTACCGCAAGAAAAACAACTCCGAGGGCATATTCGCGCACCGCCTCCAATAAACGTCGTTGGGGTAACGGAGTATAATAAATTGCACAGCCTCCTTAAAGGAACGATAATATCGCAATTTAAGGTTACATCTTTGAGAAATAATGCGTGGAAAATTAACGTCGATAACCACGAAGACTACCGGGCAATGTCCCAAAAGCTAAATACTGAGAAGATCCAGTGGTATACTTTCGAAGTAAAGTCAGAAAGGCCACATCGTGTTGTAGCAAGGGGACTCCACCCCTCATGCAAAAAAGAAGAGGTTATAAACGACCTTCAAGCCAAAGGGTTTAAAATTCTTGATGCCGTTAATATCATCAAGAAGGAGAAACAGAAATCGGAAGAAGATAAGGATGTCCTGGTAAGGCGTGGACTTCCGCTCTTTATGCTTACATTCGATAGGTCTGATAATATCGAAGATATCTACCGAATTAAAACCATAGTAAATATCGTGGTTAAAATCGAGCCGATGCGCAGAAATTTGAAAATAATTCCACAGTGCAAACGTTGCCAGGAATTTAATCATACGCAAATGTATTGCAAAAAAGAGCCGCGTTGTGTGAAATGCGCAGGAAATCATTTCTCCCAAGACTGTGGAGCAAATAAACAATCCTCCGCTACTTGCGCTAACTGTAAGGGAAAGCACCCTGCAAATTATAGAGGTTGTGAAGTAGCTAAGGAATTGCAAAAACGGAGAGATGCGCTCCTCAAGCCTCAAAATAAAAAAACAAAGCCGCTAACGAATACAAAGCGTAAGACCGCCCAGGAGGTAGTAGGCAACATAAAAACTCCGGCTCCAGAGCGTAATAATGTCAGAGAAAGAGAGACAACAGAAAAGCCCTCGACCTCTGTTGCCAAAAGAAACGCTACTGAAGAGTTACCATCAGTAAAGCCATCGAATAGTGGTCCTCGGCCAGCCAGAGTAGTGCAGACCTACGCTCAGGCCGCGGCATACGACGGAGCAAAAAACGTTGAAACTTCGCCGGAACCTGTTTCTCATGTATTCTCAGTTATTCTCCAGAAACTTGAAGAACAAAGCAAAATAAATAAAATTATTCTCGATCGCTTGGTTAAGCTCGAAAATAATTCACGGAAAACGCGTACATCAAATAAAATATGAATGAAAAACCAATGTTAAAAATATGCACTTGGAATGCAAACGGACTTTTGCAAAAACTCGACGAATTGGAAATATTCATACGCGAGAAAGATCTTGACATTTGCTTGATTTCTGCAACTCACGTGAAAAGGGGATCGAGCTTAAAAATAAAAGGCTATAATGACTTCCACGCTTGTCACCCTTCGGGAAACGCGAGAGGTGGATCGTCATTGTTTATTAAAGACTGCATTGAACAATACGAAGACCTGAAGATAGAGCTTGAAACTATGCAACTGTGCACGATTCGAGTGAAAAATAGTCAACGTACTCTTAGAATTTCATCTATCTACTGTCCACCGCGTTCCGCACTTGAAAAAACTGATTATACTAACTTGCTTAAAGCGCTCAAACCAAACTTCATTATTGGCGGCGATTTTAATGCAAAACACACGTTCTGGGGTTCTAGATATATCTCGCGAAAAGGAAGAATGCTATATGGGGCAGGTATGGAGTATAGTTGTGATTTCCACTCGACGGGCAAACCGACCTACTGGCCAACTGATACTTCAAAAACACCTGACCTGATCGATTTTTTCGTCGTGAAAGGAATATCTACCAACCACATTAAAGTTGAAGATAGCTTTGATCTGTCATCTGATCATTCACCGGTTATTTTAACATTGAGCGTAAAACTAGTAAATAACCTTGAACCAGCGAGATTAACTGGTAGAACAACTAACTGGGAAGGCTTTAGGAACGAAATTGAAGAGAATGTTAAACTTAGCGTTCCACTTACGACACCCTATGAACTTGAGGTTGAAGTAGATCGCTTCGTTGAGATCGTACAGCTCGCTTCCTGGAATAATACGCCTAATCCAAGGAAAACGCCGGCCAAATACGGTCTACGATATCCTCCCGAAATAAAAGAATTGGTCAACGAAAAAAGGAAGGCGCGTAAAAAATGGCAACAGAGTCGCGCCCCGCAACATAAAACTCATTTGAATTATTTGTGCAATTTATTGAAAACAGCTATCAAGGACTTTAAAAATCGTGCGATAGGTTCTTACCTTGAAAGTTTAACGGCGAAAAAAGAATCCAATTATTCACTTTGGAAAGCTGTAAAAGGCACCAAAAGGCCCAAAATCCCCGCGCCGCCAATTAAAATAAATCAAAATGAATGGGCAAGGGAAGATAAGGAAAAAGCGGATGTTTTTGCGGCCCATTTAGAAGAAACCTTTAAACCGTACGATGGTCGGGCGGTACACGACGTTATTGGGACGGAATTACAATCCGACCATTCAATACTCACAAGTGCAACGCTAAGGGAACTAAAACGTGAAATTGAATCCCTAAAACCTAAGAAAGCTCCTGGTTATGATTTGATCACGGGAGAAGTTCTCAAAGTCCTACCAAGAAAAGCATTAATTAAGCTTCTTCATATTATAAATGCCGCGCTCAGACTAAAACACGTGCCGAGCCAATGGAAAGTTGCGGAGGTCATAATGGTTTTAAAACCAGGAAAACCGCCAAATGAAGTAAAGTCGTATAGACCAATTTCCCTTCTTCCAGTTATATCCAAAGTTTTCGAGAGAATTTTACTAACGCGCCTACAACCGGTTATAGAATATAATAATCTTATCCCTGACCACCAGTTTGGGTTCAGAACCAAGCATTCCACTATTGACCAAGTGCATAGAATTACTGACGTAATTGAGAAAGCATTTGAAGAAAAAAAGATATGCTCAAGCGTATTCCTTGACGTCTCACAAGCCTTTGATAAGGTGTGGCATGACGGCTTAAAATTTAAATTACGACAAGTTCTTCCCGTACGCCTATATGATATATTAGTATCATATCTCGGGAATAGACTCTTCCGTGTCAGACATGGAAACGAATACTCTGAGCTTAAGGAAATTTCGGCCGGCGTGCCGCAAGGAAGTGTCCTTGGGACCCTTCTCTATCTGTTATATACTCGCGATATACCAAGAGAAGATGGCACTACTCTCGCTACGTTCGCCGACGACACCGCTATCCTAGCAGTAGGTAACACTATTGAAGAAGCGACGGCAAAACTGCAAATCGCACTGAATAAGGTAAATGAATGGACGAGGGACTGGCGGATCACCCTCAACGAAACTAAATCTGTTCACGTGAATTTCACGTATAAGAAAACAAATGACTTGCCAATTTTTTTAAACTTGGCTCGAATACCCTTTGCAAACGAGGCCAAATACCTGGGAATGACACTCGACGCAAAGCTGAAATGGAATTCGCACGTGAAAATGAAACGTAAAGAACTCGATATCAAATATAGAGAAATGTACTGGTTACTCGGAAAACATTCCCAGCTCAGTACCGAAAACAAACTGCTTCTATACAAGCAAGTGCTAAAGCCGGTGTGGACCTACGGTATACAACTCTGGGGTTGTACCAAGAAAACAAATGCCAATATTCTACAAACTTTTCAAAACAAAGTGCTTAGAGAAATTGTACAAGCACCATGGTATATTAGAAACGACGATATCCACAGAGATCTCGGAATTCCAATAATTGAAGCTGAAACAAAAAGCTTCGCGAGAAAGCATAGAAACCGACTAATCGGACATGTAAACAATTCAGTCCGACAAATTTTGGACGAGAACAATTTATTGCGCCGGCTTCAAAGAACGAAACCGTTCGACTTGGCAAGATAAGATTAACCGCGTCTAAATTGCGGAACATGCAGGATCTTTCATTGGAAAGTAGCCTGTCAAAAGTTGTTATTTCGTTAAAGAAAAATTGCTTGATAAGTTATATCTTAGTTGCAGTATCTAACAATCTTTCGAAGGGTGGTGTTTTTAGTCAGTAAAAATCTGACACTACTATGAGCACGCGCTTGCTATTCTCATAGTGTCTTTGGAAGATTTTCACCTACCCTCGGTAAAAAAAAAAAAAAAAAAAAAAAAAAAAAATTTTTCCTACCTAATATCATCTTCACCATGGAAGGAATCACATCATCTTCTTTGCAGAAGGAATCCTTTCATCCTCATACAGAGGGAATTCTCATTTTTCCTACCTAATATCATCTTCACCATGGAAGGAATCACATCATCTTCTTTGCAGAAGGAATCCTTTCATCCTCATACAGAGGGAATTCTCATTTTTCCTACCTTATATCATCTTCACCATGGAAGGAATCACATCATCTTCTTTGCAGAAGGAATCCTTTCATCCTCATACAGAGGGAATTCTCATTTCCTACCTTATATCATCTTCACCATGGAAGGAATCCCATCATCTTCCTTGCAGAAGGAATCATTTCGTCGAGTCGTTAATTTAGAAATAATCCCTGTTTCTTTAGTGAACTTGTTTGACAGAAATCCATTTTCGTGCTCCTTCCTCAAGTCGTACAGATGCGTACAGAAACGTTGTGCGATGATCCCAGTTGTAGAGTTGGTTGATGTTTTCGATGGTTTCAATCCACTGGATGCGTTTAAGCCAGAAGTTGATACTGGGTTGAAAGGAGGTATAATATTTTATATTTCTTCGTGGCCTAACCTTATAGGTGAATGGGTTAAAGCTGCTGATGCGGACAAATTTTCGCTTCTATTACTTGAGATTGTCGGTTAATGGCGACTATTCGTCCAAGATTTGCATTTTGGGACCTCAGCTCATCAATTTCTTTTCTTAATTCTTTTATCTCGTATTCAGCGGAGGATCGTTTTTTTTTTTCATTTCCTCTTCCGTTTTCCCGCGTAAACACCTTTTTTTTTATGATATTTTTTTTTTCGCTATCGCAAAACTGTATGCGTCAACATACATTTTGCAATGACTGGTTACATAGTTCGTCCAAACTTAAATGAAATTTTCATGCGCAGGTCTCCTTCATGAG
Source organism: Cheilosia urbana (assembly GCA_946477585.1). NCBI lineage: Eukaryota > Metazoa > Arthropoda > Insecta > Diptera > Syrphidae > Cheilosia > Cheilosia urbana. Next base: position 68,723,322 of record OX297853.1, on the reverse strand, counting down.
ATATTTTGCTCTCTTTGCGACACAAAAAAGAGTCTTGCAACAACGAGTCAAGCTAAAAAGAATTTGTGTGTACTTCAACAATTAGTAAGTACATCCCTGCTTTCAAAAATGTTACCATCGATTGACGAGGCGACGATCGACACAAGACTGATTTCAATTTCAACACAGCGTCGTTGCTGGCTTGTACAAAGCAGAGACAAACCATACTGAGACCCCCAACTCGCAATCCTCTTGCCGCTGGCCCCCTCAGTTTTTTTTCAAATTGGCCATTTTGTTTTCCTATCGGTGTAAGCATCAACAAAAAAAAGCAAACAAAAAAAAATGTGGTGAAATTCTTTTGACAGAAGTCGATTGACATAAATGTCAAAAACGTCATAATATGCAGAACGTGTGATCAGATTGTGATTTCACATTCCAAGTAAGTACAAAATTTGTAATTGAGCTTAGATAATATACTCTAAATTATTCAAATTGAAGGTAACGCAAGGCAAACGCTTCTGGATCCACTGGTATATGAGCAATTAATCGAAGAATCTGAATCATGCCCGATAGACAATGACAATACATCAATACACGAAGAAATTTCTGAATCAAAATGCAGTCAGAGTTCCAATTCGCAAGATCAAGTTTATGAAGAAAATCACAGCAACTGCTGTAGAGTAAGTGATAAAGTGACGGTTTATGTAGTCACTATCGTTCGTTTGGGATCCATACGAAGTAGGTTATGTTCAAACTTCAGCTTCTAGTCACAAATGCCAAACTCAGAGGGTACCTAGTTTTCATAGGCAAAAACAAATACACCTGCAACAGAAGGCGAAATACAAAAAAGAGCTAAAGATAATAGTTTCGCACTGGGACCAATGAGTGCAATATTGTGATTGTAGTTTTAGTTTGATCAAACCAACAGGATATATATCTTCTTTGTTCATTTAAAATAGTTCCCCTTGTCTAATTTCAGCTATCCAACCGAATCCAAACTAAAGGCGCATCACTTTAACGTACACACAATGCTCTACAGCCGAATGTGTCACCTGTGCGGAAAAATTGTTCGCTGAAATAAAGCACTAGAGCGACATCAACTACAGCACGCCGGCATCAAACCGAAAGTACAGTGTGAAATATGTGGCACTAAACTATCTACAAAGGGCATTCTAAAAGCCCACATGGTAGCGTTGCATCCAGGAAACTCATGTTTGTTACGTATGCGGTAAAAAAGCGCCCAGCAAAAGAGCACTGAAATACCACATGAACTACGTTCACAGATGTGAAAGGTCGCACAAGTGCAACCTCTGTGACAAGTCTTTTAAACGCTCACAAACTTTAAGGTAAGTACTTCTTGTAAATATATTAAAAGCTGACGTACTATTGATGCCAAAATGCGTTTTAGGAACACATGACCACTCACACAGGCGATCGGTTGTATGAATGCCCGCATTGTCCGAAGACGTTTAAAGTTTGCTCGAATATGCATCATCATCGCAAGCTGAAACATCCCAAAGAGTTTGAGGCAAACCGAAAGAACGGCGCAGAAAGGAAATAGATGTCTATAGAGGCAATGTTAATATTATACTAGTGAATGTCGTCAAAAAATTGATGGAACGACAAAAATTATCAATGTAAACCAACAAAAGACACAATATATGATAAATGGTGAATTTATTCACTCAATCGCAAGTTTTAATATAACTTTTACAGTTTACTTTCTTTGAGGAATATATTTCCTGGTTTGTATCCCACCAGATGCGTGCGGGTCCCTGCATTTTCGATGCTACCGCCATAAGCAGGAGTTTTTCGTCCCACTCGCACGACTTTGAAGAATCGCATGCAGCTTAGCTGTAGCCATTGCCACAACTCCAGGATTGGGATGACGCGAACACTTTAACAGCAGCCCTAAGCACAACCGAATCATGTCGGCCCAGTCATCCGAGGATGATTGTTGAAACACCATGAGTGCATCTAAAAGAGCCAGCACTCCGTCCAATAGATTCAAATCCGATTGATTGATAAAGTCGGCGTTGTCCTCGAGTAGCACATCGTTGAGATTTATTCCGAAGCTCTTGCGCTTCTCCTCGTCCGGCTTGACATTTGTGATGGGCTTGCGAATTAAAAGCGAATCAAAATCCAATGGATTTTCTATATTTACGTCTACGATATGACAAACAAAAAAAAAAAAAAAAACGCGTAAATAAGCAATTTGACAAGTGGTGAGCCTATGTGTCAGTCAACCGTGGTGGGCTGTGATAGACAGTGTTCAGAAATACAACTTTTTTTATTAGAAATTCAACATAAAATAGGTGAATAAGTAGGTATATTATCTCAGTACATTTTCATATTAGTTTTTTCGTTCCGCATTTATAAAAATATCTTAAAATTATAGTCTTAATCATATTAATACCATAACGTTCTGTATTGCTATTCAACGAAAGTAATTAACAGATTTATTGTTCCATTATTATACCCAAATATATGCCATTTAAATATAAATAATAAGCTTTGAAAAACGAAACATTTTAAAATACAATAAATATACAAACGAATAATACTTTTTTATTACATTTAGACTAATGGAGGTACTCTTAATTTACCTTATACTTGTACATAACTGCAACGATATTAATATTCATATTTATGATAATAATATATAGTGATAATTTAGTTAGCTAAACAATAAAAAAAAAGCAGATATGAATGTAGAAATAAATGAATATTTTTATTAATATTGAAATTTGAAATATTTGCAGGATTAGAATAAGGACACATTTTTTGCAATTGTAGGTATTTATATGTCGCAACTTGTAGAATTTTAGAAAGAGTAGAATGAGAAACTACTGAATAAAATTACTTTCTGATTTTGAATATGGCCCACTTTCATTTCTGTAATCAATGAAAAGTTATAAGTTGTAGCTAAACCATAAGAAATATTATATAATTACCATTTTTTACTCGATTTATATTAACTGCCTTACGAAAGTTTGTAAGAAATGTTTTTTTTTTTGCATACATTTCTTCAGCATTGTTTTTTTTTTTATATTTAAAAAATATATTTATACAAATATTCTGAAAATAAATCACTTTTTTCCACACAAAATTTAGTTGTAACGAATAATTTCAAATTTAACGGATAAAATTCTATGAACGCGGACAGCAACTTTGCCCACACCGGAAGTCACCGGAAGTAGTTGATATTTTTTGAGGGTGTGTTGGTGTTTTGAAGTTTCGTGACATTTGTGAATATGAATTTCTATGTATCAATACTAGCGCACTAAATTGTGTAAACTCAATCAAAATATAGCTTGTAGGCAAGTTAACGGGAAATCGGCCGAAGTTGGGGGTCTCAGTATTGTCTCTGGTACAAAGAATACACATTTTCCACACCAGAGAAAAGGAAAATTTGGGAAAATGTTCACTTCTCAAATGTTTATGGATGTACATTTGAGTTTTGTGTTAATTGAGTGTAGGTTGGTATGCGTACAGCATTTAAGCCCACTATTAAAAAGGGTTGAAAGAAATCTTTTTCAGAATCCCTTTTTAATAAACTTCTACCGGGATAATCTTATTTCTCAATTCGACAAAGAAAAAAACATTAACTATTTCATTTGATCAAAGTTGAGGCTAAGAGAAAATATCCTCTTAAATAAATTGCTACTGCGCATAGAGGGAGGTTTCAACTCCAGCGTTGCCACTTCAAAAAAAGAGGAGCGCAGTAGATCATTAAAAAATATGCAGTAGATTGGATCTTCCCACAGTAGATTTTTTTGCTATATAAATAATCACTTACATATTTTGTTTATAAACGTTCCATTAATTAAATTAACATTTTGGAAATACAAAAGATCAGAAGAGCCTGAGCTTTATGGGTGTCCAGCAACCGTTGCTGACATTATTCATTTCCATATAAAAAATTACATTTTCACGAGTATTTACATTAAGTTTGTTTCGTAGTTTCTTTTTTAAATGTCTTTCAATCGAAAACTTTCGCTCAGAACAATTTTAACTTTTTTGTTTGTGGTTTTCAGTAAATATTTATCCCTTTTTTTTAAATAATTTTCTTCTTGTTAAATAAGTGTTTTCCACACTGACACGATACGCGATACATAAATTTAAATTTCAAATAACCTCTTAGAGTCAAAATCCCGTTAGTTAAGCAGAAAACGAGAAAATAATAGAAATAAAGACAGAGACAGAGGTTTGTTTCATGATACATGATATCCTGAATGAAAGCAGCCAAAGTGAACTCATTTCAAAAGAGAATGTGGCCAGGTTCACAATAAGTTGGTATCGTGCATACAGTTTTGTACAGCTGCCCAAGAGAAGGTTTATCAGACAGCAGCAGATTGTTGTTTGCGAAAAGTGCAGTAGATCCAATGCTATTGCAGCAAAGTGGCAACGCTGTAATCAATTCCTTTCGGACGGACTATTCCTACAAATTTACCTTTAAAAAAGAGACAACATATTAAGACATGTATCTCTCTCTCTCTTTCAATTCAGAGGTATCAGACCAACTGTTATCCAGAAAACAGAATACAGAAAAATTACTGGACATTGTCGACATTTATCTATATCTCTATCTTTTTGTACTAATTTATAAGCGACGCAATTTAGCCTATTAGCTACTATGTATTTTGTGAACAACGTTCGACAAGGATATACCATTAAGAAGAGACAATCGCAGCGTTATACAAGGAAGGAACACAAACGACGCAATAAGAACTTCTTGAGAATTCTATTTCACCAATACTACTTACGTACATCAATCTTATTGGACACACTTTTAATATTTTAACCGAACTTACTAAATAACGCAACACAATCGTGGTTATCCCACTTCTGATCTATTAAACCGCATTTACACTATCACGCACGCGCATTTTTGCACGAGACGGGACAGAGAGATCCGTTTGTCTGCAGTCAATGCTAATAAAGGCGAAGGAATGAGATCACAAATCAGACGCCTAATGTGTCATGGATGTACTACCCATAATTATAGATACGTAAAGCGGAAGTTCCGGCGACCAACATTTCTGCAATCACATGAAAACATTTTTATTTCCGATTTAAAATATGTGAAATGAGAGTGTTAATTAGTTTCAGTAAATTATACCAACAATTCATTAATCATTTATACGAAATTAATAAATAAATGTACCTTCATCCCTTCCGGAAGCCATTTTGTTTTATAGGAAAACGAAATTTCGTAAGCCATCGCTATAAAAATATCAACATGCATAGCTTTCCCATAATTCCTACCACGCAAACAAGATGGCCGACCAAAAAACGTATCACGTTTTTTTGCGTGTTAGGTAATGCTGTCCCTTTCAGTCAGACGGCTGTTTAGTATTGGGCATCCCTTTATTTTTCCGTGATAGGAATGTGTGACCGTGTAAATGCCCCATTAACCGACACTACAAATGAATACTTAGTTATCATTTATCGAGCGAACTCGGACATACGTCTAACGTGGCCGCGCGCCGATATTGATATAAACAATCTCGAACACACTACTCGTATGCCCGAGCTGCCAAATGACAGTCCTATAGTGCTACCAACTACTGCAGAATTGGGTATGTTATAATAAAGTCTGCGAGGCATAATAATTTCGCTTACACTAGCATAATTAATTGTTCTATGGTATTTCAATTCTTCAATATGTTTTAGATTTTCAATTTGCTGTATTGCTTCAATTTCTTTAAAGTCTAATTTTTCCGTTATGTTTATTTTTTCATCATCTTCATAATGAAATTTTTGAATAAATTCTAATTGGTAGTTCATAATAGTTACATTTAATATATTAATAGAACAATTGTTGATATTTATTATAAAGTTTCCAGTAAGGTTTAATTGTCTATCATCGCATTGATTAATTACAGATTCTTTTTGTAAGTTCGTACATATAATAGTGTTATCATCAATCTTAATTATTTTTTTAACTGCATTATAGCGGTAAGTACATGAATTTTGTGTAATACATGAACGGCTTAAATTTAGTTCTTTTAAATAGATGTTATTAATATTGTATTCATATTGTAAGTTATTTATTTCTATAAGTTGTAAAGTTTCAATGTCTATTTCGTTTTTCTTTTCATTTGGAATGGGTATAATCATTTTAAGTTGGGTCGTAATGTAGTCTTTCGGTAGTTTAACAGCTATTATTAGCCTGTCCTGGTCAAATTTCAAAAGTCCTATTCTAGCATATTCAAGTTTATAAAAATCTATATGTGACATTTTTATTTCCATACCCGTCAATATACTTGGATGGAGTATGCCTTGTTTAGCAGATGCTATATTATCTATAATGCTATCTATTTTGCTCTCTAATATTTGCAGTTTTAGAAGTTGGTCGGTAATCAATTGTTTCCTAACAATGTCTTTTTGGTTAGATGCAATACTTTGGTAGGTGTATGCTAATGTTTCCCTATCTGTTTCTACTGTTTTCTTAAATTTATTTAATGAGTCCATAAACTGTGCATTAATTTTAACTTGTTGATTAAGATTTGTTATAGCTGCATGATTATTAGTGTCTACTACTTTCATATGTTCAAGAATGTCTTGTCTGTCATTATCGTCCATTGTACCAAACAACCATTTGTGTGTAGTTCCTATAAAGTTTAAAAGTCCTTTTTTCTCTCTTCTAAATGGGATAATTGATTGAAGTTTTGCTTTGATGTTAAATATTTCATTCTGTATTTCTGTATTATTTGTTAACTGTAGCGCTTGTAAATTTACTTCTATAATTGTTGATTGTATTTGTTTAGTGTCAATTATAGTTAAAATGGTTTAGCTATTATTTATAATTTCTACTGGCCCTAAATTTAGCGTGGTGTAGCCTTTACCGGTTTGAATTGGTGTTATTATCAGAGTTGCTTCTGCTATCGTCAACATTGCCATTATGATCGTCAGCCAATAGATTATCTGCAAATTGATTTGGTCTTTTAGTATTTGTGGCATGTACATTTTTTAAATTATGTTTTCTGTAATATGTTTCATTCTTATGTCTTAAGTGCTTGTAATTTCTTATATAACCTTCATTGCGTTTTTCTACATAATTTTCCCGTGACTTATTCCTTTTACTTATTATATTTTTCTTTTTCTCTTCAATTTTATTCTTTAAGTTGGCCGGATTTGCCATTTCGGCCTGATTTGGAGTCATGCCTAGTGTAGAATGATACCTATTGTTGTATACTTGAATAGCCTTATATATTTTCCTATTGGTTGAAATGTCTGCGTCTTTAATGGTTAGTAAAATTTCAAGTAAGGTCGAGTGAAATCTCTCTATATCCGAATTACCTGTATGAGAGTTGGCTTTTGTCATATGCATTTCTATTCCCTCTTTCCTTAAGTGTTCTTTTATGTTTTCCGAATTGAATTCATTTTCACAAACTATTTTTCTTGGCTTTCCGAATTTTGTCAGTTGTTGATCTATGCATTCTAACTTATGTACTTGTCCAATTTTTGCTTCGGTCTGTGTGAATGTTCCCTTCATCAAATCCTACATATGAATACAATATCGTTTTTACTTTATGTAGAAGCCAAGTTCCAATCATGCGCGATACAAGGAATTTCTGTTAACATTCAAACGAAAAGTGGACAAACTATATCAGTTGCATCAATTTACTGTTCTCCCAGTTACAATCTAAAGAAAAATGACTTTTTAGGTCTCTTCCGAATATTTAGCAATAGATTTATTGCAGGGGGAGATTTTAATGCCAAAAACAAGTATTGGGGATCTAGATTAACAAATACAAGAGGAAGAGAACTTTATGAAGCAATAAACGAAATTAGCGGCAAGTATCACTCAACGGGAAAACCTACGTATTGGCCAACAGATAGAAACAAAATCCCTGATCTTGTCGACTTCTTCGTAACAAAGAATATCTCGTCTAACAATATAAAGGTAGAAGAAGGGCCAGATCTTGACTCAGATCATTCCACAATACTTTTAATACTTGGCGATAAAATCACTATTAAAGAAAATAGCGCAAGGCTAGGAAATAAGCTGACTGACTGGAGCTACTTCAGGCAGCATCTAGAGGATAGTATTCAGCTCTTAGAAACAATTGGAACAGAAGATCAATTAGAAGATGCTGTTCAAATATTAACTGTAAATATCCAAAGAGCTGTATGGGCTGCAACACCTAAAACGAAAACTAAAATCCAACAAAACTCGTATCCAAAGGTAATATGTGATATAATTACGGAAAAGAGACGAGCTAGAAAACGTTGGCAACAAACAAGGGCGCCCAGAGACAAAACAATACTGAATAATGTAAACAATCAGCTTAAAAGATCGATAAGGGAATTTAAAAATGAGTCTCTTAAAAAATACCTTACCAATCTTACAAATGATGCTAGTACCGAGTACTCACTCTGGAAGGCAACAAATAAAATGAAAAGGCCAATTGCTCACATTCCACCAGTTAAAAACAGTGAAGGTAACTGGTCTAAAAACAACCAAGAAAAAGAGAATTTATTTGCTGAATATCTTGAAGGCGTCTTTCAACCATATGAAGATAAAGACTGTAAGGTATGTACCTAGCATGTGGAAAGTCGCGGAGGTGATTATGATACCAAAACCAGGCAAACCGCCTAGTGAAGTCACCTCCTATCGCCCCATATCTATACTACCTATGTTGTCCAAGTTATTCGAAAAGATGTTGATTAAACGTCTGAACAAAATAATCGAAGAAAAATCGCTAATCCCAAACCATCAATTTGGTTTTAGAAATGAACACTCCACGATCGATCAGGTGCATAGAATAACAGATAAAATCGAAAAAGCATTTGAAGAAAAAAAGATATGCTCTACTATATTTCTCGATATAGCACAAGCTTTCGACAAAGTATGGCACAAAGGACTGATCTATAAATTGCAAAAGCATCTGCCAAAACAATTTTCAGAAATTTTAGAGTCCTATATATTAGAGAGATTCTTTAGAACTAAACTAGGAAATGACTACTCCACATTAAGAGAAATAAAAGCTGGTGTACCACAAGGAAGTGTGTTAGGCCCTGTATTATATCTCTTATTTACTAGCGACTTGCCGAACAGTGATGAAACAACTGTGGCAACATTTGCAGATGATACTGCTGTACTTGCTGTGGGAGAAACTGTCGAAGTAGCGACAAAAAAACTACAGAATGCAGTGAACAATATAACAAAATGGACGAAAAATTGGCAAATTAAACTAAATGACCTAAAATCGGTCCATATAAATTTTACAAATAAAAATGTTCAGCACATACCTGTATTCATAAATGATAAAGAAGTACATTACGCAAACACAGCCAAATATCTAGGCATGACACTAGACGCAAAACTGCGCTGGAAAGCACATGTAAAGAAAAAAAGAGAAGAACTAAATATGCGCTACAGTAAAATGTATTGGCTTATAGGGAAATACTCTTGTTTGTCAAATTACAATAAATTACTGCTTTATAAGCAAATTCTAAAACCAGTATGGACGTACGGGCTCCAGCTGTGGGCATGCACATGCAAAACAAATTTACAGAAAATTCAAACATTTCAAAACAAAGTTTTACGGAATATAGTAAATGCACCATGGTACATTAGAAACGCTGATCTGCATAGAGATCTAGAAATAGAAATGATTGAAGATGAAGTCAAAAAAGTAGCTAATAGACATAAACTTAGGCTTCTCAATCACGTCAGCTCAGAAATGAAGGAACTATTAAACACTAGCAATATGACTAGGAGGTTAAGAAGGATAAAACCTTTTGAACTAGCTACATAGCTCGAAAAATAAAACAAAAAAAGTATTAAATCCTCTATGGACAAATACTTAGAATATGAATTTTAAAATATGAAAGACAAATTGCTGATTGGTTTAACTACTAGGTGCAATAATTGGAAAGCTGGCTAATCCCCGCCCTGCGACAATGAAATACCAAGAAGGTTGTATCGCAGGGAAAACGGGAAGACGGGAGAAGGGGTTAGTGGGTAAAAATCACCACACTGTTACTGAGTACGGGCTCGGTTTCGTCTTTGGAAGATTACCACCTCCCAGCGTAAAAAAAAAAAAAAAAAAAAAAACTTTATGTAGATCATATTCATCCCGAATTTCTCTAGCTAAGTTCCCTGTTGCTAATTCCCTAATCTTATTCACTACTAAATTATACAACAGAGACTTAAGACTATCTTTCTTATTTTCATACATTATTATCGTATGAATATCTGTTAATATGAATTCGATTTTATTATTTAGATCTAAAACTGAACTTAAACTTAAATTATTAATTTTCCTTGTTACTTCTCCTTGGTCGATTATTGGTCTAAATGTCAATCCTAGCAGCTTCTTCGCTTCATTCCACGTTGTTGTTGCATTAGACAGTAGTAGCTCCTTTGCTCGTCCAATCACCTTGCATTGTGATATCGCGGTCCATGTAGCGGGTCTTCTCTCCTCAGGTGTTAGGCTAATATGGTTGCCCACCACATTTATGAACTGTGTCAGCTCTTCTCTATTTCCAGAGAATTCTTTTATATAGGAAATCTCTCTCATTAGAACTAGGGCTCGGCTATCAGCTTGTTGAGTATTGGCCTCTAGTCTAGCGAGAATTTGCGCCATCGTAGCCAATATCGTATTTGGGTCAGCTGCCATTTCGGTTTCTTCCTCTTCTGCTGGTAAATTCCTCCTGGAATCGTGGATTGCTTGCCGCGAAATGTTGGTATTTTTGAATGGCACTTCTAACAGACACTTTTTTTTTTATTTTATATTAATGCTGCGACTGATTTTTAGTCTGCAGCGATCACTTGCACTTTTTTTTTTTTTATCTGTTTACTACGGCTGATTTTTAGCTTGTAACAATCACTGAACTCTTTTGCTTTAGTTCCCGACCGACGTGTAGTTTTTATAATTTAGTTCGGGTGGAGAAGGGGACGTAAATGGCAAACAACAAAAAGGTTCGAAAAAACGACTGCGCCAGTTAAATGAAAAGCCAAGTGATCTGCTCAAGTGTCTATCGCTGACTGCTCTTTATTATCTTCTTTCGATTTTTCGATACAATAAATATATTTGCTGATTAATTAAAAGATACAATGAGTTTATTTGCTGATTAATTAAAAGATACAATGAGTTTATTTGCTGATTAATTAAAGTAATAGAAGTGCATTTCCTGCAAGTGGGAATGCTGATATTGCAAACGGAAATATGAATGGGGCAACGACTTAAGGTCATTGCTTTCCATGTATAAATAATCTATGTATGCTTACTGATGGAGGTCACCATACAAATATGTAACTCGTATGTGGGCGTTATTGTATAGTGACCAGACCAGAGAGTATCCAAACTAGAGAGCCAACTCCCGTGCACGGTGCACCTACCCGATTTTCCCCGCAAATTTTGAATGACAGCCCTCTCTCGAGCGCTCTTATTTTTCCTGTCGGTGAATACGTGTAATTAATGGCCGCCCGGTGGTACTTTTTCAATTAAAAATAATTTGTAAATGCATTTATAACAATAAATGCAGCACGAATAAATGTTGAGTATGGTTTTTCATATAGCTTTACTTGTTCTCTATCCAAATTCGGTTCTAAAAAATGTTCATCCATTCACATTTCAGGTCTTTTTAATTTTGTTTATATGAATTACATTTTTGACAGCAGAATTCATGCAGCTGAACCTTGGGGGTTGTTCCATAAATAGGTTAACAACATGCAAGTTAAGCCCAAGGTTCCACTAGGGCAAAAGTAAACTTTATGTCGTATTCGATTGGCGCTCTCAGAGCACTTTTTTTGCTCTCAGAGTTTTTATGTTCGTTTGGTACAAAAAAAGCAATCTTTTTCAGATTTCAGAGCACTTTTGCGAATCTAGATATTTTCTCAGATTTACCAACACAAGTGCGTTTGAGTTTGACAACTGGTGGAGGGCGTTTAGGTTTTCGTGAATATGTTCTACAGCAAAGAAAGGCATTGCATCGGGTGAATTTATTTTAGTAAATTGGTTATGTATAAATATTTAAAAATCAATCGAGACGCAAATTTCGAATGTTTTAATTTAAAACCTAAGCAGTGAATGGAAAATGTTTTGAAAAGTAGTGTTGAAGGCTACACATATTCGAATCGCACTAATATTATCATAAAAAAGAGCAAGTGACGTTTTTATGTTCGATTAGCCACACGAAATCTGAAATCTGAGAGCGAATCTGAAGAAGCCCAAACGAATACCACATTAGAAAATGTATTCCCGAAAATAAATTTCCATTTGGCTTGGTTGTTTTCAAATTCGTTTATTTAGCACCATATTTGTACACAATCAAAGTGCGATTGGAAATTGTAGTTGAATAACACTGAACAGTGTTAAATGATGTTACATAGGAACAAAGCTTTTCATATTTGAAAAAAAAAGACGTATTAATATCGTAAAAATACAAGTAGCTATGTCTTTAAACTCCTAACAAAAATACAATAGGCCTGTTTTTTTTGAGGTTCGATCTCAGCAAATCAAAGTAAAGTAGGATTTTCAGCTCTTAATTACAACCACTACGCTCTATTCGACACTATGAGGATTCTTAGTAGTTGTTGGAATTTCATGCTGAATTTCCTACTTTACTTTGGTTTGCTGAGATCGAAGCTCAAAAAAACACGCCAAATAACGTGGTATTTAATTGGATTTTGCGATATAATTTCCGATTTCGGATTTGGCGTATTCAATCGTGAGAATCCAAATAATTTTGTTTATTGTAGGTATTCTCATGTTCTATTTCGTTTTTGTAGATATAGCGCAGTACTTTTAACAAATTTCAGTCTCGACATTAAATTTATGGTAGCTCATTATTGCAAAATTTTTTTTTTTTTTTTTTAAATAGAGTTTATTTTGAATTACTAATTACAGACTTGTCGTCTGTAAAAACGTAAAATAACACACTTTCAATTCGACAAATGTTTGGTATTAGTGTAAGTAGGTGTGAATTTCGCTCAGAAATAAGGATTCGCAAATTTATCCAGACTCTGAAAAAAAGTTAAAGATTAATTTGAGAGCAATAGTACCTATAAACGGAACAAAAATATTGAATTAATTTTTTGAATTTAACAAATTCATGCTTGCACATATTTATATTGTGTAAGTATGCATTTTACGCATCAATTAGAGATTGTAAAATATGTTGGAACTGAAATATGTTTTTCCCACGGCATAGGTACAAACTGTTTCCCCTACATTGTGTTTAAATATTGAAGTAAGAGATTAAAATCCACAAAAATAAGCAAAAGTGCAAAAAACCGTGAGATGGATTTCTGATATTGACAAATGATTGATTATTAAAAGGTATTTGACATTGTGATGAAATTATATTAGGTACCTATATTATATTCAAAATTCGATTTTCCAACAAATTCATAAACTTTAAAAATGTTCAACTTGAACTGCGATGTGAACGCCGTGTAACTAATCGGCAGCAAAAATGACGAACACAGTCGCCCCCACTTAAATCCAACTTAGTAATGGCCGCCCGATTGACAGTCCATTTCCTGCCTAGGAATTGCCTCAGTATGCGTGCGGCAGCAATGGCGCTCCTTTGATTTGTACAGGCACTAATACTTAGGAAATTCCTAGGCTGTACAAGGTCATAGGAAGTTTGTGGGCAAATGTACCGTTTCTGCTCTCAGTTGGCTCTCTAGTTTGGTTCCTCTATGGACCAGACGTCCCGCATTTTGCGGGACAGTCCCGCATTTCACATGGCTGTCCCGCATCATAAAATGCCGAAAAAATGTCCCTCATTTACAGACTTGTCCCGCAAAGTCCCGCAAAATTATAAATATAGAAAATTTCAAGGTATAAAACTTAAAATGTAGCACATGCAAACTCTCAATTACAAGTGATTTTAAATAATACGCATGTGAACAGTGCTTTACGAAATATTATTGTCATTTTGTTTTGACGTAGCTGTCAAAGCAGTTGCTTGACACCTCCAGTTGCGCACTCCAAGTTGGTTGACGTCCCCTTCCACTTGAGCGCGCCACCTAAGGCGAGGTCTTCCTCTACTACGTTGTCCCTCCGGGTTGGAATCGAAGACTCTCCGGGCCGGAGCGTTGGTGTCCATTCGCTCTACATGTCCTAACCATCTTAGACGACTAATGCGTACTTTTCTGACCAGGTCGATGTCGTTGTACAGCTTGTAGTTCGCTGTTAAATCTTCTCCTCCAAATCTCGCCCTTCTTTAAAATTACATAAACTAATTATAACCAAATATGATATAATAAAATAATAAAAAACATGTTTCTACAAAAAAAAAAAAACTTTTAAAATGTGTCCCGCATTGTCTTTAAAAAATTATGGTCACTATACGTTATTGCGTAAATTGATGGTAATTCATTATTTGCGTAAAATGTTTGCAGATTCTCTGTCAATGCACATTTTTCTGCGTTACGATGAACAATTATCAATGCTCAAAAAAAAAAAAAAAATATAATAAGAAGAAGTACTTGACGTGGGCGAACTCGAATTTCAGTCAACATTATGGCAATTGACAAGTTATTTAAAAAATAATAAATAATTCACCCACCCACCATTATCTTTCCTTGAAAGTTGCAACCATAGAGGATCCAAACTAGAGAGCCAACTCCCGTGCACCTACCCGATTTTCCCCGCAAATTTTGAATGACAGCCCTCTCTCGCGCGCTCTTATTTTTCCTGTCGGTGAATACGTGTAATTAATGGCCGCCCGGTGGTACTTTAATAATTAAAAACAATTTGTAAATGCATTTATAACAATAAATGTAGCACGAATAAATGTTGAGTATGGTTTTTTATATAGCTGTACTTGTTCTCTATTCATATTCGGTTCCAAAAAATGTTCATCCATTCACATTTAAGATCTTTTTAATTTTGTTTATATGAATTACATTTGTGACAGCAGAATTCATGCAGCTAAACCTTGGGGGTTGTTCCATAAATAGGTTAACAACATGCAAGTTAAGCCCAAGGTTCCACTAGGGCAAAAGTAAACTTTATGTGGTATTCGATTGGCCGATCTCAGAGCACTTAAATAAAATGTGGTATTTAATTGGATTTTGCGATATAATTTCCGATTTCGGATTCGACGTACTCAATCGTGAGAATCCAAATAATTTTGTTTATTGTAGGTATTTTCATGTTCTATTTCGTGGTTTGTAGCGCAGGACTTTTAACAAATTTCAGTCTCGACATTAAATTTATGGTAGCTCATTATTGCAAAAAAATTTTTTTTTGGAAAATAGAATTTATTTTGAATTACTAATTACAGACTTGTCGTCTGAAAAAACGTATAATAACACACTTTCAATTTGATAAATGACAAATGTTTGGTGTTAGTGTAAGGAGGTGTGAATTTCGCTCAGAAATAAAGATTCGCAAATTTATCCAGACTCTGAAAAAAACGGAACAAAAATATTGAATTATTTGTTTGAATTTAACAAATTCATGCTTGCACATATTTATATTGTGTAAGTATGCATTTTACGCATCAATTAGAGATTGTAAAATATGTTGAAACTGAAATATGTTTTTCCACGGCATACAAACTGTTTCCCCTACATTGTGTATAAATATTGAAGTTAAGAGATTAAAATCCACAAAAAAAAGCAAAAGTGCAAAAAACCGTATTAGTTCATTTTTCTCTGATTAATAACATGAGATGGATTTCTGTAATTGACAAATGGTTATTAAAAGGTATTTGACATTGTGATGAAATTATATTAGGTATATTATATCCGAAATTCGATTTCCCAACAAATTCATAAACTTTAAAAATGTTTGACTTGAACTGCGATGTGAACGCCGTGTAACTAATCGGCACCAAAAATGACGAACACAGTCGCCCCCACCTAAATCCATCTTAGTAATGGCCGCCCGATTGACAATCAATTTCCTGCCTAGGAATTGCCTAAGTATGCGTGCGGCAGCAATGGCGCTCCTTTGATTTGTACAGGCACTAATACTTAGGAAATTCCTAGGCTGTACAAGGTCATAGGAAGCTTGTGGGCAAATGTACCGTTTCTGCTCTCAGTTGGCTCTCTAGTTTGGATCCTCTATGGTTGCAACTCCGAGAAAAGTCCAGTACCAATCCAACATAAAAAGCAGAGACAATACTGAGACCCCCAACTTCAACCGATTAACAGTTATTTGCCTACAAGCTAAATTTTACGCTCCCAAAAAGTTTAGGTGCGCTAGTATTGTTGCATAGAAATTCGTATTGACAAATGTCAAAAATCCTCTCAACCAACACATTCGCACCTAATCTTTTTACATTTTACTGTGGGCAAAGCAAAACGGATAGGAATTGGCGTACACGGATAAGAAAACAAAATGGCGGATTCCTGGCAAAAATTGAGGGGGCCAGCGGCAAGAGGATTGTGAGTTGGGGGTCTCAGTATGATTTGTTTATGATAAAAAGTGACTTAGAGCAAAAAATGTTTGTCTAATCGCCAATATCGTAAATGTACAAACCAAAGATAATGAATTACAGAGTTATATAAATTTCCAGTGAAAAAGGCAAACTATTTTCCAGAAAAATTCATGGAGTCACATGTATACATGGTCATTTCTTTGATATTAGAAGTGAATTCCTGAATTGGCGAAAAATTGGTGAATTCACCACCCAAATTCATAAAATTTTCAAATATCCTGGAAAACTGGTTTGGGCATGTTCACTAGAAAATTTGAATTATGACGGTTGACAGTTAATTTGCTTGCAGTGTATATATAACGGGTGATTTTTTAAGAGGTTTAGAACTTTTTTTAAAAAAAAAAACACAAAAAATTCAAAAAAATGAATGAAATATTTATTTGAATCGATAGTTTGAACCTTGCAATTTAATGTTTAAAGATAATTTCATGCAAATGTTGACCGCGGCTGCGTCTCAGGTAGTCCATCCGCTGAGTCCAATTTTGGCATACTCTTTCACACATATCGGCCGGTATCTCACGAATGAATGCATGGATGTTGGCTTCCAGTGCGTCAATCGAAGCGGGCTTGTCCCTATGCACATTAGCCTTGACATACCCCCACAAAAAATAATCTAATGGTGTCAAATCGCACGATCTAGGCGGCCAATTGACCGGCCCGAAACGTGAAATTAACTGTTCACCAAACTCGCCTCGCAATTGCGCCATTGTTTCGCGTGCTGTGTGGCATGTGGCACCGTCTTGTTGAAACCACATATCATGCAAGTCAAGAACTTCCATTTCGGGCAAAAAAAAGTTTGTTATCATCACTCGGTAGCGTTCACCATTGACAGTAATGCTGCGATTCGCATCATCTTTGAAGAAATATGGCCCAATAATGCCGCCGGCCCATAAACCGCACCAAAGAGTGGCTTTTTCGGGATGCATTGGTAGCTGTTGCAATGCTTCTGGCTGATCTTCACTCCAAATGCGGCAATTTTGCTTATTTACTCACCCATTCAACCAAAAATGAGCCTCATCGCTGAACACAATTTTTCGATAAAAAAGCGGATCCTCAGCCAGCTTTCCAAGAGCCCATTCACCAAAAATTCGGCGTTGTGGTAGGTCGGCTGGCTTTAGTTCTTGCACAAGCTGTATCTTAAAAGGCTTTACGCACAAATCCTTCCGCAAAGTTTTCCACGTAGTGCTGTAACAAAGGCCTAACTGCTGGGAACGGCGCCGAATCGACATTTCGCGGTCTTCTGTCACACTAGCTGATACGGCCGCAATATTTTCTTCACTACGCACAGTACGTAAGCGTGTTGGTGGTTTAATGTCCAACAAAGTAAATTTGGTGCGAAATTTGGTCACAATCTTCCGAATAGACTGCTCAGAAGGTCGAGAATGCCGATCATAAAATGGAAGCAGCGCGCGATGAACATTTCGAACCGATCACGAATTTTGATAGTAAAATTCAATAATTTGCAAGCGTTGTTCATTTGTAAGACGATCCATGGTTAAATTGCAAACCAAACTGAAGCTGCTTGACAGTGACACAAGGTACTAAACACACGTCAGCTGTCAAAACCAGTGTTGCCAAAACCAAACCAGCTAAAAAATCACCCGTTATATCTAATACGTTTCTAATACTTTGACACTGCCTTTTATCAAGCATGGTCAATAAAATTACGAATAACAAGCCGTAGGTAGCCGCCTTTCCACTGGAAAGATATCGATCTCTATATTCCATTATCTTTGATAGGCAGCTGCCTTTTCACTAGAAAGTTATATAATCTATGTCATTCCATTATCTTTCTTGTAGGTGTAGTTTGTTGACAAGTTCCCTAAGTTTCAGCGATGCCTACTAAGGCTTTTTCATGCCTTTTAGGCATTATTTCATTAGCTAAGACTTTAAAGCTTGTTTTTTTTTTTTCTTACAAAAAAGGCATCTTTTTATTATTTCAGAAACGTTGGTTATTTTTAATTCAATATGCTGAATTTTTATTATTATTATTATTATAATTTATTAATTGGTAAGTAAATTACAGAATTAATAACTTTTTTTATAGCACTAGCTGCCATGGCTTACGGCCAATATAAAGTATCTTAAATGATTAAATTAGTTTCTAGTATTATGTCGTATACGGAATTAATGTTAGCGATGGAAATTGTTTTCAAAAGATCGGTAAGGTTTTGGTTAGAAGTTCGTTTACAGATATTGTTAACTTTCTTACATACTGTGGTAAATCGGGTACTTGGTGAATCGGACACTTAGTGACAGGCACTTAGTGAATCACACACTTAGGAATTGTGGTGAATCGGGCACCTGGTAGCACCCCATGTTCCACTTCCAATTGGAGACTGGAATCTCCAATGTCAAGTTATTCTAGTACATTCTAAATTGGAGTTGGAATACACATCTGGAATCTATCTACTTCGAGAACATTCGCCGATAGGTGGCAGCGCGGATATAAAAGGGGCGCGTTGACAACAGGGAGAGCAGTTGATTTTTAGGACGCGATTGTTAAGTTCGAAAGAGTAATCAGTTGTGAGATAATGCCTGCGACACACATAGGGTTTCGATACCATGGTATCAATACTATGGCATCGTCAATACCATGCTAGGTGACACACTATACAACGTAGTATAGGCTGGCAGTTGCCATTGGTTACTATGCTGGGGCAGACAATAAAACCCGTGACACACACCTAGTACAGACAATAAAACCCGTGACACACACCTAGTACAGACACCCTGTTGGGAATACTAAAGCATTTTCTATGAAAATGATAGGTACTTTAAGTAAAACTAGTTTCCACTACATGAGAGTGGCGCTGTTTTCGCTAGGAGGATAGCTATACTACGCAAAAAACCCTAGTATCGATACTACGCTCAAACCACATTGCTTGCATGGTATGAACGTAGTATACCCTGACAGACATGTGGTTCATCTCGATACCATGGTATCGAAACCCTATGTGTGTCACAGGCATAAGTGTGAAGTAATAGAAGAAAGCGATTGGATTGAGACGTTGAAGAATTGATTAAAGTGATATTGTTTTGAGAGATAGATAAGTGTAAAGTAATAAAGTGAATAAAGCGATTGGATTGAGACGTTTGAGAATTGATTAAAGTGATATTGTTTTGAGAGATAGATAATGCCTGTGACACACATAGGGTTTCGATACCATGGTATCGAGATGAACCACATGTCTGTCAGGGTATACTACGGTCATACCATGCGAGCAATGTGGTTTGAGCGTAGTATCGATACTAGGGTTTTTTGCGTAGTATAGCTATCCTCCTAGCGAAAACAGCGCCACTCTCATGTAGTGGAAACTAGTTTTACTTAAAGTACCTATCATTTTCATAGAAAATGCTTTAGGATTCCCAACAGGGTGTCTGTACTAGGTGTGTGTCACGGGTTTTATTGTCTGCCGCAGCATGGTAACCAATGGCAACTGGCAGCCTATACTACGTTGTATAGTGTGTCACCTATCGTGGTATTGACGATGCCATAGTATTGATACCATGGTATCGAAACCCTATGTGTGTCACAGGCATAAGTGTAAAGTAATAAAGTGAATAAAGCGATTTGATTGAGACGTTTAAGAATTGATTAAAGTGATATTGTTTTGGAGATAAATAAGTGAATATTTGGAAAGTGTAAGTAAAGAGATTTTATTGGAACAGTTGCACAGAATAGTGTTTTATCTTTTCGAATCCCCACAGCCAAAATGTAACAATACTAAAAGATGATTAACTGTCAAAGAAGCTTGATCGGCACATAGTTGGCAAAGTGGTGGTGGATCTCTGGTGAAGAGAATAGAATGCGTTGCGTTCGTGTGTCCCATCCTTAATCTTGTGTATATTTTAAGTTTTTTTGGTGAGGCATTATGTGGGTAACTAGACATCTCACCGTTGGGCATCTATAGCTGGTGGTTGGCCCATGAGGTTTTTCTTCTAAATTTCCATGTTGAAGATATGTACTTTTTTAAGTCCTTTTTGTTGTAGGCGTAGAATGTCACTAGAGGTTCCCTTAATCCCGACTTCGCTGCAGCATCGGCAAGTTCATTGCCTGTAATGCCACAGTGTCCGGGGACCCAAAAGAGCTTTATTGAGTTGTCTCTCAAAATCAGTGCATCTCGAATTTCCTCTATAATATGTGTGTTGTTATTTGTGTATGGATAGCTGAGAGGGTGGAAAGGCTGTCAGTAAAAATTATTGTTTTCTTCTTGTCCGTATGAAGTATAGCGCTTAAGATTGCATACGCTTCGGCTGTGAAGATTGATGTGAATGATGGAAAAATACCTTTTGAAATTGTCGTTCCAAATGCATCAACGACGGCAAAAGAGGTTCCATCTTCAGATTTTGAAGCGTCGGTATAAAGGAATCTCCATCCAAGTTTCTTGTATTGTTCTACAGCTTCTGCGAAAAGTTGTTTGTAGGTGTCGCTGGTAGTTGAATTTTTAGGATGCTTTCTTAAGGTTGTACATATTATGTTGTTTGGTAATTTCCATGAAGGAAATGTTTTTCCCTTTTTCCGTTTAATTATGACAGGTATTTTTAGATTCATCGCGGATGTTAATGCGCAGTACAATGTTGAAGGGTATTTCGGGATTTTCGTACGTTTTAAAATTTTGATTGCATCAGTGTGGATAGGTGACCTCACAGGTGAGTTGATTTTTTGTGCAATGAGTGCAGTACTGTATGCGCTCCTTTCAGTGATATGAGGCAATCCAGAGTCTGTAAGTAGGTTCGCAATGGGAGTGGTGCGAAAGGCTCTCATACACGATCTGATGGCTGCGTGGTATGGGGTGGAGATGAGTTGAGTGGATGACTTGGAGCATTTACTATAGATTGCAAGACCATAATCAATTTTTGATAGTATAATAGCTCTTATTACATTCGTAACTGTGTTAACGTTACAGAAGCTATTTTTTGCGGAGAGGTATTTTATTATATTAACTCTAGGTGTGAGGTTTTGCCTTAGGTACATGCAATGATCTTTGAAGTTGCATTTAGAGTCAAAGAGATACCAAGTATTTTGGAAGATTCGACGTTGTTGATGGGTGTACTGTTTAGGTTGACTGACATCGATTTCCGGCAACTGTACTTTTTGCATACGTGGAGTAATTCACATTTATTGACGGAAATTTTCGCTCCTGGGAATTGCCCCATTTAGAAATGTCACCAAGAACGCTGGAGAAGGCATTTTCGAGCAAACTCAAATTTTTGCACTTTGAAAACAGAATAAGATCGTCTGCATATAGAATATGATTAATTTGCTTATAACCATCGACTATTTTGCTAATTCTATTGAAAGCTATAATGAAGAGGGCAACCGATAGGGGCGATCTCTGTGGGATGCCATTTTTTAGGTGGTAAGTGGAGGAGTAGGTATCGTTTGCCTTAATACGACAGCGTCTATTACTTAGAAAAGAGGTAATGTATTTTATAATTTTCGGTCCAATTTTCCAATCGGTAAGCTGTTTCAGAGTGGCGTGCATACCGATCCGGTCAAACGCCTTTTCAAAATCAATAGCTAAAATAGATGCGTGGTTTTTTTCAGATAACGCTGTGGAGATGAATTCGTCTAAACTTAAAAGAGCGTCTGTGGTGGATAGACTCTTTTTGAACGCGACTTGTCGGTTGTCGATGAAGTTATTTTTCCCAATGAGCCAAAATGGTCGTGTGGCAATGATTTTCTCTAAGAGTTTACCAGTGCAGGAGAGGAGAGAAATGGGGCGGTAGCCAGCAATGGTTGCGCTGTCTTTCTTCGGTTTTGGTATGGTGACTATTGTCGCGATTTTCCACGCTTGTGGGATAATACCATTATGGAATATTTTATTGTACTGGGTTAGTTATTGTTCTGTCGTTGGCTTTAATGACTGGTATTGAGTGTGGAACATATGTGCCTGTCAGGGTTTTGATATCGGCCCAGAGTTTCTTCGATGTGGATTTTGGGTTTATATTCGAAGTGAAGTTTTCGAATCATGCAATTTTTTCAGCTTTTACAGCTTCGCGAAATTTTGCGTTGAGTTTACGATAGGTAATTAGGTTGTAATCATTGGGGTATTTTTTAAAGATATGCCACGAACTTTGTTTTGCTTGTCGTAGAGCACTGATTTCTCTATTCCACCAAGGAACAGTTATTTTATGGGCTTTTAGTTTTGATTGAGGAATTGCTAAGTTTGCAGCGGATCGGAGGGATTTTTGTAGGATGGCCGCTTCTTTGTTTGTGTTCTTCAGAAATGGTCGACTTGAAAAGCTCCCAGTTTGCCTTGTCTACTAAGAATCTTTTTTTTTTGTTTGATCGGGTTACCGTTGTTCCCAAGTAGAATGGTTGTAATAAAATGGGGAAATGATCGCTACCATGAAGGAACTCTGAAAGAGTCCATGTTGCTTTAGGAGTGAGTGAAGGAGTGATGAGCGTTAGATCTATATGGGTGAAGGTTTTGTGTGTAGAAAAGTGGGTAGGGCGACCATCGTTTAGAATTGTTAGTCCTGAGTGTGTAATAAACCGTTCAACAAGTTTGCCACGAGCATTATATGATGCCGACCCCCAGGATGGATTCCAGGAATTAAAATCCCCTGTTATAATAACTGGGGTGTTGATTCCAATCAGAATGTTATGGAGGTCGTTGTATGTGAATTGTTGGTCGGGTGGAATGTAAAGGGAGATTATAGTGAGTTGTATGTGAGTGTTAATTTCGATTGCTGTCGCTGATATGTTGGAGTTAATAGCCAAGGGTGTATGTGGGATGGATTTGTGGACGAGGATGCCAGTGCCCTGCTTAGAGGAAGTATTTGTGTTTAGACTATGGAAGTAAGAGGAATATTGTTTAGGTGAGTAGGGTGTTGTTTTAGGGTTGTGTTCAATATGAGTTGTTTTTTTTTTTTTTTGATGGAAAGTAAGCACGAATAGACGCGTTCTTCAATCGTCCAGCTAAAGTGAGCAAATACGGTGTGCTAATCGAATAATAAACTAAATACTTATCATAAAACTCAAGTCACAGTGGTAATAAACCTTTGGCCGGCTACTGCGTAACGAAAAACACTATATATCCGCTAAAAAAGACTAAATTGTTTCTCGGTTCATAGTTCGTTTATTGCTACCGTCGACATTTTAAGTTTGTTTTTGCACTACCACTACGCAAAAGTAGTTCTCTCGTTCATCACAATGTCTGCTCCGAACCTCCGCTCAAAAGGCATCTCTTCAAAAGGCTTACCATCAACGCCTACTCAACCCACACAATCATCCTCACCCGCAGTAAAACAACCGAATAGCGACACTGCCCCCCTTACAGTCAAAGTCTTAGAAGAACATCTTTCAAAACAGGCTGAAATAATGCGACTTGAGTTCGTCGAAGAAATCTCCAAAATGCAAAATGAGTTTCTTCTTAAGATCGAGGAAATCAAAACAACTTGGAGTCAGCGTTTAAACGAAATGCACAGCAAAATCACCAGCATAGTTGAGCGCATCGATCTGCATGAAAACACCACCAACACAACCATGCAATTGCATAATGCTGAAATTGTAGCTCTTAAACGTCGATGTGATGCTCTGGAAAAGAAGGAAGTAGCATGTGACGCAGTGCTCTTTGGAGTACCTGCACTCCCAAATGAGAACATCAAAAGTTTATTCAACCGACTCTGCCACACCGTTGACTGTAAGCCGCCTCTCCTACTAAATGCTTTTCGCACAAAAATGCGCAACAACAATAACACTGCAACATCTCCTATTGTGTTAAAGTTCAGCAACCCACAAGAGAGAAATGCCGTTCTGATGTCTGCTGCGAATTACCGCAAACAACACAAGACCGAATTACGTCTCCATGATCTAGGCATTGAATCGGATAACAGCTGTTATCTCAATGAAAGTCTAACGAGACATACACGATTTCTCTTAAACAGCGCTCTGGGGCTCAAGCGAAAGAAACATCTGTTTGCTGTGCATACTAAATATGGATCTGTGTATGTTAAGAAGTCGGCGAACGAAAAAAGCTGTCTAATTGAAAGCTCTGATGATCTGGCCACTGCAGCTGCGATACACCAATGATTTCTATTTTTATTTTTACGTAAGCCTATTCACGCATTGTTATTTTATTGTCTTCATTTCTCTCTCTATTTTGTAACTCCCTTTCCTCAAACTCTACCCAAACCCAATTCCTCCTTTTCGTCTCTATATAGTTGAATTGCACTTTTGTACTTTTGTTTTCGTTTTCTTTTTCAATGGATGGCACAGGGTTAGGTAACCAACACAGTGTGAATGTAAACTCAACGTACGCTATGGTAAATGTTATCTCCAAGAGATATGAGGGGCTTAAAGTATGTTATTTAAATGCGCGTAGTCTAAATGACAGCAAATTAGATTATCTAAAGTACCTGTTTTCTTGTTCCTGCGTTGATGTTATTTGTGTAAGTGAAACCTGGTTTACCCCGTTGGTACCCGATTTGACCTATAAAATTCATAACTATGAAATTTTCAGGAACGACAGAATTACTGATACAAGAGGTGGAGGGGTAGCAATATATTGTAAATCTAATTTAAAGTGTGAAATCATCACTAAATCTATTGGCAATGGAATCGAATTTTTAATAATCGAAATTCGGGATTGCAACACCAAATGCATGATTGCGTGTGCATACAGTAACAATAGAAGCTGCTTCCCACTGCCGTTCTTTTCGGTTATCTCTGAATACTGTGCACTCTATCAGCACATAATTATCTGTGGTGATTTCAATACCAACTTATTGATAAATGACTCGCTTTCCTCTCAAATGAAGGATTTAGTTTCTTCAGTAGGAATGGAAATAATGAATACAACCTACCCTACTCGTTTTGCTGACAATCGCTTACCCAGTCTTCTAGATCTAATCATTGTTTCTAATCCGTCCCTTGTTTTACTGTGCGACCAGTTATCGTTTGATGTTTCTGACCATGATCTGCTTTTCTTAACCTATGATGTGAATTTGTCCAAAACCGTTTTCTCTGATACCTTTACATTTAAAGATCTCAACTCCATAGACTTAAATGCCCTACAAATTGCTACTTATTCCGCCCCCTGGGAGCAATGCCGTTTGAAGACCGATCCAAATGAAAAAATAATACTGTTTCAAGCTATTTTAACACGATTGTTCGATCGTTGTGTACCAACGAAAATAGTAAAAATCCAAAACAGAGCATGCCCTTGGTTTACGCCTGAAGTAGTCAGCTCTATTAAAAAAAGGAACAAATTGTTTAGTAAATGGAAGCGCAGGCCATCTAATGAAAACTGGTCTTTATTTAAAGCTGCACGTAACCACACAACTCTCGTTGTTCGAACTTCCAAGAAAAATTATTTTGCATCTAAACTAAATACATCCCTCCCAGCTAAGAAACTATGGAGTAATCTGCGTAAAATTGGTGTTTCCAGCGGCTCCAACTTCAAATGCGTTCTTGATCCTGATGAACTAAATCGTACCTTTCTAGGGGATGATTCCAGTTCTAATGATTTTGATTTTAATCTGAATGAGAACCCTGTGCACTCGTTGCCAAGACTGGAAGGCTTTGTAGTAACCACTGAAAACGAAATTGTTCAACACGTTGCAGCTATCAAGTCTGATTCAATTGGTGAAGACGGCCTACCAATACGCTTCATAAAACTTATCTTACCGCAAATTGTCTCCCACCTCACTCATATAATAAACTGGTGCATAATAACATCAACTTTTCCTCAGGTCTGGAAAAGTGCAAGAGTTCTGCCTATAGCAAAGAAAGCTAATCCAACATCTCCTTCCGACTATAGACCGATCAGCATTCTTCCTTGCTTATCTAAGGTTTTCGAGAAAATAATCGCAAAACAAATCACAACGCATCTGTCTACCCACAAGTTATTGAGTTCTCACCAGTCAGGTTTTAGAGCTAAGCACAGCTGTTCCACAGCCATGGTCAATCTACTTGAAGAAATAAGACAAGATTTCGATAAGGATTACGTTTCATTTCTCTGTTTGCTTGATTTCTCGAAGGCCTTTGATAAAGTAAATCACAAAATTCTGTGTTGGAAGCTTAAGTACAATTTCGGCTTCTGTGATGGGGCTGTGAAATTGTTAAACAGTTTTCTTTCGGGTAGGTCGCAAAGGGTTATTTCTGGTGAAAGTTGTTCGTCGCTAATGGAAATCAAGCAAGGTGTACCTCAGGGCTCAATACTGGGACCGATTCTTTTTTGCATGTTTATCAATGACCTTCCGTCTGTGTGCAAACATGCAACAGTACATTTGTATGCAGACGACGTTCAATTACATCTAGCAAAACCATACCCTAACCTTAACGAACTCGCTTCTCTCATCAATGATGATCTGAAGCGCATCTACACCTGGTCAGTTGCAAATGGTTTACTGTTGTGATCTTCGTAGTAATACTACACTGAGTGGGCGAACATTTTCCTTTATTAATAAAACAAGAAATTATGTACAAATAACAACAAATAAAATAAAATAAAAGTAATGATATTACCGCGTATATAACGCCGTCCGACACGAAAGGAAATAAAATTGAAAGACAAGTAACTTTTGACAATACACGTAATTTGACAGTAATGAGATTCGTTCAGTGTTGCCAACATTTACTTTTAAATCCTGCAAAATCTCAAGTAATTCCTATATCCCACAAAAAATTTAACCTTAATCTTCTTCCTGATCTGTATCTAAATGGTAATAAAATCAAAGCTGTAAATTGGTAACAACTCTAATCCTGCCCCTCATAATGTATGCCGAGGTTGTGTATTGTAGCTTAGACTCGTTATCCCAGCATAAATTGCAGGTAGCCTTCAATGACGCGGTGCGTTACATCCACGGCATTCGTAGATATGACCATATATCAGCATACACTAGGAGTTTGCTAGGTTGTGATTTGCACCAATATATCAACGCCAGAAACTGTATATTTTTACATAACATAATTATAAATCAAAGTCCGTCTTATTTGTACAACAGGCTTAAATTTACTCGGTCATCTAGAACCACCAGCCTAATACCATACCGCTGCCATTTTCTCAATTCCTCGCGTTTATTTTTCATTCACACCGTGAGACTATGGAACTCCTTACCCCCACACATTAGAGCTATATCCAATCAGTCCAATTTTAAAAGTGCAATTCTCCTTTATTTTTCCACTCATCAACATTAATCACCACCAACTGTATCTCCTATCCATATCTCCCCAACTTAGTTTTAAGAAATTTTCTGTATACTAGTCTTAAGTTATTTAATTAAATCATTTCTGTATTAACATCACACTAAGTACTAAAAAAGATAATATCTTAATGTACAAACCTTTTTAAGAAATAAATGAAAATGAAAATGAAATGAGTCTCTTGAAGGCAGATAATGGATGGTTTGATTTCCTTAATAAGAAATTCGAGTTCAAGAAAGTTATTTAAGAACCCTTTAAGGTTCCATTGGAGAACCTTAAGTACAGACTTTTGTACAATATATTTCGGGCTATATTGCGAAAAATCACGGGTTTGTGAAGTAGTTGGTGTCCAGTTCCGACTCCGCTGTCCAGGCGCCGAACCGCACGAGCCCCGTGAGGAGGTAAGTGGTATTATAGGATTTAAATTATGAAGAGAAAGATCTGAGTTTACGTCTTCCTGGTTCTGGTGTACGTGTAGTGGAGCAATTAACTCAAATTGTGTGCGAGTTGGGTGTGCGGTGTGATCGTCGTTAACGGTGTGCGCCGAAGGGGAGAGCGATTTTGTTGGATTATCAGCTTTTTTATGTGTGTTCTCATTGTTTGTGTTTTTGTAAATTTGTGGTGAAGGTAACGTGCTGGGTGGAATTGTTTTTTCGTTTGAAGTGAGAGGGGTTAACGGGTAATTGGTGCGGTTAGTATCAGTTGCTTGTGTTGTTTGTTTGGTTATTTGAGAAAATGATGCAGAAGTCGTATGTGTAGGCGTTGGGAATCTTTCCCGTTGTAGTCGTTTGGCCTCGGCCATACTACATTTATTTTTAGTTTTGATAATGAGAATCTCTTTCATTTGAGTGAACTTGGGACATGTTTTTTCAGATGAAGGGTGGGCGGCTAAGCAGTTGGCACACATTGTACGTGTGCAACTAGAAGGTGAATGAGGGGGTAAATTGCAGATTTCACATATAGGGTTAGCTGTACATCTTTTGGTCGTGTGACCTAGGAGCTGACAGTTTCGGCATCGCATTGGGTTTGGAACATATTCGCTAACTTTGGCATTATACCAGCCTATTATCACTTCCCGACGTTTTTAAAATTTAAAGACCTCGGTAACTCCTTGGGATTTCATTTCGGAGACAATCTCGGTTTCATCCACGTTGATCAAGCAGGGGGCGTATACAATTCCTTTGGAGGAGTTTAGACGGTCGTGAAGTGTTACTGATATTGGGCATAAATTGCTTAAGTTTTTGGTGGCTAAGAATCTATCAGCAACACGTTGATTCTTGGTAAGTATGAGAATGTTGCCGTCACGGAGTTGGGCTATATGGTCATATTCCGTACGATCGACTTACGAAGTAGAAACACACTTATTGATGTTAGGGGTTTATCAGGGTTTTTGGGCGAGATCAAAATGAATCTGGGATTTTATACAACTGGATTTTTAGGAAGGGAAGGATATTCTTCCATGAGTGAAGGGAGTGATTTGTGTTTTTTTGCCTGGGGAGCGGGTGGCGGATCTTCAGTAAGACCGGCGAACCGATTCCCGGGCTTTAGCTTTGGCCCCGGGGCCATGTGGTTAATTTAACCAAAAACTATTGCGAAAATTTCACACACGCGCTTTCACGAAAAGTATAGAAGGCTTTAGGGAGTGAGCGGGATAGATGTAAACAAGGAAAAAACTGATAAACGGTATCGCTAGGAGGGAGACGCCAAGAAATAAACGATGCTTACTGCACGAAAGCTAGTCGGAGACTGATATTAGAAGTGAATTCGTGAATTGGCGAAAAATTGGTGAATTCACCACCCAAATTCATAAAATTTTCAAATATCCTGGAAAACTGGTTTGGGCATATTCACTAGAAAATTTGAATTATTATGAAAATGATGATTGACAGTTAATTTGCTTGCAGTGAATATATATAACTTATACGTTTCTAATACTTTGAAACTGCCTTTTATCAAGCATGGTCAATAAAATTACGAATAACAAGCCGTAGGTAGCCGCCTTTCCACTAGAAAGATATCGATCTCTGTATTCCATTATCTTTGGTAGGCAGCTGCCTTTTCACTGGAAAGTTATATATCTATGTCATTCAATTATCTTTCTTGTAGGTGTAGTTTGTTGACAAGTTCCCTCAGTTTCAGCGATGCCTACTAAGGCTTTTTCATGCCTTTTAGGCATTATTTCATTAGCTAAGGCTTTAAAGCTTGTTTTTTTTTACAAAAAAGGCATCTTTTTATTATTTCAAAAATGTTGGTTATTTTTAATTCAATATGCTGAATTTTTAATTTTTAAAACATTCTTAAAAAATCTTGGCCAACAAGAATTTTAAATGTAACCTCGGTTTTAAAGAATGAGTTTCCACCTTCAAACTCTCAACATTTTCCGAACAGTTTATTTGTCATTCTTTAAAAATAATTCTAGCCTCCACTTCCAATAAGTGGAATAAAATTGAAAACAAATTTGAAGGCTGTTTGTTTTTTGTTCGTTACTTTTTTTCGGCTGCGATTTACTTTCGTTTTCAAGAAATAGTTTGTTAGAAATTATGTAAATTATAAACTCATTTTTTTATCTTGTCTTAAAATTTAGAACAGATTATCACTCCAGATTGGATGATTTAAGTTTTTCTTGGAAATAAAACTGATTTTATTTATTCTTTCATATTAGTGTTATTTTTGTATTTATTTTTTTTCAATTTACCTAAAAAATTATTTAGGCATTATTTTATTGAAAAAGGCATATTTTTTTTTGCAGGGTAGACATTTTTTCGTCAAAAGTGGTTGGCAACGCTGCTCAGTTTTGCTCTTAGCTGGCGGTCTATTTTATATAAGTTTTGATTTTTTGCATTAGCATTTAATTTACTGGTACCAATTCGCATTGTTTAATTATTATTATTTAGGCCAAATTCGAGATGTACAAATCTTCAATCTTTTTACGAAATCTAAGCAAAGTTAGTAAAAGTTCGAACGAAAATAATATTGTCCATACAACATATTAATATTTTTCTTCACAGAGCTTAAGTGCACCGAGAATTACGAAACGTTATGCAACCGAGGCGAGCGTAGAGGTTAAGGTAAGAATATAGGGGCTAAATTACTTATGTGGTATTCGTTTGGTCTTCTATAGATTCGCTCTCAGATTTCAGTGCCTTGATTTTGTGCGGTTTTTGTCGCAATGGCGGTTGTGCAAAGAGTTCACGTATAAGCGGATTCTGTAAATGTGTGAGTGATGTCGAGAACTGACAACTTCCAATGTTTCCTGTGCTATTGTAGCCTTGTTCCTGAAAATTCTAGGCGAGCTTTCCCATACGCAACCTATTTAGGTTGCGAGAAGGATGTCGGATGAGAACAACTGTCAACAGCGTGACCGTTGTGCGACAATTTGGTACTTTTTTCGAGGAGCCTGATACAATTTGTTGCTACATTGTTCTGTTTTGTTAGATGGAAAAGGAACTTCGGAAAGTTTTCAAAAACTGCGATTTCAAAGTAAATAATTATGTCTAAAATATAATGCGGTTCCCTATCACAACACTATTTTCGGTTAAAACGAGCCAATACTTCGCACATGTAGTACAAAAGTGTCACAACTCAAAAATCTTCGTTTTTCAATAGAGTCGAAAAACCATTTTACGATGATAGAAACTATAAATTTACTATTTAATCAATATTTACAGGGGGAAATACACTTATAATCAACTTTACATAACAACAAGTCTAAAAGAATTACTTTTACCATGAAAATTCGCGTTTTTTTAGTTATGACATTTTTCGTAATTTTCTCATTAAAAAACTTTTTAACTCTAAATTACAACTTTTCATTTTTCTAAAGTGTAGTAACACTAAATAATATAAATGGTTTCAACTTACTTACCTCAAACAACTTAAACGTCACAACTCAAATTAGAACAAATACTTTGTCCCACATAAAGCAGCAAAAGTGTGCTAACTCAAAATAAAACCCTTAATTAATTTAACTAAAATGACATAGCAGCGCAGCAGAATCACGACACAACTAAAAATATGTCATTTTTGACAAAGCATCTTTGATTGAAATGTAAACGTCTAAAACGACATTTTACCTTCTGGAGAAAAAACTATTTAACCAATGGCAACTAGATTTTTATTTAATTTATTTAAAACTAAAAAAATGTGTTTTTTGAGTTATGACACTTTTGTAATACATGTGCGATTTGTTAAATATTGCGAGAAAATTCTTAATTTGCAGAAGAGCTTCAAGCACTTTTGAAGTGAAACTTCTTATACGACTTCCAACTCAAGGTCGCGTTAAACGTTTAACGCTAATAATTGGATACTCAAAGGCGTGAGCGAGGGTGAGGGTAGCGCACATTGCACAGCACAAGCACGTTGATATGAAAAAGAAAAGAAAAGTGGTGGTTGTTTCTGAGGAAATGCGCACATGGCTGTTGACGTGCGCTGATGGACTTATGGTGGTGTATATAGAAATTGAGTTCAAGGGTTTTGTTTCAATGGTTGTTATAGTACATACCTACATACGTTGATACCTACAGTATAGAATTGAAGAATTCAAGAAGTAAAGACGATATAGGTGAATTATTATGAATTATAATGAACAACATATGTTTGATTTATTGAAGTGAAACTTCTTAAATGCTTAATGCTACTATAAGCATTGCATACTCAAAGGTGTGAGGGTACCGCTCACGCTTCAGAGTATTCAATGGTGAGTGAGTTTATTGGCACCAAATGCTGGGAGAAGAATATTCTGTGGTGAAGATTAATTTCCAAAAATAATGACTAAATTGGCAATTAATGTCTTATTGAAGTGAAACTTCTAATGCGACTTCCAACAAGGTTGCGTTAAACGTTCAACGCTCCTGGGAAGGGGGAATAGAAGGAGACAGAGCGAAAGTGAATGCGTGGCACTCGAACGCATGCGCGTAGTATACCTGTTACAGGCCAGCGCGAGCGTTAGCAACGAGTAGCGTCCTAATTATTTCATTTACTTGTTTTAGTTTGATTTGATACACATACCTATAATTTAATAGGGTATTATTTTTGAAGTGAAACTTCTAATGCGACTTCCAACATATCGTATCTTACTTAAGTTGTCATTATCCCATTGTAAATGTTATGGATTTGGATATTTCTCCACTCGAAAATGATAATTAAAAGATGCGATCAATTGTGAATTGTAAGTAATGTTAATAAAGTTTGTCTTAAAGCCTAGTATCCTGCTCGCGCTAAATTTTATCTCCCATACAAAAATGTCTACAAAGATAAAATTGAGCGAGGCAGTTTAGCAAAGCATCAGTATCCTGTTCGCACGCCAAATCCTTAACTTCATATAGATGGGCCGATGAAAAGTCTCCACTCATTTAGCTCGCGAAATAAATGTCCGGTGCATTAAATCGAAGATAAATTTTGACATAAAAAAACGGAGAAAAGTGTTTGTGTTGTGTTTGCAAAGAATTTTTTGTGGCGGAAAACGCGGATAATGTTTGCGTGATAAATAAAAGAAAACGCAAAGCCAAATAACAGCTCCAAAACAGAGATACATATACATATAAATAAAGCGAATCAATTTTCAGGGGGACTTATGCTCTCATTTGGCTTCATCTTTTGGGTAATAACAAGTGTTCCACTATGGTAAGGAGATTGTGGAAAGTTTGAGGACACATGTTGAACTTCTTCTTATAATTTCTAGGTTTCTTACGTCTTTCAAGTTTGAAATTCGAAAATTCTATTAAAATTACGTTTACTGATATCTGTCATGGTAGTACTCATGCTTCATAAACATTTGGGTTTTGTCCCATCTATAGCATGTTTAATAATAATTTAGCGACCATTTATCTTTGGTGTAGAGCGAAGTGGAGACTAGGGGCGCTAAAATTTAGCGCGAGCAGGATACTAGGCTTAAAGAAACAATATGATTTCACTAAAAATCAATTTCTACCCCTTCCTATTTTCATTTCCACATTACGAAGTTTCACTTCTTCCGCGCGGAGGGACTCCACGCACTATTTTTTTTTCTTGCATCTTTTTTTGCAACATTTTAAAACTAAAATGAACGACATCTTAAAATGTCGATATATAATATGAGCTGATATATTTATAATTCAAAATCAAGGCCTTAAGGTTTTCATTTTAAAATTTGTCATTCGAAAACGAATTGCATCTATTTTTTTAATTATCTTAAGGACATCTCTAATGTGTGTTTATTATTTTTTTTTTTTATATGAAAATTTAGATGAAAGTGTAACCTTTCTCTAACACTCAGGGCGGTGAAACAATAAAAGGCAATATTACTGAGGTCCAAATGTTATACGTAAAACGAAAACGTACCAATTATCTTTTGCTTTTTTTGACCACTTAAACTTGATTGTAGACCTCAATCTTGATCTTAAAATGTTGATTATGAATTATAAATTTAGTTTATCATATTCATTTTTCTAAAATGAAAATTTATAATTTGTTCCGTACGAAAAACGTTTTTCGATCACAGAAAAATTATTTATGAGTATCAATTGATAATTTTTCATCACAATCCCCTTAACATAATAACTATACCGATAACATTTCAGTCTAAAGTCGTTTTTGAACAATAAAAAAGGAAATAAATTTTATGATTTGATGTTAATAGATAACTTTAGCCGCGCGAGTAATTTGATACGTATCAACAAGAAATTTGTGGTTGATAGAAAATTTGATGAGTATCAATTTTTTTGACAACCGTAATACCAAGTTTATTGATAGAACTATTCACAATATTGATACTCATAATACCATATTATCGATGAATTGATAGATGCTATCAAGTATCAAATAATTGATATATTATAGCCATAATAGGGCTGTAACTTTGAGAAAAAATCCACTAATTAAGTGCTCTGAAATTAGAAATCGGATTGCTTCCTTTGTACCTGTTCTTGAATAAAATAATGTGAACATCTTTGATAAAAGTGTAGTTTATTAAAATTGAATTGATAATTATTCATTTATTTATTTTCGGTTGCTTTCTCATATGTTAGTATTTTAAAGTACCGGATACCGGTTGCTACCGATACTACAAAAGAGCGATCCTCCATGATTTTGTCCATTCATAGATCCGGCGCCTAGTAATATAAGACGGTTCTCTTCTATAATTGGTGTCTGAGTAATATTCTCTCAAAAACTTTGAAAATAATTGGAAGAAGCGAGATGGATTTTCCATTGACTAGGAATGTATTGTAATCTGATTGCGGGCGTTTATAATGTGAAGAAGCTTCTGATAAGGTCGTTACCCGGAGCTTTTTTGTGCTTAAGTTTCTTTATTACTTGCCCGAGCTTTGTGCCCACACATCTTGGGTTATTTTAATAGGTGGCCCTGCGTTCTTCGTCCTTTTTGTGGCTTTAATAGACTTCCAAAGCGAGTATTGGACCTCTTTTTTGGATGTTAGGCTTTCATTTTTT
Source organism: Cheilosia urbana (assembly GCA_946477585.1). NCBI lineage: Eukaryota > Metazoa > Arthropoda > Insecta > Diptera > Syrphidae > Cheilosia > Cheilosia urbana. Next base: position 68,688,347 of record OX297853.1, on the reverse strand, counting down.
CATATTTCATTTTTTATAAACGACTCAGCCGTTGTTAAAATTACCGGAAAATGATCAGAAGAAAGCTCAAAACTTTCTTCAACTTTAATACCAATACGGGTAGTCCATTTGTAATAAAGAAATCAATCAAATTAGGTATTTTAGCGACATCAGTCGGCCAGTATGTGGGTTTGCCTGCCGAATGAGAATCGCACTTGTCCTGCATAGTGCGTAAACACTTCGTAAAGTATTCTCCCCTTTCGTGATCTTTTAATCGTGTAGCTCTCGGTTCTGAAGAAATGGATTTACCCACAATATGTGCTTTCTCTGTTTTCGCACAACTTCTGGTTTTCTAAGTTTTTCAAGTCTTAATGTTTAGCTAGAGCAACCTTTACTTGTTTATTTGTTGATGATACCTTATGAAATGAAATGTCATAACGTAGTTTTCCCAACCAAAGAAATGCAAATATGGCGGCCAAATGCCTGACTTAAAATTCTGACATAATTCAGACTCGTAGACGCTCTGTTTTATACCGGAGCTGGGCACGAGTATCTACGATAACTTAAATAAAAATAAATAAATAGTTATCGAAACAGGCCCGTGGACTTCTCACCTTTCGTTTTGTGGAAGTTTTTTCTTTTTTTTTTCAATTTTGATACGAAGGGATCAACAATTTTATGCCCGGGCCAAACGGAAAATTGAGAGATGGATTTTTTTTTCAGGAGCCGCAGCTGGGATCCCTCGCTTAGTAGTCCAACACACCAACCACTGGTTCGCTTCAACAACGATTATTGTAACTATTGCCGTTATCTTTCAACATAGTATATATATATTTTTTTAATTTACGGAGCGAGATAGAACCCTCTTCCATTGTAAAAAAATTTCCTCTACAGAAAACCGTTTTAATTATTTGTCACCTTAGTTATAATAAATTATAGAATAAACTATAGGTTTCTGTTCATTTTTATTATATTAAATATTGTAAATTTATTGATAATCTGCCTATTTTTTTCTCCCCAAACTTAAGCCATTTAAATTACACCGGCTTGAGGATGGACCCAAGACCAGTGTCCACGTAACAAAGGAGCAGGCTCAGAAGTATTACACTCAAATGCAGACTATTCGCCGAATAGAGACAGCGGCTGGAAATCTATATAAAGAGAAGATTATAAGAGGCTTTTGTCACTTGTACTCGGGTCAAGAGGCATGTGCCGTCGGTAAGTAGTTCTGATTTTAGTTTTCATTTCTCGGCAGTTTCACGCATAATTTATTCAAAGGCATGCGAGCAGCGATGCGAGATGTCGACAATATTATCTCAGCGTATCGGGTGCATGGATGGACATATTTAATGGGAGTTCCACCAATTGGGGTTTTAGCTGAACTTACTGGAAACCAGAGCGGATGCGCTCGGGGTAAGGGTGGTTCTATGCATATGTATGCACCGAATTTCTATGGAGGTAACGGTATCGTTGGAGCACAAGTGCCTTTAGGAGCTGGTGTAGCCCTCGCATGTAAATACAAAGAAAATGGGGGCATGTGTTTGACTCTATACGGTGATGGTGCTGCAAATCAAGGACAAGTCTTTGAAGCCTATAATATGGCTTATCTTATGAAGTTGCCTTGCATTTTCGTTTGTGAAAACAATGGATATGGTAGTAGATTATTTTTGTTTCGCGCTTTAGATGAACTGCATTGATTTATTTTGCAGGTATGGGTACAAGTGCTGAGCGTGCTTCTTCTAATACTGATTATTATACTCGTGGTGATGCTTTGCCCGGGATTTGGGTCGATGGTATGGATGTGCTAGCCGTTCGTAGTGCCACTGAATTTGCTATCGATTATGTGAATAGGGAAGGTCCATTAGTTATGGAAGTTTTTACTTATCGTTACTCTGGACATTCTATGTCTGATCCTGGCACCAGCTACAGAACTCGTGAAGAAATTCAAGAAGTCCGCCAAAAACGTGACCCTATTACCTCATTTAAAGAGCGATGTCTTGAGTTAGGACTCTTGAGTTCAGAGGAGACGAAGGTAAGACAGTATAATTAAAACGCTACACGCTACAAAATACGAAATTTTACCCTAGGAAATCGATAGTAAAGTCCGTAAGGAAGTTGATGCAGCCACTGCAGCCGCAAAGGCTGACAAAGAAATTCCCTTGGAAGAACTCTGGACCGATGTGTACGCAGAAAACCTTGAACCAAAGATTCGTAATATCAATGGTTTCACTTTGCAACACCGAGTATTAGGAAAAGGAGGTGTTAATGTCTAACATCCGCAATGTTTGTTCTTCTGAATAAAAATATCTACATTACGCGGCATTTAAATGCAGATCCCTTCCATTTGATACAAAAATAAAGTATAAACGAGCGGTTGTGACAAGATGCTATGTTTTGTGTAAATTCAGTAACGCATCACTCGCATCATGATGCTCATGACGCTTTGCAAAATGTTGAATGAACTATTGGCATCACTTTCAACGTCAAGTGTTCATTATTGCAAAGTTGATCAAACTAAACCGCAAACGTACGAAAAAAGCATCGCAGAAATACCTGATTCGAGAAAAATGTCGGAGTGAAAGAAAAGTAAGTAAATAAACAATTTTATTAATATTAGATAGATACATATGCGCCAGACAAATTTATAATTTTTTGTTGAATTCTTTATTTTAATTTTTATCGGAAAACAATGAACGATTTACTACCGTTTATAAAGTTAAGTTCATTGAGGAAGTAATATATATATATATAAATAATAATAATATAAATAATAACAAAAAATAGGAAATCCACAAAGTATCCGGTGATCTGTCAAATATCATATGCAAATCAATAATGCCCTATCTTTCGTTCGGGCACAATATTCGGTACTTTTTATAGAAACTTTCCTTTGATTTCTAATACTTTATAATTGATTGATGAGTGCATTTGTTAAATAAGATACCATTCAAATTATTCAATAAACATAACACAGTTTATTAGAATTCTTTTTTGCAAATCAAACCTTGTTGGTGGTGTAAAGATCACAATTATTTAATCGTTAGCAAGTGAATATCTTCGCAAATAGAAATAATCAGCCCTATTGCGACGATCAACTATCAATCGGTTGACGATTGACAAATTTATCAATTAAAATTGATGTTGGTATTGCGAAAAACGATTGATAAAAATATATCCTATTGTGAACATAACGCCAAAAAATAAAGTTATTGTGAATAAAAACTCAGCTTTGACAGTTCTAAAATATTTTTGATTGGAAGAGTGAGTGCTAAGATTTTTGCAAACAATCTAATTAAACAATAATTACGAGTGTTAAATCTGTGAAATTTATTGAAAACCATGTCATCGGTGGAATTATTTTTTGATGATGACGAAGACGAGACAGATTACGCGGAATCGGCTGCAATACGGAGGAGTGTGCGAGTCGCATCTAATCCTTTGGAACTGGAAAACCGAAGGTAGCCAATTTCATTTCCAAAGAATGCTTTTGAGTTGCATTCGTTGATTTTTTGGAAGATATTGAACCCAAAACTTAAACCGATAAATAATTAATTGCAGCTCTGCTTGGTCTTGCGCAGTCAACAGCAACAACAGTGTCCCTTTTTCTAAGTGAACTGCTAAACGCGTTATGGAAAATTACATGTGCCCAAAATGGATAAAATTCATTACACATAGGAAGAAATATCTATATATACATCTACCCTCTAATAAATAACAACAATAACAAATAAAAACGTTGATGTTTAACATTTTCTTTTAAGAGTCGTCCTTATCAACACCGAAATTGCGATTGATAGAAAAATTGACAACTACCAATAAAATTGTTCAAGATTGACACTCACAATACCGATTTGTCAACCGACAATTGCTGCACGTTCACAGTCGATCAACATTTAATTGATAATTGATCTTCGCAATACCATTTAAAGAAATTTATTGATAAGTATCAACTATCAATTGATAGTTGATCTTCGCAATAGGGCTGAATATTTAGGTGATTTAGGCCAAATTGGAGATGTACAAATCTTCAATCTTTTTACGAAATTTAAGCAGAGTAAAAGTTTGAACAAAAATTATATTGTTAGTGCTTAAGTGCAACGAGAATTACGAAGAGTTATGCAACCGAGGCACAAATCTTCAATCTTTTTACGAAATCTAAGCAGATTTAGTAAAAGTTTGAACAAAAATTATATTGTTAGTACTTAAGTGCAACGAGAATTACGAAAAGTTATGCAACCGAGGCGAGCGTAGAGGGTAAGGTAAGAATATAGGGGCTAAATTACTTATTATTATCACTACTACTACTATTAGTATAACTCGCCCAAAGATACTTTGATTTGATCCCGCATTAATTAGTAATTATTTCACCTAAGGATATGCGAATTGGCAAACCGCCCGCAATTTTTGTACAGGCTGAAGTTTGTGCGGCTTCTGGACACGGCTACCTACCACTGGTGTCAATTTATATCGTCATTTGATACAAAGTATCTGAAATATTATTTTGCGATGCTTTGATTAATGTGGTATTCGATATTCATTCGATTAGGCTTCTCAGTTTTTGTGTGGTTATTTAAACATAAACAAAATGACGTTTTTCATTGAATATCCTAGAGAATTGCTCCGAAATTCATAATTGCTCTTTTCAATGAACTTCGTTGGCGCACTTTTGTAATAGTGGTAGGTATGTGAGATTTGATATTGAATGTTTTAATAGGCCAAATCAATTTATTTCAATTCAAGTTTACATTGCACGCATAATTGTATATTTTCGGATCACATAGCGAAAAATTTGTTTTAATTACACAAACATTTAATTTTTCTTTTTGTGTGCGTTGGTGAGTTCAGGGCTATTCTTTATAAATATCCCGGACACTTCTGTCGCGTTAAGAATTGACCTGGAGGTGCACCTTGTTTGAGAGATAATCTTCAGCGAAACCAAGTTCATTTAGTTCACTTAGGATATTAGGCAATAAATCTTTACTTACCTAGTAAGTTCTGCTTTTTGAACTGGACGAGCGTATATGGGCGTTATTGCGTAAATTGTTGGTACATTTAAAAAAAAAAATTTAAACAAAATACTTTCATGATTAAAAATGATTATTATACTCGTGGTGATGCTTTACCCGGGATTTGGGTCGATGGTATGGATGTGCTAGCCGTTCGTAGTGCCACTGAATTTGCTATCGATTATGTGAAGAGGTCCATTAGTTATGGAAGTTTTTACTTATCGTTACTCTGGACATTCTATGTCTGATCCTGGCACCAGCTACAGAACTCGTGAAGAAATTCAAGAAGTCTGCCAAAAACGTGACCCTATTACCTCATTTAAAGAGCGATGTCTTGAGTTAGGACTCTTGAGTTCAGAGGAGACGAAGGTAAGACAGTATAATTAAAACGCTACACGCTACAAAATACGAAATTTTACCCTAGGAAATCGATAGTAAAGTCCGTAATATAAACAGGATTATAGTGTGCACTGCGCGAACTCGTCAAGCGCCCTTGAAAGTCAGATACGAACTGCGATCTTAACTCAATACGTCTGACCCACTTGACGAGCTGCATTGTGCAGTCCTATACTAATACTATCATACCTTTGAGCAGGAGGGATTTCCCTGTTCAATGAAGCTATACCAAAACTACAGGTTAACAACTCGGCCATCCTGTATTGCACTGCCGTGGCACTCAGCCCTTTTTTGCACTCAGCCGTGGCACTCAGCCCTTAATCGCACTCAGTCGTGGTACTCAGCCCTTTATTGCACTCAGCCGTGGCACTCAGCCCTCTATCGCACTCAGCCCTTTATCGCAATCCGCCGTAGCACTCAGCCTTAGGTTTAGAGATCCTCAGAATTACTCAAGGAACAGTCAGAACCAAAAAGTTCATCCTTATTCGGCGGTAGATTTAGGGTCAATACCTTGCCTCAGAGTTAATCGGAAATTTGTCAGAACTCCACTGTTCAGCCACTTCCCCAATAACCTCTAGACCAATACTTTTGGGTTTAGAGATCCTCAGAATCACTCAAGGAACAGTCAGAACCAAAAAGTTCATCCTTATTCGGCCATAGATTCAGGGTCAATACCTTGCCTCAGAGTTAATCGGAAATTTGTCAGAACTCCACTGTTCAGCCACTTGCCCAATAACCTCTAGACCAATACTTTTGGGTTTAGAGATCCTCAGAATCCCTCAAGGAACAGTCAGAACCAAAAAGTTCATCCTTATTCGGCGGTAGATTCAGGGTCAATACCTTGCCTCAGAGTTAATCGGAAATTTGTCAGAACTCCACTGTTCAGCCACTTCCCCAATAACCTCTAGACCAATACTTTTGGGTTTAGAGATCCTCAGAATCCCTCAAGGAACAGTCAGAACCAAAAAGTTCATCCTTATTCGGCGGTAGATTCAGGGTCAATACCTTGCCTCAGAGTTAATCGGAAATTTGTCAGAACTCCACTGTTCAGCCACTTCCCCAATAACCTCTAGACCAATACTTTTGGGCTTAGAGATCCTCAGAATCACTCAAGAAACAGTCAGAACCAAAAAGTTCATCCTTATTCGGCGATAGATTCAGGGTCAATACCTTTTACGTCACCTTTTCAATTCTTGTCTTCACTACTTAAAGACCATTTCAACTCATTCTTCGTTTATCGTATAGGCCTTGGAGGCAGCTATTCAGACGGCCCACCAATAATCAACCTTAATCAATGTCTGGCAGTTCTCGCAAATAACTCCACACTTTCCAAAATTGCTCCACCAATAAAAAAACGCAGTTGACAGCACATATCCAACTCCAGGACCTAAATAAATCCTCCCCCAATGTCATTCTGAAGACGAGCACCACCCAACCGTCCAAAATCACGGCATCAAACTTCGCAATAGGAGCGAATTCAAACACGCTGTTGTTCAGCCTGAGCGGTTACAATTATAAAGCAATTTGTAAAGGATCTCCAACCCTACTCGTTGCGACACAAAAATGCAAATGGTTTCCAAGTCCAACAAACACAAATTCGCACAAATATATGCAAATAATTTTAAAATGTTGCACCCCTGTTTCCAAATACCTGAAGCATACACCTCTGTGTCTCACTCTGTTCTATCCTGTTAACCGCTAGCTCATGTTTTTTTTTTTTTTTTTTTCACCTAATCGTTTGCAAGCAACGAATGGATTCTCGCCACAAAGGCAATTTCCCATAAGTTTGGGATATTTCCAAGACTTCTTGACAGTCGTCGCAGAAACAGAAACAGAATAAAACATCTGATTACTCAAGCTTGGAACGGCTCATACCTGAATACCTCCTCTTTTCAACAATTATTCTCAGAGTCGCCTAAGACTCAGATACATATTTGACTGCAACAAAACCCCTATCAAACTGCTTGCAAAAGGATCCCGTTCACCGAGAAAAAAGATCTCTGATAAATGGCTGGCGTGAAAAGGCCGACCTCACGCGAAATACAGATATAAGTAAAGATCCGCCAGCGCTCAGCTAAATACAAAAAAAAAAAAAATAGGAACCTCTGTAGGAACAACAGGTAGTATGTTTGAACTCATGTAGGGGAAAAAACGACAGCCTCAGTTCACACAAATGTGCACCACAGCATTATATTTTTCTGCGAGCACCCAAAATTCTGTCGGTTTCTAAGTTTCCCAACAAGTAACCTAATCCACACATTCTTTCAAAAGATCAAACTCTATTTATTTTCTAACCTCCATTATACTTTGGCAAGCACTGTCCCGCTGCACACCGAAATTCAAAAACGGAAGCGATGCGCTCCCAAAACGCCACGTGATATTTCTAAAAATGAATTAGCAGGCCATTACTTTCTAAAATTCATTTCTACTTGGAAAAATTGTGATCTTAAACCACCAATAAGGTTTGATTTGCATCAAATTATTCCAATAAACAGTGTTCCGCTATTGAACAACTTTAAAGGATCCTACAACGACACAAATGCAATCATCAATCAGTCATGAAGCATTAGAAATCAGAGGAAATAGTACTATATACGGTACCGAAAACTGTTTCCGAACGAGCGACAGAGCACCACTGACCCGCACATGACACCCGACAGATCAGCGGATACCCGTGGCCTCAAAAAGCATTGGAAAGATATCCGTTGGGAAAATTCAACTGCAATTCATGCATTTCTTCCCCTTAGAATACAATCCTCGCTGTGAAAGAAATCGCACCAACCCTGCCCTTCACGAAGACAAATTATGAAGTTATCTTTCACATCGGTTGCCTTTAATGTTTTTATTGCACATCACTTACCCAATCTGAGGTATAACTCACTCAGATATTTACCTATGTGCGGACTTCCAAATATCTAACGCACAACATGACCCTTTTTTTTTCCTTGCCTTAGCCACTCGATCGACAAGTTTTTTTTTTTTTTTTTTTTTTTTCTTAGGTATCTTGTACCCACACACATTACCAAACACTTGGTATCTATTATACCCTTTTTTTTTGCCAAGCACCGCTATAGCTTATTTTTTATGTATTTATTCTTTTTTTCGTGTGAACAACAATTATCGCGCACATTCGAACACTAGGGTTTACACGGTTTCTTAAAACTTGTATCTATTGCACTAGATACCACTACCAGGCGCTTAACACACACTTGGGAATCATATCCCACTTCTGAAAATATAAACAGGATTATAGTGTGCACTGCGCGAACTCGTCAAGCGCCCTTGAAAGTCAGATACGAACTGCGATCTTAACTCAATACGTCTGACCCACTTGACGAGCTGCATTGTGCAGTCCTATACTAATACTATCATACCTTTGAGCAGGAGGGATTTCCCTGTTCAATGAAGCTATACCAAAACTACAGGTTAACAGTAAGGAAGTTGATGCAGCCACTGCAGCCGCAAAGGCTGACAAAGAAATTCCCTTAGAAGAACTCTGGACCGATGCGTACGCAGAGAACCTTGAACCAAAGATTCGTAATATCAATGGTTTCACTTTGCAACACCGAGTATTAGGAAAAGGAGGTGTTAATGTCTAACATCCGTAATGTTTGTTCTTCTGAATAAAAATATCTACATTACGCGGCATTTAAATGCAGATCCCTCCCATTTGATACAAAAATAAAGTATAAACGAGCGGTTGTGACAAGATGCTATGTTTTGTGTAAATTCAGTAACGCATCACTCGCATCATGATGCTCATGACACTTTGCAAAATGTTGAATGAACTATTGGCATCACTTTCAACGTCAAGTGTTCATTATTGCAAAGTTGATCAAACTAAACCGCAAACGTACGAAAAAAGCATCGCAGAAATACCTGATTCGAGAAAAATGTCGGAGTGAAAGAAAAGTAAGTAAATAAACAATTTTATTAATATTAGATAGATACATATGCGCCAGACAAATTTATAATTTTTTGTTGAATTCTTTATTTTAATTTTTTTCGGAAAACAATGAACGATTTACTACCGTTTATAAAGTTAAGTTCATTGAGAAGTAATATATATATATATAAATAATAATAATATAAATAATAACAAAAAATAGGAAATCCACAAAGTATCCGGTGATCTGTCAAATATCATATGTAAATCAATAATGCCCTATCTTTCGTTCGGGCACAATATTCGGTACTTTTTATAGATACTTTCCTTTGATTTCTAATACTTTATAATTGATTATATTATTATATTTGAGTGCATTTGTTTAATAAGATACCTTTCAAATTATTCAATAAACATAACACAGTTTATTAGAATTCTTTTTTGCAAATCAAACCTTGTTGGTGGTGTAAAGATCACAATTATTTAATCGTTAGCAAGTGCATATCTTCGCAAATAGAAATAATAGCCTGTTAATTAATCATGCTTATTTTGGCATTCGAACGAATAGGCAATTCATACGAATGTCTCTATTCGTTCGAATGAACTTGCGTGTATTTTAATAGACATTCGTTCGAATGTCAAAATAAGCATGAATTTCAAAAATGGCTGTCACGTAGGAGGCCAAAGCATTTAAAGAACCTATCGCTTCCGTTTTTGAGTTTCAATTTGCAACGAGAAAGTACTTGCGAAAAGAAAAGAGTCTTTGCGTAAACTGCCAGACAAAAGTTGATTATTGGTAAGGCCGAATGTGCCTTGCAGCCAAATTGCTGTGAATATTGTTTAGGCTTGATTTTGAGCCTCTGTGGTTAATATACAGGCCAATTCTATGCCACTTATATTTTCACAAATGAACCAAATTAAAAAAAACCCTTAGTTTAGGTTTTGAATTTCCACCTATAAATCTAAGAAGGAAATATTCCGGGGGAATCCGATCAAATTCCTTGGGGAATTTTTCTTCACGATACCAATTTATTCCGGAGGGAATTTTTTCCCTTCTTCGAAATTCATTGCCGATACCTGTTTTTGAAAAATGAGAAATATTCCGGGGGGAATTTTGTTCACGATAGCCCTGATTATCTTTGCTTGAAAGTTGCAACCAGGGGGTCGATTCTGGTTCTATGAAAAAGTGAAACGAAAATGTTTTCACCCTTTCACCGCAATTTCGATTCTCGTTCTATGAAAAGGTGAAACCAAACGTCAAAACTTTTCATATGAATAATTTCTTTTCACGGCCCAATTTGCCAGTGAATCTCTAAGTGAAAGGGTAAAAATGGAGAATTTGACAAAAAAAAAAACAAAGGAAAAAGCGTAACGCAAGCTCAAAAGGAGTACTTAGTGAGCTTCTTAGAAATCAATTTGGAAATTGCCCATGACAGGTATAAGAAACAAGTTTAAACACTTATTGCAACGATTTTTAATTCTTTTTGTAGATTTGTTTCAGCAGACGGAGCAAACGCAAGAACTAATGCATGGAAAAGCCTTGCAAAGGACCTCAATTCCTTGGGGGGAGCTTATAAGAGCGATGAGCAGTGGAGGAAGACTTGGGGCGATTTAAAGTAATTATACATACGAGATATTGTTTGTTAAAGTTTTTAAGTTTTGTGTTTTCAGACGAAACAGCAAGAAAAAATATGCTGATATAAAAGAAGCCGAAAACCGCAGTGGCATCAACGGGCTAGCCAGAATCAAGCAGCTAAGTGAACTAGAAGAAAGAGTTGTTCACATAATGTCCGAAAGGAATGTTGAGGGTGATGAGCCAGTTTTTGAAATAGGCATTGACAATACGGACATTGTAAATACAGACATACATAATTTTTGTAGTTGTATATATTATAAATCTTCTTTCTTTTATTTCATAGGATAGAGCAGAATTGGAGGAGTTGCTTCAGGAGGAAAACGATGAAATGTTTAATGACGAAGCTCAACCATCTACCTCAGCAGCCGCGCGACAAGCGCCAACTAGACGGTCAAAGAAAAGGCGGGCACCTTTGTCGCCCCTAAATCAGGAAAACAAATTCCTACAGTTGGAGCAAAAAAGTATTAACATAAAGTGTGAGCGCCTAAAATTGGAAGAAAGGAAGGTGGTAGCTCTAGAGGGGATAGAGAAAACGTTGTCCGAGTTGTGTAATTTAATAAAAGAACAAAAAAATTGATCTGAAATAAAATGTTTTTATTTTACTCGATTAAAATTAATTACTAGAGAAATGATTTCTTACAATTTGCTGTCGAACATTTCGCCCTTCAGCTAAAACATTGGGCTCATTATAGTTATAACTTGCAGCAACATCCGCCTCACCAGCTCCAATACCAGTTTCAGTTGATACGTCTTCGAGCAAAGGAATTCTACCTCTTATTAACATGTTATGCAAAACAATACACGCATTAATAATAACTCCTGCTTTACCAGGAGCGTAAAATAAAACCCTTTCTGCTGACAAGCACCGAAACCTACTTTTTAAAACGCCTATACACCTTTCAACATGGCTCCTAGTTATTTTGTGTGCCCTGTTAAATGCTTCTTCTGCCTCCGTGTTTGTTTCTGTAAAGGGCATCATTATCCACGGCTGCAATGGATAACCACTATCGCCGAGTAAATAAAAATGCCTTTCACCGGAAGAATATAAAGATTCCAATGTAGATTTTGTCTTGGAACATCTCCAAATATAAGAATCATGAGCCGTTCCACCGAATCGCGCGTTAGCACTAAATATTAAATAATCTGCTCCACATATTATTTGCACATTTTTCGAATGACCACCTTTTCGACAGTAGTAAACATGTTCTATTTCTTTTCTTGGTGCTGCAATCTTAATATGCGTGCCATCAATCAAACCAATAACACCCAGAAAACCCGCAATATCATAAAAACTTCTTTTTATATCAGAAAACTGCGAAGTACTTGGAAATTTTACATGACGGCTCGCTATGCAGTTCAAACTAATTGCAACCTCTGTAATGCATCGAGATACTGATGTTTGCGACAAGGAAGACAAACTATCCTGACCAACAGCTCGTTGAAAACTTCCCTGAGCAAAGAACCGCAATGCGCATAGCACTTTGATATGCGATTAAAGTCCATGTTTTCTTGATGATGCTTTAAGAAACGGCTTTAGTTCGTCAATTAGTGTTCTGCATAAATGTTTAGGAAAGCGATAGAGTTGTATGAAGTGTTCCTCTGTTGTTACTTCAAATGGATTATCGTTATCTCTCAGACAACGTCTAATAATCCTCATTTGTTTCCTAGAAAACAAAATTGTGTATTTATTTATACAGCACATTAATCACAAATAGAATTCAAACCTCTGCACATTTCTTCGCCTCGTTTCGATAAGAAGTCTTATATATATTGAAGGCATTTTATAATAATATAAATGTATAAACAATTGATAAAATTAAAACTGAGCAAAGAAAAAATTATGCTTGCTTTGATTCACGATATTGTATAAATGACAGCAACAGATGACAATTTAATCACCACTGTGTACGACATTGAATTCACCACAGCTTTTTCAAAAATGAAAGCAATGCTTGAAATCGAATGTGAAAACGATTTATTCGATTCACTCTTTCACAGAACCAGAATCGACCCCCAGGGGGTCAATTCCCGTTCTGTGATACTGTGAAATGATAAATAATTTATCATTTCAGTTTTCACAGCAGCTTTTCATTTTATCACTTCACAAACACACCTAATGCGATTCTCGAACTCATTATGATAAACAGTTGTCTAAATGTGTACTAAAACGTACTAAATGATAAATTCTGTCAGCTATTTGTCATTTGTGCGCTTGTTGTTTACTTCAGTTTGTTGAAATCGTATATTTTGTATAATTTATAATTGTAAATAATGTCGGGAATAATTATAAGATTAATTATTGACAATAGGTTTCGTACTGAACAAAGGTGATATATCAATTTGTTTTGTCTTCAACAAAAATAATGTGTTTTTTTTTTCCTAGAAATAAAGTGACAATTTTGCGACGTTCCCTTCGGGATAGTCATAACCCGTTCGAGGTCACTACTGAGGAGCACTTTATCCATCTTTATAGATTCCCAAAACATCTATGCATGGATCTAATAAATGAATTAAAGTCATTCATGGATTCAGCTCAACGGAGAAACGCGCTTCCTTTTCATGTCAAGGTGTTGAGTGCGTTACGTTTTTTTGCCACTGGTAGTTTTCAACGTGCTGTTGGTCAAGATGCTTTGTCTTCATTGTCTCAGACATCTGGGAGTCGCTGTGTTTCGGAGGTTTCAATTGCGTTGAACAGAATAGCGCATAGATATGTGAAGTTTCCCGCAAAAGAAGAATTTCCAGCAATAAAGTCAAAATTCTTTGAAAAATTTGGCTTTCCGGGTGTGATCGGATTAGTTGACGGGACTCACATCAAAGTGTCAGCTCCAAGGAGAGAAATAGAGCATGTTTTTTATTGTCGAAAAGGCGGGCATTCGATGAATGTTCAAATAGTATGTGGCGCAGATTTTAACATTTATAGCGCTAATGCACAATACGGTGGAACAGCACATAATTCATACGTGTGGCGACGTTCAAGAGTCAAGTCGACACTGGAAAATCTGTACAACGAAGGAGAACGAAACTTTTGGCTACTTGGAGATAGTGGCTATGCATTGCAGCCGTGGCTTATGACTCCAATTCTTACAGCCACTTCCGAAGCAGAGAACAGGTACAACGCAACGCACAAGCAAACAAGGGCTCTTGTCGAAAGGTGTATAGGTATTCTAAAAAGCAGATTCCGATGCCTGGCAAAAGAGAGAGTCCTATTTTATGATCCAGCTAAAGCAGGAATAATAATCAATGCCTGTGTTGTACTTCACGATATATTAATTAAAGCAGGAATCACATATTTTGAGGATGTCGAATTGTTGTATGATGACGAAGTGGATTTAGTTGGCGAGGATCAGCACTCTTCATCGAATCAAATTTTACAAGAAGGCAGACGCATTCGAAGCAGAATAGTAAGCCAGGCATTTGATGTATAAAGTTTAAGTAAAAATGTTAAAAATTAAAGAACAATAACTAAATATGCATTTCTTTATTCATTTTTTCAATTATTTTTTATTTGTTAGTGCTTGAAGCAACTCATCCAGTTTTTTATAAATATCACTTTGGATTTTATTGTTTTCCTCCATAAGCCGGATTTTCTTTTCCTCGAGCTTCATTTTCTTTTCCTCAATTTCTCTATATGCAGCCAAGGCGTCGTCAGTGGCGTTATTTAATGTACGCCTTGGCCGTTTTCGACGGTTGCCTGTAGAAGTGGACGTTGATGGAATTTCCTCTCTTTCATTTTGAGCTGAAGGGTTAAGAAGCACGTCTTCAATATTAAGAACCATTTCTTCTTCAGATTGGAACTGAAAAAGAGAGTTAATAATTTATTTTTAATAGACTGAATTTTTAAATGTACCTCTAAACTTACGGTGATTGGCTCAAATCCGATCTCGCTCACTAGGGTTGAGACACCTTCCACGGCTTCTGGAGTAATAATATTTACAACCCTTCTGTCAAGATCCGTAAGATCTTTAATCGGAACGGGTCCATTAACGCCGCTTTTCTGGCGCTGTCCCTTAATGGCGCTGTCACGGCTTCGCACACTTATTCTGTGTAAGTATGAAAATATTATGAATTTATTATTGTTTCATTGATAATATTATCAATTAAACTTACGTTAAATCCTTCCAGTATTTCCTCCACTTCGGCCCATCTTTGCGCCTAAGCTGTTCAGAAGGAAGCTTAGTTCCTTCCACTCATTGTCATGGGTACGAGCACCGTCAGTAAATCTGTAAATTGCATTTTTTAAGTTTATATTTTTTCAACGCAGAATATAATATTTATGGTTATTAAAGGTTACTTACTTGTCATTGGCCAAATCGGGCCTGTTTTCCAGAAAATCGATTAAGAAATTTTTTTGGGTTTCTGAAGCCCTTTGTCCCCGTTTATTTTTTGTATCCATCACGTTTTCACACTTCTTCACGAATGAAACTGCTGTGATAAAAAACTTATCATATGAAAACATTCTGACATTTGTTTTAATTTTTTCATAGATCGAGAATCGAATTCAGCGTGAAACTGTGAAAACTCTTTTCATTTCACAGTATCACAGAACGAGAATCGACCCCCAGGTTGCAAATCCGAGAAAACTCCAGTACCAATCCAAGCGAAGATCATATATACAAACCAAAGATAATGGAATTACAGAGTTACATAAATTTCCAGTGAAAAAGGCGAACTCTTTTCCAGAAAAATTCATGAAGTCACATATATAGTTACATGGTCATTTCTATGATAGGAGAAGTGAATTCGTGAATTCACTCGGAAGATGGCGGAAAATTGGTGAATTCACCACTAAAATTCATAAAATTTTCAAATATCCTGGAAAACTAGTTTCGGCATGTTCACTAGGAAAATTTAGATTATTACGGTTGACAGTTAATTTGCTTGCAGTGAATAACTAATACATTTCTAACACTTTGCACTGCCTTTTATCAAGCATGGTCAATAAAGTTCCGAACAACAAGCCGTATGTCCACTGGAAAGATATCTATCTCTGTATTCCATTATCTTTGGTAAGCAGCCGCCTTTCCACTGGAAAGTCACATATCTATGTCATTCCATTATCTTTGTTGTAGGTGGAGTTTGTTGACAAGTTCCCTCAGTTTTGCTCTTAGCTGGCAGTCTATTTTATGTAAGTTTTGTTTTTTTGCATTTACTGGCATCAATTCGCATTCTTTAATTATTATTACGGTGATTTAGGCCAAATTGGAGATGTACAAATCTTCAATCTTTTTACGAAATCTAAGCAGAGTAAAAGTTTGAACATGTTGTAATAGAGCGTACTTCCATTACCTTTGAATTATATCCTCGATACTTACTGAACATACCCTTTAAACACTTATGTCGTTTTCCATTGGGACAGAAAAAGCACTTTTTTTCAGAGTCAGAGCAGTTTTTCTGCTCTCGAAATCAGCTGGCTGTCAGATTTCATGTTCCATTGGGCGCAAAAAAAGCACTTTTTTTGAGAGTCAGAGCAATTTTGCGAATCTCGATATCCGAGCGAGATTCACACGTATTTGCACTAACACCAAAACATTTGTCGTTTGTCAAACTTTAAAGTGTGTTTACTTACGTTTTGAGACGAGAAGCCTGTGAAAAATAGAAAAAAAATTACATATGGCCGCTGCAATATTTATTAAAATAAATTGAATGCATTTTTATTTACACAAATTACAATTTAAGAACACGTGACTTTTAAAACACGCACCACCACAGATGCAAAGGAAGAAAAATCTCGTTTTATGTTCCATTGGGCACAAAAAATCTGAAATATGAGAGCAAAATCTCGAAATCCCAATGGAAATCGACATTATGTTACTTATCTCTGTTCTTTCGTTGAACTGAAATAAATCTTTACTCTTTGTCGAATTGTCAAACTGCTTGGACTCGTGTTTTTATTTCTTTGCTGCGTTTTAACAAACTTTTAATAGGTTATGGGCCCAGTCCATGCTTAATATTAATTGTGTGTAATAAAAGAATATTTTAAAAGAGTTTGACGTAATAGAGTCATCAAAATATTATTGGATGTAAAAGAACTTCGCAGATTTTCATGATGTCACAAAATGTACTGCCATCGATAGAAAAATTGAAAGGTCGTGAGAACTGGGATTCGTGGAAGTTTGCCGTAAAGACCTACCTCGAACTGGAAGACCTTTGGGATTGCATCGAACCTGGTACAACAACAGACAACAAGAAAGTGACGAAAGCCCGAGCGAAAATAATTCTTTTGATTGAGCCAATAAATTTTGTCCATGTCCAGTCTGCAAAAACTGCGAAAGAAGCATGGAATAATTTGGAACGCGCTTTTGAGGATTCAGGACTGACGCGGCGAGTTGGTCTTTTACGGACTTTAATCACTACACGTTTGGAGGATAGTGATTCTGTCGAGTCATACGTAACCAAAATTGTAAGTACTGCGCATAAGTTGAGATCAGTGGCCATGGAGGTAAGCGACGAATGGGTAGGCACTTTGCTGTTGGCTGGTTTGTCTGAGGACTACCGACCAATGTTAATGGGACTTGAGAGCTCAGGAACTCCTATCACTGCGGATGCGATTAAAACAAAATTGCTACAGGATGTCAAAGGAGCTGAGGCTAGTTCTGATTCTACAGTATTTTTTAGTAAGCGAAAAACAACGAAGAAACCCCGTGGTCCAAGGTGCTATGAATGTAGGGAATATGGACATATTTCTCGAAACTGTCCAACGAATACAACGAAGGCCAATGATACTAAGTCAAAAACCAATTTCAAGTCTCATGGTTTCTACACTGCACTTACGGCTAGTGCGGGAAACGACGATTGGTATGTTGACTCAGGAGCCTCCGCTCACATGTCCATGAAGCGCGATTGTCTGATTGGTATAGCTCAGCCAGCTAGAAGTGAGATAATATGTGCCAATAACTCTCGACTGCCTGTAAAGGGCATGGGCGATTTAAGCCTGCGTGTTGCTGTACAAAAAGATGTTCGAGATGTTGCTGTTAACGACGTGCTGTACATACCCGAATTGTGTGTTAATTTACTGTCGGTCAGTCAGATGGTAAAGAGGGGTAACTCCGTGTACTTCGATTCAAAGGGTTGTCAAATTTTTAGTAGCAATAAACAGCTGATTGCCACCGCCTCGCATACTGGCAATATGTTTAAATTGGATCGACCGAATGTAAACGTGAGTTTGATGGCAAATGTCAGCGTAAATAAAACGAAACCAGAGGACAGCAAACTGTGGCATCGCCGCATGGGCCACCTAAATTTCGATGGTCTGTTAAAGTTAAAAGAGTGTGTTTCTGGTGTTGATTTTAACAAAATCGATAAAGACGGCTGTGAAGTTTGTGTAAAGGGCAAACAAACTAGAATGCCTTTCAAGGAAAAGGGAACACGAGCGACTGCAATTTTGGAGCTAATCCACTTAGATCTGTGTGGTCCTATTGATGTCGTTTCACGCGGTGGTGCACGTTATATTATGGTAATTGTCGATGATTTCAGTAGGAGAATTGTTGTCTATTTTTTGAAAGCAAAATCAGAAGCTTTTCAAAGATTTGTTGATTTCAAAAACGTTTCTGAAAGACAAACTAATAAGAAAATTAAAATCCTACGCACCGATAACGGCACCGAGTTTTGCAATAGATCATTCGAAAAGCTGCTAAAAGAAAATGGGATACGACACCAGACGACTACTCCGTACACTCCAGAACAGAACGGTTTGGTATAGAGAACTAATCGAACCATCGTCGAGAAAGCACGGTGTATGTTATTTGACGCTGGACTTGATGTAAAGTTTTGGGCTGAGGCAGTATCTACCGCTGTCTACGTTATCAACAGATCTCCTAGTAAGTCGACAACTGGTGTCACTCCTGAGGAGACGTTTTATGGACGAACCCCGAATCTAAGTCGTCTTCGTGTGTTTGGATGCAAGGCAATGGTGCATGTGCCGAAACATTGTCGAAAAAAGTTCGATCCGAAGTCCCAATGCTGCATATTTCTTGGATACTGTGAGGACACGAAGGGCTACCGCTTATACCAGCCCCAGAAGGATAAAATCATCATCAGCCGAGATGTCGTATTTTTTGAGAACAGCCAATTGGAGAAGAGTAAGGTAACCGAGCCAACTAATATTAATTATTCTTACATATTCTCAGATGAGGCGACTTCAGTGGGGGATGGTGGAGAGAGTGAAGCTAATAGCGTCAACAGCGAGCAGAGTGCCAGCGATAGCATCGAAGAAAGTAGCGAAACTTCAACTTTAGGTCCAGACTCGCAAGTAAATACATCTTTAGAGGAAGATAACACCACAACTGATACGTATTACTCCGACGAGGGAGAAGTCAACGATTATGCAGAAAGCGATGCCAGTTACTCGCCATCGATACCAATTCAACAGGTCAGCGTCGCTGAGCCGCGCCGCACTCAACGTACACCGAAACCTGTACAAATGGATGATTTTGTTTATCAAGCTAAGTCCATTGAACTTTACGATCCGTTGACAGTTGATGAAGCATTAAATCGAAGCGATTCAAAGTTCTGGAAAGATGCGATGAAAGAAGAGTACGACTCGTTAATCGAAAATAAAACTTGGGTGTTGACTGATATTCCATCCGAAAGAAGACCGATTGATTGCAAGTGGGTTTTTAAAACCAAAAAGGATGCAAAGGGTAATATCTATCGCTACAAGGCCCGCCTTGTAATCAAAGGTTGTGCGCAAAGAAAGGGGATCGACTATGACGAAACTTACTCCCCCGTGGTAAGATATACGTCAATCCGATTCCTACTTGCAGTGGCTGCCAAATACGACCTTGATATCGATCAAATGGATGCTGTGACTGCATTCTTACAAGGCGAACTGAACGAAGACATTTTTATGTTGCAGCCAGAGGGCTTCAGCGACAATAGTCTCAAAGTTTGCAAATTAAAAAAATCTTTGTACGGCTTAAAACAGGCCAGTCGCATATGGAATGAAAAACTAGACGCGGCACTGCTGAAGTTCGGCCTAGAAAAATCAAAAGTAGATCCTTGCATCTATTACAAAGTATCTGCTGGAAAAATGCTATACGTAGCAGTATATGTAGACGATCTACTCATTTTTACAAACGATGCGAAGCAAAAGTTAGAATTAAAAAACAGCTTAAAAACCACATTTAAAATGAAAGACACCGGTGAAGACCGCTTCGTTTTGGGCATTCAAATAAATAAAGATCGCAACAAGGGCACAATCTCATTGGATCAGGAGCTTTACATTCATGAGATATTAAACCGGTTTAACATGCTTGATTGCAATTCAGCGAAGACCCCGATGGATGCTAACCAAAAGCTGACAAAGCAGATGTGTCCACAGAGCGAAGAGGATCGTGCTGAAATGAGAGATGTTCCCTATCAACAAGCTGTCGGCAGCATAATGTTCGCGGCTCAAGTTTTACGTCCTGATCTCAGCTTTGCCGTGAGTACAGTCAGTCGATATAACCAGAATCCTGGAAAAGCTCACTGGACTGCAGTAAAGCGCATTTTTCGATATTTGAAGGGCACTGCCGATATGAAGCTAGTTTACACCGCTGGAGAAAACAACGTTTCCGGATTTTGCGATGCTGATTGGGCGAGTGATGCGGATGAGAGACGATCAGTCACTGGCTACACTTTCTTGCTTCATAATGGTGCTATTTCCTGGAACTCGAAAAAACAGCCCACTGTTGCCATCTCCTCCACCGAAGCTGAATATATGGCGCTAACAGCCGCGGTTCAAGAAGGGACTTGGTTGATCGGCTTACAGAAGGAGCTTATCCCAAACTCACCAGATTCGACTACAATTCTATGCGACAACAAAAGCGCTATAAGTTTGGCTCTTACTTGTACATATCATGCAAGGACCAAACACATTGATGTCAAACATCATTTTATACGAGAGAAAATCAATAATGGAACTGTTATTTTGAAACACGTTAGTACGGACGACATGGCAGCTGATGTGATGACCAAGGCTCTTCCTGTCTCGAAACACGTCACCTCTTCAACTGCATTGGGTCTCAACTTTGGTGATATCTAATTCAGTGGGGGTGTTGTAATAGAGCGTACTTCCATTACCTTTGAATTATATCCTCGATACTTACTGAACATACCCTTTAAACACTTATGTTACTTATCTCTGTTCTTTCGTTGAACTGAAATAAATCTTTACTCTTTGTCGAATAGTCAAACTGCTTGGACTCGTGTTTTTATTTCTTTGCTGCGTTTTAACAAACTTTTAATAGAACAAAAATTATATTGTTAGTGCTTAAGTGACGAAGGTAAGACAGTATAATTAAAACGCTACACGCTACAAAATACGAAATTTTACCCTAGGAAATCGATAGTAAAGTCCGTAAGGAAGTTGATGCAGCCACTGCAGCCGCAAAGACTGACAAAGAAATTCCCTTAGAAGAACTCTGGACCGATGTGTACGCAGAGAACCTTGAACCAAAGATTCGTAATATCAATGGTTTTACTTTGCAACACCGAGTATTAGGAAAAGGAGGTGTTAATGTCTAACATCCGTAATGTTTGTTCTTCTGAATAAAAATATCTACATTACGCGGCATTTAAATGCAGATCCCTCCCATTTGATACAAAAATAAAGTATAAACGAGCGGTTGTGACAAGATGCTATGTTTTGTGTAAATTCAGTAACGCATCACTCGCATCATGATGCTCATGACACTTTGCAAAATGTTGAATGAACTATTGGCATCACTTTCAACGTCAAGTGTTCATTATTGCAAAGTTGATCAAACTAAACCGCAAACGTACGAAAAAAGCATCGCAGAAATACCTGATTCGAGAAAAATGTCGGAGTGAAAGAAAAGTAAGTAAATAAACAATTTTATTAATATTAGATAGATACATATGCGCCAGACAAATTTATAATTTTTTGTTGAATTCTTTATTTTAATTTTTTTCGGAAAACAATGAACGATTTACTACCGTTTATAAAGTTAAGTTCATTGAGAAGTAATATATATATATATAAATAATAATAATATAAATAATAACAAAAAATAGGAAATCCACAAAGTATCCGGTGATCTGTCAAATATCATATGTAAATCAATAATGCCCTATCTTTCGTTCGGGCACAATATTCGGTACTTTTTATAGATACTTTCCTTTGATTTCTAATACTTTATAATTGATTATATTATTATAATTGAGTGCATTTGTTTAATAAGATACCTTTCAAATTATTCAATAAACATAACACAGTTTATTAGAATTCTTTTTTGCAAATCAAACCTTGTTGGTGGTGTAAAGATCACAATTATTTAATCGTTAGCAAGTGAATATCTTCGCAAATAGAAATAATAGCCTGTTAATTAATCATGCTTATTTTGACATTCGAACGAATAGCCAATTCATACGAATGTCTCTATTCGTTCGAATGAACTTGCGTGTATTTTACTAGACATTCGTTCGATTGTCAAAATAAGCATGAATTTCAAAAATGGCTGTCACGTAGGAGGCCAAAGCATTTAAAGAACCTATCGCTTCCGTTTTTGAGTTTCAATTTGCAACGAGAAAGTACTTGCGAAAAGAAAAGAGTCTTTGCGTAAACTGCCAGACTAAAGCTGATTATTGGTAAGGCCGAATGTGCCTTGCAGCCAAATTGCTGTGAATATTGTTTAGGCTTGATTTTGAGCCTCTGTGGTTAATATACAGGCCAATTCTATGCCACTTATATTTTCACAAATGAACCAAATTAAAAAAAAAAAACCTTTAGTTTAGGTTTTGAATTTCCACCTTTAATCTAAGAAGGAAATATTCCGGGGGGAATCCGATCAAATTCCTTGGGGAATTTTTCTTCACGATACCAATTTATTCCGGAGGGAATTTTTTCCCTTCTTCGAAATTCATTGCCGATACCTGTTTTTGAAAAATGAGAAATTTTCCGGGGGGAATTTTGTTCACGATAGCCCTGATTATCTTTGCTTGAAAGTTGCAACCAGGGGGTCGATTCTGGTTCTATGAAAAAGTGAAACGAAAATGTTTTCACCCTTTCACCGCAATTTCGATTCTCGTTCTATGAAAAGGTGAAACCAAACGTCAAAACTTTTCATATGAATAATTTCTTTTCACGGCCCAATTTGCCAGTGAATCTCTAAGTGAAAGGGTGAAAATGGAGAATTTGACAAAAAAAAAAACAAAGGAAAAAGCGTAACGCAAGCTCAAAAGGAGTACTTAGTGAGCTTCTTAGAAATCAATTTGGAAATTGCCCATGACAGGTATAAGAAACAAGTTTAAACACTTATTGCAACGATTTTTAATTCTTTTTGTAGATTTATTTCAGCAGACGGAGCAAACGCAAGAACTAATGCATGGAAAAGCCTTGCAAAGGACCTCAATTCCTTGGGGGGAGCTTATAAGAGCGATGAGCAGTGGAGGAAGACTTGGGGCGATTTAAAGTAATTATACATACGAGATATTGTTTGTTAAAGTTTTTAAGTTTTGTGTTTTCAGACGAAACAGCAAGAAAAAATATGCTGATATAAAAGAAGCCGAAAACCGCAGTGGCATCAACGGGCTAGCCAGAATCAAGCAGCTAAGTGAACTAGAAGAAAGAGTTGTTCACATAATGTCCGAAAGGAATGTTGAGGGTGATGAGCCAGTTTTTGAAATAGGCATTGACAATACGGACATTGTAAATACAGACATACATAATTTTTGTAGTTGTATATATTATAAATCTTCTTTCTTTTATTTCATAGGATAGAGCAGAATTGGAGGAGTTGCTTCAGGAGGAAAACGATGAAATGTTTAATGACGAAGCTCAACCATCTACCTCAGCAGCCGCGCGACAAGCGCCAACTAGACGGTCAAAGAAAAGGCGGGCACCTTTGTCGCCCCTAAATCAGGAAAACAAATTCCTACAGTTGGAGCAAAAAAGTATTAACATAAAGTGTGAGCGCCTAAAATTGGAAGAAAGGAAGGTGGTAGCTCTAGAGGGGATAGAGAAAACGTTGTCCGAGTTGTGTAATTTAATAAAAGAACAAAAAAATTGATCTGAAATAAAATGTTTTTATTTTACTCGATTAAAATAAATTACTAGAGAAATGATTTCTTACAATTTGCTGTCGAACATTTCGCCCTTCAGCTAAAACATTGGGCTCATTATAGTTATAACTTGCAGCAACATCCGCCTCACCAGCTCCAATACCAGTTTCAGTTGATACGTCTTCGAGCAAAGGAATTCTAGCTCTTATTAACATGTTATGCAAAACAATACACGCATTAATAATAACTCCTGCTTTACCAGGAGCGTAAAATAAAACCCTTTCTGCTGACAAGCACCGAAACCTACTTTTTAAAACGCCTATACACCTTTCAACATGGCTCCTAGTTATTTTGTGTGCCCTGTTAAATGCTTCTTCTGCCTCCGTGTTTGTTTCTGTAAAGGGCGTCATTATCCACGGCTGCAATGGATAACCACTATCGCCGAGTAAATAAAAATGCCTTTCACCGGAAGAATATAAAGATTCCAATGTAGATTTTGTCTTGGAACAACTCCAAATATAAGAATCATGAGCCGTTCCACCGAATCGCGCGTTAGCACTAAATATTAAATAATCTGCTCCACATATTATTTGCACATTTTTCGAATGACCACCTTTTCGACAGTAGTAAACATGTTCTATTTCTTTTCTTGGTGCTGCAATCTTAATATGCGTGCCATCAATCAAACCAATAACACCCAGAAAACCCGCAATATCATAAAAACTTCTTTTTATATCAGAAAACTGCGAAGTACTTGGAAATTTTACATGACGGCTCGCTATGCAGTTCAAACTAATTGCAACCTCTGTAATGCATCGAGATACTGATGTTTGCGACAAGGAAAACAAACTATCCTGACCAACAGCTCGTTGAAAACTTCCCTGAGCAAAGAACCGCAATGCGCATAGCACTTTGATATGCGATTAAAGTCCATGTTTTCTTGATGATGCTTTAAGAAACGGCTTTAGTTCGTCAATTAGTGTTCTGCATAAATGTTTAGGAAAGCGATACAGTTGTATGAAGTGTTCCTCTGTTGTTACTTCAAATGGATTATCGTTATCTCTCAGACAACGTCTAATAATCCTCATTTGTTTCCTAGAAAACAAAATTGTGTATTTATTTATACAGCACATTAATCACAAATAGAATTCAAACCTCTGCACATTTCTTCGCCTCGTTTCGATAAGAAGTCTTATATATATTGAAGGCATTTTTATAATAATATAAATGTATAAACAATTGATAAAATTAAAACTGAGCAAAGAAAAAATTATGCTTGCTTTGATTCACGATATTGTATAAATGACAGCAACAGATGACAATTTAATCACCACTGTGTACGACATTGAATTCACCACAGCTTTTTCACTTATTGAACGAGAATCGCATTTTAGCACAAAGTGAATCGAAAAAATGAAAGCAATGCTTGAAAGCGAATGTAAAAACGATTTATTCGATTCACTCTTTCACAGAACCAGAATCGACCCCCAGGTTGCAAATCCGAGAAAAGTCCAGTACCAATCCAAGCGAAGATCATATATACAAACCAAAGATAATGGAATTACAGAGTTACATAAATTTCCAGTGAAAAAGGCGAACTCTTTTCCAGAAAAATTCATGAAGTCACATATATAGTTACATGGTCATTTCTATGATAGGAGAAGTGAATTCGTGAATTCACTCGGAAGATGGCGGAAAATTGGTGAATTCACCACTAAAATTCATAAAATTTTCAAATATCCTGGAAAACTAGTTTCGGCATGTTCACTAGGAAAATTTAGATTATTACGGTTGACAGTTAATTTGCTTGCAGTGAATAACTAATACGTTTCTAACACTTTGCACTGCCTTTTATCAAGCATGGTCAATAAAGTTCCGAACAACAAGCCGTATGTCCACTGGAAAGATATCTATCTCTGTATTCCATTATCTTTGGTAAGCAGCCGCCTTTCCACTGGAAAGTTACATATCTATGTCATTCCATTATCTTTGTTGTAGGTGGAGTTTGTTGACAAGTTCCCTCAGTTTTGCTCTTAGCTGGCAGTCTATTTTATGTAAGTTTTGTTTTTTTTGCATTTACTGGCATCTATTCGCATTCTTTAATTATTATTACCAGAGAAAATACTGAGACCCCCAACTCACAATCCTCTTGCCGCTGGCCCCTCAGTTTTTTTCAAATTCGCCATTTTGTTTTCCTATCGGTGTTATGTCTATTTAGAATCCGTGTGACATGTAAAAACATACAAAAAATATAAATTCAATGCTGCCAACCGCTACCAACCATGGGGGAATGTGATAGAGTTCGAGAATACCACATTTTAAGATAACTGAATGCTATTGGTTGGTTATTATAAATTTAAAAAAAACGATTAATATAATTTGTTTAGTTAATAATGCGATCTAAATGAGATGTTTTATATACTAGAAACATATTAGGACAAATATTGTTCTGTATTTTCTGCTTTTGAATATCATTAACTTCGATTTGATGTGTACATTTTTCTTAAATAACTGAAGAAAAATTGCCCAAAATGTTTTTATTTTCATACAACCATTCTACAGTAATCATTTTTCATAAATATTTTCAGCAAAAGTGCACTAATTCCTAAAATAAAATACTATTTACACGAAACGAATAATTTCAAATTAAACGGACAAAATTCTATGAACGCTGGAAGCAATTTTGCCGACAGCGGAAGTGGGACACGCAAGGTGCGAGTGTGTTGGTGAGTGACAGTTGTCAATACGAATTTCTATGTAACAATACTAACGCACTTAGCGTGTACCACCCCATAGAAATATAGCTTGTAGGCAAGTAACGGAAAATCGGCCGAAGTTGGGGGTCTCAGTATTGTTACATTTGGGCTGGGATTCGAAAAGATAAAACACTATTCTGTTCAACTGTTCCAATAAAGTCTCTTTATTTACACTTTCCAAATATTCACTTATTTATCTCTCAAAACAATATCACTTTAATCAATTCTTCAACGTCTCAATCCAATCGCTTTCTTCTATTACTTCACACTTATTTATTCCGCAACCGATTACTCTTTCGAACTTCACTATCGCTGGTTAAAAATCAACTGTCCTCTCTGTTGTCAACGCGCCCCTTTTATATCCGCGCTGCCACCTATCGGCGAATATTCTAGAAGTGGATAGATTCCAGATGTGTATTCCAACTCCAATTTAGATTGTACTAGAATAACTTGACATTGGAGCTTCCAGTCTCCATTGGAAGTGGAACTTGAAGAGGGAAACAGATTGCCCGATTCACCACAATTCCTAAGTGTCCGATTCACTAAGTGCCTGTCACTAAGTGTCCGATTCACCAAGTACCCGATTTACCACATTATCCCCCTCTTAAACTTGTTCGTCCCGAACAAACTCGCTAGCATTTTCACCATTATAGCGATGAAGGCGATCCACATGAACGACTTTCAGCTTGCCTCTTCCTCGTTGGATGCGATAGACAACGTCGTTGATGTGCGTCACGATTTTATAGGGGCCTTCCCAGTCTTGTTGCAATTTAGGTGATAGGCCTTTTCTTCGATGGGGATTATATAGCCATACCAGATCTCCTTCCTGGAATCCTGTAGTTGTCGTTTTAGTGTCGTACCTGGTTTTCATGCGGTCACTGGCTATCTTAATCTTTTCCCTAGTCCCTCGATGCACGTCCCTGGTGATATCCCTGAGGTCTGCAACATAGTCTTCCTCATTCTTGGGTTCTTCGCATGGGGATCCAAACATCAACTCGCTTGGCAGGCGGACTGTTCGACCAAAGAGTACTTCAGATGGAGTATGCCCTGTGGTGTTATGTACTGCATTTCGATAGGCCAATAAAAACAAGGGAATCTGCTTATCCCAATCTCTTTGGTCATCGGCAACAATCTTAGAGAGGTGTTCATCTAGGGTTCTGTTGAAGCGCTCTACCATCCCATCTGATTGTGGATGAAGGGGTGTTGTCCTTGTCTTGTGAATCCCGAGTAGCTGGCACACTCCTTGGAAAATCTTGGACTCGAAGTTTCGTCCCTGATCCGAATGCAGTTCCATCGGTACACCGAACCTGCTTACCCAGTTATAGACAATTTGCTCCACCACGGTTTTAGCTTCTTGGTTAGGGATAGCAAATGCTTCAGGCCACTTACTGAAGTAGTCCATAACAACAAGGATGTAACGATTTCCATTGTTCGTTTCAGGAAACGGTCCCGCAATATCAATTGCTATCCTTTCGAAGGGAGCTCCAACATTGTATTGATGCATCTTGCCTCGGACTTTAACTCTCGGGCCTTTGCTGGCCGCACATGTTACGCATTTCCTGCACCAATTCTCAACATCCTCCCTTGCATGGACCCAGTAGTAGCGTTCCCGTACTTTATCGAGTGTTTTATTTACTCCCAAGTGGCCTCCAGACACTCCATCATGCAATTCCCTTAGCACTTCGATAACTTTCGACCTGGGCAAAACAAGCTGCATTACGAAAGACGTTCCATCCGAGCTTTCCCATCTTCTTTTTAGAATTCCGTCTTGTACATGAAGGGAGTCCCACTGCGCCCAGTATGCCTTCAGCTCCGGGCTCCTATGTGATATCTCCTGCCAGTCTGGTTTTCCTTCATGCTCCTTCCAGGCGAGAATCGGTTCGATATCCGGATCTTCCATTTGAGCCTCCCGGATTTCACGCGCACTCCAGCCACTGTTGGGGTTAGCTCTCACCCTTTGAATGGACACGACTTCTTTTTCCTCATGTCGTAAGCAATGTTTGCAATCTGCTTTGCACGGTCGACGGGAGAGAGCGTCTGCATTAGAGTGAAGACTTCCCTTTCGATGTTGTATTTCGTAGTCGTACATCTGTAACCGTTCGATCCACCTCGCGACTTGTCCTTCAGGATTTTTAAAATGTAGCAGCCATTTTAAAGACGCATGGTCTGTGCGAAGGATGAATTTCCGCCCATAAAGGTACTTGTGGAAATGTTTTGTTGCCAATACCAGAGCAAGGAGTTCGCGCCTGGTAACACAGTAGACTGTGTGTCCAGGGTATCGTCAATTCTTGGCAGGGGGTAGCTGTCCTTCTTGGTGACGTTGTTTAGCTGACGATAGTCCACGCAGAATATCGTACTTCCGTCTTTCTTCTTGACCAGGACGACCGGTGATGCCCACGGACTTTTCGAGCTTTCAATCAGTCCCTCCTTTTCCATCGTCGACACCATTTCTGCAACCTCCGTCTGCTTAACCAATGGTAGTCGTCTGGGAGGCTGTCGAATTGGTCTCGCATCTCCGGTATCGATTCGGTGTTGTACGAGATGTGTTCGGCCATACTCGCCTGTCTGCGAAGCAAATATATCAGCGAACTCGTTGATAAGACTCCCGGCCCTGGGCCGCTGCTCCTGATCCAGCTCACACTCTCCGAGTATATTCTTGTTTATTTCCGATACCTCCGTAGGTCTAACTGGTTTCGCAGGACTTTCGATGGACAACTTTGTAACCGCCGTAATCGGTACGCACTTTCCGATAACTTCCCCTTGCTTCAGCTTCACGCTTTTATGCTCCACATTGAGGACACGAACGGGAACCAAGTTGTTTTTGGGTTCAACGAGCATCTTTCCCACGATATAGCTCTGATAATGGTTTTCTGGATCTGGCTCGATTAGATAGAATCGGTGGCTCCCATGATCACCTTCCAGCCTTGTCCAAATCACTGTCTCTGACGAAGGTGGTAGTATTTCGTCCTCACTTACAACTGTCCTTAGAGCTGCGACGTTCTCGTTCCCGTAAACCATAGGAATCTCGATGTTCTTATACTTTAGAACTTGCATACCGATGTCGAGTACTACATCGTGCGCCTTCATAAAGTCGATTCCGATGATGCATTCGTCACATATATCAGCCACTAAAAATGCATGGGAGAAGACTATTCCTGCAAGATTTATCGTCAAGAGTACCTCACCATACACCTTTACCGTTGCTCCAGTTGCAGTTTTTAGACAGTAGCTGCTGGTGTTGTGCAGCCATGATTGGCGAACGATGTCCTTTCTGATTATGGAAGCGGTGGCACCTGTATCAATTGTGGCGACATATTTTTTCTGGCCGATATGTGCTTCCACTGTCAAGCTCCTGTTACATCGTTTGGTCTGGGAAACCTGAATTATAGTCCTGGGGGCGTCGATTCCAGAAACCAGCTTCTGCCCCGCGAAGTTGGTTCTTACTCGTTTCCCGACTGACGGCTTTGTGATGTTCCATCCGCCGAATGTTCAGGTGCCTCCTCGTTACGACTCCTAATTCTGCAATGTGGACAACTTCCTTGTCTACGTTCAGCTCTGCACTGCCGTTGTAGATGTCCAATTTTGTTGCAGTTCCAGCAACGGATCGGTCCCCTGCGAGAATCATTCCGGTCTACTACTTCTGTTCTCTGGCATGAGCATTCAACGGATGTTATTTCTCTTACACGGTGAAAGCCTTGAGATGCTTGGTCAGCAGCTTTCATCGTTAAGGCAAATGCCAGTGCCTCAGGAAGAGTTCTCTTTCCAGCCATGCGTAGAGCCATCTGTAGTTGTCTGTCTTCTATGGCTTGTGTAAAAGCTTCAATAGCCATTTCATTGATGACATCTTCGCCGGCATTGGGATATGACAAATGCGCTAGCCGTTCGATATCCGCTTGCAACTGCTGGAGTGTTTCTCCCCTCTTCATGATTCTACTGCGCAGTTGCACTCTATACACTTGCTGCATATGGTCGTCGCCAAATCGCATCTCAATAGCTTTAACCAAAGTGTCGTAGTTGCGTTGTTTTTCTTCTGAAACCGTTTGAAGCAACTCTGCAGCTGAGCCTCGTAATGCGAGCGTTAGTGCAATCGACTTTTCCTTGTCGTCCCATCCGTTGGTCGTTGCAGCTGCTTCGAACTGTCTCTTGTAGATTGGCCACGATGTTTGACCATCAAAAACGGGTGGTTGCATCTCTTTATTTCTTGGGCAGTCAGTAGAATATTCTCGAGCCTTCTGTTTCTTGACTTTCTCGAGGTCTTTGGCTATGTTCTCGATGTTTGTTTCGAGCTCTTCGAATTTGGTATCATGCTCGTTTAATTTTTCATCAATTGCATCGATTTTTACTTCGAGAACATTCTTAAATTCTTCCACGGCATCTTTTTGTGCGGCGACAATGGAATTTTTCTGTTCTTCAAGGGAATTCCTGCGAACTTCAATTCCATAGAATTCTTTTGTTCTTCTAGAGAATTCTTTTGTTCTGCGAATTTCGATTCCATGGAATTCTCTAGAGAATTCTTCTGTTCTTCCATCTTGGCAAGAAGTAATTCCATCATAGCGCTAATATCAATGTCTGTACTTACTTGTTCTTCTACCACGTCGAATAGCATGGATTTCGGATCTGCTCCCTCGCATTCGACAGCTTCCTGCAGACGAAGTATGAGGTCACTTTTTCCTCCAGCTGTGGAGAGATTCCGCTTTTCTAGTTCACTTTTTTTTTTTGGTCTTAGTAGCACTTACACACTTAGCACAGAATAAGTTTTATCCCACTTCTGACACCAATGTTACATTTGGGCTGGGATTCGAAAAGGTAAAACACTATTCTGTTCAACTGTTCCAATAAAGTCTCTTTATTTACACTTTCCAAATATTCACTTATTTATCTCTCAAAACAATATCACTTTAATCAATTCTTCAACGTCTCAATCCAATCGCTTTCTTCTATTACTTCACACTTATTTATTCCGCAACCGATTACTCTTTCGAACTTCACTATCGCTGGTAAAAAATCAACTGTCCTCTCTGTTGTCAACGCGCCCCTTTTATATCCGCGCTGCCACCTATCGGCGAATATTCTAGAAGTGGATAGATTCCAGATGTGTATTCCAACTCCAATTTAGATTGTACTAGAATAACTTGACATTGGAGCTTCCAGTCTCCATTGGAAGTGGAACTTGAAGAGGGAAACAGATTGCCCGATTCACCACAATTCCTAAGTGTCCGATTCACTAAGTGCCTGTCACTAAGTGTCCGATTCACCAAGTACCCGATTTACCACAGTATTGTCTCTGATTATTACGGTGATTTAGGCCAAATTGGAGATGTACAAATCTTCAATCTTTTTACGAAATCTAAGCAGAGTAAAAGTTTGAACAAAAATTATATTGTTAGTGCTTAAGTGACGAAGGTAAGACAGTATAATTAAAACGCTACACGCTACAAAATACGAAATTTTACCCTAGGAAATCGATAGTAAAGTCCGTAAGGAAGTTGATGCAGCCACTGCAGCCGCAAAGGCTGACAAAGAAATTCACTTAGAAGAACTCTGGACCGCTGTGTACGCAGAGAACCTTGAACCAAAGATTCGTAATATCAATGGTTTTACTTTGCAACACCGAGTATTAGGAAAAGGAGGTGTTAATGTCTAACATCCGTAATGTTTGTTCTTCTGAATAAAAATATCTACATTACGCGGCATTTAAATGCAGATCCCTCCCATTTGATACAAAAATAAAGTATAAACGAGCGGTTGTGACAAGATGCTATGTTTTGTGTAAATTCAGTAACGCATCACTCGCATCATGATGCTCATGACACTTTGCAAAATGTTGAATGAACTATTGGCATCACTTTCAACGTCAAGTGTTCATTATTGCAAAGTTGATCAAACTAAACCGCAAACGTACGAAAAAAGCATCGCAGAAATACCTGATTCGAGAAAAATGTCGGAGTGAAAGAAAAGTAAGTAAATAAACAATTTTATTAATATTAGATAGATACATATGCGCCAGACAAATTTATAATTTTTTGTTGAATTCTTTATTTTAATTTTTTTCGGAAAACAATGAACGATTTACTACCGTTTATAAAGTTAAGTTCATTGAGAAGTAATATATATATATATAAATAATAATAATATAAATAATAACAAAAAATAGGAAATCCACAAAGTATCCGGTGATCTGTCAAATATCATATGTAAATCAATAATGCCCTATCTTTCGTTCGGGCACAATATTCGGTACTTTTTATAGATACTTTCCTTTGATTTCTAATACTTTATAATTGATTATATTATTATAATTGAGTGCATTTGTTTAATAAGATACCTTTCAAATTATTCAATAAACATAACACAGTTTATTAGAATTCTTTTTTGCAAATCAAACCTTGTTGGTGGTGTAAAGATCACAATTATTTAATCGTTAGCAAGTGAATATCTTCGCAAGTAGAAATAATAGCCTGTTAATTAATCATGCTTATTTTGACATTCGAACGAATAGCCAATTCATACGAATGTCTCTATTCGTTCGAATGAACTTGCGTGTATTTTAATAGACATTCGTTCGAATGTCAAAATAAGCATGAATTTCAAAAATGGCTGTCACGTAGGAGGCCAAAGCATTTAAAGAACCTATCGCTTCCGTTTTTGAGTTTCAATTTGCAACGAGAAAGTACTTGCGAAAAGAAAAGAGTCTTTGCGTAAACTGCCAGACTAAAGTTGATTATTGGTAAGGCCGAATGTGCCTTGCAGCCAAATTGCTGTGAATATTGTTTAGGCTTGATTTTGAGCCTCTGTGGTTAATATACAGGCCAATTCTATGCCACTTATATTTTCACAAATGAACCAAATTCAAAAAAAAAACCCTTAGTTTAGGTTTTGAATTTCCACCTATAAATCTAAGAAGGAAATATTCCGGGGGGAATCCGATCAAATTCCTTGGGGAATTTTTCTTCACGATACCAATTTATTCCGGAGGGAATTTTTTCCCTTCTTCGAAATTCATTGCCGATACCTGTTTTTGAAAAATGAGAAATATTCCGGGGGGAATTTTGTTCACGATAGCCCTGATTATCTTTGCTTGAAAGTTGCAACCAGGGGGTCGATTCTGGTTCTATGAAAAAGTGAAACGAAAATGTTTTCACCCTTTCACCGCAATTTCGATTCTCGTTCTATGAAAAGGTGAAACCAAACGTCAAAACTTTTCATATGAATAACTTCTTTTCACGGCCCAATTTGCCAGTGAATCTCTAAGTGAAAGGGTGAAAATGGAGAATTTGACAAAAAAAAAAAACAAAGGAAAAAGCGTAACGCAAGCTCAAAAGGAGTACTTAGTGAGCTTCTTAGAAATCAATTTGGAAATTGCCCATGACAGGTATAAGAAACAAGTTTAAACACTTATTGCAACGATTT
Source organism: Cheilosia urbana (assembly GCA_946477585.1). NCBI lineage: Eukaryota > Metazoa > Arthropoda > Insecta > Diptera > Syrphidae > Cheilosia > Cheilosia urbana. The sequence continues at coordinate 68,654,279 of OX297853.1, read as the reverse complement.
TTAATTCTTTTTGTAGATTTATTTCAGCAGACGGAGCAAACGCAAGAACTAATGCATGGAAAAGCCTTGCAAAGGACCTCAATTCCTTGGGGGGAGCTTATAAGAGCGATGAGCAGTGGAGGAAGACTTGGGGTGATTTAAAGTAATTATACATATGAGATATTGTTTGTTAAAGTTTTTAAGTTTTGTGTTTTCAGACGAAACAGCAAGAAAAAATATGCTGATATAAAAGAAGCCGAAAACCGCAGTGGCATCAACGGGCTAGCCAGAATCAAGCAGCTAAGTGAACTAGAAGAAAGAGTTGTTCACATAATGTCCGAAAGGAATGTTGAGGGTGATGAGCCAGTTTTTGAAATAGGCATTGACAATACGGACATTGTAAATACAGACATACATAATTTTTGTAGTTGTATATATTATAAATCTTCTTTCTTTTATTTCATAGGATAGAGCAGAATTGGAGGAGTTGCTTCAGGAGGAAAACGATGAAATGTTTAATGACGAAGCTCAACCATCTACCTCAGCAGCCGCGCGACAAGCGCCAACTAGACGGTCAAAGAAAAGGCGGGCACCTTTGTCGCCCCTAAATCAGGAAAACAAATTCCTACAGTTGGAGCAAAAAAGTATTAACATAAAGTGTGAGCGCCTAAAATTGGAAGAAAGGAAGGTGGTAGCTCTAGAGGGGATAGAGAAAACGTTGTCCGAGTTGTGTAATTTCTGTGGCCACAAGGAAAAACAGCATAAGTCACTTTTTGCAATTTTTCAGGAGAGCGGTTTGAATGTTTACCTTTCATTGTGCGTTGTATGGCGCATGTGGTTTTTTTTCTTCTATAATTCAAAAACCGTAATAGATAAAAATGCAAAAAAAATATGGCAAAAAGAATGGAATATTTCGCATACGATGGTGTAAAAAACTCAATTTCGACATAAGTCGACTTATGTTGTTTTTCCTTGTGGCCACAGATTTAATAAAAGAACAAAAAAATTGATCTGAAATAAAATGTTTTTATTTTACTCGATTAAAATTAATTACTAGAGAAATGATTTCTTACAATTTGCTGTCGAACATTTCGCCCTTCAGCTAAAACATTGGGCTCATTATAGTTATAACTTGCAGCAACGTCCGCCTCACCAGCTCCAATACCAGTTTCAGTTGATACGTCTTCGAGCAAAGGAATTCTAGCTCTTATTAACATGTTATGCAAAACAATACACGCATTAATAATAACTCCTGCTTTACCAGGAGCGTAAAATAAAACCCTTTCTGCTGACAAGCACCGAAACCTACTTTTTAAAACGCCTATACACCTTTCAACATGGCTCCTAGTTATTTTGTGTGCCCTGTTAAATGCTTCTTCTGCCTCCGTGTTTGTTTCTGTAAAGGGCGTCATTATCCACGGCTGCAATGGATAACCACTATCGCCGAGTAAATAAAAATGCCTTTCACCGGAAGAATATAAAGATTCCAATGTAGATTTTGTCTTGGAACAACTCCAAATATAAGAATCATGAGCCGTTCCACCGAATCGCGCGTTAGCACTAAATATTAAATAATCTGCTCCACATATTATTTGCACATTTTTCGAATGACCACCTTTTCGACAGTAGTAAACATGTTCTATTTCTTTTCTTGGTGCTGCAATCTTAATATGCGTGCCATCAATCAAACCAATAACACCCAGAAAACCCGCAATATCATAAAAACTTCTTTTTATATCAGAAAACTGCGAAGTACTTGGAAATTTTACATGACGGCTCGCTATGCAGTTCAAACTAATTGCAACCTCTGTAATGCATCGAGATACTGATGTTTGCGACAAGGAAAACAAACTATCCTGACCAACAGCTCGTTGAAAACTTCCCTGAGCAAAGAACCGCAATGCGCATAGCACTTTGATATGCGATTAAAGTCCATGTTTTCTTGATGATGCTTTAAGAAACGGCTTTAGTTCGTCAATTAGTGTTCTGCATAAATGTTTAGGAAAGTGATACAGTTGTATGAAGTGTTCCTCTGTTGTTACTTCAAATGGATTATCGTTATCTCTCAGACAACGTCTAATAATCCTCATTTGTTTCCTAGAAAACAAAATTGTGTATTTATTTATACAGCACATTAATCACAAATAGAATTCAAACCTCTGCACATTTCTTCGCCTCGTTTCGATAAGAAGTCTTATATATATTGAAGGCATTTTTATAATAATATAAATGTATAAACAATTGATAAAATTAAAACTGAGCAAAGAAAAAATTATGCTTGCTTTGATTCACGATATTGTATAAATGACAGCAACAGATGACAATTTAATCACCACTGTGTACGACATTGAATTCACCACAGCTTTTTCACTTATTGAACGAGAATCGCATTTTAGCACAAAGTGAATCGAAAAAATGAAAGCAATGCTTGAAAGCGAATGTAAAAACGATTTATTCGATTCACTCTTTCACAGAACCAGAATCGACCCCCAGGTTGCAAATCCGAGAAAAGTCCAGTACCAATCCAAGCGAAGATCATATATACAAACCAAAGATAATGGAATTACAGAGTTACATAAATTTCCAGTGAAAAAGGCGAACTCTTTTCCAGAAAAATTCATGAAGTCACATATATAGTTACATGGTCATTTCTATGATAGGAGAAGTGAATTCGTGAATTCACTCGGAAGATGGCGGAAAATTGGTGAATTCACCACTAAAATTCATAAAATTTTCAAATATCCTGGAAAACTAGTTTCGGCATGTTCACTAGGAAAATTTAGATTATTACGGTTGACAGTTAATTTGCTTGCAGTGAATAACTAATACGTTTCTAACACTTTGCACTGCCTTTTATCAAGCATGGTCAATAAAGTTCCGAACAACAAGCCGTATGTCCACTGGAAAGATATCTATCTCTGTATTCCATTATCTTTGGTAAGCAGCCGCCTTTCCACTGGAAAGTTACATATCTATGTCATTCCATTATCTTTGTTGTAGGTGGAGTTTGTTGACAAGTTCCCTCAGTTTTGCTCTTAGCTGGCAGTCTATTTTATGTAAGTTTTGTTTTTTTTGCATTTACTGGCATCTATTCGCATTCTTTAATTATTATTACCAGAGAAAATACTGAGACCCCCAACTCACAATCCTCTTGCCGCTGGCCCCTCAGTTTTTTTCAAATTCGCCATTTTGTTTTCCTATCGGTGTTATGTCTATTTAGAATCCGTGTGACATGTAAAAACATACAAAAAATATAAATTCAATGCTGCCAACCGCTACCAACCATGGGGGAATGTGATAGAGTTCGAGAATACCACATTTTAAGATAACTGAATGCTATTGGTTGGTTATTATAAATTTAAAAAAAACGATTAATATAATTTGTTTAGTTAATAATGCGATCTAAATGAGATGTTTTATATACTAGAAACATATTAGGACAAATATTGTTCTGTATTTTCTGCTTTTGAATATCATTAACTTCGATTTGATGTGTACATTTTTCTTAAATAACTGAAGAAAAATTGCCCAAAATGTTTTTATTTTCATACAACCATTCTACAGTAATCATTTTTCATAAATATTTTCAGCAAAAGTGCACTAATTCCTAAAATAAAATACTATTTACACGAAACGAATAATTTCAAATTAAACGGACAAAATTCTATGAACGCTGGAAGCAATTTTGCCGACAGCGGAAGTGGGACACGCAAGGTGCGAGTGTGTTGGTGAGTGACAGTTGTCAATACGAATTTCTATGTAACAATACTAACGCACTTAGCGTGTACCACCCCATAGAAATATAGCTTGTAGGCAAGTAACGGAAAATCGGCCGAAGTTGGGGGTCTCAGTATTGTTACATTTGGGCTGGGATTCGAAAAGATAAAACACTATTCTGTTCAACTGTTCCAATAAAGTCTCTTTATTTACACTTTCCAAATATTCACTTATTTATCTCTCAAAACAATATCACTTTAATCAATTCTTCAACGTCTCAATCCAATCGCTTTCTTCTATTACTTCACACTTATTTATTCCGCAACCGATTACTCTTTCGAACTTCACTATCGCTGGTTAAAAATCAACTGTCCTCTCTGTTGTCAACGCGCCCCTTTTATATCCGCGCTGCCACCTATCGGCGAATATTCTAGAAGTGGATAGATTCCAGATGTGTATTCCAACTCCAATTTAGATTGTACTAGAATAACTTGACATTGGAGCTTCCAGTCTCCATTGGAAGTGGAACTTGAAGAGGGAAACAGATTGCCCGATTCACCACAATTCCTAAGTGTCCGATTCACTAAGTGCCTGTCACTAAGTGTCCGATTCACCAAGTACCCGATTTACCACATTATCCCCCTCTTAAACTTGTTCGTCCCGAACAAACTCGCTAGCATTTTCACCATTATAGCGATGAAGGCGATCCACATGAACGACTTTCAGCTTGCCTCTTCCTCGTTGGATGCGATAGACAACGTCGTTGATGTGCGTCACGATTTTATAGGGGCCTTCCCAGTCTTGTTGCAATTTAGGTGATAGGCCTTTTCTTCGATGGGGATTATATAGCCATACCAGATCTCCTTCCTGGAATCCTGTAGTTGTCGTTTTAGTGTCGTACCTGGTTTTCATGCGGTCACTGGCTATCTTAATCTTTTCCCTAGTCCCTCGATGCACGTCCCTGGTGATATCCCTGAGGTCTGCAACATAGTCTTCCTCATTCTTGGGTTCTTCGCATGGGGATCCAAACATCAACTCGCTTGGCAGGCGGACTGTTCGACCAAAGAGTACTTCAGATGGAGTATGCCCTGTGGTGTTATGTACTGCATTTCGATAGGCCAATAAAAACAAGGGAATCTGCTTATCCCAATCTCTTTGGTCATCGGCAACAATCTTAGAGAGGTGTTCATCTAGGGTTCTGTTGAAGCGCTCTACCATCCCATCTGATTGTGGATGAAGGGGTGTTGTCCTTGTCTTGTGAATCCCGAGTAGCTGGCACACTCCTTGGAAAATCTTGGACTCGAAGTTTCGTCCCTGATCCGAATGCAGTTCCATCGGTACACCGAACCTGCTTACCCAGTTATAGACAATTTGCTCCACCACGGTTTTAGCTTCTTGGTTAGGGATAGCAAATGCTTCAGGCCACTTACTGAAGTAGTCCATAACAACAAGGATGTAACGATTTCCATTGTTCGTTTCAGGAAACGGTCCCGCAATATCAATTGCTATCCTTTCGAAGGGAGCTCCAACATTGTATTGATGCATCTTGCCTCGGACTTTAACTCTCGGGCCTTTGCTGGCCGCACATGTTACGCATTTCCTGCACCAATTCTCAACATCCTCCCTTGCATGGACCCAGTAGTAGCGTTCCCGTACTTTATCGAGTGTTTTATTTACTCCCAAGTGGCCTCCAGACACTCCATCATGCAATTCCCTTAGCACTTCGATAACTTTCGACCTGGGCAAAACAAGCTGCATTACGAAAGACGTTCCATCCGAGCTTTCCCATCTTCTTTTTAGAATTCCGTCTTGTACATGAAGGGAGTCCCACTGCGCCCAGTATGCCTTCAGCTCCGGGCTCCTATGTGATATCTCCTGCCAGTCTGGTTTTCCTTCATGCTCCTTCCAGGCGAGAATCGGTTCGATATCCGGATCTTCCATTTGAGCCTCCCGGATTTCACGCGCACTCCAGCCACTGTTGGGGTTAGCTCTCACCCTTTGAATGGACACGACTTCTTTTTCCTCATGTCGTAAGCAATGTTTGCAATCTGCTTTGCACGGTCGACGGGAGAGAGCGTCTGCATTAGAGTGAAGACTTCCCTTTCGATGTTGTATTTCGTAGTCGTACATCTGTAACCGTTCGATCCACCTCGCGACTTGTCCTTCAGGATTTTTAAAATGTAGCAGCCATTTTAAAGACGCATGGTCTGTGCGAAGGATGAATTTCCGCCCATAAAGGTACTTGTGGAAATGTTTTGTTGCCAATACCAGAGCAAGGAGTTCGCGCCTGGTAACACAGTAGTTCCTTTCTGGTTTTGAGAGCACTTTGCTGAAGTACGAAACTACCTTCTCTTGGCCATCGTGCACCTGGGAAAGAACGGCTCCAATTCCCACATTACTAGCGTCTGCATCCACAATAAATGTTTTCCCAGGAGTGGGGTACGCTAATATGGGGGCGTCGCACAACTGTCGCTTAAGTTCTTTGAAGCTCTTCTCGCACTCACCTGACCATTTGAATTGTTTGCCTTTTTCTGTCAGTTGATGCAGACTCTTTGCGATCCCGGCAAAGTCCTTTACAAATCGTCTATAATAGGTCGCAAGTCCCAGGAAGCTTCTCAGTTGATGTTTGTCTTTAGGAACCGGCCAGTTTTTCACTGCATCGACCTTCTCTGGATCAGTCTTCACTCCTTCGGAAGAGATGATGTGTCCGAGATATTTCACTTCTGGTCTAAATAGAGCACACTTCTTCGGGTTCAGTTTTAGTTGCGCACTTCGTAGCCTTTTGAACACTTCCTTTAGGTTGTCTCGATGTTCGTGAAATGTTTTTCCTACCACGATGACATCGTCCAAGTAGACCAAACAGGTTTTCCACGTGAGTCCCAGCAAAACGCGCTCCATTAGACGTTCAAATGTTGCTGGAGCATTGCACAGTCCAAATGGCATTACTGTAAACTGCCAGAGTCCGTTACCTGCTGTGAATTCGTTTTCTCACGGTCTTCTGGATGGATCTGTACTTGCCAGTAGCCACTCTTCAGATCAAGAGTCGAAAACCATTTAGCTCCAGACAGTGTGTCCAGGGTATCGTCAATTCTTGGCAGGGGGTAGCTGTCCTTCTTGGTGACGTTGTTTAGCTGACGATAGTCCACGCAGAATATCGTACTTCCGTCTTTCTTCTTGACCAGGACGACCGGTGATGCCCACGGACTTTTCGAGCTTTCAATCAGTCCCTCCTTTTCCATCGTCGACACCATTTCTGCAACCTCCGTCTGCTTAACCAATGGTAGTCGTCTGGGAGGCTGTCGAATTGGTCTCGCATCTCCGGTATCGATTCGGTGTTGTACGAGATGTGTTCGGCCATACTCGCCTGTCTGCGAAGCAAATATATCAGCGAACTCGTTGATAAGACTCCCGGCCCTGGGCCGCTGCTCCTGATCCAGCTCACACTCTCCGAGTATATTCTTGTTTATTTCCGATACCTCCGTAGGTCTAACTGGTTTCGCAGGACTTTCGATGGACAACTTTGTAACCGCCGTAATCGGTACGCACTTTCCGATAACTTCCCCTTGCTTCAGCTTCACGCTTTTATGCTCCACATTGAGGACACGAACGGGAACCAAGTTGTTTTTGGGTTCAACGAGCATCTTTCCCACGATATAGCTCTGATAATGGTTTTCTGGATCTGGCTCGATTAGATAGAATCGGTGGCTCCCATGATCACCTTCCAGCCTTGTCCAAATCACTGTCTCTGACGAAGGTGGTAGTATTTCGTCCTCACTTACAACTGTCCTTAGAGCTGCGACGTTCTCGTTCCCGTAAACCATAGGAATCTCGATGTTCTTATACTTTAGAACTTGCATACCGATGTCGAGTACTACATCGTGCGCCTTCATAAAGTCGATTCCGATGATGCATTCGTCACATATATCAGCCACTAAAAATGCATGGGAGAAGACTATTCCTGCAAGATTTATCGTCAAGAGTACCTCACCATACACCTTTACCGTTGCTCCAGTTGCAGTTTTTAGACAGTAGCTGCTGGTGTTGTGCAGCCATGATTGGCGAACGATGTCCTTTCTGATTATGGAAGCGGTGGCACCTGTATCAATTGTGGCGACATATTTTTTCTGGCCGATATGTGCTTCCACTGTCAAGCTCCTGTTACATCGTTTGGTCTGGGAAACCTGAATTATAGTCCTGGGGGCGTCGATTCCAGAAACCAGCTTCTGCCCCGCGAAGTTGGTTCTTACTCGTTTCCCGACTGACGGCTTTGTGATGTTCCATCCGCCGAATGTTCAGGTGCCTCCTCGTTACGACTCCTAATTCTGCAATGTGGACAACTTCCTTGTCTACGTTCAGCTCTGCACTGCCGTTGTAGATGTCCAATTTTGTTGCAGTTCCAGCAACGGATCGGTCCCCTGCGAGAATCATTCCGGTCTACTACTTCTGTTCTCTGGCATGAGCATTCAACGGATGTTATTTCTCTTACACGGTGAAACCCTTGAGATGCTTGGTCAGCAGCTTTCATCGTTAAGGCAAATGCCAGTGCCTCAGGAAGAGTTCTCTTTCCAGCCATGCGTAGAGCCATCTGTAGTTGTCTGTCTTCTATGGCTTGTGTAAAAGCTTCAATAGCCATTTCATTGATGACATCTTCGCCGGCATTGGGATATGACAAATGCGCTAGCCGTTCGATATCCGCTTGCAACTGCTGGAGTGTTTCTCCCCTCTTCATGATTCTACTGCGCAGTTGCACTCTATACACTTGCTGCATATGGTCGTCGCCAAATCGCATCTCAATAGCTTTAACCAAAGTGTCGTAGTTGCGTTGTTTTTCTTCTGAAACCGTTTGAAGCAACTCTGCAGCTGAGCCTCGTAATGCGAGCGTTAGTGCAATCGACTTTTCCTTGTCGTCCCATCCGTTGGTCGTTGCAGCTGCTTCGAACTGTCTCTTGTAGATTGGCCACGATGTTTGACCATCAAAAACGGGTGGTTGCATCTCTTTATTTCTTGGGCAGTCAGTAGAATATTCTCGAGCCTTCTGTTTCTTGACTTTCTCGAGCTCTTTGGCTATGTTCTCGATGTTTGTTTCGAGCTCTTCGAATTTGGTATCATGCTCGTTTAATTTTTCATCAATTGCATCGATTTTTACTTCGAGAACATTCTTAAATTCTTCCACGGCATCTTTTTGTGCGGCGACAATGGAATTTTTCTGTTCTTCAAGGGAATTCCTGCGAACTTCAATTCCATAGAATTCTTTTGTTCTTCTAGAGAATTCTTTTGTTCTGCGAATTTCGATTCCATGGAATTCTCTAGAGAATTCTTCTGTTCTTCCATCTTGGCAAGAAGTAATTCCATCATAGCGCTAATATCAATGTCTGTACTTACTTGTTCTTCTACCACGTCGAATAGCATGGATTTCGGATCTGCTCCCTCGCATTCGACAGCTTCCTGCAGACGAAGTATGAGGTCACTTTTTCCTCCAGCTGTGGAGAGATTCCGCTTTTCTAGTTCACTTTTTTTTTTTGGTCTTAGTAGCACTTACACACTTAGCACAGAATAAGTTTTATCCCACTTCTGACACCAATGTTACATTTGGGCTGGGATTCGAAAAGGTAAAACACTATTCTGTTCAACTGTTCCAATAAAGTCTCTTTATTTACACTTTCCAAATATTCACTTATTTATCTCTCAAAACAATATCACTTTAATCAATTCTTCAACGTCTCAATCCAATCGCTTTCTTCTATTACTTCACACTTATTTATTCCGCAACCGATTACTCTTTCGAACTTCACTATCGCTGGTAAAAAATCAACTGTCCTCTCTGTTGTCAACGCGCCCCTTTTATATCCGCGCTGCCACCTATCGGCGAATATTCTAGAAGTGGATAGATTCCAGATGTGTATTCCAACTCCAATTTAGATTGTACTAGAATAACTTGACATTGGAGCTTCCAGTCTCCATTGGAAGTGGAACTTGAAGAGGGAAACAGATTGCCCGATTCACCACAATTCCTAAGTGTCCGATTCACTAAGTGCCTGTCACTAAGTGTCCGATTCACCAAGTACCCGATTTACCACAGTATTGTCTCTGATTATTACGGTGATTTAGGCCAAATTGGAGATGTACAAATCTTCAATCTTTTTACGAAATCTAAGCAGAGTAAAAGTTTGAACAAAAATTATATTGTTAGTGCTTAAGTGACGAAGGTAAGACAGTATAATTAAAACGCTACACGCTACAAAATACGAAATTTTACCCTAGGAAATCGATAGTAAAGTCCGTAAGGAAGTTGATGCAGCCACTGCAGCCGCAAAGGCTGACAAAGAAATTCACTTAGAAGAACTCTGGACCGATGTGTACGCAGAGAACCTTGAACCAAAGATTCGTAATATCAATGGTTTTACTTTGCAACACCGAGTATTAGGAAAAGGAGGTGTTAATGTCTAACATCCGTAATGTTTGTTCTTCTGAATAAAAATATCTACATTACGCGGCATTTAAATGCAGATCCCTCCCATTTGATACAAAAATAAAGTATAAACGAGCGGTTGTGACAAGATGCTATGTTTTGTGTAAATTCAGTAACGCATCACTCGCATCATGATGCTCATGACACTTTGCAAAATGTTGAATGAACTATTGGCATCACTTTCAACGTCAAGTGTTCATTATTGCAAAGTTGATCAAACTAAACCGCAAACGTACGAAAAAAGCATCGCAGAAATACCTGATTCGAGAAAAATGTCGGAGTGAAAGAAAAGTAAGTAAATAAACAATTTTATTAATATTAGATAGATACATATGCGCCAGACAAATTTATAATTTTTTGTTGAATTCTTTATTTTAATTTTTTTCGGAAAACAATGAACGATTTACTACCGTTTATAAAGTTAAGTTCATTGAGAAGTAATATATATATATATAAATAATAATAATATAAATAATAACAAAAAATAGGAAATCCACAAAGTATCCGGTGATCTGTCAAATATCATATGTAAATCAATAATGCCCTATCTTTCGTTCGGGCACAATATTCGGTACTTTTTATAGATACTTTCCTTTGATTTCTAATACTTTATAATTGATTATATTATTATAATTGAGTGCATTTGTTTAATAAGATACCTTTCAAATTATTCAATAAACATAACACAGTTTATTAGAATTCTTTTTTGCAAATCAAACCTTGTTGGTGGTGTAAAGATCACAATTATTTAATCGTTAGCAAGTGAATATCTTCGCAAGTAGAAATAATAGCCTGTTAATTAATCATGCTTATTTTGACATTCGAACGAATAGCCAATTCATACGAATGTCTCTATTCGTTCGAATGAACTTGCGTGTATTTTAATAGACATTCGTTCGAATGTCAAAATAAGCATGAATTTCAAAAATGGCTGTCACGTAGGAGGCCAAAGCATTTAAAGAACCTATCGCTTCCGTTTTTGAGTTTCAATTTGCAACGAGAAAGTACTTGCGAAAAGAAAAGAGTCTTTGCGTAAACTGCCAGACTAAAGTTGATTATTGGTAAGGCCGAATGTGCCTTGCAGCCAAATTGCTGTGAATATTGTTTAGGCTTGATTTTGAGCCTCTGTGGTTAATATACAGGCCAATTCTATGCCACTTATATTTTCACAAATGAACCAAATTCAAAAAAAAAACCCTTAGTTTAGGTTTTGAATTTCCACCTATAAATCTAAGAAGGAAATATTCCGGGGGGAATCCGATCAAATTCCTTGGGGAATTTTTCTTCACGATACCAATTTATTCCGGAGGGAATTTTTTCCCTTCTTCGAAATTCATTGCCGATACCTGTTTTTGAAAAATGAGAAATATTCCGGGGGGAATTTTGTTCACGATAGCCCTGATTATCTTTGCTTGAAAGTTGCAACCAGGGGGTCGATTCTGGTTCTATGAAAAAGTGAAACGAAAATGTTTTCACCCTTTCACCGCAATTTCGATTCTCGTTCTATGAAAAGGTGAAACCAAACGTCAAAACTTTTCATATGAATAACTTCTTTTCACGGCCCAATTTGCCAGTGAATCTCTAAGTGAAAGGGTGAAAATGGAGAATTTGACAAAAAAAAAAACAAAGGAAAAAGCGTAACGCAAGCTCAAAAGGAGTACTTAGTGAGCTTCTTAGAAATCAATTTGGAAATTGCCCATGACAGGTATAAGAAACAAGTTTAAACACTTATTGCAACGATTTTTAATTCTTTTTGTAGATTTATTTCAGCAGACGGAGCAAACGCAAGAACTAATGCATGGAAAAGCCTTGCAAAGGACCTCAATTCCTTGGGGGGAGCTTATAAGAGCGATGAGCAGTGGAGGAAGACTTGGGGTGATTTAAAGTAATTATACATATGAGATATTGTTTGTTAAAGTTTTTAAGTTTTGTGTTTTCAGACGAAACAGCAAGAAAAAATATGCTGATATAAAAGAAGCCGAAAACCGCAGTGGCATCAACGGGCTAGCCAGAATCAAGCAGCTAAGTGAACTAGAAGAAAGAGTTGTTCACATAATGTCCGAAAGGAATGTTGAGGGTGATGAGCCAGTTTTTGAAATAGGCATTGACAATACGGACATTGTAAATACAGACATACATAATTTTTGTAGTTGTATATATTATAAATCTTCTTTCTTTTATTTCATAGGATAGAGCAGAATTGGAGGAGTTGCTTCAGGAGGAAAACGATGAAATGTTTAATGACGAAGCTCAACCATCTACCTCAGCAGCCGCGCGACAAGCGCCAACTAGACGGTCAAAGAAAAGGCGGGCACCTTTGTCGCCCCTAAATCAGGAAAACAAATTCCTACAGTTGGAGCAAAAAAGTATTAACATAAAGTGTGAGCGCCTAAAATTGGAAGAAAGGAAGGTGGTAGCTCTAGAGGGGATAGAGAAAACGTTGTCCGAGTTGTGTAATTTCTGTGGCCACAAGGAAAAACAGCATAAGTCACTTTTTGCAATTTTTCAGGAGAGCGGTTTGAATGTTTACCTTTCATTGTGCGTTGTATGGCGCATGTGGTTTTCTTTCTTCTATAATTCAAAAACCGTAATAGATAAAAATGCAAAAAAAATATGGCAAAAAGAATGGAATATTTCGCATACGATGGTGTAAAAAACTCAATTTCGACATAAGTCGACTTATGTTGTTTTTCCTTGTGGCCACAGATTTAATAAAAGAACAAAAAAATTTATCTGAAATAAAATGTTTTTATTTTACTCGATTAAAATTAATTACTAGAGAAATGATTTCTTACAATTTGCTGTCGAACATTTCGCCCTTCAGCTAAAACATTGGGCTCATTATAGTTATAACTTGCAGCAACGTCCGCCTCACCAGCTCCAATACCAGTTTCAGTTGATACGTCTTCGAGCAAAGGAATTCTAGCTCTTATTAACATGTTATGCAAAACAATACACGCATTAATAATAACTCCTGCTTTACCAGGAGCGTAAAATAAAACCCTTTCTGCTGACAAGCACCGAAACCTACTTTTTAAAACGCCTATACACCTTTCAACATGGCTCCTAGTTATTTTGTGTGCCCTGTTAAATGCTTCTTCTGCCTCCGTGTTTGTTTCTGTAAAGGGCGTCATTATCCACGGCTGCAATGGATAACCACTATCGCCGAGTAAATAAAAATGCTTTTCACCGGAAGAATATAAAGATTCCAATGTAGATTTTGTCTTGGAACATCTCCAAATATAAGAATCATGAGCCGTTCCACCGAATCGCGCGTTAGCACTAAATATTAAATAATCTGCTCCACATATTATTTGCACATTTTTCGAATGACCACCTTTTCGACAGTAGTAAACATGTTCTATTTCTTTTCTTGGTGCTGCAATCTTAATATGCGTGCCATCAATCAAACCAATAACACCCAGAAAACCCGCAATATCATAAAAACTTCTTTTTATATCAGAAAACTGCGAAGTACTTGGAAATTTTACATGACGGCTCGCTATGCAGTTCAAACTAATTGCAACCTCTGTAATGCATCGAGATACTGATGTTTGCGACAAGGAAAACAAACTATCCTGACCAACAGCTCGTTGAAAACTTATCTGAGCAAAGAACCGCAATGCGCATAACACTTTAATATGCGATTAAAGTCCATGTTTTCTTGATGATGCTTTAAGAAACGGCTTTAGTTCGTCAATTAGTGTTCTGCATAAATGTTTAGGAAAGCGATACAGTTGTATGAAGTGTTCCTCTGTTGTTACTTCAAATGGATTATCGTTATCTCTCAGACAACGTCTAATAATCCTCATTTGTTTCCTAGAAAACAAAATTGTGTATTTATTTATACAGCACATTAATCACAAATAGAATTCAAACCTCTGCACATTTCTTCGCCTCGTTTCGATAAGAAGTCTTATATATATTGAAGGCATTTTTATAATAATATAAATGTATAAACAATTGATAAAATTAAAACTGAGCAAAGAAAAAATTATGCTTGCTTTGATTCACGATATTGTATAAATGACAGCAACAGATGACAATTTATTCACCACTGTGTACGACATTGAATTCACCAAAGCTTTTTCACTTATTGAACGAGAATCGCATTTTAGCACAAAGTGAATCGAAAAAATGAAAGCAATGCTTGAAAGCGAATGTGAAAACGATTTATTCGATTCACTCTTTCACAGAACCAGAATCGACCCCCAGGTTGCAAATCCGAGAAAAGTCCAGTACCAATCCAAGCGAAGATCATATATACAAACCAAAGATAATGGAATTACAGAGTTACATAAATTTCCAGTGAAAAAGGCGAACTCTTTTCCAAAAAAATTCATGAAGTCACATATATAGTTACATGGTCATTTCTATGATAGGAGAAGTGAATTCGTGAATTCACTCGGAAGATGGCGGAAAATTGGTGAATTCACCACTAAAATTCATAAAATTTTCAAATATCCTGGAAAACTAGTTTCGGCATGTTCACTAGGAAAATTTAGATTATTACGGTTGACAGTTAATTTGCTTGCAGTGAATAACTAACACGTTTCTAACACTTTGCACTGCCTTTTATCAAGCATGGTCAATAAAGTTCCGAACAACAAGCCGTATGTCCACTGGAAAGATATCTATCTCTGTATTCCATTATCTTTGGTAAGCAGCCGCCTTTCCACTGGAAAGTTACATATCTATGTCATTCCATTATCTTTGTTGTAGGTGGAGTTTGTTGACAAGTTCCCTCAGTTTTGCTCTTAGCTGGCAGTCTATTTTATGTAAGTTTTGTTTTTTTGCATTTACTGGCATCAATTCGCATTCTTTAATTATTATTACCGCTGGCCCCCTCAGTTTTTTTTCAAATTCGCCATTTTGTTTTCCTATCGGTGTTATGTCTATTTAGAATCCGTGTGACATGTAAAAACATACAAAAAATATAAATTCAATGCTGCCAACCGCTACCAACCATGGGGGAATGTGATAGAGTTCGAGAATACCACATTTTAAGATAACTGAATGCTATTGGTTGGTTATTATAAATTTTTAAAAAACGATTAATATAATTTGTTTAGTTAATAATGCGATCTAAATGAGATGTTTTATATACTAGAAACATATTAGGACAAATATTGTTCTGTATTTTCTGCTTTTGAATATCATTAACTTCGATTTGATGTGTACATTTTTCTTAAATAACTGAAGAAAAATTGCCCAAAATGTTTTTATTTTCATACAACCATTCTACAGTAATCATTTTTCATAAATATTTTCAGCAAAAGTGCACTAATTCCTAAAATAAAATACTATTTACACCAAGGCCGTATCTAGGGGGGGGGGATCACAGGGGTTTGAACCCCCCCCCCGAAATTCTTAACAAGTGCACATTTTTAAAACGAGAACAGAGCAAATCCAAACAAAAATTATCCAATTCGGCCACTTACCTAAATGCAAAAAGGTTCAAATCAAATCAAGCATAGCATTTACTTTTTTCAATTATATTTTTATAATTTTTTATAATTTGTTATGTTGAATATAGCTATTTTTTTATACTGTTACTACTATCTATATATATAAAAATGGATCTTGGTTTGTTCGGATGCTTAAAACTCGAAAACGACTGGACCAAATTGGATACTTCCTTCTGCGGATTTGTTCGTAATTGCTCCGCGAAGGTTTAGGAAAAAAGAAAAATTGAAAAAATTAAGAAAATTGCGCGGAAAATTAGAAAATTAAAGTTTGTATGGGGAAATACACTTTGAAAAAAAATTAACTGGATAGAAATCAAGAAGTGACACTTCAAATAAAAAAAAAAAAATATTTTGAATTTTAAAAGCAATTGTTATTGTCAATTATTTTAATTATTTTCCAAGCAAATTGTTGTCAACAGTTTTGAAGTTTTTTCTTCTTTTTTTTTAAATATAGGTACCTTAAAACTTTGTTCTAATAAATTATGTTCACTATGTTACATTAAGTAACTTTGTGAAATGAAGTAGATAGGTACTTTGATTATACAAAGATGATATTATGGCCGACGATATTTTGCATCGAATTCGCACTGTGACATCGGATAATGAACAGGAGATGTCAGATAAAATGCGCAACAAAGCTTTGATTTGACGCATTTGATCGAGAATTTGAGCGAGAAATGGACTTCGAACGAATCGCATTGAGTCAAGCTGTTCGAACAAATGTGCCAATGTTGAATCCATATATATAAAAATGAATCCCTATTTCCCTTGGTCGCGGCATGACGCGTGAACGGCTGGACCGATTTCGCTAATTTTTTTTTGTTGTGTTTGTTATTGTCAGGAGAAGAATCATATGAAAGAAAAAGTTAAGAAAATTTCGCGGAAAATTAGAAAATTTAAGAATACTAAGCCACCATATTAAATTATATCTAATGTAACCATAGCGCTTTTACAATTCAACCTTATGGCGTTGGCATAACATTGACAGAATGCGTGCTGCAAATATCGTCAACGAGGATGCAAACAAAATAAATATCGTTTAAAACAGATGCTTCGATCGGAATTATTATATTGATAAAATACTTATAAAATATTTAATTTATTATTTTTAACAAAAACTGAATTTCTTAGTGCACATGGTCGGAAAATCCTCAACATGTGGCGTTGTATGCATATGTCGTTTTTCAGTTCAATTAAATTTTCTTTAATAATAATCTTCTTAATTCATACCTATAATTCTTTCGGGATGAAACTCGATGATGATGATATAACTCGATAACCACTGGGTAAATTTTTAGGATTCTTCTTTTGTTTTGTTCGTATTGTTGTATTTCAGGTTAAAGCAAACTTGAAAGATAGGATTTTTGACCCACTATATGGCGTTGTAATCGATCTCCGAAACCACTCACCCGATTTCAATGAAATTTTATAGATTTATATTCTTCGTTCACGCTTGAAGGATAGGATACTTTTGGACCTGATAGGTGGCCCTGTTGCCGATCGCAGAAACAGCGCTACCAAGTTGATTGAAATTTTGTAGATGGATATGGTTGCTTCCAGTTTTAAATTTCGGATAGTTTTTGACCTATAGGTGGTACTTTGAAAAACACAAGCGGGATAAGAAAACGGATTGTGGCACGTCCCATTCAAAAATAAAATCAAACGCTATTTCTAAAGTTGTATAATGAAAATTATTAATGGACGCTGTCCAAATAAAGCAATTTGCGAAATGTGAGCAAGATTTAATACGAAAGGTACGGGCAAAGCCATACAAGTGATGATTTTAAGGGGAAAATTCAAAGGCAAACATTCTTATTCCGCAGATTTCGCTTATTAAGAACGATTTTCCATTCGGGCGACTTCAATTTCCCGTGCGTCTCGCTTTCGCTATGACAAATAATTTATTGCAAGGATAATCGATGGATGTTTGTCAATTTTGTGAAAAAGTGGAAGGTTGGACGACACGTCAAAATCATTGCGGTTTGATTGCAAAAAAATAAACATTGCTATTCATCATTTATTTCTATTGCACTTAATATAACTTTTGAATAAAGAATTTTAATTGGTCGAATTACATAAATTAGCAAGTGCTTGGTGCATGCTCGGAATTTATTAACAAATTAACAAATTTGGGCGAAACGAAGTTTGCCGGGTCAGCTAGTTGTTATAATAAATTTGAAATTTAGGATTATTTTATTTTCCTCAATTGCTTCCAACCTATAAAATAAAAAGCTATTTTTTGAAGATCATATCCCCCCCCCGAAATATTTTTCTAGATACGGCCTTGATTTACACGAAACGAATAATTTCAAATTAAACGGACAAAATTCTATGAACGCTGGAAGCAATTTTGCCGACAGCGGAAGTGGGACACGCAAGGTGCGAGTGTGTTGGTGAGTGACAGTTGTCAATACGAATTTCTATGTAACAATA
Source organism: Cheilosia urbana (assembly GCA_946477585.1). Classification (NCBI taxonomy): domain Eukaryota; kingdom Metazoa; phylum Arthropoda; class Insecta; order Diptera; family Syrphidae; genus Cheilosia; species Cheilosia urbana. The sequence goes on along the minus strand of OX297853.1, from coordinate 68,636,213 downwards.
CTAACGCACTTAGCGTGTACCACCCCATAGAAATATAGCTTGTAGGCAAGTAACGGAAAATCGGCCGAAGTTGGGGGTCTCAGTATTGTCTCTGATTATTACGGTGATTTAGGCCAAATTGGAGATGTACAAATCTTCAATCTTTTTACGAAATCTAAGCAGAGTAAAAGTTTGAACAAAAATTATATTGTTAGTGCTTAAGTGACGAAGGTAAGACAGTATAATTAAAACGCTACACGCTACAAAATACGAAATTTTACCCTAGGAAATCGATAGTAAAGTCCGTAAGGAAGTTGATGCAGCCACTGCAGCCGCAAAGGCTGACAAAGAAATTCCCTTAGAAGAACTCTGGACCGATGTGTACGCAGAGAACCTTGAACCAAAGATTCGTAATATCAATGGTTTTACTTTGCAACACCGAGTATTAGGAAAAGGAGGTGTTAATGTCTAACATCCGTAATGTTTGTTCTTCTGAATAAAAATATCTACATTACGCGGCATTTAAATGCAGATCCCTCCCGTTTGATACAAAAATAAAGTATAAACGAGCGGTTGTGACAAGATGCTATGTTTTGTGTAAATTCAGTAACGCATCACTCGCATCATGATGCTCATGACACTTTGCAAAATGTTGAATGAACTATTGGCATCACTTTCAACGTCAAGTGTTCATTATTGCAAAGTTGATCAAACTAAACCGCAAACGTACGAAAAAAGCATCGCAGAAATACCTGATTCGAGAAAAATGTCGGAGTGTAAGAAAAGTAAGTAAATAAACAATTTTATTAATATTAGATAGATACATATGCGCCAGACAAATTTATAATTTTTTGTTGAATTCTTTATTTTAATTTTTTTCGGAAAACAATGAACGATTTACTACCGTTTATAAAGTTAAGTTCATTGAGAAGTAATATATATATATATAAATAATAATAATATAAATAATAACAAAAAATAGGAAATCCACAAAGTATCCGGTGATCTGTCAAATATCATATGTAAATCAATAATGCCCTATCTTTCGTTCGGGCACAATATTCGGTACTTTTTATAGATACTTTCCTTTGATTTCTAATACTTTATAATTGATTATATTATTATAATTGAGTGCATTTGTTTAATAAGATACCTTTCAAACTATTCAATAAACATAACACAGTTTATTAGAATTCTTTTTTGCAAATCAAACCTTGTTGGTGGTGTAAAGATCACAATTATTTAATCGTTAGCAAGTGAATATCTTCGCAAATAGAAATAATAGCCTGTTAATTAATCATGCTTATTTTGACATTCGAACGAATAGCCAATTCATACGAATGTCTCTATTCGTTCGAATGAACTTGCGTGTATTTTAATACGACCCAAACGCAAAATAGTTGGTCCTCCCACTTTTTCGCACTTGGAAACTTCTATATTATTAGTTTAACATACATACATATTTAATTTTTACAAAAAAAAAAAAAAAAAACTTCATAGACAATATTATACTCTTTGATTGAATTACTGATAGAAATAAGCAATATCGCAACAAATACCGTTAAAACTGTATGCTTTCTCATTTGTTAATGAGTGCAAAATAGTTGGTCTACGTCATTCGTGATGCAAAAGAGTTGGTCTACTCCACATCATGGTATGATTAAGTTAACCGTTAGGAAAAATTAAGCAAAAACAAGCATGTTCTTGCTTTGGCAAGTTATAAGTGTACCTGTGCAATAAGTTGAAATTCATTTGTTGGGTTATCTTGGCACGTGGTGTTCCCTTGTCTAAAGATCTTAGGGAATCAATTATAAAAGCTTTTGAAAATGGCTTTTAAAACTACAAAATTGCAACAAATTTCAATCTCCCTCGTTCATCAGTACAGAATATTATTTCGTTCTTTACTAAGATGGGTAACATTAAAACCCGAAAGAAAACTGGGCGGCCACCGATAGCTAGAGCCCGCGATTGTAGGGTATTAAAAAAAAAATTAAGGAAAATCGCCGTCAAACTGCTGCTGGGGTAACTGTAGAGTGGAAAATCCGCATTAAAAAAGAAATATCCGTCGACACTTGTAAGCACAACATGAAGAAAATAGAATATAAATTTTACAAGGTTTGTTTTAAAATCTTTTCTTTGTTTTGCATTGTGATTTTTTCAATCCATATTAATAGGCGAAAGAAAAGCCTCTTCTTACGCCAAGTCAAAAGAAAAGGCGACTTGAATGGGCTAAAGAGCACACAAATTGGACCTTACATCAGTGGCGGGAAGTAATTTGGAGCGATGAATCCAGATTTGAGGTTTGTGTTGGCGATGAGCGAAAGCATGTACTTCGCACCTCCAAAGAAGCTTTCCATAAAGACTGTCTGAAACGAACGATCAATTTTCCAGCATCGCAAATGATATGGGGATGCATGTCTGGGCGTGGTGTTGGTAGATTATGTTTTGTTGACGGCCTTGTGAATTCTGCGAAATATCGCAACATCTTGGAAGATCATCTGCTTCCAACAATAACACAATCTTGCCATACGGCAAAGGCAACTAAAGCCTGGTTATCTACTGAAGCCATTCCTTTAATGGAATGGCCATTCAGCAGCCCTGATCTTTCGCCAATCGAAACTCTATGGCACAAAATGAAACAAAAGTTAAGACAGCAACCAGCAAGGACCCGCACAGATCTACGATAGACTATCAATAATATTTGGCAATCATTTACAACCGGTGATTGCCAAAAACTTGTGAACACATTGCAACAGCGAATCCAAGCAGTGATAGCAAAGAAAGTTGATGTAACGCAGTGGTAAAAACACATTTTAAATTCTTAGACCAACTATTTTGCGCTCAAACAAAAGATGAAAAAAATATTATTTATGTTTATTCACTAATAACTTCAAGTGCTAACAACTTGTTGATTAAATTTTTGTTTTATTTGTAACAAAAATATAAATAAAAATTTATTTTCGTAAACAAAACTTTTTATTTTAAGAAACAAAACAATTTTGAATTTCTAAACAGAATGTATTCGTAATCAAATAACATAGACCAACTATTTTGCGTTTGGGCTCGTAGACATTCGTTCGAATGTCAAAATAAGCATGAATTTCAAAAATGGCTGTCACGTAGGAGGCCAAAGCATTTAAAGAACCTATCGCTTCCGTTTTTGAGTTTCAATTTGCAACGAGAAAGTACTTGTGAAAAGAAAAGAGTCTTTGCGTAAACTGCCAGACTAAAGTTGATTATTGGTAAGGCCGAATGTGCCTTGCAGCCAAATTGCTGTGAATATTGTTTAGGCTTGATTTTGAGCCTCTGTGGTTAATATACAGGCCAATTCTATGCCACTTATATTTTCACAAATGAACCAAATTCAAAAAAAAAAACCCTTAGTTTAGGTTTTGAATTTCCACCTATAAATCTAAGAAGGAAATATTCCGGGGGGAATCCGATCAAATTCCTTGGGGAATTTTTCTTCACGATACCAATTTATTCCGGAGGGAATATTTTCCCTTCTTCGAAATTCATTGCCGATACCTGTTTTTGAAAAATGAGAAATATTCCGGGGGGAATTTTGTTCACGATAGCCCTGATTATCTTTGCTTGAAAGTTGCAACCAGGAGTTACATGTTCCCAAGATCCATACAACATGAATGTATGAAACATGAGCAAGCCACGTGACGGCAAGTAAACATATTTACCAATTTTGCACACGGCCTGCACCTGCAAATCAGCAAGTGCGGCTGTATAACAGGACTAAGCAAATGTGGTAAATGTGTTTACCATATCCAAGCCAGCTTGCAGCTGCCTATCAAAAAGTCATGTTCCAACAACGGAACTAATAGAAAGAAGCAGTGAACATGTTATAATATGCATGCACTGCCTGCAGCTGTATAACAGTTTAAGCGAGGAGTCTAATTTCTGTTGTCTAGCTGTTGTGTGTTGTGTGTTACATATATATTCTTTGCTTTGTTTTGCTATTTAAAACCAAGTATAAATATGAGCCAAGACGATTGGTTTAGTTCAGTTCAAGTTTGACCATCGATAGATGATAGTTATTATAAAAGTTAAATGTCATTTAAAAAATAAATGTAAAAATAAGTGTTCTATTAATATTGAAGATATTTAAATAAAGTGTAAACAAAAAGTTTTAAATAATTGTTTTATTCGAGTCACACACGTTACTGGCGCAGTCGGAAAAAACGAAAAAAAGAAGAAAAAAAAAAAAACATTTTAAGAGTGGTGAAAAATATGTATAAGACAATAAGTGAAAAAAAAACAAGAACTCATTCCATTTCAAAGAAAAGTCATCATCGGAATCAACAGCCTAGCAGAAACACCTTTAAGAAGCAAAATAAAATAAAAACAGAGGTATGGCAAATTTTAATTTACTTGAACTCGTAAGAGAAATCGCGGATTTCACGGGATTAGCAGAAGAATTAGATTTATTTATTAAGCAAGTTGACTATATTTATACATTTATACAAACTCTAGATGAAAGTTCAAGAGGCTTTTTAGATTTAAGAATACGACAAAAAATTAAAGGCAAAGCCAATTTAATTTTAATTAATAATAATAATCCAACTCATTGGCCTTTAATAAAAAATGTGTTAAAATCTAACTGTGGTGTAAACGAAAGTGTCGAAAATATTGTTAATGAAATAAAAGTTTTAAAATTTGAAAACTCAGTTGAAGAATTCTTTGAAAAAAATTTAAATCTTTTAACAAAGTTGAATATAAAATCTTCTTTGAGTTCGGATATCCCGACGTGGTTTAATAGCGGACAGAATGAGGAAATTGTTTTAAAGCTATTTATTAGCAAGTTACCTAGTGAACCAAAATTAATTCTCAATGCTAGGAACCCATCAAACTTAGCAGAAGCAAAAGCTATTCTTGTTGAAACTGACAATTTTTTTAAGCAGTTTTATAACAATTACAATACACAAATAAAAACTCAGAACAATCTAAACTTTCCCATCAATAGCAATTTCATATATAGGCATTCTAATTCTAATCCACAAAACTTTAGACCCATAAATAGAAATGTACAACAGACAAATTCAGTAAATATTAACAGGCAAGCTTATCCAAGGAATACAGAAAATTATCGAAGTTATCGGCCAGAATATTTTCAACAGAATAGGGCACATAACTTCCAAAATATTACAAATGGCTCAGGTTATAATAATCCAAATAACTCAGTCCATATAAATAATAGAACTAACAACTCAGGGATCAGGCACAATACTCGGGGCTCAGAATCTTTTAGAAATAGAAATCAAAATATGGAAGTAGACCCCATACAGACAGACAGCTCTCATGAAGGTCAGTTGCAAGAAAATATCCAAGCTGAACATTTCAATGATTCACGATTTCAAAATTATTCAATCAACCACCTCAGAGCTCTTCCTTGCATAATAGTGAGAACTAATTCAAGTCCATTAAAATTGCTTATTGATTCCGGAGCAACTACATCGGTTATACAAAAAGGTATATTTCATAGTTCCTACAAAACGGAACTTGAAAAGCCACTGATACTTAAGTCTATCAGTTCGAGGTCGTGTATTAACACAAAAATAACGATTCCACTTTTTAAGGAGTTCAACAGACCTTTAGCAAAAATCGAAATGCTTGAAACAGAATTATATAGTGATTTTGATGGCATAATTGGATGTAATGTTTTAAAGCCTTTACAATCAAAAATCCATTTTTCTAATTCACAGCTTATAACAAAAGAAGCTACAATACCATTAGTTTTTAGCAATCTTCCAACTCCATTTTCACAAGATGAGATTCATGTCATCAGTCAAAATGAAATTAATTTTGAAAAAACCCGATATATATAATATAATCTTAAGGTCCAAATCGACAAATATAACTTTTTAAAGCGTGAAACTGAGTATCTGGGACACATAATTTCCGAGGAAGGTATAAAGCCCAATCCTAATAAAATCAAATTGATTAAACAGATAATAGTACCCCAGACCATAAAACAAATAAAATCGTTTTTAGGAGTCACACGATTTTATAGGAAATTCATTAAAGACTACTCAAAAGTAGTCCTCCCAATGACAAAATACCTTTAAAAAGGCATTAAAATAGACGTTAAAAACAAGCAGTACATAGAGTCTTTTAACAAGCTTAAAAAACTCTTATGTACCTGCCCAGTTTTGAACAAATCACAATGGGAAGAACTAAAACAAAGAATTCATTCAAATAAAGAAAAAAAAATAAACAAAATTAACAATACACGAGTAGATACAACACAGTATAGAGATCGTGAATTAGTTAAGAATTTAGGCTTTCATAACATTAAATACTTACCACGATATATAATAAAAGATGTTAAACGAAAAGACAAAACTTATTTTGAAGATAAAGATGGATTTAAACGTGATAGGCAAGTTGTAAAAAGAAATTATAAACACGAGAATCCAATCGAAAATATACAATTTGATAGAAGGCTTACAGGAAGAGATTACACCAAAAGAAAAAAAAAATAATAATAACAATGTAATTCTTGTTTAATTCTTGCAAACAAAAAATAAAATTGTAATAATAAATTAATTTGATGTTAAACAGCCTCATATTATTATACTATAAGCCTTTATTATTGTTAGAATATAAACTTAATTTAGTTAACACCCTTCCGTGTACATTGGTTTTATTTGAATAATATCTAAAATTTAATTTAATTTAATTTAAATCTAACTACGTACTAAATATTTAGACTTATTAGTTAAGCACATGCATTTCCTAACAATTATATTAATACAAATAAATCTAAGAACATACATAAAATTCTAAACCAATAGCAAGCAAAGTAAAGAATTAAGGAAGAATAGTTACGCATACGCCACAGTAGCCCGTATACATAATAAATACCGATGCTGGCAATTAATAAATATAGACAAATCTGATCAACGTTGCAAAAAAAAAAAAAAAAAAATAACGTATGGACATTCACGTCTTATCAACACGTTCTCTCCATACTACGGTTGGAGGAGTTACATGTTCCCAAGATCCATACAACATGAATCTATGAAACATGAGCAAGCCACGTGACGGCAAGTAAACATATTTACCAATTTTGCACACGGCCTGCACCTGCAAATCAGCAAGTGCGGCTGTATAACAGGACTAAGCAAATGTGGTAAATGTGTTTACCATATCCAAGCCAGCTTGCAGCTGCCTATCAAAAAGTCATGTTCCAACAACGGAACTAATAGAAAGAAGCAGTGAACATGTTATAATATGCATGCACTGCCTGCAGCTGTATAACAGTATAAGCGAGGAGTCTAATTTCTGTTGTCTAGCTGTTGTATGTTGTGTGTTACATATATATTCTTTGCTTTGTTTTGCTATTTAAAACCAAGTATAAATATGAGCCAAGACGATTGGTTTAGTTCAGTTCAAGTTTGACCATCGATAGATGATAGTTATTATAAAAGTTAAATGTCATTTAAAAAATAAATGTAAAAATAAGTGTTCTATTAATATTGAAGATATTTAAATAAAGTGTAAACAAAAAGTTTTAAATAATTGTTTTATTCGAGTCACACACGTTACTCAGGGGGTCGATTCTGGTTCTATGAAAAAGTGAAACGAAAATGTTTTCACCCTTTCACCGCAATTTCGATTCTCGTTCTATGAAAAGGTGAAACCAAACGTCAAAACTTTTCATATGAATAATTTCTTTTCACGGCCCAATTTGCCAGTGAATCTCTAAGTGAAAGGGTGAAAATGGAGAATTTGACAAAAAAAAAACAAAGGAAAAAGCGTAACGCAAGCTCAAAAGGAGTACTTAGTGAGCTTCTTAGAAATCAATTTGGAAATTGCCCATGACAGGTATAAGAAACAAGTTTAAACACTTATTGCAACGATTTTTAATTCTTTTTGTAGATTTATTTCAGCAGACGGAGCAAACGCAAGAACTAATGCATGGAAAAGCCTTGCAAAGGACCTCAATTCCTTGGGGGGAGCTTATAAGAGCGATGAGCAGTGGAGGAAGACTTGGGGCGATTTAAAGTAATTATACATACGAGATATTGTTTGTTAAAGTTTTTAAGTTTTGTGTTTTCAGACGAAACAGCAAGAAAAAATATGCTGATATAAAAGAAGCCGAAAACCGCAGTGGCATCAACGGGCTAGCCAGAATCAAGCAGCTAAGTGAACTAGAAGAAAGAGTTGTTCACATAATGTCCGAAAGGAATGTTGAGGGTGATGAGCCAGTTTTTGAAATAGGCATTGACAATACGGACATTGTAAATACAGACATACATAATTTTTGTAGTTGTATATATTATAAATCTTCTTTCTTTTATTTCATAGGATAGAGCAGAATTGGAGGAGTTGCTTCAGGAGGAAAACGATGAAATGTTTAATGACGAAGCTCAACCATCTACCTCAGCAGCCGCGCGACAAGCGCCAACTAGACGGTCAAAGAAAAGGCGGGCACCTTTGTCGCCCCTAAATCAGGAAAACAAATTCCTACAGTTGGAGCAAAAAAGTATTAACATAAAGTGTGAGCGCCTAAAATTGGAAGAAAGGAAGGTGGTAGCTCTAGAGGGGATAGAGAAAACGTTGTCCGAGTTGTGTAATTTAATAAAAGAACAAAAAAATTGATCTGAAATAAAATGTTTTTATTTTACTCGATTAAAATAAATTACTAGAGAAATGATTTCTTACAATTTGCTGTCGAACATTTCGCCCTTCAGCTAAAACATTGGGCTCATTATAGTTATAACTTGCAGCAACATCCGCCTCACCAGCTCCAATACCAGTTTCAGTTGATACGTCTTCGAGCAAAGGAATTCTAGCTCTTATTAACATGTTATGCAAAACAATACACGCATTAATAATAACTCCTGCTTTACCAGGAGCGTAAAATAAAACCCTTTCTGCTGACAAGCACCGAAACCTACTTTTTAAAACGCCTATACACCTTTCAACATGGCTCCTAGTTATTTTGTGTGCCCTGTTAAATGCTTCTTCTGCCTCCGTGTTTGTTTCTGTAAAGGGCGTCATTATCCACGGCTGCAATGGATAACCACTATCGCCGAGTAAATAAAAATGCCTTTCACCGGAAGAATATAAAGATTCCAATGTAGATTTTGTCTTGGAACAACTCCAAATATAAGAATCATGAGCCGTTCCACCGAATCGCGCGTTAGCACTAAATATTAAATAATCTGCTCCACATATTATTTGCACATTTTTCGAATGACCACCTTTTCGACAGTAGTAAACATGTTCTATTTCTTTTCTTGGTGCTGCAATCTTAATATGCGTGCCATCAATCAAACCAATAACACCCAGAAAACCCGCAATATCATAAAAACTTCTTTTTATATCAGAAAACTGCGAAGTACTTGGAAATTTTACATGACGGCTCGCTATGCAGTTCAAACTAATTGCAACCTCTGTAATGCATCGAGATACTGATGTTTGCGACAAGGAAGACAAACTATCCTGACCAACAGCTCGTTGAAAACTTCCCTGAGCAAAGAACCGCAATGCGCATAGCACTTTGATATGCGATTAAAGTCCATGTTTTCTTGATGATGCTTTAAGAAACGGCTTTAGTTCGTCAATTAGTGTTCTGCATAAATGTTTAGGAAAGCGATACAGTTGTATGAAGTGTTCCTCTGTTGTTACTTCAAATGGATTATCGTTATCTCTCAGACAACGTCTAATAATCCTCATTTGTTTCCTAGAAAACAAAATTGTGTATTTATTTATACAGCACATTAATCACAAATAGAATTCAAACCTCTGCACATTTCTTCGCCTCGTTTCGATAAGAAGTCTTATATATATTGAAGGCATTTTTATAATAATATAAATGTATAAACAATTGATAAAATTAAAACTGAGCAAAGAAAAAATTATGCTTGCTTTGATTCACGATATTGTATAAATGACAGCAACAGATGACAATTTATTCACCACTGTGTACGACATTGAATTCACCACAGCTTTTTCACTTATTGAACGAGAATCGCATTTTAGCACAAAGTGAATCGAAAAAATGAAAGCAATGCTTGAAAGCGAATGTGAAAACGATTTATTCGATTCACTCTTTCACAGAACCAGAATCGACCCCCAGGTTGCAAATCCGAGAAAAGTCCAGTACCAATCCAAGCGAAGATCATATATACAAACCAAAGATAATGGAATTACAGAGTTACATAAATTTCCAGTGAAAAAGGCGAACTCTTTTCCAGAAAAATTCATGAAGTCACATATATAGTTACATGGTCATTTCTATGATAGGAGAAGTGAATTCGTGAATTCACTCGGAAGATGGCGGAAAATTGGTGAATTCACCACTAAAATTCATAAAATTTTCAAATATCCTGGAAAACTAGTTTCGGCATGTTCACTAGGAAAATTTAGATTATTACGGTTGACAGTTAATTTGCTTGCAGTGAATAACTAATACGTTTCTAACACTTTGCACTGCCTTTTATCAAGCATGGTCAATAAAGTTCCGAACAACAAGCCGTATGTCCACTGGAAAGATATCTATCTCTGTATTCCATTATCTTTGGTAAGCAGCCGCCTTTCCACTGGAAAGTTACATATCTATGTCATTCCATTATCTTTGTTGTAGGTGGAGTTTGTTGACAAGTTCCCTCAGTTTTGCTCTTAGCTGGCAGTCTATTTTATGTAAGTTTTGTTTTTTTTGCATTTACTGGCATCTATTCGCATTCTTTAATTATTATTACCAGAGAAAATACTGAGACCCCCAACTCACAATCCTCTTGCCGCTGGCCCCTCAGTTTTTTTCAAATTCGCCATTTTGTTTTCCTATCGGTGTTATGTCTATTTAGAATCCGTGTGACATGTAAAAACATACAAAAAATATAAATTCAATGCTGCCAACCGCTACCAACCATGGGGGAATGTGATAGAGTTCGAGAATACCACATTTTAAGATAACTGAATGCTATTGGTTGGTTATTATAAATTTAAAAAAAACGATTAATATAATTTGTTTAGTTAATAATGCGATCTAAATGAGATGTTTTATATACTAGAAACATATTAGGACAAATATTGTTCTGTATTTTCTGCTTTTGAATATCATTAACTTCGATTTGATGTGTACATTTTTCTTAAATAACTGAAGAAAAATTGCCCAAAATGTTTTTATTTTCATACAACCATTCTACAGTAATCATTTTTCATAAATATTTTCAGCAAAAGTGCACTAATTCCTAAAATAAAATACTATTTACACGAAACGAATAATTTCAAATTAAACGGACAAAATTCTATGAACGCTGGAAGCAATTTTGCCGACAGCGGAAGTGGGACACGCAAGGTGCGAGTGTGTTGGTGAGTGACAGTTGTCAATACGAATTTCTATGTAACAATACTAACGCACTTAGCGTGTACCACCCCATAGAAATATAGCTTGTAGGCAAGTAACGGAAAATCGGCCGAAGTTGGGGGTCTCAGTATTGTCTCTGATTATTACGGTGATTTAGGCCAAATTGGAGATGTACAAATCTTCAATCTTTTTACGAAATCTAAGCAGAGTAAAAGTTTGAACAAAAATTATATTGTTAGTGTTTAAGTGACGAAGGTAAGACAGTATAATTAAAACGCTACACGCTACAAAATACGAAATTTTACCCTAGGAAATCGATAGTAAAGTCCGTAAGGAAGTTGATGCAGCCACTGCAGCCGCAAAGGCTGACAAAGAAATTCCCTTAGAAGAACTCTGGACCGATGTGTACGCAGAGAACCTTGAACCAAAGATTCGCAATATCAATGGTTTTACTTTGCAACACCGAGTATTAGGAAAAGGAGGTGTTAATGTCTAACATCCGTAATGTTTGTTCTTCTGAATAAAAATATCTACATTACGCGGCATTTAAATGCAGATCCCTCCCATTTGATACAAAAATAAAGTATAAACGAGCGGTTGTGACAAGATGCTATGTTTTGTGTAAATTCAGTAACGCATCACTCGCATCATGATGCTCATGACACTTTGCAAAATGTTGAATGAACTATTGGCATCACTTTCAACGTCAAGTGTTCATTATTGCAAAGTTGATCAAACTAAACCGCAAACGTACGAAAAAAGCATCGCAGAAATACCTGATTCGAGAAAAATGTCGGAGTGAAAGAAAAGTAAGTAAATAAACAATTTTATTAATATTAGATAGATACATATGCGCCAGACAAATTTATAATTTTTTGTTGAATTCTTTATTTTAATTTTTTTCGGAAAACAATGAACGATTTACTACCGTTTATAAAGTTAAGTTCATTGAGAAGTAATATATATATATATAAATAATAATAATATAAATAATAACAAAAAATAGGAAATCCACAAAGTATCCGGTGATCTGTCAAATATCATATGTAAATCAATAATGCCCTATCTTTCGTTCGGGCACAATATTCGGTACTTTTTATAGATACTTTCCTTTGATTTCTAATACTTTATAATTGATTATATTATTATAATTGAGTGCATTTGTTTAATAAGATACCTTTCAAATTATTCAATAAACATAACACAGTTTATTATGCCCAAAACACATGTGCAGAATTTTGCATGCAGTGGAAATAGAACCCACACGTTTAAATGGGAGTGAACACATGTAAATTCAGCATGCGTTGCAGAACTGCAAGTTGTCGCTATTTCTAAATCCACTGCAAACGACAATGCCACCAAAACACAGAAAAATTAAAACTAAATTTGAACGGATTTGGCATCATTGCGTTTGCCGTTTATTCAAATATTTTGTGGCTCACACAAAAATGGAAAATAGAATTTTCAACGAAAACATTATTTCAGCTAATCGGCTAAGGTATAACAACTTTTTGTACGACTGGTAAGCCGATAAAAGCAATACAATTAAGCGAATTTTATTGAATTTCACAATTTTCATTTTCAACGAATTTATTTACAAACAAAAACAAACCAGCTGCTTAGTCGGCGAATGACAGTAGCTGATGCAAGCATGTCAAACAATTTTCTGCACATGTGTTTTGCTTGCAGTACTGCATGCTTCACTGCGTCCAGAAATTCTGCACATGTGTTTTGGGCATTAGAATTCTTTTTTGCAAATCAAACCTTGTTGGTGGTGTAAAGATCACAATTATTTAATCGTTAGCAAGTGAATATCTTCGCAAATAGAAATAATAGCCTGTTAATTAATCATGCTTATTTTGACATTCGAACGAATAGCCAATTCATACGAATGTCTCTATTCGTTCGAATGAACTTGCGTGTATTTTAATAGACATTCGTTCGAATGTCAAAATAAGCAAGAATTTCAAAAATGGCTGTCACGTAGGAGGCCAAAGCATTTAAAGAACCTATCGCTTCCGTTTTTGAGTTTCAATTTGCAACGAGAAAGTACTTGCGAAAAGAAAAGAGTCTTTGCGTAAACTGCCAGACTAAAGCTGATTATTGGTAAGGCCGAATGTGCCTTGCAGCCAAATTGCTGTGAATATTGTTTAGGCTTGATTTTGAGCCTCTGTGGTTAATATACAGGCCAATTCTATGCCACTTATATTTTCACAAATAAACCAAATTAAAAAAAAAAACCCTTAGCTTAGGTTTTGAATTTCCACCTTTAATCTAAGAAGGAAATATTCCGGGGGGAATCCGATCAAATTCCTTGGGGAATTTTTCTTCACGATACCAATTTATTCCGGAGGGAATTTTTTCCCTTCTTCGAAATTCATTGCCGATACCTGTTTTTGAAAAATGAGAAATATTCCGGGGGGAATTTTGTTCACGATAGCCCTGATTATCTTTGCTTGAAAGTTGCAACCAGGGGGTCGATTCTGGTTCTATGAAAAAGTGAAACGAAAATGTTTTCACCCTTTCACCTCAATTTCGATTCTCGTTCTATGAAAAGGTGAAACCAAACGTCAAAACTTTTCATATGAATAATTTCTTTTCACGGCCCAATTTGCCAGTGAATCTCTAAGTGAAAGGGTGAAAATGGAGAATTTGACAAAAAAAAAAAACAAAGGAAAAAGCGTAACGCAAGCTCAAAAGGAGTACTTAGTGAGCTTCTTAGAAATCAATTTGGAAATTGCCCATGACAGGTATAAGAAACAAGTTTAAACACTTATTGCAACGATTTTTAATTCTTTTTGTAGATTTATTTCAGCAGACGGAGCAAACGCAAGAACTAATGCATGGAAAAGCCTTGCAAAGGACCTCAATTCCTTGGGGGGAGCTTATAAGAGCGATGAGCAGTGGAGGAAGACTTGGGGCGATTTAAAGTAATTATACATACGAGATATTGTTTGTTAAAGTTTTTAAGTTTTGTGTTTTCAGACGAAACAGCAAGAAAAAATATGCTGATATAAAAGAAGCCGAAAACCGCAGTGGCATCAACGGGCTAGCCAGAATCAAGCAGCTAAGTGAACTAGAAGAAAGAGTTGTTCACATAATGTCCGAAAGGAATGTTGAGGGTGATGAGCCAGTTTTTGAAATAGGCATTGACAATACGGACATTGTAAATACAGACATACATAATTTTTGTAGTTGTATATATTATAAATCTTCTTTCTTTTATTTCATAGGATAGAGCAGAATTGGAGGAGTTGCTTCAGGAGGAAAACGATGAAATGTTTAATGACGAAGCTCAACCATCTACCTCAGCAGCCGCGCGACAAGCGCCAACTAGACGGTCAAAGAAAAGGCGGGCACCTTTGTCGCCCCTAAATCAGGAAAACAAATTCCTACAGTTGGAGCAAAAAAGTATTAACATAAAGTGTGAGCGCCTAAAATTGGAAGAAAGGAAGGTGGTAGCTCTAGAGGGGATAGAGAAAACGTTGTCCGAGTTGTGTAATTTAATAAAAGAACAAAAAAATTGATCTGAAATAAAATGTTTTTATTTTACTCGATTAAAATAAATTACTAGAGAAATGATTTCTTACAATTTGCTGTCGAACATTTCGCCCTTCAGCTAAAACATTGGGCTCATTATAGTTATAACTTGCAGCAACATCCGCCTCACCAGCTCCAATACCAGGGCTCTCATCGCGTAATTTTTGAAACGATAGTCGTCGAAACGATTGAACACAACGATCTCGTTTTTAGTTTGCTTCATATAACATCATCGTCGTATCGTTCAATCGAATCGTTCGTCGTTTTCATTTTGAACAGTTTGAAAATGACTGTAAACAAACTGACAGCTGAAAAATACAAATATTAAATTTGAATTATATTATTATTTGTTTTCGGTTTCCCTTTAGGAAGTGTGATATTCTTTGCGTTAAATACAAAAATGTAAGTACATAAATCTATTTGAAATATTAAATTGATTTGTAAATTATTAACACTTTAGGACAGCAACTCACAAGCAACTAAGCATTTTGGTGCATTTTATGGAGGAACATCCAAATGTAGCTAAAAACTATATACCCCGAACGACCCAGGGAAGAGCGGAAATGGCCGAGATGTGGAGTGATCTTGCCGGGAAACTGAATGCTACTGGGCTACGTGCTAAGACGACTGTTGCATGGAGAAAAGTAAGTACTTAATTTACCGAATTCAAGCTGTTTTAGTGCGCAGAAATATAAAAAAAATATTCGTATATAGGACGTCGTTATTTTTTTGTGCACAATCGAAAACCATTAAATTTATAAGTAGTATATTTCCTACTACTTATGAATATTTGGTATCTCTAACGTTTATGGTTCTCTAGAGACAGGTGCGAAAGTGTAGCCATTTTCATCAATTTACCATAATAAATGAAAAAGAACTGCCCTCTCGAGACTGCTGTAGAAAGTCAAGATGTGCTACCAATAAGTAATTGGTATCTCTGAATATGTCTCACTTCGACCAACAAAATAGTACATCGCTTTTAATGTTTATATTTTTTGTTCAAAATTTGGTAGTACAAAATGCATCTTGAACTCATTGTTTTCTTTTTTTTTATGTAATATAATGTAATTTCACAATTACAAAATAATAAACAAATATTGCCTTTATGAAGGTGTGGACTGACTACAAATACAGAGCAAAAAAGAAATGTAGCCAAAATCTGCTGTCGCTCAAGAAGACGGGTGGTGGACCATCTGAAGAAGTTCCGATTTCCGAACTTGAAGAAATGGCAATTCAGGCGGCCTCTCTCCGTACTGCTGTGAGCGGCAGCAACTCTAACGTCTTTGGAGCGCCAAATCAAAACCCAATGTGGGAAGAGGATGATTTGGAGGAGGTGGAGGGAAAGAAAGAGGAGGAAGATGAGAACGAAGAGGAAGAGGATGACCCTGCATGCCTCATTGAAACTCTGTGGGAGTTCAGAGGTAGTCCAGTTCCAGTTCCAGAAGAGAAAATCTATTCTGCCAAAGAAGTAACGTTCGAGCCCGTGAAGAAGTAAATTGTTTAATTAAAGAAAATTTCAGGTTTACAAACTTTTTTTTTTTCAAGAAAATCGACAAAGTTTGGCAAAAGTGATACGCCGAATCGTGTTAAGCGACCACTTGCAACCGATTACAAAATGCTTCTAATGGAAAAGCAAATGGAGTTTGATGCCCGGTTTCAAAACAATTTGTTAAGCATATTGACGGAACGAAACAAGCAGGATGCTGCGTTCCAAGAGGGAGTACTAAAATTATTAGCAGAGAGGAACGGTATCGCAAGAAAGCAACTCGAGCAGAGTACGTGGAATTCCACTTACAATCCGCATTATTTTGAATGGTGAGTTTGATTATATCTTTTTTTATACTTTCGTAATCCAACTCTTCTGCCTTCTTTTTCGGGTACTTTGTACAGTGATATGGTGGCGGTAATAGGAAGCAGAACCGTTTGCTTGAATTTTTTGTTTTTTTGTTGTATTATTATTTCTTTATTTGATTACATAGTGTTGCCTTAATTTGAATTATTATTATTTTTGTTAACTAAACGAATAAAATAAACTAATTTGTTTTTGTTTAATAGTAAAACGTATATGTACAGTTTGTATGTTAAAATAGGGATTCTTTAATGTCATTTCGAATTCTTTCGGCCACCTCCTTCATACGACTAGTGGATATTTCTGAGTTGAAGCTTCCAATTGGATCGACATCGTTCATTGCATCACTTTCAATAAAGTTGCTTTCGACATTTTAATGAAGGCAGATGTTGTGTAACGCAGCACAAACATTACCAAAAATCGCAACTTTATTGGGTTGGTATTTACTCTTCCTTTCTTCCAGAAGAATTCTCCATCGACCTACGGTATAAACGAAAACAGAAGTGTATAAAAACCAAATTAACGAACAGTTTTTGCATACCTTTATAGATGCCAATTGTCCTTTCAATAATGTTTCTTGCTTTCGCATGAATACATATTATTAAAATGTGTTTTCTGTGGATCGGTGGATATCCTGTAAGGTGTGAGCAGCCACGGTTCTAGGGGATATCCACTATCACCTAAAAAGTAGTGTGCAGAATGTTTTAAAAAAAAAAAGTTTACAATACTTTTTTTAGTTGCATAATTACCCAAAAGCCAACAATTATGATCACGCTCATTAAAAGAGTTAACGAAAAATGATCGTTCGTTAGAATGTTTCCATACTAATGAATCGTGAGCGGATCCGGCGTACCTTGTGTTTATTGCCATAATTCGCATTTTATGATCACAGCCTTAAAAGTAAACAAATTATTGGTAGGTGGTAATATATTTTTTTGTTTTTAAAAGAACTTACAATCATCGCATTTAAACTATGCCTTCCCTTCCTATTAAAGAAAATGTTTTCATTTTCTCTTGGCCTTTGGAAAAATAAGTGTGTCCCGTCAATGCATCCGACTACTAAAATTTGGAAATATATATATATATATATATATTTAGTTCAATTGATCCAGTGTTACATTAAATATATTAAAGTACCTCCTGGTATGCCATACTTCCGGTAAAACCACTGCTTTGTATCTTCCCTTGATACTTCATTGGCAATTTCCCATTTAATCCACAGTGGACATAACTTTTCTTCCAATGCATTTGATGTATCGGTAAAAATTTCGGAAAGTGCTTTGCCCCTCAGAAACCCCAAAATCGTTACCCGATAGCCATTGATATCCGCCGCCGCCGCCAAGAACTTCAAGAGTAGCGCAAAGTCTTAGTTTTGGAGGAACATATGTACATCGCAGACCGCTTCTTAGATCAATAGTTTCCAATACTAAAACGAAAGCTTCTTTTGAGAGGCGGAACCGTTGAATAAAACTGAAATTAAGAATAAATTCTACAATACCGAAATTAATATTTTCGAACAAATACTTACTTTTTTGTCGGAATTGATAAAGGGTCGGACCTATCCCTTAGAATCCGTCTGCTTCGCAACAGATCCATTTTTGTTTCATCTTCATCAAAAAGTAAAATATTATTATGATGGAACATTTTCACTGAAATATAAAAAAAAATTAGCACCAACTTGTCTATTTAACAAAAACCATACATACCCACTGAAAAAAATAATGACAAATTGTTTTATGATTTGTATTAATTATTAAATTATCGCTCACTCACAAGAAAATATATTTCAAACGATGAAACGATTGCAAAATAGCCGTCGTTCAATCGAATCGTTTCGACGAGGGTATTTGACATTTGAAATAGTAACGTGAAGCAACAAAAAACGATGATCGTTCAATCGTTTCAACGATTATCGTTTTTTGGTTGTTACACGAAGTAGAAGCATCGTCGAGTTTTGGTTTGTATTATTATTGTATCCTGATGGATTTTCCCTATGGTTGTCTTTTCTTGGATATTCATTTTTGGGATTGTATGTAGTAGACTGATTTTTAGAATAATTGACTCATTCGAACTTGGAGAAAATTCACTGGGTTTTAGATTATCGAACTCATACTTAGTGTTTAGGAATAAATTGTTATAATTGGTTTAAATTGTTATCATTGTTTATATTGTTTATTCATTTATTGTTAACTTATCGTTCAAATGATGTACCTTAAATTCTCTGACTCACTGTATTTGTTCAGTGAAAAGTTCTTGTGCCGGTTGGTCGCAACAACAATTCACCTGCTAACATGTTATGCTCTAAGTGTAAGAGATAACAATCGTTGGTGTTGTTATTGCAAATAACATGATATTTGTTACACACTTTTATGTTTATGCTGCATTGCGAATTCTAAAGCGACTTCTCGTTCACTTGGATTTAGCTCTCAGCCGGAACAACAAGAAGCTTTTTTTTTGGTAATAAATTTAGGTGCTGGGTTATACGCTGCGTTCTTCTTCTTTTTTTTGTTGTCGTTCTATTTTCCTGGCAATTCCCTTGAAGGCTAACTACTGTCGGCAGGAAAATCAACAAATTCATCGATTCATACACATAAAACTGGTCCTTCTGCGTCGGATTTAATTAAATTATATTTGGTTGAATCAAGAACTCAAATTCATAGACATTTATATTGAACATTTCGTGAAACTTTATTTGTATGTGAAGAACGCATCAACACGTGTCGGGTTGATTCAAAGACAGCACGAGTAATCGCAGTTTATAATTCAAAGAATTATTCGTAGAAATTTATTTCGGGTGCTCACAGTATTTCGAATTGTTTTAATATGAACGATTTAATGCGTATTCGTGGAACTGCAAAGGGTTGTTTGACTCGTACAGCATCGTTTGCAGATTCAATCGTGCCGGAAACCACTCTAGAATTATTAGAAATAAAATTGATGAAGTTGAATTGTCATCGAGCCGATCATTGTATGAAAATTTGTATAGATAGTATTATTAGTAGCCTGAACTTGCGCGGTACACTGAACCACTGAACGGAATAAATTATTGTTCTTGTCTCTTTCTCAAAACCTCGAAGTAGAAATGTCATTTTTAAGTAAAAAGATAGAACACGTTGCCGAGGAAAGTTAGCCATTTTTGGATTAGTAAAGAGGTTAGTTTTATAATATAATTTTTCGCAGGTTTATAATTTAAAATGTTATTTTAGCAGCAGAAGTTCAGTGTGCCGTACAAGGATTGTTTATTGGGAAGTTGGTAGGATTAGTAAGTTGATCTAAAATATTCTGAATTGTGTAGGTTATATACATATATATTTTGCAGCAAATAAAATCATTCAACAGGAATTGATGTTTATTTTTCCTCAACCATTCCAAATTCACGGCGGCACAACATCATTTTATTTGTAATCCACTCTTTGCGTTCATCTTGTGGATTTATTAAGGAGGATATTATGATGGAACCCCATGGTTGCGGGTCCAAAAGGTGTAAAAGGGCTGATGATGATGACATGGTTGCGTGTGAACGATGTAGGAAATGGTGGCACTACGATTGTGCCAAATTCGATCCTGACAAATTTGACACCGCTACGCCCTGGTTTTGTGCGGATACTAACTGCGCAACTCCCCCAGATGGTGAAGAGAACGTTTCTCTTAGCGGGGATAATGTTCAACCCGTGTCTTCCGGTGACAACGAAGGAGGATTTTCAGTGGACCTTCTAATTGAGGCGGCTTCCGTAGCGCAAGCAACGGTAGCGCAAAGGGATAGCGAGCTGCTGGCGCTTCGAAAGGAGATGGATGCAATGAAGTTGCAGTTAGCCAAGGTCACAGCGGTCGCCGAACAACCAGCGCTAGTTGTTTCCAAGGATTCCAAATCAGAGGTAGTTAGAGATAGGCTGAAATTGATAAAGCAAATACAGGAAAACCATAATTCTTTGGTGGAAAACGTGCAACAAAAGCAGTCAACTCCACTACGCAATGTAGGTTTCAAAGCACCACCACAGATGGAATCTACGTTTCGCGATGCCGATATGGCAAATTTATTGACCATTTTGAACCGCAACAACGTGCAGGAGTTGCCATTGTTTTCTGGAGCCGACAAGCGGGAGTGGCCATATTTCGAGGAAGTTTACAAGTCAACTACAGTTGAAGGTCGGTATAGCGGGAAAAACAGCATAAGTCACTTTTTGCAATTTTTCAGGAGAGCGGTTTGAATGTTTACCTTTCATTGTGCGTTGTATGGCGCATGTGGTTTTCTTTCTTCTATAATTCAAAAACCGTAATAGATAAAAATACAAAAAAAATATGGCAAAAAGAATGGAATATTTCGCATACGATGGTGTAAAAAACTCAATTTCGACATAAGTCGACTTATGTTGTTTTTCCTTGTGGCCACAGATTTAATAAAAGAACAAAAAAATTTATCTGAAATAAAATGTTTTTATTTTACTCGATTAAAATTAATTACTAGAGAAATGATTTCTTACAATTTGCTGTCGAGCATTTCGCCCTTCAGCTAAAACATTGGGCTCATTATAGTTATAACTTGCAGCAACGTCCGCCTCACCAGCTCCAATACCAGTTTCAGTTGATACGTCTTCGAGCAAAGGAATTCTACCTTTTATTAACATGTTATGCAAAACAATACACGCATTAATAATAACTCCTGCTTTACCAGGAGCGTAAAATAAAACCCTTTCTGCTGACAAGCACCGAAACCTACTTTTTAAAACGCCTATACACCTTTCAACATGGCTCCTAGTTATTTTGTGTGCCCTGTTAAATGCTTCTTCTGCCTCCGTGTTTGTTTCTGTAAAGGGCGTCATTATCCACGGCTGCAATGGATAACCACTATCGCCGAGTAAATAAAAATGCCTTTCACCGGAAGAATATAAAGATTCCAATGTAGATTTTGTCTTGGAACATCTCCAAATATAAGAATCATGAGCCGTTCCACCGAATCGCGCGTTAGCACTAAATATTAAATAATCTGCTCCACATATTATTTGCACATTTTTCGAATGACCACCTTTTCGACAGTAGTAAACATGTTCTATTTCTTTTCTTGGTGCTGCAATCTTAATATGCGTGCCATCAATCAAACCAATAACACCCAGAAAACCCGCAATATCATAAAAACTTCTTTTTATATCAGAAAACTGCGAAGTACTTGGAAATTTTACATGACGGCTCGCTATGCAGTTCAAACTAATTGCAACCTCTGTAATGCATCGAGATACTGATGTTTGCGACAAGGAAAACAAACTATCCTGACCAACAGCTCGTTGAAAACTTCCCTGAGCAAAGAACCGCAATGCGCATAGCACTTTGATATGCGATTAAAGTCCATGTTTTCTTGATGATGCTTTAAGAAACGGCTTTAGTTCGTCAATTAGTGTTCTGCATAAATGTTTAGGAAAGCGATACAGTTGTATGAAGTGTTCCTCTGTTGTTACTTCAAATGGATTATCGTTATCTCTCAGACAACGTCTAATAATCCTCATTTGTTTCCTAGAAAACAAAATTGTGTATTTATTTATACAGCACATTAATCACAAATAGAATTCAAACCTCTGCACATTTCTTCGCCTCGTTTCGATAAGAAGTCTTATATATATTGAAGGCATTTTTATAATAATATAAATGTATAAACAATTGATAAAATTAAAACTGAGCAAAGAAAAAATTATGCTTGCTTTGATTCACGATATTGTATAAATGACAGCAACAGATGACAATTTATTCACCACTGTGTACGACATTGAATTCACCACAGCTTTTTCACTTATTGAACGAGAATCGCATTTTAGCACAAAGTGAATCGAAAAAATGAAAGCAATGCTTGAAAGCGAATGTGAAAACGATTTATTCGATTCACTCTTTCACAGAACCAGAATCGACCCCCAGGTTGCAAATCCGAGAAAAGTCCAGTACCAATCCAAGCGAAGATCATATATACAAACCAAAGATAATGGAATTACAGAGTTACATAAATTTCCAGTGAAAAAGGCGAACTCTTTTCCAAAAAAATTCATGAAGTCACATATATAGTTACATGGTCATTTCTATGATAGGAGAAGTGAATTCGTGAATTCACTCGGAAGATGGCGGAAAATTGGTGAATTCACCACTAAAATTCATAAAATTTTCAAATATCCTGGAAAACTAGTTTCGGCATGTTCACTAGGAAAATTTAGATTATTACGGTTGACAGTTAATTTGCTTGCAGTGAATAACTAATACGTTTCTAACACTTTGCACTGCCTTTTATCAAGCATGGTCAATAAAGTTCCGAACAACAAGGCGTATGTACACTCGAAAGATATCCATCTCTTTGTATTCCATTATCTTTGGTAAGCAGCCGCCTTTCCACTGGAAAGTTACATATCTATGTCATTCCATTATCTTTGTTGTAGGTGGAGTTTGTTGACAAGTTCCCTCAGTTTTGCTCTTAGCTGGCAGTCTATTTTATGTAAGTTTTGTTTTTTTGCATTTACTGGCATCAATTCGCATTCTTTAATTATTATTACCAGAGACAAT
Source organism: Cheilosia urbana (assembly GCA_946477585.1). NCBI lineage: Eukaryota > Metazoa > Arthropoda > Insecta > Diptera > Syrphidae > Cheilosia > Cheilosia urbana. The sequence goes on along the minus strand of OX297853.1, from coordinate 68,612,982 downwards.
ACTGAGACCCCCAACTCACAATCCTCTTGCCGCTGGCCCCCTCAGTTTTTTTTCAAATTCGCCATTTTGTTTTCCTATCGGTGTTATGTCTATTTAGAATCCGTGTGACATGTAAAAACATACAAAAAGTATAAATTCAATGCTGCCAACCATGGGGGAATGTGATAGAGTTCGAGAATACCACATTTTAAGATAACTGAATGCTATTGGTTGGTTATTATAAATTTTTAAAAAACGATTAATATAATTTGTTTAGTTAATAATGCGATCTAAATGAGATGTTTTATATACTAGAAACATATTAGGACAAATATTGTTCTGTATTTTCTGCTTTTGAATATCATTAACTTCGATTTGATGTGACATTTTTCTTAAATAACTGAAGAAAAATTGCCCAAAATGTTTTTATTTTCATACAACCATTCTACAGTAATCATTTTTCATAAATATTTTCAGCAAAAGTGCACTAATTCCTAAAATAAAATACTATTTACACCAAGGCCGAATCTAGGGGGGGGGGGGGATCACAGGGGTTTGAACCCCCCCCCCGAAATTCTTAACAAGTGCACATTTTTAAAACGAGAACAGAGCAAATCCAAACAAAAATTATCCAATTCGGCCACTTACCTAAATGCAAAAAGGTTCAAATCAAATCAAGCATAGCATTTACTTTTTTCAATTATATTTTTATAATTTTTTATAATTTGTTATGTTGAATATAGCTATTTTTTTATACTGTTACTACTATCTATATATATAAAAATGGATCTTGGTTTGTTCGGATGCTTAAAACTCGAAAACGACTGGACCAAATTGGATACTTCCTTCTGCGGATTTGTTCGTAATTGCTCCGCGAAGGTTTAGGAAAAAAGAAAAATTGAAAAAATTAAGAAAATTGCGCGGAAAATTAGAAAATTAAAGTTTGTATGGGGAAATACACTTTGAAAAAAAATTAACTGGATAGAAATCAAGAAGTGACACTTCAAATAAAAAAAAAAATATTTTGAATTTTAAAAGCAATTGTTATTGTCAATTATTTTAATTATTTTCCAAGCAAATTGTTGTTGTCAACAATTTTGAAGTTTTTTCTTCTTTTTTTTTAAATATAGGTACCTTAAAACTTTGTTCTAATAAATTATGTTTACTATGTTACATTAAGTAACTTTGTGAAATGAAGTAGATAGGTACTTTGATTATACAAAGATGATATTATGGCCGACGATATTTTGCATCGAATTCGCACTGTGACATCGGATAATGAACAGGAGATGTCAGATAAAATGCGCAACAAAGCTTTGATTTGACGCATTTGATCGAGAATTTGAGCGAGAAATGGACTTCGAACGAATCGCATTGAGTCAAGCTGTTCGAACAAATGTGCCAATGTTGAATCCATATATATAAAAATGAATCCCTATTTCCCTTGGTCGCGGCATGACGCGTGAACGGCTGGACCGATTTCGCTAAATTTTTTTTGTTGTGTTTGTTATTGTCAGGAGAAGAATCATATGAAAGAAAAAGTTAAGAAAATTTCGCGGAAAATTAGAAAATTTAAGAATACTAAGCCACCATATTAAATTATATCTAATGTAACCATAGCGCTTTTACAATTCAACCTTATGGCGTTGGCATAACATTGACAGAATGCGTGCTGCAAATATCGTCAACGAGGATGCAAACAAAATAAATATCGTTTAAAACAGATGCTTCGATCGGAATTATTATATTGATAAAATACTTATAAAATATTTAATTTATTATTTTTAACAAAAACTGAATTTCTTAGTGCACATGGTCGGAAAATCCTCAACATGTGGCGTTGTATGCATATGTCGTTTTTCAGTTCAATTAAATTTTCTTTAATAATAATCTTCTTAATTCATACCTATAATTCTTTCGGGATGAAACTCGATGATGATGATATAACTCGATAACCACTGGGTAAATTTTTAGGATTCTTCTTTTGTTTTGTTCGTATTGTTGTATTTCAGGTTAAAGCAAACTTGAAAGATAGGATTTTTGACCCACTATATGGCGTTGTAATCGATCTCCGAAACCACTCACCCGATTTCAATGAAATTTTATAGATTTATATTCTTCGTTCACGCTTGAAGGATAGGATACTTTTGGACCTGATAGGTGGCCCTGTTGCCGATCGCAGAAACAGCGCTACCAAGTTGATTGAAATTTTGTAGATGGATATGGTTGCTTCCAGTTTTAAATTTCGGATAGTTTTTGACCTATAGGTGGTACTTTGAAAAACACAAGCGGGATAAGAAAACGGATTGTGGCACGTCCCATTCAAAAATAAAATCAAACGCTATTTCTAAAGTTGTATAATGAAAATTATTAATGGACGCTGTCCAAATAAAGCAATTTGCGAAATGTGAGCAAGATTTAATACGAAAGGTACGGGCAAAGCCATACAAGTGATGATTTTAAGGGGAAAATTCAAAGGCAAACATTCTTATTCCGCAGATTTCGCTTATTAAGAACGATTTTCCATTCGTGCGACTTCAATTTCCCGTGCGTCTCGCTTTCGCTATGACAAATAATTTATTGCAAGGATAATCGATGGATGTTTGTCAATTTTGTGAAAAAGTGGAAGGTTGGACGACACGTCAAAATCATTGCGGTTTGATTGCAAAAAAATAAACATTGCTATTCATCATTTATTTCTATTGCACTTAATATAACTTTTGAATAAAGAATTTTAATTGGTCGAATTACATAAATTAGCAAGTGCTTGGTGCATGCTCGGAATTTATTAACAAATTAACAAATTTGGGCGAAACGAAGTTTGCCGGGTCAGCTAGTTGTTATAATAAATTTGAAATTTAGGATTATTTTATTTTCCTCAATTGCTTCCAACCTTTAAAATAAAAAGCTATTTTTTGAAGATCATATCCCCCCCCGAAATATTTTTCTAGATACGGCCTTGATTTACACGAAACGAATAATTTCAAATTAAACGGACAAAATTCTATGAACGCTGGAAGCAATTTTGCCGAGAGCGGAAGTGGGACACGCAAGGTGCGAGTGTGTTGGTGAGTGACAGTTGTCAATACGAATTTCTATGTAACAATACTAACGCACTTAGCGTGTACCACCCCATAGAAATATAGCTTGTAGGCAAGTAACGGAAAATCGACCGAAGTTGGGGGTCTCAGTATTGTCTCTGATTATTACGGTGATTTAGGCCAAATTGGAGATGTACAAATCTTCAATCTTTTTACGAAATCTAAGCAGAGTAAAAGTTTGAACAAAAATTATATTGTTAGTGCTTAAGTGACGAAGGTAAGACAGTATAATTAAAACGCTACACGCTACAAAATACGAAATTTTACCCTAGGAAATCGATAGTAAAGTCCGTAAGGAAGTTGATGCAGCCACTGCAGCCGCAAAGGCTGACAAAGAAATTCCCTTAGAAGAACTCTGGACCGATGTGTACGCAGAGAACCTTAAACCAAAGATTCGTAATATCAATGGTTTTACTTTGCAACACCGAGTATTAGGAAAAGGAGGTGTTAATGTCTAACATCCGTAATGTTTGTTCTTCTGAATAAAAATATCTACATTACGCGGCATTTAAATGCAGATCCCTCCCATTTGATACAAAAATAAAGTATAAACGAGCGGTTGTGACAAGATGCTATGTTTTGTGTAAATTCAGTAACGCATCACTCGCATCATGATGCTCATGACACTTTGCAAAATGTTGAATGAACTATTGGCATCACTTTCAACGTCAAGTGTTCATTATTGCAAAGTTGATCAAACTAAACCGCAAACGTACGAAAAAAGCATCGCAGAAATACCTGATTCGAGAAAAATGTCGGAGTGTAAGAAAAGTAAGTAAATAAACAATTTTATTAATATTAGATAGATACATATGCGCCAGACAAATTTATAATTTTTTGTTGAATTCTTTATTTTAATTTTTTTCGGAAAACAATGAACGATTTACTACCGTTTATAAAGTTAAGTTCATTGAGAAGTAATATATATATATATAAATAATAATAATATAAATAATAACAAAAAATAGGAAATCCACAAAGTATCCGGTGATCTGTCAAATATCATATGTAAATCAATAATGCCCTATCTTTCGTTCGGGCACAATATTCGGTACTTTTTATAGATACTTTCCTTTGATTTCTAATACTTTATAATTGATTATATTATTATAATTGAGTGCATTTGTTTAATAAGATACCTTTCAAATTATTCAATAAACATAACACAGTTTATTAGAATTCTTTTTTGCAAATCAAACCTTGTTGGTGGTGTAAAGATCACAATTATTTAATCGTTAGCAAGTGAATATCTTCGCAAATAGAAATAATAGCCTGTTAATTAATCATGCTTATTTTGACATTCGAACGAATAGCCAATTCATACGAATGTCTCTATTCGTTCGAATGAACTTGCGTGTATTTTAATACGACCCAAACGCAAAATAGTTGGTCCTCCCACTTTTTCGCACTTGGAAACTTCTATATTATTAGTTTAACATACATACATATTTAATTTTTACAAAAAAAAAAAAAAAAAAAACTTCATAGACAATTATACTCTTTGATTGAATTACTGATAGAAATAAGCAATATCGCAACAAATACCGTTAAAACTGTATGCTTTCTCATTTGTTAATGAGTGCAAAATAGTTGGTCTACGTCATTCGTGATGCAAAAGAGTTGGTCTACTCCACATCATGGTATGATTAAGTTAACCGTTAGGAAAAATTAAGCAAAAACAAGCATGTTCTTGCTTTGGCAAGTTATAAGTGTACCTGTGCAATAAGTTGAAATTCATTTGTTGGGTTATCTTGGCACGTGGTGTTCCCTTGTCTAAAGATCTTAGGGAATCAATTATAAAAGCTTTTGAAAATGGCTTTTAAAACTACAAAATTGCAACAAATTTCAATCTCCCTCGTTCATCAGTACAGAATATTATTTCGTTCTTTACTAAGATGGGTAACATTAAAACCCGAAAGAAAACTGGGCGGCCACCGATAGCTAGCGCCCGCGATTGTAGGGTATTAAAAAAAAAATTAAGGAAAATCGCCGTCAAACTGCTGCTGGGGTAACTGTAGAGTGGAAAATCCGCATTAAAAAAGAAATATCCGTCGACACTTGTAAGCACAACATGAAGAAAATAGAATATAAATTTTACAAGGTTTGTTTAAAAATCTTTTCTTTGTTTTGCATTGTGATTTTTTCAATCCATATTAATAGGCGAAAGAAAAGCCTCTTCTTACGCCAAGTCAAAAGAAAAGGCGACTTGAATGGGCTAAAGAGCACACAAATTGGACCTTACATCAGTGGCGGGAAGTAATTTGGAGCGATGAATCCAGATTTGAGGTTTGTGTTGGCGATGAGCGAAAGCATGTACTTCGCACCTCCAAAGAAGCTTTCCATAAAGACTGTCTGAAACGAACGATCAATTTTCCAGCATCGCAAATGATATGGGGATGCATGTCTGGGCGTGGTGTTGGTAGATTATGTTTTGTTGACGGCCTTGTGAATTCTGCGAAATATCGCAACATCTTGGAAGATCATCTGCTTCCAACAATAACACAATCTTGCCATACGGCAAAGGCAACTAAAGCCTGGTTATCTACTGAAGCCATTCCTTTAATGGAATGGCCATTCAGCAGCCCTGATCTTTCGCCAATCGAAACTCTATGGCACAAAATGAAAAAAAAGTTAAGACAGCAACCAGCAAGGACCCGCACAGATCTACGATAGACTATCAATAATATTTGGCAATCATTTACAACCGATGATTGCCAAAAACTTGTGAACACATTGCAACAACGAATCCAAGCAGTGATAGCAAAGAAAGTTGATGTAACGCAGTGGTAAAAACACATTTTAAATTCTTAGACCAACTATTTTGCGCTCAAACAAAAGATGAAAAAAATATTATTTATGTTTATTCACTAATAACTTCAAGTGCTAACAACTTGTTGATTAAATTTTTGTTTTATTTGTAACAAAAATATAAATAAAAATTTATTTTCGTAAACAAAACTTTTTATTTTAAGAAACAAAACAATTTTGAATTTCTAAACAGAATGTATTCGTAATCAAATAACATAGACCAACTATTTTGCGTTTGGGCTCGTAGACATTCGTTCGAATGTCAAAATAAGCATGAATTTCAAAAATGGCTGTCACGTAGGAGGCCAAAGCATTTAAAGAACCTATCGCTTCCGTTTTTGAGTTTCAATTTGCAACGAGAAAGTACTTGCGAAAAGAAAAGAGTCTTTGCGTAAACTGCCAGACTAAAGCTGATTATTGGTAAGGCCGAATGTGCCTTGCAGCCAAATTGCTGTGAATATTGTTTAGGCTTGATTTTGAGCCTCTGTGGTTAATATACAGGCCAATTCTATGCCACTTATATTTTCACAAATGAACCAAATTAAAAAAAAAAACCCTTAGTTTAGGTTTTGAATTTCCACCTTTAATCTAAGAAGGAAATATTCCGGGGGGAATCCGATCAAATTCCTTGGGGAATTTTTCTTCACGATACCAATTTATTCCGGAGGGAATTTTTTCCCTTCTTCGAAATTCATTGCCGATACCTGTTTTTGAAAAATGAGAAATATTCCGGGGGGAATTTTGTTCACGATAGCCCTGATTATCTTTGCTTGAAAGTTGCAACCAGGGGGTCGATTCTGGTTCTATGAAAAAGTGAAACGAAAATGTTTTCACCCTTTCACCTCAATTTCGATTCTCGTTCTATGAAAAGGTGAAACCAAACGTCAAAACTTTTCATATGAATAATTTCTTTTCACGGCCCAATTTGCCAGTGAATCTCTAAGTGAAAGGGTGAAAATGGAGAATTTGACAAAAAAAAAAAAACAAAGGAAAAAGCGTAACGCAAGCTCAAAAGGAGTACTTAGTGAGCTTCTTAGAAATCAATTTGGAAATTGCCCATGACAGGTATAAGAAACAAGTTTAAACACTTATTGCAACGATTTTTAATTCTTTTTGTAGATTTATTTCAGCAGACGGAGCAAACGCAAGAACTAATGCATGGAAAAGCCTTGCAAAGGACCTCAATTCCTTGGGGGGAGCTTATAAGAGCGATGAGCAGTGGAGGAAGACTTGGGGCGATTTAAAGTAATTATACATACGAGATATTGTTTGTTAAAGTTTTTAAGTTTTGTGTTTTCAGACGAAACAGCAAGAAAAAATATGCTGATATAAAAGAAGCCGAAAACCGCAGTGGCATCAACGGGCTAGCCAGAATCAAGCAGCTAAGTGAACTAGAAGAAAGAGTTGTTCACATAATGTCCGAAAGGAATGTTGAGGGTGATGAGCCAGTTTTTGAAATAGGCATTGACAATACGGACATTGTAAATACAGACATACATAATTTTTGTAGTTGTATATATTATAAATCTTCTTTCTTTTATTTCATAGGATAGAGCAGAATTGGAGGAGTTGCTTCAGGAGGAAAACGATGAAATGTTTAATGACGAAGCTCAACCATCTACCTCAGCAGCCGCGCGACAAGCGCCAACTAGACGGTCAAAGAAAAGGCGGGCACCTTTGTCGCCCCTAAATCAGGAAAACAAATTCCTACAGTTGGAGCAAAAAAGTATTAACATAAAGTGTGAGCGCCTAAAATTGGAAGAAAGGAAGGTGGTAGCTCTAGAGGGGATAGAGAAAACGTTGTCCGAGTTGTGTAATTTAATAAAAGAACAAAAAAATTGATCTGAAATAAAATGTTTTTATTTTACTCGATTAAAATAAATTACTAGAGAAATGATTTCTTACAATTTGCTGTCGAACATTTCGCCCTTCAGCTAAAACATTGGGCTCATTATAGTTATAACTTGCAGCAACATCCGCCTCACCAGCTCCAATACCAGGGCTCTCATCGCGTAATTTTTGAAACGATAGTCGTCGAAACGATTGAACACAACGATCTCGTTTTTAGTTTGCTTCATATAACATCATCGTCGTATCGTTCAATCGAATCGTTCGTCGTTTTCATTTTGAACAGTTTGAAAATGACTGTAAACAAACTGACAGCTGAAAAATACAAATATTAAATTTGAATTATATTATTATTTGTTTTCGGTTTCCCTTTAGGAAGTGTGATATTCTTTGCGTTAAATACAAAAATGTAAGTACATAAATCTATTTGCTTGAAATATTAAATTGATTTGTAAATTATTAACACTTTAGGACAGCAACTCACAAGCAACTAAGCATTTTGGTGCGTTTTATGGAGGAACATCCAAATGTAGCTAAAAACTATATACCCCGAACGACCCAGGGAAGAGCGGAAATGGCCGAGATGTGGAGTGATCTTGCCGGGAAACTGAATGCTACTGGGCTACGTGCTAAGACGACTGTTGCATGGAGAAAAGTAAGTACTTAATTTACCGAATTCAAGCTGTTTTAGTGCGCAGAAATATAAAAAAAATATTCGTATATAGGACGTCGTTATTTTTTTGTGCACAATCGAAAACCATTAAATTTATAAGTAGTATATTTCCTACTACTTATGAATATTTGGTATCTCTAACGTTTATGGTTCTCTAGAGACAGGTGCGAAAGTGTAGCCATTTTCATCAATTTACCATAATAAATGAAAAAGAACTGCCCTCTCGAGACTGCTGTAGAAAGTCAAGATGTGCTACCAATAAGTAATTGGTATCTCTGAATATGTCTCACTTCGACCAACAAAATAGTACATCGCTTTTAATGTTTATATTTTTTGTTCAAAATTTGGTAGTACAAAATGCATCTTGAACTCATTGTTTTCTTTTTTTTTTATGTAATATAATGTAATTTCACAATTACAAAATAATAAACAAATATTGCCTTTATGAAGGTGTGGACTGACTACAAATACAGAGCAAAAAAGAAATGTAGCCAAAATCTGCTGTCGCTCAAGAAGACGGGGGTGGTGGACCATCTGAAGAAGTTCCGATTTCCGAACTTGAAGAAATGGCAATTCAGGCGGCCTCTCTCCGTACTGCTGTGAGCGGCAGCAACTCTAACGTCTTTGGAGCGCCAAATCAAAACCCAATGTGGGAAGAGGATGATTTGGAGGAGGTGGAGGGAAAGAAAGAGGAGGAAGATGAGAACGAAGGGGAAGAGGATGACCCTGCATGCCTCATTGAAACTCTGTGGGAGTTCAGAGGTAGTCCAGTTCCAGTTCCAGAAGAGAAAATCTATTCTGCCAAAGAAGTAACGTTCGAGCCCGTGAAGAAGTAAATTGTTTAATTAAAGAAAATTTCAGGTTTACAAACTTTTTTTTTTTCAAGAAAATCGACAAAGTTTGGCAAAAGTGATACGCCGAATCGTGTTAAGCGACCACTTGCAACCGATTACAAAATGCTTCTAATGGAAAAGCAAATGGAGTTTGATGCCCGGTTTCAAAACAATTTGTTAAGCATATTGACGGAACGAAACAAGCAGGATGCTGCGTTCCAAGAGGGAGTACTAAAATTATTAGCAGAGAGGAACGGTATCGCAAGAAAGCAACTCGAGCAGAGTACGTGGAATTCCACTTACAATCCGCATTATTTTGAATGGTGAGTTTGATTATATCTTTTTTTATACTTTCGTAATCCAACTCTTCTGCCTTCTTTTTCGGGTACTTTGTACAGTGATATGGTGGCGGTAATAGGAAGCAGAACCGTTTGCTTGAATTTTTTGTTTTTTTGTTGTATTATTATTTCTTTATTTGATTACATAGTGTTGCCTTAATTTGAATTATTATTATTTTTGTTAACTAAACGAATAAAATAAACTAATTTGTTTTTGTTTAATAGTAAAACGTATATGTACAGTTTGTATGTTAAAATAGGGATTCTTTAATGTCATTTCGAATTCTTTCGGCCACCTCCTTCATACGACTAGTGGATATTTCTGAGTTGAAGCTTCCAATTGGATCGACATCGTTCATTGCATCACTTTCAATAAAGTTGCTTTCGACATTTTAATGAAGGCAGATGTTGTGTAACGCAGCACAAACATTACCAAAAATCGCAACTTTATTGGGTTGGTATTTACTCTTCCTTTCTTCCAGAAGAATTATCCATCGACCTACGGTATAAACGAAAACAGAAGTGTATAAAAACCAAATTAACGAACAGTTTTTGCATACCTTTATAGATGCCAATTGTCCTTTCAATAATGTTTCTTGCTTTCGCATGAATACATATTATTAAAATGTGTTTTCTGTGGATCGGTGGATATCCTGTAAGGTGTGAGCAGCCACGGTTCTAGGGGATATCCACTATCACCTAAAAAGTAGTGTGCAGAATGTTTTAAAAAAAAAAAGTTTACAATACTTTTTTTAGTTGCATAATTACCCAAAAGCCAACAATTATGATCACGCTCATTAAAAGAGTTAACGAAAAATGATCGTTCGTTAGAATGTTTCCATACTAATGAATCGTGAGCGGATCCGGCGTACCTTGTGTTTATTGCCATAATTCGCATTTTATGATCACAGCCTTAAAAGTAAACAAATTATTGGTAGGTGGTAATATATTTTTTTGTTTTTAAAAGAACTTACAATCATCGCTTTAAACTATGCCTTCCCTTCCTATTAAAGAAAATGTTTTCATTTTCTCTTGGCCTTTGGAAAAATAAGTGTGTCCCGTCAATGCATCCGACTACTAAAATTTGGAAATATATATATATATATATATTTAGTTCAATTGATCCAGTGTTACATTAAATATATTAAAGTACCTCCTGGTATGCCATACTTCCGGTAAAACCACTGCTTTGTATCTTCCCTTGATACTTCATTGGCAATTTCCCATTTAATCCACAGTGGACATAACTTTTCTTCCAATGCATTTGATGTATCGGTAAAAATTTCGGAAAGTGCTTTGCCCCTCAGAAACCCCAAAATCGTTACCCGATAGCCATTGATATCCGCCGCCGCCGCCAAGAACTTCAAGAGTAGCGCAAAGTCTTAGTATTGGAGGAACATATGTACATCGCAGACCGCTTCTTAGATCAATAGTTTCCAATACTAAAACGAAAGCTTCTTTTGAGAGGCGGAACCGTTGAATAAAACTGAAATTAAGAATAAATTCTACAATACCGAAATTAATATTTTCGAACAAATACTTACTTTTTTGTCGGAATTGATAAAGGGTCGGACCTATCCCTTAGAATCCGTCTGCTTCGCAACAGATCCATTTTTGTTTCATCTTCATCAAAAAGTAAAATATTATTATGATGGAACATTTTCACTGAAATATAAAAAAAAATTAGCACCAACTTGTCTATTTAACAAAAACCATACATACCCACTGAAAAAAATAATGACAAATTGTTTTATGATTTGTATTAATTATTAAATTATCGCTCACTCACAAGAAAATATATTTCAAACGATGAAACGATTGCAAAATAGCCGTCGTTCAATCGAATCGTTTCGACGAGGGTATTTGACATTTGAAATAGTAACGTGAAGCAACAAAAAACGATGATCGTTCAATCGTTTCAACGATTATCGTTTTTTGGTTGTTACACGAAGTAGAAGCATCTTCGAGTTTTGGTTTGTATTATTATTGTATCCTGATGGATTTTCCCTATGGTTGTCTTTTCTTGGATATTCGTTTTTGGGATTGTATGTAGTAGACTGATTTTTAGAATAATTGACTCATTCGAACTTGGAGAAAATTCACTGGGTTTTAGATTATCGAACTCATACTTAGTGTTTAGGAATAAATTGTTATAATTGGTTTAAATTGTTATCATTGTTTATATTGTTTATTCATTTATTGTTAACTTATCGTTCAAATGTTGTACCTTAAATTCTCTGACTCACTGTATTTGTTCAGTGAAAAGTTCTTGTGCCGGTTGGTCGCAACAACAATTCACCTGCTAACATGTTATGCTCTAAGTGTAAGAGATAACAATCGTTGGTGTTGTTATTGCAAATAACATGATATTTGTTACACACTTTTATGTTTATGCTGCATTCCTAATTCTAAAGCGACTTCTCGTTCACTTGGATTTAGCTCTCAGCCGGAACAACAAGAAGCTTTTTTTTTGGTAATAAATTTAGGTGTTGGGTTATACGCTGCGTTCTTCTTCTTTTTTTTGTTGTCGTTCTATTTTCCTGGCAATTCCCTTGAAGGCTAACTACTGTCGGCAGGAAAATCAACAAATTCATCGATTCATACACATAAAACTGGTCCTTCTGCGTCGGATTTAATTAAATTATATTTGGTTGAATCAAGAACTCAAATTCATAGACATTTATATTGAACATTTCGTGAAACATTATTTGTATGTGAAGAACGCATCAACACGTGTCGGGTTGATTCAAAGACAGCACGAGTAATCGCAGTTTATAATTCAAAGAATTATTCGTAGAAATTTATTTCGGGTGCTCACAGTATTTCGAATTGTTTTAATATGAACGATTTAATGCGTATTCGTGGAACTGCAAAGGGTTGTTTGACTCGTACAGCATCGTTTGCAGATTCAATCGTGCCGGAAACCACTCTAGAATTATTAGAAATAAAATTGATGAAGTTGAATTGTCATCGAGCCGATCATTGTATGAAAATTTGTATAGATAGTATTATTAGTAGCCTGAACTTGCGCGGTACACTGAACCACTGAACGGAATAAATTATTGTTCTTGTCTCTTTCTCAAAACCTCGAAGTAGAAATGTCATTTTTAAGTAAAAAGATAGAACACGTTGCCGAGGAAAGTTAGCCATTTTTGGATTAGTAAAGAGGTTAGTTTTATAATATAATTTTTCGCAGGTTTATAATTTAAAATGTTATTTTAGCAGCAGAAGTTCAGTGTGCCGTACAAGGATTGTTTATTGGGAAGTTGGTAGGATTAGTAAGTTGATCTAAAATATTCTGAATTGTGTAGGTTATATACATATATATTTTTCAGCAAATAAAATCATTCAACAGGAATTGATGTTTATTTTTCCTCAACCATTCCAAATTCACGGCGGCACAACATCATTTTATTTGTAATCCACTCTTTGCGTTCATCTTGTGGATTTATTAAGGAGGATATTATGATGGAACCCCATGGTTGCGGGTCCAAAAGGTGTAAAAGGGCTGATGATGATGACATGGTTGCGTGTGAACGATGTAGGAAATGGTGGCACTACGATTGTGCCAAATTCGATCCTGACAAATTTGACACCGCTACGCCCTGGTTTTGTGCGGATACTAACTGCGCAACTCCCCCAGATGGTGAAGAGAACGTTTCTCTTAGCGGGGATAATGTTCAGCCCGTGTCTTCCGGTGACAACGAAGGAGGATTTTCAGTGGACCTTCTAATTGAGGCGGCTTCCGTAGCGCAAGCAACGGTAGCGCAAAGGGATAGCGAGCTGCTGGCGCTTCGAAAGGAGATGGATGCAATGAAGTTGCAGTTAGCCAAGGTCACAGCGGTCGCCGAACAACCAGCGCTAGTTGTTTCCAAGGATTCCAAATCAGAGGTAGTTAGAGATAGGCTGAAATTGATAAAGCAAATACAGGGAAACCATAATTCTTTGGTGGAAAACGTGCAACAAAAGCAGTCAACTCCACTACGCAATGTAGGTTTCAAAGCACCACCACAGATGGAATCTACGTTTCGCGATGCCGATATGGCAAATTTATTGACCATTTTGAACCGCAACAACGTGCAGGAGTTGCCATTGTTTTCTGGAGCCGACAAGCGGGAGTGGCCATATTTCGAGGAAGTTTACAAGTCAACTACAGTTGAAGGTCGGTATAGCGGGAAAGAAAATGTTTCTCGGCTTCGCAAAGCATTAGTTGGCGAAGCGTATCAACTGGTGAGCGATCGGCTCAAGTACTCTGCAGATGCGGATGCCATTATGGATGCTTTGCGAGCGGTCTTTGGCCGTCACGACGTTTTGGTGCATGATCTCACTGCAAGTTTACTTAATCTACCGCGCCTTTCTTCGAAATGTGATCCTAAGCTGCGTTTTTGGGCAGTGAAACTTAATGGGTTTGTGGCAGACATTAAATCGTTAAAAATGGATGAAGATCTCGACAATGGATACGTCATCACGAGCCTAGGCTGCAGGTTGGGCGCTAGTCTTTACCAAGATTGGGTGAGACGGAAAGCAGTACACTCACGTGCCAACTTGGAAGATTTTGCAAAATTTCTGACGGAGAAAGTAGTTGACCTTCCTCCAGATTTGCTTAGTCATCCTGAAGGGACTGAATCGAGAAAATCTGCAAAAGCGTCGAGGCCGTCAAATCGAGTTTTAACCCACAAGTCAGTGTCATCAAGTGATTCCTCTGTGGTGTGTGTGCGGTGTGGGCAAAGGCATTCTCTCATTCAATGTTCGGAGTTTAAAGAGTTACCAGAAGCACAGAGGTTGGAGTTTGTAAAAGATAAGGGTATTTGTTTCTCCTGTCTGGATCCGGTGAGGCACAATTGGAGAGTATGTCGACAAAGGTCAACGTGTGGGGTCCGTCGTTGCGCAGGTCGGCATCACCCGCTTCTACACCCGTCCGACGCAAACAACAACTCGGAGCTGAACAGTTCTGCAAGCCCCTTTCTGCCCACTCAGCATGTTCATTCTTAAGACGTCGGAACGGATTCTTCAATATTGTTTAAAATTGCACCAATTCGTATTCATGGCAGTAATGATAAATTTGTGGATACTTATGCGTTCTTGGACGACGGTTCTTCGCTGTCTATGGGGGAGAAGGATCTTTTTGACGAACTCGGACTCACTGGCGTTTCCGAGAGTCTGATTCTTCAATGGACCAAGGGAGTTTCCAGACACGAAGATTCCTTTCGTACCTCTTTGGCAGTCTCAGGAGTCCACAACCGTAAGCGTCATCAGTTAAGAAATGTCTACACAGTCAAGAATTTGGAACTTCCGACTCAATCAATCGACGTAGCTGAATTGAAAAGTTCGTATCCACATCTGCGGGGGCTTCCGCTATTGGATCTTGTAAATGCCAAGCCAAAGATCCTCGTTGGTCTTGACCAAGCCAAGTTTTTGTGGGGTCATGGTCAACGACATGGCAAGGACGAAGAACCATGTGCCATCAAGACGCTTTTGGGATGGGTGGTGTATGGTAAGTCCGCTCCTGCATTCAACGTGTCATGTCTTAACCAAGCAGCCAAGCCAACGATGCACCTTCTCTTTCACGATGCCATAAAAGCCGAAGATGACCTTCATGAGCTCGTGAAACACCATTTTTCAACGGAGGATTTCGGAGTCAAAACCCCCAGAGGCGATCTGGTGAGCCAAGAAGTTACCAGAGCAGTCGATGTCATGCAGAGAACACTAAGGCGTGTCGATAACCATTACGAGATTGGTTTACTGTGGAACTGTGATGAAGTATCGCTACCGGATAGCTATCCAATGGCGCTTAGCAGGTTAAAGGGACTTGAAAAGTCTTTGAAGAAAAAGCCCCATTTACTCGAGTGGAAGAACAACCACATGCGGGAGCTTATTTCGAAGAGTTATGCAAGAATTGCGGCAGCTGAAGAGTTGGATAAGCCTTGGGCTAGAGTATGGTACGCGCCTACCTTTATAATAGAGAATCCCAATAAGTTATCGCCGAAACCAAGGGATGTTGCTGACGTTGCTGCCAAGGTGAATGGAGTCTCACTCAACAGTTTTTTCTTAAAGGGCCCAGATAATCTCGTCGCTCTACACGCAGGCCTTTTCAAGTTTCGGGAGCGAGCGTTTGCAGTCAACGCTGATGTGAAAGAAATGTTTCACAGGATTCGCATTAAGGAAGACGATCAGCAATGCCAACGCATATTATGGAGGGACGGTGATAGCAGTCGAGAGCCATCTGTTTACATCATGGAAGTAATGATGTTTGGCCCGAGGTGTTCCCCAACCTGTGCCCAGTTCATCAAAAATCATCATGCGGAGAAGTTTAAGTTGGAGTGTCCCGAAGCAGTTGACGGTTTGACACAGCGCACATACGTCGATGACTACTTTAATAGTCATGATACGGAAGACAAGGCCATCAAAGTCACCCAAGATGCGATTCGTATATGCAAGACCATGAACTTTGATCTTGTAGGCATTCAGTCAAACAGCCAGGTTTTTCTACAGAACATGCCGGACAACCACATCAACGCCAAGCTTGTTAGCGTAGATCCGAGCAATTGCGATACCATTGTCAGCAAAATTTTGGGTATGTACTGGCCACCTCGTTCAGATCAGTTCACGTACAAGATATTGCGAAACGAAACCCTGGAAAAGATGCTCCTACCTGACTCAAAAATCACAAAGAGGGAAATTTTGAAGATGGTAATGCAAATTTTTGACCCTCTCGGATTGATTTCCTTTTTTATCATTCGAGGACGTATCACCCTTCAAGAAGTGTGGCGTGAAGGTTATGAATGGGACGAACCAGTTTCAGAAGAAATCAAGATTCCGTGGTTGGATTTCATCAGAGAACTGCGAAATATTGAGAAGCTTACGATTCCGCGCCGATACCTCTCTTGGAACCCAGATGACTCAGAGGTGAGTTTAGTAGTTTTCGTTGACGCATCAGAACTGGCTTTCGCCGCAGTGGCTTATTTGCGATTTCAAAACGACGACAAGGTAGAAGTGTCTCTTGTCATGGCCAAGGCCAAAGTGGCTCCAGTAAAGAAATTGTCGGTGCCGAGGTTAGAGTTGCAAGCTGCAGTGCTTGGCGTACGTCTAGCGGACACAGTTAAGCATTCGCATTCGATCCGTCTTCAGAACTGTTTTTACCTCTCCGACTCAGCCACGGTGTTGTCCTGGATAAACTCTACAAAGTTTAAGTTTCCATCCTTCGTCGCTGTGAGAGTGGGGGAGATCCTGGACTCGACTACGTCACGTCAATGGTACCATGTAAGAACCAAGGACAACGTTGCTGATGATGCTACGAGATGGAAGGATTCTTCAGTCGGTGGTTCCGATTCCAGATGGTTTAAAGGACCTGAATTCCTCTATGCTCCAATTAGTTCTTGGCCGGTTACACCAGGGAACAGCACTTTCAGTTCGGCGAGTCCAGAAAGTCTACATCCGATGAATGTTTTGCTACACGATACGCAGGTCGTAGCTTCCTACAGCATATACGATGAGCTAAAGCCGAGATTCCGAAGCAGATGGTCGTCGTCGGTGCGAGTCATAGCACTACTACTTCATTTGAAAGACATCCTGAGGAAGGGATGTGCTGGAAAGTATTCCTTCGTCACCCCAGTTGAATTCTCCCGAGCTGAAAATTGGTTGTTCAGAAAAATTCAAGCGGAGGCGTTTCCGGAAGACATATATGCGCTCAAGTTTCGTAAGAAAGTTGCCGCCTCAAGCAAGATCATCAACTTCTCACCATTCCTAGACGAGGAAGGCACAATTAGGATGAGCTCAAGGGGGCAGCGAGCTTTGGTCTCCTACGCAGCACGAAATCCAGCGATTTTACCAAAAACTCACCCACTGGTAGACCTTTTCATCATGCACCATCACGTGAAGAATTTACATGTGGGAACATCATCAGTCATCTCAGGCATCCGAGAACAAGCATGGATCATCAGCATTCGAGTTGCGGTCGACAGAGTCAATTCGAGATGCAACATGTGAAAGCGTCTGAAGACTAAACCGGTGATGCCCTTAATGGGTCAGCTCCCTGAGGCTCGCTTAGCCTTCCATAAAAGGCCTTTCACTCATGTTGGAGTGGATTGCTTTGGCCCTTTATTGGTAAAATTTGGACGAGGAACTGTCAAACGCTATGGGATGATCTTCACCTGCCTAACGTTTAGAGCAGTGCAAATAGAGCTCTTAAACGACTTGAGCTTGGGCCAATGCACAATGGCCGTTCGTCGTTTCGTCATCAATCGTGTTGTCACTCGCTACCTGTATAGTGATAACGGGCTTAATTTCGTAGGAGCAAAGAACCAGCTGGACAAAGACGTAAGGGAGATGGAGGCAGCCTTGGGTGACTACGCTGCCAAATATGATGGCATTCTTTGGAGGTTTATTCCAGCGTACTCCCCCTGGATGGGTGGCGCATGGGAGCGGCTAATACAATCTATAAAACGCAGCATCGAGTTCATCCTGAGGGGCATTATTCCTCGCGAAGATGTTCTACGCAACGCGTTACTGGAAGCCCAAGGACAGATAAATAGGCGCCCACTAACACATATCCCGGTAGATCCTGAAGACCCGAAGCCACTCTCTCCCAATTCGATGCTGTTTGGGGAAGATTATCGGGATTTCACCGCTCCAGGTATATTTTGTGAGAGGGACTCGTGTAACAAGCTCTACAGCCGAAGAGCACAACACTTAATGGCTCAGTTGGTCAAACGTTGGTATTCTGAATACCTACCAGAAATCACCAGAAGAAGCAAGTGGCATCAGAACATCAATCCAGTCGAGGAAGGCAACCTGGTCCTAATCGTAGACCCCAACGAAATTCGCTCGTCTTGGCAGTTAGGACGAGTAGTCAAGGTTTACCCTGGACCTGATGGAATTGTTAGGACGGCGGATGTCCAAGTGGCAAATGGTTCCATCAAGCCGAAGAGATCTGTTGGCCGACTCGCTGTTCTGGATTTGTCTTCATCCTAGCTTCAGACGGGCCCCGGGATGTCATCGAGCCGATCATTGTATGAAAATTTGTATAGATAGTATTATTAGTAGGCGGGACCGGACGGAATTATACCTGCCATGCTACAAAGAAGCAGTAAAAGGACCGTCCCATGGCTGCAGGCAATCTTTCGTGGTTGCCTGACACTCGGACTTGTTCCTGACTGCTGGAAAGAGGTGAGGGTGGTCTTTATTCCCAAAGCAGGGAAACCCAGTCACTCCACACCCAAGGATTACAGACCAATTAGCCTCTCATCTTTTCTTTTGAAAACACTAGAAAGGTTATTGGACCTGCACCTTAGGAACACTCTCGAAACAAGCGGTACTCTGTGTAGTGCACAACACGCATATGTCAAAGGTAGATCCGTGGAAACAGCGCTGCATGAAGTAACGAAAACAATCGAGAAATCCCTAGGAAACAAGGAATTTACGTTGGCGGCCTTTCTGGACATAGAAGGTGCATTCAACAACCTGAACACAAGAACCATTATATCCTCACTTGAGGAATCAGGTTCAACACAGTTTCTGAAAAACTGGGTTAAGACTATGCTTAACAGCAGAGTTATTAACAGCAGCCTAGGGGACTGTGCGATTAAGAAAAGTACTAATCGTGGAACACCACAAGGGGGAGTCTTATCTCCTCTACTGTGGAACATCTCGATTAACAAAATACTTACATCCCTTGTCAACAGAGGTATCAAGATAGTCGCCTACGCGGATGATATAGTAGTACTAATAACAGGAAAATACCTTTCCACCATTAGAGATATTATGGAATCTGCGTTAACAGAACTATCCAAATGGACGGAACACAACGGGCTTGCGGTTAATCCGGAAAAGACCGAACTAATTCTGTTCACCAGGAGATATAAGGTACCAAAATGGGACCCACCGAAGCTTAAAGGTGTCCGACTTAATCTTTCGACCGAGGCCAAGTACCTGGGCGTGATATTCACCTCCAAACTTAACTGGAAACGGAATACTGAAGAAAGAATGAAGAAAGGACTTAATGCCTTTTATGCATGCAGGAAAACCTTTGGGAAAAACTGGGGCTTGCAACCGAACATTGTGCACTGGATGTACACCGCGATTGTGAGACCCATTCTTACCTACGGCTCAGTTGTTTGGTGGGAGGCGGTTAAAACCAAATCCCATCTTAAGAACCTGAACAAGGTGCAGAGAATTGCTTGCTTGGGAATAACAGGCGCAATTAAATCCACACCACAATTAGGTCTGGAAACACTATTGAACCTGCAACCCATTGAGCTATTCACTAAGAACGTGGCAGCCAAAGCCGCTCTCAGATTAAGAGAGAACAAAACTTGGAAGCCTGGTTACTGCGGACACTCAAGCATACTTGAAATCTTCGATCGGAAGGGACTCACGTCACTCACCGATTACGAGAAACCCAGATATGACTTCGAGAAAAATTTTAGAATCACTATACCCAAAAGGCAGGACTGGAAATCACCCAGTACCATCATTAAAGGTATAGCCGTCTACACGGATGGTTCAAAAACAGAAAATGGAACAGGAGCCGGCATATTCTCAGAAAGGCTTGCTATTAGCCAGTCGTTCCGACTGACTGACCACTGCAGTGTCTTCCAAGCTGAGATATATGCGGTTAAAAAAGCAGCACAGACTATCTTTTCGATGGGACTACCAGCAATGGAAATAACCATCTGTGTGGACAGTCAAGCAGCACTTAAAGCTATCGGCTCCAATCTTATCAATGCGAAATGTGTCACAGATTGCCTCGTGGCGCTCAGGGCTATACGTCATCACTCAATTCTACTCTGCTGGGTTCCGGGACACGTTGGGGTGGAAGGGAACGAAAAGGCGGACGAATTGGCCAGATACGGCTCTGATATGGACCCTCAACTTGCGGACGGAGAGGTGCTACCGCCTTTCAACACTGCTAAGACTTTTATTGAAGATGTCACCACACAACTGGCTAAGGAACAATGGAGCAACACCACCGGTTGCGTCATAACCCGAAGTCTGTGGCCTGTGGTTGACACCAAAAGATCAAAGCTCCTAATCTCCCTAAATAGAAGCCAAATCCGGATGCTCGTCGGGGTTTTAACCGGACACTGTATCATAGGAAACATGGCTAAAAGGCTGGGACTTTTCGCAAATGACTTCTGTAGAAGCTGTAGAGACGAGGAGGAAATAGAGTCCGTGGAACACCTTCTATGCCACTGCCCAGCTTTACAAGAACGCCGCTCATCCTGTATGGGAACTAGGTTCTTCGAAAGTTTGGACGACTTGGCAAGGGTACCTCTATCAGACATAAAACTATTCCTCAACAGAACGAAGTGGTTTTGTTAGCCACATGTCCTTACATGTACAAACAGGGTACTCACAATGGGCCTTCATGGCTTCTGGGTGAAATTTGCATTGGTTGCAAAACTGCCCTCCCAACCTAACCTAACCTAACCTATTATTAGTAGCCTGAACTTGCGCGGTACACTGAACCACTGAACGGAATAAATTATTGTTCTTGTCTCTTTCTCAAAACCTCGAAGTAGAAATGTCATTTTTAAGTAAAAAGATAGAACACGTTGCCGAGGAAAGTTAGCCATTTTTGGATTAGTAAAGAGGTTAGTTTTATAATATAATTTTTCGCAGGTTCATAATTTAAAATGTTATTTTAGCAGCAGAAGTTCAGTGTGCCGTACAAGGATTGTTTATTGGGAAGTTGGTAGGATTAGTAAGTTGATCTAAAATATTCTGAATTGTGTAGGTTATATACATATATATTTTTCAGCAAATAAAATCATTCAACAGGAATTGATGTTTATTTTTCCTCAACCATTCCAAATTCACGGCGGCACAACAGAATGAAACGTGGTCGGAGTTTTCGGCGTTATATAAAGAACTCTTGAAAACCGCGCCTAATGATATTCAGTGTGAAGAATATGAAGTTGAGTTTAGCGAATATGAAGAAAAGCACTACAACGCGCATTCGAAATTAGTAAGGTCCATTCGTGAAAGACAGTCTGTTGGACAAGAAATCGAAGATTCGGCTTTGCATCAACTCGCGAAACAACAAACCACGTTGTTGGAAAAATTAAATTCAACTTCGGAAGATAATTCCAAAATACAGCTACCAAAGCTTACGGTATCGCCTTTCTCGGGAAATTATAAAGATTGGCCCTCGTTTCGGGATTCGTTTATGGGCACAATTGCAAGACAACAAAATCTTTCGGACACGCAAAAGTTTCATTATTTGAAGTCTTTTCTTCGTGATGACGCTGAACATTTAATAAGGCATCTAACGATCTCAGACGCAAATTACCTTGAAGCGTGGGATCGGTTAGAAAAACGGTACGATCGATCACATCTCATTGTTCAATCGTTTATCCAAATGTTTGTGTCCCTTCCATCGGTAATCGCGGGCAATGTTCAAACATTACGGAAGGTAGCAGACGGTGCGGATGAAGTCATACGTGGTCTCAATGCGCTTGGCTCCAATAGTCGCGATCCGTGGTTAATTTTTCTCTTGCTCAGTAAACTTGATACCGAAAGTAAACAAAGTTGGGCTCAGCATGTAGGGTCGCGAGATAATTGTACTTTTGATGAACTCTTAACATTTTTGGAATCCAGATGCGATGCATTTGAATCCTGCCAGTCATTATCTCGTAATAATTTACCACGTCGTAAGCCAAATAGTGAAATTCGAACCCATTTTGCTGAATCATCGCAGTCAGCACCACATTGTCCAAAGTGTAAAAATAACCATCTGTTGGCACAGTGTCCACAATTTGCCGCTCTTGACATTGACTCCCGTCGAAGTTTTGTGAAATCGAACTCTTTGTGCTTTAACTGTCTTCGTGTCGGTCATTCTGCAGACAAATGTCGCTCCTCGTTTCGCTGTCGTGTGTGCAAGTCGCGTCACCACACATTGGTTCACTCGCCGGAACAAACTCATTCGTCGTCATCTAATCCTTCTCATTCTTCATCGCCTCAAACTCAGGAATCTCAACAAAATGAAACTCCTGCTACACCTCAACCGTCCTGCTCTACATCATCGCCTGTCTACCCCTTGATTAATAACCACTCGATCGATATTGGCTTCTCTAAGCAAACAATCCTACCCACCATATTGGCTACGGTTCAAGATATTCAGGGCAATCCAATAAGTTGTAGGGTACTACTTGATTCTGGGTCCCAAGTCTCCTTCGTTGTCGAATCCTTTGCTCAGAGGTTAGGACTTCCTCGTAAACACGCTCGAATACCCATTCTTGGAGTGTCATCCACAGACGCAGGCCAAACTAGGGGTTGCATTGTAATGAAACTTTGCTCTCGCATTAACCAAACTCATCTTATCGTTACGCATTTGTTCTGAACAAGTTGACTTCCAATCTTCCGTCTCAGTCCCTGGATATAACCGCGTGGTCCCACATTCGAAACCTGGAATTAGCCGATCCCGGATTTAATGTACCTAGTCCAGTCGACGTACTGCTCGGAGCAGACAAACTATGGAGCGTGCTCAAGGGGGATCAAATTCATGGGCCAAGAGGGTTACCCATAGCCCAGGATACGTCATTTGGTTGGGTTGTAACAGGGGAGCTGTTAGACAACCAACATTCGCATCACATCTCCATCTCATCGCTTCACACCACATTGGACGTTGATGTGCTATTGCAAAGATTCTGGGAACTTGATAATGTAACACCCCCTCCTGACGAATCGTTTAGTAATGATGAAGCTGAGCAACATTTTCGTAAAACATTCTCGCGTTCATCGGATGGAAGATATGTCGTTCAATTGCCGTTCAACACTCCATCACCGGTATTCGGTCAAACTCGCGATTTCGCGGTTCGTCGCTTAACATCAATGGAACGTCGCTTCCAACGTGATACAAATCTGCGCAACATGTATATTACATTCATGCAAGATTATATTCGTCTTGGTCATATGGTTCGCATACCATCTTCTGAACTAGATACCAACCCCGGGAAGCAATTTTACCTTCCCCACCATGCTGTTTTGAAACCGGACAGCATTACGACCAAATTACGCGTCGTGTTCGATGGGTCAGCTAGAGATTCATTTGGCAATTCGCTTAACAGCAAGCTGCTCGTTGGCCCTCAAATTCAGAGAGATTTGGTTGGTGTGTGTTTGCGTTTCCGTCAGCACAAATATGTCTTTACGGCTGACGTTGTTAGAATGTTCCGCCAAATTTGGGTTGATGACAATCACACAGACTATCAGCGGATAGTTTGGCGTGAAAATCCATCTGATGAAATCAGCCATTTCAGACTACGCACCGTCACATATGGTACGGCATCGAAAGTGGAACTCGAATTGTTGGCCCTTACTTGCTCGTTTACCCAAAGAAGATTGCGAGTTCTCTTGGTTTGATACCGAACGTTCAAAGTCGTTGATCAATATTCTCGGTATGCACTGCATTCCCACTTCAGATGAATTTTCGTTCCGGATGGCGGACTCACGGCTTTGTACTTCCCCAACCCGACGAACCTTGCTGTCGGAGATCGCTCGGATTTTCCACCCATTAGGATTCTTATCACCATCGGTTATTCTCTTCAAGTTGTTATTTCAGGAACTTTGGTCTTCGGCACTAAGGCTCAGTTGGGATGATCCCTTGCCATCTACTTTGGCTGATCGGTGGACTAGCTACCAACGGGAACTTCACTTCTTTGAGCAAATACGGATTGCTAGACATGTCCTCTCGCCAATTGAGGATGTCGAGCTGCATGGATTCTCGGATGCTTCTTCGTTGGCCTACGCTGCGGTAGTTTACGCTCGTTGCAAAATCGCAGAGAATGAGTTTAAGGTTGTTCTAGTTGCAGCCAAGACGAAGGTAGCACCATTAAAACCTGTCTCCATTCCTCGGCTCGAACTCTGTGGAGCGCTTCTTCTTTGTCGTGTCATTAATCTTATCCAAACTTCCATCCCATCAAACTCGAAGGTCGTCGCTTGGTGCGATTCAGAAATTGTTCTTCATTGGTTATCCTCACCGCCTCGTCGTTGGACTACGTTCGTCGCAAATCGTACAGCTGCAATTCTTGAACAGATTCCGCGATATGCTTGGAACTATATTGCTTCAGAATCTAATCCCGCAGATTGTGCATCACGCGGCGTGCTACCATCAAACCTCATCAATCATCATCTCTGGTGGACCGGTCCATCCTGGCTATCGCTGTCACAAGAATTTTGGCCAGAATCAAAGTTCTCCGTGCCACAACCAGATCCGCGAGTGATCGCTACAGAAGAAACACAAGCGCCCAAGCATGTCTTAACATCATCGACTCACACGGATGTCATCAACAGTCTTATCGTCAAAATCTCATCGTGGTCTCGGTTGCTTAGAATTTTCGCGTATTGCATGCGGTTCATTAATCATTGTCGTCCTTGTCATATCGCAACCATTCCTCGGGGGCGAGGTACTTCGCTAACCGAACTTAAAACTGCAAGACTCTACATTCTAAAATATGTGCGATAACAAACATTCGGGATTGAAATTCGCGGTCTTTTGAACAATCGGGGTCTACCAAGCAAGTCCAAACTCATTCGATACTACCCATTCGTTGATAATGATGGACTCTTGCCCGTTGGCGGGCGTATTAAGAACTCTGATGTGTCCTATAATATAAAACATCCTATTATACTCCCTAACACATATGTTTCTTCTCTTATAGCCACAGACATTCACACAAATCATCTCCATCCAGGTGTTTCAGAGACATTCGCCATCGTTCGGCAACAATATTGGATACTGGGGAGTCGCAATCTAATTCGGAAAATCGTGCACACATGTAAACCATG
This sequence comes from Cheilosia urbana, assembly GCA_946477585.1. NCBI lineage: Eukaryota > Metazoa > Arthropoda > Insecta > Diptera > Syrphidae > Cheilosia > Cheilosia urbana. The sequence continues at coordinate 68,587,619 of OX297853.1, read as the reverse complement.
CTTTCTGCAGCGAAAGGCCACCAGCTCACAACTCATGGGTGATTTGCCGCAGCCCCGTGTCCAACAAAGCCGCCCATTTGCCAACACTGGGTGCGATTACGCTGGACCATTCACCATCAAGCTATCGAGAGGTCGCAAGCCTAGGCTAGCTAAAGCCTACCTGGCACTGTTTGTGTGCATGTCCACCAAGGCTATTCACCTAGAATTGGTAAGTGACCTAACGACTGACGCCTTTTTAGCAGCCTTCCGCCGGTTCGTGTCTCGACGTGGAAAATGTTCCAATGTCTACACAGACAACGGAACAAATTTTCAAGGAGCTCGTCGTTGTCTCAATGACATGCAGAAATTGGTGATGTCACAAACCCACAACGATGATATTTCCGCTGCACTTGCACTTGATGGAGTTGAATGGCAATTCATCCCCCCGTCGGCCGCACATTTTGGTGGATTATGGGAGTCCGGGGTGAAGTCAGTTAAGCTGCACTTACGCCGGGTTATCGGATCCAATATCCTAACATTCGAGGATTTGTATACTGTACAGTGCGTGTTTCTGGGACTACCTCCGCTATGCCCTCAGAAATCATTTCATTCATAGCGATACTGTATTCAGTAATCCGTTTTGATAAGCATAGCTTTCGAATAAGCGACTGCAACCTGACTAGAGCTCCGGTTCTGTTGTCGTTTAAGGGAGTGGATATTAATCTCCAAGGAAGGGAAGCCTCGTACCTCTGACCTACTCTACGAATGTTTAACGACAAGGTACTACTTACATTCTTATCAATATATTGGGCAATCCCCAGAAGGTCCAATTTCCAGAATCTTTGCATATCTTCGCATGCACATATGCTTAGGGTGGTTGCAACTTCGGCGGCGGGATTGCTTGAACGGCCAATCGAGGGGCCTTGGATTGTCCAGCCTAGGATGGTATTTATAGCTGTCAACTTCTCGGTAAGTCGTTTATATTCGCCTGTCGCAAATTGCCAGTAAGTGTCCGCACCAATCAGAATGCTGATCCCTTCTTCCAGCCGCAGTCCCTGAGTTCGGGCATCAGCCAATGTAAAATTATTAATCGCAATAGCAGCATCATTCGTCGGCACCGATAGCACATCCACACAAATTTCTGGAACTTCTATAGCATCTAATACAACGGCCTGATCATCATACTGACTTCGTAGGACTAATCGCACTTTATTACATGATGTACTTTGATTTGGCTTGATACTGCCAAAAGGAATTACGCTTAAGCAATGTTCGCCGACTATAGGCAAATTGAGACGTCGCGCCACTGATGTCTTCACAAATGTTAGCTGACTCCCTCCATCCATTACGAGGCGAACATATAAATGGCTAGAAGAGAATTCACTACAGGCATATGCACAAGCTGTTTGCAGATATACATTACCGGGTGGCATCGTGTCAGATGTGTATAGATTTAATGACGATTGCGAAGACGACGCATTGTTGGATGAAGAAATCCTTTCTTCACTCAGACCTTCATTAACCGAAGTAGAAACGCCTTTAGATTGAGTATATGAAGGGTCACACATACTTGTTGCGTGGCGTCCACTACACGTTTTACAAAGAACACCTTTAGCTTTGCACACTCTGGAATTGTGTCCATTTTTGCAGCACCGAAAGCACCTTCCCTCGTTCTTCAGCACTTCTTTTTTCTCCGTTAAACTATTTTGTTTGCTGTAGCAATCCTTCGAGTAGTGATAAGCACCTTGACAAAACACACAATTTTCTTTTACTACATCAGCGGCAAATAACCCCAAAGCTGTTTTGACAGGTCGCTTATTATTATGTACTTGTGGTCGTGAGGTAACCAATTTCCCTTCGTTCGCTTTTTCAAGAGAATCCACCTCTCTTTTTAAAAACTTGAGTAGACACTTCACTTGCTTATCTCCAACTATATTCGATGACGAATTCTGTGAAACAGTCTGGATTATTTTCCCCCATATCTTCATAGTACCGATGGAAATCTACGCGTAATTCATTTGGTAGACATCGTAATAAAACTCCTTTCGAGCGAGCGAGTAGACGCCAACACTGACGTATATAGCCGTCTCAAACCCACAACATCTGCCTTTGAGCCTACTGGTTGAATAGAGAGCAGACGTTGCATGGTGTAATCTACAATTTTTTCGTTGTTGCCGTATTCCTCTTTTAATAGCGTAATAGCTGCATTGTAATTCGCTTCAGTGGGAGTGAGACCAACTAACGTCTCCATTGCTTTGCCCGTCAATGCATTTTCTAAATAGTTGAACTTATCGATGGTGGTAAGAGAAGCATTCTCGTGAACCAATACCCGATATTGCTCCCAGAACGGGACCCACTCTTTAAAATCACCGGAAAATTTCTTCGGCTGCAATCTCTGCAATTTAACTGCACCATGAGCTGACACATTATGTACAGTTGAGTTCGCTAAAGTAGGTTCAGGGAGATTTTCTGCAAATGACAAAGGATTTTGGGTTTTGCGAATCTTTGCCAGCCTGAATTTTAATCGATGAATGGCTGACATTGCCTTATCCTCATACTCTGCTACCAGGTCTGCTTCTTTGGACCAGTCCTCCTGCTTTATAAAAGAAGATACCTCTTTATTCGCCTTTTTTAAGCACTCCTGTGCGGCCGTTAATCGATCCAGCATAACGCTAAGTTCTTCTTCTATCGACTCCAAATTATTTAGATTTTCGTTAACTTTCGATTCATCTGACTTAAGGTACTCGGAAGCAGCATTTACCAGCTTCGTCACCTGACCACGATAAGAAGCGCGACTAGCCAACCCCATTCCGAATATAAATCGCGTTAAACCAAACTACTTTTTTTATAATGCGAGTGATTTTCCAAAAAGCGTTCCCGGGTTTCGGCACGAATATGATAAAATGTTCTACCCGAATCCGCAAATTATTTCCAGAAAACACGAGCCGTTAATATAAAAGAATAGTTTATTAAGGAAAAAAGAAGAACCGAGTCTCACGACTGTCAAAGAACAACTCAACTAATGTACAGTAAATTAGATTAAAGAGAGAAAAAGTAACAGCAATATTCTTTACATAAATAAAGTAAAGTAAGTATGTATGTAAGTATGTGTAGGTAGATTTTGGGTATGATTTATATACAATTATACATATTTTTAACAGCTTGTTCCGGGCAACCCGTCTACGCTGTCCTTCAAACACACAAGTTCAATAACCTCATTCTCCAGAGGAGTAAAAAAAATTTCTTTGTTTTCACCACCTCCAGTAGCTTTTAGTTCCCGTCTGTTCTGGGACAGTTTCTTCCTTAAAGAGGACTTGTGGTCTGACCAAACCTAAGGTAAAGTAATCTTAGTAATAAATCACTTGCATTTGATTGATTACTTACTTCCTGTTCATTTTGAATTAAAAAAAAGCAGACTGTTTTGTTGTTTACTTCTTGAAATCCGCAGCTACTTTGGTGCGGATTGAAAATATAAGTAAGTGTATGAGCTGCGGATGGTCTGCGTTTACAATGATACCTATGTTCGAAAACTTCCTTACCGACATCTGTTCACTTACTGTCCGACGGTTTCAATGATTGACACCTAACAAAAACCAAGTACTATCATCTCCGCAGTCTATCCGCCGGTTACAATGATTGGGGTGATTAACTTGTTCGAAGCAGCCCCTGTTCCAAACCAGTTGTCAAATACTGCCACGACAAGCGCCGCCGCAGCCCTTTCACAGCCTTCGACTGCCGTCGATCACCAGCCACAGTTGTTTGATGCCGATAACCATAGGAACACTTTCTAGATCTGATTCTAGCCAACCTTCAGTAGAAATCCAAGCACAAGGAAATTATGCCAACACCTCTCAGTGGGAGAGAAGCCAGTATCCACGAATAACTCCATCGTATGTAACCGCAACTACTGTTCAGCCAACTACAAGTTTTTCGTATTCGTACACACCAACTGCAGGGACAATTAGCAGCCATACTCACTCAACAGCTGCCCAGACGAGAACGAGTGAAATGTGCGGAGCAAGCCAGCTAATGTCAAATCAGGTCTACACAGCACCACAGCCTATGCCATGCCAGTTTTATCCAGTGTCATGATGATGTACTTGGATTTGGCATGATACTGCCAAAAGGAATTACGCTTAAGCAATGTTCGCCGACTATAGGCAAATTGAGACGTCGCGCCACTGATGTCTTCACAAATGTTAGCTGACTCCCTCCATCCATTACGAGGCGAACATATAAATGGCTAGAAGAGAATTCACTACAGGCATATGCACAAGCTGTTTGCAGATATACATTACCGGGTGGCATCGTGTCAGATGTGTATAGATTTAATGACGATTGCGAAGACGACGCATTGTTGGATGAAGAAATCCTTTCTTCACTCAGACCTTCATTAACCGAAGTAGAAACGCCTTTAGATTGAGTATATGAAGGGTCACACATACTTGTTGCGTGGCGTCCACTACACGTTTTACAAAGAACACCTTTAGCTTTGCACACTCTGGAATTGTGTCCCTTTTTGCAGCACCGAAAGCACCTTCCCTCGTTCTTCAGCACTTCTTTTTTCTCCGTTAAACTATTTTGTTTGCTGTAGCAATCCTTCGAGTAGTGATAAGCACCTTGACAAAACACACAATTTTCTTTTACTACATCAGCGGCAAATAACCCCAAAGCTGTTTTGACAGGTCGGTTATTATTATGTACTTGTGGTCGTGAGGTAACCAATTTCCCTTCGTTCGCTTTTTCAAGAGAATCCACCTCTCTTTTTAAAAACTTGAGTAGACACTTCACTTGCTTATCTCCAACTATATTCGATGACGAATTCTGTGAAACAGTCTGGATTATTTTCCCCCATATCTTCATAGTACCGATGGAAATCTACGCGTAATTCATTTGGTAGACATCGTAATAAAACTCCTTTCGAGCGAGCGAGTAGACGCCAACACTGACGTATATAGCCGTCTCAAACCCACAACATCTGCCTTTGAGCCTACTGGTTGAATAGAGAGCAGACGTTGCATGGTGTAATCTACAATTTTTTCATTGTTGCCGTATTCCTCTTTTAATAGCGTAATAGCTGCATTGTAATTCGCTTCAGTGGGAGTGAGACCAACTAACGTCTCCATTGCTTTGCCCGTCAATGCATTTTCTAAATAGTTGAACTTATCGATGGTGGTAAGAGAAGCATTCTCGTGAACCAATACCCGATATTGCTCCCAGAACGGGACCCACTCTTTAGGTTAGGTTGGGAGGGCAGTTTTGCAACAGATGCAAATTTCACCCAGAAGCCATGAAGGCCCATTGTGAGTACCCTGTTTGTACATGTAAGGACATGTGGCTAACAAAACCACTTCGTTCTGTTGAGGAATAGTTTTATGTCTGATAGAGGTACCCTTGCCAAGTCGTCCAAACTTTCGAAGAACCTAGTTCCCATACAGGATGAGCGGCGTTCTTGTAAAGCTGGGCAGTGGCATAGAAGGTGTTCCACAGACTCTATTTCCTCCTCGTCTCTACAGCTTCTACAGAAGTCATTTGCAAAAAGTCCCAGCCTTTTAGCCATGTTTCCTATGATGCAGTGTCCGGTTAAAACCCCGACGAGCATCCGGATTTGGCTTCTATTAAGGGAGATTAGGATCTTTGATCTTTTGGTGTCAACCACAGGCCACAGACTTCGGGTTATGACGCAACCGGTGGTGTTGCTCCATTGTTCCTTAGCCAGTTGTGTGGTGACATCTTCAATAAAAGTCTTAGCAGTGTTGAAAGGCGGTAGCACCTCTCCGTCCGCAAGTTGAGGGTCCATATCAGAGCCGTATCTGGCCAATTCGTCCGCCTTTTCGTTCCCTTCCACCCCAACGTGTCCCGGAACCCAGCAGAGTAGAATTGAGTGATGACGTATAGCCCTGAGCGCCACGAGGCAATCTGTGACACATTTCGCATTGATAAGATTGGAGCCGATAGCTTTAAGTGCTGCTTGACTGTCCACACAGATGGTTATTTCCATTGCTGGTAGTCCCATCGATAAGATAGTCTGTGCTGCTTTTTTAACCGCATATATCTCAGCTTGGAAGACACTGCAGTGATCAGTCAGTCGGAACGACTGGCTAATAGCAAGCCTTTCTGAGAATATGCCGGCTCCTGTTCCATTTTCTGTTTTTGAACCATCCGTGTAGACGGCTATACCTTTAATGATGGTACTGGGTGATTTCCAGTCCTGCCTTTTGGGTATAGTGATTCTAAAATTTTTCTCGAAGTCATATCTGGGTTTCTCGTAATCGGTGAGTGACGTGAGTCCCTTCCGATCGAAGATTTCAAGTATGCTTGAGTGTCCGTATTGACCAGGCTTCCAAGTTTTGTTCTCTCTTAATCTGAGAGCGGCTTTGGCTGCCACGTTCTTAGTGAATAGCTCAATGGGTTGCAGGTTCAATAGTGTTTCCAGACCTAATTGTGGTGTGGATTTAATTGCGCCTGTTATTCCCAAGCAAGCAATTCTCTGCACCTTGTTCAGGTTCTTAAGATGGGATTTGGTTTTAACCGCCTCCCACCAAACAACCGAGCCGTAGGTAAGAATGGGTCTCACAATCGCGGTGTACATCCAGTGCACAATGTTCGGTTGTAAGTCCCAGTTTTTCCCAAAGGTTTTCCTGCATGCATAAAAGGCATTAAGTCCTTTCTTCATTTCTTTCTTCAGTATTCCGTTTCCAGTTAAGTTTGGAGGTGAATATCACGCCCAGGTACTTGGCCTCGGTCGAAAGATTAAGTCGGACACCTTTAAGCTTCGGTGGGTCCCATTTTGGTACCTTATATCTCCTGGTGAACAGAATTAGTTCGGTCTTTTCCGGATTAACCGCAAGACCGTTGTGTTCCGTCCATTTGGATAGTTCTGTTAACGCAGATTCCATAATGTCTCTAATGGTGGAAAGGTATTTTCCTGTTATTAGTACTACTATATCATCCGCGTAGGCGACTATCTTGATACCTCTGTTGACAAGGGATTTAAGTATTTTGTTAATCGAGATGTTCCACAGTAGAGGAGATAAGACTCCCCCTTGTGGTGTTCCACGATTAGTACTTTTCTTAATCGCACAGTCCCCTAGGCTGCTGTTAATAACTCTGCTGTTAAGCATAGTCTTAACCCAGTTTGTCAGAAACTGTGTTGAACCTGATTCCTCAAGTGAGGATATAATGGTTCTTGTGTTCAGGTTGTTGAATGCACCTTCTATGTCCAGAAAGGCCGCCAACGTAAATTCCTTGTTTCCTAGGGATTTCTCGATTGTTTTCGTTACTTCATGTAGCGCTGTTTCCACGGATCTGCCTTTGACATATGCGTGTTGTGCACTACACAGAGTACCGCTTGTTTCGAGAGTGTTCCTAAGGTGCAGGTCCAATAACCTTTCTAGTGTTTTCAAAAGAAAAGATGAGAGGCTAATTGGTCTGTAATCCTTGGGTGTGGAGTGACTGGGTTTCCCTGCTTTGGGAATAAAGACCACCCTCACCTCTTTCCAGCAGTCAGGAACAAGTCCGAGTGTCAGGCAACCACGAAAGATTGCCTGCAGCCATGGGACGGTCCTTTTACTGCTTCTTTGTAGCATGGCAGGTATAATTCCGTCCGGTCCCGCCGACTTGTACGGTTGGAAGGATTGAAGAGCCCATGTTATTCTGTTTGTGCTAGTGCAGTCATTTATGGCAGCCAGTTCCTCAACCGGAAATGAGGAGAGGCTGCCATCAGAACTGTGTAGCAGCCTTCCTGGGATTGTGCATCCCGGAAAGTGTGTTCTGAGGAGCAGGTCAAGAGTCTCCTGACTACTAGCTGTCCAACAATTATCCTCCTTACAGAGGTGCCCTATATGAGAGGGAGTTTTGGCAAGAACTTTCCGGAGTCTTGCCGCTTCTGTGGTGGATTCTATGTCAGAGCAGTAGTTTGCCCAGGACACTCGTTTGGCTGCTCTAGTTTTCTTTTTAAACTCGTTGAAGCTGCTGCGATATATACTCCAGTCTTCATCGGTTTTTGTCAGTTTTGCTCTATTAAAAAGTTTCCTGGTTTTGGACCTAAGAAGTCGTAGTTCCCTAGTCCACCAAGCCGCGTGTGTTCTTTTGGGAGGGCGACTAATAGGACAGGATTTGTTAAAGGAGTCGGTTAGGGTCTTGGTGAGAAAATTTACTGCTTCGTTAACGAGTGTCGCCTTCGACAATGTACCTATGGGGTTAGGTGGAAGTCGACGTTCGACCAGTTCAGAAAATTTACTCCAGTCAGTCTTGACAGGGTTCCTAAAGGGGAGTTCTTTTGGTAGTTCAAAGTCAATTGTGAAAGTAATCCTGAAGTGGTCAGAGAAGGAGCACTTCGAGGAAACCTTCCAGTCATCGACCCTGAATCTGTCCACTGGGAGTGCTAAAGTTAGATCAATTACCTCTTCTCTAATTTTGTTGTGGAAAGTAGGATGGCTACCCCTGTTACAAATATGTAGGTTGGAAAGTAATATAAAATCAAGTATAGACTCACCTCTTTTATTTATATCCCTGCTGCCCCACTGAGTGTGGTGAGCATTGGCGTCCATACTTACTACTAAGTTGGCTCTGGTGTTGCTGGCATGCTGTACCAGGTCCCTTAGTAGTGGTGATGGGGGGTCTTCTTCCTCGTAGGGCAGATATGCGGATGCAAGAATGAGTTGGGGCTCGTTCTTGCGGTCGCATATCGCCACTGTCAGATCGCTGTTGCTGAAACGATAAGAGAAAAGAAAGTTAATTGATTTCTTTATCAGAATACAGCTCCTAAGTTTACCTTCACCACTGGAATGCAGGAGTGTGTAGTTTTTTGACCTCAATCCTTGGATTTTGGCTTTGTATAACCATGGTTCCTGGATTAGGGCCACGTCCACACTCTCATCGGTCATGAAGAGCAGCAGGTCGTCGGTGGCAGCTTGAGAGTGGTGCAAATTAATCTGCACCACCCTTAGCTTTCCGGCGCTGGTCATCGTTACTGGGGAAGGAGAACTTGATGTTCCCCAACCCAAATTTGACGACCCCTGCTGCAGATCTGATGTAGTTGGCGGATTTTGGGTCCACCACAATGCGTAGGTCCCTACCGCCACCTTTCTCCCGCGGTTTGGAACCCACGATTCTCCATTCTCCTACGTTCAGCTCTTTGTTCCGCAGACCTACCAGTTTAAGTATGGATTGTTCCTCCGGGACCGGAGGAGGTATCCATACGTGTACTAGGGTCCGCAGTGGTAGGGCTGAAGCAGGAATGGCTTCTAGCTTGGCACCAGGCCAAAGTTCTCCTAGGCTACGAATGCAGCGCGTTAAAAAGTCCAGTGACTCTTTGTTGCCACATCCGACGACCTTCACTCCCTTCCGCCAACCTGCCCCATCGAAGTTGCAGGTGTTATTGATGTCAGCAGATTCTCCCGCTGATATCATGGCCTCCAGGATCTTTGCCTCAACCTTGAGCCATTTATCGGTCGCAAGTTTCCCATCAGGGTTGCTGCGGTCAATAATGGCTAGGGTGAGGTCTTCGCTGCTTTTAAGCTTAGCTTTCTTCGCCGAATTCCCTGTTACCTCGTCGGCTGAGCGGATTCGTTTGGGGGCCTGCTTAGCTGTTTCCTTACCCGCGGCCGTCGAGTCCTTGGACTTTTCCGACCGTTGGAGGGATTGCTTGGCATTGACTTCCTTCCGAATAGTGCCCGGCTTTCGTGGTGGTAGGACGGCGGGAAGCTTCGCCTTTGAGGTCGATGGGGTGGGGATTGCCTCCGAAGCGGGCTGTTCCTCTCTCTTCTCGGATCCTGTAGCTTCTTCTGTTTGGCATTTGGGTGAGACCGAATCCTCAATAGTCGCGGGTGCGAGATGTGTCTTGTTGCCAAGACGATTCTCGTACTGTTTGACTAGCTTGGTGTGCTTCCTCACCAGCGCTCTATCTCTTTCAGAGAGCTCAGCCATGTTGCGGTCCTTCAACTTTCTCAGGAATCTCAGGGAGCTTCTATAGCCCTCTTTTTTCTTTTGCTGAGATGTTTTTGGAGCTCTTATCCTCTTGCTAGGTACGAGAGTGTTCTCCAGAAGTCTGTCCTCCGTCTCAGAGTCAATGGACGAACTGTTACTGGCTTGAGAGGAGAATAACTCCCCCAGCACGGTCATGTCCGGCCAAGAGTTCTCTGACAGAGCTTCAACTTCCTCCGAGTCTCTCGCGTCCTGTCGATTTATGATCTTTTTTCCGTCAAGTAGCAGTCTGCCTCCACACCCTTGGCTATCAGTGTGGTCCTCCATGAAAGTTGGGTCCTCCAGACTCCGTGACCCTGCCGCTTTCGCGAGTGGATTTTCACTTTTGTGCGTTCCACCTGGAGTAGTTAAATCTTTTCGTTGTCCTTTCATGTTTGTTTGGGGGGGGGGGGGGGTTCGGTAGTTCTTAGTTGATCGCTCATCAACAGCCTGTCTGCCATGGGTGGCCCTTCTGACGACTATGTCGTCGACAGCATAGCCCGTTGATTCATTGCGATACGAAGCCTCCGCACCAGGCGCCCTTGCAAAGACAATGTCTTCACAGGGACACACACGTCAAGGTGCCTACCAAGCGAAGGGACCCACTCTTTAAAATCACCGGAAAATTTCTTCGGCTGCAATCTCTGCAATTTAACTGCACCATGAGCTGACACATTATGTACAGTTGAGTTCGCTAAAGTAGGTTCAGGGAGATTTTCTGCAAATGACAAAGGATTTTGGGTTTTGCGAATCTTTGCCAGCCTGAATTTTAATCGATGAATGGCTGACATTGCCTTATCCTCATACTCTGCTACCAGGTCTGCTTCTTTGGACCAGTCCTCCTGCTTTATAAAAGAAGATACCTCTTTATTCGCCTTTTTTAAGCACTCCTGTGCGGCCGTTAATCGATCCAGCATAACGCTAAGTTCTTCTTCTATCGACTCCAAATTATTTAGATTTTCGTTAACTTTCGATTCATCTGACTTAAGGTACTCGGAAGCAGCATTTACCAGCTTCGTCACCTGACCACGATAAGAAGCGCGACTAGCCAACTCCATTCCGAATATAAATCGCGTTAAACCAAACTACTTTTTTTATAATGCGAGTGATTTTCCAAAAAGCGTTCCCGGGTTTCGGCACCAATATGATAAAATGTTCTACCCGAATCCGCAAATTATTTCCAGAAAACACGAGCCGTTAATATAAAAGAATAGTTTATTAAGGAAAAAAGAAGAACCGAGTCTCACGACTGTCAAAGAACAACTCAACTAATGTACAGTAAATTAGATTAAAGAGAGAAAAAGTAACAGCAATATTCTTTACATAAATAAAGTAAAGTAAGTATGTATGTAAGTATGTGTAGGTAGATTTTGGGTATGATTTATATACAATTATACATATTTTTAACAGCTTGTTCCGGGCAACCCGTCTACGCTGTCCTTCAAACACACAAGTTCAATAACCTCATTCTCCAGAGGAGTAAAAAAAATTTCTTTGTTTTCACCACCTCCAGTAGCTTTTAGTTCCCGTCTGTTCTGGGACAGTTTCTTCCTTAAAGAGGACTTGTGGTCTGACCAAACCTAAGGTAAAGTAATCTTAGTAATAAATCACTTGCATTTGATTGATAACTTACCTTTTTCCATTCTGAAACTTCTTTAGCAGGTGGCCCCAAGCTGTTCAGCTGATTTTTCAGAATTTCCCAAAACTTTTGTATCGTCTCTGGATCTTTTTTCGTTAAATTCCTAGCGATGTCAGGATTTTTTTTCATATGATTTACCATCGCTAGGAACTGTGGGCGAGTTGTTTGTTTCCTTAAAAATAGATGTATGTGGATAATAGATTTGTACTTGAAAACCTTTTACACGTTAACTCACTTCCTGTTCATTTTGAATTAAAAAAAAAGCAGACTGTTTTGTTGTTTACTTCTTGAAATCCGCAGCTACTTTGGTGCGGATTGAAAATATAAGTAAGTGTATGAGCTGCGGATGGTCTGCGTTTACAATGATACCTATGTTCGAAAACTTCCTTACCGACATCTGTTCACTTACTGTCCGACGGTTTCAATGATTGACACCTTACAAAAACCAAGTACTATCATATCCGCAGTCTTCGAAGCAGCCCCTGTTCCAAACCAGTTGTCAAATACTGCCACGACTAGCGCCGCCGCAGCCCTTTCACAGCCTTCGACTGCCGTCGATCACCAGCCACAGTTGTTTGATGCCGATAACAATAGGGTGAAATGTCTGGAAACGGCCAATGCAAGCGGTCAAGGCTTCAAGGAACACTTTCTAGATCTGATTCTAGCCAACCTTCAGTAGAAATCCAAGCACAAGGAAATTATGCCAACACCACTCAGTGGGAGAGAAGCCAGTATCCACGAATAACTCCACCGTATGTAACCGCAACTACCGTTCAGCCAACTACAAGTTTTTCGTATTCGTACACACCAACTGCAGGGACAATTAGCAGCCATACTCACTCAACAGCTGCCCAGACGAGAACGAGTGAAATATGCGGAGCAAGCCAGCTAATGTCAAATCAGGTCTACACAGCACCACAGCCTATGCCATGCCAGTTTTATCCAGTGTCACATCCGTCAACACACAATTGGAGAACATGATTCGACTGGATAAAAGCCTTAAAGGTGCTGCTAGAGAAGCAGTTGAAACCTTTTTGATCCATCCCAGCAATGTACCAGTTGTGATTGATCAACTGCAATTCCGCTTCGGCCGCCCCGAACATCTCATCAGAAGCCAACTTTCAAAAGTGAGGTTATTACCTACAATTCCTGATAATCGTATAGATATGGTTGTGCCTTTTGCCACAAAGGTACAAAACTAGTGTACTCTAATGGAATCGACTAGAAGTCAACAACACCTTGCGAACCCAATGCTCCTGGAGGAACTGGTCTCGAAGTTACCAATGCCAAAGAGACTAGAATGGGCACAATTCTCGTACAATATTCAACCATACCCCAGCGTACGAGATTTTAGTGCTTGGCTGCAGGAGTACGCCAAATTTGCCAGTGTAGCATTGTGTTCTCCATATCCAGTGTGTAGCAAAACATCAAAAGGTAGTCGTCAAGAGAAAGGTACACTTTTTCATGCCGTAGAGAAAAGTGTTGCATCATCAGTTCCAGTTAAAACACAAAAGCAATGTGCATTGTGTTCGAAAGGGCATAGTCTATCTCAGTGTACAGTGTTTCTCAAGAAAAATACAGCCGATCGCTGGAAGTTAGTAAAGGAGAAGCGTATATGTTTTTCATGTCTAGTGTCAGGGCATATTGTTTCATCGTGCCGTTCTAAAAAGCGTTGCGAAGAATATCAATGCGGGCGATATCATCATCGTCTGCTCCATGAAATGCGACAGCCAGAAGCAGAATCTTCTTCGTCAGCGAAATCAATCGAGAAAGAACATCAAGAACCAGGGCAGGAACCCAATTTACATGCACGTGCCACCACCGTCACGAAAGTCCTTTTTAGAGTGCTACCGGTAAAATTGTACGGGCCAAAAGCTACTGTAAGTACTTTTGCACTCTTAGATGATGGATCATCGGTGACAATCATGAACGACAACATCGCTTCACAACTGGGACTAACGGGAAGAAGTCAGACAATGTCACTTACCTGGATCGGAAAGAAAATAACTTCCCAGCCGTCGAGTTCGGTCACCTTGGAGATAAGTGGAATCGAAGAGGGAAGTAAGCGCTATGAGATGAAAAAGGTACGTACATATAAAGATCTTTCGTTACCAATGCAAACGATGGACGTCAGCAAATTAAAATGCGGCGATGACGTTAGATCTCTCCCTATCTGCGGATACAAAAATGCTGTGCCACAAATTTTAATAGGCCTTGACAACTGGCGGCTGATAATGGGGGATAAAACAGTGCTGTGTGATACTGAAGGGCCTGTTGGGTGGTTTACGGAGGATCTGATAGTAATGATGAGGAATCCGTCAACCACATTTATGAAGACGACAACGATAAGCTGTCACAATTGGTACACGACTACTTCTCATTGGACAGCGTGGACGTTAGTTCATCATTTTTGCCGAAGGACTCTTCAGATAATAGGAGAGCTACAAAATTACTGCAAGATACTACCGTAAAACTACATAACCGTTTCGAAACCGGACTTCTCTGGAAGGAAGACTACATTGTTTTGCCTGATAGCCTGCCTATGGCAAAGAAACGTCTAGCATCTGTCAAACGCACCATGCTGAAGGATTCCTCGTACGCTGCTGATTACGAGAAAATCATCAGAGATTACGTTGCCAAAGGTTACGCCCGCTTACTGTCAGCCGACGAAGCCAAGGCGAAAGGGCCGCGGACATGGTACCTTCCGCATTTTTGTATACGTAACTCACATAAAGGCGGTAAGCTGCGATTGGTGTTTGACGCTGCGGCCAAGGTAAATGGGATATCGCTGAACTCGCTATTGCTAAAGGGTCCAGAACAATGCCAAGATCTACTAGCCGTTCTGCACAAATTCCGAGAGAAGCCCGTCGGAGTGTGTGCTGACATTCGTGAGATGTTCCACCAAATCACCATCAGGAAAGAGGATCAGGATGCACAAAGGTTTTTGTGGCAGTGGACGGACAACCCTGATACCTTAAACACCTATGTGATGCAGGTAATGGTTTTTGGTGCCACCTGCTCACCTTGCTCCGCCGAGTACGTCAAGAATCACAATGCTCAACAATTCGCCAATGAATTCCCTCAAGCCGTCAAAATTATAAGGGAACATCATTATGTTGATGATCTGGTGTGCAGTTTCGAAGATGAGGAGGAAGCGTTAGCAGTAACGTCCGACGTCATCCGAATTCACCATAGTGGAGGTTTCCAGCTGTGCAAATTTTCGTCAAACTCATCTAAGCTGATAAAGAGTCTACAGGAAAAGCAGTGTGCACTAGAGACCGTCGCCAATATGGATATCGAGAACAAATCAGAGAAGATTCTTGGTATGCACTGGATCCCGGTTGATGATGTGTTCACATTCCGTCTCAATTTCCACCGCACTAGTCTAAACATTATAAACGGGGACCGCTTTCCCACCAAAAGAGAGTGCCTAAGTATACTGATGTCCATCTTTGACCATTTTGGATTGTTGGCCGATTTCGCAATCCATGGAAAGCTGATGCTACAGTCGCTATGGAAGATAAGCACCACATGGGATGAAGAGATACCGTCTGGGTTGCAACAGAGATGGAAACAATGGATCATGATGCTGAAAGCAGTTGAAAAAGTTCGTGTGCCGCGCTGCTATGCATCTCAAGTGTTAAAGGCCGCCAATATCCAACTACATATCTTCGTAGACGCTAGCGAGGAGGCGTTTGCTGCGGTGGGGTTTTGGAGAATCGTTCATCAGACTGGGGATATAGTCGTTGCATTTGTAGCAGGTAAAACAAGATGTGCCCCCTTCAAACTTACATCGATTCCGCGTCTCGAGCTCCAAGCCGCAGTTCTGGGAGCGCGACTTCGCCGAAGGATTATTCAAACACACAATATGCAAGCCGCCAAGTGCATCTTCTGGAGTGATTCCAAAACAGCGTTATCCTGGATCAAGTCAGACGATCCTCGACGGTACAAGCCATTCGTCGGCCATCGAATAGCTGTCAAAAGTAAACGAGTGGCGTTGGGTTCCCACCAAAATAAATGTTGCCGATTTAGCTACACGAGCCAAATACCTGACAAGTTACCAACCAGGAGGAAGATGGATAACCGGTCCAGATTTCTTGTTAGCGGACGAAAACGAATGGCCCACGCATCCGGATGATGAAACCAGCGCAAACCAATCAGCTGATGACGAAATTCGTGTGCACTGTAGACATGAGATATTCCATGTAAGTAGTTTTGGAATCGATATAAATAGATTTTCTTGTTTCTTAAAGTTGAAACGGGTTGTCGCTTGGGTGCTACGCTGGCGTAGTAGTCATCGATTGAAAGGCAAATCACTGTACGTTGCCGAGCTAAAGTATGCTGAAATAGTCTTATGCCGTATGGTGTAAAGGCAGTACTATACCGAGGACTATACGATTTTGAAACTGGGGCAGCAGATCGAAAAATCAAGTAACCTATATCGACTAACTCCTTGCTTAGACGAAAACGATGTTATTAGACTGTCTGGACGAATCGATTCAGCGGTGTGTATACCGTTGGAAACAAGAAGACCGATAATACTGCCGAAAGATTGCTGGCTATCAAAGCTTATCCTAAGACATATTCATCAGCGTTTCCATCACCAAAATATCGAGACTGTCGTGTCTGAGGCGCGCCGTCATTTCTGGATCCCGCGGACTCGCTAAGACCATAGCACGGGAGTGTCAATACTGCAAGGTCCTGGCCGCAAAACCTACGACGCCACAAATGGGTCAACTCCCAACAGATCGTTTAACTCCATTTGTCCGACCCTTTACGTTTACGGGAGTGGACTACATGGGGCCCTACCTGGTATCTATCGGAAGGCGAAGGGAAAAACGCTGGATAGCCCTCTTCACATGCCTAACCATTCGTGCGATTCATTTGGAGGTGGCAACGGAACTTTCTACAGATGGATTTCTGATCTGCCTGCGAAACTTCGTGAATAGGAGAGGTGTACCTGTACGAATCCGCAGCGACAACGGGACGAATTTTGTCGGTGCAGAAAAGGAGCTGAAAGAGAAAGTGGACATGTTCGACCAAGACGCTATCCAGACTCACCTATCGTCAAGAGGAATCCAGTGGATGTTTAACTGCCCATCGAACCCTAGTGCTGGTGGATGTTGGGAAAGACTGGTGAGGTCCGTGAAACGAGTGCTCCGTGTAACATTAAAGGAAACCGTACCCAAAGAAGATACTCTACGAAGCGTTTTAATCGAAGCCGAAAATATTGTCAACTCGCGACCATTGACTCATCTGCCGCTGACACCTGAAGAAGAAGAACCGCTCACGCCCAACCACTTCATCCTAGGATGTGCCAACTCCACCCAAACTCCAGGGCCTGAAATAGATGGGTCACTCTGCCTCAGAAAACAATGGAGGTTCGCACAAGCCTTAAAGAATCGTTTCTGGCACCGATGGATAGCCGAATATTTGCCCGATTTAACTCGACGAACCAAATGGTATGCAAGAGTAGCTCCTCTGGCCGTTGGGGACCTAGTGATCAT
The DNA here is from genome assembly GCA_946477585.1 of Cheilosia urbana. Taxonomy (NCBI): domain Eukaryota; kingdom Metazoa; phylum Arthropoda; class Insecta; order Diptera; family Syrphidae; genus Cheilosia; species Cheilosia urbana. Next base: position 68,570,528 of record OX297853.1, on the reverse strand, counting down.
CTGCGACTCGGACATGGCTCGGAGCTGCTGGCGGCGTGGGAGAATCCTTAAAGTGTTCCCTGGACGGGATGGTCAAGTGCGAACAGCAACGGTGCAGACGTCGTCGGGGGTAATGAAGAGACCTAGCTCAAAGCTCGCCAAGTTGGATGTTGGTGCATCCTCGACTGAGCCGATTCACGGTGGGCGGGATGTTGCAAATGCTGTTCCGTATAACGTATAACAGCCCTGTGCAAACAAAACCAAGACAAATGTCAAAATTATATTTTTCAATTTGCCCTTTTGATCATTCGTGTAAAATTAACCTAAGAGGCCACAAGTAATTGTAAGCATTTATTATAACTAAATTTTCTTTCTGTAAAATAATTCAATTTCAGAAATAAAACATTCAAACTCATTAAAACAAATGAGGAGCTTGTTTTAATCCGTGGCCTAACACGAACAACTTCCTTAGAGGAAAAACTATTTTTATTGTCTTTGGACAATACTATTCACTGCTTTAGAGGAATGACTATTTTTATTGTCTTTGGACAATACTGTTCGCTGCTTTAGAGGAATGAGGATCGACTTCGTTATCTTTAGATAATAAGTTAACCGACTGCGCCACTTATAGCCGTTGGAAGCTTGTCAATGAAAAAAAACAATTTTTTTTATTTGCTTCACGATCGACTTTATTGATTGAATCCTAACTTAGAACTAACTTAACATTTTTCTTCATACTTAAGATTACTTTACCTTTTGTTTGTCTGTTTGCTTACAATGCAATTTGACAATAGTGAACTCAATTGGGCAATGTATGTAATTTGATAATAGTGAACTTAATTGAACTCGTTTTAACAATGCAACTTGATAATGGTGAATTTAATTGGGCAATGCAATTTGATAATAGTGAACTCGATTGAACTCGTTTTAATAATGCAACTTGTTTATGGTGAATTTAATTGGGCAATGCAATTTGATAATAGTGAACTCGATTGAACTCGTTTTAATAATGCAACTTGTTTATGACATCCAATCTATTGGAATGCCATGAATGGTATTAGGCGACAGGGTCGACGTAACCCGCGCGAGAGAGGGCTGTCATTCAAAATTTGCGGGGAAAATCGGGTAGGTGCACGGGAGTTAGCTCTCTAGTTTGGATACTCTATGACTTTGAGACAACCAAACAAATTTTTCGTATTTTGCAAGACAACTCTGTTCAGTTGTCTTTAGAAAATAAATTGCCATCTTTTAGGAGCATATTGAAATTCGAAAAATGTAGAAAAATACTTATGTCGCATTATTAACGAACCCTTTACCATTCTTTTCCTCTCCTTGAAGGTGGCCCGATACTATTGAGCTCCAAATCTATTTTTTGCCATTCTTCGTCAATATTTTTGTTTGTTGAACCAAACTATCCTTTATCTCTGGCCAGATTAGGTTGTTCTTGCAAAATTCCTTTCAGCCGATCAAATTGCGCCGGTTTGGTGACTTTTAAACTTTAAAAACACGTATTCTATTATTAATTTTTTTTTCTAATTCCTACTTACACTTTTTTGTCGATTTTTCATTAAAAAAAAACTGATCCTTTTCATTCAACAAATCCAACACAACTGCTAAAAAGCAGTTGTCTGATTTTGACATTCAGGACAACTCCAACACAACTCAGTTGTCTTCTTTAATAAAAATATAGGATGATGGTTGTCCTTTGACAGACAACTAGTTGTAATAGATAATCCCAATTGGAGAAAGACAACCTTGGTTTGGTTATAGTTGTCTTCTATAATAGGGGCAGTAATTAAGAGCTGAAAATCCTACTTTGCTTTGCTTTGCTGAGTTCGAAGCTCTAAAAACAGGCCTATTGTGTTTGTTAGCATGAAAAGCATTTTGTTCCTATGTAACATCATTCAACACTGTTCAACTTAGACAGTGATGATCTGTCAAACTTCAAGAGTTTGTTGGTCCGGCTTTTGTCATATTCAGGCCAACGCTTCCTTGATACTTCACAGGTTGTTAGTGTCTTCCACCTGTTATTGGCTTTCATTCGGATCTCGTTTTCCACCCGTTCTTTGAGGTTACAGAGTGGTGGTTTGATCGATTGTAGTGCCTGATCATGGTCTATTGCAGACCCCTTTCTTGCCAGTTCGTCTGCTATCTTATTGCCGGCTTTGTCCCTGTGTCCAGGAACCCAGCAGAGATTTATATTATGCTGCGAGCCAAGAGCTTTGAGCTCTTCGCGACAGCTGCGAATTAGCTTTGATTTGATTTCAGTAGCCGAAATAGCTTTAATGGCTGCCTGGCTATCAATGAATATGCTAATATCATTACGTGGTATTGCCTTCATTGACACCATACACGCCGCTTCCATAATTGCCAGAACCTCGGCCTGGAAAACACTGCTGTGATCAAGAAGCCTGATTGAGCGGCGTATGTTTAATTCCTCCGAGAATAGACCGGCTCCAGTGCCATAGTCCATCTTTGATCCATCTGTGTAGATGGATATAGATTTCCTTTTAGCAGGTTCGTTCGTTTCCCATTCCTCCCTACTCGGAAAGGAGCAGGAGAATGGCTTGTCGAAATCTAGGTAGGGAGACATGTAGTCAGAGCTAACATCGTTCTCTACGTATCTCTTCAAAATCTGCGCAAGTTATAAACACTCAACTGTACCTAAAACAGCAAAAGGAAATAAACGCTAAAGATAAGAAACAACTTATCAGGAGATATACAACACAAACCACAAACATCCAAATAAAAATATCAACAACCCTACACAAACAAGATAAGACTCACAACAGATTTTATAATCAACCCTACACAAATAGCAGCTACACAAAGTAATCAACATGACCATAGACCTTGAAGATAAGGAAAACGACTCATTAGGATAATGGGTATAAATACCTACAACACGGAAGGAACGAGGCAGTAGTTGCTAACAAACCGAATATAACGTTTGTCTTAGCAAAAATAAAACTATTTTGTCATTATTTGTTAGAGTAAAATAAAAATTTTAAAATATATTTTTTCCTACTTTTTTATTTTACGACGAATAAATATAATTCGCATGTCCCGTAGCATTAGGATTCCAGCCTTGTGTTTGGCTAATCCTGAGGGCGCTTTTGGTGGCCGATTCTTGCATATATAGGTCCAGGGGGAGCAAGTTGAGAATGGCCTCCAACCCAGCTGTTGGTGTCGTTCTGATTGCACTGGTTGTTCCTATACATGCTAATCTTTGTATTTTTGTCATTTCTTTCAGATTGGTTACCTTGTCCGCGGCTTGCCACCAGACTAAGTTACCATATGTGAGTATTGGTCGCACTATAGCCGTGTACATCCACAGAATTACTCTAGGGTTTGGTCCCCATTTTCTGCCGAAGATACTGCTGCATGCATAGAATGCATTTGCTGCTTTCTTTACTCTTTCCTTGATGTTTGGTTTCCAATTGAGTTTCCTATCTAGAATTATTCCCAGATATTTCGCATTTTCTGCCACTCTTAGGGGAGTTCCCTCAATAGCTGGTGGCTCGAATTGCGGTATGTTCCTTCTATTTGTGAATAGCACAAGTTCGGTTTTTTGGGGATTGATTCCAAGACCACATTTCTTTGTCCACAAGTTGAGTGTACGTAGTGAGTTCTCCAACAGTTCGCTTATGGTCGATAAGAATTTGCCTGTCGCAAGTAATACTACATCGTCTGCGTATGCAGTTACTTTGACCCCCCTGTTTTCAAATTTCATTAGTATTTCGTTAATGACAAGGACCCAGAGTAGTGGGGAAATGACCCCTCCTTGCGGTGTACCTCTTGAGGCAGTTACTCTTAGGTCAGTGTCACCTAGTTTTGCATTGATATTTCTTTCATTGAGTAGATTCATGATCACTTTAATGAGTGATTGTTCAACGTTGGAATTTTGAAATGCCCTTTTCACCGCGCGTGTTTTGACATTGTTAAACGCCCCTTCAATGTCTAGAAATGCGGCTAGTGTATATTCTTTGTCTTTTAATGACTTCTCTATAACACCAACGACTTCGTGTAATGCTGTTTCCACTCCTTTGCCCTTTATGTAAGCGTGTTGTGTAGTGGAGATTACATTGCTATCTATCCGACTGCGTATATAGACGTTTATCAATTTTTCTATTTTTTTTTTTTTTTTTTTTTTATATACTTCTCCCGGGAAAGGCGAACCTATAACGCTTCAACAGCGCCCCGAGATGCCTGCAGATGTATGTTTGTTCTGCACTTAAATTGCTGCAAATAGTAGTCTTCTGGAAATATATCCCCAGGAAGCGAGTTCCAAAGTTGGCTTGTCCTGTAACAGAAGGAGTTTTTGAAAGTTGATGTCCTCGCGGTTGTCAAGTGTACTGTATGGTCATGAGCATTAGCAACCTGTCTTGTTGGGCGTTCAAAAGTTGCATTTCGAGGGATAATGTCTTTGAGTTCCTCAGAACATCTACCATGGAAGTACCTATAGAACAAGCATAGGTCAGCTACTTGTCTTCTGTGCACCAACGGTTGTAGATTCGATGTGAGTGTAGGGTCTCCAATGAGTCGAACTGCTCGTCTCTGTATGCTATCAAGCAGGTTAAGTGAATGTTTTGGGGCCGAGCTCCATATATGGGAACAATATTCCAAGCCTGGTCTAACCTGTGCTTTGTAGAGAAGGAGAAGTTTATAGTTTACTTTTGCCCTAGTTGGGCTTAACTTGCATGTTGTTAACCTATTTATGGAACAACCCCCAAGGTTCAGCTGCATGAATTCTGCTGCCAAAATGTAATTCACATAAACAAAATTAAAAAGACCTGAAGTGTGAATGGATGAAGATTTTTTGGAACCGAATTTGGATAGAGAACAAGTACAGCTATATAAAAAACCATACTCAACATTTATTCGTGCTACATTTATTGTTATAAATTCATTTACAAATTGTTTTTAAATGAAAAAGTACCACCGGGCGGCCATTAATTACAAGTATTCACCGACAGGAAAAATAAGAGCGCGCGAGAGAGGGCTGTCATTCAAAATTTGCGGGGAAAATCGGGTAGGTGCACGGGAGTTGGCTCTCTAGTTTGGATCCTCTTTAGATTAAAGCGAACTCTTTTTCTTTTGCTACAAGCAGAGCAGTATCGAATATGACATCAGTGCCTTGATTTTGTGTGGTTTTGTCCGCATTAGCGCTAGGAAACGTTCCGAATCGGATTTGAATGTGTGATTGCACCGCACGCTGGACCAGCGTGACTGTTGTGCACAAATTTGACACTTTTTTCGAGGCATCTAATACAATGTTGGTACTTTTCCCCTTTTTTTAGTTGAAAAAGAAACTTCGCAAATTCTTTATAACTGTGATTTCCAAATAAATATGTTTAAAATGTAACGCGGTTGAGTATCACAATACTATTATAACGTTAAGCGAGCTAATACTTGTGAAAATATTGTGCGAAAATTGTAAAATTTGCAGAGAAGCTTTAGGCCCCAGTTATAGCTATACGTAAAACGGAAGCGCACACATTTTCTCTGGCCTTTTTTTGACCACTTAAACTTGGAGGGTGACCTCAATCTTGGTCTTAAAATGTTGCTTATGAATTATTATAAAGTCACTTTATCAAAAAAAAAAAAATCAATTATCTTTAAATTTTCAGATAATTGAGTGTCAGCGAAAGGTTATAAATTTAGTTTTTGTTTTACGCTCGTAATACAATACAGATGGTAAATTGATCACTTTCATCTAAATTTTCATATACATATTAAGAAAAAAAAAAAAAAAAAAACCATTATATTTTCTTAATCTAACATCTAGTCTAAAAAAAATGTGAATCTCAATTGATTTAAACAGCTAAATTAGCAAATAAAGTATTTTTCCCGCGAATTGAACATTTTTGCCGCGAACTGTCACACTTTATTCACAATCCACACAAAACAGTCGCGATCGCGATCCACAAGCCCACGAATGAAAAATTCGTTCGAACTTAACCCTTAAAAATGAAACTGATACGCGGGTATCTGCGACCAAAAAAAGTTTTCATGTGAATGAAGTGAAGTGTCAGAAACCACGAATATTCGCGTGTTCGCAGTTCGCAATTCGCTCTCATGTGAATAGTCCTTTAGAGACTTAAAAATATATAAAAATATATATATAAAATATATGCAATTTGTTTTCGAACGACAAGTTTTAAAATGAAATCCTTGAAGCATTGATTTTGACTTATAAATATATAGAAATTAATTAAACATGTAAATACATCAACATAAATTATATCTACATTTTAAGATCTCGTTCAATTTAGTTTTGAGAAGTTGCAAAAAAAAGAAGCAAGAAAAAAGTGCCTTTTCTGAAGCTCTTCTGCAAATTTAGAATTTTCTCACAATATTTAACAATTATTGGCTCGTTTTAACCGAAAATAGTGCTGTGATAGGGAACCGCATTATATTTTAGACATATTTATTTTGAAATCACAGTTTTTGAAAACTTTCCGAAGTACCTTTTCCAACTAATAAAATGGAACAAGGTAGCAACAAATTGTATCAGTGACTGGATTTTGTGCGGTTTTTGTCTCGATTGCGGTTGCGGAAAGGGTTCACGTATAGGCGGATTCTATTGTTCTATTGTAGCTTTGTTCCTGAAAATTCAAGGCGCGCTTTCCCATACGCAACCTATTTAGTTGAGTTGAGTTGAATTTATTAAGACTTTTGTTTCGATTACAGTATACAACTATATTATATAAATATACATTTGTTTCGTTTATATCTTAGAGATATGACGAGAGAGAGAGGAGTGGCTGTATCGTATGGCCTACTCTTAAGTAACAATACATAAATGTAAGGAGATAACCTCAATGGTTAAACGATTACTTTGATAAGTGGTTGGACTGCTCTTGCTTGTGGAGCTTGGTACGGTTAGTTTGACGAAGTTGTCTATCACAGATGGTTAATTTAAAATTATTGACTAGAGTTTGGAAGGGGAAGGGTGTAAAGGGGAGATTGTTGAGAAAACGAATAGAGTACAGCAATCAGTTTTGTTTCTTTTTTTTTTATCATTTTTGTGATGTTTTGGTGTTTGCGATAGCAATGTTGTCATTGCGTTTGTAGTTATATTTTCATTTGCTTCACTGGTGTGAAGTGTTTTAATTATTTATTTTGTTATTATTATTTTTTCTTTCTTTTGCTTTGTATACTTAGTTTGTGTAGGTTTATATAGGGTGATTTTTTAGCTGGTTTGGTTTTGGCAATACTGGTTTTGACAGCTGACGTGTGTTTAGTACCTTGTGTTACTGTCAAACAGCTTCAGTTTGGTTTGCAATTTAACCATGGATCGTCTTACAAATGAACAACGCTTGCAAATTATTGAATTTTACTATCAAAATTCGTGCTCGGTTCGAAATGTTCATCGCGCGCTGCTTCCATTTTATGATCGGCATTCTCGACCTTCTGAGCAGTCTATTCGGAAGATTGTGACCAAATTTCGCACCAAATTTACTTTGTTGGACATTAAACCACCAACACGTTTACGTACTGTGCGTAGTGAAGAAAATATTGCGGCCGTATCAGCTAGTGTGACAGAAGACCGCGAAATGTCGATTCGGCGCCGTTCCCAGCAGTTAGGCCTTTGTTACAGCACTACGTGGAAAATTTTGCGGAAGGATTTGTGCGTAAAGCCTTTTAAGATACAGCTTGTGCAAGAACTAAAGCCAGCCGACCTACCACAACGCCGAATTTTTGGTGAATGGGCTCTTGGAAAGCTGGCCGAGGATCCGCTTTTTTATCGAAAAATTGTGTTCAGCGATGAGGCTCATTTTTGGTTGAATGGGTACGTAAATAAGCAAAATTGCCGCATTTGGAGTGAAGATCAGCCAGAAGCATTTCAACAGCTACCAATGCATCCCGAAAAAGCCACTGTTAGGTGCGGTTTATGGGCCGGCGGCATTATTGGGCCATATTTCTTCAAAGATGATGCGAATCGCAGCGTTACTGTCAATGGTGAACGCTACCGAGCGATGATAACAAACTTTTTTTTGCCCGAAATGGAAGTTCTTGACTTGCATGATATGTGGTTTCAACAAGACGGTGCCACATGCCACACAGCACGCGAAACAATGGCGCAATTGCGAGGCGAGTTTGGTGAACAGTTAATTTCACGTTTCGGGCCGTTTAATTGGCCGCCTAGATCGTGCGATTTGACACCATTAGATTATTTTTTGTGGGGGTATGTCAAGGCTAATGTGTATAGGGACAAGCCCGCTTCGATTGACGCACTGGAAGCCAACATCCATGCATTCATTCGTGAGATACCGGCCGATATGTGTGAAAGAGTATGCCAAAATTGGACTCAGCGGATGGACTACCTGAGACGCAGCCGCGGTCAACACTTGCATGAAATTATCTTTAAACATTAAATTGCAAGGTTCAAACTATCGATTCAAATAAATATTTCATTCATTTTTTCGAATTTTTTGTGTTTTTTTTTAAAAAAAAGTTCTAAACCTCTTAAAATATCACCCGTTATTAGCGAAATTGCTGTCTGTTGGTAAAATAACCATTTCCTCTCTCTCTTATGAATAAGTGATATGATAACAACATAAAGTTATATAATTTGTTTTATATAATGGGTTGGTCATAGAAAAGAACAACATAAAGCTATATAATTTGTTTTATATAATAGGTTAGTCATAGAAAAGATAAGAATGTAGCAAATTCTGTTGTCCCCCATCGGGTAGGGGACAGAATATACCCGAGGTAGGCATGCCTGTCGTAAGAGGCGACTAAAATCCACACTCCGCCGTGTTACGGAAGTAGCATGCCGGTCCCAAGCCCGGGTAAAGGAGGAGGGTTTGAGGTAACGGTTTAGCCTATCCTCAGTGAAATCAACTGTTAGTGTACTCTAACCCACAGGAGCTAGTGGTTAACACTCAATAACGCTATGAATGGAGAAACAAAAGGAATTGTCTACTCCAGGTGGTAATGGCAATAGCCATAATCCACCCGTAGTCTTTTCGACTACGGCCGGGGCACGGATTCTGGAGGCCCCAACATTCATACCCGAACCTACAAGCGACTCTTGTGGCTCTATGTCCGATTCACTCGGCAAATTGAGCATGAGACAGGCTGCTGCCCACTGCACTGCCACTGACGGTCAGACTCGGGATACCTTCATGGTTGAACGGGCTCCTGAGGAGGCGGTTCTTGAGCTGCGCCTGTCTAAGGGACAGCGGAAGAGGAAAATGAGGAAGCTGTTGGATCTGCGGCGCAAAGATGCTTTATCTGCTGAAGGCGCAAGCACATCTATTAGCTCCTTGGCGGTGCCTTTGAAAAGGAACAGGTCGGTGGAGGTCTTACCAACTGAAGCTAACCAACCCCTGGGATCGGGCTCTGCCTCCTCTTCTGCCGAAACGAAAAGCAAGAAGAAGCGACCCAAGCTCGTAAAGAGAATAAACCTCGCTCAAGTCTGTGAGTCTGTACGCGCACGTTCGCCAAATGAAGCCGGTGCTACTAACAGCAATGTAAGTAGTACTGGCGGACGGAAACCGGACGTCGCGATCACACTTACAGGCGTGAGCACCAAACCGACAAGCGACTCTTGTGGCTCTATGTCCGATTCACTCGGCAAATTGAGCAAGAGACAGGCTGCTGCCCACTGCACTGCCACTGACGGTAAGACTCGGGATACCTCCATGGTTGAACGGGCTCCTGAAGAGTTGGGCCTTGGGCTGCGCTTGTCTAAGGGACAGCGGAAGAGGAAAATGAGGAAGCTGTTGGATCCGCGGCGCAAAGATGCTTTATCTGCTGAAGGCGCTAGCATATCTCTCAGCTCTTCGGCGGTGTCTTTGAAAAGGAACAGGTCGGTGGAGGTCACTCCAACTAAAGCCAACCAACCCCTTGGATCGGGCACTGCCTCCTCTTCTGCCGAACCGAAAAGCAAGAAGAAGCGACCCAAGCTCGTAAAGAGAATAAACCCCGGAGGCGCTCCTATCGCTGGGGCTGCCCGTGCACTGGTAACGAATGATGCAGGTGCTGAAACCAACTCAGGTTGCAGTACCAGCGGACAGAACCTTGTTGTCGCGGATGGCTCTGGTGGTCGGAGTGCTTCTTTTGAACGCAGAACAGCTGAGGTGGGAGATAGTAGGCTGTCCTATAAGGATGCTGCTGTCTCCTCTTTGGCAGTTCGTATAGGGAAAGCAGGCAATGATAATAGCATGAGCGATGCAGAGTGTAAACACTGCAAAGCTCATCTTTTGGAGCTTGCCTCGGAAACAAATGCGTGCATCCAGGTTGAGGGCTGTGAGTTCAAGGACGGAACCTTCATGGTGAAGACCTCCTCGCAGCAAACCTCTGAATGGGTCAGCAGTATTGTGCCGAAGATCCCTCCCCTTGGGACCACAATTTTTGAGGTCTACAAGCCACCCAAGCTCACGCGCGCAGTCTGCTGGATCCCTGGGAAGCTGGGGAAATCGGCGGATGTGCTAAAGCGTTTGCACGCCCAGAACCCTGGCCTCGACACAAAAGCCTGGATTGTCCGTTCTCACAGGCAGAGCAAAAACCGTCACGATGAAGATGGTAGCTCTCTGGTTGTGAGCATAGACATGGCTTCTGCCGAGACCATCAAGTCTAGGTACGACATGCGTCCCTATCTGCATCTTGGTAGGATTCGTTTCCATTTCAATGCCAAGTAGTGCAAATAGTGGTCGTAACCCAGAGTTTACATCCATTATGTTCACTCAGATAAACCTACAGCACTGCAAGGCTGCTACCGCTCTTTTAAGTAGGAGGCTTGCTGTATGTAGAACAAAGAATCGCATAACATCCATCCAGGAACCATGGGTGTGGAAAAATCGCATCTGTGGCCTTGGTGAGTTGAGTGGTTCGCATAACGTTCTTTACGATAGGCTGTCCGATAGACCTAGGACATGTCTTGTTGTATCGAAATCCCTCACGGCAGTTACAATCAAACGCTTCTGTTGCCAAGATTTGGTTGCTGCAACTATTACTTACCATGCAAACGACAGTTGGGAAACCTTTGTCGCCGCATCGGCTTACTTTCCCTATGACTCTTTAACTCCTCCACCACCAAAGGCGGTTGTTGAGCTCGTAGAGTACTGTGAGTCCAAAAAGATAGGTCTTATTCTATGTTGCGATGCTAATGCTCAAAACACTGTTTGGGGCAGCAGCAAATGCAATATACGAGGAGATCGTCTTCTGGACTTCATATTATCGTCTGACATTACCATCAACAATGTGGGTTGTCGACCTACATTTGTTACAGCCAGGAGACAGCAAGTAATTGATGTTACCCTGTCAAACCGGCATTCCAAGACTATCACGAATTGGCGGGTATCACCAGATAGCACTTTGTCAGACCACAGATACATCGAATTTCAAATCTTCTGTGAAGTTTCGCCTTTGCTAGAGAGGAGAAATCCGAGAAAAACGGACTGGGCTCGGTTTGGGGAGGAGCTTGGCAACTCTGTTAAAGTTCCACTCAAACTAAGATCGATACTGGGGGTAGAGAGGTCTGCTCAGGATCTGAGTAGCACCCTTATCCGCTGCTTCGAACTAGCGTGTCCAGTTACAAAAAACTCCTGTAGAAAACCGGTACCTTGGTGGAGTACCGAACTGCAGTGTATTCGCAGAGAAACCAGGAAGCTCCTAAATCGGTCTTTAAAAACCAACTTGGAAGAAGACTGGAATCTATATCGATCGAAACAAAAAGAATTTAAGAGACTAATTCGTAAATCGAAAAATGACTCTTATAGCAAATTTTGTGAGGAGGTCGAATCACTAAGTGCGACCAGTAGGCTTGTTAAAGTCCTCAAAAGGGACAGACCAAGCAAAATGGAATCGCTCCAAAAATCTGATGGTACCTACACTGAGACAAAGGCGGAGACTTTCAGTCTCCTGCTGGAGACTCACTTCCCGGGAAATCAGGTTACTACATGCTCTTCAGTGGTACCGGAAACGGTGGCCACTCCTTATCTGTCAAACACCACGCGGCGTAGCTGGTATGTTGCATCCAGAGTAATGAGGCCATCAAATATGCAATTGCATCGTTTGATGGTTTCAAGTCGCCTGGTCCGGATGGCATCTATCCGGTTATGCTGAAACAAGGTTGTAGTCAGCTGATGCCGGCGCTGAAAAGAATTTTCACCGCTAGCTTGGCCTTGGGCTACATACCTTCTCCTTGGCGTATGGGTAAAGTCGTGTTCATACCAAAAATTGGTAAGACTGACTACACTCTCGCCAAAAGTTTCAGACCCATAAGTCTGCCCTCCTTCCTGCTGAAAAGTTTGGAGAGACTGGTTGAGCTGCACGTGCGCAATGTCGCTCTTCGATCGCACCCTCTTTCAGAGATGCAACATGCCTATCAGCGCGGAAAATCCTGTGAAACTGCGCTTCAGAACCTTGTTGGTAGGATTGAAAGTGCTCTTGATCGGAAGGAGTACGCGTTGGGCATTTTCGTCGACATTGAGGGGGCTTTTGATAATGCGACTTTTGATAGCATGTGCACTGCAGCCAGACATCATGGTATAGATGAAACATTAGTGTTGTGGATTAAATCAATGCTAATGTACAGGACGTTGATTGCCGAGGCGGATTGTGGTAAATGCGTCGTGACAGGGGTTAACAGGGGCTGCCCTCAAGGCGGTGTTCTGTCTCCCCTTTTATGGTGTATGGTAGTTGACTCTCTGCTAACGCTTCTCGATCTTCCTGGAACCTATACTCAAGCATACGCGGATGATGTCGCCGTTCTGTCTGTCGGTTCTGACCTAGGGACTGTCTGCTCTCGGGCTCAGAGATCCTTGGGCTTGATCGATGGCTGGTGCACAAGAAATGGGCTTTCAGTGAATCCTCTTAAAACGACTGTTGTTCTCTTCACGAGAAGGAGGAAGGTCACTGGTCTGACTCAGCTTGTGTTAAAAGGTGTCACTATTCCGATCTCCGATGAAGTCAAATATCTGGGAGTAATCCTCGATAGAAAGCTTCTTTGGTCCAAGCATGTCGAATCGAAAACCGATAAAGCGCTGTCAACTTTCTGGCAGTGTAAAGGCGCTTTTGGCAAGACATGGGGCTTATCTCCTAAAAGGGTCCTTTGGATCTATACGGCAATGGTAAGACCACTCCTCTCATACGCGTCGGTTGTATGGTGGAACAGGCTTTCACGGAAACGTGTTACTGCCTCTTTTGCCAGACTTCAAAGAACGGTTTGTCTCGGCTGCACGGGGGCCTTCCCCAGCACACCGGGCTCCGCTCTAGACGCTATGATGAACCTCCCCCCCCTTGATATTTTTATCATCGGGTGTGCACTGAAAACCATCTCTCGTTTAAAGAGAGGTGGCTTTTGGTACCACGCGCATTGGAGTTTTGAAGAACTTGTGCGAGAATTATCCTTTGACCCCTGTCTTATGGATATGCCCTCTGACGCAATGACTCCAGAAGTCCTACTGCGACAAAACTACCACGTCAACTTTCCTCAGGCAACTGAATGGCTTAGGCCAGACTCTGAGCCAGGGAAAGAATGCCATCGTATTTTTACGGATGGCTCCAAAACCGGACAGGGGTCTGGTTCTGGAGTCTTCGTGGAAAGCGAGAACATTAGACTTCACTACCCCTTAGGAAACCATGCGTCTGTCTTCCAAGCGGAGATATTCGCTATCCTTATGGCTATGCGCTATATTGTGACAAACAGGTGGAGGGCTAGGAGTATATGCGTTTGCAGCGACAGCCAAGCTGCATTAAAAGCGCTGCTTAACCCTCTTACCTCGTCTAAATTAGTGCTCGAACTCAAGCTTTCTCTGAACTTGGTCGGAAGGCTAAATACAGTGTATCTTGTTTGGGTCCCAGGTCACACTGGTATCCTTGGAAATGAGATAGCTGATGAGCTTGCTAGGCTGGGTTCAGAGGAAGAATTCTTAGGACCTGAACCTGCGTTGGGTCTGCCTTCATCGGTGGTTAAGTCATCCATTGATACTTGGGTTTCTCGCGAACACGAGTGTCGGTGGCGTGGCTGTGCTGGGTGTGGGCAGACCAAACGACTGCGTCCGGACATCTGCAAAAGGTCGGCGGCCTTCCTTCTGTCTCTCAGAAGAAGCGACTGTAGACTGCTTGTGGGCGTCCTTTCGGGCCACCAAGCTTTTGCCAAACACTTAAATGTTTTGGGCTTTAGCATCTCCACCATCTGTCCTGCCTGTGGAGAGGATGACGATACAGCGGAGCACTTCCTCTGTAGCTGTCCTGCCTTTGCTCGCATCAGGTGGCGGATCTTTGGGGCTGACGTGGTGAGTGCCGAACATCTAAGCTCTTCATCACTGAAGCTCCTTCTCATCTTTCTTCGAAAGACGGGAAAACTAAGTACATAAATGTAAGGTGTCTGTTTGGCAGTACAATGGACCAGTAGTTGTGTCTGAGTGCTCCATCGGATAGTAACAACCTCCGACAGAAAAAAAAAAAAAAAAAAAAATTCTGTTGTTGGGTTGTGGGAATTTTTTTTTTTTTTTTTTTTTTTTATATTATTTAGTAGGCTGATGTGATCAGATTAGGTTGGGTTTTAGGTGTGGAGGGGTTATCCCCTACTTTGGCCAATGGTGGCTTTTGAGTAAAATTCTAAAGAAAGGTTTTCGTTAATAATTCCAATTGGAGAGACGTAGATAGAATTGTTCCAGTTGGAATTTTGTTGGGTCTCGAAATTGAGCTGATTAAATCATGGTCTAGTAGATCTTGATATAGTTTTATTCATTAGGGACAGTGATTAGGTGATAAGGGGGATGACTCCAGCGTCCGTATATAAAGTTTTATTAGAAAACTTTCTGTTTTTAGATTTAAAGTTTAAACCCGTGCAAAGTCTAGGTATTTTTCTCTCAATTCTATCGAGGGTGGCTGCCATTGTGGGAGAGATGGAAAAACATACGGGTAAAGCGTAGATGAGGATGGGTCTACTTGAGAAGTTAATGGAGATAAAGATATTAGGGAATGACAGGTCAACATTGTCAACCAGCAAGTATCTGAAGTTGTTTTTTTTTTGTCGCAATCGCGATGCCTTGGTTTTTGTTACAAATGATGAGTTTGTAGTTGTCCAGGTGAACATTCTTGTCCTTAAGTTAAGATGAGTTTCTTGGAGAAACGCTAAATCGTAGTTATGAGCCAGTGGGAATTTTTGTTGTAAAATCCTTCTGGCATGGTTGATTAAGGACGCAATGTTGTGGCATAAACATTTTTAGAATCATTTCGATGTAACCAAGATTTGGTTTACAAGGTCGAGATACGCTAGTTTTTTTTTTGCTGTAGAGAGCCAGCATTATTAATGTTGTCCAGGAAAGCTTTCACCTTGGATAGGAGATCGGGTAGATTAACGCCAAAAAGGCTTTCGGAGAGATTGAAAAATTCGTTGAGACAGTTGTTCCCTGGGGTAGTAGGTGGACCCGAAGTATTGGGAATTTTGGCCGGGCCTTTAAAAAGACTAGCAAAAGAAGCCTTAGGAGTAGATAGCACCGGAGAGATATTAGCCGATTTGGTAGCCGTTGTTCTGGCAATTTGCTTTTTACGGTTATCATAACTTTTAAAGAATAGGCAGCCTTTGTAGTTGGCTGGATGATCCCCTCCGCAATTGATACACGTGGGTTTAGTTTCCTCATCTTTCGAGAGGGAGCATTCGCCCGGGCCATGAGGGTCGACGCATTTGACGAACTTATAATTGCGTGCGCAGTTTTTGGCGAGATGCCCAAAAGCTTGGCATCTTCTGCACTGCAAGGGACCTCGGTTACCTTTGGGTTTTTCCCAAGTGATTTTGGTGTGGAGGATATATTTAACCTTTAGTAGCTCCTTCTCGGAGGTGCCAGGGATTAGTCTGACCAAAAATAGGTTATATAGGAAGCCACCCTTCTTGGAGTTGAGAGTTTCGAATTGAGAAACCTTTTCAATGGTATTGGGCACGAGAGATTCTAATTCGTTTTTGATTTCCTCCGGAGGAAAATCTGGAGTCAACCCCCTTAAAATCAAATTAACTGTCCTATCCTCATTCAAAGTGAATGAGTGGGCTTGTATGTCCTTGTTAAGTCGGAATTTTTCAAGGAGCTCACGATGAACCGCACTGTTATCGATTAAAATTTTCGACACATTGTTCTTAATGTTTTGTACCCGGAACCTGAATTTTATCAGATCAGCTTTAATTTTAAGTTCTTTAATGAATTTTCTAATATTTAAATTTGTGACAAATATGGGAGGGCAGAATTTGCTACTTACATTGGTAATCTCATGTACTGGGGCAGCATTCTGGCATCTGGTGTAGGTTCTTCCACTTTGGCTGTGGGTGATGAGTTAGGATGTGGTGTGGCCGGATTCGCTGTAGCTGGCACACGCTTGGAGTATTCAATATGCAGGTCACCAAGGAGGGCAAACCGGTTGGCATTGTCGAAAGAGTTGGCAATAAAGTTGACCATTGAGGTGTTGGGGCTGTGAAGAGCCCTTTGTCTTTTCCGAGGGACAACAAATTCTTCCTCTCGATCCAGGTGGTTGGATGGGCTTTCGTCCATTGAAGCAGGTTGTTGCGGAATAGTGTATTTGTTGTTCACTGACGTCGGCTTGTTTTTTGAACCAAGCTGTACGAGTGTTAAAAACCAAAGTTAAAAACCAAAACCAAACGCCAAAAGTTTCCGATTTAAAATTTGATCTTTATTAAATGAGTTCTTGAGTAAAACTAAACTTTGAAGATCGCTGCTATGCACCACGAAGGGTCCCATGCTTATCTTCTGCGTAAGCATATCGCGACGTTCGCAGAGAATGTTTATTTGGTTATGGTCAGCATATCGCGACGTTCGCAGAGAATGTTTATTTGGTTATGATATTACCCCTTGGTCGACGTTGAATACTTGAATAAACATACGCTGCAACATAGTATAAGACAAAGGAATATGGTCGATGTTGAACATTCGAAAAGACATTCTCCGCAACAAAGTATATTAGAAAAGAAATATTAATGACGCCTTATCGTTATGCATAACACCTCCCTTCATAAAAATAAACAATATGTTTACAAAATTATTGTTTATATCTAATAAACACAATTAATATTGCATAACGAATATATGCACGACATTTACACTTTATATATTCATCGATCTATTTTCCATTAATTTTCTTCTCTATCGAAATTATTAACTTTAAAAACGTTGGAATTGGGTCTTTTCATAACCGTTCTCCTTTTCTCATCATCATAGTAATGAACAATTTTTTCCCTTTCTTTAATGTGGTTTCTTATTTTCTTATTAAAACAATTTCTGAAAATAGTTATCCCTTTTCCTTTTATTAATTTAAAAGCAAAGTAGGTTATGATTACAATAATAAGGATTCCACTTATTCCTAACACTGCACCTTGAGCGTGAGGTGGTATATTTCTTAATTTTCTAGTAATGTAACTTTCTTGATTTCTTATTTCAATTGTTAAATCTTGTAATTCCTTTAAATTTTCAAGTTTTAATTTAGGCATATTAATGTTTTCTTCATTTATATCATTCAATTTTACATTTTAACAACAATCCTTTGGAGCGAAACGGTATTTATCTTTATTTTCAATTAATAACTCCGAGTCATCTGTTACAATTCTGGATTCAATTGTTTCAAAAGTACAATTTGCGTTTAAATTTAAAATGCCAATATTATTAATAAGACCTTCTTCATTATCTTCTTCTTTTCTGCATTTACATTTATATTTAGTTTCTTCGCTTAACGCGTGAAATATTTCAACATGATTTAATACTTGTTTAAGTTTACAATTATAATTATCATTTCCTTTGTTCATGAAAATGATGAGTTCACAATCTTTAGTCATTACACTGTTTTTGAGTTCAATTTGGTTGCATATAAAATATTTATAAATTTTCTTACAATCTTTCATAAGATCATTACTTAAAAAATATTCTTCTTTATTTTCTTTAATTACGAAAAATTTCTTACTTTGTTCAATGACATACAAAATTCCCCTTGCTCTATATGGCACATTGATCATTTCATACACATCTGATTTTGTGTATTCAAGTAAAGGAACCGTTAAAATTACTACTAATCTTCCTTTCTTTATGTAAGCGATCGGTTCTATTTCCTTCATTATGTGACTATAGGATTCTAAGTTCGGAGTAAATAACATTAAATGTTCTTTATTACTAGCCTGCAATAGTTCTATAAAATGTTTAGGTTTAATAATTATAGTATGTATAATATTATCCTGTAGAAAAAGTATTGCTTCAGTTACTTGATTAATGAGTATTTCAGTATGACTTATAAGAAAGTATATTTTAATTTTGAACTCGATAAAATATTCTCTTAAAATAGACCGTTTTCTGTCTTTATTTATTGAATTCATAGCTCTTTCTAATGTATTCGTTAAACCATTGGTTAGGTTACCTAATTTAAAATATGTTTCCTTTAGTATCAAACTTTGCTTATTTAAACCATCTAAAATCTTAATTTCTCCTTGTTGACTTTTATGAACATACTCATTATTTTCTTTTGTAATTCTTATAGCTTCTTCGTATTGTTTAGCGTCTTCGTTATCTAATGTTCCAAACAACAATTTTAAGCCTGATCCAACAATATTTAAAAGTCCTCTTCTATATCTTCTATGAACTCCTAGTAAATGATAAATGACTTCTAAGTCTCTCCTTAATCCTGAAATTTGTATTTTTGCTTTCTTGATGAATTCTACACATTCTGGAATTTCTATTAAACACTCATCATTTATGTTTGCTATAAAACTAGTTATTACATCTATCTGGTCATTTATTTGGTTGAGGTCAGTATTGATAACTATGGAAATCTTTCCCGTTATTTGCCGTAGTTCTCCGATGTTCTTGTAGTATATACCGTTGGGTGGTATGTTTTCCCATTGTATAGAACTAACGTAGTTTATTAATGTGATTCTGTGAATAATATTATTTGTTAAACGGTTTAATTTTTCTTTTATTATATTTCATAGGTTTATTGTTACGTTTAACTATGACACAATCGTCTAGAACCTTGATAATTTTGTAAGGACCTACATATTTTTCTGCGGACTTGTCCCGTTTATCGTTTTCTACTAAAACTTTATCATTAGCTTTATATTCCTTTATTCTAGAACCTAATCTCTTATCGTATCTTAATTTAGCTTTTTTTCTCATATTCAACATATTCCTTTTCACATCTACCTCTAGTCTAATAAGTTTCAACTGCAATTCCTGTACATAATCACTAAAAGTTCTTATTTTTAAACTCGATTCGGATGGTACATTTGCTTTTCTTCCAAATATTAATTCATGTGGAGTAAATCCAGTACTATTATGAACTGTTGTGTTGTGACAAAACGCAGCATACCTAAATAATTTAGCATATTCTGGTTTTGATTTATCTTTTATCATTAATCGTAAGTATTCTCCCAATCTAGCGTGCGATCTTTCAGCAGATCCATTTGCTTGTGGATAAGCATTGCTGGTTCTTAAATGTTTAATTCGGAATAATTTACATAATTCTTTCATTAAATCGTTTACGAATTCTCCTCCATTGTCAGTTAAGATAAATTTTGGAATACCAAAATAAAGTATCCAATTGTCAGTAAAAGCTCTTGCGACTGTTTCGCATTTTTTATCATTAATTGGAATATAGCTTATGTACTTACTCAAGTCATCTTGAATATTTAGACTATATATCGTTTTGTTCCCTTCCTTATAAGGACCTGTCAAATCCATTGACACCTTTTCTAAACTGTGATCTGCACTTGATACAATTTTCATTGGATTTTTCCCTGGATGCCTATTTATTTTCTGCTTTTGACATTCTGGACATTTGTTAACAAACTCAATTACGTCACTATTTAAACCCTTCCAATAATATTTTTCCCTGATTCTGGAAATCGTGGCTTTTTGTCCTGCATGACCCCCAATCAAACCATCATGATTCTCTTTGATGATTCGTTGCTGATCATCTCTATCATTGATAACTTCGACATCCGTTTCAGATTCATTTTCTGAGACCTCTTCGTCTTCGATTTCATTCGTAGTCATATTTTGGTTGCTAGTATGACTCGTATTTGGTAAATTCCTACATTCTTCGTCATAAATGTTTCTCAACAGAGTTTCATCCTCTTCTTCTTCATCATAGAAATCACTACCAAAAATATCTTTAATATTTCTTCGAACTTCTGTGTCAACAGTGTGTGCTTCTATAGGGTATACGTTTCTACTTAATTCGTCAGCTACTACGTTATCTACACCTTTTTTATATTTTATCTCATACTCATACTCTTCTAATTTCAATCGCCATCTAATCAGACGAGAACCTGGATCCTTAACGTTGAATAACCAAGTCAATGGTCTGTGATCAGTTTTTATGATAAATTTCTGCCCATATAAATAAGATCTAAGCTGTTGTATCGCCCAAACTATAGCTAGACATTCTTTTTCAGTTGTGCTGTAATTAATTTCTGCTTTATTTAATGTTCTACTCACGAAGTGTATTGGTAATTCTTTACCTAAATGTTCCTGTGATAAAACTGCGCCTATTCCTAAATTACTAGCGTCCGTAGTTATAACGAATGGTTTATACTTGGGATATTGTAATAGAGTAAATTCTTTCAGTAATCTTTTTAATTCGTTGAAGTTTTGAGATTGTTCTTTGGTCCATACAAACTCGATATTTTTCTTTAATAGCTTAAATAAAGGTGAAGCAATAATGCTGAAGTTTCGTATGAATTTCCTATAATAACCTATCATTCCCAAAAAACTTTTTATTTCCTTTGGATTCTTAGGCTCTTGTAACTTGTCAATTGATTTGACCTTTTCTACATTAGGGAGTAAACCTTTACTTGTAATGATATGTCCTAAATACTCGACCTCCTCCTTTAGAAATTCGGACTTGTCGATTTGTATCTTTAAATTAGCTTTTTTCAGTCTATCGAATACGTTCTTAAGTCTTTCATTGTGTTCCTGTAAACTACTACCATATACTACTATATCATCTATATAAACAAAACATTGTTTACCTAATAGGTCTGATAAAACAGTATTCATCATTCTTTGGAAGCAAGACGGAGCATTTTTGAGACCAAAAGGCATCCGAGTATATTCGAAATGACCGTAAGGTGTCGAAAAAGCCGTCTTTTCCATGCTATCTTCGCTGAGTGGTATTTGGTGAAATCCAGATTTCAGATCTAGGGTGGTAAAATATTTCGCAGCTCCTAGCTGATCTAGTATTTCATTTATGTTCGGAATCGGATAACAATCTGAGATTGTAACATCATTTAATTTTCTAAAATCAATGACCATTCTCCATTTACGTTTGCCACTAGCATCTACCTTCTTCGGTACAACCCATAGGGGACTAGACCACGGTGATTGGCTGTGTCTTATGATTCCTTCTTTTAATAGTTTCTTTATTTGCGTATTCACTTCTTCCTCATGTACCTTTGGGTACCTATACGTTTTTGCATTTATCGGTATATCCTTTATAGTGCGTATATGATGCTTGATGACAGATGTTTCTGTCAGCTTTTCATCTTCTAATCCGAAAATATTAACATTTTCCTTTATTAATTCACTAAGCATTTTTAATTCAAATTCATTTTTTATATGGTCAACTCTCAGTTGGTTCCATAATTTATTGAACTTTTCAATACTTTCAAATGCTTTATTTGAAGTAACGTTTCGTTGATTTTTATATGATTGATTTTTTGTCATACATCCTTGACTTTTTACTAAATTAGTATGTTTCGGGTGACAATTATTATCAATGAAATCTTGTTTATATTCAGTACTTTGATTCTTTCCTAATTTATTAGAAACGGTAAGAGCTCTATTCTCTTGAAGTTTATCTTCATCCTCATTGAAAACCAAAACCATTATAATTTGATCATTATACATGATTTTCCGCTTTAAATTTATACAGAATTCTGATTCCTTTAAGAAATCAATTCCGAGAATTCCGTCGTAATGACCTATAACATCATCCGTTACTACGTGAAAATATATATCAATCAAAAATATATCGCTGTTTTCCTTATCTTCATACTCTGCTGTAATATTCGTACTGCCTATGCTGCATCTATTGGACTTACCAATACCTTTAAAATTCATTGTGTCTTCAAAATTTACATCATTTTCAAATATACATTTCGTTTTTATTAGGCTAATGCAAGCACCCGTATCCACTAAGAATCTAAAATTTTTATTATTATATCTCAAATTTACATGAGGGCTTTCATTATAACTGGAGACAATGCCCTCGTTCATTGCTCCTTTTGTCGAAAATTTATATTTTTCCTTGTGCTATTATTCGAATCTTTTTTTGTTTCTTTTCTATCTTCATTATTTACTCTTGTAGTATAACCTTTAGGATCCGAATATTTATTCCTATTTTGATTACCTTGATTTTCTCTTCGATCTACCTGTTGTCTTTTAGGTAATTTGCAATCCCTACTAATATGACCAAGTTTATTACAGTTATAACATATTATTGCATTATAATTAATTTTTATTAGGTTTTTGGCAGTGTACTCTCGGTTGTTATAACCGTATGTTGCTCTTTTCCATATCAATCTAGTTTCTTCCTGTATGGCTAAAGATGAAGCCTCGGCTAGTGATGATGGTCTTTGGCTATTAACAAATGTTCCTATTTCTTCTTTCAAACCATTTACAAATGCGTTTAGAACATCTTTTTCTATCATATATAGTTGTCCGTCAAACAACCTATCGTTTTCATTGTTTAGAAATACATCTTGAATGCGTCGTCTTTGAAGAGTTTCGACTCTTTGAATATACTGAATGACCGTTTCGTTCTTGCTTTGTTGCAAGCGGGTCATTTCTAAATGCAATTGCATGGGGGAGTATATCTCCTTGAACGTTCGGTTCAATTCGATTTTCAATTCTATCCATGAATTAAATTTCTTGTTCATTAGTATTGTTTCAGCATTTCCCGAAATCTTACTTTTTATGAACGATAAAAGATAATACTTTTGTCCAGCCGTTGCTAAGGACATGGCGTTGTCAACATTTGCTACAAAATGATGGAGTTTATTTGGATCACTATCAAACGGCGTTATTAATTTGCTAAGCAAGTCTAAGCTCATTTGTGGTGCGCTTTCCATAATTTCTCTTTCTTGATTGTTTACAGTTATTTGACGCGTATCATCAATTGATAATAATTTAATATTATCGTCATTATTAAATGTTTTCTTTTTCGGAATTGTTCCTGTTGTATTTAAATTCCCATTTCTATTAATTTCATCTCCTAATCTATCCGTATGTTTATCGTTTTGTTTGTGCATCCTACTAGTTTGAATCTCATAGTCCCTAAGCTTCTTAATAGTTTCCTCTACTGATGGTAATTGTTCATTACCTTCACATTCCTCTTCTAATACGTGTAAAAGTAATCGTCTACTATAAGTTCTATTTTCATAATACACTAAGTAATCTTCCTCAACATTGTCTACACTAATTCGGTAGTTATCTAATATCTGTGATAATGAAAGTTCTATTACTTTTCCGCTTTTACTTCATATACACTTAAACATTTTGCATAACGCTAGTTCATTGAATTGAAATTCACTTACATCCGTCAATACGGTTGCCATTGTAATATTTAATTATAATATTATTTGTATTGGGTATATAACCTATTTAAAAGTACATAATTTTAATGCATCGCTTACAATATAATGTTGTTCAGCTGTTGATTCCGCATGCTGTCTTCTGATCGCCTTCGTCTTAGAGATGATTAATGTTTGAATGAACGTTGTATATGCTTTTAGGCATACTTTTTTTTTGTGAATGTTGTAAATACTTTTAGGCACTTTTTTTTTTTGTGAATGTTGTAAATACTTTTAGGCACTTTATTTTTTTTTTCTTTGAACGTTGTAAATACTTTAGGCACTTTTTTTTTTTTTTTTTCTTTGAACGTTGTAAATACTTTAGGCACTTTATTTTTTTTTTGTGAATGTTGTAACTATGATAAAACCACACTTTCGTATTATTCGACTATCTTCATGTAGTGATTATATGTTACTTGGCGTTTTTTTTTTTTCGACTTACTGACATAAAAGAGAGCAATTTAATTTTATGTCTCGAATATTTGTTATTCTACCGCTTTTCGAATTATTAACGTAAAAGAGGGTATATTACTTTGTACGTCTCGAATATATTTAATTCTGCCGCTGCCACCAATGTTAAAAACCAAAGTTAAAAACCAAAACCAAACGCCAAAAGTTTCCGATTTAAAATTTGTCTTTATTAAATGAGTTCTTGAGTAAAACTAAACTTTGAAGATCGCTGCTATGCACCACGAAGGGTCCCATGCTGATCTTCTGCGTAAGCATATCGCGACGTTCGCAGAGAATGTTTATTTGGTTATGATATTACCCCTTGGTCGACGTTGAATACTTGAATAAACATACGCTGCAACATAGTATAAGACAAAGGAATATGGTCGATGTTGAACACTCGAACAAACATTCTCCGCAACAAAGTATATTAGAAAAGAAATATTAATGACGCCTTATCGTTATGCATAACACCTCCCTTCATAAAAATAAACAATATGTTTACAAAATTATTGTTTATATCTAATAAACACAATTAATATTGCATAACGAATATATGCACGACATTTACACTTTATATATTCATCGATCTATTTTCCATTAATTTTCTTCTCTATCGAAATTATTAACTTTAAAAACGTTGGAATTGGGTCTTTTCATAACCGTTCTCCTTTTCTCATCATCATAGTAATGAACAATTTTTTCCCTTTCTTTAATGTGGTTTCTTATTTTCTTATTAAAACAATTTCTGAAAATAGTTATCCCTTTTCCTTTTATTAATTTAAAAGCAAAGTAGGTTATGATTACAATAATAAGGATTCCACTTATTCCTAACACTGCACCTTGAGCGTGAGGTGGTATATTTCTTAATTTTCTAGTAATGTAACTTTCTTGATTTCTTATTTCAATTGTTAAATCTTGTAATTCCTTTAAATTTTCAAGTTTTAATTTAGGCATATTAATGTTTTCTTCATTTATATCATTCAATTTTACATTTTAACAACAATCCTTTGGAGAGAAACGGTATTTATCTTTATTTTCAATTAATAACTCCGAGTCATCTGTTACAATTCTGGATTCAATTGTTTCAAAAGTACAATTTGCGTTTAAATTTAAAATGCCAATATTATTAATAAGACCTTCTTCATTATCTTCTTCTTTTCTGCATTTACATTTATATTTAGTTTCTTCGCTTAACGCGTATAAATATTTGTTATCCGAAATTTTGTGAAATATTTCAACATGATTTAATACTTGTTTAAGTTTACAATTATAATTATCATTTCCTTTGTTCATGAAAATGATGAGTTCACAATCTTTAGTCATTACACTGTTTTTGAGTTCAATTTGGTTGCATATAAAATATTTATAAATTTTCTTACAATCTTTCATAAGATCATTACTTAAAAAATATTCTTCTTTATTTTCTTTAATTACGAAAAATTTCTTACTTTGTTCAATGACATACAAAATTCCCCTTGCTCTATATGGCACATTGATCATTTCATACACATCTGATTTTGTGTATTCAAGTAAAGGAACCGTTAAAATTACTACTAATCTTCCTTTCTTTATGTAAGCGATCGGTTCTATTTCCTTCATTATGTGACTATAGGATTCTAAGTTCGGAGTAAATAACATTAAATGTTCTTTATTACTAGCCTGCAATAGTTCTATAAAATGTTTAGGTTTAATAATTATAGTATGTATAATATTATCCTGTAGAAAAAGTATTGCTTCAGTTACTTGATTAATGAGTATTTCAGTATGACTTATAAGAAAGTATATTTTAATTTTGAACTCGATAAAATATTCTCTTAAAATAGACCGTTTTCTGTCTTTATTTATTGAATTCATAGCTCTTTCTAATGTATTCGTTAAACCATTGGTTAGGTTACCTAATTTAAAATATGTTTCCTTTAGTATCAAACTTTGCTTATTTAAACCATCTAAAATCTTAATTTCTCCTTGTTGACTTTTATGAACATACTCATTATTTTCTTTTGTAATTCTTATAGCTTCTTCGTATTGTTTAGCGTCTTCGTTATCTAATGTTCCAAACAACAATTTTAAGCCTGATCCAACAATATTTAAAAGTCCTCTTCTATATCTTCTATGAACTCCTAGTAAATGATAAATGACTTCTAAGTCTCTCCTTAATCCTGAAATTTGTATTTTTGCTTTCT
Source organism: Cheilosia urbana (assembly GCA_946477585.1). Classification (NCBI taxonomy): domain Eukaryota; kingdom Metazoa; phylum Arthropoda; class Insecta; order Diptera; family Syrphidae; genus Cheilosia; species Cheilosia urbana. The sequence goes on along the minus strand of OX297853.1, from coordinate 68,544,329 downwards.
TGATGAATTCTACACATTCTGGAATTTCTATTAAACACTCATCATTTATGTTTGCTATAAAACTAGTTATTACATCTATCTGGTCATTTATTTGGTTGAGGTCAGTATTGATAACTATGGAAATCTTTCCCGTTATTTGCCGTAGTTCTCCGATGTTCTTGTAGTATATACCGTTGGGTGGTATGTTTTCCCATTGTATAGAACTAACGTAGTTTATTAATGTGATTCTGTGAATAATATTATTTGTTAAACGGTTTAATTTTTCTTTTATTATATTTCATAGGTTTATTGTTACGTTTAACTATGACACAATCGTCTAGAACCTTGATAATTTTGTAAGGACCTACATATTTTTCTGCGGACTTGTCCCGTTTATCGTTTTCTACTAAAACTTTATCATTAGCTTTATATTCCTTTATTCTAGAACCTAATCTCTTATCGTATCTTAATTTAGCTTTTTTTCTCATATTCAACATATTCCTTTTCACATCTACCTCTAGTCTAATAAGTTTCAACTGCAATTCCTGTACATAATCACTAAAAGTTCTTATTTTTAAACTCGATTCGGATGGTACATTTGCTTTTCTTCCAAATATTAATTCATGTGGAGTAAATCCAGTACTATTATGAACTGTTGTGTTGTGACAAAACGCAGCATACCTAAATAATTTAGCATATTCTGGTTTTGATTTATCTTTTATCATTAATCGTAAGTATTCTCCCAATCTAGCGTGCGATCTTTCAGCAGATCCATTTGCTTGTGGATAAGCATTGCTGGTTCTTAAATGTTTAATTCGGAATAATTTACATAATTCTTTCATTAAATCGTTTACGAATTCTCCTCCATTGTCAGTTAAGATAAATTTTGGAATACCAAAATAAAGTATCCAATTGTCAGTAAAAGCTCTTGCGACTGTTTCGCATTTTTTATCATTAATTGGAATATAGCTTATGTACTTACTCAAGTCATCTTGAATAGTTAGACTATATATCGTTTTGTTCCCTTCCTTATAAGGACCTGTCAAATCCATTGACACCTTTTCTAAACTGTGATCTGCACTTGATACAATTTTCATTGGATTTTTCCCTGGATGCCTATTTATTTTCTGCTTTTGACATTCTGGACATTTGTTAACAAACTCAATTACGTCACTATTTAAACCCTTCCAATAATATTTTTCCCTGATTCTGGAAATCGTGGCTTTTTGTCCTGCATGACCCCCAATCAAACCATCATGATTCTCTTTGATGATTCGTTGCTGATCATCTCTATCATTGATAACTTCGACATCCGTTTCAGATTCATTTTCTGAGACCTCTTCGTCTTCGATTTCATTCGTAGTCATATTTTGGTTGCTAGTATGACTCGTATTTGGTAAATTCCTACATTCTTCGTCATAAATGTTTCTCAACAGAGTTTCATCCTCTTCTTCTTCATCATAGAAATCACTACCAAAAATATCTTTAATATTTCTTCGAACTTCTGTGTCAACAGTGTGTGCTTCTATAGGGTATACGTTTCTACTTAATTCGTCAGCTACTACGTTATCTACACCTTTTTTATATTTTATCTCATACTCATACTCTTCTAATTTCAATCGCCATCTAATCAGACGAGAACCTGGATCCTTAACGTTGAATAACCAAGTCAATGGTCTGTGATCAGTTTTTATGATAAATTTCTGCCCATATAAATAAGATCTAAGCTGTTGTATCGCCCAAACTATAGCTAGACATTCTTTTTCAGTTGTGCTGTAATTAATTTCTGCTTTATTTAATGTTCTACTCACGAAGTGTATTGGTAATTCTTTACCTAAATGTTCCTGTGATAAAACTGCGCCTATTCCTAAATTACTAGCGTCCGTAGTTATAACGAATGGTTTATACTTGGGATATTGTAATAGAGTAAATTCTTTCAGTAATCTTTTTAATTCGTTGAAGTTTTGAGATTGTTCTTTGGTCCATACAAACTCGATATTTTTCTTTAATAGCTTAAATAAAGGTGAAGCAATAATGCTGAAGTTTCGTATGAATTTCCTATAATAACCTATCATTCCCAAAAAACTTTTTATTTCCTTTGGATTCTTAGGCTCTTGTAACTTGTCAATTGATTTGACCTTTTCTACATTAGGGAGTAAACCTTTACTTGTAATGATATGTCCTAAATACTCGACCTCCTCCTTTAGAAATTCGGACTTGTCGATTTGTATCTTTAAATTAGCTTTTTTCAGTCTATCGAATACGTTCTTAAGTCTTTCATTGTGTTCCTGTAAACTACTACCATATACTACTATATCATCTATATAAACAAAACATTGTTTACCTAATAGGTCTGATAAAACAGTATTCATCATTCTTTGGAAGCAAGACGGAGCATTTTTGAGACCAAAAGGCATCCGAGTATATTCGAAATGACCGTAAGGTGTCGAAAAAGCCGTCTTTTCCATGCTATCTTCGCTGAGTGGTATTTGGTGAAATCCAGATTTCAGATCTAGGGTGGTAAAATATTTCGCAGCTCCTAGCTGATCTAGTATTTCATTTATGTTCGGAATCGGATAACAATCTGAGAGCCTGAACTACATCGAAACAAAAGTGGGAAAAAGTACAAAAAAGTGGAAAAAATCGGATATACTCTTCCATCATGTAGAACACTCTGTATATTTTTTCTCAATTTAAAATGTTCACTTTGTGGAAAGCTCGAGCATGTTCCAGCTTTCACTTTTTGCAAAGTTCTAGAAACAAATACACTCAAAGAATATCTTACAGACTTTCCGCTAGATCACGCTTCCATCACATAATTCCTGTCAGTTTCGCAAGGAAAAGCTCTTTTGACAAGCAAGTGACAGTAAAATAATTCGAATATTTGTTTCAACTTTTTAAAAATATTTGACGATTCAAAATGGAAATAAATAATTGGAACGGTTTGTTTTATTTAATAACATTAAGTTTCCCTTACGAACAAAATTATCTTTGCAGAAGCTGACGATGAAAGTCTTGTCACCATCATCCAAGAAAATCCCACTATATGGGATACCAGCCGCTATGACTTCCGCGATTCCAAAAAGAAACAGAGAATATTCATTCAAATAGCACTGCATTTTCCCGGCATAAATGCAGTGCAGATTGAAAAGAGGTTTGTTGCCCTGAAAGAAAAGTTAAGGAGGGAAAAAAGGAAGGAGGACGCTCGCACACGATCTGGAGCTGGAGCAAGTACTTCGAGATCGTGGTACCTGCTGCCAAAATTGGATTTTTTGAGGCGTACGATGAATACTCGTCAAACAACGAGTCTTGACCCTCGCCAGAGAACATCGGAGGATTCAAGTAGTATGTACGTATCCTCATTGGCAGAAACAGAAAATGACATCGACGACCCTTCTTCGCCGAACTCTTCTTCACCAACGCCAACACCAACACATTTTCATCCGGCAACAAATCTCTTTGAAAACTCTGTAATCGAAAATGAATTTATAAGGTGTCCGACCTCCATAAATACGCCGAAGTCAGCCAACAAATTACGTGAGGCACTGTATGAAGAAAGTCGGGAAGCTATAAAGAAAATTGGTGAGAGTGCTTCACAGGTTGTTGAACAAACACAACTAAGGGAACAAGGAGACAAAAAAAGGAACCATTTCAAAATCTTCCAATATATTGCGGAAGAAATAGTGGATATGGATCCTGATTTAAAATCCCAGTTCATAAAAAAAATGTTGGATTTATATTGGGAATTTAAACTAAAATAATTTTAAGTATTTGACTGTGTTTGCGTGTATATGAAATGTGATATTTATTTTTAGTTCATTTTTTGTGTTTTTATTGAATTTATTTTGTGTTAAACTGAATTGCATATCATTTTCATCTTGGATTTCAAGTTATTCATTTGCATACCTTCACTCATGTTGTGATATTTAGGTATATGTACTTTATACAACATATCCTATTCTAACTTACCTATGGATTCAACTTTGCTTTAATAAAAAACGAGATTTAAATTAGATTTGTTGCCTTTATTCAATTATTATAAATCCATTCTCTCGAATATTCTCTATATTGTAGAGCTGTTGCTCTCGCATTTCTGGGTCCTAAACGTAATGTTGCAGGAATCGGATTCAGCTGTGAGGTAGCTGCAACAGTTCTCCAAGTCCCATTGACCCAAATTCCGGTATTTTCATTCTGCCTATCAACAAAAGTACTCGGAGCATATTTCTGTCTGCTGCTGTCGCATAGCATATTATGTAAAACAACAGTTGCCTTTATAATGCTGTCTACCGTGTTTGGCTCAGCTATAAATGTCCGATGGTATATCCTCCATCTAGACGCCAATATGCCAAATGCATTTTCGACAACACGACGTGCTCTGGACAGTCTCTTATTAAAATAAAATTTGCTTTCTTCTAAGTATCTGCCACTAAATGGCGTGAGCAAATAAGATTTAAGAGGAAATGCTTCGTCTCCTACCATAAAATATGGCAAATCCAAAGTTTCTGTAAATACAAATAATAAGTTGTATGTGAATAATGATTGAATACCAATACCTCCATGTAAGGGAGCTGGGTTCGGGAAATTAATTTGAGCTGTTTCCAAAAGCAATCCGAGTGTGCTATTGGTGAAAATTCCAGCATCACTCTGTGAACCAAACGCTCCAATGTCTACGTACGTAAACTTGTAATTGGCATCTGCAACTCCCAGTAGTACGATGCTATAATTTTTTTTGTAGTTGAAATACAACGATCCGCTTTTTCTGGGCGCTTGAATTGTAATATGTTTTCCGTCAATTGCCCCCACACAATGTGGCAAATTCCAGGTTTCGTAGAAATCATTTGCATCCAATAGCCAATGGCTGGTCGTTTTCGAAGGCAAATATATCGGCTGCAAAACATTCCATAGAATGTTACAAACTTCGGGGATAATTGTCTGAACTGTTGATTTGCCTATGCGATACGCAAATGCCAATGAGCTATAGCTGTCTCCTGTTGCAAGATACCTAGACATAGGAATATATAACGTAAGTATATACTAATTATCAAATATGATTCTCAGAAATGGTTTGCAAGATTTACCTCAGTGTGACAAATAGCCGCAATGCCTCTGGCAGTTCTTTCCTATTACTAAATTTCGTCAAATACGGTTTGACTAACTTCAGTAAATAGTTGAATTGCGGAACTTCCATTCTTGTGTAGTGGAAAAACTTGTCTTCGTCGTATTCTAAGATTTCTTGAACCAAATTGTTGAAGTCACCTTGATTGCTGCGATTTTGATTTATCGGATGTACCCACCACCTTCTATTTGTACTTGTCGCACCATCAAAGGCATCCAAAACTTGTACAATATTTGTGATTCGGTTGGCCGCATCTTGCAAACTATTTAAATTTGTAATCTAGAAATTTTGTATTTTAACATAAATTTGCACAATATGTATTTCAAAAAGTTCACCTACAATTTTCGCGTCACGGCTATTAGAAAACATTTTTATTGATGGGACGTTATCAAATTCAATTCTTTCTATATTTTCAGATTTCACTTAATTCTTACAATTTTTGGTTTTAAATTCTCTAGGGACTGTCACAATTTGTTTTTTTTTGTTTTTAAATTCCCGAAAATTTTAAAATGTCAAACGAAAAGCTTCTGAGCTTTTTTAGTTCAAATTTTTCTCATAGATGTCACATAAATATGCGTGTGTTTTCGGTGAGTTTCGAGGTGTTCACTTTTTTGTACTTTTTCCCACTTTTGTTTCGATGTAGTTCAGGCTTTATGCATAACACGAGTATCTCGGCTGCAGAAACCACGCTGGGGCTGCCAGGGGTTGAGGCCATGTTTGCGGCAGAGTTGGGTGGAGGTAACGAGAAATTAATGAGAATTTCTTGTCCGTATAAACCACATTTGGAAGTAATGTAGCAGTATATTATTATCCAAGTTGGAGACGGAGTAATGATGCGAAGAATTAATATTGGTGGCCGCAGCAAGATGGCGGATGAGTAATTGATGGCGCGCAGCTATGAGTAACCACCACCACGCGGAATATAAATCCAAAGGAATTTCGCTTAAAGCGGGTCATCCAGTAAAAAATATTGTTTTATCACTATCGGATGGTAGAATACTTAAAAGCCAAGCATATATTTTTATGGGAAGACTAAAATTCCCTGAAAACAAAACAGAAATTACTTTGTACGAAGTATCAAGATTGGTTATTTCAATGGCGGACTTGCGCGTCCGTCTTGTACGGTGGTCACAGAGCGAAAAAAGCAACCTATTTAGGTTGCGAGAAGGATGTCGGATGAGAACAGCTGACAACAGCGTGACCGTTGTGCGACAATTTGGTACTTTTTTTTGAGGACCCTAATACAATTTGTTTCTAATTTGTTCCTTTATGTTAGACACTTCGGAGAGTTTACAAAAACTGTGATTTCAAAATAAATATGTTTAAAATATAACGTTGTTTGCAGAAGAGCTTCAGAAAATGCACTTTTTTTGCAACATTTTAAAACTAAAATGAACGAGATCTTAAAATGTCGATATAAATATGAGCTAATATGTTTATAATTCAAAATCAAGACCTTAAGGTTCATTTTAAAATTTGTCATTCGAAAACGACTGCATCTATTTTTTTTAACTATGTCTTAAGGACATCTCTAATGTGTGTTTATTTTTTTTTATTCATTTTTTTTTTTATATGAAAATTTAGATGAAAGTGATCAATTTGCCGTCTGTATCTATTACGAGCGTAAAACAAAAACTGTAATTTATAACCTTTCTCTAACACTCAGGGCGGTGAAACAATAAAGGGCAATATTACTAAGGTCCAAATGTCATACGTAAAACGAAACCGTATCAATTTTCTTTTGCTTTTTTTGACCACTTAAACTTGATGGTGGACCTCAATCTTGATCTTAAAATGTCGATTTGAATTATAAATTTAGTTTATCATATTCATTTTTCTAAAATAAGAATTTATAATTTGTTCCGTACGAAAAACGCTTTCCGATCACAGAAAAATGAATAAATTCTTTTTCTAGAAAATTTAAAGATAATTTGCTTATTATTATTACTTTTTTTTTTTTGATAAACTTACTTTATAATTCATAAGCAACATTTTAAGACCTAGATTAAGGTCAACCATTGAGTTTAAGTGGTTAAAAAAAAGCAAAAGAACATTTGTACGGTTCCGTTTAACAGATGGCTATAACTGGGGCCTAAGGCTTCTCTGCAAATTTAGAACTTTCACACAATATTTAACAAGTATTGCCTCGCTTAACGTTATAATAGTATTGTGATTTTCAACCGCGTTAAATTTAAACATATTTATTTGGAAATCACAGTTGTTTAAAGAATTTACCAAGCTCATTTTTCAACTAAAAAAAGGGACAAAGTACCAACAAATTGTATTAGGGTCCTCGAAAAAAGTGTCAACTTTTTGCACAACGGTTACGCTGGTGCAGCGCGCGGTGCACTCACACATTAAAATCCGATTCGGAACGTTCCCTAGCACAATTGCGACGTCCTCCACGCAGCAGTCGGTCAGCGAGTTGATCTACTCAAGTGCCCAATATGCCAGGATCGTCATAGCATTGTAGAATGCAGTAGGTTTCTTGATTTTACTGTACGTGAAAGGTGGACTGAAGTGAAACGTCATCGGTTGTGCTTCACCTGCCTTGAAATGGGGCATTTAACACGCAACTGCCGTCGTCGAAAGCCATGTGGTGTAAATGGATGCAGTAGAAGTCACCACAAATCGCTACATGAATCTGGAAACGCCACCGTTGCAAGCCAACTACCACAGCTTGACGTGTCACAAGAATCAAACCTAAGGGAAGCAGTTCAAGTTGCGCAGATAGCTCAGCCCGCAATTCCACCCTGCTATTTCGTGTGCTGCCAGTTACGTTATACGGACCAAACAAGCGAGTCAACACATATACATTGTTAGATGAAGGCTCATCCATAACGATGATGGATAGTGCCCTTATTGAAGAACTTGGTCTGAAAGGTCACCCACATCAGCTGAATCTTGGTTTGGAGGAAGATCCGCCCAAGAGCCGGTCCCCGTCGTCAACGTTTTTATAAGCGGTGCTAACATTAAGAAGAGGCACAAGCTAAGCAATGTTTATGGTGTATCCCATCTTAGTTTGCCTACACAAAGCTTAAGTCAAAATGACATACGTGGGAAGGTCAGCCAACTTAAACACTTCTCATTACAGCCTTATTCCAACATTTCGCCTAAGCTGCTCATCGGCATTGATCAGTGTCACTTAGGTCTGCCTACCGATGCAGTTCACCTAAAAGAAGGAGGCCCGTATGCTGCTAACACTGAGTTAGGATGGGTGGTATTTGGCCCGACGAAGGGATTCAAGCCAAATACGTCCTCTTGTTTGTTGATGTGTTCCATTAACGAGGATGTCTCACACGAGGTGGACCTTTACAAGATGGTAGCAGATTATTTCGATGCAGAGAACTTTGGTGTGCGGCCAGCACCGTATGTGGAGACTAAAGCAGACGCCCGTAGCAGGAGTATCCTGCAAGCTACTACAACAAAAGTCAACCGTAGATTCCAGACTGGACTCTTGTGGAAGAGTGACGTCGTAGAGTTGCCCGATAGCTACGCCATGGCTAAGAGGAGGTTGTCTGGAATTGAGCAGAAGATGAAAAGAGATGTCTCCTTTGCCGCCGGCTACAATGCGATAATTCGAACTTACAATGCCAAGAACTATGTTCGGAAGCTACAGCCAGTAGAAGCCGCTCTGGTTGGGCCAAAAACCTGGTACCTACCACATTTTGCCGTAGTGAACCCCAACAAACCAGGCAATCTACGCTTGGTCTTTGATGCCGCCGCCAAAGTTCAAGGGATTTCACTAAATTCGTATCTGCTGAAAAGACCTCAGCAGTACAAGCCAATGCCGTCAGTGCTGTTCAACTTTCGAGTGGGAGCCGTCGCCGTTTGTGGAGACATACGCGAGATGTTCCACCAAGTGCTCATTCGACCAGAGGACAGGTGCTCGCAGAGGTTTCTCTGGCGTGATGGCAACTCTGAACTACAACCAGACATCTACGAAATGTCAGTTATGAGCTGCTTGCTCGTCATGCGCCGCCCAATACGTAAAAATTGTCAACGCCTTGGGACATGGGGACCATAATGATCGTGCAGTCAAAGCTATTCTTGAGCACCACTACGTCGACGACTTTGTGGATCGCTTCGACTCAACAAAGGAAGCCATTAGCGTCGCAAAACAGGTACGAGATTTCCACAGAGATGCCGGTTTTGAGCTGCGCAGCTTTATGTCAAACTCATCGGAAGTTGTAAATGCACGTGGTGTACTGGATAAAACAGCGACTGAAACCAACCGTTCCATTGAAGATGGCCTAGCAACGGAGAAGGTGCTGGGCATGTTCTGGCAGCCGGTAAGCGACACGTTCAGATTCCATTTCCAGTTGATGTGAAGATCATTGATGGGAGTAGATGTCCTAGCAAAAGAGAACTACTGAGCATCATTATGTCAGTATTTGACCCAATGGGTTTTCTGTGTCACTTCCTGGTTGGAGCAAAGCTGCTGATGGGAGAAGTATGGCGTCACGACATACGCTGGGACGAGCCGTTGCCCAGCGATATCAACGCAGCATGGTGTAAATGGTACCAGAATATGAGCCGGGTCGGTCAGATTCAGAACGCCGACGAAACTACAATTGCACATCTTCTCAGACGCCAGTGAAGACGCCTTTGCTGCCGTAGCATACTGGAGATACATCGATGCCAATGGAGTGGAAGCAGTCGCATTTGTAAATTCCAAGTCTAGATGTGCGCCGCTAAAGCCGATGACCATACCACGTCTCGAACTCCAAGCCGCCGTACTGGGAACCCGTCTGATGCAAACTATCATCGAAGAACACTCGTTCAACATCAATAGGTGTGTTCTGTGGAGTGATTCTTATACCATAATTAAATGGATTAGATCTGTTCATCGCCGCTACAAGCCATTCGTAGCAAACAGAATTGCTGAAATTTTAGCCTCCACCGAGACGTCGAACTGGAACTGGATATCTACGATGGACAACGTCGCCGATGAGGCCACCCGATCAAATTGCTGAATCAACTTCAATTCTTCATCTCGATGGTTCCGTGGTCCAGAATTCCTGTGGGAAACCGAAGAATTGTGGCCCGCTGACTCTGGCTATAAAAACAGTCGAAACGAAGAAGATCAAGAAGAGCTTCGTCCGAAATTCACCCTACTATCTACGAGTAAAGACTTTATAACCTTTAACAATTTTTCTACTTTCATGCGCTTGAAACGAGCATTTGGATGGGTTATTCGATTCATTGACCGTTGTCATCGAACGAGTACCGTGGCCGGTGAACGTTTTGGACTGACTGTCGGCGAGCTTGATGCAGCAGAAGCTGTCCTGTGCCGGCAAGCTCAAATGGAATGCTACGCTGCAGAGATCCGTCAGATCGATAACGGTCAGATCATTTCCAAATGAAGTACGCTATATAAACATGTGTCGTACAAAGATGAAAGGAATGTACTCCGCGTTAATGGTCGTATTGATGCAGCCAGCTGCCAGCTGTCTCATCACCATTGCCTCATGATGCATCAAAACCTTAAGGCTACGATCTGCGAAATCCGTCGAAAATACTGGATCCCGCGTCTAAGACAAGTAATGCGCAAGATGATATCGAAATGTGGGCAGTGCAAGCTAGCTAAGTCATTACCTGTTACGCCAATAATGGGACCGCTTCCGGAGGATCTCTTAACACCGTATGTAAGGCCGTTTTCATACACTCGCCTGGATTATTTTGGCCCACTCAACGTGACAGTTGGACGTCGAACAGAGAAACGGTGGGTGGCGCTATTCACATGCCTCACCGTGCGTGCCATTCACTTGGAAATCGACAGTGACTTATCGACGGACGCCTGCATCGTGGTCGTGCGCAACTTCATAAACCGTCGAGGAGTGCCATTGCGGATACGCAGTGACAACGGCAAAAACTTCGTTGGCGCCGATCACCAAGCAAAACGTTTCGCAGAGGTTTTCGATTGAGCTTTCTACGAAGGGCGTCGAATGGTTGTTTAACTGCTCCAACAACCCTTCTGAAGGAGGCGTATGGGAGCGCATGGTGCAGTGTGTGAAGAAGGTGCTACGTTGAAGGAAATCGCACCCCGTGAACACACCTTGCAATGCCTTATAATTGAAGCTGGGAATGTCGTGAACTCACGACCACTGACACACTTGCCGATATCTATCAACCAGGAAGAGCCGCTTACACCTAATCACTTCCTGCTCGGATCAGCCAACACCTCCGGAGAAGTTCTGTACCCTACGCAAGCAATGGCGAATTGCTCGACAACTGAGGGACTGTTTTTGGAAACGCTGGATCTCGGAGTACTTGCCAACTTTAACACGCCGAGCTAAGTGGTGCCAAAAAACGATGCCGTTAAAGGAAGGTGATCTGGCGTTCATTTGTGACTCGAATATGCTTAGGAAGCAGTGGTGCCGTGGAAGAGTGGAACGCGTGTTCCACGGAGCTGATGGGGAGGTAAGGCGAGCGGACGTGCGTACGAAATCAGGACTGCTGTGTCGTCCAGTCTCCAAATTGGCCATTCTTAGCGTTGACGATGGTGAATCTGGTTGATTCACGGGGCCGGAGATGTCACAGAATGCCCTGCAATGACTCTGTCGAACACAGCCCCTTTGTATTGCCGTCAGCGCCATCTACCAGGAGACTTTATGATTTATACTCTATGTAATTATCTCACTCTAACCTCAGTTCGCACTCCTCACTCGCAATTTCTCGTTCGCGCCTTTTCAACTTCTCTGCTTGTCATTGATTGACATTGGAAACTTTGAAGCGAATGGGAGTGTAAACTGCGGTAAGAATATTAATCACTTTAAAAAATTGTCTAACATATTATTCCCTAGAAATAAAATCCATTGTTTTTTCGTACATTCGTGTTGGATTATTTTCGAGCTCCCTATCAAAAAAAATAAGCAAATTATCTTTCAATTTTATGGAAAAAGAATTTATTAATTTTTCTGTGATCGGAAAACGTTTTTCGTACGGAAAAATTTATAGAGTCTTATTTCAGAAAAACGAATTTGAAAAACTAACTTTATAATTCATAAGCAACATTTTAAGATCAAGATTAAGGTCAGACATCAAGTTCAAGTGGTCAAAAAAAGCAAAAGGAAATTGGTACGGTTCCGTTTTACGTATGGCATTTGGACCTAAGTAATATTGCCCTTTATTGTTTCGCCGCCCTGAGTGTTAGAGAAAGGTTATAAATTATAGTTTAAAAAAAAAAATATATCATTTTCATAGGGGGTGGACCAACATTTTACCACTTTGGATGTGTCTCTCGCGCAAACTATTCACTTTAGAAAAAAATTATATTAGAAACCTAAATATCATTTTTGAAGACCTATCCATAGATACCCCCCACACGTATGGTTTTTTTTTTGTGTAAAATCTTAATGCGGTTCACAGAATACATCTACTTAACAAGTTTCAACGGTATAGCTCTTATAGTTTCGGAGAAAAGTGGCTGTGACATACGGACGGACAGACAGACAGACATGACGAATCTAATAGGGTTCCGATTTTTGCCATTTGGCTACGGAACCCTAAAAAGGAACAAATGAGCAACAAATTGTATCAGGGTCCTCGGAAAAAGTACCAAATTGTTGCACAACGGTCACGCTGTTTTCAGTTGTTCTCATCCGACATCCTTCTCGCAACCTTAATAGGTTGCGTATGGGAAAGCGCGCCTGGAAATTTCAGAAACAAGGCTACAATAGAACAGGCAATATTGGAAGCTGTCAGTTCTCGACATCACGCACACATTTATAGAATCCGCCTATACGTGAACCCTTTCCGCAACTGCAATTGCGACAAATCCGCACAAAATCAAGGCACAGAATTTGATAATCACAGTTCCCGCTTTGTTACAACTGTAGTATTTGTTTACACTTTTAAAAACTTTTAAGAAGATACAGGTATTTCAATTAATAAGTTTTTTTTTTTTTTGCAAATAGCGACAACTAGTTTTTTTTACCAATACTTCAGTTTGACACTTAATTATATAATGCATCATATTACTATTTATTTTTGTACCAAAACCATCATTATATAAAGTTTGAGTTTGTGCAATTAGAAATTAAAATTTGATTTGAAAAACTCTGTCCTGAGAGCCACCCTCCTTTTTTCGAAAAAAAAAACTCCTTCAAAAACCAAATTAAATAGGGTTGCTGAACTGTTTCTGACAGTTTTAAGAAATGTCCTTACAAACACCCTTTGACAAACATATATTATTATATTATATTTGTTTTGTGTACGTGAACACAGTGTTTTTATATTAATTTGGATGTTTCTTTAAGTTACAAGGAGAAAATAACGGATAAATTCTTAATTGTGCGAAAAGGGGATTTTATAAGTAATTGTGTAAATTGGAGATTTTTGCCATAGGAGATTTCGTCCAGGGGGATTTTCGGAAAAAGGTGTAAAAAAAAAGAAGAGAGATTATGTCCAATAAAGGATTTTGGAAAAGGGGATAACATCTTCTTCTACTTCTTTTGTTCCGGGATATGCTGATGGGGATAACGTAGCGATCCCGATTTCATACTTTCCAGCGCTGCATTCATGGATCCCGTGTTTGCATCAGCCTCGTTCTCAGTGGTATCGTCTGCTTTACACTCTTCAATTAAATTCTCGTACATCAGCAGTTTGCTTAGCAACTGAGACTTTTTACTTGCCCCTTTCAAGCCACGTTTCTTGAGTTCATGGCGGAGCTCGTCTTTCGTGTATTCACTGAATTTCGCGATTAGTTGTTCAGCTTCACTCATCCTCGTTCTGCTTTGCTAATTTTTTAATCTAGGTCAGAATAGCTCAATTATTTTGTAATTTATAGTATAAATTAGAATCACCTTCCTGATGTTGTAAAGTAAAAAGGAAAAAAATCTACCAAAGGAAAAAAGAAACATCTCTAATATAATTCCTTTTATCTACTTAACTTTTCTTTCTCTTGTATAATTTTTTGTTGGTGAAGGGGGAAGGAAGATTAGGGTGGGCTGTGTTAAACAGAGGATGAGGTGTTATAGAAATTAGACATACAAACCTTTAATTTCAGTGCAAGTAGGCCTTTGTAGAATATTTGAAGAAAAATAAATATATTTCTATCATATCTGCGTGACGTAAGCATACATAATGCCATTATCATTGCTGTATATTTAATATTCGCATTCTTATTAAATACTTTTTTTTTTAATTCTTTTTCTCGATGTGGGTGGGAACGTTATTATTACAGTTAAATACATTAGGTCTGTTCCTTTACTTTTGTAGTAAGAATGGAATAGATTATCCAAATGGCAGTGGTGGGGATAAATTCTCTCACAGAGAGAGACGCTTACGAAAAAGTTAAGGAACGCTTTTGTAGTAATTTATGAAAAATGACAGATACATAAATCAAATATTCAAAAAATTGTATGAAAAGCCGTTAAAATGTCTGATAAACTCGAGGAACTTGTTAATTTACTAAGAAAATAAGTTCTATCATTTATTTTTAACTTTATTTTGATGAATCTGAGTATGTGGAAGAGTTTGTACTGATTGAACTACAAGCATTCGAGAAGAGGAAAAAGCGACACTGCATTTAGAATTACATGGAAGAGATCGTACCTTGTTACAGTAAGCAAGAATTTCGACGCCAATATCGAAAAGAATCTTAAAGAGAACATTCAATTTTATTTTGCCGCCTGTTGATACCATTTTAATAAGCAAGAAGTCAAAAAATGATCAACGCATATGCCAAATGGGACAACAAATTTCAAATCAGCTGTTAGTTGTACGGTGACTGACGGCTTTTTCACTTCTTACACCAAATCACTTGTTGAGTAAAAATTCGTAAGATTTTCAGAGGAGGGGTAATACTCGTACCTACGCTCTCTTTTACGATTTTTTTTAAAAATTCGTAAGAATTCGTAAGAATTAGTAAAAATTCGTAAGATTTAAAAGTAAAGGAACAGACCTATTATTTAAAAGCCGTTGTCTTCTTTTTTTGTATCCAAAATCGACCTTAAGCTTATACAACCCTCTACCCAAAAGTTCGGGCGCTTCATCATTTCTCTCCAAAGAAATAATTCTTTTCCAATAGAATCCATCCAATTGACTTTAATCCCATAGCGTTCTCCTGTAAAAAAATATGTTATTATTAACTAATAAAATAAATTCTTGTATGTACATACATAGTTATATGAAATTGCTCTATACATAAATCTATGAATTATTGAACCCTGAAACGACCGTACATAATGTTATGGCGAGGTAAAAAGTATAAGGAAACGTTCCTACGCGTCACAATAAGTACAACTACTGCGCTCATGTTCGAAAGCTGGTGAAAGTTAGTGTACTATCATTTTAGCAAAGCAAATGTGTATATGACGTTATTAAGCTAAATAAATTAAAATCAACGTCTGGCAGTTTTCTACTGATGTATATGAAGGGGGCGAGGCCTTGTAGCATAACAAGTGTAGAAAACCTGAAAAGCTGAATCACTTCCGGAAGATTTGGTACAGACGAAATGGTGCCAAACAACCTAAAACCTGCTCATAAATGGTGGTGGGTATAGTCATAGATATGCCAGTTTTTTTTTTTAAACTGTAAATTAAGTTTCTCTTGGTAATTATTCGTAACTGAAAGAACTGAGTATATAAATAGACGGTAGGTAAACTAGTAGAGTAAACTAGCTGACCCGGCGAACTTCGTTCCGCCCAAATTCGTTAATATAATGACAGTAATAATACCGAGCATACACAATGGGTCGTATGAATAAAGCGAAGCAATTGCTTTTACTCAAGAGAAATGTCAAAGTCGAAGCATTTGCTACGTTTCGTATGAATAAAAACCAATTTGAGTTAGTTCCAACTTTTGACATGTTCGAAAAGCGGCGGCAGTGACCTTTTACTCAGATCGGCATGAATAAAACTTATCGGAGAAAGCAAATGCAAAATTTGAGTCTGCTATTTAGTTGACTCAGACTTTTTGCCAAATATTTTAAACGCACATTTTTTACACAAAAAAAGTAAGCAATGTGAATTTTCGATGGTTTGTCTATAAATAATTAAATTAAATTTTGTTCGTGCAGGAAAATTATCAAAATACCTGTGAAAAAATCAATTATTTCTTGTCATGGGCACCTGAAGAAGAAATAAAACATCAACAACCTATTTGGCAAATAAAAATCATATTTCCAGGTGCAATTGGAATAATAGCCTATACCCTATAGATTGCATGCATATTTCTGAATTTAATTTTTTGAATTTCAATTTCCACAAAAGTCGTTAGAATCTCAAGAAAATTCAAAAATTCAAATTTACTGGTCAGGTTTGACAGAAATTGCAAGACAAGTACACGTGCAGCGAAGTAAATGCTATGTTCAAATTTTCGAACTTACTTTAGCAAACTAGGTTTTTATTCATACCGATTCAAAGCAATTGCTAATAGTCTAAGAGCCCGCAGTAAATTTTGGACGTGAGACGCAACCGGATGAATTTTGCGTAAATATAAAGCTCTGATGCCCATGAATTCAAATATGGCCGTCTGGCAGCACGTAATGGCAGCTGAGGGGTGTAACGGCGTATTAAAAATCCGTTATTATGCAAAAGAGGAATAATTTGTGCAACCACTTGAATCTAATGGCAAATAATAGAGTATCACCCCATCAGTGAAAATATGTGTATCCAAGACGTTTTAGGTGTCGCCAAAGCCTTGCCAGACGCTTTCAAAGGATCGGGAACCGTCGAAAATGCCCTATTTATACGCAAAAAATCGCAACTGAACCTTGAAAAATTAACGCAACCACACAAAATCTTTCCTTAACATAGAATACAACATCACGAACATAACTACATAACTCCAAGACGGTTTGCTTGTCGCCAACTTTTTTCCAGACGCATTGAAAAGAACGATCAACACTCATGGTGTATTTTTTTTCCGCAATTATTCCGTCCTTTCATACTTTCTCTATCTCACTTGGCTTGCCAAACCAAAATCATACTAATTTTGTTAACTCCCGTTAGTTTTAGATAATTTATTTTTAGAAGCAACTAGTTGGTCTATTGTGGTAAGATTATAACTCCAGTGTGTAGTATGAAAGGACGGAATAATTGCGACTTGACCATCCTTTGACGAAATGAAGTTCACCTGCAGATATTGGCGTGCATTTTCATTTACTACAAAGAATGCACAGGTAAATTTGGCCTTGAACCTGTTAATCCGAATTGTAGAATCCCGTGCTATTGTTCGAACAGGTGAGTTCGCATTCCCCAGTTCGGGGAATGCCTTTTCTAGTACGTTTTTGTAATCCACTGCGTTCATTTCCAATGATAAAAGCTGCAGTTCGCAGGTTCCATAGTATGTTATTGCTCCCCACCTTCGCGACTATGGTGGCGATTCCAAAAATGCTCTTCCTTACGCAGATCGTGGAAATGAAAGTTGTATCCATCTGGCCCATCCAGATTGAATTCTTTTTTATCTGAAAATACAACATGTTGCCATTCTGAACTGCAGGTCAGTTGCGTGAAAAGAATCAATCGGGTCTCCTTGCGGGCAGAATTCAGTGTTGTTTCTTTTTTCCTTTCCGTTTTAATCTTTTAAGGTGATTAGCACTCTGAATAACACGTTTGTAATGGTCAATTCGCATCAAAAGAATCAAACATTTTTGTTGTTCCTTTTACTCAAAAATAAAATAAATTCCTTTCTTGATTTCTCATAAGAAAAAAAAAAAAAAAATTTCTCACGGTAACCTTAGCTTTGTTCATACTTTATGCTATTGCATGAACATCCACCACGAATGTTTCTCAGAGAGAAGGGGAGGAGCCAATGGGCTTTATTATGATGTTATGGACTGATGTGTGATGAGAGCCACGGTGGTGGATTTCGTTGTCACTGAAAGTGGTGGATATTTTGTTTTTTGTCGTCGCATATAAATTGCGCTAAGGAAGGAGGCGGATCGTGGATGCATGACTCTCTTTTGTGTGGTACACCTTTGGGTGTTGGGATTTAATTTCCCTTGGAGGGAACTATCCCAGCTAAGAACTATGTTGCGATCGACCTGTCTACCAAGTATAAGGTATTTGCCTATCGTACTACGTATGGCTTGTTTTCCAACTATGAAATGCATAGCGGAAAATGCAAGCATGTTTGCGAACTAATTGTACATTGCTTTACCATGCATTTACACACGATTCAATGTTGTGGCGTGACGCAGTACACTTTGTTCGTAATAATGTTTACGAGCATGTAGTGCATCTATTTTACTGCCTACCAGTGGCATAGCAAGGAGGGGGGGGGGGGGCAAGGGGGGGGCATAGGCCCCGGGCGGCACTTTGCCAGGGGCGGCAATTTGGAGCAGTTAATTTTTTTTTTTTTTTCAATTTATAAAATTGACGAAACGGACACTGCTTCACAGTAAGTAATCAGACATTCCTTGTGTTTCTTAACAACAAAATCCAATGAACGCTGCTCCCTAGTATGCAACTGCATTTTTTCAGAAATTTTAAATACAAATTAAACACTGTGTGCACATCTGCATTCGAAAATACCCCTTTTCTCTTTTCTCGCTAGAAGTTGAGTGTGTGCGTATGTAACTGTAAGCGATGTATTGCTGGAAACTGGAGTTACTGCCAATAAGTAATTATGGTTTTGCTTTTGTTGGTATTAGAGGTATCTAATATAATTAGTTCAGACACTCTCTCTACACACCCAAACCAACACACAACATTACAGGCATACTTTTCTATTGTGTTTTATGTATTTTGCGCAAAAGAAAAAGAAGGGCAAAAAAAAAAACAACACAAAGCCCAAAAGGTGTATAAAAAAAGAGAAAGAAAAAGCGCACCGCATAAAGTGTACAGAGAGAGAAAAACATTTTACCGCACACACACACAAAATTTCCTCCACTGAACGCCGGGAAAATCAAACGACAATCGAACATTTTACTTTTTTGAATTGTATAAAATTTATTGTTTATTGCTTATTGTTCGACTTCAGGATACCGTACAAAGATGATTTATATCTTAAATTCCTTGTAAATAATTGGACTCTGTATTAAAAAAAATACATTTCATTTGGATGAGTCATTCCAAAGCTAGGAGCTAAAAGCCATTCGAGAATTACAACTTTTCTTAGATATCAGCTTAGATTTCCGGTAATTCGTGCAGTACTTTTTGAATCTATTCATAGCGAACAGTTTACAGCCGGAAAAGAGTTACAGTTTTGTTATAGTAAGGATAACAAAAAATAAAAAAAAATCTGAATACGAAAGAGAGAGTGTGTCAAAACGGCAGCGGTAAAAGGGAAACTTGGCCAGCACACTCATACTGTTAAATGTGGCAAGATACGTCGATGGAATGATGCAACGTGCAACTACGTATGTGCCACTATATAAAGAAGCTACGTGTGCACTCAATTATATACTTTAATATAATTACTTGTTCATAATTTTTTATTTTCTCTTTTTGATATCAATGTTTTCGTTGTCTTAGAAATATATAGATTGTTGAGTTGAGTTTGAGAAATTGAAGAAAAAACAAAAAGATTCAATTCAATAAAAAAAAAATAATAAATATAAATTTTTAAAGACTTTGTTTTCATGATGCCGTTTCCGAAGAAACAAAAGGTATGTTAAAGTATTAACAGCGTTGCAGTCTATTATCTTTACCAGCTGAACTTTCGACATGGTCCTACCGAACCGGATAGAATTAGCTGATCTATGGATGTTGCGGACTAACGTCTTAAAGAAAAAATGCTTTCAATCTATGGGTTTTTTTACTCTCAAGAGCTGAGCGTATGTTTTTAAAAGCATTTGTTTTCGTCGAAGAAATGTATTCTGTACCAGTTTAGTTGTCTTTTGTATTTATGTGTCTTATCGTTTTTGCATTACGTGCATATCTACCTCTGTCTGGTGTACCGCGAGATACATTAATTTTTGATTTTTCAAAGGAACTCAAGCGACGATTGCTGAATGATGACGCAGATGCAGGTCGATCAAAAGAAAGCTCAGAAAGAATTTTACCCAGGCGAAAGCTGATTGCAAATGCACTAGATGCTGAAAAAGCAGGTACTTTACTAGAAACGCAGAATTGTTTATGGGTTATAATTGCGTAACCATAATCAAACAAGTTGCTTATGGGTCACAATATGCGTGACCATAACCAAACGAAGAATTGTTTATGGGTTGCATTTGCGTAACCATAATCAAACAATGTTGCTTATGGGTCACAATATGCGTGGCCATAACCAAACGAAGAATTGTTTATGGGTTACAATATGCGTGGCCATAACCAAATGCAGAATTTTTTATGGGTTACATTTGCGTAACCATAATCAAAAAAAGTTGCTTATGGGTCACACTATGCGTGGCCATAATCAAACGAAGAATTGTTTATGGGTTACATTTGCGTAACCATAATCAAACAAAGTTGCTTATGGGTCACAATATGCGTGACCATAACCAAACGAAGAATTGTTTATGGGTTACATTTGCGTAACCATAATCAAACAAAGAATGCATTATGGGTTGCAATTGCGTAACCATAACCAAAGATAATTGTTTATGCGTCAAATATACGTAACTTTTGTTAGGACAGACTAATAATGAGTATTATTTTATATAGAAAAGAAAATGCAGCAAGGCAGTTGCGAGCGCCTATCTGTTTCAGAATCGGAACTTGAATTCGAAGAACGAGAGTATTCCGGGCCATGGGCTCCATCATACAAACCCGAACGGAGCAACAATTCTTGTATCACTAGTTTGACACCACTGAAAAAGAAACGGCGCATCAAGCAAATAACGATGGAAAGGTCAACTAATAATACAAAAGAGTTAACAAATTGGCGAGAATTGAAATTGGCTGCGCTCCGTCGAGTTTTGAGTTTCACTCAGCAAATTGAGTTTATTGATGCTGATCAGCATGAAATTCAAACAAAGCTGGAGATGCTAAACGCATGCTGGAATGATTATGAGGACGCATGTCACCAATACTTCTTAATGGGTAACACAGCTGATCATACATTTCTGGAACAAGGTGAAGACATTTATTTTACCGCCAAGACAGCTCTGCGATCGCGGCTGGCGGTAATGACATCTCAAATGCCAGAACAGACAATTCAATCTGATAACAATGTGTTGCAAATTGAGTGGAGTGATATGCCAAATGAAAACAGATTGGCAGAATTTGCAGGAGATTTTGCGAAGTGGGCACCATTTCGCGATATATTCATGGAAGAGGTACACAATAACCAGAAACTGACAAATGCACAGCGTTTACGAAAACTTTTGGCTGCTCTGGAAGGACCTGCAAAACGTGCAGTTGGTGAATGGTCTGTAGCAAACGATGGTAATTATTCATTGGCATGGTCTTCATTGAGACAACAATACGATAATGATCATCAAACTATCCGAGCTCACATGCAAGAAATCAATGCATTGCTACCAGTACGCCATCAATCATATGAAGATTTGCGCGAAATTTTGGATACTGTACGGGTGAATCGACGACATTTACTATCGCTTTTATCAACAGAGCAGTTGGTAGACTTTCAGTTTCTGCACCAAATCGAACAAATACTGGACGCAGAAGGACGACGCGAATGGGAAATGCGCCGCCGTGTTAACGAACTACCCACTTTGACTGATATGTTTGCATTTTTGGAGCAGCGTGCAAATTGTATCTCAAGTCTAGCGATTAGTAGCTGTAAAGCACGTCCATTGGCAGCTGATGATTCACGCAATTTTACAAGGTTTTCCTCCAGCAGAACGCAGCGTATATCGAGCCCGTTGCAATCAACATTACCGAATGCCCAAGGCCGGCGCCCAATGGTTCAATTCAATGATCGTAAACGTCCAACGGGCAGTCGCAAGTGTTTCAAATGTGATTTGCCGGGCCATGCAATGTATTATTGTGATGAATTCAAGGCGATGCCAATGAACCGTCGACTGGAATTTATTCAGAGTAAGCGACTGTGTGAATCATGCTTTAGTCCAAATCATTTAGCAAGAAACTGTCCCAGAGAACCTTGTCCTCGATGTCCAGGTCAAAGACACAACAGCACAATCTGCACGGAATATAATCAAACGAAATCCGAGGGAATAGTTACTCAGACAAGTGCCTCTGTTGAAGCGCAATAGCAATCAGCTCAGTCTATTGGGCACTGTGGCTTAGATGTATCCAATTCTTTTTTTGCCAGTTCACCGTTGTTTGAAGATCATCAAGACAAACACCTAATGATCCGCTTGGCTTTGCTTGCGACAGCCCAAGTGCGGTTGAGAGTCGGTCCATTTACAACGCAGCCGATTAGAGCGATGTGTGATTCGGGTTCTCAAGTAAATCTCATCAGTAAAAAAATTGTAAAAATGGAGCTGCTTCCAACGAAACAGTGTAGTATACGAATTGTGGGAGTTAACAGTGCTTCAAAACACCCAATTACAAGGAAGGTGTGTTGTCAATTACTCTCCCGTTTCAATGAAAAGCCAATTACAGAGATTGAGTTGCTTGTGGTACCCGAATTATCCATAAGCTCATTACCGAACGCACCAACATCCCTCGATTTGGCTCCAAAAGATATTCAACAGGCATTGGCGGATCCAGTTTTTAACATACCGGCACCTGTTGACATGCTGCTTGGTGCTGGTATTTGGGCAACAATTGTGCAAAATATTAGCTCGACAAATGAATTTGGCATCATTTCACAAAGTACGCGACTAGGATGGTTGCTTTACGGTGGTGGTTTTTGTCCATTAGAGGAAGCACAGGCGTGCTCTGTATTGGGACATACTAAAAACGTTGAACTTGTTACACTACTGCAAAAGTTTTGGGAAGTAGAAGAGATCCCTACATGCCGAGTACGAACAACTAAGCAGGAGCAGTGCGAACAATTCTTTATGAGCCATCATTATCGAACGTCAACTGGCAGGTATGTCGTGGGCATTCCATTCCGCAGTGATATAGCTGAAATTGGATCGTCACGAGATATCGCATTGCGGCGTTTATATTCTTTGGAGCGACGTTTTGAGCGTGATACAGCATTGCGTGAGAAATACGTTGCCAGTATCAAGGAGATGTTGGAAGCGGGTCATTTGCTCGAAGTAAATCGTGAGCCAATTGGATGGTGCTACTATATTCCTCATCATGCGGTCACACGTAAATTTCGTATCGTTTTTGATGCATCTTGTAAAACCAGCCACGGAATATCTCTGAATGAGGCACAAATGATTGGCGAAAAACTACAAGACGATTTGTTTGACCTCATCATGCGTTTTCGCACTCATCGAATTGGAATTACAACTGATGTTCAAAAGATGTATCTGCAGGTTGGAATTCTTGAAGAACAGTGGGATGTGCAGCGGATGCTTTGGCGGTCAAATCCAAAAGCTCCTGTAAAGGAATACTGGTTAACTAGAGTAACCTTTGGAATGACTTCGGCGCCTCACTGCGCAGTACGCGCAATGATCCAGTGTGCACGTGACCAAAAAAATGATTTTCCACGCGGAGCAAAAGCATGGACGATGGCATAACTGGTGCAGACAATGAAGACGAAGCGCACGCGTTGTGCATCGAAATGTCAACAATACTGAAAAATGGTGGGTTTCATTTGAAAAAATGGCACTCTAATGGCGTTAACGTCGTGCCAACCGAAAAAGCACAGTCAGTAGAAGCGGTAGAGTTGGGAGAATTCGATGACACAACAGTGCTTGGTCTGCGTTGGTTACCTAGCACTGATGAACTGTCTTTTAAATTCCAGCCACAGCCGCCAGAAGAGAATCAAAAGATGACCATGCGTAATATATTAAGTCAGATTGCACAGTTATTCGATCCAAATGGTTATTTAGGTCCAGCAATCGTCGGAGCGAAGATCATCATGCAACGAATATGGAAAGCGAAAATCGGTTGGGACGCACAAGTGCCGGAGAACATTGGTAATGATTGGATTAAATTTCAATTACAACTGCCGGAACTTGCACACATTCGGATTCCGCGTTGGATGGGAACTTTACCAATATACAATTTTACGCTTCACGGATTTGCTGATGCATCCGAGTCAGCCTATGTTGCCGTCATTTATGTCCGAGTTGAACATGCCAATGAAACAATATGCACACTAGTCACATCTCGGTCACGAGTGGCACCTGTCAAAACAATGACAATACCGCGTTTGGAATTATGTGCCGCGGTGCTGCTAAGTGAACTTGTCCAAGCCGTAAGGAAGGCATGTAAGTTTAAAAATGTTCGTTCTGTGCTGTGGACTGATTCGTCTATAGTATTGCACTGGATGGAGAAGGAAGCAGAGCTTTTGAAACCATTCGTGCACAACCGAATCCAAACAATCCAGAAATTGACGGCTGACTGCAAATGGCGACATGTAGCGACCATTGACAACCCAGCCGATGCATTGAGTCGTGGAGTGGTTCCAGCAGACTTTTCCGTGCTGATCGAGAAAGAGATACACGCTGAAATTAAGTCCAATTGGCTTGAAAAAGCAAACGATAAGAAACTCCGTCCAATTCAAAAAACATTCGTCGGCGCTGCTGTGTTCAAAATGTGTGGCGAGGATTCTTTGATGCACATCAAGTCGGATGTGCTTACTCGAACATCGTCATGGCGTCGTCTTATTCGACGTACGGCCTGGTTATGGCGGTTTATCGGCAATCTCAAGTTTCATGGAGAGGACAAGTTTAAACGAGAAACCGGTGACGTTACCGAAGCAGAAGAGGATAAAGCTATAACTACGTGGGTTAAGCGAGAGCAATCAATTTATTACGGCCCAGAACTGAACGCTTTACGGCATGGACAATTAATACCAGTGAAGAGTCAATTGCTACGACTCAACCCAGTGATTGACGAGAAATCCATCATGCGAGTAGGTGGCCGATTGGAGAATGCCCTATTGTCGTACGACCAGAGACACCCTATAATACTGCCTGATGTAAGCCACCTGTCTCAATTGCTTATACGGGATGCTCACAAGCAGACCCTACACAGTGGTTTTCAAATTATGGCTGCAGCTCTAAGACAACGCTTTTGGATTACAAATCTCCGACGCGCAGTACACACGCAAATTTCACGATGCATTCCATGTGTACGACAAAGGCAGAAACTGTGCGAACAAATAATGGGAAATCTTCCAGCAGATCGAGTGCGACAAAGTCCACCTTTTTCACATTCTGGCGTTGATTATGCCGGACCATTCGAGGTTAAGGCACGCGGCGGCAGGTGTAGAATCATCGAAAAGAAGTATGTCGCGGTATTTGTGTGCATGTCAACAAAGGCTGTTCATCTCGAACTGGTTGAAGATTTATCTACAAAGGCTTTTATATCAGCATTTCTACGATTCACTGGCATTCGAGGCAGTTGTAACCATTTGTGGAGTGACAATGGAACGTGTTTCGTTGGAGCAGAAAAGGAATTGACACAAATGATAACAGTTGGTCACAGATTGATTCGGACGCTTACCGGGAAATGCGAGAGTTAAGGGTTAAGTGGCATTTCATTACGCCCTCTGCGCCGCATCAGGGCGGTTTATGGGAATCAAAGGTGAAATCCCTGAAGCACCATTTGCGTCGGGTTGTCGGAAATCAGAAACTAACCAGCAATGACTTCCAAACACTTCTAGCGCAAATTAGTGCTAGTTTAAACTCACGGCCACTTACGGCGCTAACAGATGACCCAGAAGATTTGAATTTTTTGTCACCTGGCCACCTAATCAGTGGAAGGCCACTCAAGCAGCTGTTCGGAGAGCGCATCGATGAAACACCCAAGAATGCATTACGAAGGTATGCAGTTACGCAGCATTTATCACAATCTTTTTGGAAGCAGTGGCATCAAACTTATTTAAATGAGTTGCAGCAACGTCCAAAATGGAAAATCGCGCAAAATAATTTGAAGTTGGGTGACTTAGTGCTGATCAAAGATGAAAACGCAGCGCCAACATTTTGGGCAACTGGTCGAGTGACACAAACATGTCCTGGAACTGACGGTCAAGTAAGAAATGTTGAACTACGTGTTGCTGGCAAGAAACGACGAATCATGCGGCCAATCCAAAAATTAGTTCTATTGCCGTTAGACCAAATTGATGTATCTTCCGATTTATCAAGGGGGGAATGTGTCAAAACGGCAGCGGTAAAAGGGAAACTTGGCCAGCACACTCATACTGTTAAATGTGGCAAGACACGTCGATGGAATGATGCAACGTGCAACTACGTATGTGCCACTATATAAAGAAGCTACGTGTGCACTCAATTATATACTTTAATATAATTACTTGTTCATAATTTTTTATTTTCTCTTTTTGATATCAATGTTTTCGTTGTCTTAGAAATATATAGATTGTTGAGTTGAGTTTGAGAAATTGAAGAAAAAACAAAAAGATTCAATTCAATAAAAAAAAAAAATAATAAATATAAATTTTTAAAGACTTTGTTTTCATGATGCCGTTTCCGAAGAAACAAAAGGTATGTTAAAGTATTAACAGCGTTGCAGTCTATTATCTTTACCAGCTGAACTTTCGACAGAGAGCATACAGCGAATTCAAGTGTAGAAGAACAAAATATATTATTGCGGATGCAGACAAAATCTGAAGCGCAGATTTGTGGTTTTTTAAAGTCTGCAGCAAGGTTGATAATCTGCAAAATGCAGACAAATCTGCACTTATGGCAATGCTGGCTGCATATTCAAAATGATTGAAAAAAAGAAGAAGTGGGCAATATTTACAAAAAATAAGTTTTGCCTTGCTGCTATTGCATTTATAGTGGAAGTGCTGAGTTCTAAAAAAAAAATATGAACACAGATCGGCGATTGGGTAGTCATTTTTGAGAAATAATTTAAAAATTTATTTATTCGAATTTTTTGAGGAAATCTAAGTAGTACGGGTCTTATTTGAAATACGGATATTATCTTTAGTATGCATTTTGATCAAAATCTTTAGAACGGTTTTTGTAATAACGCAGACAAAACCGTACCAAATTTTGCAATGTTTAGTTTAAAAAATATACTATTGCCTAACTATATAGCTGAAAACTGACTGAAAGTTATTTTTCGGGATGTAAGCATTACTTAGTTTTTAGAGTTTTATCGAAATCAAAATTAGGATTCTCGAGATATAAGCAGTTTTTAAAATTAGCGTTTTCGGTGATTCATTTCGGTCAAAATCTTTATCGACGTTTCCCTAGAAAACTAAAGAAAACCAAATTTTCAAAAATCTATTGTACGAAAATATAGAAAAAAAACTTAGCCTGCCATTCAGTTAGAAATTACAATATTACCTTAGAAATGAATTTTTGTATTCGAGATATTTCGAAATTTCAAAAGTACAGTTACAGCTTCTTTTTAGTGTATGAAAAAATTACGGGGGGCGGCATAAATTGGGTCTTACCCGGGCGGATCCAACCCACGCTACGCCACTGCTGCCTACCGAATCCCAGCTTATGCCATAAATCCAAGCAGTGCGTGTTCCATCCACCCGTGAGCCCATAAAGTACAAGATAAATGCTACCATGATAGTATTTATCCCAGTGTGAATCTCCTGCCCACGAAAACTCTAACCGCCTCAATCGCGGACCCCTGTTGTGTAAATTGACACGGTGAAAATGACGATTTGTATTCAATTTTAACTTAAAAAAAAAAAAAAAAAAATCCTGCGTTGTAACTTACAAGCGGATGAGCTTCCAACCTCTTCCACGAAACCGCCATTGAGCTTCCGCAACTCAGAGTGATCCGGCTAAATACATCATGAGCAAAGCTGACACCACCGAAACCTCCGGCCTAAAGGTCATGTAAAATATTATTGTGTCTCTTTACTCATAGTATTTAGTAGATAGAACTTGTGCTATATTAAATATTTATAAATACTAGCTGACCTGGCTAACTTAATTTACTATTTAAATGAAGTTAAATTATAATTAGTTAAGTGGTCGCTGTCTTAAAAAATTATTAAGAATACCACTTCGATACTTGAACCCGGCACAAGTCATAAATCATTCACCCGCAGTACCTACCACAGTAATCATAATTAATAAATAATAAATTATGAGTATGCAATACGAATTATGCCGATTCAAGAATCGAAGTAGGTATAGAATGTAAGCAATTATTTTGTATATAAACCCCGAATTTTTAAATAAAGATTCACTTTTCATACGAGAGTCAAAAGAGTTGTATTTTGTATAAGAAGGTTTGCTCAGATCAACTCTCTTACCTTAAATACCCACTCTGCGAGCATACGTGCTATAGAATTAGAGGCATATGCGGAACAGCCAGACGAGAGAAGGTAGAGAGTTTAGGCAAGACAACGAACCTCTTTACATGGCGATCCTGCCAGGAGCAGGCCAAATAGTATACTATACAAATTAGATATATTTGGTAGACCTCGCTCTAAAACGACTGAGAAAATATCGTAGCACTAGGCCCATTTGTTGCACCATCGGCCCCGATTGAGAATTCAGCTTTACGACCATTTCTGCCGCATTTAGACGCAGACGACAGTGATATGGACGTATCCGACAGTGAATACGACGATGACGATGATGTGGACTACTTCATTCAGTCACAGGGGGGTTACAGTTTCTTGAAAATTAAATTAAAGATATACTATAGAATTTTTTAAAGATGGGTAAAACTCAATCTAAGATGAACGAGGTCGTTTTATTAATTATTAATTAATAACAACTGTCCTCAACAAACTTACTCACTTACTTGGCGCTACAGTCCGGGGTGGACATGGGCCTCAACCAATACGCCTCTCCAGTTAGCGCGATCTTTGGCTAACTGCCTCCAGTTGCGCACTCCAAGTTGGTTGAGGTCCCCTTCCACTTGCGCGCGCCACCTAAGGCGGGTTAGAATCGAAGACTCTTCGGGCCGGAGCGTTGGTGTCCATTCGCTCTACATGTCCCAGCCATCTTAGACGACTGATGCGTACTTTTCTGACTAGGTCGATGTCGCTGTACAGTCGTAGAGTTCGCTGTTAAATTTTCTCCTCCAAAGCCTGTCAACGCAAACGGGACCAAAAATCACTCGAAGAATTTTGCGTTCGAAACGACCAAGGAGATCTTCATCCGCCTTTAATAGCGCCCATGCTTCTGCACCATAAAGCAGGACTGGGATGATGAGGGTCTTATACAGAGTTTCCTTAGTATTTCTCGACAAGGCCTTACTTATCAGTTGCCGTCTTAGGCCAAAGAAACAGCGGTTGGCAAGTGTGATTCTTCGTTTGATTTCTGATGTGATGTCGTTATCAGAGTTTATAGCGGAGCCGAGGTAGACAAAGTCCCTAAAGTTATAGCTGTCTATCGTGACGTTCTGTCCAATTCTTCGATGTTGTGTGTCCCTTCTTGTTGACAGCATATATTTTGTTTTACCCTCATTCACCACTAAACCCATTTTGCCGCTTCTGTACTAATACTTGCAAACGCACCAGTGACAGCTCGCTGTGTTGTGCCAACAATGTCAATGTCGTCAGCGACTGCAAGCAGTTGTACAGACTTATAGAAAATTGTGCCTCTGGTGTTGGCTTGTGAGTTTCGCACAATTTTCTCAAGAATGATGTTGAAGAAGTCACATGACAGCGCGTCACCTTGTCTAAATCCTTTTTTGACATCAAAGGTCTCGGTGAGATTGTTTCCGACCTTTACGGAGCAGCGAGCGTTCTCCATCGTTATTCTGCACAATCTGACAAGTTTGGCAGGGATGCCAAAACTAGACATGGCTCTGTATAGCTCGTCTCTATAAATGCTGTCATATGCGGCCTTAAAATCGATAAAAAGATGGTGAGTATCGATCTGGTATTCTTGGGTTTTTTCCAGGATCTGCCGTAGTGTGAATATTTGATCGGTCGTGGACTTACCGGGCCTAAAACCGCACTGATAGGGACCTATCTGATCGTTGACGAATGGTTTCAGGCGTTCACACAGCACAGCAGACATGTTCTTATACGCAGTGTTCAGGAGACTGATGCCTCTGTAGTTGGCGCAGTTTAGAGGGTCTCCTTTCTTGTGGATCGGGCAAACAATGCTGAGGTTCCATTCATCAGGCATACTTTCCTCTAACCAAATCTTGGAGATGAGTTGGTGTATGCGCTCTACCAAGTCATCTCCGGCTGCCTTGAAGAGCTCGGCAGGTAAGCCGTCTGGACCAGCAGCTTTGTTGGATTTAAGCTTAGATATTGCTATCCTCACTTCATTTTGGTCAGGTGGACGGCAATCTTGGCTGTCATCGTCCAGGTTGAATGGTTCGTTCTGCCTAACAGCGGAATTTGTGTCGTCTTCGTCGTTTAACAGTCTGCAGAAATGGTTTTTCCATGTCCTCAGCACCGACTGTGACTCTACTACAAGGTTTCCTTGTTCGTCTCTATAGGTCTCCGTTCGGGTCTTGTTGCCTCAACAAAACAGCTCGAAAAATGATAGTGAATATAGTTTGGATTTCATTTTAATTATAACAGTGATAGGAATTTTATTTGCACTGCAGTATGTAGCTAAACTCTAAAAGGGCTTGGACACAAATCCTCATTCTATAGTCCTTCCCGTGGGCGCCCGCCTGAAAATGGCTAATCAGTCTAACTGGTTAGTGTCAGCCAAGGTTCTACGCTAAAGTCTCAATCGTTTGTCGTGTTCCATTTAGTTTGAGGTTGGAGTAAACCATTAAATCTGGGGCTGGGTTAGAGGCGTCAACCGCACCGTCAAGGCTGAGGGCCCCAATAAATATTGCTCTAGTCGCTAACGGTGTACTCCGGACACCAGGCTCCCTCCGGTTTCAATAAGCCTTGTCTGCACAAGCGGGGCTCTGTGCGGATGGACATGGAAACATAAAAACAGCCTCTTCTGATGGAGATACGGGTAATCCTATCTCTGTCTGTCAGACAACAACTGAACCCAGTCGCGATGGACGGACAGACCGTCCTGAACGACCGAACGTCGATAGTGAGTTGGATTCCATCGACACAGTGAGTTCCGTGCTCACGGAGGAGGCCTACAAGAGCTGCTCTGATGCTTACGAGACCGATTCCATTAAGAACTTGGGGATAGAAAAACTATCCCTTCAAAGAAAACGCCTGACCACCTCCAACAAGAACAAGCTAAGGCGCCTTCTTGTCGATGGGCTTTCATACAATGAGGCACTGGAGAGTCGTCAATGAACCAACGACCAGTGAAGCATCCACAGCCGTCAAGCGACCTCGGTCTAGTAACAACTCTCCTGCTGAACCATGCAAGAAAGCTAAACCAAATGCTCCTTTGTTCGCTGACGTTGCAGGAGCCGTAAAAGTAGGACTCCTTCTGGACAATTTCCCAGATGGCCACCTCGAGCCCGTACATCAAAAAGCGGTAGAAGATGCCATCATTAGGGAGGTGAATAAGCTCCCCGACGATGGCCCACAGATACGATTTCTCGGCTGCTCGTACAAGCCAGGGTGGCTGACGGTCAATTGTGCGGACACTGGCACCAGGGATTGGTTAGCCAGTATCATTGGGAGAACGCGAAGCTACGGTTAGTGGAAGGGAATGACCTCCTTAGACCATGTGTGACAACCGCGTACTTCCCTGGAACCTCCTGCTCCGCGGACGAAATTTTGCGGACTCTAAAGCTGCAAAACAGAGCTCTTCCCACCAAAGACTGGAAAGTTCCAAGGAAGGTTGCCAACGCCCAAGGTCTCGCCCTGACCATCTCGATGGATGAGTGTTCGGTGAAACTTCTTAAGGATCTGAACTATCAGCCGTTCTATAACATGAACCAGGTTCAGTTCAGGATCAAGAAGAATCCTTACTCTCGGACATCGACCAACACGAGAGAGCCTATAAGAAGCGAGCAGGCGCCCAAGGAGGCTGTTCAGTCGCTTCCCGCCAGCTCTGCCGCTAGCACCTCCAACGCTACTCAGGCAGCTGAGGAAACGGTTAAGCCCGCTCCCACAACTGCCAGATCAAACAAACCACCACAGCGGTACATGGGAGACAATCCTTCGTCCTCTACCACTGCCAGGTTTAACTGCAAACCAACCCAACCAGGTTCCAGACAGCTATTGTCTGGCCCTGTGCGAAGACCTCCAGGAAAAAGCCGGCCCATACAGATTCGAGACGGCGGAAGAAGAGGGGACTCACATAGAAAGGTCCTCCCTAGCCCCAATACAACAAGAAGGTTGTTCAAATCAACCTTCACCACACTAAGGCAGCCTCGGCAGTCTTAACCAAGACCATGAACTCCAACGGTCTAAACGTTGCCCTTGTACAGGAACCATGGACTAGCACAGAAGGCAAAATTCTAAGACTCTCATAACCTACAGGTATAATTATTTATTCCACTTCATCCAGTAGACGTAAAACATGCATTATTTTTGATAATAACATGAATTTCTTCCCATTGACAGAGTTCATTTCCAGTGACCTCACGGCTGCCATTGTGAAGATAAACAACACCAGAGAGATCATTATAGCATCCGCTTACTTCCCTGGTGACACATCTGCAATTCTGCATGCCCCCCAGTTGAAGTAGAGAATCTTCTCCAGCATGCGCAACGCACCAAGACAGAAATTGTTCTCGGTTGTGACGCAAATGCACATCACACAATTTGGGGGAGCTCGGACATCAACAACAGAGGTGAGTCCTTAATTGACTTTATAACGTGCAATAATTTATGTATATCCTCTTCAGACCCAGACGAATAAAAGCAGGAAAATGATAGATTTTAGTGGATTTTTAATCTTTAATGAGATGAAATAAGAGATTTGCATTTAAAAAAAAAATATTTTTATTAACTTCATGGACAAATTCCTGGTGCACATATGTGTACCTCAGGTCTGTCATGGCATAAAATACCCTAATTTAATTTTATTAAAAAGTGATACAGTTAAAAAAAGTTGTTTTTTCAAATGCATAAGTAAACCTGTCACTTTGTGCAGATTGTACGGCAACGAAATTTGCATCTAGGAAGCCTGCATTTCGATGAAAATCTATCGTAAAAAAAATGTAACTAGTATATAGTCCTGAAGTACACATATGTGTAACTCCAAAGTATGTAGCTCAAATATAGCTCAGTTTTGTTAGAAATAACATGAAAAGATAATATTTTCGAACTTACAAACTAAAATTGAACTCAGTAGCACATCACAAAAAAAAAAAAATAATACTGCGAAACAACAATTTAAAATTTTTACCTGAATAATTACTTTTTCAATCTGAGGAACCCAAAAAAAAACGATAAAACTGGCCTACTATAAAATTCAAATAATGAAAGTTATTAAAGGCTTAGCGCCATCTAAAAATTTATTCCGCAAAATGATTATTTATATACTTGATACTTAACTGCAGCTAATTGCGAAAAGATGGATGTAGTGTACCAAATAAATGTTTTAACAAAGGTGCACATATGTGCACCTACGGTCTGAAGAGGATATGCAATATCGGGAGGGAACCAACCTTCATTAACGCAGCTAGAAGAGAAGTTTTAGACATCACTATAGCTACATCGTCATCTAACGACGTAATTTCCAACTGGTATGTTGATCCATAAATGGGGCGGCAATTTGGAGCAGTTAATTTTTTTTTTTTTCAATTTATAAAATTGACGAAACGGACACTGCTTCACAGTAAGTAATCAGACATTCCTTGTGTTTCTTAACAACAAAATCCAATGAACGCTGCTCCCTAGTATGCAAATGCATTTTTTCAGAAATTTTAAACACAAATTAAACACTGTGTGCACATCTGCATTCGAAAATACCCCTTTTCTCTTTTCTCGCTAGAAGTTGAGTGTGTGCGTATGTAACTGTAAGCGATGTATTGCTGGAAACTGGAGTAACTGCGAATAAGTAATTATGGTTTTGCTTTTGTTGGTATTAGAGGTATCTAATATAATTAGTTCAGACACTCTCTCTACACACCCAAACCAACACACAACATTGCAGGTATACTTTTCTATTGTGTTTTATGTATTTTGCGCAAAAGAAAAAGAAGAGCAAAAAAAAACAACACAAAGCCCAAAAGGTGTATAAAAAAAGAGAAAGAAAAAGCGCACCGCATAAAGTGTACAGAGAGAGAAAAACATTTTACCGCACACACACACAAAATTTCCTCCACTGAACGCCGGGAAAATCAAACGACAATCGAACATTTTACTTTTTTGAATTGTATAAAATTTATTGTTTATTGCTTATTGTTCGACTTCAGGATACCGTACAAAGATGATTTATATCTTAATCCTTGTAAATAATTGGACTCTGTATTAAAAAAAATACATTTCATTTGGATGAGTCATTCCAAAGCTAGGAGCTAAAAGCCATTCGAGAATTACAACTTTTCTTAGATATCAGCTTAGATTTCCGCTTCCGGACAGCGAATAATGGTAAAACATATCCTATAACCTAATCTGAACAATTTCCTATGCAACTGTGAAAACCGGAATCAAATTCGTGCAGTACTTTTTGAATCTATTCATAGCGAACGGTTTACAGCCGGAAAAGAGTTACAGTTTTATTATAGTAAGGATAACAAAAAATAAAAAAAAAGCTGAATACGAAAGAGAGAGCATACAGCGAATTAAAGTGTAGAAGAACAAAATATATTATTGCGGATGCAGACAAAATCTGAAGCGCAGATTTGTGGTTTTTAAAAGTCTGCAGCAAGGTTGATAATCTGCAAAATGCAGACAAATCTGCACTTATGGCAATGCTGGCTGCATATTCAAAATGATTGAAAAAAAGAAGAAGTGGGCAATATTTACAAAAAATAAGTTTTGCCTTGCTGCTATTGCAGTTATAGTGGAAGTGCTGAGTTCTAAAAAAAAATATGAACACAGATCGGCGATTGGGTAGTCATTTTTGAGAAATAATTTAAAAATTTATTTATTCGAATTTTTTGAGGAAATCTAAGTAGTACGGGGTCTTATTTGAAATACGGATATTATCTTTAGTATGCATTTTGATCAAAATCTTTAGAACGGTTTTTGTAATAACGCAGACAAAACCGTACCAAATTTTGCAATGTTTAGTTTAAAAAATATACTATTGCCTAACTATATAGCTGAAAACTGACTGAAAGTTATTTTTCGGGATGTAAGCATTACTTAGTTTTTAGAGTTTTATCGAAATCAAAATTAGGATTCTCGAGATATAAGCAGTTTTTAAAATTAGCGTTTTCGGTGATTCATTTTGGTCAAAATCTTTATCGACGTTTCCCTAGAAAACTAAAGAAAACCAAATTTTCAAAAATCTATTGTACGAAAATATAGAAAAAAACTTAGCCTGCCATTCAGTTAGAAATTACAATATTACCTTAGAAATGACTTTTTGTTTTCGAGATATTTCGAAATTTCAAAAGTACAGTTATTCGATTCCAGAAATTTTACCAAGCTTACAGCTTCTTTTTAGTGTATGAAAAAATTACGGGGGGCGGCATAAATTGGGTCTTACCCGGGCGGATCCAACCCACGCTACGCCACTGCTGCCTACCGAATCCCAGCTTATGCCATAAATCCAAGCAGTGCGTGTTCCATCCACCCGTGAGCCCATAAAGTACAAGATAAATGCTACCATGATAGTATTTATCCCAGTGTGAATCTCCTGCCCACGAAAACTCTAACCGCCTCAATCGCGGACCCCTGTTGTGTAAATTGACACGGTGAAAATGACGATTTGTATTCAATCAATCGCAAAACACTTCAGTAAGTGACCGAACAAAGAGCGACTTAACGACCCGTCTCCAGGTTGAACTATCACCTGAGAAAAAAAAAAAAAAAAATCCTGCGTTGTAACTTACAAGCGGATGAGCTTCCAACCTCTTCCACGAAACCGCCATTGAGCTTCCGCAACTCAGAGTGATCCGGCTAAATACATCATGAGCAAAGCTGACACCACCGAAACCTCCGGCCTAAAGGTCATGTAGAATATTATTGTGTCTCTTTACTCATAGTATTTAGTAGATAGAACTTGTGCTATATTAAATATTTATAAATACTAGCTGACCTGGCGAACTTCGTACCGCCTACCGGTCAATGAGTTTAACGATACCTTTTAATTTAACTTAATTTACTATTTAAATGAAGTTAAATTATAATTAGTTAAGTGGTCGCTGTCTTAAAAAATTATTAAGAATACCACTTCGATACTTGAACCCGGCACAAGTCATAAATCATTCACCCGCAGTACCTACCACAGTAATCATAATTAATAAATAATAAATTATGAGTACGCAATACGAATTATGCCGATTCAAGAATCGAAGTAGGTATAGAATGTAAGCAATTATTTTGTATATAAACCCCGAATTTTTAAATAAAGATTCACTTTTCATACGAGAGTCAAAAGAGTTGTATTTTGTATAAGAAGGTTTGCTCAGATCAACTCTCTTACCTTAAATACCCACTCTGTGAGCATACGTGCTATAGAATTAGAGGCATATGCGGAACAGCCAGACGAGGGAAGGTAGAGAGTTTAGGCAAGACAACGAACCTCTTTACATGGCGATCCTGCCAGGAGCAGGCCAAATAGTATACTATACAAATTAGATATAATTGGTAGACCTCGCTCTAAAACGACTGAGAAAATATCGTAGCACTAGGCCCATTTGTTGCACCATCGGCCCCGATTGAGAATTCAGCTTTACGACCATTTCTGCCGCATTTAGACGCAGACGACAGTGATATGGACGTATCCGACAGTGAATACGACGATGACGATGATGTGGACTACTTCATTCAGTCACAGGGGGGTTACAGTTTCTTGAAAATTAAATTAAAGATATACTATAGAATTTTTTAAAGATGGGTAAAACTCAATCTAAGATGAACGAGGTCGTAATTAATAACAACTGTCCTCAACAAACTTACTTACTTACTTGGCGCTACAGTCCGGGGTGGACATGGGCCTCAACCAATACGCCTCTCCAGTTAGCGCGATCTTTGGCTAACTGCCTCCAGTTGCGCACTCCAAGTTGGTTGAGGTCCCCTTCCACTTGCGCGCGCCACCTAAGGCGAGGTCTTCCTCTACTGCGTTGTCCCTCCGGGTTAGAATCGAAGACTCTTCGAACCGGAGCGTTGGTGTCCATTCGCTCTACATGTCCCAGCCATCTTAGACGACTGATGCGTACTTTTCTGACTAGGTCGATGTCGCTGTACAGTCGTAGAGTTCGCTGTTAAATTTTCTCCTCCAAAGCCTGTCAACGCAAACGGGACCAAAAATCACTCGAAGAATTTTGCGTTCGAAATGACCAAGGAGATCTTCATCCGCCTTTGATAGCGCCCATGCTTCTGCACCATAAAGCAGGACTGGGATGATGAGGGTCTTATACAGAGTTTCCTTAGTATTTCTCGACAAGGCCTTACTTATCAGTTGCCGTCTTAGGCCAAAGAAACAGCGGTTGGCAAGTGTGATTCTTCGTTTGATTTCTGATGTGATGTCGTTATCAGAGTTTATAGCGGAGCCGAGGTAGACAAAGTCCCTAACTACCTCAAAGTTATAGCTGTCTATCGTGACGTTCTGTCCAATTCTTCGATGTTGTGTGTCCCTTCTTGTTGACAGCATATATTTTGTTTTACCCTCATTCACCACTAAACCCATTTTGCCGCTTCTGTACTAATACTTGCAAACGCACCAGTGACAGCTCGCTGTGTTGTGCCAACAATGTCAATGTCGTCAGCGACTGCAAGCAGTTGTACAGACTTATAGAAAATTGTGCCTCTGGTGTTGGCTTGTGAGTTTCGCACAATTTTCTCAAGAATGATGTTGAAGAAGTCACATGACAGCGCGTCACCTTGTCTAAATCCTTTTTTGACATCAAAGGTCTCGGTGAGATTGTTTCCGACCTTTACGGAGCAGCGAGCGTTCTCCATCGTTATTCTGCACAATCTGACAAGTTTGGCAGGGATGCCAAAACTAGACATGGCTCTGTATAGCTCGTCTCTATAAATGCTGTCATATGCGGCCTTAAAATCGATAAAAAGATGGTGAGTATCGATCTGGTATTCTTGGGTTTTTTCCAGGATCTGCCGTAGTGTGAATATTTGATCGGTCGTGGACTTACCGGGCCTAAAACCGCACTGATAGGGACCTATCTGATCGTTGACGAATGGTTTCAGGCGTTCACACAGCACAGCAGACATGATCTTATACGCAGTGTTCAGGAGACTGATGCCTCTGTAGTTGGCGCAGTTTAGAGGGTCTCCTTTCTTGTGGATCGGGCAAACAATGCTGAGGTTCCATTCATCAGGCATACTTTCCTCTAACCAAATCTTGGAGATGAGTTGGTGTATGCGCTCTACCAAGTCATCTCCGGCTGCCTTGAAGAGCTCGGCAGGTAAGCCGTCTGGACCAGCAGCTTTGTTGGATTTAAGCTTAGATATTGCTATCCTCACTTCATTTTGGTCAGGTGGACGGCAATCTTGGCTGTCATCGTCCAGGTTGAATGGTTCGTTCTGCCTAACAGCGGAATTTGTGTCGTCTTCGCCGTTTAACAGTCTGCAGAAATGGTTTTTCCATGTCCTCAGCACCGACTGTGACTCTACTACAAGGTTTCCTTGTTCGTCTCTACAGGTCTCCGTTCGGGTCTTGTTGCCTCAACAAAACAGCTCGAAAAATGATAGTGAATATAGTTTGGATTTCATTTTAATTATAACAGTGATAGGAATTTTATTTGCACTGCAGTATGTAGCTAAACTCTAAAAGGGCTTGGACACAAATCCTCATTCTATAGTCCTTCCCGTGGGCGCCCGCCTGAAAATGGCTAATCAGTCTAACTGGTTAGTGTCAGCCAAGGTTCTACGCTAAAGTCTCAATCGTTTGTCGTGTTCCATTTAGTTTGAGGTTGGAGTAAACCATTAAATCTGGGGCTGGGTTAGAGGCGTCAACCGCACCGTCAAGGCTGAGGGCCCCAATAAATATTGCTCTAGTCGCTAACGGTGTACTCCGGACACCAGGCTCCCTCCGGTTTCAATAAGCCTTGTCTGCACAAGCGGGGCTCTGTGCGGATGGACATGGAAACATAAAAACAGCCTCTTCTGATGGAGATACGGGTAATCCTATCTCTGTCTGTCAGACAACAACTGAACCCAGTCGCGATGGACGGACAGACCGTCCTGAACGACCGAACGTCGATAGTGAGTTGGATTCCATCGACACAGTGAGTTCCGTGCTCACGGAGGAGGCCTACAAGAGCTGCTCTGATGCTTACGAGACCGATTCCATTAAGAACTTGGGGATAGAAAAACTATCCCTTCAAAGAAAACGCCTGACCACCTCCAACAAGAACAAGCTAAGGCGCCTTCTTGTCGATGGGCTTTCATACAATGAGGCACTGGAGAGTCGTCAATGAACCAACGACCAGTGAAGCATCCACAGCCGTCAAGCGACCTCGGTCTAGTAACAACTCTCCTGCTGAACCATGCAAGAAAGCTAAACCAAATGCTCCTTTGTTCGCTGACGTTGCAGGAGCCGTAAAAGTAGGACTCCTTCTGGACAATTTCCCAGATGGCCACCTCGAGCCCGTACATCAAAAAGCGGTAGAAGATGCCATCATTAGGGAGGTGAATAAGCTCCCCGACGATGGCCCACAGATACGATTTCTCGGCTGCTCGTACAAGCCAGGGTGGCTGACGGTCAATTGTGCGGACACTGGCACCAGGGATTGGTTAGCCAGTATCATTGGGAGAACGCGAAGCTACGGTTAGTGGAAGGGAATGACCTCCTTAGACCATGTGTGACAACCGCGTACTTCCCTGGAACCTCCTGCTCCGCGGACGAAATTTTGCGGACTCTAAAGCTGCAAAACAGAGCTCTTCCCACCAAAGACTGGAAAGTTCCAAGGAAGGTTGCCAACGCCCAAGGTCTCGCCCTGACCATCTCGATGGATGAGTGTTCGGTGAAACTTCTTAAGGATCTGAACTATCAGCCGTTCTATAACATGAACCAGGTTCAGTTCAGGATCAAGAAGAATCCTTACTCTCGGACATCGACCAACACGAGAGAGCCTATAAGAAGCGAGCAGGCGCCCAAGGAGGCTGTTCAGTCGCTTCCCGCCAGCTCTGCCGCTAGCACCTCCAACGCTACTCAGGCAGCTGAGGAAACGGTTAAGCCCGCTCCCACAACTGCCAGATCAAACAAACCACCACAGCGGTACATGGGAGACAATCCTTCGTCCTCTACCACTGCCAGGTTTAACTGCAAACCAACCCAACCAGGTTCCAGACAGCTATTGTCTGGCCCTGTGCGAAGACCTCCAGGAAAAAGCCGGCCCATACAGGTTCGAGACGGCGGAAGAAGAGGGGACTCACATAGAAAGGTCCTCCCTAGCCCCAATACAACAAGAAGGTTGTTCAAATCAACCTTCACCACACTAAGGCAGCCTCGGCAGTCTTAACCGAGACCATGAACTCCAACGGTCTAAACGTTGCCCTTGTACAGGAACCATGGACTAGCACAGAAGGCAAAATTCTAGGACTCTCATAACCTACAGGTATAATTATTTATTCCACTTCATCCAGTAGACGTAAAACATGCATTATTTTTGATAATAACATGAATTTCTTCCCATTGACAGAGTTCATTTCCAGTGACCTCACGGCTGCCATCGTGAAGATAAACAACACCAGAGAGATCATTATAGCATCCGCTTACTTCCCTGGTGACACATCTGCAATTCTGCATGCCCCCCAGTTGAAGTAGAGAATCTTCTCCAGCATGCGCAACGCACCAAGACAGAAATTGTTCTCGGTTGTGACGCAAATGCACATCACACAATTTGGGGGAGCTCGGACATCAACAACAGAGGTGAGTCCTTAATTGACTTTATAACGTGCAATAATTTATGTATATGCAATATCGGGAGGGAACCAACCTTCATTAACGCAGCTAGAAGAGAAGTTTTAGACATCACTATAGCTACATCGTCATCTAACGACGTAATTTCCAACTGGTATGTTGATCCATAAATGTTTAATTAGATTTAAGAATTTTCCATTTTCTTGAAGTAAACGGACTAAGTACTATAAAAGATTATAAATCTTAATGTACAAACCAATTATTTGAAATAAATTGAAATTGAAATTGAAAAAAAAATGTGTCGTCATGTTCAGACCACCGACATATCAGATTTGAAATTAACGAACCCAATTCTAAAATTGCGTCATACCGTCCTAAAAGAAACACAGACTGGACCTCTTATAAAGAGTACCTAAGTCATACTCTAAACGATAAAATATCCCGAATTGATAGTAAAGACAAACTAGAGCACTCTGCCGAAATGGTAAGATCTTCTATAATATCTGCATTCGAGAAAAACTGCCCCTTAAAGACTAAAAAGCACAAAAGGGAAACCATCTGGTGGAGCAAAGATCTCGTAAAACTTAGATCTAGAGTCAGGAAACTATTCAACAAAGCAAAACGCAATGATGACTGGCAAACCTACTCCAGTGTTCTCACCAACTACAACAAAGAAATTCAAAAGGCCATAAAAGAATCGTTTAGACGGATCTGTGGAGATATTTCTGATATTCCTCCCAGCTGCCGTCTTCATAAAGTTCTTGCCTCTGATAGGGCTATCTTTCTAGGCACACTGGCCAATGAGAACGGTTGTCAGACACAAAATAAGAGTGAGACACTTCAACTCTTACTTAAAACTCATTTTCCCGGGTCAACTATTATTGATCCCCTCGCAACAAACCTATCCCCCAACTCGAGCGGAAGTTGTCTGCCGACGAGAGGGGACTGGAAAATTGCGAAACAAATCTGTAACCAGAACGCCATTAAATGGGCCATAAACTCCCTGAAGCCTATTATTGGAAGATGGATAATGTCAATAATAGCAGAATAATTCAGTCCCGCATCGATGATGTGGAAATCTCGGCACTCACAACCAGAGGGTGGCCTCTCGCCCCTCTTATGGTCCCTTGTCATTGACGATTTACTTCAATCCCTGACAAATCAAGGGATCTATGCCGTAGGATATGCCGACGACGTTGCAATCGTCGCCAGTGGTAAATTCGAAAGCACGGTCTCAGAAATACTGCAATACGCTTTATCTGTTGTTCAGAGATGGTGTAATAAAGAATGTCTTTCTGTTTATCCAAAGCAGACAACTATAGTCCCCTTTACTAGACGGAGGAAACTTGATCTCCTGATTCGCCCTACCTTGTTTGGTGAAACCATTGAATTCTCTCGAGCCAAATATCTGGGAATTATCCTTGACAGTGAACTATCATGGAACCAGCAGATTTAACGTACCGTAAACAGAGCCACCAGATCTCTATGGATCTGTCGTCGATTCTGCGGTAAAAACTGGGGTCTTAGGCCTCGGATGTTATACTGGCTCTATTCGCTCGTCATAAGACCAGCGGTTACATATGCCGCCGTGGTCTGTCGGACGAAGACAAACGAAGTCACCACAGTCAAAAAGCTAGAACGAGTCCAACGTATAGCCGGAAACTGTATGACGGGCTGCTTACGCTCTACACCGACTATGGCACTCAATGTCGTCCTTTGTCTAACAACTCTTCAAATACATATTCAAATGGAAGCCAGACAGGGTGCTCACCGCCTGTTCCATTCGAACAACCCTGACCCCTATACCTATCAAGGAGGTCGTCTGTCCTTACTCGGCACCATTGAGCCTTCAAGCTCATTCACCATGCCTCTTGATGACATGCTACCGGAATATGTCTTCCATAAAAACTTCTCCATAATCATCCCCCCTAGGGAAGAGTGGGAGAAATACAAACCTAATCCATCTCAACTCGACATCATCTGGTACACCGACGGTTCTAAGATGGAATCAGGGACTGGCTCTGGAATCTACGGTGAGTCAAACCAGGTGAACTTGTCAGTCAGCCTTGGGAAAAACTTATCCATATTCCAGGCTGAAGTCCTTGCAATCAACCATTGCGCTAGAATAAATCTAAGTTCTAACACACGTGGAAAAACCATATTTATATTCTCAGATAGCCAAGCAGCTCTCAAAGCTCTTGACTCATCTGTCATCAAATCCAAACTTGTCTTAGAAACATTCTCAAACATCTATGAACTTTCTAAGAAAAACCTAGTCATCCTCCACTGGATTCCAGCCCATAGAGGATTTGAGGGTAACGAATCGGCTGACTCACTGGCTAAAGTCGGACCTGAACCCTTCTGCGGAGTAGGCAAAACCATTTCAGGAACTACATCAAGAACCAATCTCGTATAGAGTCTAACGAGATCTGGCACAGCTGGACAGAATTGCACCAGAACATTTTTCCCCAAATTCTCCTCCAGAAAATCACTCTTCTTGATTAATCTGGAAACTTTGTCTCGAGAGTGACGAATCCTCTCTTCACATAATCACAGAATGTCCGGCCCTTTGTCGTCTCAGGAAAAAAGTCCTTGGTGATGAAATCATTGATTTAGCATCTCTTGCTAATATAAACCCAGAATCCTGGTCTTCCTGACGGTCTTTGGGGCGAAAATATGGCTCTAAGAATTTACCAGGGAAGGCACAATAGGCTGCTCTAAGAAGCCGCAGTATCAGAGCTCATTGAAAGCTCTCCCGCCTTACAATCTAATCTAATGTAGCTAAAATGCTGAGAAATCTATATATAAAAGAAAAAAATCTTACCCAGAGAGACTTTCTGGATTTCTCCAGAGTTCTTCCCTGAGCTCAATTCCTAGTGTTAACGCTAGCATCTGTTTATGGGAGATCTGTTTCATCGACTGGGTCTCGACCAAATGATGTCCCAAGATCCTCATTCTTTTGCAAGCCAACGCCGGATATTGACACAGTATGTGTGCCGCTGGCTCAGGTTCCTTCAGGCATAGTTTACAGGTATCATCCTCTCTAAGGCCCATCTTCCTTAAGTGATACCCGAAACTACCATTTTAGAGAATGGTTCTGGTCCCAGCAACTTTTCAGTTGACCCCTGTTTTGTAAGGGAGTCCGCCTATTCGTTGCCTTCGATCCCTATGTGTCCTTGTACCCAAGTCACATTCCAATGCCAATGATGTTGTGATGTTTGTTTGTTCCATGCATCTGATCACCGCCTGATTGTCCAGTGCTATAAGGATATTTCTTCCCTCCACCTGACTCTCAAGCAAGTAGTCCAACGCATGCAGCAATGCCATAATCTCAGCCTGGTATACAGAAGTGTAATTCATGAGGCTAAAGTGACGGGCTAGTTCAGCTCTGCTGGATAGATACCGGAACCCGCTCCGTCATCCATCATGGATAAATCTGTGAAAATCACCACTCCTTTTTTCTGTAAGTAATCCGTTCTCAATACGAGTTTTGTGATTCCTTTCCATAATACGCACCCTTGTTATCCCATCCATAGGCATGTTCCAGGATCTTCCTATATCCATAGATGGTACCACGATTGTGCCATTTCGCATCTCGATGCAAACGAAGTGCCGCTAGGGCCGCTTTTGTCTTAATAAATAAGTCTAGCGGTAAGATCGCCAGGATCACTTCCAATGCGCATGTTGGTGTTGTCCTTATTGCACCTATAACTCATATACATGCTAAACGTTGGACTAGTGATAAGCTAAGTCGTGATCTCGAAATCACAGGTACAACTGTGACTGTATTTTCAAATCACTGTGATTTTAACCTGTGATTGTGATTGTGACTTGCGAACTCAGGGTAAGTACTGTAATGTCATGTTTTAGACAATTTTTGATAATATGACTGTTTTAGAGAAATATCTAAGCCCTAAATTGTTAGACAGTTTACTTATTGTCGGAAAATGAGTTGGGAAAATTTCAATTAATGTAACGAAATTGACACAGCAAATTAAGGATT
Source organism: Cheilosia urbana (assembly GCA_946477585.1). Lineage (NCBI taxonomy): Eukaryota > Metazoa > Arthropoda > Insecta > Diptera > Syrphidae > Cheilosia > Cheilosia urbana. The sequence goes on along the minus strand of OX297853.1, from coordinate 68,499,566 downwards.
TGCACGTATGTATTTAATTTAATGTATTTTGTACACTGCAACTCGAAACTTATTTTAACTTAACCGCACTCGAAAGTTCGCGAACAATACTCACTTGTCCCTTCTCCCTTGCCCTTCACATTCAAATTACAAAATTAAAGAAGCGAAAACAACAATCCAGTTCTGCATACGTAAAAATAAAATAAGTGTTTCGCGGCCAAAACTACCCTGTAGGAATATCAATCAGAGCAATAACCAAATGAACAGAAAACAGATACACTACAAATAAACAAAACAAAAACACAACCACTCCCTCTAATCTACCATCATAAATATCATACATCATACTATTTCAAGTTTCCCTTTCCCCTCTGCTGCTGGCTGCTGCGTGCTGCCCTTACCTGTTCCTCTTCCTGTGAGTGCCTACCAGTGATGGGACTTCTACCACTTAAGTGGTATTTCTACCACTTTTTACACTTTGGAAATTCTGCCAACCTGAAATCTACCACATTTTACTCATCGCTATTCGCTAATTATATTTCTTTTCCATCATTTAATTAATATGAAAATTGTACCTATACCCAGACCTACTCGCCTTGTTTTAAACGACAAATGTGATTTTTAAAAATAATTTAAGTAAATAATACGAAATGACTGTTTATGTTTATTTTATTTCTGTTTTTTTTTTATTATTATTATTACTATTTAATTTGTATAAATAAATGAATTACATATATACCATACCATACCATTGAAAAAATGTTGTTCTACCACTATTCTACCACCTTTTTTTAAAGACTATCTACCACCGCTTCGCTTTTCTCAAGTCCCATCACTGGTGCCTACTTTCTTGTTGCTACTTGCTACTTTGATTCGCAGTTTGGCATTCTCTTCATTTGCCTTTTGATTTTGATTCTTTATTCTTGTGTGTCCCTCGCCTTCGTGGCTCCTGCTCCTATACCTTATTTCACTGTTTCGCTCTTTGTTCTGTGATTGCGACTTTTGCTGTTTGTCGTGACTCGTGAGTCGTGATTTTCAAACTGTGACTGCGACTGTGATTCTTGTGTGTATACCTACCTACCCGTATTTCACTGTCTCGCTGCTTTACCTGTGATTGCGATTTGTTGCGACTTTTTCTGTTTGTCGTGAGTCGTGATTTTCAAACTGTGACTGCGACTGTGATTCTTGTGTATACCTACCCTTATTTCACTGTTTCGTTGCTTTACCTGTGATTGCGATTTGTTGCGACTTTTTCTGTTTGTCGTGAGTCGTGATTTTCAAACTGTGACTGCGACTGTGATTCTCGTGTGTATACCTACCCTTATTTCACTGTTTCGCTGCTTTACCTGTTATTGCGATTTGTTGCGACTTTTTCTGTTTGTCGTGAGTCGTGATTTACAAACTGTGCCTGTGATGGGAAAAAATATAAAAAGGAAAGAGTGAAAAGTCGCAATCACGCTTTATTTGAAAGTCGATCACAGGTAGTAATTACGATTTTTAAATCACTGTGATTAAATCACAGGTAGTGATTTTGTGCTCATCTCTACGTTGGACCCTATCCAGGTGCTTCCTCACAGTTTTCTGGGAGGCTTTCGCCCACCATACAACCGAGGCGTAGGTAATAATGGGTCTAGTTATCATCGTATACATCCAGTATGCTGACTAGGGATGATACTGAGCTTCGACTCCGAATCCGATATGTCGGAACTTCCGGTTTAAATTGCACCTCCGAATCCGGCTTCAGTTCCGATATAATCACATCGGAGTTTTATCGGAGCACCATCATGGGTGACGAGGCGACCGATGAACATGAACAACAAAGAATTATCGAGTTGCGAAATTTTACAATAGTTTTTCTTTTCACTCTTTTATGTATTTTACATAACTAGGCGAGATTTGCATTAAAGTTGAGAGTGCGTGTGTCAATTTTATATTTTCAAATTTTATATATTAATAATTTGTGTCTGCGTGCGACCTCCGCCTCCGACTCCGATTCAACTCCGACTCCGCGGAGGTTGGTATGGCGCTTCCGACTCCGACTCCGACTCCGGTAAAACCACCTCCGTAACATCCCTAATGCTGACCTAGGCGAGTGTCCCACCTCTGTCCACATACACGCTTACACTGATTTAGTTCCCATTTTTGCCTTCCTGACATTCTCCTCAACATGGTAGTTCCAAGTAAATCTAGTATCTAGATAGACTCCGAGATACTTAACCTTCTTGGCCATTTTTAGTTCCGATCCGAAAAGTGTTAAGGGTCGAAATTCCAGATTTTTCATCTTCCTTGTGAAGATTATTAGATCTGTTTCACTGCATTAATGGAAAGCCCTTGTTCCAGACATCAACGTTCCACCACTTTGAGCGCATTCCTCATGATATCTGCGGTGACGTCTATGAAACTGCCTCTGGCCATTATTGCGATGTCGTCGGCATATCCCACTGTGTGAATGCCAGTTGCCTGAAGTCTGTCGAGAAGAGAGTCCACAATGATATTTCACAGTGTAGGTGAGAGAACACCTCCTTGTGGCAACCTCTGCTAACACTTCCTCTGAGTTTTGAGGTTCCCGTCTGAGTATTTATCGCCCTTGTGTTCAACATATTGTCCACCCATCTTGCCACCAATGGGCTAACCCTACGTTTTTCCAAGGCTTGTTTCAGACTTTCAAAGCATATCTTATCGAAGGAACCTTCAATGTCCATTATGGTGGTCATCGCAATGCCCCCGGTATTTAGCTCTTCTTCTGCAACGCGTACTATTTGATGTAGCGCTGTTTCTGTAGACATGCCTGCCCTGTAGGCATGCTGTCTACTATTTAAAGGATACATCTTAAGGGCAGTACTATCCATATAGTACACCACCACTCTTTCCATTGTTTTCAACAGAAAGGATGTTGGGCTAACTGGTCTGAAGGCCTTTGCCTCGGTGTAATCCTTTTTCCCCGGCTTTGGAAGGAAGACCACATTTGTCTCCCTCCACGTAATCGGGATGTAGCCTATTGCTAGACATGCAACGTATTTATTCCTGAGCCTTGCTGCAATTACGTCTACTCCCCATTGCATTAGACCTGGAAATATACCATCCGGCCCCGCGGTTGTGAAGGGTGAAAATGCTGCTACCGCACCCTTGACCGCTTCTGGTGTTACGATCCGTTCTGCTTCCGTCCTCTCCATCCTGTTCGCTCCTTGTTTCCTTGGAGCCCAGGGCTGATCTGACTTATAGCTTCCTGGAAAGTGTACCTCCATTAGGACCTCATGTGTCTGATCCAGTCTTTCCAACATCTTCCCATCTCTATTACGAATGAGTCCGATCTTGGAAACTGGATCCCTGGAGACAATCTTTTGTAGTCTACTGACTTCAGACGTACTCCTCATACTTGAGCAAAAGTCCCTCCATGACTCCCTTTTACGTCGCGTCGTCGCAGAGTAAAATTCATCTCTTTCTTTTTCGCCTTATACTCATCCCATGCTTCGGGTTCTCCCCTCCTCATGACGTGATTGAAGGCCTTCCTCACTTCCTTATTTAGCTTTTCAAGGTAGGTGTGAAAGCCACTCGATACGCATCTTCAACAGCTGATTGCAGATGCAGGAGGATCCGGAGAAAATTTGGCCAAGGACAATCTCTGTTTCCTTCTGACCCTCTTCATCCTATGCTTCAGTTGTTTGTACAACTTCCGCGCGGAATCGAGTTGTCCTTCCTCTTCCAATTCGGCTTCCGCAGTTTCGGCTGACCTCTTGTCGCATTTCTGCTCCGCTTTGTCCACCTCCACTGACGATTGATCAGCTAAATCTTTTGGTTTCCCATCAGAGTCCACTGACCCATCGAGCTTATTCGGGTTCGTTCCAGCGCCTTCCAACACCTTCTCGACCCCTTCCCAGCCTACCGCCTCGTTTTCCGATGGCATTTTATTTTAATTTTTATTATTTTGGTTCATATTTTTTTTTGTTACTGAAGGTGAAAATCTCGAAAGACACAGTGGGGTTAGAAACCCAGAGTAGTGTGGGACTCTAACCGCACTAAAAACACCTCCTTAATCATGACCAATCAAAGAAAGATCGACAAATGATTTTAGTTTCAACGTTCAGTTGCGTTTGAGAAAGTATTACAATTTGAATACGGGTTCTCATTATTTAGATTATAAGGTCGTGAGGTTTAATTCTTCTCAATCTACGAATATTGTATCGTACATTTAAGACGTCTTCTATTTCAGGATTAATATGCATCTGCAGACGCTCATTGTGACGAATTGCGTACTTTTTAATTACCTCCGTTACAAGATCAGTCTGCAAATCACGATGCAAGTCATTATTTCTAATATACCATGGGGCATTTACTATTCCCCGAAGGACTTTGTTTTGGAATGTCTGTATTATTTTTACATTTGCCTTCCTTGTACAACCCCATAATTGGACACCATATGTCCAAACAGGCTTCAATATCTGTTTATATATAAAATTTTATTCTCAATGGACATTTCCGAGTTATGTCCTAGCAACCAATAAAGTTTTCTATATCTAATATTTAGCTCTTCTACTTTCTTCTTCACATGTTCCTTCCATTTCAGCTTAGCATCCAGATTCATACCCAGATACTTAGCTGTGTTAGAATAAGGAACTACTTGGTTATTAATAACCACCGGAACATTTATAATTTTTTTATTTGTAAAATTGATATGAGTGGACTTTGACCCATTGAGTCTAATTCGCCATCGTTGTGCCCAATCACATATTTCGTTAACTGAATTTTGCAGCTTTTCTGTTGATTTAGTCACGCATCTATCAGTTGATAGAAGAGCAGTGTCGTCTGCGAATGTGGCTATCATCGTGTCGTTTCTATGTGGTATATCACTAGTATACAATAAGTAAAGGGTTGGTCCCAGAACACTTCCCTGTGGAACTCCTGCTTGTATTTCCTTAAGTTCAGAATACGCTGAACCATAACGAACTCTAAAGAATCTATTTGAAATATAAGATTTAAGTATTTCATAGTATTGTCTAGGTAGGTCCCTATGAAGTTTATACTCTAAGCCCTTATGCCAGACCTTATCAAAAGCCTGAGCAACGTCTAAGAACAATGCAGAGCAAACTTGTTTTTCTTCTAATGATTTTTCTATAATATTTGTTATACGATGTACCTGGTCTATTGTCGAGTGCTTATTTCTAAACCCGAACTGATGGGTGGGAATAAGCCTTCTCTGCTCTATGATTTTATCTAGTCTTTTAAGAAGCAGTTTCTCAAAAATTTTGGATAGTATAGAGGTGACTTCTGATGGAGGTTTACCTTGTTTAGGTATAACTATAATTTCTGCTATCTTCCAGTGATGTGGAACATATCTTAGCTTAAAACAAGCATTAATTAAAAGCTTAAGTTTAACCAATGCTATGAAGGGTAGCTCCTTCAGGATTTGGGCAGTTATCAGATCATAACCTGGTGATTTTCTATTAGAGAGCTCATGAATACATGTGCGGATCTCTTTTAGCGAAACGTAAGTGATTACGTCCTCATCAATTCTATCAGAGAATTCAAGGCATTCGCCTGCCACGCTAGGTGGATAAGGTTTAAAAACATTTGTCAAATGTTCTGAAAAAAGTTTGACCTTTTGTTTTGGGTCGCCGATCCATTTCCCATCAGATGTTCGTAACGGGGGATCTTGCGTTTGAGGTCTTTTTAAATATATGGCAGCCTTCCAAAGGGAGTAGTCTGTGACTTTGTCAGCAGTTAGGTTGGAAAGGTATTTAGTTAGAGATCTATTTTTAAATTCACTAATACTCTTTTTAAGTTTATTATTAAGTCTATTGAATATAGTTTTATCGCCGGGATATCTTGTCATTTGCCATTTTCTCCGGGCTCTTCTCTTTTCTAATATTAGTTCCCTAATTTCTATGGGATATTTTACCGATGCTTGTTTACGTTGCTGACCAGTTGGTGTACTATCTTCTGCTGCCTGTTGTATATCTGCAATGAATTGTTCCACTTCAATGTCAATATGCCTTGTTGTGACCAGTGGAGATCTAAGGTTTATAAAACCTTCGAGTATTTTTTTAAAATTACACCAGTTTGTTCTTTTGTTGGTAAGTCTTTCATTGCTTATCTGCTCTACTAACATGCCGTTGACCGTTAAGATTACGGGTGTATGATCCGACGACAAATCATCACTGCTTTCAACTTTAAGTTCTTTTCTATTGATTCCTTTCGTTATGAAGAAGTCAATAAGGTCTGGTATTTTTGATGGGTCGGATGGCCAATAAGTAGGCGATCCAGTCGAAATAAATGTACCCACTAGTAGGGGAGGCTTATACAGACCGAATATGCAGAGATCCCCTATCCCTATCCTATCCTACTCAACTGAATTACAACAGAGGATTGAGCTGCCCCTGAGGAGTTTCCGTTAGCGGTTCAATTACCCCTGAACCCTGTGAACCAGTAGTTTTACCTACCTTATAACAGCTCCCTCGAAATTGCAGACTAGTCATCTTGGAGTTTAAGGGTTGATCGATTGATCGGATTGGATCTTGGTTTTTCAACTCAGATTCAGTTCTACCAGAGGACTTGGGTCACTACTCTGATCTAACGTCCTGTTCCTCTACTTAGGCCGCCCCACCACGGCAAGGTACCTAATTTTCAGATAAAGGTAGATGAACTTACCGACGGCCCAATATGGATTGCGTGGGTGGGCGTTAACAATGAAAAATTAAAATTTCCGAGCTATAGCTCCTACAGACTCCTAATTTTGTATGAATTTTCTGTAATTGATGTAAAAATAATTTATGAACGAATTTTACGATATCCCATTTCTCCACAGGGGGTTGCGGGGGTGGCTCTTAACAATGAAAACTTTAAATTTCCGAGCTGTAGCTTCTATAAGCTCCAAATTTGATAAGAATCTGCTATATGCGATAAGCTGAAACTAGGGAAACGAACCAATATCCACGAAAGTATTTACTAGCTTTGTGGGTCTGCATGGTTGTTTGCAACTTGAAAAATAGGATACTTTTGGACCCGATAACTGGAGTTGCTGTCAATCTCCGAAATCACTCCAGCGATTTTGATAAAATTTTGTGAATGTCAGCCCTATTGCGAAGATCAACTATCAATTTGTTGACGATTGACAAATTTATCAATTAAAATTGATGTTGGTATTGCGAAAAACGATTGATAAAAATATAACCTATTGTGAACATAACGCCAAAAAATAAGGTTATTGTGAATGAAAACTCAACTTTGACAGTTCTAAAATATTTTTGATTCGAAGAGAGCGATTGTTACGATTTTTGCAAACTATTTAATTAAACAATAATTACGAGTGTTAAATCTGTGAAATTTATTGGAAATAGTGTCATCGGTGGAATCATTTTTTGATGATGACGAAGACGAGACAGATTATGCGGAATTGGCTGCTATACGGAGGAGTTTGCGAGATACATCTAATCCCTTGGAACTGGAAAACCGAAGGTAGCTAATTTCATTTCCAAGGAGCGCTTTTAAGGTGCATTCGTTTATTTTTCGGAAGATATTGGACCCAAACTTAAACCGATTAATTGCAGCTCTGCTTGGTCTTGCGCAGTCAACAGCAACAACAGTGTCCCTGCTAAACGCGTTATGGAAAATTACATGTGCCCAAAATGGATAAAATTCATTACACATAGGAAGAAATATCTATATATATATATAGCCTCTAATAAATAACAACACTAACAAATAAAAACGTTGATGTTTAACACTTTCTTTTAAGAGTCGTCCTTATCAACACCGAAATTGCGATTGATAGAAAAATTGACAACTACCAATAAAATTGTTCAAGATTGACACTCACAATACCGATTTGTCAACCGACAATTGCTGCACGTTCACAGTCGATCAACACTTAATTGATAATTGATCTTCGCAATACCATTTAAAGAAATTTATTGATAAGTATCAACTATCAATTGATAGTTGATCTTCGCAATAGGGCTGTGTATATTATTTGTTCCCACTTGAAGGATGGGATTCTTTTGGACCAGAAAGGTCGATCTTCGAAAACAATCAATTGATCTCAATGAAATTTTGTGGGTGCGCAATTGAGCATGGGTGGTTGCAACTTGAAAGATAGGATACCTAGCCTTAAAATTGTGTTCGTTTGTCGCCGATTCACGCCTTAACGAATTTAACGATCTTAACGAAACTTTCACACATCTTTCGTCTATAAATGGCTTTTGTGAAGATTGGTTGAAATCGGAAAAGGTACGTGAATGTTGTGCGTGCGTGAAAATCACTTGAATTTCAGTAAATTTTGGGTGTAGCGCTGTTGTCGATCCCCTAAACCACTCAACAGATTTTAATGAAATTTCGTGGGTGTGTATGGTTGGTTCCATTTTTAAAATTGGGATAATTTTGGACCCGATAGATGGCAATTTGTAAAAGGAAAGCGGGATAGTAAAACGGGTTGTAGCACCTACCATTAAAAAAAAAACCAGAAAATTCAAACTCTTTATCTAAAGTTTTACAATTGAAATTATTATTGGACATTTGGAACTTTTCGAAATCTGGGCGGGATTTAATACCAAAGGCACGGGCAAAAATAAAAAGAGACCGACGTCCTATGTGCATACTCATAGCTCGGTAATGGATCGTGCTTGGTGGATTCGTACTGACCCAAGGAAGGACATAATTATGCTATACATGAAAATAAATGTTTAAGGGAATGGAATTGGGGATAAAACTGTGTATGGAGAACCGCACCTTAAAAGAAAAATAGATTGGATAGAAAAACGGGTAGTGTCACTTCCAATACAACAAAAATTATTTAAAATGTTTAATTTTTGAATTATTTTGATGTTCCGGGCTTACCGCTACACAATTTGAAAATTTGAAATTGAAAGTCGTCTCAGTTATAATTTTGTTGCGCAACCTCAATCCACCGAAATTTTGTAATGGATCGCATTTGCTTTGATTGTGAAGAATATCAAATCAAATGTCATGCAAGAGAAGATTTTGAGTAGAAAATTCAAAGGCAAACATTCTAATTCCACGGATTCCGCTTATTCAGAACGATTTGCCATTCGTATTTAAGCGTATCAATTTCCCGTTTCGCTATGACAATTAATAAGTCAATCCCTGGAATATTGTGGAATCAATCTTGAATTCCCATATTTCTCTATAAATCAATTATATGTGGCGTAACCTTCCGCTTTATATATCGTGTACCGTGAAGGACTTTAGTGAAAAAGCGAAAGGCTGACTGATATGAAAGAAATTGAGTAGCATGTGCATTGTGCATGCTCGGAATTATTATGTTCATTACATTAACGAATTTGGGCGGAACGAAGTTCGTCGGGTCAGCTAGTAAATTTAATAAGGCTGTAAAGAAGCAAGTAATTAGGAATAATATCTTAAGTAGAAGGGTTTCAGTTCAGGCTTATGTTCGCTCTATGGACGAATTATATACGCTTATAGATGAACTTCACACCGTCCTCAAAAACCTGAGAAAAGATGGCCCTAATAGAAAACGATATAAGGAGTCTAGATTAACGTTAAGCATTACACCAAACACCACTCCATTACAACCACAGGAAATTTCAAGTAAATACACGATCGCCGACTTTGACTTTAACATGGCACAAAAACTGCCTATATTCAGCATAGAGCAGGAATCAAAACGAGCAGAAGAATTGAGAGACTTTATTAACAGTACCGAGTTCTATCACGATTTACTGCAGGATGAGGCAAGACCAATTCTTGTGAAATTCCTTCTCAAATGCAAAATACAGGGAAAGGTTTTAACAGAACTAGGATCATCTAACCCCAATACTTTTCAAGAATTACAAACTGAATCGAAGCAAAGATGCGGACCAAAAGAACCCATAGAACAATTACAGAATAAACTAAGCAATATAAAGCAAGGTCAAAAACAATTAGGGAATTCACTAACGATATCGAAAATCTAATAACCAGAATGACAGATTTAGAAGTTAGTACTCAAGGCGAAAGCGCTAGGGTGATTCTGACAGTAACGAATGAGCGAAGAGGTCTCGCATTTTTAAAAAAGGGAGTTAACGATAGGTTTAAACTAGTCTTAGATAGTGCAAGGCATGCAGAGCTGAAAGATGCAGTTCAACACCTATTAGAACTTGACCCTGGCCATGCACTTCCGCCAACCGAAACAATCCGTTACACTAATAACTCGAATAGATTACCTCGACAACAATACCAATATGGCCAAAAACCAAATAACTATAACCCACCAAACTACAGACCTGGTTACAGAGGGTCTCAAAACCGCCCCAACTAAAACAACCAGAACTTATATCAACATACCAATACGAGGAATACCCCACAAGGCCGGAATAAGAACCACCCAGATCAAATAACTACAACAATAGACGGTATACGAACCAAAACCATCAAAATCCATAGATACATACAGGAGCATCCATATGCGCTTAAAGAAAACAAGCACTCGGAGAAAGAACGCGTGTTAACAGCGAAGCGCGTACGCCATGGGAATATCCGGATATTCATGCACCAACATATTCTTTCTTGGTGAACGGAAAATTCAGTACGATGATGGAAAAATACCAATCAAAATTCTTAATACACGAGAAACTGAAGCAACATTGAAATGTGTAGAACAAGTTTCAGCACCATCATGCGATTATTACGTATTAAAGTACAAAAAGTCGAGGAGTTAGAGACGAAAAGAACAAAAAAAAAAATTATAGAAGAAATGGATCTTACCACATTAAACGAGGAAGAATACACATACAGGAAGCGCGAATATAAGACTTAAGGAAGGAACTATTCCAATATATACGAAACCTTATAGGCTACCGCATTTGCAGAAACAGAATATACACGAAGAAATACATAAAATGATTCAAAACGATATCATAGAACCATCTGTATCCGCTTGGAATTCATCTATCCTTATCGTACCAAAGAAGATAGATCCGGTAACCGGATTGCAAAAATCTAGGATTGTGTTGTTTAGCCGCCAAAGAGGAAAGAATAAAAAATGTCGAGTTGTTCAGTGTGTAAAAACAAGATCGGGAGGGAATCAAGCAAAATAAATTGCAACGAGTGTAATGGTTTAGTGCATGCAGAGTGCGCGAAATTAAATCCAATTGATATTGAATATCTCACAAAAAGTAAAAAAGCGTGGAATTGTTCAATATGCACTCAAAAAAGGCGCAATGATACGGGAAGGTTATCTTTGTCATCGACACCGACAAAAATAAACGATTCCGCAAGCATCACTCTACAACAAGTCTATGACCAAATCATCGAGCTGAGAAAAACACTTTCATCTACCGAAACAACACTTAATGCAATGAACAACCGTCTCATTGCATTGGAAGAGTCGGCAAAAAATGCGAACGAAATGAGAAAGGAAAACGAAGATATGAAATTACAGCTAAGCGAATGCAAAGAGCGTCTTAGCAATGCAGAGTGGTTGATTCACGCCAACTACTTGGAGATCCGCAACGTACCTGCTGTCAACAACGAATGTGTCATTGACACAGCTGTACAAATCATGTCCACTGGATTAGGATTGCAGATTTCCCACGAAGAAATTGACCTCTGCTACAGAAAAAAGCGAAGACTAAACGGAAAACTTTCTGATTCTGATGTGCTGGTACTGAAGACACTGCGAACATGCACGAAGGAGAAAATTCTCGCCAAATTATATGCTAATAGGAAACCAATCAAAGCCAATATGATCATACCCTCTGCTAAGATGAATATTTTCATAAATGACTGGTTACCTGGGGAGATGAAATATCTTCTCAAGGAAGCTAAACTGGCAAAGAAGCAACACAATTATGAGTTTCTCTAGGTGCGACGCAGACAAATCATGATGAGGCGATCAACTGGAACTGAGGTCAAACATATCAGGAGTGTAGAAGATCTGAAGCAGTTATAGACTCTTTTTTCATTCTACTTTAATTATTAATATGTTACAAAACTTAAATGACCTTTGTGATCCAAATTGTGTGAATGACTGTAATGAAGTGTATGTTGGTTCTAGTTTTTATAGTTCGAGTTTAGATTTGACAATTGTGCACCAAAATATAAGAAGTATGAGGATGAATTTTGATAATTTTTGTGCTCATCTAGAAAATTGTTTTGCTACTCTGCCTCAAATTATTGTTTTAACAGAGATCTGGATTTTTAATCACGAAGTTACGAATTTTTCATTGCCGGGCTATCTTGCGTATCCAAACTGTAATGAAAAGTATCCATCGGGAGGTACGATTGTCTATGTTAAAAGTGATCTGGAAGTAGAGGACTCATTTATACCAATTATTGAAAGTGCTGATTGTGTTGTTGTAAAATTGAAATTGTGCAAGAGTTTGTCAGTGACTATTGTTTGTGTATATCGACTGCAATTTGTACATAGCAATATTTTTCTTAATGATCTCGAAGGTTTGCTGTGTTCTGTAAATTGTAGGAATGTCTGCTTAGTGGGGGACATAAATATCGACATACTTGATCTACCAAGGGAATGTGATGACTTTATGCTTCTGGTGTCATCATTAGGCTATCGGTCGCTCATAAATCTCCCAACGAGAATTAGTGATACGACAAAATCATGCATAGACCACTTCTTCCTTAAAACCAATGATTTTACTAGCTTCCAGCCGTATATCTTGCAACTAGGTATTACTGACCACCACTCTATTGGTATTGCTTTAAAAAGCATCTTCTGACAGAACTACAAACCAATCTCTGGTCAGTCGCAAAGAAGAAACTCTTAGAATTGATTTTCCCAAACTGAATCAGTGCCTATCTTTAGAACGGTGGGATTCTGTGTATTGTTCTGACTGTCCTTCTAGTGCCTTCTCAGTTTTCCTTGAAAAACTTAAAAACTATATAAATGACTGCAAACATTTTAAGAAAAGAAAAAGGGTCAACTTAGTTAAGGCCTGGATCACTGAAGGAATTTGTAAAGCAGTAGAGCAAAAAAATAAATTTTATTCAAAAAATAAGAGCAGGATGAACCAGCCTTCAGTTAAAAAGGCATATAAAGAGTTACAGACTAATGTACGCAACAGCATAAATAGGCAAAAAGTGAAATATTATAGGAATGCTTTTGCGGAACGTCGGCATAATCCAAAGGAACAATGGCGAATTGTAAACAATATATTAGGAAAAGAAAAAAATGAGTCAGATTTAAAGCTTCTTAAATTAGACGATAAAATTGCAACTAGCAACGTGGATTTAGCCAATGAAATGAACACATTCTTTAAAAATGTCGCCGAAAAATTTAAACCAGATGTGTGTATTCAATTAAATGACAGCAATAGGCAACTTTTAATTGATAAAACAATTTCACACTCTTTTTACTTCGGGCCCGTGAGTAGTTCAGAACTTCTAGCTTTCATTAACAGCTTGAAATCTAAAAACTCATGTGGGATAGATGGTATCAGCAATGTGGTGATTAAGAAAATAGGAAAATCAATACTAAATCCATTAACACACATTATCAATCAAAGTTTCCAGTGCGGAGTATTTCCTGAGTGCCTTAAGACTTCTTTAATTATTCCCGTTTTTAAGAAAGGAGAAGCGAGTGATCCTAATAACTACAGGCCAATATCCCTGTTATCAACTTTCTCTAAGTTATTTGAGAAAATCATAGTTAGCAAAATGATCAACTTTCTTGAAAAAACAAATTTTTTTAATAAGTCCCAATTTGGCTTTAGAAAAGGCAAATGCACTGAAGATGCAATAGTTGTCTTTCTGAGTAGAATATACAAAGGATTAGATAATAATCAGAAAACAGTCGGTATATTCCTGGATCTCACAAAAGCCTTTGACTTGGTTAACCACGAAATACTACTGCAGAAGCTCTATAATGCTGGTCTTAGAGGCAATATAAATGAATGGTTTAAGACCTACTTACTAAATAGAAAACAGCGAGTAAGGGTAAATAGTTTTGTAAGCAGAGAAGAGGCGTGTTAGAACACTGGTGTTCCACAGGGATCAGTTCTAGGACCAATACTTTTCCTGGTTTATATAGATTCAATATTTAGCCTACCTGTGAAGGGACATTTAATTGGCTATGCTGACGATCTTGCACTCTCATACACCGAAATTTCTTTAATAACTATTCGAAATCAAATGAACTCAGATCAATGTTTGCTAAGCATATGGCTTAATTATCACCAGCTGATACTTAGTTCGAAGTCTAAAGTAATGTGTTTTTCATATTCCAACCCGAATATAGTAGTTGAGGGCATAACCTCCCATCATATTAACTGCGACAAGATGAACTGCACCAACAAATGCTTTATTTTTGAGTCCGTTAAAGAGTTTAAATACCTTGGCGTCACAATAGACAATAAATTAAATTGGAAATCGCATATAATTTCACTAAAAAGAATACTATATGTATCACTAAACAAAATATATCACTTAAGAAAACTTGTTCCACATAGTCTACTCTCCACAATCTACTATGCAATAGTTCAATCAAAGCTAGAATATGGTCTGGCATGCTGGGGATGTGCCTTTATAAGCAACCTCAGACCTATTATTATAGCACAGAAAAAAATAATTCGGTTAATGTTGTTTAAAAATAGATTTGAGCCCTCGTTGCCCCTTTTTCAATCAGTAAAGATACTCCCACTTCGATATCTCTTTATCTTTAAAGCACTAAAAGTTTTTTATATCAGAAGTGGAAATATTCATTTTAGAAGAAATGGAGTATATTCGTTGAGAAATGGGCATGAAATGGAAGTTCCTAGGGTTAATAAAGAGCACAGCCGACGTTTTCTGACTAACATAGCACCTTACATTTTTAACAAATTGCCGCCTGATGTATCCAAGCTGATAACACATAGAAACCAATTCTTAAAAAAACTCAAAGACTGGTTACTTTCACTATCGGATGTTGAAACTCTACTTCAAGTAATATCTTGACATAGTACTTATTTACACTTCATTTCTTGCATATCGTTATTTTTTGAGTCCTTTCAATTTTTTGTGTTTTGCGTTCTCTTTTCTCCTTTTCTCTTTTCGGCTTTTTTTTTTCTTTTGTTAATATTTTTAATAGTTGAACACTTGCTACTGGTTGCATTAAACCACAAAGTGTACTATTATTATTTCCATATTTCGTTGATTATTTCTCCAAGATTTCAGTAATATTAGATAATAATTGCATTAACATAATCTTCAAAAAATTAAAATATAAACAGTGTTGTATTTTCGTTATATTATATTATGTATCTGTATTTAATTGAATTAATATCTGGAAATGGAAATAAATAAATCTAAATCTAAAATCTAAAAAATCTGATCGATTATCGAAAGTTAAACGAAGTCATAGAAGGCGCAAAGTTCCCGTTGTCTAATATAACGGATATCTACGATATGGTAGGAGGAGAAAAATGGTTTTCGTGTATAGACTTAAATCAAATGGAACTAGACGCTGAATGCAGACCATGACAGCTTATTCGACGGAAAACGGGCACTACCAGCTAAAACGCCTGCCCATGGGACTCAAGATCTCATCCAGCACTTTTTCCAGGTTAACCTATTCAAGATGCTTTGTTTACCTCGACGACCTTATTGTTTTTGATAACACAAAAAAAACCTAATGGACGTATTTTAAAGACTCAGAGAAGTAAACTTAAAAATACACCCTGTGTAGAAGTACTATACCTGGATCATGTTATCTCAGACAAAGTGTCCGACCCATCTAAATCAGCAGCTATACGAAATTTTCCCATCCCTACCAAGGCAGACGAAGTAAGAAGCTTAGTTGCATTTGCCAATTACTATCGTAAATTCATCCCTAACTTCGCAACAATAGCCATTCCACTAAATAAACTACTAAAAAAACATACAGAATTCAAATTCAATCAAGATTGCAAGTTCTACAATTTCCAAACTTTGAGGAGAAATTCATCCCAAGAACTGATGCCTCATGGGTTGCCGTAGGAGCAGTCTTATCAAACTACGATGATAGACCCGTAGCTTATGCTAGTAAAAACCTAAATAACGCCAAAAGAAACTACAGTACGATAGAAAAGGAATTGCTAGCTATAGTTTAGGCAATCAAACACTATAGACCGTATCTTTTCGGAAGACGTTTTAAGATTCTCACCGACCATATACCACTAGTATACCTATTTTCATTGAAAGAACCATCAAGTAGATTGACAAAATTTAGATTATTGTTGGAAGAATATAATTTCTATGTGGAATATTCAGGAAAAGATAACTATACCGCGGATGCTCTCAGCCGAATACAGCTAGATGCTGAAGATTTAAGGAAACTTTACGTGTGTGTAACCACCAGATCAAAAGCAACACCTGCAGATAATACGATTATTACTTGAGCGACAAAGAAAAACAGAGCCTAATTACCGAAATGCTGAAACCACCAAAGATAGGGTTAAAACTCGTTGAGCTAAAGAGAGTAGATATTTTCGATAACATATCAAATAAGGGTTTGGAAATAATAATAATACCAAGTAATATATTGGCCTGCATACCGAAAGAAAATTGTATACTCTTAAATGGGACAAGGATTGCACTATAGCCCGATCAGCTACATTCGACAGAATGTTGTTGAGGGACGTGCGAACAATCTGCGGACCCCTATTAATTAAAAGAATTTTTATTACTAAAGAGGAATTAAATAAAATTCCAAAAGGCCGCCATACATATACAATGAATGTTTTAAAGAAAATATTAGGAGAAATGTTTAAAACAAGTAATATAAAAGTGCACTTAATAAATAATACAACAAAAATAACCGACCCATATAAACAGAAACTAATACTCAACGACTACCACATGCTACCGACTAGTGAACATGCTCGTATAAACCGCATGATAAGAAACATCAAGAAGAAATATTTTTGGACAGGAATGCAAAACGATGTGAAGACATACGATAAGCATTTCCCCATATGCCAGAGGAATAAAAACATACAACCTCGCAAACAACCAATGACAATAACAACAACAGCAGAATAAAGTTTCGACAAACTATGCTTAGACTTAGTAGGTCCTTTAGACGAAGCCGAAGATGGATCAAAGTACATCCTTACCATACAAGATGAGCTAAAAAAGTTTATCGAAGCAATACCACTTCCAAACAAAGAAGCCAGTACAGTAGCAAAGGGACTAGTAGAAGGTCTCATTCTAAGATATGGAGTTCCGAAAACGATAGCAAGGGACAAAATGTCTAAATCAGGTATTCAAGAACATCTGTAAGCTACTGAAAGTGTAACAAATACAGTCCACGGCATACCACCACGAACGCATTGGAGCGCTGGAAAATTCTCATAAAGTTTTAGGAGCATATCTCAGAAGTTATGTATCAGAGAAACATTCTAAATGGCTAACCGGTCAAATGGTTAGTGTCAGCTAAGGATTTACGCTAGCGTCTCAATCGTTTGTCGTGATCCATTAGTTGAGGTAGGAGTTAACCTTTAAATCCAACCTAATTCCAGTGGTGGAGTGAGCAAATAGCAAATCATAACCAAGGATGAAAGCCTGGCGGTAAAACCATTCGAATACGAGCTCCCTCAGACACCATGGCGAGGGTCTGTTGTATTTAGCGGCAATGCCTGGGTCGACCTTGTTTTTTCCGGCTCTACTCGTGGGAACTAATGAATAAAAACTTAAAACATAAACTCAAAAACACAAAAAAAAAAAAAAAAGGAATTATTATTCCAGGAAGGGAGGGAACGGACTCCAAAAAGCTGGCGATGGAACTGGGAGATGATTCTGGTGAATCTGAACCACAGTCTTCCATCTCCGGCCTGGAGAGAGAAATTGCTGGCTAGTTAGAGTGAGGATGCTGATTGCACACTCACTGACACTAACGTAGCGGAAAGTGAGGTGGCTGGTAGTCTCACTTCCGTAGATAAGGTATGTGGTAGGACGGCATGTACTCCCACCAGTACTGAACAGGGCAAAGGTGAGTTGGCTGGTACACTCGCCTTAAGATTGTTAGGTAAGGTAAACGGGTAAGTAGAGCAGGGTGAGCCCTGCAATACCTCACTTAGGTCCTCGTGGACCCATTGTGATGCCCTTTTTTTGGTGGTTAACCGTTGGTGTTACATCGGTGGTCTCCATCCCTTATCCTCTCTCATCACGATATCCTCAGGAACCTGTAAAGATCAGACAGTGAGACATCAGAAAGTTCATGTACGTCATGGAAGTAATAGCTTCCAAGTGTTCTGTTCCACAATTGACAGAGACTCGGGCAATGATAAAGCAAGTGAGGTATGTCCTCGTGGACCTCCTCGTCTCCGTAGCCTCTAGTTAATAGGGACAGCAATGAGGTGGCTGGTACTCTCATTGAAATCCCTAAGGGCAATAAATCGAAGGGGACTGGAGGCGCAGTAGGCAAGTACTCTGCTGCTTCTGGATCTCCCGCTTTCGCACGATCAGGGACGAACAAAAACGCACACCAGCTGAATAAGCTAATGATGCGCAATGCCTGACGTAAAGTCGAGAGTGCGAAGCGCAAAGTAGAGCAGTTCAGGGGGTGTGACATCAGTTCACTTAGCGCTTGGGAAAAACAAAAACAGCTTGAACGGGCCAAGAGAACAGTATCTGCCGAGGCCGTCAAAAAATCGGAAGCCTCAACGGTCGGAGTTAGGGCAGTAGCTCAGGCGTCCACTAGTGGACTAGCCTCAGCTAACAAAATACAAGGCAAGAAGGATGGAGAGGGGGCCGTGTCTGGGGGGGTCGGAGAGATCCTCCTAAGTAAAAGGAGCAGATCCGACGATGTCGTTGAGCCGAGTGCAGCTAAAAAGGTGAAGGCTGGTACTTCGAACGTGGTGCGCGCGGTTTATGACGCGAAGGGCGAGCTCCTCGTCGCCATCATCAACGCGCAGGAGCCCAGCGGAGGCCTGACTATTGAAAAGTGGCTTGCTGTTTAGGAGAAGTTGCAGGACGCTTTGTGGAAGAAGATGTGAATGCGCATCATTCGCAATGGGGCAGCAGCGATATTAACGCAAGAGATGAGTGTCTTTTTGATTATATCTTATCGACTAAACTCAAAATATGCAACAAGGGCAACAAACCGACTTTTATGGTACGGAACAGACGGAGGTGTTAGATATCAATCTCGCATCCTGCACTGACTCCCTCACAATTGAGAAATGGAGGGTCTTAGAAGAGGCATCTCTATCGGATCATAAGTTTTCAAAAAAGCTTCCACAGCAAGGCTACGAATAGTTATCGGAACCCAAGGAAGGCTGACTAGAATAGGTATGAATCTATAATCAGACATCAGTTAGGAAATGAAGTACCATTTATTGGCACTTCATCAGACTTAGACAAGGCAGTTGATAACTTAGGCAGGATTATGAATATGGATTACGAAGAAGTTTGCCCGCTCAGAAAACCAAGCAAGAGGTCCCAGCCTCAGTGGTGGAACAAGGAGTTAAACTCCAAAAGAAGGCAAGTTAGACATTTCTATAATAGGGCTAAAGTTGTAGGGGACGACATTACATGGGATCTGTACATAGAGAGCAAGAACGAGTTTAAATACTTAATCAAGCAATCTAAGAGGAAATCCTGGAAGCTTTTCTGCGAAGCGATCGTAGATACTAGCGACGCTTCCAGACTCCGTAAAATGCTAGCCAAGGACCCGGCCGTCCCTAGCTTCATTAAGAAATCGGACGGTTCGTGGGCTGAAAGCAGCGAGGAGGTTTTGGAAACACTAGTTGAAGCCCATTTTCCAGGAAGCAGTTTTCATCTATTGGACCTTACTTAAGGGCACGAATAGATAAAAGGTTGATAATATCATTACTGGGAAGAAACTGCGTTGGGCTATCAAGTCCTTCGCTCCGTTCAAAGCACCTGGCCCTGATGGCATTCTGCTGGCTATGGTTCTACGGGCTCCAGGCACAGTTATGAAAATAATAGGAAACATTTTTATACGCTGCCTGCAATTAGGGTATGTACCTAGGGCATGGAGAGAACTACGAGTGGTATTTATCCCTAAAGCGGGTAAACCAACCCATACTTCAGCGAAAGACTTCAGACCTATCAGTCTGTCGTCATAAGAAGTAAGTTTTGCAACGGAACCTTATGTAATGCTCAGCATGAATGTTTAAAGGGTAAATCAGAAGAGACGGCTCTACACGAAGTAGTAGGCAAAATAGAGGGCAGCCTTCACCAGAAAGAATTTGCACTAGTTGCCTTTTTGGATAGATGCAATCAAAAGCGCCTTGGAAAAGATAAATGTCGAGCAACGTGTAGCGGACATGCACTTTCACTGAAAAGAAGTAGAAAACGAAGTCGAAGATGCATTTCACGCTAACGATAAACGGAAAGCGCTAACTAGCAATTTCAGCGCTAAAGTAATCGCATTTTGTTTGCCCGGACACTGCCACACGAACGCACATCGTTCAGTGGCGATCTTTAAAAAAACGAAATAAAGTCTTCTTCTTTCGCGCGCGCATTAATGTCGGTCTTCTTTTTGGAAATCGTAAAAGAGTGAGGTGTGCCATAGCAAATGTCTCTGCTTTATATTTCGCGAGACCAAAATCATAATTGTTAATTGAACATTTTATTATCGAACATTTTTTGTCCATTTCATTGTGAAAATAAAACTTAAAGATTTAAACGTGTTTTTGTGCATCGGCGAAATAGCTGCGCAAGAGCAGCCATATTGGTGACCCCGAAGAAGAACACCGATTTGACGGAAAAAGACGACGAAGCTTATTAGTTAAGTTAATTTTTTTTTGGCATCGTGGTAGCAATTCGAACGACGTTAATAAAATTGAACTCACGCCACCAAAATCACCGCTACGATAACGGGACAGGAGCGTAACGTACCATCGCCATACAATTGCATCGACATCAGCAAATTGCGTCGCCACGCCACCAACACAACCACGGCTACAGAAACCGCCGCTACATCACACGCCGCTACGTCAACACAGTCTGCGTCGTCATAAGCAATTGCGTCGCCACCTGCACAACAGAGCTATATTTTTTGCGTTGCCACCAGCACATTCACAACCGCTATCAAACCGTTTTTCGCAATCACCACGCCGCCTCGCCAACAACGCTCCTCGCAAGTTCTCCACCTCAAAAAGCAACGATCATCATCAACATCTGCACCACCAAATTCACAACAAAATGCATCAACGCCATCAGCGCAAAGTCCAGCCATTCATCTGCGCCCAACGAGAATAGCAGACACATTCCAAACTTCAGCACATCCTGGAAAGCAGGCTACAGTCATCACAGTTACAACACCAGGTTCCAGACATCAAGAAAAATAATTTTGTACAGGTGAGAGCATTTGTTATAGCACACATCAAATAAATTGCTACATTCTCGCGTTATTTTTTACGGTTAAATAATAAGAATTGCCTCCAAGTGTCAGTGTTCTCGCAAACAAAATTCTCCCACGCTTTCTTTTCGGTTATATTTTTTTTGGTTGGTTCCGTTACGATAGCATTTTACATTCTAACGGCGTTCATTCGAAATAGGTTTTCTTTCTTCGGATTTCTGGTTTCATTTCATGTCGAGTTTTCAATCATTTAATGAATGAGATAAAACACGACATGACAAATAACGACGATAATACTCAGTCGAGTTCGGGAGTTGACCGAAATGGGTCAAATGCAGCCCCACAATCGAGTTACTCTCCAGGAAGTTTAGATTCAATTAGAGTACGTCTTCCAACATTTTGGAACTCAAATCCTGTCACATGGTTCATTCAGGCGGAAGCACAATTTACAGTGCATAGAATAAGTAGTTCTGAGACCAAATACTGTCTCATAGTCGGTTCTCTACCACCAGAGACTTGCGATTCGGTTATAGATATTCTTGCAAATCCACCGAACAGCAATAAGTATCTCGCACTAAAGACAGCTTTAATAGAACGTCATTCAGTTTCCGAAACTAAACGTTTGGAAACACTGATTGATAAAGCAGACATAGGCGATCGCGAACCATCGGAAGTTTTAAGATCCATGAAGATGCTAGCCGGCACCGCTTTTAACGATGAAATTGTTAAGAATCTCTGGATGCGGCGTTTACCGCAACACATTAACATCGCGTTATTGTCGGTCGGCAACAAAGCTTTAGAAGAGCTGGCTGCTCTCGCAGACAAGATTTACGAAGCATCGCAAGGCGCGAGCATCTATAGTGTTTCCACTGCTCAGAAAAACGCACATCCCGCAAGTGATAACAACTCTCTCGAACAAAGGCTAACCAGAATCGAGTCAATGATTGAAGCTTTCTCTTTCAATTCGCGCTCACGCAGCAACAGCAGATCTAATCAAAATTTTAGAAACAGAAATAACCGTTCACGCAGTCGGGCAAACTCGGGTAACGAGATATGTTGGTATCACAGACGTTTTAAGAGTAATGCAAAGAAGTGCGACAGGCCGTGCAAGTTCGATAAAACAAAATTTCAAAACCATTCCGATACCCCAAACTAAATAAATCTGCTGTTGCAGCGGCACACATGCAGAACCCTTCAAGCCGCCGCTTATTCATTAGGGACAAAAACTCCAACCTGACTTTCCTTATCGATACGGGGGCGGATCTGTCAGTACTTCCTTACAACAACAGAAAAGCATCAGTATCCCAAGATTCCGTATGCTTGCTATCAGCTGCAAACGGAACTTCAATTCCAACATATGGCTCAAAACTACTAACTCTTGACATTGGTCTAAGGCGTAGCCTAGTACATTCTTTCATCTTAGCCGCGGTGAACAGACCAATAATAGGAGCTGATTTCTTAGCAAAATTCAATCTACTTGTGGATACAAGAAACCAAAGGTTAATCGACCCTCTCACTAAGATGCACCAAATGCGTCAACCATTAAAACTAATGATCCAAGCCCTAAACACTTCCAGATAAACAACGACTACAATACAATTCTAAAAAAATTTCCTTCCTTAATTCAGGAACCCAATTATTTTGCCCCAATCAAACACACAATAGTGCATCATATTATCACAAAAGGCCAGCTTCCAGTTTCAAGGCCTAGACGGCTTGACGCCACTAGGCACGGTGCAGCAAAATCTGAATTTCAGCACATGATGCAACTGGGAATCTGCCGACCATCGTCTTCGAGCACATGCTCACCCTTACACATGGTTAAAAAGAAGAACAACCAAGATTGGAGACCATGTGGGGATTACCGCAGACTTAACGCTGCCACGGTACCGGATTGTCACCCAATCCACCACATCCAAGATTTCTCCATGAATATATATGGCTGTAAAATATTCTCAAAGATAGACATTGTGAGAGCATATCACTTAATACCAGTTGCACCAGAGGATATTCACAAAACAGCCATACAACGCCTTTTGGACTTTTCGAATGGCTCCGAATGCCCTTCGGACTCCGAAACGCAGCGCAAACGTTTCAACGTCTCATGAATGAAGTGTGTTTGGGGCTCGACTTCGTTTTCGCGTATATTGACGACCTACTTATCGCCAGTACAAATGAAGATCAGCACAAGAAGTGTAACGATGCATTCGTTACATGCTGTTTTTCTTACTCAACAGCCGATCGACTGTTCCCCCCTCCCATACCGATATACAATGAAAAACCCCGCAATGGCCCAGTACTTGCTATTCACTGGCACAACAGTGCTGGTACATGAATTGTTTGTTCGGCATACTTTTCCTACCAACAACAATGGGCCAATAATTTCTATATATCATAGAATTCACACCAGCTCGTTGGCATGAATTGTATTAGACCCCCAGCCATGGCCCCAGAAAATCGAGCAAAATCAGAGTTGAAACAGTACCAATCTCGTGTACTACTGATATTGTTCCTCAAGGGGTCTGCAGACACTTGATAAAGTTTTGATCACTATTAGCCTGCGGGTGAATAGTGAATTGCCGAGTCAATCGCAAGATAGACTTGTGGAACGCCGAGCCAGTCGCAAGATAGGCTTGTGGAACGCCGAGCCAGTCGCAAGATAGACTTGTGGAACGCCGAGTCAGTCGCAAGATAGACTTGTGGAACGCCGAGCCAGTCGCAAGATAGGGTTGTGGAACGCCGAGCCAGTCGCAAGATAGGCTTGTGGAACGCCGAGTCAGTCGCAAGATAGACTTGTGGAACGCCGAGTCAGTCGCAAGATAGACTTGTGGAACGCCGAGCCAGTCGCAAGATAGGCTTGTGGAACGCCGAGCCAGTCTCAAGATAGGCTTGTGGAACGCCGAGTCAGTCGCAAGATAGACTTGTGGAACGCCGAGTCAGTCGCAAGATAGACTTGTGGAACGCCGAGCCAGTCGCAAGATAGGCTTGTGGAACGCCGAGCCAGTCGCAAGATAGGCTTGTGGAACGCCGAGTCAGTCGCAAGATAGACTTGTGGAACGCCGAGTCAGTCGCAAGATAGACTTGTGGAACGCCGAGCCAGTCGCAAGATAGGCTTGTGGAACGCCGAGTCAGTCGCAAGATAGACTTGTGGAACGCCGAGTCAGTCGCAAGATAGACTTGTGGAACGCCGAGCCAGTCGCAAGATAGGCTTGTGGAACGCCGAGTCAGTCGCAAGATAGACTTGTGGAACGCCGAGTCAGTCGCAAGATAGACTTGTGGAACGCCGAGCCAGTCGCAAGATAGGCTTGTGGAACGCCGAGCCAGTCGCAAGATAGGCTTGTGGAACGCCGAGTCAGTCGCAAGATAGACTTGTGGAACGCCGAGTCAGTCGCAAGATAGACTTGTGGAACGCCGAGCCAGTCGCAAGATAGGCTTGTGGAACGCCGAGCCAGTCGCAAGATAGGCTCGTGGAACGCCGAGTCAGTCGCAAGATAGACTTGTGGAACGCCGAGTCAGTCGTAAGATAGACTTGTGGAACGCCGAGCCAGTCGCAAGATAGGCTTGTGGAACGCCGAGCCAGTCGCAAGATAGGCTTGTGGAACGCCGAGTCAGTCGTAAGATAGACTTGTGGAACGCCGAGCTAGTCGTAAGATAGGCTCAGAGCTAACGTGGTCACTAGACCCCGAAACCGAACCGGAAGCAGAACGACCGCAGTAATCCCGATCGCCCTACCAGCCGAGACCCGAACCGCCGCCGTGGAATTGTAGGGGTAAACTGTAGGAAAAACGTAGAATTGTGTTGAGACAGTACATAAAATTGTATCGTAGAATTGTTCTGAAATTATATGAATCGTAGAATTGTTTTGGATTATATAACTTTTCTCTTTGAATCATTAAAATCATAGCATTGTATACAACCTATAAAAACCGTAGAATTGTTTTGGATTATATAAATATTATTTAAAAATCAGATCGTTGAAATCAAAGATTGTAACGTAGTAATTAAGAAAGGCATAATAAAGGACTTTGTTTTGGTACCTAGAGTTTGTGTTTCTCTAGGAAGGACCTTGGCAAACCGGCGAGCTAACCTCAGCCACGATAAAAGACACATTACATTGGCGCCCGAGCAGGGACTTCAACAAAAGAAGACCCGAAATTATTCCGAACAACCGAAGAAGGACCAGCAACACTGGAGGACATAGAAGCCGAAATGGACGGAGAGAACCAGCTTACCGTTCCCGAAGAACAAACCGGAGACCTGACCGTGGGGTGGATCTACCTGCTGAAGAAGGACGAGCTAGGAGAGGTGATGGAGAAAAAAGGATTAAGGACCGACGGAACAATGGCACAACTGCGGGCTCGGATGAGTGGATATTTAAAAGCCACGCGAACTAGATCCTCGACGCAGAACTTCTGCGAGGAGCTAGAAGCAAAAATATCCAATCGAGAGTATGGGGACAGCTCATCCGAGGACGACAGCAAATCAACGACGACCGAACGAACCGTGAAGACCCCACTGTTCGAAGACATCACTGTGGCCGTCCACCAGCCCACCGTCATCCAACCCCTGGCCACCAGTGCCCCACGACCGAGACCGTCAGGTGAATACGGAATCAATGCAACCGCATCATCGTCTAGAAGGGCAACTGAGCAACTAGTCCCGACCCCGTCCAACCGAGCGAACCACAGACCCTCACTAAGCTATGAAGCCGAGGTGATGGACACAGTCCGGAAATGGGGACTCAAGTTCGATGGCTCAGGGAATGCGCTCGAGTTCATGGAGCGAATAGAGGAACTCACCAGCTGCTACGACATTCCCCAAGATTATATGATTCGGCCGCTGCCCGAGGTCTTGCGCGGTACAGCATTGGAGTTGCTCAGGATCAATCGGGATGATTTCCAGAACTGGGACCAGTTCCGACGAGCCTTCCTACGTCATTTCCTCCCGGCACGCTACGCCCATAAATTAGAGGAAAAAATTATGAGGAAAAGGCAAGGGCCCAGGGAAAAGGCCAAGGATTTTATCCGAGCCATCCAGTACCTGATCAGACAACATCCTCGGATGAGTATCCTCGACAGCGTGGACCGCATCTACGACAGCATGCGACCCGAATACCGCCTCTATATCAAACGGCGGGACTTATTTATTTATTTATTTATTTATTTCATCTTATAAGTATACAACTTATTTTAGATTACTTTGCAATAATTTATACAAGAATTTTTACAAATTATAATTTACTTAAAACTACAGATTTACAATGTTCCCTACTCATATTGAAATCTATTAGGTTTTTGAATTTATTGTAATTTACGCAAGCCATAGTGATAGGATCATTAAGACCATAATTAGTTCTATGTCTAGGTGGCATAAAGAAAAAATTATCCCTAGGACGAAGAACACGAGAAGGAGCATATACATTAAATAAAGACAACAAAAACGAACAATCAATGCGGCCAGTTAAGACGTCATTAGCAAACATTGCGGAATAATATATCCTTCTTTTAGAAAGAGGTTTCAAATTTATTAAGGAGCATCTATCTTCGTAGGCCGGAAGATTATTATTCCAGTCGAATTTTCTTAGAGCATACCTAGTAAACCTTCTTTGAATTTTCTCTATGCGCGATTCAGCATTGCGGTAAAAAGGATTCCAAACAACACAGCAGTATTCTAATATCGAACGAGTTAAGGTATTATAGAGAGTTTTAAGCGTATATGGATCATTAAAATCCTTAGAGTTTCGAAAAATGAAACCCAGCATTTGATTAGCTCTGCCAACTATGTAGTCAATATGCGATGAGAAGTTTAGTTCAGTGTCAAAAATGACCCCCAAGTCTTTCTGTACTGAAACTCTATTCAGTGTAGTGTTTTGTATTCACCACATTAGACGAACTCATGGAGTTGGCGGAAGAGTTCGAACATGTGAAGAGTGAGGAACGGAGCATCCGTCCCCCTTATCCCGTCACCGCCCCAGCGCCCAGACCACAGTTAGCAAACGTCCCCTACAATCGGGATACTCACTGTTGGCGCTGCAAGCAGAGAGGCCACCAGCAGCAGGATTGTCGACGGCCATACCGACTTTTCTGCTCCTACTGCGGAGAAGACGGCATCCATTCACGAGACTGCAGGTGCCATCAAGACCAAGCAGCCTGTGTGTCAAATGCCAGACAGGCCGACCCGCGGTATTTTATTCCGACAACCATCCAGGGCCAGACATTCCATTGTCTTGTGGATACCGGGGCCTCCAAATCGTTTGTCGGACCAAAAATACGACAAACTCTGCAAAGGATGCAGGCACCCACTCGGTACCATAGCCAGAAAATACAACTGGCCAACGGGGACACAATCACGACCAGGGAGCACTATACCGTGGAGCTGCAAGTAGGTAACCAAACCCTTGCGGGCGAGCTCACGTATATGAAGACGTTGGCTGAGGATGCGATCTTCGGCATGGACTGGCTAGATAAAGCCGAGCTCGAAGTAACGCTGGACGGCCAGACGTTGGCCAACAAAAAGGTACTCCGCACAATTCCAGCCAACAACTCGTGTGCCCTACTCAGGGAGGGCCCCTTTCCATGGAACAGCTGATCATCTCCCGACGCGCCCATCAGAGGGCCACCGAGAAATGTTTTCCGAGGATCTCAACCGTCTAGGGTAATACCGCCCACACCGCCGACAACAACCGTACCGCCGACAGCAACCGTACCGCCGACACCAACCGTACCGCCGACCCCAACCGTACCGTACCGCCGACCCCAACCGTACCGCCGACGATGTTATCACCACCCGTACCGCCTACACCGCCCGTACCACCCACACCTCCTATACCGCCCATACTGCCGACACCAACCGTACCGCCTACACTGCCCATACCGCCAACACCACCGACAGCAACCGTACCGCCGACCGCAACCGTACCGCCGACCCCAACCGTACCGCCGACACCAATCGTACCGCCAACACCGCCGACGATGTTATCACCACCCGTACCGCCTACACCGCCCATACCACCCACACCGCCGATACCAACCGTACCGCCCGTACCGCCGACACCAACCGTACCGCCTACACCGCTCATACAGCCCACACCGCCGGCACCAACCGTACCGCCCACACCGTCGACACCAACCATACCGCCGACACCAACCGTACCGCCCACACCGCCGACGCCGCCAACAAAGCCGACACTATCTACACCGCCGAATATGTCTACATCGCTAACACCGCCAAACCAACCGATACCGACAACGGCAACACTGTGTACACCGCCACAGCTAGCATCAAAGACACCGTCCACGACGTCAAAACCGCCAATACCGCCCGTACGGTATACGCCGCCCTCACCGCCCATAACTTCCTAACCACCATCCTAGCTCTATTCCCCATATCTCAACTAAATAATAATAAATAAATAATAATAATAGCATATATGTAAATTTTGATTGAGGTCACGAAAGAAAAAATACCAATTTTAATTTTAGTTTAAAATGATCTTTATTTAGTACAGCAGTTCGTGCTGTTGCTTCCGCGATAACAATGATCTTGAGGCTTGTTGCCTTTTCTATTTATACTGTCTCGCAGGACAGATTAAATAGATCTGTAACCAGTGAGCGACACAATATAGATTGCTGTTACATTGTGTGTTTGGTTGTTATTTCTTTTAGGGGTTGTTGGTGGTTCTGATATAACACCTCCCCCCCTAGAGTCTTCTAAGGGTTGAAATGAGACCGTTGGAAGATTTATTTTTACATTTTATATTACATTTTAACATACTTATTATTGGTCTGTCATTTGGAACATACAATGATTATTACAATTATTATTTTAAGGAATGCAACTATGGCCTCATTGAATGTGGGTAATTATTAAAAATGAAATCATTTGGTTTTAGTGTGTGAGGGCTTTCTAATATAACACCTCCCTCATTAGAGCCTTCTGAAGATTTAAAAGAAACCGTTGGAAGATTTACGTTAGTTATTACCTTTCTATTTTTTGTTTTACATTTGATAAGTAGTATTGTTGATATAATTATTACAATGATTATTAGTAAAGAATATGAGAAGTATATAATTTGCTTGTGTTTTGAGTGTATTTCTATAATCTTTTCTGTATTTTTTATATGTTCATAATATAATTTTTTTAAGGTTATATCTTTTGTTTCTTTTAGAGTTAGGTTTTTACTTATAATTGGGATGATTAATTCAGTTGAATATTCTTTTCTATTGAATATTTTGTTATTTAAATAAATTTTACAATTCTCGATTTTTATTAAGTAATTCCCCTCGATTGTTAAGTTCAAATTGTTACAAGTTTGATTTAGTGTTATTCTATTTGTATTTAAAAGAGCTAAATAATTGTTTCCAATTTCGATTATTTTGCTTTCGTTTGTATCGTTTTCATAATTACAAATCATTTTATCCTTAAAAATATTTTGAATACATTTATCTGTTATTTTAGTAAGATTTCGTATATATTTTGTAGGAAAATATAGTTCATTTTCGTATTTTAATACATTATTACTTACAAATTGTATGGATTGTTTCAATGTGTTTGGAAAAGCTTGTAAATAGTATTTAGTAAATGCTTTAGTTGAATAAATCGGTATTTCTACGACAAATATAATATTATTTTTATAAGTGGCTAGGTTTAATTTAATTTCTTTTAAGGATTCAAAATTTATTTTAAATTGTGTTATTTCTTCGTCTGAAAGGATATCTCTACTTAAGACGTTAAGTCTACTGGTTAATATGACATCTTTTATTTTTTCTATATTCGACAATACCTGGTGGATGCTGTCTTTTATTTCCATTTCTAATTTTATTTTTTGAATCTCTTCATCATATATTTTATACTTGTCTACATATAAACTAAATTTCTCTTCTTTTGCATTGAAATGTTCAGTGAGATCTTTTATTTGATCGTCGAAATGTGTGTTTATGCTTATTTGATTGTTTGAATTTTCTATAATATTATGTGCATTAGATTCTACTAAATTTAGTTTATATTCTATACTTGATCGATCATCATCGTCCATAGCTCCGAAAAGGAAATGTAGACCGTTGCCTATGATATTTATTAAACCTCTTCTCGATCTTGTATGTGGGACTAAAGTATCGAATTGTTTTCTGGTATGAGTCATTAAGTTTTGTATTTCTGAATTATGTTCGGGTAAGTGTCTGACTTGATTTTCTATAGTGTGAATTAATTTCTCCAGTTTTGTTAGATTAATTATGTGTAATATTTTGGAGAAATCTTTAATTAGATAAATACTATTGAGTTGAATTATTTGAAATTCCTTGGTGATTTCCGTGATCTGGATGGACTGGCTCTGGATCTGGGTGATCATTAGTATTATAGTTCAAATTGTCATTGTCAGGGATTTGGGTGTCTGCAATTATAAATTTTTTCTTTTTCCTAAATTGGTCCTTATGTAGAATTCTGTTTGGAATTTTTCTATATCTATTTCCTTCTTGGAGTATATATTTTTTATTAATGTTATTAATTACCTTCACCTCAGTGTGCCTTGGAGTCATTTTGTTTTTTATTTTTTCTGGAGCGGTGATTTTCGCGAATTTCCCGTCTATGTCTTCGTCTTTTCTATTTTTATTTATCTTTTTTAAAGCTTTTATCTTTGTGTCTTCTATACGTTTAAAAATCACTTGATTATCAACTTTCCCTAAGTGGATATCGATTGGTCTTTCTTTTGTTGTTAAGTGCACGGTTTTCTTATAAACCTCTATTGCTTTGATCACAAGATCGACTGGACGTTTTGTATCAGCGAGCAGTCTTAGATGTTCGTTCAGGGTACTGTGGACTCTTTCTATATCTGAGTTCCCTGTGTGCCTATTTGCTGTGCAATAATGTAGTTGTATACCCAAATTCTCTAAATGGTTTTTCAGAGTTTCTGAGACAAAGGCATTCTCGTTATCAAGTGTGATTTCTTCGGGAATGTTCATGTATGAAAATATTTTCGTTAAAGCATTTATCGCGTCAATATGTGTTTTGGTTCTTATCATTTCTACTGCTGTGTATTTACTGAATTTATCTATACAGGAAATGTACTTTAGGTTGCTGTTAATAAACCAGATATCTATGTGATAGTGTTTATGAGGACCTATGGGTGTGTCAGTTTTTTCATATGGCAGTTTTATGGGGTTTCTTTCGATTTTTTGGTTGCAGGTCATGCAGTTGTTAATGAGTTTGTTTATGGTTATTTTAAGGTTGGGTATATAATATTTTTTTGAGAGGTCAATATATAATTTCTCGATGCCTACGTGATTAAGTTCCTTGTGTTGTTTCAGAATGATTTCTGTTACTTCGTCGTTGTTGACGTCTATTAATAACTTCATACTTCTTTGAAGTATGTCTTTTGATGATTTGTTTTCTTCTTTCCATATTTCTTGGAGTTTTTGAAATATGGCATCATCTTCAGTGTATATTCCGTTTAGGGTTTTTGTATCGACTTCTGAGATAATATTTATTAAATCTTCTTTTGTATAATTGTTTTTGCAGAATACGATTCTTCTTTTTCCTGTGTGTGGAAATAGAATCTTAGTTTCTTCATCATTTTCTTTGACTACTAGAACTATTTGGCGATTAAATAAGTTGATTGCTTTTTCACTGATTGGAATTAAGCGTGAGTTGTCTGACTCAGCGCTATGTTCAGTTTTATCATCATCTTCATCTTCGTTATTTAACATATTTATGTTGTTTTCTATTTTTATTCTTGACTAGCGTGCCCGGCGAACTTCGTCCCGCCCAATATTGACTTTTTGACTAAAATAATTTGAATTTGGAACATTCCTTATTCCACCAGAAATTAATTTTTTTGATCCAAAATATCTTTTGACAAATGCGATCTCACTGTATATACTACGATCAAATCAAAATTGTTTTAAAAAAAAATAACACTCCCCGTACAAAATGTATGGAAAATAAATTTCTACAATTCTCCAATTTCCCTTTCAAATTTTCCATTTTTTTTCGTCGTATGAACCTTCCTTAGGCGTAGACAAACACAACAAAGAAAAGATAGCTCAAGCCTGACGATCCGTTCTCGAGTTCCCTCATATGAAAAATTTTATGGTAAGTGTTACCATCTCTGAGATTGAAAGGGAGATGCACGGAAAATTCAAGACGCTTAAATACGAATGACAAATCATTCTGAATAAGGGGAATCCGATCAATGAGAATGTTTGCCTTTAAATTTTCCTCTCGAAACCGTCGCTTGGATGGCATTCAATTCAATTCAATTGACATTTGATTAATTTGATCTTTCACCATCAGATCAAACGCGTTCCGTTACAAAGTTTCGGTGTATTAACGTTGCGCAGCAAAATTATAACTGCCCGGAACATACAAAGAATTCAAAAATTCAACTAATCCCCATAAAGTTTTGTTTTCACGACAAAGAGTAGCATAGTATGTCTTTCCTTGGGCACTTGCGAATTTAAACAAAAAATCATAAAAATCGCCCAATCCGTTCCCGAGTTATGAGTGCATATCTGGACGTCAGCCTCTTTTACATGTAGTTGTACCCACTCGGATTTGCTCGTAACTTTCGTATTAAGTCCGGCTCAGATTTTGCAAAGTGCTTTATTTGGACAATGTCCATTAAAATTTTTAATTATACAACTTTAGAAATAGCATTTGGTTTTATGTTTGAATGAGAAGTGCCGCAACCCGATTCCGTTTATCTTTAAAGACTGCCTAAACCTGAAATACAACAATACGAACAAAACAAAAGAAGAACGATGAAAATTGGCTCAGTGGTTATGAGCAGTTTCCTTGGTTATGTTATTTGTGCCGGAAATCGAATGGAAATTTTATTTACCTATTTAAAATTGATTAAAAACTAATTTGGAGTTTTCGTCGAACAACAACAGCTAAATGAAATATGAATTACTGAAATGTCAAATTCAAAAAAGTATAGACAACCAACGCCAACTATATTACTACAATTAAATTTAGTGTTGTTGATACAAAATTGATGTGCAGGGAAATCTAACTTGTCGTAAATATCTCCCAGCGCCACCTATCGGGTCCAAATTTTGACAAAAGCTTTCTATTTTTTTAAGTGTTATATGGTGTAAATTTGAGCCAAATCGGTCCATAAATAAGAATTTTCAAAAAAGCGACCCCAGCGCCCCCTACTGGGTCGAAAATAAACATAAACCATCCGGAGCACCACACAAACATATTGTGTGAATATAAGGGGGATAGCTTCAGTGGTTCAGTCGTTATCGTCGGTCATACATACGCACGAACGTTTTTATATATATTAAGATTTCAAAACTCAAATTTTCAACCATACCGAGTTTTATAGTTCACTTCACTGTTTATACTGTTACATTTGGGCTGGGATTCGAAAAGATAAAACACTATTCTGTTCAACTGTTCCAATAAAATCACTTTATTCACACTTTCCAAATATTCACTTATTTATCTCCAAAACAATATCACCTTAATCAATTCTTAAACGTCTCAATCCAATCGCTTTATTCTATTACTTCACACTTATTTATTTCACAACCGATTACTCTTTCGAACTCAACTATCGCTGGTTAAAAATCAACTGTCCATCTGTTGTCAACGCGCCCCTTTTATATCCGCGCTGCCACCTATCGGCGAATGTTCCAGAAGTAGATAGATTCCAGATGTAAACTCCATATCTTCTCTAGATGGTTCTAGAATTAACTAATACAAACTGCAATACAATTCCAGTCTCCAATTGGAAGTGGAACTTGAAGAAGGAAACAGATTGTTACCAGGTGCCCGATTCACCACAATTCCTAAGTGCCTGATTTACCACAATACGAATGGGCAATGGCACTATCATTACATTATAATTGTTAATTATTTATTTAATAGAAATAGTTTAAATATTGATTTCTTACAAATATCAAATTGTCATCTATACGTCATTACATAGCTGTCATTATACGTCAATTACGTAGCTGTCATTTGCGTTTTGTTATTCCAAGTCTGATTCTTTTTTGTTATACCACGTTTTATAGTGACTGACGTTTCATGTCAAGTCACACGGGAACGCTGTCGAACGGGATAAAAAGTATCTTATGTCCGTCTCCTGGCTCTAAGCTACATCCCTACCAATTTTCACCCAAATCTGTTCTGCCGTTCTTGAGTTATAAGTGGTGTAACTAACACGACTTTCTTTTATATATATAGATAAGGCATCTGCGACGTAGTTTTCCTTACCCTTAATATATTCCACTTTAAAGTTATATTCTTCTAATTTGATTTTCCATCTTTGTAATTTCGTATTGGGTTCTTTCAAAGTTGAAAGCCAAACCAATGGTCGATGGTCTGTTTTAATTGTGAATCTTCGTCCATATAAGTAATGGCGATATTGATCTGTTGCCCATACAATCGCGAGCAATTCTTTTTCTATTGTACTGTAGTTACATTCGTGTTTGTTTAATGTTCGAGAAGCGAACGACAAAGGACCATGTGACTGTGATAAGACGGCTCCTATAGCAAAGTTGCTTGCGTCTGTGGTTAATATAAACTCTTTGTTATAGTCTGGGTGACGATTGAGTAGATCGTCTGACATGAGTGTTTTTATTTTATTAAATGCTTCTTGGTATTCTGGGTTATTTTTGTCGATAATTGCATTTTTCTTTAGACACATGGTAAATGGTTTTATTATACCTGCGTAATCTGGAATGAATTTCCTGTAATACCCTGTTAGACCTAAGAAACTTTGTATTTCTTTTACAGTATTTGGTATGGGAAAATTTTCAATTGTTTTTATTTTATTTGGGTTAGGTTTAATACCATCTGGTGTTATAATGTGGCCTAGGAATTCTGTCTCCTTCTTTAAAAATTCAGATTTATTTAAAGATACTTTAAGATTTGCTTTCTTGAGAGTAATTAAAACTTTGTTTATTGAATCTATATGTTCTTGGAGGCTAGTGGAAAAGATGATTATATCGTCAAGGTATACATAACAAATTTTCCCTATGAATTCTTGTAAGACTTCGTTCATGAGTCTTTGGAATGTTGCTGGTGCGTTTTTTAAACCGAAGGGCATGCGCACAAATTCGTAATGGCCTGATTGTCTTGAAAATGCAGTTTTTTCCCTGTCCTTTTTATCGACTTCTATTTGGTGAAACCCTTTTGTGAGATCTAATGTTGTAAAGTAATTACAATGTCCTAGTTTATCTAATATGCTATCTATGTTTGGAATGGGGTATTTATCTTCTTTAGTTTTTTCATTCAGTTTTCTATAGTCAATGACTATTCTCCATTCTTTATTTCCCGTACTGTCCTCTTTCTTGGGGACTACCCAAAGAGGAGCATTATATGGTGAAGTAGAATGTTGGATAATTCCTTGGTCGAGCATGTCTTGAATTTTTCTTTTTACTTCGTCATTATGAATTTGTTCGTATTTGTAAATTCGTGTGAATATGGGTGAGTCATCAGTAGTGGGGATCACATGTTTAATGTGGCTAGTAAAAGATAGATTGTCTCCTTTGTTGTAAAAGGTACTTCTATGTTTACTTGTAAGTTTTAAAAGAGCTTGTTTCTCTTCATTGTTTAAGTGATCTAATCGAAGTTTTTCCTGAATTGAATTTATAAATGTTTCGGTTATTGGTATTGTATTTAAATGATTAATGGTTTCAGTATACTCCCGTTCCTCATCTGCACTGAAGAATATGGGTATAATCTGATCATTCATTTTTAATATTTTCTCCTTATACCTAATTTCACTATTATTTGGAATTAGAATGTTATTCCCAAGTATTCCATTGTAGTTTATATGGAAATCATGTATTTGAAATTCGCAATCTTCTACTACTGGAAATATAAATTTTTCTTTTGGAATTATTAAATCTTTGGTTATTTCAATTGGATTCCCCACGGTATTGATTTTTAGTGGTTGTTCTCTAATTTTTATATATTCTTTTGGTGCATCATTTTCTCTTAAAAGGCTATTTGTGGCACCGGTATCTACTAATTGTCTTATTATTTTTTGTTAGTTTAATAAAGGGTAGTGATCGTTGTTTTGAGGTTCCGAAGCACATGACCGAAAATTTGCATTGTCTTCGTTATAATTCGTTATTGGTTGGTTTTGAGTGGTACGTCCTATTTGTGACGATCTTGGATCTACATCCATAGGTTCGAACCTCTGAGGTTGTTGCCTATAGTTGTTTGGGTTGGAATTTTGATTAAAATTATTTTCGTAGTTATTATATCTATTTTGATGGTTATAATTGTTTTGTCTTTGGAAGTTGTTATTTGGCACATATTGTTTTGGTTGCCAATTGTTATAATTATTATAGTTATTATGGTGCTTGTTATTATTACCTGGATAGGATTTTAAGTTCTTGTGATCTTTGTTTTGTTGATTACCTTTATTTTGGTTTTTGTGTTCTCTGTAATTGGAACTAGATTGTCTTTGATCACTGTTTTGGTTAGTTGTAAAACCAGCTTGTGCAAGTTCGTAAAGAGCTTGTTGTAGTGAATGTGGTTTTAATGAATATAAGATGGTTCTCATATTGGGAGGTAATTTTTCTTTAAATACAGTCAAAGCTGTGTCGTTATTTCTAACGATTTCGTATGTCTTGTTTTCTTGTACAGATTTTTGGTTTAGGAGACTCAATATTTTCTGAATATAATTATAAAATTGGTATACATCCCCTTTGTATTGTGAATTTCTGAGATCGTCATACAACTGAAAACTGTTTTTAAAACCGCCAAAATTAAGAATAAGCATTTGTTTTATATCTGACCAGCTGCTAAGATGGGTGTGAATTTCCATAGCCCTTCTAGCTTCACCAATAAATTTACTTTTTAATATATTTATACACATTCTATGTGATTGTTCAGAATATTTGGTAAGGGTAGGTATGATATCATCTACGTTACTTAAAAATATAGGTAAATCTTCTGTTTTACCATCGAAAGTACTAAGTTTTTCTATATATTTTAATGGATCTAAATTTAATTCTCTTTTTACCTGTGGTATTGTATTATTTTGTTGTTGTTGTAGCTGTTGTTGTTGAAGCTGTTGTTGTAGCTGTTGTTGTTGAAGCTGTTATTCGAGTGTAAGTGGTGGAGCCATGTTAGTGATTTCCGCTGTTTCTGCTTCTGTGTCACTTGATGAATCTTCCACTGGAATTTGTTGTTTATAAAAGCTGCAACTACGCTTTTCCCTCTGCTTTTTAAATTTATTTATGAGTTTTCTCATCAGCACGTTATTGTCCCGTAAAGTTGTTCATCTAACTTATCTAACTTTTTCTTCTTTATTTTGTTTTAAATTACTTTCTCTCTATGAGACTTCGTGATATTAATAATTTTCGTTTATTGTGATCACTAAGTAATTTTTTGTATGGTGTAGAGTGTCTATGAATTCTCTGATATGCGTTCAGATATGAATTCTTTTATTCACTTTCACTGATTTTAAGTTTATGTAGTTTAAATCGTGTACTGCGATTCGTTTCATGGATGTTGTGTATTCCTGAACGCTAGAATTAAGCGATATCAGCGCACCTATGTACGAGAAGGTTACTGACATATGGA
This sequence comes from Cheilosia urbana, assembly GCA_946477585.1. Classification (NCBI taxonomy): domain Eukaryota; kingdom Metazoa; phylum Arthropoda; class Insecta; order Diptera; family Syrphidae; genus Cheilosia; species Cheilosia urbana. The sequence continues at coordinate 68,461,789 of OX297853.1, read as the reverse complement.
TACATCCGTCGACACGTCAACGGACCACATGGGGGCTTTTAACCTCCTCTTTTTCTCTTTCGCTGACAGTCAACCCAGGAAGTAACCTCGTTCCCTTTCCTCAAATAAATTGCACATAATTTTATATATTGAATAAATCACTGAATTACCATTGATCTGTTTTATTTCATTTTGGAAGCCTACATCCTACAGGTACGCTGAATACGTAACAGTGGCGACGAGGAGGAGAAATTACATAAACGGCTGAAGACTAACAAAAATTGATAAATCCAATGGACGCAAATCAATTACAAGCTCTTTTAACAGCGGTTACAAGCGCGATTCAGGGCAATAGTGCCGGTCAACCGCAAAAGGAAGTTATCCAACTAGAAAGCTTCAATGAGGACAACGAAAGCTGGGACATTTTCATCAAAAGACTGGAGAACTTCTTTAGCTTAAAGAAAATCACTGGGACCAGCAACGAAGATAAAGCTAGCAAAAGGGATTGGTTAATTCATGCAATAGGGCCAAAGACCTTGCAACTTCTTTGTAATCTAACAAGCCCAGATGATCCCAAAACCAAACCGTATGATGAACTTGTTAAATTGGTGAAAGATCATTTGCACCCATCCCCCAGCATAATTGCAGAGCAGAACCGATTTACTAAACGTATTCAGCATGAGGGGGAAAGCATTTCAAATTTTGTCGCAGATCTCAAGAAAATGTGCAGAAACTGTGAGTTCAAATGTGCGGCCTGCCGAGCATCGACGGCCGATGCACACCTGAGACAGCAATTCATAAGTGGCCTTCGAAACGGCCACTGGCTCGAGAAATTAATTCAACTGAAAGAGCCAAACAACACGTTCACAGATTGCGTGAAGAGTACTCTTGCAATGGAATCAGCGCAAAAAGATTCCAAAGAGATTCAGAACTTGCAAACAACACATTCAACAAACCATCAAAATCAGCTATCAAGGTCATATCCACATAAATATCCACGAAACTCTCATCAGCCAACACAACAAGTGGCTCGTAAGTCAGATAACAAAACCAGTTTTTGTTTTCGCTGCGGTGATAAAGATCACCTTGCAAATGCATGCAAGCACATTAGAACAGTGTGTTCGAAGTGTCGAAAGAGTGGACATCTGGCCCGCGTATGTATGGGAAGCTCGCGGTCACAGGCAGGGTCAACCAACAAGCAAAACAACAGGAAGACAAATCATCAAAATCAGGTGCAGCCGATCACGGTACCTGCGGAAGAAAACGGTGAGATGTATTACATCAACAATATTAGCGAATGCGTTCTGCCGGAGGAGAGGAGGAAACCTAAGAAACTTATGCTCGAGCTGATAATAGACGGAGTTACAAAACAGCTGGAACTAGACACAGGCGCAGCAGTGTCATCGATTTCGCAGCAAGAATTTGTTAATTCATGGCCAGATAAAAAGTGGGTTAATTCAAATGTTTCATTTCAGACGTACACAGGGGAGGTGATTCATCCAGTAGGGTACAGTACAATGCGCGTCAAATACGGTGGAAAGGAAGCAAAGGCAAATATTTACATTATGCCGGGAAAGGTGGATGCAATTTTCGGCAGAGAATGGTTTGAAGTGTTTGAGGTTAAATTACCTAATCTACATCAATTGCATGGAAACAATTCTAACATCCAAAAGGAAGACATATTACGTAACCTAAAAACCCAGTTCAATGACATATTCCAGCCGGGCGTGGGGAAAATAACAAACTACGAGGCAAGGTTGTTCGTTGAGGAGAATGTTAAACCAATATACGTTCCCGCTCGTAGAGTACCTTACGCCTTAATAGGGAAAATGCAGAACGAGCTGGAGAGGTTGGAAAGGGCGGGTATAATAACCAAAATGCAATACAGTGAGTGGGGTACACCAGTGGTACCGATTGTAAAGAAAGATGGATCGATACGACTATGTGCGGACTACAAAGTAACTCTAAATAAGGTGCTCAAAAACGATCACTATCCAATTCCTGATTGTGAAGACATCTTTGCGACGACCATGCTGGGAGGAAAGTTATTTTCAACGCTGGACGTGAGTGAGGCATACTTACATATGCCAATGGATGAAGTAAGCGCGAAGATGCAGGCCATTTCAACAATAATGGGGGACTACCAGGTAAATCGACTTATGTTCGGCACAAAGGTAGCACCAACTATTTGGCAGAGGTACATCTCAAATACATTGAGGGATATTCCGGGAGTATGCGTTTTCTTCGACGACATCAAAATTCAAGGTTCAACATTCGAAGAGCATCTGTTACGACTCCAGGAAGTGCTCCGAAGACTGAACAATGTTGGACTTCGTATAAACTTAAACAAATGTAAATTTTTCGAGACTTCGATTACTTATTTAGGGCACGTTATTTCGGAGAGAGGGCTGGAAAAGACGCAGGACAAAATTAAGGCAGTTGTTGATGCACCGACGCCGCGAAATGTTTCGGAAGTGAGGAGTTGGTTGGGGTTGGTGAACTACTATGGAAGGTTTTTCAAAAATCTGTCGGCAAAATTGCACCCGCTCTACAAATTGCTACAGAAGGATGTCGCCTTCGACTGGAATAAGGGATGTGAAAGTGCGTTCAACATCGTCAAAAGGGAAATAACATCAGATTTAGTACTTTGCCCCTACGACCCAAAACTTCCATTATCACTGGCCACTGATGCGAGTCCTTATGGGCTGGGGGCTGTGTTGTCCCATACGCTTCCAGGCGGGAAGGAGCGGCCAATCGCTTATGCTTCACGTTCCTTATCGGCTTCCGAAAGGAATTACAGCCAAATCGACAAAGAGGCCACTGCTATTTTTTGGGCACTGAAACGGTTTTTCAGACACTGTTATGGACGTAAGTTTACCTTAATTACTGACCACAAACCTTTGGTTGCTATTTTCAGCCCCGATAAGAATTTACCGACAATGGTTGCAACTCGTATGCTGCATTACGCCCAGTTCCTTCAAGGCTTCAATTACGAAATAATTTATCGAGCAACAGATGATCATGGGAATGCAGATGCTCTTTCCCGGTTACCTCTCCACTCGACACAGCTGAATGAGGATGATGCAGCAGATCAACACGGGTCCAGTTACAGGAAAACAAATTTCCATCGACACCAGCAAGGACCCCATTCTAAGGAAGGTGTATGACTGTTTATCGCGGGGGGAAAGGCTGACTGAACCGGGTTACGAAGGTAAAGATGTCCAATTCTCCTTGTCAAATGGAACAATTCTTAGGTATAGTCGTGTGGTGATTCCCGAGAGCCTGCGTAAGGTTGTGTTAGCCGAATTGCATACGGCACACATAGGCATTGTTAAAATGAAGGCGTTGGCGAGAAGCTACGTTTGGTGGCCAAATATTGACGCGGACATTGAAAGCTTGGCCCGCGAATGCTATGCATGTAGAAGTGTTGCAAAGCAATCCGCAACCAAAATACATCATCCATGGGAATATCCATCAGCCCCGTGGCAAAGAATCCATATTGACTTCGCAGGTCCGTTTCTTAATAAATATTTTCTTATAGTTGTCGACGCTCACTCAAAATGGCCGGAGATAATACCGATGAATTCCATGACGACAACTAAGACAATCGAGGTCTTGCGCGACATTTTCGCTCGCTATGGGTTACCGCAAATATTAGTGAGCGACAATGGATCCACTTTTACATCGGAAGAGTTTAAGAAGTTCATCAGAGCAAATGGGATCCACCACAAATTCACCGCTCCATATCATCCATCCACGAATGGACAAGCTGAACGGTTCGTGCAGAACATGAAGGTGGGACTTCGTAAAATGATGGACGACCCTGGCAGCATAAGACACAAACTTTCAAATTATCTGATGCGATACAGAAAAACGCCAAATGCAACCACGGGAGTAGCACCCTGTGTCCTATTCCTTCAGCGGGATATTCGCATAGTTCTGGACTTAGTGCGATCGAATGTCGTAGACGAGGTGAGAGGAAAGTTTAGCGGGGCATACCCAATCGGAACAACGTACCATCCGGGGGACACGGTTCAGGTGAGGAACTATACCAACAAGGATAAGAAATGGGAATTCGGGAAAATAGTAAGGAGGGATGGACAACTACACTACTACATCAATGTTAATGGACAACTCTGGCGGAGGCATGCTGAGCAGATTTTAGGGTGCAGCGTCGACGTAGAGAACGTAAGCAAAGACCACGAGCTAGAGATCACGCAACAAACCCTGACGGAAGAACCAACAGATGTCAACCAAGGCTCAACAACCAACCCCATCACCCCACTGTCACCGCAGGAGTTCCAAATCTCGGAAGCAAGTGGAGGCACAGTAACAGAGACGACGGTTAGCAAACAAGGGAGCAGCAAGGAAGTAGATACCATAACCGCACCAACAGTACGGAAGAGCACTCGCATCAGGAAGCCAGTGGAACGCTTAGGGTATTAGCAGATTTAGTGGGGAGGATTGTTGTGTATTCCTGAACGCTAGAATTAAGCGATATCAGCGCACCTATGTACGAGAAGGTTACTGACATATGGATACATCCGTCGACACGTCAACGGACCACATGGGGGCTTTTAACCTCCTCTTTTTCTCTTTCGCTGACAGTCAACCCAGGAAGTAACCTCGTTCCCTTTCCTCAAATAAATTGCACATAATTTTATATATTGAATAAATCACTGAATTACCATTGATCTGTTTTATTTCATTTTGGAAGCCTACATCCTACAGGTACGCTGAATACGCAACAATGGATAGCTTATCTTTTTTATAGCTATCCTACCGACTGCGCCAATTTTGATTGAGGTCACGAAAGAAAAAATACCAATTTTAATTTTAGTTTAAAATTATCTTTATTTAGTACAGCAGTTCGTGCTGTTGCTTCCGCGATAACAATGATCTTGAGGCTTGTTGCCTTTTCTATTTATACTGTCTCGCAGGACAGATTAAATAGATCTGTAACCAATGAGCGACACAATATAGATTGCTGTTACATTGTGTGTTTGGTTGTTATCTCTTTTACGGGTTGTTGGTGGTTCTGATATAACATGTATATATATATGCAAATATATATGTAGACGAGAAGGTTCTCGTCTGTGAAAGAAGAGGGGAAATGTAACGATGCATTCGTTACATGCTGTTTTTCTTACTCAACAGCCGATCGACTGTTCCCCCCTCCCATACCGATATACAATGAAAAACCCCGCAATGGCCCAGTACTTGCTATTCACTGGCACAACAGTGCTGGTACATGAATTGTTTGTTCGGCATACTTTTCCGACCAACAACAATGGGCCAATAATTTCTATATATCATAGAATTCACACCAGCTCGTTGGCATGAATTGTATTAGACCCCCAGCCATGGCCCCAGAAAATCGAGCAAAATCAGAGTTGAAACAGTACCAATCTCGTGTACTACTGATATTGTTCCTCAAGGGGTCTGCAGACACTTGATAAAGTTTTGATCACTATTAGCCTGCGGGTGAATAGTGAATTGCCGAGTCAATCGCAAGATAGACTTGTGGAACGCCGAGCCAGTCGCAAGATAGGCTTGTGGAACGCCGAGCCAGTCGCAAGATAGGCTTGTGGAACGCCGAGTCATTCGCAAGATAGACTTGTGGAACGCCGAGTCAGTCGCAAGATAGACTTGTGGAACGCCGAGCCAGTCGCAAGATAGGCTTGTGGAACGCCGAGCCAGTCGCAAGATAGGCTTGTGGAACGCCGAGTCAGTCGCAAGATAGACTTGTGGAACGCCGAGCCAGTCGCAAGATAGGCTTGTGGAACGCCGAGCCAGTCGCAAGATAGGCTTGTGGAACGCCGAGTCAGTCGCAAGATAGACTTGTGGAACGCCGAGTCAGTCGCAAGATAGGCTTGTGGAACGCCGAGCCAGTCGCAAGATAGGCTCGTGGAACGCCGAGTCAGTCGCAAGATAGACTTGTGGAACGCCGAGTCAGTCGTAAGATAGACTTGTGGAACGCCGAGCCAGTCGCAAGATAGGCTTGTGGAACGCCGAGCCAGTCGCAAGATAGGCTTGTGGAACGCCGAGTCAGTCGTAAGATAGACTTGTGGAACGCCGAGCTAGTCGTAAGATAGGCTCAGAGCTAACGTGGTCACTAGACCCCGAAACCGAACCGGAAGCAGAACGACCGCAGTAATCCCGATCGCCCTACCAGCCGAGACCCGAACCGCCGCCGTGGAATTGTAGGGGTAAACTGTAGGAAAAACGTAGAATTGTGTTGAGACAGTACATAAAATTGTATCGTAGAATTGTTCTGAAATTATATGAATCGTAGAATTGTTTTGGATTATATAACTTTTCTCTTTGAATCATTAAAATCATAGCATTGTATACAACCTATAAAAACCGTAGAATTGTTTTGGATTATATAAATATTATTTAAAAATCAGATCGTTGAAATCAAAGATTGTAACGTAGTAATTAAGAAAGGCATAATAAAGGACTTTGTTTTGTTACCTAGAGTTTGTGTTTCTCTAGGAAGGACCTTGGCAAACCGGCGAGCTAACCTCAGCCACGATAAAAGACACATTACAGAAGCACCACGAGACTCTATTCAAAAGACTAGAAGTATACGGCGTGAACATTAATCTATCTAAGTGCGTTTTCGGCGTTCCCACTTTGGAATTTTTAAGCCACACGATCAATGCCGAAGGTATCTCACCCTCGAAAGATCGCGTGGAAGCAATTTTAAATTTTCCAACACCCACTTCAGTCAAACAAATTCAACGTTTTCTAGGGATGGTCAACTACTATCACCGATTCATCCCTAACCTAGCTCACATCATGGCACCACTGCACACACACTTAGCTTCTTTAACTAAACACAAGAACGTTAAAAAGATTTTTTCGTGGCCAGACAGCCTGAACAGCGCTTTCAATAAGGCAAAAGAAGGCCTCTCGAAGGTGACCCTCTTAGCTCACCCCATGCACAACGGCAAATTCAGCATTGCCACAGACGCATCGGACACAGCCATTGGCGCAGTCCTCCAGCAGAAAAGTTCACAAGATTGGCAGCCACTAGCATTTTTTTCAAAGAAGCTAAGCGTTTCCGAAACCAAATATTCGGCTTTTGACCATGAGTTACTAGCGATATACCTAGCGATCAAACATTTCAGATTTTTCGTACAAGGGCGAGAAGTCACAATATTTACAGACCACAAACCGCTCTCTTTTGCATTGACCAGCAAAACAGAAAGAAGTCCGCGACAAACGCGTCATTAAGACTACATCTCTCAATTCACCTCTGACATCCAGCATGTTAAGGGCAAAAACAATGTAGTCGCAGACGCTCTTTCCCGCATAAGCACTAGTGAAATCGCAGCCACCAAGAACCACGAACTGGACTTAGAAACCATCGCGAAATTACAGACAACTGACGAAGAACTGCAAAAACTACTTAAAGAAGGAAACGCGAATAAAACTTCTAACGTATCCATAAAAGAGTTTAAGTTTCCAAATTTGAGTATATTTTGCGAGACGTCAAGCAATAGAAATAGGCCTTTCGTACCTTCACCTCTGCGTGTAAACGTTTTTAACATTCTCCATGGGATCTCGCACCCAAGCATACGCGCAACACGCAAGCTCATATCAGATCGATACTTCTGGCCAAAGATGAACGAAAACATCAACAACTGGTCCCGGGCATGCATGGGTTGTCAAAAATCGAAGGTCCAAAGGCACACCAAGTCAGAACACGGTGTATTCGAAGTGCCAAAAGGACGATTCGATCACATACACATCGACTTGGTAGGACCACTCCCGCCATCTAATAGTTTTTCTTATATCCTCACCGCCATAGACAGATTTACGCGTTGGCCAGAAGCCTATCCGTTAAGGGACATTTCAGCCAGCTCCGTCGCCAAAGCTTTTGTCGAAAACTTCATCTCACGTTTCGGCATCCCCATACAAATAACCACGGACCAAGGAAGCCAATTTGAGTCCAAACTATTTAGTGAGCTTTCGAAACTGCTAGGGATACATAGGATTCATACCACGCCATATCACCCACAATCCAACGGCATGGTCGAGCGCTTTCACAGGCAACTCAAGTGTTCACTGAAGGCCAGATGTAACACCATCAATTGGAGCTCAGAGCTCCCAATCATTCTTTTGGGAATTCGCTGTGCAGTAAAAGAAGATTTAAATGCGTCGGCCGCAGAGATGGTATATGGCCAGAATCTTAGGCTACCCGGAGAAATTTTTGTTGACAACCAAAAACAAGAATGCTCCCCAGATAGCCTAATAGATGAGTTGCGCAATGCGATGCGAAATCTCATACCAACTGGAACTCGCAAAACAAACCAAGATATTTTCGTCCCAAAACATCTAAGCAATTGCCAGCAAGTGTTTATAAGAATAGACAGGGTTAAAACAGGACTAACGCCTGCCTACGAAGGTCCATATAAAGTGGTTCGACGCTTAAGAAAGCACTTTGTTGTTCAAGTGAAGAACAAAGCCGTTTCGATCTCCATCGACCGCCTCAAACCGGCACACTGTATCTAGTGCTCCGCCTGGAGGAACCATGAACAGAGAGTAAACAACATAATTTCGGAGGGAGACTCGATTGGGGAAGGGTGATGTAGCGGACATGCACTTTCACTGAAAAGAAGTAGAAAACGAAGTCGAAGATGCATTTCACGCTAACGATAAACGGAAAGCGCTAACTAGCAATTTCAGCGCTAACTAGTAATCGCATTTTGTTTGCCCGGACACTGCCACACGAACGCACATCGTTCAGTGGCGATCTTTAAAAAAACGAAAAAAAGTCGCGAGACCAAAATCATAATTGTTAATTGAACATTTTATTATCGAACATTTTTTGTCCATTTCATTGTGAAAATAAAACTTAAAGATTTAAACGTGTTTTTGTGCATCGGCGAAATAGCTGCGCAAGAGCAGCCATAAACGCATTACAAGTTGGATATGCGAAATGATCTCGACGAGAAATATTAATTCCACTCTCGGAAACAGTTCTATTAGAAAATCTATCCGGTATATACTCCAACGAGTTGGACCTACATATGGCCCTGAGACTTCCGGACACATGCAGTGTGTTCCAGGCAGAGATTCTGGCCGTACTCAAAGCTGCGGAGGTACTTGAGATGAGATCGATATCCAATAAGAATATCGCCATCTACACTGATAGTCAGGCTGCGCTTAAAGCGCTAAAGTCACATACCACTAAATCTGAACTAGTCAGGAATTGCCGCACAATGCTTAAGGCATTATGTTCGTAGAACCGTGTCAGATTATGTTGGGTACCTGGGCATTGTGATATTGAGGGTAACGAATGAGCCGACGTTCTGGCTAAGGAGGAGGAGATTGAGGGTATCAGACCACCTATGGCCGTTGCTAGAAGGGTTATCTTTGAGAAAACCACCAATAAAGCAGCTACAAGATGGTCACAACTAGAGGGGCACAGGGTCTCAAAGGCACTGTGGCCCGCTTTAAATCGGAAGAAATCTGAAGAATAAATCAATATCAGTAGAACAAAGTTAAGACTAACGGTAGGAATACTCTCTGGACACTGCCTTCTAAGGAAGCATGCCATAAGACTAGGCTTAGCTAATACGGATTCATGTAGGAAGACATGTCCCACCTTCTATGCGAGTGTCAAGCAATTGCTCGGAGTAGAAGGAAGCAAGTACTTCTTTAATAACTTAGAGGAGGTTGGTTCCTCAAATAATATTGGGACTTTAACCAAATTCTGTAGGGAAATTGATTGTTACGTGATTATAAAAAGTTATCTTTCAAGACAAATACGCAAAGTTTCGTTAAAACGAAAATAACGAAATACATAAATTAATAGCTATGGATATGATTTCGGAGGAATTATTATCTTAATTGTCTTCCTCGTCATCTGAAGACTACAAATCACCAAAAATACTTCATTTGTATCTACAACAGGGGAAACATTTTTCAAGTCGATTTCCATAACAGCTGATATTTTTGTCAAGTAACGCACTAATTTACAAAAGCAGATCAATTTCTTTGCATGTTCCATGAGCAGCGTAAGATCTGAGATCTGAAAAAGATTTCTGGGGGTCCCAATGGAAAACGACATTAGAAAATGGGAATTCATGATTGAAAAACATCCAGATCTTAATTATCAGAGCCTGAATCTCGAGCACTGCCTTTACTCACGTATTTTTACACATATTTGATTGACCTGAACATACCACAATAAAAAAATGATGGAAAAAATTGTCACAATTTGACGTAAACATAAACGTCATCTATCATGAAGATGGTGTCGCAAAATCGATCCATACAAAATGTATGGGAAAATGAATTTTCTTCATAATTTGTTTCTTTTTCGGGAATTTTCTGGGGTCTTCTTCTTGTTCGGCGGGAAACCAGCCCGAATAATTGAAATCGGTCCAGGCGTTCAGTTATAAGCTTAGTAACTAACGTCACGTAACTAAAATGAAAAACGTTGATTCTTCTTGTGGATTATTTTTATTTGGTCTTTTAATTTTTTTTACATCAATTCGAGAATATGATGTCATGTAAATGGCTACCGCCACAGTTGATTATCATTTGAGCCCTTTTTATGGAATTTTGCATCACTTTGGCCAAAACTTTCGGCGATAGGTCCTCACATTCTTGACGGATATTGTCTTTAAGAGCTGCAAGAGTCTGAGGCTTGTTACCATAAACCCGCGACTTCAAAAAGCCCCACAAAAAGAAGTCTGAAGCGGTCAAATCAGGCGATCTTGCTGGCCAGTGCAAATCGCCAAAAGGGGAGATTAGGCGCCCGGGAAATGCATCGTTCAGCATATCGGTTGTGGCAAGTTTCAGTGTGTGCCGTTGCACCGTCCTGTTGGAACCACATGTTTTCCAATCCCAATTCATCAAGTTGCGGCAAAAAGAACTCGTTGATCATTGCTCTGTAGCGCTCACCATTCACAGTAACCGTTTGGCCCGCGACGTCTTCGAAGAAAAAAGTTCCGATGACTCCTCCAGCGAAAACAGCACACCATACAGTAACTTTGAGCTGGTGTAATGGCTCTTCGTGGGTTACTTACTTACTTACTTACTTAAGGTGGCGCTACAGTCCGGGGTGGACCTGGGCCTCAACCAATACGCCTCTCCAGTTAGCGCGATCTTTGGCTAACTGCCTCCAGTTGCGCACTCCAAGTTGGTTGAGGTCCCCTTCCACTTGCGCGCGCCACCTAAGGCGAGATCTTCCTCTACTGCGTTGTCCCTCCGGGTTGGAATCGAAGACTCTCCGGGCCGGAGCGTTGGTGTCCATTCGCTCTACATGTCCTAACCATCTTAGACGACTAATGCGTATTTTTCTGACCAGGTCGATGTCGCTGTACAGCTCGTAGAGTTCGCTGTTAAATCTTCTCCTCCAAATCCCTTCAACGCAAACGGGACCAAAAATCACTCGAAGAATTTTGCGTTCGAAGCGACCAAGAAGATCCTCATCCGTTTTTGCTAGGGTCCATGCTTCTGCGCCATAGAGCAGGACAAGGATGATGAGAGTCTTATATAGAATCTCCTTAGTGCTTCTTGACAAGGCCTTACTAATCAATTGGCGTCTTAGGCCAAAGAAACAGCGGTTGGCAAGTGTGATTCTTCGCTTGATTTCTGAGGTGATGTCATTTTCAGAGTTAATAGCGGATCCGAGGTAGACAAAGTCCCTAACTACCTGAAAGTTATAGCTGTCTATCGTGACGTTCTGTCCGATTCGTCGATGTTGTGTGTCCCTTCTTGTTGACAGCATATATTTTGTTTTACCCTCATTCACCACTTAACCCATTTTTGCCGCTTCTGTACTAATACTTGCAAGCGCACCAGTGACAGCTCGCTGTGTTCTGCCAACAATGTCAATGTCGTCAGCGTATGCAAGCAGTTGCACAGTCATATGGAAAATTGTGCCTCTGGTGTCGGCTTGTGAGTTTCGCACAATTTTCTCAAGAATGATGTTGAAGAACATCACCGAGACTTTTGACATCAAAGGTCTCGGTGAGATTGTTTCCGACCTTTACGGAGCAGCGAGCGTTCTCCATCGTCATTCTGCACAATCTGACAAGTTTGGCAGGGATGCCAAAACTAGACATGGCTCTGTATAGCTCGTCTCTATAAATGCTGTCATATGCGGCCTTAAAATCGATAAAAAGATGGTGAGTATCGATCTGGACTTCTTGGGTTTTTTCCAGGATCTGCCGTAGTGTTAATATTTGATCGGTGGTGGACTTAACGGGCCTAAAACCGCACTGATAGGGACCTATCAGACCGTTGACGAATGGTTTCAGACGTTCACACAGTACAGCAGACATGATCTTATACGCAGTGTTCAGGAGACTGATGCCTCTATAGTTGGCGCAGTTTAGAGAGTCTCCCTTCTTGTGGATCGGGCAAACGATGATGAGGTTCCATTCATCAGGCATACTTTCGTCTGACCAAATCTTGGAGAAGAGTTGGTGTATGCTCTCTACCAGGTCATCACCCGCTGCCTTAAACAGCTCGGCAGTTAAGCCGTCCGGTCCAGCAGCCTTGTTGGACTTAGCTTAGATATTGCTATCCTCACTTCATTTTGGTTGTTAAAAAAAATGAAACACGTTTGATTTCAATTGAGTGTGACAAGCAACTGTTTTATTATAAAGTAGGTAAAGCAAAAAATTAGTTTTGTACAGTAAATTCATAAAGTACATAAAGTATATAGCAGTATAAGAGAATAAAATATAACGTTTTAGAGTAGTGTATTGCGAGTTGCCAGTAATGTGCAAATTCAAACAAAATTAATCTTCAATACCACCTCTCAATACAATATCTCTCAAAACAGATTTAAACTGATAATCCTAGTTTCTCAAATAATCTCAAATGCTTTGATTTATTTAAAATTTTGGTCAAAATATCTGCAGTCATTTCAGACGTCGGTACATATGTTAATGTAATTAAAGATTTATTATATATTTCACGGATATAATGGTATTTTATATCTATATGTTTAGATCTAGAATGAAATACCGGGTTTTTTACTAAGTATTGTGCGCTGGGATTGTCTCCGCACAATTCAGTTGGTTCCTTTACGACACATCCAAATCCAATTTCAATTAGTAGCCTTCGCAAATAAACCGCTTCCTTAGTTGCCGCCACCAATGCCATATACTCAGCTTCGGTACTGCTCAACGCCACTGTAGACTGTTTACGCGACTCCCAAGACACAGCACCTCCAGCTAAGAAAAAGGCGTAACCAGTATACGATTTTCGGTCTTCACAGCTACCAGCCCAATCAGCATCCGCATATCCATTCAGCAGCTTTCGAGTTTTCTTAAATGAAAGTTTAAAATTAGCAGTAGAATTCAAATACCTTAACAGATGTTTAGCTGCAGTCATATGTTCCTTATGTGGCTCAATATTAAACTGAGATAATTTGCTAACAGCATGCATAATATCTGGCCTTGTAGTGATAGCTAGATACATCATGGATCCTATTAACGATTGATAATCTTTAGGATCTATCTTAGTACACGCAGTCTTTGAACATTTCTTTAGTTGTTCACCTGGATCCAGAGGAGTGTTACATTTCCTAGTTGAAGTCATGCCGTATTTTGACAATAGGTTTCGAATGTACTGCTCATGGGATAATGTAATCGATCCTGTATCCTTATTACGATTGATTTCAATGCCTAAGAAAAAATCTATCGGTCCCTTGTCCACCAAATCAAAAGCGCCTGCAAGTGCTTCCTTTATCCGAAAAACAGAATTTTCATTTGTGCAGGCGATAATAATGTCGTCGACATACACTGCGATGATGTTGAAGTCATCCTTTTTGTTTCTCGTATATACACACGAGTCTCCATTACAGCGAGAGAAGCCAATTTCCTTTAAAGTAGAATCCAGTTTACTGTTCCACTCCCTCCCTGCTTGCTTCAGTCCATACAGCGACTTTCTTAGTTTGCATACCTTTCCTTTGTTTGCTGGTTCCACGAAATGCTCAGGTTGATGCATGTAAATTTCCTCCTTTATGTCACCATTTAGATAAGCACATGAGACATCTACTTGGTGAACTTGCAGATCAAACTCCACTGCCAAAGCCAAAATTAATCTAATGGTTGAATATCTCACAACCGGCGAAAACGTCTCATTATAATCGATCCCCAGTTTTTGACTGCAGCCCTTTGCTACAAGCCTTGATTTATATCGGATCGGTTTCCCATGTTTATCATGTTTTATATTAAAAACCCATTTTGACTTTATTGCATGCCGATTAGAAGGAAGGTCAACTAATTCCCAAGTGCCATTCGATTTTAGAGAGTCGTACTCGCTTTGCATCGACTCAAGCCACAAATTGGAATCAGGTCGGCCCAACGCCTCACTTACCGAAAGTGGATTTCTTTTTAATAAATTATCTTTACTTTCCATAAAGTATGTAACTTTTCGATTTCTTGGCCTCAACTTCATATTGAACCGATTAGGATCTTCTTCATCTACTTGATCGCGGTTATCGGTTTCACCATCCATCACATCGTCATCATCAATTCTTGACTCACTTTCTCCAATAAAAACGTCACCTTCATCATGACTTCCAGTATCGTTCCCGTCATCACTCCCTCTGTTGTATGCCTCTGCACCATAAGTACCATCTGCCTCCGTCTCTTCATCAACAAACGTTCCATCGATTTCTTTCTTTGGAGAACTTTTCTCCACTTTGGTACATGGAATTTCGTTCGACTCAGAGTCAATTAGAGCAAAAGAACCATCGCTCTTGATACTATTCCACGAAACTTCTCTGAATTTTACATCACGGCTTTTTAAGACTCTTCTCCCTATGGGTTCATACAATCTATATGCCTTCGATTCCTTGGAATAACCTACCATAAAACAGTCTATCCCCCGTGAATCAAATTTAGACTTCTTTGGTCGTTTGTCGAGCATAACAGCTTTTGAGCCGAACATTTTTAAATGACCTATGTATGGCTTTCGTCCACACCAAACTTCATAGGGGGTTAGGTTTTTCAGAAGCCTAGTAGGAGATCGGTTTCGAATATACACTGCTGTGTTCAATGCCTCAGCCCATAACGATTCTGGCAATTTTGAACTCAGTAGTAAGCACCTCGCCATCTCTACCAAAGTCCTATTTGCTCGTTCCGATACTCCATTTTGCTGAGGTGTATAATCAACCGTCAGCTGTCGCTTTATACCTTGCTCAGAAAGAAATTTGCAGAATTCTGAATTCAAATATTCTCCACCATTATCGCTTCTTAACACCTTTATATTGCATGCCGTTTCCCGTTCTACTTCCGCCTTGAATTCCTTAAAAGCACGGAATACTTCGCTCTTAGCTTTCAAAAAATAAACAAATATTTTGCGACTAAAATCGTCTAGGTTAGGTTAGGTTAGGTTGGGAGGGCAGTTTTGCAACAGATGCAAATTTCACCCAGAAGCCATGAAGGCCCATTGTGAGTACCCTGTTTGTACATGTAAGGACATGTGGCTAACAAAACCACTTCGTTCTGTTGAGGAATAGTTTTATGTCTGATAGAGGTACCCTTGCCAAGTCGTCCAAACTTTCGAAGAACCTAGTTCCCATACAGGATGAGCGGCGTTCTTGTAAAGCTGGGCAGTGGCATAGAAGGTGTTCCACAGACTCTATCTCCTCCTCATCTCTACAGCTTCTACAGAAGTCATTTGCAAAAAGTCCCAGCCTTTTAGCCATGTTTCCTATGATGCAGTGTCCGGTTAAAACCCCGACGAGCATCCGGATTTGGCTTCTATTAAGGGAGATTAGGATCTTTGATCTTTTGGTGTCAACCACAGGCCACAGACTTCGGGTTATGACGCAGCCGGTGGTGTTGCTCCATTGTTCCTTAGCCAGTTGTGTGGTGACATCTTCAATAAAAGTCTTAGCAGTGTTGAAAGGCGGTAGCACCTCTCCGTCCGCAAGTTGAGGGTCCATATCAGAGCCGTATCTGGCCAATTCGTCCGCCTTTTCGTTCCCTTCCACCCCAACGTGTCCCGGAACCCAGCAGAGTAGAATTGAGTGATGACGTATAGCCCTGAGCGCCACGAGGCAATCTGTGACACATTTCGCATTGATAAGATTGGAGCCGATAGCTTTAAGTGCTGCTTGACTGTCCACACAGATGGTTATTTCCATTGCTGGTAGTCCCATCGATAAGATAGTCTGTGCTGCTTTTTTAACCGCATATATCTCAGCTTGGAAGACACTGCAGTGATCAGTCAGTCGGAACGACTGGCTAATAGCAAGCCTTTCTGAGAATATGCCGGCTCCTGTTCCATTTTCTGTTTTTGAACCATCCGTGTAGACGGCTATACCTATAATGATGGTACTGGGTGATTTCCAGTCCTGCCTTTTGGGTATAGTGATTCTAAAATTTTTCTCGAAGTCATATCTGGGTTTCTCGTAATCGGTGAGTGACGTGAGTCCCTTCCGATCGAAGATTTCAAGTATGCTTGAGTGTCCGTAGTGACCAGGCTTCCAAGTTTTGTTCTCTCTTAATCTGAGAGCGGCTTTGGCTGCCACGTTCTTAGTGAATAGCTCAATGGGTTGCAGGTTCAATAGTGTTTCCAGACCTAATTGTGGTGTGGATTTAATTGCGCCTGTTATTCCCAAGCAAGCAATTCTCTGCACCTTGTTCAGGTTCTTAAGATGGGATTTGGTTTTAACCGCCTCCCACCAAACAACCGAGCCGTAGGTAAGAATGGGTCTCACAATCGCGGTGTACATCCAGTGCACAATGTTCGGTTGCAAGCCCCAGTTTTTCCCAAAGGTTTTCCTGCATGCATAAAAGGCATTAAGTCCTCGTCTATAAATAATACGAAATACTTCGCACCTCCCAATGATCTTGTTTTCATAGGCCCACATACATCTGAGTGAATGACCTCTAGTAATCCTTTCGACATTATTTCTTTATTTGTTGGAAAAGATGAACTACATATTTTGGATTTGAAGCAAATATCACAATCCAACACATTTGGGATGTTTTTAAGCATGGCTCCTTTTACCATACCTTGATTAAATAACTGATTCATGCTTTTTATATTAAGGTGGCCTAAACGCGCATGCCACAGTAATGCATCATCTATTTTAGTACTCATGCTACACAATATATTTGCTCTTTTGTTTTCATGCACAAACAAATCACCACATTTAATCGCATGCAAAACTAGTTTCTTGGTGCTATCGAAAATTCTAGCTTCTTTTTCACCAAATAAAACAGAATGATTATTTTCTACTGCCTTGCTCACTGAAATAAAATTCGTCTTTAATTCTGGCACGAATAATACGTTAAGCAGTTCAACATTGCTGTAACTCGAACATATTTTGACAACTCCGACACCCGTTGAATTAATGAAATGATTGCCTGCTAATTGAATTCTTTCATAGTGTGGCTCTAAATTTGTAAAAAAGCTTTTGTCACAACACATGTGACAAGTCGATCCGCTATCAAGCACCCACACATTTTTATCAAGTGTTGACGAACTGGTGTGGGTATTCAACATAGCAAATGATGACGTCGTATTATTTTTTGCCAATGAGCTTTTTGGAGATCGGCACTCAGAAGCGAAATGGCCTTTCTTCTGACAGTTATAACACTTTCCCTTTGTGCGCGGCTTAGTTTTTGTATGTGAAGCTTTATTTTGATGATGACTAAAAAATGCAGATTCGCCAGTCTCCAAACTATTTTCTTCTCTCCGTTTTCCCTCTTCTAAAAGCTTTGTTTTTATGGCGCTAATTGTTGGCAGCGAATCCCTCGACTCGATAGCTACCACGAAATTTTCATACTCTCTAGGCAAGCTTGACAAAAGAATGATAACTACCAACTCATCCTGCATTTTAATGTTAATTTCCATCAATTTTTCGGATATATCAAAAAATTTGTTCAAATGATTACACATAGATTCATTTTCAGCCATCTTCAAAGACAGAAGTTGCTTAAATAAAGTTACCTTCCTTGCTGGACCACTCGGTTGGTGAATTCCCTCTAACGTTGTCCATGCATTACTTGATGATATGCATTTCTTGATGTGGATAAGTTGCGAAGATTTTACACTTAGTAAAATTGTCGACAGCGCCTTTTCATCCTTACTTATCCATTCTGCCACGTTTGCCCCATTGGTTGCGTTTGCCACGGGTTTCAGAATCGCTCCAGACACATAGCCCCACAGATCGCTGTGAACTAATACAGCTTTCATCTGTACCTTCCATCCATCGTAGTTTTCTTCATGCAATTTGTCAATTTGGTATAGTGAACTCATTTTACTAATACCGAGGACTACCGATTGCAAAAAAAAAATATTCAAATTATATTGGTACTTTATGCGGACCTGGGCCCATAACCTTTGTTAAAAAAAATGAAACACGTTTGATTTCAATTGAGTGTGACAAGCAACTGTTTTATTATAAAGTAGGTAAAGCAAAAAATTAGTTTTGTACAGTAAATTCATAAAGTACATAAAGTATATAGCAGTATAAGAGAATAAAATATAACGTTTTAGAGTAGTGTATTGCGAGTTGCCAGTAATGTGTGGGCTGGTGAAACCGAGCACATCAGTTGCGGCGTTTTTGATGGCTGGCAGCATAGGACTTCTCGAGAGGTTGGGGGATACGCGGTCGGCATAGGTTCCGGCGGTTTGTTGCGTTTGTAGTCGTCCAACGTTAAATCTCCTAACAGTATTTTCTCGTTGCTGAGGAGTCTTGGATATCCGCATCCGTACCTTGGCTACAACAAGGTAGTGGTCCGAGTCTATGTTGGGCGCTCGGAAAGTTCGGACATCTAGAATACTGGAGGAGTGCCTTGCGTCGATCGCAACGTGATCAATTTGGTTGACGGTTTGATGATCAGGTGACAGCCATGTTCCTTTTTGTATATTGAGGTGAGGAAACCGTGACCTAACTATGGTAACATTACGTCCCGCAGCAATATCAATCAGCCTAAGTCCGTTTCCAGACGTGGTGTCGTGTAGGCTATGTTTTCCGATTGTGCTACCAAAGATGTCCTCCTTTCCTATTTTGGCGTTAAAATCACCCAAGACAATTTTAACGTCATGCTTAGGACATTGCTCATATGTTTTGTTGAGGAGCTCGTAGAAACATTCTTTGGTAGCATCGTCTCGTCTTTATCTTCTGTGGGGGCGTGAGCGCTTATCAGGCTGATGTTGGCGAATTTAGCCTTGATGCGGTAAGTTGTAAGGCGTTCACTAACGTGTCGAAAGCTCAAGACTTCTTGCCTAAGTCTGCCGCTTACAACAAATCCGCATCCAAATAGACGCTGCTTTTGTTCTCTGTAGCAGTCACCGTAGTAAATGTCACAGTTTTTCATCCTCCTTTTGCCCGGCCCATCCCACCGCACTTCCTGGATGGCGGTGATACCTGCTTTGTAGCAGTCTAGGGCCTCCGCTAGTTGTTCGGCTGCACGCGGTCTGTTCAGAGTTCGAACATTCCACGTGCAGATCCGAACGTCATTGTCCATTTTTCGTTTTGCAGGGTCGTCAACAGTGAATCCGTCCTTATCCGAGGCTTTTGGTTGCTTCGCAACAGTGCTTTTTTTCCGTGGTAGGGTAGTTAACCCCACGCACGCACAACCCCCAACCTGGAGGATCAGGCCCTTTCTGTAACCCCTTGGGCAAAAGGAGCCGGAATATTCCGGAGTCAGTAACCCGCTGCGGGGATGTGAGAGCTACCGTTGACCCATTAAGGGCTCTTTCGCCACCATCTCTATTTCAACACCCTGACTAGTGCTGAAAAATCCTCAATGACCTCAGCTCCAAATACGTCGAAGTAGCTCATTGAGGTATCTGTCATGTTGACTGTTTACGCCACCGTTGATTCAACCATGTGAATTCATCCGCCGTACGTCCTCTTTCTGAGGGGCTCATGTAAGACCTCTGAGACTAGATCAGGCAGTCATTCCGACAGAGCATTATAGTGTTGCTATTTTCTTCGTGTTCAACACTCGCGCTTATAAGTTTAGCAAGTCATGCCCGGAAGGACAAGACCAGTACCCGGTGGCTACCACGCGGAGGTAAAATAAGCACAATTGATGTGTATGAACAGTTACAACGCCTGGGCATCGCCAAGTTGACGCCAATCAGTGCCTACCCTATTCATACAACACCCAACCACCGGGAAAAATTTAGCAGCGGAGTTTATAAGACAGCAACCCGAACACCGCAACCCAAATTAAATGCGAGACCGTATTTGGTACCAGTTCGAGCTAGTCCAGGAAATCCAAGGGAAAACCTGATTGTATGCTATAAGTGTAAAACACATGGACACTATGCACGTGACTGCAAGAATAATAATCAAATAACGACGTCCAAAATTAACTCCAACCCCATCGCGCCTCCAAGAATATGCTTTAATTGTGAAGAACCTGGCCACTTCGCTCGAAATTCATCACCACGCGGGGCACCAAGTAAGATACGGCGATTGATACACAATGGAGATGATGGAGGATTGATGAAGCTGGTAAAGGTTGGTGATTTCACTGTCACTGCTTTCTTAGATCTTGGGGCGGATTGTTCCACCTTGAGGCTTGATGAAGCAAATTTAAATCGTTGTAGTCGAGAACATTGCAACATAACACTTAATGGGTTCGGAGGAGGATATGCTCGTTCAATGGCGAAAACCAACCAACCTGTAACAGTTGGGGATGTCACCATGAACATCGACATATATATCGTGGACAATGACACCCAGGATGTCTCAATGATTCTAGGCAGAAATTTTCTTGACTCCCCGCGGGTTCGAGTTATAAAGGAATTCGGTTCGCTTGAAATTAAGAGTGTTGAGTCTCAAATCTGACCACCACCTCCTGCAATAGCTCCTTCAGAGAAATTGCCAATACTAATTACAGACATAGAAATTGATGAAAATACGAATGGAGAGATCGCTGGAAAACTGGTAGGGCTATTAAATAAATATCGGAACTGTTTCGCGGTTAAACTAAGTGAATTAGGAAAAACTGATTTAACTTAAATGCAAATTCATTTAAAAGATAATACCGTTATTAGATATAAGCCTTATCGCGTCGCGTACAATGAACTAGTGGAGCTGAAAAATATAATAAGTGAATTACTTGCGAATAATATTATAGAAGATTCTTCTTCCGAATATGATAGCCCTGCGTTACTCGCGAAAAAGAAAAACGGTACTTTTAGAATGTGCGTGGACTATCGACGTTTAAATAGCATAACGGTGCGTGAGAACTTCCCCACTCCTAATATTGAGGAGCAAATTAATCTAATGTCTGACGGTAAGATTTTTATTGTACTTGATATGATGAGTGGATACTATCAAATACCAGTCAGTGAAGAATGTAAACATTTAACAGCGTTTGTCACTCCGCAAGGTCATTATCAATTCAAACGTGTACCCTTTGGTTTGACCAATGCCCCTGCAACGTTCATGAGACTTTTAGATTTAGTAATGCGCCGCGTGAAATCATAGAACATCTTGGTATATATGGACGATATTGTTCTATTTGGCAAAGATGTTGACACGATTTTTGTGATACTTGAAAAACTATTAAGTGTGCTAGGAGAATTCAACCTAACCCTAAACCTATCTAAATGTAAATTTTTTGTGAAAAAAATTACCTATTTAGGTCATGAAATCAGTAGTGGAGGTATTAGCCCGGGAAGGTACAAGGTAGACGCTGTTATTTCATTCCCTATTCCCACCGAAGTTAGACACGTGAGGCAATTCCTAGGTCTAGCCGGTTATTTTAGACGTTTTGTTGCGAATTACGCCCGGATAGCCGAACCTTTGCATAGGTTGTTAAAGAAGAATTCGAAATTCGCTTGGACGGAGGTTGAACAAGGCGCGTTTGAAACTTTAAAATCTAAGTTGGGTGAGACGCCAATTCTCGTGATGTATAACCCAGCTCTTGAACATGAACTTCATACCGATGCTTGTTCTCTAGGACTCGCGGGAGTTTTATTACAGATCAGTACTTCGGGCGAAAAGCAGGCAGTATCTTTCTATAGCAGATCGACCACAGAATTGGAAAGGAAGTACTATAGCTACGAGTTGGAAGCTTTAGCTGTCGTGGAAAGTCTCCAACGCTTCCGGTATTATTTAATTGGCAAACGTTTTACTATTTTCACTGATTGTAACTCCTTGAAAATGACCCAGAATAAAAAAGACCTTGTGCCCAGAATAGCTCGCTGGTGGCTTAAAATACAAGAGTTTGATTTCGATCTGCAGTATCGGACAGCAAGTCAAATGCAGCACGCGGACGCTTTGAGTCGCAATCCAACAGGAAAGGCAGTTGAGATGGACGAAGTCGGAGTAAACATCAATATAATTGGAATGCAGGATTCGGATTGGGTTGCCACATTGCAGTTTAAGGACAAGCAACTTGACGACATTAAGCAAATTTTAACCACTTGCGACAAAAAGAATCCAAAGAGGAAATCGCTCGAAAAAGAATATTCTCTGAAGGCTGGTCGCCTTTTTAAAATAACGGCAGAGGGACTTCGTTTTGTCGTCCCACGTGGTGTTCGCTGGAGAATCATTAAAACCTCGCACGATGACATAGGGCATTGTGGTATAGATCGAACAATAGAGCACATAAAAAAAAAATACTGGTTTCCCAAAATGCGTACTATCGTTGCAAATATCTCAGCAGTTGTGTCCCCTGTTTATATAACCAACGTTCGACGGACGAAACCAGATACCACATTCACCCGATCGAGAAACATCCAGTTCCATTCTTCACCATACATATTGATCATCTTGGGCCCTACGTAAAAAGTTTGAAGGGGAATCAGTATGTATTAGGGATTGTCGATTCTTTCAGTAAAATTCGTTGTTCTAAGAGCTGTACGAGATACTACATCAAAAGCAGTTGTACGAACTTTGATCGATTTAACACAATTTTTTTGGAACGCCATCTCGAGTAATTTCGGACAAGGGAACTTCGTATTCATCTCGATTATTTAACAATTATTGCAGTGCTAATGGGATTAAACATATATCTACTGCGGAGAGGTAACATATGAGCAATGTCCTAAGCATGACGTTAGAATCGTCTTGGGTGATTTTAACGCCAAAATAGGAAAGGAGGACATCTTTGGTAGCACAATCGGAAAACACAGCCTACACGACACCACGTCTGGAAACGGACTTAGGCTGATTGATTTTGCTGCGGGACGTAATGTTACCATAGCTAGTTCACGGTTTCCTCACCTCAATATACACAAAGGAACATGGCGGTCACCTGATCATCAAACCGTCAACCAAATTGATCACGTTGCGATCGACGCAAGGCACTCCTCCAGTATTCTAGATGTCCGAACTTTCCGAGCGGCCAACATAGACTCGGACCACTACCTTGTTGTAGCCAAGGTACGGATGCGGATATCCAAGACGCCACAACAACGAGAAAATACTGTGAGGAGATTTAACGTTGGACGACTACAAACGCAACAAACCGCCAGAACCTTTGCCGATCGCGTATCCCTCAATCTCTCGAGAAGTCCTATGCTGCCAGCAACAAGTGCCGAAGACCAGTGGCGCCGATGCCAAGAAGCCATCAAAAACGCCGCAACTGATGTGCTCGGTTTCACCAGCCCACCCCCCCGAAACCCCTGGTTTGACGAAGAGTGCCGGCAAGCACATGCAGCAAAACAAAGTGCCTACGAAGCGTCGCTGCATAGAAGGACGAGAGCAGCTCGTCAGCTCTACGAGCAAAAAAGGAGGGAAGAACATCGGCTTCTCCGGAGAAAAAAGAGAGAGCATGAGAAGCGCGCGATCGAGGATATAGAGAGGTGTTACTCCAGGAACAATGTTCGGAAGTTTTACCAAAAGGTAAAAAGAACGTGTCATGGCAACAAGACCCGAACGGAGACCTGTAGAGACGAGCAAGGAAACCTTGTAGTAGAGTCACAGTCGGTGCTGAGGACATGGAAAAACCATTTCTGCAGACTGCTAAACGGCGAAGACGACACAAATTCCGCTGTTAGGCAGAACGATCCATTCAACCTGGACGATGACAGCCAAGATTTCCGTCCACCTGACCAAAATGAAGTGAGGATAGCAATATCTAAGCTTAAATCCAACAAGGCTGCTGGTCCAGACGGCTTACCTGCCGAGCTCTTCAAGGCAGCCGGAGATGACTTGGTAGAGTGCATACACCAACTCATCTCCAAGATTTGGTTAGAGGAAAGTATGCCTGATGAATGGAAACTCAGCATTGTTTGCCCGATCCACAAGAAAGGAGACCCTCTAAACTGCGCCAACTACAGAGGCATCAGTCTCCTGAACACTGCGTATAAGATCATGTCTGCTGTATTGTGTGAACGCCTGAAACCATTCGTCAACGATCTGATAGGTCCCTATCAGTGCGGTTTTAGGCCCGGTAAGTCCACGACCGATCAAATATTCACACTACGGCAGATCCTGGAAAAAACCCAAGAATACCAGATCGATACTCACCATCTTTTTATCGATTTTAAGGCCGCATATGACAGCGTTTATAGAGACGAGCTATACAGAGCCATGTCTAGTTTTGGCATCCCTGCCAAACTTGTCAGATTGTGCAGAATGACGATGGAGAACGCTCGCTGCTCCGTAAAGGTCGGAAACAATCTCACCGAGACCTTTGATGTCAAAAAAGGATTTAGACAAGGTGATGCGCTGTCATGTGACTTCTTCAACATCATTCTTGAGAAGATTGTGCGAAACTCACAAGCCAACACCAGAGGCACAATTTTCTATAAGTCTGTGCAACTGCTTGCATACGCTGACGACATTGACATTGTTGGTACAACACAGCGAGCTGTCACTGGTGCGTTTGCAAGTATTAGTACAGAAGCGGCAAAAATGGGTTTAGTGGTGAATGAGGGTAAAACAAAATATATGCTGTCAACAAGAAGGGACACACGACATCGACGAATCGGGCAGAACGTCACGATAGACAGCTATAACTTTGAGGTAGTTAGGGACTTTGTCTACCTCGGCTCCGCTATAAACTCTGATAACGACATCACATCAGAAATCAAACGAAGAATCACACTTGCCAACCGCTGTTTCTTTGGCCTAAGACGGCAATTGATTAGTAAGGCCTTGTCAAGAAGCACTAAGGAGATTCTATATAAGACTCTCATCATCCCTGTCCTGCTCTATGGCGCAGAAGCATGGACCCTAGCAAAAACGGATGAGGATCTTCTTGGTCTCTTCGAACGCAAAATTCTTCGAGTGATTTTTGGTCCCGTTTGCGTTGACGGGCTTTGGAGGAGAAGATTTAACAGCGAACTCTACGAGCTGTACAGCGACATCGACCTAGTCAGAAAAGTACGCATCAGTCGTCTAAGATGGCTGGGACATGTAGAGCGAATGGACACCAACGCTCCGGCCCGAAGAGTCTTCGATTCTAACCCGGAGGGACAACGCAGTAGAGGAAGACCTCGCCTTAGGTGGCGCGCGCAAGTGGAAGGGGACCTCAACCAACTTGGAGTGCGCAACTGGAGGCAGTTAGCCAAAGATCGCGCTAACTGGAGAGGCGTATTGGTTGAGGCCCAGGTCCACCCCGGACTGTAGCGCCACCTAAGTAAGTAAGTAACTGCGGAGAGGTATTTTCGCACTGTAGGAACGGCTATATCAACGATGACTGCTAGACCAGATGGACGAGATTGGGGTGTCCACCTTTCCGCAATACAATGGAGATTAAATTGCTTAAAGCATCGTATAACCAATCAAACGCCACAAGAAATACTGTTTTCTTTTACACCTAAAAATTCGCTCAGTAATGAGTTGAACATAATGCTACGGGGGGAAGATTCCGAAGATGAAGAAGAGAATGTTCCACTGGCTGAGTTGCGGGAGAATGTTAAGCGTAGAATTGATATGTTGCAAGCTCAGCAAGCTGAAAAATTTAATGCTCAGAGAGCCTCAAAAATACCAAGTTGGAGATATGGTTTTGATTCGCGCCGCATACACAGCTACTGGTCAGTCGAGAAAGCTCTTGCCACGTTATTAAGGACCATATGAAGTGAGATGTGTGCTTCCTAACGACCGGTATCTAATTGGCGATTCCCCGTCGACCCAAGTGTCAGCAAGACCATATGAAGCCGTACATTCCGCAGATCGTTTAAAACGGTGGTGCTCGTTAGATGACTTTTCTTTTGATGATGTGGACGAGGCGGAAGATCTCGAAGAAGATTGTGAGAACGACGAGCAGATCAGCACCTAACTGAATTTCTTTTGTTTTTCTTTGTTTCCTCTTTAATTTTACATGAATTCAGTAAATTAATTTGTTTGATCAACTTTATTTTAGTTCGTTTTTTTTCTTTTTCAAAGTCAACGTTTTATTTTATTTTTTGTTTCTTGTTCTCACTATTAAACTTTAATTTTTCTTGTTATATTGTTATGTGATCGTGTTTTTATTCGTATGTAAATTTAAATGATTTGACTTAACAAAAATAATAATAAAATAAAAATGTATATATGTCGGTATACATATAACTGTATCTATTTTCATAAATTAAATGATTTTACTTATTAAGGAGTATTATTATACACAATGATGGTGGCACAGGTGAGGTACCGGGCCTTGGAGTACCGATACGTTGGTTAGTATTTGTGGGTATTAATTTTTGAGTTTTGAGAAAGGGCTGTGATCATGCGATTATAAGTAGAAAAGCTGTGACAATGCCGCAGAAAAGCTGTGATCATGCGATTATGAGTAGGAAGGGCTGTGACCATGCCGACGGAAAGGCTGTGACCATGCTGTAGAAAAGCTGTGATCATGCGGTTATGAGTAGGAAGGGCTGTGAGCATGCCGTCGGAAAGGCTGTGACCATGCCGTAGAAAAGCTGTGATCATGCGGTTATGAGTAGGATTCACGCGATTATGTGTAGGAAAGGCTGTGAACATGCGAGTTATTAAAATAGGAATTAATACATTTTCAGATAAAGAGATAGATATACAGGTATTTTAATTCACTGAGGGCAGTGAAGCGTCGGATGGCCGAACTGTTAACCAACAGTGTGATCGACTTCACTTCCCTACTGTAATGAGTGGTAAAAACCAAGCCATTCATGTTTGAACTAAGTATTATTTAGAGTAGGTCCTGCACATGCAGCTCGACTGGGTGAAGTTGGTGGATGGAGTAGACATATTCATTCCATATCGACGGTGATGGGCGCTCGGTCGAGTTCGCGAGGTGTGCGGGGAATAAAACGTGTGCGGGTAATACTAAGATATCTCATTGGAAAATGTTGCTACGTCTACATCGATGACATCGTCATCTTCGGGAAAGACGAAACCGAACATTTTTTGAATCTAGAAAAAGTATTTCATACATTAGAAGCAGCGAACATGAAGATTCAGCTAGATAAGTGCGAATTTTTTCAGAAGGAAGTTGAATTTTTAGGATTTATTATTGGCAGATCCGGAATCAAAACTAATCCAAAAAAAGTACAAGCTATAGTTGATCGACCTATTCCCGAAAACCTAAAGGAACTTCGATCCTTTCTCGGAATGTCAGGATATTATCGCCGCTTTATAAGGGATTACTCAAAATTGGCGAAGCCTCTGACATCCCTTTTAAGAGGGGAAGACGGACACGTGTCCAAAAATATGTCCAAGAAAAAACTTATCCAGTTAGATCAAGAGGCCATTGAAGCATTCAACAAATTAAAAAACTCTCTTGTTTCTGAAGAAGTAATTCTTCAATATCCAGACTTCGACAAAAGCTTTCAACTAACAACCAACGCTTCAGACTACGCCATTGGTGCAGTTCTTTCCCAAGACGATAAGCCAATCCAGAACCTTAAGTAAAACGGAAGAAGGTTACGCCACGAACGAAAAAGAAATGCTGGCGATTATCTGGTCCCTCAATTCTTTGAGGAATTTCCTTTACGGATCCCGGAAAGTTAACATTTTTACAGACCACCAACCACTTACCTATGCCCTGAGCAACAAAAATACAAACTCCAAAATGAAACGGTGGAAAGCCATATTGGAGGAGTATAATTATGAACTAAAATATAAACCAGGCAAGGAAAATGTGGTTGCCGACTCCCTTTCAAGGCCTCCTCAAATAACCGGGATTCATTCAGTGACCTCAACCGAACATAGTGCCGATAGCTCAGCGGAAAATCTCATATAATCCGTAGAAACTCCCATAAACGTTTTTCGAAACCAACTTCTACTTAAAATAGGAAATGAAAATAGTTATCAAATTCAAAACCCCTTCGAGAACTACACAAGACACACTTTGATATGACCAGACTACTCAGAAAACGACATCGTTGACATTTTCAAAAGATATCTCAATCCAAACAATATTAACGGTCTTCTGACAGATGAAATGACGACGGGTCGAATACAAGAGATTTATCCTCTACACTTTAGAGACTATCGTATTCGATTCACCCAGAAAATTGTTGAAGACGTACCCAACGAAGTAGAGCAAGAAGAAAAAATTCTAAAGATACATCGTAGAGCCCATCGCAACGCCGAAGAAAACCGAGTTCAGTTGCTAGAAAACTTCTATTTCCCTAAAATGTCCTCAAAAATTAAAGGCCTAGTAAACCGTTGCATAACCTGTAAAGAAAATAAATACGACAAGCACCCTAATAAGCCACATCTGAAACCTACACCCATCCCTAATTATTATCCGGGACACACCATTCATATCGATATCTTTTCCACCGAAAAACAACTTGTCCTAACAGCCGTCGACAAATTCAAAAAATTCGCTCGGACTAGAATTATCCCATCTCGCTCAATCGAAGACATCAAACGACCATTACGAGATATTATATTCTACTTTTGCGTCCCTGAAGCTGTCGTAATAGATAATGAGAAAGCGCTAAATTCAGCCTCAATAACCTCAATGCTAGAAGACGACCTTCAAGTAAAGGTTTTTAAAACACCGCCATACAAAAGTGAAGTGAACGGTCAAGTTGAACGTTTTCATTCCACATTGTCCGAAATCATGAGGTGTCTAAAATCAGACGGACCTGCACGGTCTTTTGAAGAACTCTTGGAACGAGCCGTGAACGAATACAACTTCACCGTCCACTCAACGACAGGTAAGAAACCAATAGAACTATTTTACGGACGAATACCCAGACTAAATCCCGAACAATTCGAAAAGACACGATTGACTAATACTGAAAAACTTAGAACTAAGCAAGAGAAGGATACTAAATACAACAACAAAAAAAAAAAGGAAATCGATCAAAGATTATCAAATAGGACAAACTATTTATGTTAAAAATAATAAACGGCTAGGTTCGAAACTAACAGGCAGATACCGACAAGAAATAGTTAAGGAAAATAAGAACTCTACTGTCATAACTGAATCCGGCAAAGTAGTACACAAAAGTAACATCAGAAATTAAACTTTATCTTTCCAGATGTGCGTTTTGCATTTGCCAGGCAACCGTGCAAATATTGGACTTTTCAAACGCACAAATAGTAACCTTTCACGTTGGACAGACGAAGATACAAGATGGAAACTTTAAACTAATACATGTTATAGATTTAGAAACTTTAAACTAATACATGTTAACTAATACATGTTATAGATTTAGACCAATACGACCAATTCATATCCGCAATAACCCCTATCCTTAAACTTGAATCAATCCAAAACCATACCATATTCCCTTTACTATCACATGAGTTGAAACAGACTAAGAATCTTTTGCATAACTTAAAACCGCGAATAAAAAAACGTTCTTTAAATTTTATCGGTAGCACATGGAAATGGATTGCTGGCAATCCAGGCCATGATGACTTTGTCACGATCAAAGAAAAAGTTACAGAAGTACTAAAAAATAATAACAAGCAGGTTGTCATAAATCTATATATATAAAAATGGATCTTGGTTTGTTCGGATGCTTAAAACTCGAAAACGACTGGACCAAATTGGACACTTCCTTCTGCGGATTTGTTCGTAATTGCTCCGCGAAGGTTTAGGAAAAAAGAGAAATTGAAAAAATTAAGAAAATTGCACGGAAAATTAGAAAATTAAAGTTTGTATGGGGAAATACACTTTGAAAAAAAATTAACTGGATAGAAATCAAGAAGTGACACTTCAAATAAAAAAAAAATATTTTGAATTTTAAAAGCAATTGTTGTTGTCAATTATTTTAATTATTTTCCAAGCAAATTGTTGTTGTCAACAGTTTTGAAGTTTTTTCTTTTTTTTTTTTAAATATAGGTACCTGAAAACTTTGTTCTAATAAATTATAGGTCTGTTCCCTTACTTTCTGGTTCACTTTTGGCAATATGTCACATTTCTCTCTTTGCGAGAGAATATACTCATTGAAATTAAATATAACCAAAAAGAAAAGGAACGCGTTGAACCACAAATTTGAAAAATGTGAATTTTTTCTAGGCGGGAATATTAATTTTCAGTAGAAAAAAACACAAATTTATATTTAAGACCAGGGTTTGAATTGCTTTTATTGCAGAAATTAAAAAGTACAATTCTTTTGCTTCTTAAATCTATTTTAATGCGATACAAGCAATAAATATAAATGAAATTTAATAAAAACTCAGTTACAAACTAGAATTCGAACGATTTGAAAACCATCTGTAAGCAATAAGCAACTAGCCCAAAGAAATTTCTTGGGCTAATATTTGCAGGTTTTTTATGGAGGGGAAATGTTTTGCTCTCTCTTTTTGGTTTTCTTCTGCCCAACTTTTGCGTAAAGGAACGAAGTTTGACTAAATTCCGCGAATGTGTTCGAATGCATTATCGTTAGGGAACAGACCTTATGTTTACAATGTTACATTAAGTAACTTTTTGAAATGAAGTAGATAGGTACTTTGATTATACAAAGATGATATTATGGCCGACGATATTTTGCATCGATTTCGCACTGTGACATCGGATAATGAACTGGAGATGTCAGTTGAAATGCGCAACAAAGCTTTGATTTGACGCATTTAATCGAGAATTGGAGCGAGAAATGGACTTCGAACGAATCGCATTGAGTCAAGCTGTTCGAACAAATGTGCCAATGTTGAATCTATATATATAAAAATGAATCCCTATTTCCCTTGGTCGCGGCATGACGCGTGAACGGCTTCACCGATTTCGCTAATTTTTTTTTGTTGTGTTTGTTATTGTCGGAGAAAAATCTTATGAAAGAAAAAATTAAGAAAATTGCGCGGAAAATTAGAAAATTTAAGAATACTTAACCACCATATTAAATTATATCTAATGTAACCATAGCGCTTTTACAATTCAAACATTTTTGATGTAACCTTATGGCGTTGGCATAACATTGACAGAATGCGTGCTGCAAATATCGTCAACGAGGATGTAAAAAAAATAAATATACATAGTTTAAAATAGATGCTTCGATCGGAGTTATTATATTTATAAAATACTTATAAGCTAATTAATTTATTATTTTTAACAAAAACTGAATTTCTTAGTGCACATCGTCGGAAAATCCTCAACATGTGGCGTTGTAGGCGTATGTCGTTATTCAGGTCAATTAAATTTTCTTTAATAATAATCTTCTTAATTCATACCTATAATTCTTTCGGCATGAAACTCGATGATGATGATATAACTCGATAACCACTGGGTAAATTTTTATGATTCTTCTTTTGTTTTGTTCGTATTGTTGTATTTCAGGTTAAAGCAAACTTAAAAGATAGGATTTTTGACCCGCTATATGGCGTTGTAATCGATCTCCGAAACCACTCACCCGATTTCAATGAAATTTTATAGATTTGTATTCTTCGTTCCCGCTTGAAGGATACGATACTTTTGGACCTGATAGGTGGCGCTGTTGCCGATCGCCGAAACAGCGCTACCAAGTTGATTGAAATTTTGTAGGGAAAATTCAAAGGCAAACATTCTTATTCCGCAGATTTAGCTTATTAAGAACGATTTACCATTCGTGCGACTTCAATTTCCCGTGCGTCTCGCTTTCGCTATGACAAATAATTTATTGCAAGGATAATCGATGGATGTTTGTCAATTTAGTGAAAAAGTGGAAGGTTGGACGACACGTCAAAATCATTGCGGTTTGATTGAAAAAAATCAACATTGCTATTCATCCTTTATTTCTATTGCATTTAATATAACTTTTGAATAAAGAATTTTAATTGGTCGAATTACATAAATTAGCAAGTGCTTGGTGCATGCTCGGAATTTATTAACAAATTAACAAATTTGGGCGAAACGAAGTTTGCCGGGTCAGCTAGTCAGTTATACAATGAGAGAATGAATAATATCACTAAAGTCCAAAACGAAATACAGAAACTATTAAAAGAAGACAATAAATTAAGCTTCGAGGCAATAGCAAATGTACAATACAAAATTAAACTTGTAAGAGAAGAAATAGAAAATATTAATTATGCCGTTCATTGGGCTAGATTAGGCATGATCAATTCATTTATTTTGTCAAAAAAAAAGAAATAGAACTTGCTACAAATATTCTAAGTAATCAACAGTTACCGTATGATACAATAGAAGAAGCTTTAGACTTCTCAGAAATAAAAGTTATAAGCAATAGCTCAACAATGCTCTATATTATAAATTCGTTAACAACATGCGAAACCTATGAAAGCCTTGTAATTAAACCAGTAAAGAAAAATAATATTGTAACAGAAATTTTATTTGAAACAATTCTTAGGAATAACGAAAAGATGTATGGAACAGTAAAAAAATGTAAATGTTATAACTCTTTATCCATTTGTAATTCCAAAGACATTGTCAATATTATAAACGATACATGTATTCCCAGCTTGCTCAACAGTCTCCCAGCCATCTGCAACACCGTCAACAATCAGTATATTCCAACCATAGACGAGATATCAACAGGCAATATATTGCTAAATCAATTTAACGGAACCGTACAAGTAGAACACACTACCCACAGCCTCAATGGAACATTCCTAATAAAATTTCACAATACCACTATTAATATCAATGGACAATCATTCATTTCCCAAGAAGTATCAATGGTTAAGGCACTACTGGCAATACTCCAAGTCAGTCCAAAAGAGAAAAAATACACAGAAATCCTATCTCTCTCTCTATGATGAAAGATCTTTACATCAACAACACAAATAAAATCCAACTATTACAAACAGAGAAAAACACACATCAGGTAACCACCTACTCACTCATCTCCTGTCTCGGAATACTCGCTATAATAGCCACAATCCGTAAGCTTTTACCTAAACAAAATAATACCAAGGTCACTATCCAAATCCCAAAAGAAGAAGCCCATGAAGAACATCCGGACCCAGGAACAATCGCACCACCCAACGTGCTCCAACATCCCGAGATGCCACAGCAAAGATTTAACAACATACCATATTTTTAACGATTGAGGACAATCGCACTTAAGAGGGGAAGACTTAACACCGTCAAACCACCTGCACGCGCGGCGGAAATGCTGACCAAGCGTCTACGGCAATAAAACGAATTTCCAGGTAAATTCACCTGACAAACAGAAATGCAAGCTATGGGAAAATAATATTAAAAGTAATTGGGAATAAAAATGCAAGCTTTGGTAATGAAAGAAAAATTGTTATAAGTTAGTCTTAATCGATTCATTGAACAATAAAGGTCAGAGCAATCTGCTCTGGATATATTTTTTTGTAATTTTCGAGTAGCTTTCTTTTAACTTATATCACCCCGGTAATCAAGGTACGTTTCCCGAATTTCTTCAAAAGTACTCTCGATTTGAGCGTCTTCTTCATCTTCCTCCAGCGCACTAATTAACTTTTCATATATTTCAGACGCCGACTCCATCGTTTGCTCTAAAAGAGCCAAGCGGCCTGACAAATAATTCGCTGTACGTTTAGAACCCTTTTTGGAGTAATTTACGACGTCCTTTTTGAGTTGGTTAAGTACTCGACATAATTTTGTCGGTTTCATATTGATTATACCACTCTTAAATACGTAAATGACACACAAAGTAAAATAAAAATCACTTACTTGTGAAATTTCGATTTTTCCAGATGACAGTCCAAAGTCCACCAGATCGCAGTTGCAGTACAAGTCCAAGTTGCAGTCCAAGTCCAAGTTGCGCACTCGATTTTTCCAAATGGTGATGACGAAATCCTCACGATTAAACAAATCGTAAAATCCCGCGATGGCGAATACACAGCACACAATTTAATTGAATTAATATTGCGAAAAAAAAATCGCAAAACAGTGTTGTTGTAAAAAAAGCAAAAATCCGGCTTGATAGGACCAAATGTTCGGGCGATGAACAAAGGAAAAAGATTTTGCCAACAAAAATGAACTGTATTCCTAAAAACAACTGTTACGTGCGTCCTGTCTGGGTCTGTGCTGGCATGCTGGTCCCGGTCCTTTTGCTCGCCGGAGGGCGTAGGATCTTGACCCAGGCACGTATAAAAAATCATGCCAGGCTATGCGATAGGTAGTCATTCGCGTGCGAGGTATCATCTATACCCTCCCTACCTTGGCTGTCTTACTCGCATCGACAGCCCCTTGATTGGCATCTTCACTCTTCGATTTCCAGCATCATCCCCCCTTAGCTCACGACTTCCTCACCCTCTCATAACCCCTCTTAGTGAAAACTCATTTTATGTACTAAATATAAGTTCATGACATACAATCATTCATTTTATTAAACTCAAATTCTTATTGTTCGTTATCAAATTATTTTACGTTGCTTTCTTATTTAGATTTTAATTCAATAAAGCTACTTTAACTCGAAATCCGTATATATTCTTATATCTATATAACTTCCGCGGATTTGGGCTTCTTTACCGTCTTTTCACTAACACAAACTATTTAAATCACTTAAAAACACAATGGTCCCCGCCCGAAATTGATATTATATGTATATATATTAATTGATAATAATAAAAATATATGTCAAAGACTCACCAACTTTTTTTACTGCAACTGACGATGAAGTGGCCACTGCATCCTGGTCGCTCCTTCGGTGCACTATTCACTTTTAAATCTTATATATATATATGTATATGATATTCATTTTACTTTACCCTATTATTCTACTTTACTTATTGGTATATAATGCCATAGGCTTATATATGGATTTCACTTCAATAAATTTACAATGCAATAAAATAATAAAAAAATCAAAAAAAAATTCAAGCAACTTTCGTTGGCAAAAAATGAAATCAAAAAAAAAACTTCGTGGCAAAAAAAAAGAAGAAAAAATAAGAAAAGTTTTCCGTTGTCACCAGTGGGATATGAACCCTGAGTGGCCGTTGCTGCTAACCGTGGATTTTGTCACCGCTACCGATTGCGCCGTTGGGCTACTGTGCAGTTGGCAGCCAAACGGTTTTTTTGTGGTGGTTGCAGTGTCGGCTACTTTGTTTCCTCACTGGGATATTCTTGGGAACGTTGGTTTAGCTGTTCCTTTCGGATAAATTCCGGGATAATTAGGATTAATCCTTCTTCCAACCCAATTCGGAGTTTGACGGCTAGCGATATTCTGCTACGCCGTCTACTCAGACAATTCTGGGTTTCACGATTCCCTATCCAAAAAATTTATTTCTTTATCACCTGAATCACTACCACATCACTCTCTACATACCCTTTTTACTTCCTTCCTTCCCTTTTTTTCTTCCTTTTTTCTTTTTCCTTGTATAAATTTTCACTTAAATTGTATTCTAATCACTGAATTCTTGTCTTAGAGGTAGAAATTTAAGTTTCGGTTCGAATATCGGTGCACCGTTCGCTATGTGCACACTGAGACTTTCAAATCGCAATTGTACGTTATTTTCGCGTTTCGTACTGTGCCTGCACCGAACAAAGGTATTTCCCCATTTCTTCCAAAGAGTGTTTAAATTTGTTTGCGAGAAACTAACCGCAAACTTTTCTCATCGAGACTCAGTTTCTCTAAGTATAACACTTTCAGGAAGTGTTTGGATTTTTTGGCTATTTTGTTTGTGAACAACCCTGCTGTATCGACAGCTGTTTGACACTCAACCACCTTATCGCAACCTGAAACGTCATTTTTCTACAGATTCGCATGTTTGCTCGGTTCATTTAATTTCTGTGAAATTTAATTTCGTAACACAACGCTTAAATGTTCCGTAGAATAAAACAACCGCTTTCCAAAACGTTATAATACAGAATTGCTTCATTTAAAGTGTCGAATTTAACTTTATATACAAAAATGTTTATTTACAAAAAGAAAATGTTTGACATCTGTCGCAAATTGACATAATTTCCCTCAAGGGAAATTTTGTGGGAGTGGGTGTGTTTAGTGCACCTGCACTTGTTGAAGGTAAGTCGTCAACAACTAGAATTGGGTTGACTATACTTTAGCTTAACCCTCCTCCGGAGACCTTACAGTATGGGAAGCCCTGCTGCAATCGCCCTCCAATTCAGTAAGAGTTGAATGAAATCGTTCTATAGGAGAATTTCCAGTGGAACTCTTAGCGCATGTTGTGTGGAAAATAATGTCGTAAATATTTAAGAAATCCTTAAATATTGTCGACAGAAATTCACTTTCGTTATCTGTAATGATCTTTTTGGGAACACCACGATGTGAGAAAAAGTGTTTCAAGGATTGAATAATATTGATACTATTCCTTGCACTTAATTAGTAGACACTGGAAAATTTACTGAATTTGTCAATTATGGTTCAAAAATTTTCTTTGTGAACGGAATATATATCTATGTGTAAAATATCTAATGGCTTGGATGGTGTTTCAGTGATTTGAAATTTTAATGGTTCCCTATCACGGCCGTATTTGTACTTTTGGCAAATATCAAAGTTGTTTATAAGAAGAGTTATATATGATTTCATATTAAGAAAATGAAAATCCCTTTTGAGGTGTTCAAAAGTTTCCGTAATTCCTCTGTGGTTTGACTTTTGATGATAATCTTTTATTATTTTTTCCTGTTCATCAGTTTCTAATACATCTATTACTTTGCTAGGACACCTAATTAACTTAATCCTAGAATTACTAAAGTACTTTGAATAAACTGTTTGAATAGTTTTAAATGTGCTATCGTCTGTTAATATTGCAGTTAAATTTTTAGGATTTATGTAATCGTTGAAGATACTAATTATAATGTCTTCGTTGCATATTTTTCTATGTTTGATAATATTTCTTTTTTTTTTTAAATAGTATTCTGAATTGGACGTGGGGTTTTAATCTGCTATTACCAATTTCAAGAATTAATTGATTTGAAAAATCGTTTATTGGTCGTTCCGATATTGGAATACCGTCACCAACATTTTCTTGAGCAGAATGAATAGTAGCAATACTACCTAGGTCATCTATATTGTTTTACATAGAGATGCAGTCTAAATGTTCAGAGGAGGTGGTGGTCGCCGTTTCGTTTACATTGAGTTAAATCCTAGAGGCATCAGCATTTGCATTCCGTTTTCCCTTTTTATATGTTACGTAATAATCGAACTCTTCTAATCATAGGCGCCAACGAACCAACTTCGAATTAGGCTCTTTAAGGGAGAATAGCCAAGTAAGGGGTTTGTGATCCGTAACGATTTGGAATGTCCTTCCAAAAAGATATGGCCGGAAATTTTCTTCACTTAGCCTACTAAAAACTGCACCTAAATTCTCCATATGATCTTGAAGTGAGGTTGAATACACAATTATGTCGTCCATGTAGACGAGGCAACTCTTTCCTTGAAGATCCCGCAGCACATTATCCATAACGCGTTGGAATGTGGAGGGAGCATTCTTAAGGCCAAAAGGCATGCGAACGAATTAGTAATGCCCATTGTCAACAGAAAATGCTGTTTTCGGGATGTCCTGGGACTTAACCTCAATCTGATGAAAACCAGAAGCGAGATCTAAAGTCGTAAAATAAACGCTCTTTCCCAGTTTATCTAAAATATCCGTGATGTTCGGTAATGAATACTTATCATCAATTGTTTTTTCATTCAACTTGCGGTAGTCAATGACAAGTCGCCACTTTTGTTTGCCACTGACATCCTTCTTTTTAGGTACAATCCATATTGGGAAAGACCATGGTGAAAAACTATGCCGAATTATTCCCTGACTAAGCATTTCCATAATTTGAGTTTGAATTTATTCTTTATGGATGTATGGGTACCGATATGATTTGGAATGTACTGGTATCTCGTCTCTAGTTTTAATCTCATGTTTTATTTTATGAGAAAGTGTTAAATCTTGACCCTCCTGAAGAAAGACGTTTTCATACTGTTTACACAGTCTGGTTATTGCCTTTTTTTTCTTCATAATTCAGATGATCTATTCTAATTACTTTGTCGATACTAAGACATTTGATCTGGGGATCATAATAAATAGAAAAGTTGTGGAATTCTATATATTCGTTTTTCTTCATGGATTGAGTTATTAATGGCTTTTCAATCACAAAACTAAGTGGAGAATCGGAAGTATTAATTACTTCTACTAGTGAATACCAATTCTGAGATTGGTATACCTCCTCAGGGTCTTATTTAGGTATTTTATTTCAAAATCGCTTACAAAGTAGGACAAGAGTCTTATAAATTTTTGAAAGCCTTTAAATTAATTTAGGATTAATTATTAATTTTAGAATTTGAATTTAATATATTTATTAATCTATTTACATCATTATATATTTATTAAAAAGGAAACGAAATTTAAAAAGAGAAAACAAGCAATAACGAAAAAATAAAAAAAAATAAAAAATAAAATTAATAAATAAATAGAAATAATCAATGATTTGCCAAATAGTTGAAAAGTAAACATTTAAATCTTCTTGTGCTCTTTACACTTCTCATACTTATGGGCAGGGAGTTCCAAAGGCGAATAACATGGACGAAAAATTGACGCTCAGTAACAAGAAAATTGTGACGAGGTAATATAAGAGCAAAAGACCTTGTTGAGTGAGGGAAGTTCAGCTTACAGTGTAAATAATCAGGCTGTTTTGTTTGAATGATTTCATGTAGATAGCTAAGTGAGCGAAAATTTAATAAATTGTCAAGACTACAGCCAGAAATGCGAACAGCAAAAGAGGAAACGTGGTCATAGCGGCGTAGATTATAGACATAACGGGCAATGTTGTTATATGCGACATTTAATTTGCGGTTAGTGGCAGAGTCCAAGTTGCAAAAAATTTCACATCCATATAACATAATGGGTAGTAGAAGCGTTTTGGCAAGAAGAAGTTTGGTTTTTGTTGGAATGAAACTTCGAGTGACTTGGAGAACACGGAGACTACCATATACTTTACCAATTACTTTAATTAGGTGGTCGTTCCATGTGAGGGAACGATTGAAAACCATTCCAAGGTTTCTAGCACTGCTAACAGTACCTCCTCAGGTATGATTAGATTCTCCTTAATTAAAATAGGCTTAATATAAATACTACCAAACTCAGTATCAACAGGTAAATTATATATTATTTTGCTTAAGCCTGGAACTGTGTATGTTTTTGACATTAAATTTGGCTTATAGCTTAATCCTAGCTCAACATTATTGATTTCTATGTACGATTTTTGTATATCTATTCTCATACCAAGCTCCTTCATAATGTCTATACCGATTAAACCGTCAAAATAAGAGTGAAATTTAAACAAAATAAATACTAATTCTTTCTTTGTATTGAATTCTTTTAATCCCTTTAAACGTATCTGCTTATTATTAACTAAATGAGAATTGAAGATTGACTTTATTTCAATAGGATCAATTAATTCAATGTTTTCACTACCAACAATGTCTGGATTAACAAATGACCTATTATTTCCTGTATCTATGAGGAACTTTAGCTTACGATTAAAACAGTTAATGATAATATACGGCAGCAAATAAGAATTGTAGTTATTTAGGTTAATGAAACCTATTGGTTCTCCAAGGCTCGTAAACCAAAATTTCGATCATTTACTTCACTCTCAGACGATGAAGTTTGATGAAGTTGGTATGTTCAAGCTATGAATATTATTTTGTGGATTTTGGAGGATATTACTTTGATCTGTTGCTCTGAAATTGTTGCCTTCTATGTTAAAAAAAACTGTTGTCCATGACTTAATGGTTTGTTGTTATAAAAATGTTTATTGCGGCTATTGATAGTATTTGCACTTAAGGTGTCCATAGGCTCTGGAGGAGGATACCTATTTCTATTTGAACCAGATGGCTGTACTGAGTTATTTCGATTCGGCCTAAAGGATGTTTGTGGATTAATGTAAATTGGTCTATTAGAAGGTTGACCATGTAAATTGTTTTAAAGTGTCTGTACGGTAGTTGTTGTGTATTGAAAGTTTGTCTATACGAAGGTTGTGTGGGTGATGATTGTTGTAAATTGGTTGTGGGGGTTGAAGGGGTTGTGGAGGTTGAAAAAAATTTGGTTGTGGGTTATAATTTGATTGAGAATGTGGTTGCGGTTGATAAATTTGGGGTTGGGTATTGTAACGTGTTTGATAAGCTGAGAAATAAGACACATTTTGTTCCCTTAGGCATAAATTAAGAGCT
Organism: Cheilosia urbana; assembly: GCA_946477585.1. Taxonomy (NCBI): domain Eukaryota; kingdom Metazoa; phylum Arthropoda; class Insecta; order Diptera; family Syrphidae; genus Cheilosia; species Cheilosia urbana. Next base: position 68,421,427 of record OX297853.1, on the reverse strand, counting down.
TCTGCTAATTTATTTGGTCTCATGGCTCTTATAGTGGAACCCAATGGTTCTCTTAGACCCGATAAGAAGGTGTTTAAGCACATTTCCTCATACAGAATCTGTTTCGCTTTAATGACACTAGCCTCTTTCTCATGTACCATAATGTGATTTATCATAGTCGAAAGAACCTCCGCTACCTCGGAGTAAAACTTTTCTATGGTGCAGTTATTTTGCCTTAACTGATGTAAATCTCGAATTAGGCTAGTCTCATTCCGCTTGTCAGAATAATGAATTATTAAATTTGCCTTTACTACATCCCAATCTAATGTTGTCCCATACATATTTAGGACCTCATTAGCCTGACCTACTATTTTATTTCTCACTGCTCGTAAAATTGTTTTTGTGCAGCTAGCATCCTTAATTTCAGACATGAGACTGAAAATTTCCTCAACGTTGCTTATAAAATCATATAACAACCGTGGATTGCCGTCAAAAGTAGGTAAGTCTTTCACAATGTCAGGAACTCGAAGTGAGTTCAAAATGTCAATTAAATTCTGAGTAGGTTCCATTTTTTTCAAACCGCTCAACACTACTGAACTCTCAATTGATTTATTTATTTCGATAAACGGTTTTATTTCCTTTTCAAAAAATAATATTCCGTTAACTTGTTGGTAATTTTCACTGGAATCCACGATATTTGCAAAATTTAAATTTCTAGAAATATCCGAGGAATTTAGTTTAACTAAATCTAACTCTTCGTCACTACGTGCTAAACTTTATGGGTAACTTTCCCTAACTTTCGTTTTCTTGGATATAAGGGGATTGAGAGGCATAAGAAAAAGTGATAAATACAAAAATCAATATTGAACTCACCGAGAAAAATAATTTGCCAAAACAACTCAACCAATGTCCGGGTTCTTATATGCTGGTAGAAGTAGGTCCTTTCGTGAAGCTGAAGGATTGAAATCCACCACATTCAGTAATTCAATGATGTGTGCTTCGTGTTAAATCCACAGTCACTCACTTTTTATAATTATTTTTGTTGTTATTGATATGGTGGTTGGGTGTTGAATGAATAGGGTAGACACTGATTGGCGTCAACTTGGCGATGCCCAGTTGTTGAATCTGTTCAGATACACCAATTTCGCTTATTTTACCTCCAAGTGTTCACCACCGGGTACTGGTCTATGTCCATCCGGGATTGACTTGCTGAGCTTATAAGTGCGAGTGTTGAACACGTAGAAAATAGCAACACTGAGAGATGGTGGCGGAAGAGCCCTTAATGGTTCAACGGCAGCTCTCAACTCCCCGCAGCGGGTTACTGACTCCGGATTTTCCGGCCCCTTTTGCCCAAGGGGTCGCAGAAAGGGCCTGGTCCTCCAGGTTGGGGGTGTGCGTGGGGTTAACTACCCTACCACGGAAAACCAAACATGTTGCGAAGCAACCAATAGACTCGGATAAGGACGGATTCACTGTTGACGACCCTGCAAAACGAAAAAGGACAATGACGTTCGGATCTGCACGTGGAATGTTCGAACTCTGAACAGACCGCGTGCAGCCGAACAACTAGCGGAGGCCCTAGACTGCTACAAAGCAGGTATCACCGCCATCCAGGAAGTGCGGTGGGATGGGCCGGGCAAAAGAAGGATGAAAAACTGTGACATTTACTACGGTGACTGCTATAGGGAACAAAAGCAGCGTCTATTTGGATGCGGATTTGTTGTAAGCGGCAGACTTAGGCAAAAAGTCTTGAGCTTTCGACATGTAAGTGAACGCCTCACAACGATCCGCATAAAGGCTAAATTCGCCAACATCAGCCTAATATGCGCTCACGCCCCCACAGAAGAAAAAGACGATGCTACCAAAGAGTGTTTCTACGAGCTCCTCGACAAAACATATGAGCAATGTCCTAAGCATGACGTTAAAATCGTCTTGGGTGATTTTAACGCCAAAATAGGAAAGGAGGACATCTTTGGTAGCACAATCGGAAAACACAGCCTACACGACACCACGTCTGGAAACGGACTTAGGCTGATTGATTTTGGCTGTGGGACGTAATGTTACCATAGCTAGTTCACGGTTTCCTCACCTCAATATACACAAAGGAACATGGCGGTCACCTGATCATCAAACCGTCAACCAAATTGATCACGTTGCGATCGACGCAAGGCACTCCTCCAGTATTCTAGATGTCCGAACTTTCCGAGCGGCCAACATAGACTCGGACCACTACCTTGTTGTAGCCAAGGTACGGATGCGGATATCCAAGACGCCACAACAACGAGAAAGTACTGTGAGGAGATTTAACGTTGGACGACTACAAATGTAACAAACCGCCAGAACCTATGCCGATCGCGTATCCCTCAACCTCTCGAGAAGTCCTATGCTGCCAACATCAAGTGCCGAAGACCAGTGGCGCCGATGCCAAGAAGTCATCAAAAACGCCGCAACTGATGTGCTCGGTTTCACCAGCCCACCCCCACGAAACCCCTGGTTTGACGAAGAGTGCCGGCAAGCACATGCAGCAAAACAAAGTGCCTACGAAGCGTCGCTGCATAGAAGGACGAGAGCAGCTCGTCAGCTCTACGAGCAAAAAGGAGGGAAGAACATCGGCTTCTCCGGAGAAAAAAGAGAGAGCATGAGAAGCGCGCGATCGAGGATATAGAGAGGTGTTACTCCAGGAACAATGCTCGGAAGTTTTACCAAAAGGTAAAAAGAACGTGTCATGCCAACAAGACCCGAACGGAGACCTGTAGAGACGAACAAGGAAACCTTGTAGTAGAGTCACAGTCGGTGCTGAGGACATGGAAAAACCATTTCTGCAGACTGCTAAACGGCGAAGACGACACAAATTCCGCTGTCAGGCAGAACGAGCCATTCAACCTGGACGATGAAAGTCAAGATATCCGTCCACCTGACCAAAATGAAGTGAGGATAGCAATATCTAAGTCCAACAAGGCTGCTGGACCGGACGGCTTAACTGCCGTGCTGTTTAAGGCAGCGGGAGATGACCTGGTAGAGAGCATACACCAACTCGTCTCCAAGATTTGGTCAGACGAAAGTATGCCTGATGAATGGAACCTCAGCATCGTTTGCCCGATCCACAAGAAGGGAGACTCTCTAAACTGCGCCAACTATAGAGGCATCAGTCTCCTGAACACTGCGTATAAGATCATGTCTGCTGTACTTTGTGAACGCCTGAAACCATTCGTCAACGATCTGATAGGTCCCTATCAGTGCGGTTTTAGGCTCGGTAAGTCGACGACCGATCAAATATTCACACTACGGCAGATCCTGGAGAAAACCCAAGAAGTCCAGATCGATACTCACCATCTTTTTATCGATTTTAAGGCCGCATATGACAGCATTTATAGAGACGAGCTATACAGAGCCATGTCTAGTTTTGGCATCCCTGCCAAACTTGTCAGATTGTGCAGAATAACGATGGAGAAAGCTCGCTGCTCCGTAAAGGTCGAAAACAATCTCACCGAGACCTTTGATGTCAAAAAAGGATTTAGACAAGGTGACGCGCTGTCATGTTACTTCTTCAACATCATTCTTGAGAAAATTGTACGAAACTCACAAGCCAACACAAGAGGCACAATTTTTCATAATTCTGTGCAACTGCTTGCATACGCTGACGACATTGACATTGTTGGGAGAACACAGCGAGCTGTCACTGGTGCGTTTGCAACTATTAGTACAGAAGCGGCAAAAATGGGTTAAATGGTGAATGAGGGTAAAACAAAATATATGCTGTCAACAAGAAGGGACAAACAACATCGAAGAATCGGACAGAACGTCACGATAGACAGCTATAACTTTGAGGTAGTTAGGGACTTGTTCTACCTCGGCTCCGCTATAAATTCTGATAATGACATCACATCAGAAATCAAGCGAATAATCACACTTGCCAACCGCTGTTTCTTTGGCCTAAGACGGCAATTGATTAGTAAGGCCTTGTCAAGAAGCACTAAGGAGATTCTATATAAGACTCTCATCATCCCTGTCCTGCTCTATGGCGCAGAAGCATGGACCCTAGCAAAAACGGATGAGGATCTTCTTGGTCGCTTCGAACGCAAAATTCTTCGAGTGATTTTTGGTCCCGTTTGCGTTGACGGGATTTGGAGGAGAAGATTTAACAGCGAACTCTACGAGCTGTACAGCGACATCGACCTGGTCAGAAAAGTACGCATTAGTCGTCTAAGATGGTTAGGACATGTAGAGCGAATGGACAACCAACGCTTCGGCCCGGAGAGTCTTCGATTCCAAACCGGAGGGACAACGCAGTAGTGGAAGACCTCGAATTAGGTGGCGCGCTCAAGTGGAAGGGGACCTCAACCAACTTGGTGTGCGCAACTGGAGGCAGTTAGCCAAAGATCGCGCTAACTGGAGGGGCGTATTGGTTGAGGCCCAGGTCAACCCCGGACTGTAGCGCCACCTTAAGTAAGTAAGTTATTGATTCTGTTTTTTTTTTTTTTTTATGAACTATTCTATTTGCATCTATTTTGATTCTTTTCACTTATTTTTTTGATTTCTTATGTTTCACTTTGGATTTAGTATCCTACCGACTGCGCCAGTTACGTATTTTAGAAATAAAACACTAAGATTAACTATTGCGTCCGTTTATTGTTACGTCTTATATTCTGCTGACTCTTAACTCAAAACTAAATTACAAATATCACCTACAATAAAAAAAAGAGTTAGCGGTTCTTATTATGCCGCTTGCAATTTCTTGTTGTGCTTTGCTTCTTCTTCTTCTTCTACTTTTTATTTTGGCGTTGACAACCAAACCCAAGCCAAGCCGAACTTGTCTAGCTGATGACCTGATGTCGCCGTTACGTGCTCTATGTTGTTGGCAAGCAGCGTTTTGGTACATCATAAGTACGTTGGCGATGGATTCAACTATGATGATGATGCTGATGGTGTTGCTATGCACGTAACTCCTCCCCTCTTAGTATGGCCATGTGCGGCAAAATCTACCACCTAAAAGTTGGTTGTAGCGGGCTCGATCGGTATACAAGCAATATATTTGATACAAATCCGTTAAAATAATAAAATAAATAGTTGGCGCAACAGGTCCGGAGGGACCCATTCGTTTTGTGTGAGTTTCTCATTTTTGGAACGAATGGAAGGGATCTACAGTTTTATGCCGACTCCAAACGGCTAATTGAGAAGCTCTTTCAAGACATTTATACTCTCGGATGTTTGTCAGACGTTCGCGAGAGGTAGCGCAGCGGAAAAAAACCCTAAGTCGGAATTGGGTTTTTGCGGGATTCGAACCTGGGACCCCCGCATAGCAGTCCAACACACTAACCACTAAGCTACTGCGACTACAAATCCGTTAGTTCGATTTATATGTGATGACTGTATTATGTACATTACAAACGTTGATTCGGTGCTACAAAAAGTGCAAAATATTGTGGAAAAAAACGGAAACATTTTAAAAGAATATAAACGTGAATTCGAATTGTCGTTGGAAAAAAATGAACATGAAATAAAAAGCTTGCTAGAAGCTATTGAAGTAGAATATGCGAAAAAGTTGAGGGCGATGCAATTTGCCCAAGACACTTGTGTTAAAAGTGTCAACGAAGTAAACAAAATTGGAGAATATTGTGAACTATTTAGAAAACAGAGTGAACAAATTTCGGAGGACATAAAAAAAACATCTTGTGATAATCAACTTTTAGTAAATAAAGTGAAAGATATGGAAAAAGTCAGAGTGGAATAAATTAAATCTAAAGGCAAAACAAATGTGTGTGTAAACAAAAATAATGACATCGGCGATCGTCAACAAAAGCCTACATATGCAGAAGCAGTGAAGGAAAAAAGTGACGTAATTATTGTCAAACCTCGTCAGAACCAGGACAACAAAAAAACAAAATCGGACATCCAAAGTAATATAAATCCCACTTCGATGGCACTTAAAATCGATGAAGTTAAAAATGTTCAAAATGGTGCGGTGTTGATAAAAGGTAATAAAAAATCGATCAACGTTATTGAGAAAGAAATAACAACAAAGCTCAGTGACCAATACGAAATTAAATCCCTACCACAAAGAAAGCCACAGCTTCTAGTAGTTGGAATGAGAGAAAAGTTAACAGAAAATGAAATAGTACAATCATTACAATCGCAAAATGAAATGAGTGATGTAAATATTAAATGTGTTCTTGTGTATATGTCTCCTAAGTGGAAAAACTTTAACGCCATAATAGAAGTTGATAGTGTTACCAATGCCAAAATTAAAGAAAGTGGAACATTAAATATTGGTTGGGATAAATGTCGTGTTTTTCAGTATATAAATATTTCAAGATGGTTTAACTGTTGCGGCTTTTACCATTCGGCGAAAAATTGTTCTAAAGAAAAAACTTGTAGTAGATGTGCGGGAAATCATGATATAAAAAATTGCAGTAGCGATAGTGTAAAGTGTATTAATTGCTGTAATGCGAATATAGATCTACACTTAAATCTTGATAGTAATCATGCAGCAAATGATACTAAATGTCCAGTTTTCGCGCGAAAACTTAAAATTGCGGAAGATCGCTTAGAATGTTAGCAACTAACTGCGTTACGGTGTATATATTTAAACGTACAAGGTCTCTCAAGTAACTTTAGTGAAATACAGCGCATGGTCGAAAAAGATAATGTGGATCTCATTGCCCTTTCAGAGTCACATATAACAAAACAATTTATAAAAGATCGCTTCAATGAAATACAATTGGATGGTTATCGCTTATTAAATAGTGAAAGTGAATCCAGACACACTGGTGGTGTGGCATTGTATGTCAAAAACGGAATTAAGTGTTCAGATGTTAAGAAAATTATCGTGTATATGAAGCTTTGGTGTTTGATTGTTAAAGTGCAATATGATAACAATTCTGTGATAGATGTTTGTGTAATGTACAGGGCTCACTCCCTTCCGAAAAGAGAGTTCTGCATGGAGCTTGAGGAAGTAATTGAAGTGATGCATCAGCGAAATTGTAGGTTTATTTTAGTTGGTGACCTTAATATCGACTGGCTGGATTACTCCGATACATACCGGCGACGACTTGCATCTGTTTTTAATGATACCAACATTTTGATGATAATATCGGAACCCACCAGAATAACACAGAATTCTAAAACGCTTATTGATTATGTCTTGACCAACAGTTCGTAGTCGGTAAGCGCATGTGTTGTCCAAAATTTAAATGTTACTGACCATGAAACGTTAGAAATTATAATTAAATGTACAAACAAAAAAATAAAAAGCAAAAAGGAAATCAAATACTGCAAGTATGAAAAAAATATTTTTATATCACAATTGAGACTAAATCCATTATTTATTATTATTATGACCTCTTAGTATAAATGCTCTTAGTGAAGGCTTTGCTGTAGAACTTAAGAGAGTAATAACATCAATGACGAAAACAAATTTCATACCCTTCCAAAACGCGGAATGGTTTAACCTAGATCTCCAAGGTGCAAAAACATTAAAAATTAATTTACATAGAAAGGCTTTAATAACAAATAGTATTATTGATTGGACCAACTATCGTCATTCTAGAAACATTTATAAGCATAAGATAAAGACTGCAAAGTCGGTATTTATAAAAAGGAAAATTGACAACGCTAATACCCAAAAAGATATGTGGAGACTGTTAAAAAAATATGTTTTAAACAAGAGCAAAGACAATATAACCGAAGTGCAATTTAATAATGGTGTCAATATAAGTGATAGTGCAATATTATGTGAAAATTTCAACCACTTTTTCGTTCAAAGCATAATCAGTCTGAATCAATCTGTGATATTTTTAGAATACGTAAATTTAATTGAAGAGTGCAATATAGACTTTAAGTTCCGTGCAATAGATGTTTATGACATAATTAGTGCAATAAAATGTATCAACAAAAAGAATGACTTTAATCTTATGAAACTTGGTATGATAAACGATGCTATCGGTGTTATTGGTCCTGTCCTTGTCCGCATTAGGCGTTTTTCTTTTTTAGTTCAGAGCACAACCTGAACTGTTATACAAAAAGTTTGTGTTTCTTTTTTAGCTCAGATGCATCAGAGCTCGAATTTGTGTTTCTTTTTTCGTTCAGAGCGTGATCAGAGCGCGCTCTATGATCTCAGAATTAATTGACTGAGCAGGCTGAGTAAAATGCTGATTACACATATACATTCACACTTCCAGTCCTATTTGAGAGAAAAGAAAAACAGGAAAAACAGAAAATCATCAGAACGATCTGAGCACGCTCAGTTCAGAGCGCGCTCATATAGCTCGAGCTCAGTTCAGTGCTCAGCTCTGAACTAAAAAAGAAAAACGCCTATTATAAATACATCCTTAATTACTGGAATATTTCCAGAATCCTGGAAAGAATCGTTGATAGTACCAAATAAAAAAATTAGTGAAGCTAAATCCTGCCAAGAGTACCGCCCGATAAATATGATGCCCATTTACGAAAAAATAATAGAAAAAATAGTCCAAGTGCAATTAAAAGAACATCTGTCAAATCAAAATATTTTAACGGTATTCTAATCTGGCTTTAGAGAAGATCATTCCTGTGAGACGTGTGTCAATTATGTGTTTAGTGACTGGAAAGAAAACGTGGATAAGAAAAATACGGTTGTCGCAGTATTCCTTGACCTTAGGCGTGCCTTTGAAACGGTAGATCAGGAAATATTGCTAAAGAAACTAGCAAAATTGGGTATCAAATCCACGGAACTAAACTGGTTTAGATCGTTTATTACTGGGCGGTCGCAACGAACTAAAGTGAACGACAATATATCGTCCCCGATATCTGTGAATATTGGACTACCGCAAGGAACAATCCTCGGAGTTATTCTGTTTTTGTTGTATGTGAATGATATGGTGAAAGTCGTGGTGCACTCAAAGCTGATACTTTTTGCGGATGACGGTCTGTTGTATACTTGTGGGAGTGACTTAGATACGTGTATAGAACATATAAACAGTGACTTAAAAAATATAAGCGAGTGGTTAAAAATGAACAGGCTTATCTTAAATACTGAAAAAACCAAGTGTATCGTAATAAATAATTCTTTGTCCCACGTACCCCCTAATGTCTTCGTCGAGAACGTGCAAATTGAATGTGTTGAAAAAGTAAAGTACCTTGGCATCATACTGGACAATAAATTAACCCTTTGTGAGCATATTGAGTATCTATGTAAAAAAATAGCAACAAAAATTGGTGTCCTAAGAAGAATACGAAAAAACATTTCTATGAATTGTGCCATTAAAGTGTATAATGTGATCATCAAACCACATTTTGAGTACTGTGGTAGCGTTTTATTTGTTTGTCCACAGTACCTAAAAAACAGACTTCAAGTTTTGCAAAACAAGGCAATGCGGATAGTGTTAAAAAAAGATAGATACACCCCAATTATACCCATGCTAAATACCCTAAACTGGTTAAGTGTAAGTCAGCAACTTTTTGTGAACGCTATGTGTTTTATTCACAAAATAAAAAACGGGACGTGTCCAGTTTACCTTAGAGAAAATGTTTCAATGAGTGTCAACTCAGCTTACAACCTAAGGAGTGCTGGAGACTTTAGAATCCAAAGAGCGAGAACCACTAGAGGTCAACGAACAATCAACTATACTGGGCTTCAAAAATTTAATAATCTTCCATCAGAAATTAAGAATGAATCTAACTTCTTTGTATTTAAAAGAAAAATTAATGAATATGTAAGAAGGAATATAATAGATTGAGTTTAAAAAGATAATGAAACTAACAGATAGTTTAAAAACGATACTATTGTAAAATATACATTGTACAAAAAAATGGCTTTTAAAAGCTAAATAAATAAATATCATTCATCATCATTCATTGGCCTGAATGAACTGAAGGCCATTTGAACCTTTGGTGAATTGGTGATAATACAGCGTATGTGCGTGTGTTGTTATTTTTAGCTCAATTACCCACCTCGATCTATTCAACACCGATAAATGCACTGACCGCTTTTTTTTTTTTTTTTAGAGGCGAATTTGGATAAAATGTAATATTGAAGGATAAGGGAAAAAGGAAACGAAAGCTTGCTATCTTAAGAACAACATAATAACTATAAAGATAATTAAAAATTCATAACTTAAAAAGATTAGGAAATAAAACCATTATTGATATAAGTTTATACCTTAATATTATTATTTTTAGAGTTAAATTTCAGGAATTGATTAGTTTATTCAAATAATTCTACCAGAACAACGTTTATTATTATATAACCCTCAGGCGACAATTCACGGCACCCGTTTGATTCTAAGAATAATTAATATCAGGAATTATTTCCTCTGACTTGAGAGTCAGTAAATTTACGTCTCTTCTTAATTTTTTGTTTATGTACCTTACGTCTATTAGTGTCTACTGTGATTTTTTTATTATTGATAATAGCATGTTCAATATATCTAGGAGCTAATTTGTTTCTCCTGTCATCTAGTTTATTAACTATTTCATTTGAATGAAAATCAGGAGGATCCTTGCGCTTTTCGTTAAGTCTATTTATTTTATTCTGCTTATGTGCTAAACTACGATCGTATATTAATTTACATAAAGTCTCGTATTTCTGAATGTGTTCTCGTATGTATTGTTGTTCAGTTTTTAGATTAGGTTTGGACGGAAACGGGGTATTTGTGTGGTAATGGCCAGATATTAACTCAAATGGTGTCAGTTTTGTCGTCGAATGAATCGAATTGTTGTAGGTGATTACAGCTTCATCAACTATTTCACCTATTGGCTTATTCTTATTATGATTGTGTAGTATTCGAACCAATTCAGTAAGAGTTGAATGAAATCGTTCGATAGGAGAATTTCCAGTGGAACTCTTAGCTTATGTTGTGTGGAAAATAATGTCGTAAATATTTAAGAAATCCTTAAATATTGCCGACAGAAATTCACTTCCGTTATCTGTAATGATCTTTTTGGGATCACCATGATGTGAGAAAAAGTGTTTCAAGGATTGAATAATATTGATACTATTCCTTGCACTTAATCGGCCCTAGTGAGGTATCCGTCGGAACGGAAAATTCTCCGATTTTATACGATTCGGAAGATTTTTGCTGCGAGGTATACTTCGGAACAACTGTTCGGAGATTCGTTCCGACATTTTGTAACGCATATCTGCGAATTACGTTGAAGTGCGATGAAGTGCATTTTTTTGTTAAATTTTTGACAGCTAGGTTCCGATATCCTCCGACAGAAATTGGTGGCGAAATTTGTTTACGATTTGGAGTGCGGTGCGGTGGGCAATCGCAATAGTTTATTTCTCTTCCGAAATCGGACACCTCGAATAGAATTTGAGCCTCCGAAAAAGTGTGCGTTGCGGAGAATTTTCCGTTCCGACGGATACCTCGCTAGGGCCGAATAAGTAGACACTGGAAAATTTACTGAATTTGTCAATTATGGTTAAAAAATTTCGTTGTGAACGGAATATATATCTATGTGTAAAATATCTAATGGCTTGGATGGTGTTTCAGTGATTTGAAATTTTAATGGTTCCCTATCACGGCCGTATTTGTACTTTTGGCAAATATCACAGTTGTTTATAAGAAGAGTTATATATGATTTCATATTAGGAAAATAAAAATCCCTTTTGAGGTGTTTAAAAGTTTCCGTAATTCCTCTGTGGTTTGATTTTTGATGATAATCTTTTATTATTTTTTCCTGTTCATCAGTTTCTAATACATCTATTACTTTGCTAGTACACCTAATTAACTTAATCCTGGAATTACTAAAGTACTTTGAATAAACTATTTGAATAGTTCTAAATGTGCTATCGTCTGTTAATATTGCAGTTAAATTTTTAGGATTTATGTAATCGTTAAAGATACTAATTATAATGTCTTCGTTGCATATTTTTCTATGTTTGATAATATATTTTTTTTTCTTTTTAAATAGTATTCTGAATTGGACGTGGGGTTTTAATCTGCTATTACCAATTTCAAGAATTAATTGATTTGAAAAATCGTTTATTGGTCGTTCCGATATTGGAACACCGTCACTAACATTTTCTTGAGCAGAATGAATAGTAGAAATACTACCTGGGTCATCTATATTGTTTTGCATAGAGATGCAGTCTAAATGTTCAGAGGAAGTGGTGGTTGCCGTTTCGTTTACATTGAGTTCAATCCTAGATAAGGCATCAGCATTTGCATTCCGTTTTCCCTTTTTATATGTTACGTAATAATCGAACTCTTCTAATCATAGGCGCCAACGAACCAACTTCGAATTAGGCTCTTTAAGGGAGAATAGCCGAGTAAGGCGTTTGTGATCCGTAACGATTTGGAATGTCCTTCCAAAAAGATATGGCCGGAAATACTTGGTTGCCCACACAACCGCTAAAAGCTCTTTCTCGATTGTGCTATAATTTTGTTCGGACTTTGATAATGTACGAATTGCGTAGCAAATTGGTTTATCTGACCCTATTTCTCCCTGCGATAGCACAGCGCATATTGCAACATTACTCGCATCCGTAGTAACGTTGAATGGCTTAGAGAAATCTGGATATTGCAGAATAGGTTCATTGCATAAAAGGTTTTTACAAGTCTCAAAACAGCTAATATACCTTGAATCCATGTTTATACCTTTATTTTTGCGAAGACACTCTGTCATTGGCTTCGTTAAGTTAGCGAAGCCCCTGATAAATTTGCGATAGTACCCTAATAGGCCAAGAAATGATTTAATCTGTTTTTTCGTTTTAGGTATGGGAAAGTTTGTAATGGCATTAATCTTTTCAGGGTTTGGTTTTACTCCCTCGGCTGTTACTAAGTGTCCTAAAAATGATACCTCTTTTTGAAGGAATTGTGATTTTTTATACCTGAACTTTTAAATTTGCTTCACTTAGTCTACTACAAACTGCACTTAAGTTCTCCATATGCTCCTGAAGTGAGGTTGAATGCACAATTATGTCGTCCATGTAGACGAGGCAACTCTTTCCTTGAAGATCCCGCAGCACATTATCAATAACGCGTTGGAATGTGGAGGGAGCATTCTTAAGGCCAAAAGGCATGCGAACGAATTCGTAATGCCCATTGTCAACAGAAAATGCTGTTTTCGGGATGTCCTGGGACTTAACCTCAATCTGATGAAAACCAGAAGCGAGATCTAGGGTCGTAAAATAAACGCTCTTTCCCAGTTTATCTAAAATATCCGTGATGTTCGGTAATGGATACTTATCATCAATTGTTTTTTCATTCAACTTGCGGTAGTCAATGACAAGTCGCCACTTTTGTTTGCCACTGACATCCTTCTTTTTAGGTACAATCCATATTGGGAAAGACCATGGTGAAAAACTATGCCGAATTATTCCCTGACTAAGCATTTCCATAATTTGAGTTTGAATTTATTCTTTATGGATGTATGGGTACCGATATGATTTGGAATGTACTGGTATCTCGTCTCCAGTTTTAGTCTCATGTTTTATTTTATGAGAAAGTGTTAAATCTTGACCCTCCTGAAGAAAGACGTTTTCATACTGTTTACACAGTCTGGTTATTGCCTTTTTTTCTTCATAATTCAGATGATCTATTCTAATTACTTTGTCGATACTAAGACATTTGATCTGGGGATCATAATAAATAGAAAAGTTGTGGAATTCTATATATTCGTTTTTCTTCATGGATTGAGTTATTAATGGCTTTTCAATCACAAAACTAAGTGGAGAATCGGAAGTATTAATTACTTCTACTAGTGAATACCAATTCTGAGATTGGTAAACCTCCTCAGGTATGATTAGATTTTCCTTAATTAAAATAGGCTTTCCTGATTTTAACTTTTCAGTCGCGTTTCTTTTGACAACAGAGGTCGAGGGCTTTTCTGTTGTCTCTGTTTCTCTGACATTATTACGCTCTTGAACCGGAGGTTTCATATTGCCTACTACCTCCTGGGCGGTAACTACCTAATAGGCGGTAGTCTAGTACGTCCTGGGCGGTGGACTCACAGATGCAGTACAAAGAGCAGAAGACTTGGCAGAAAGGCAGCATGGTTTCAGGAAAGGTCGGTCTACGGTCGGAGCTATTGAAGAAGTGGTGAAGGCTGCCCAAACCGCCGAAGAGGGAAGCCAGCGTTCTAGGAAGATCGTTTTGCTGGCAACCCTGGACGTAAGAAATGCATGCAATTCAGCTAGGTGGAGCGATATACAGATAGTGGCTTATCTTTTAAATATGGTTCTTTAGTCATTGAGGAAAACGGCGATAAAGATTTTGACCAAAATACGTAGTTAGAGCAAAATATATTTTTAAAAATAATGGATCGAATCACCGAAAACGCTAATTTTAAAAATAGCTTATATCTCGAAAACCTCAATTTTGATTTCGATAAAACTCTAAAAACCAAGTAATGCTTACATCCCGAACAATAACTTATTAAAAAAACTTAACTGTTTTGTCTGTGTAATTTTACAAAAACCTCTTTAACGATTTTGGTCAAAATACATACTAAAGATAGTATAAGTATTCTTAATAATATCCCGTACTTAGTTTTTCTAAAAAATTAGAATAAATAATTTTTTTAATTATTTCTCAAAAATGACTACCCGAAAGCCGATCTGTGTTCATATATTTTTTTAAAACTCCACACTTCCATTAAAAATGCAATAGCAGCAAGGAAAAACTTAATTTTTACAAATATTACCCACTTCTTCTTTATTTTCCAACCATTTGGAATTATAACGAGGGTTTTCAGCCGGGGTAGGCTGAGCGGGGATGTCCGGGTCCAAAAGCGGAAAAACTAAAAGCGAAAGGGGAAAGTGAAATAAAACCCACGATTCAATTAAATTCCAGTCTTTATTTATTGAATAATACTCCTAACTAAATTACACTCTGTGGTGCTGATACGCGCGGCTGTGCTCTGATGACTGACCCCGGTCTAAGGTGGCTCTGCCTTTTATAGTTGTTCTTCCTGTCGCTGTGGCTGCTGCTTCTGTCGTCGCCATCTGCTGCTGTTGTTGTTGATTTGTTGCTGTTGATTGTTGTTGTTGTTGTTGACTTCTGTGGGGCATGCTAATGATATTATTAGTTCGTCTACTTCTACCGCTATCACTACCACTACTACTACCACTGTCACTACCGAGGGACGGTTACCTGGGCCGCAATAAACTGCGCACCCTGTGTCCCCATTTGCCCACTCTTGCTACCGAGTCCGATGATTACCACCAGAGCGCTTCTGCTCCACACACGTAGCTGGATCCAGCTTCCGTGCGTATGGTCCGGTGGCCACCACTCGACTGACCTGCTGGCTGTCGATTTGATCGGGCTGTGGTCGTGTGGTCGTGTGGTTGGCCCTGTGCTGCGGTGGGATGGTATGGTGGATTGTTGCGTATGCTGAGATTCGTCGCTGGGCGGTGGTTAGGTGTGTGTGGGTGTGTTGATCGGCAGTGGTATTGGAGCGTGGTGAGTTTCGTCGCTGAGCGGTGGGTAGCGGTAGCTCGGTTGTGTGGATGTGTGTGTTGATCGGCAGTGGTATTGGAGTGTGTGGTGAGTGGCGTTGGCTAGGTGCACGGCGGGGTTGAGGGACTGTGGCTGTGTTTGTAACGAAACACTTCGTTACATCCCCCCCTTACTTCGATGACGGAAGCTGCGGCGTTTGGTTGGACGGCGCGGCGAAGCGCTATCGGTGGGTCTACCATCGGAGCTCCATGTCCCCACGACTGGAGATAATTACTAGAGATGCCACGAATATTCGGCAACTATTCGGTATTCGGCTATTCGGCCACATTTTTCACTATTCGGTATTCGGCCGAATAGTTTGCAACATTCGGCCGAATACCGAATAGTGAAAAGTTAATAGAAAATCATGAAAAAAAAGAAACAGTGCGTAAAGAAGCACCAACAGACATACAAATAACAACAAATAATAAGTGTTATGACCCGACCGCGACCTAATCGCAAATGAAACAAACAAAACTGGCCGCGCCTACATACGTACAACTTCAGCGATACAAGTTTAAACTCGTAAGTGACGAGTTGTGACTTGAAACTCACGGAAATTACTACAAAGTGTCGCCGAATATTCGGCGGCCGAATATTCGGCGCTTCGGCCACGAGCCTCGCCGAATATTCGGTATTCGGTATTCGGCCAAATTACTATTCGTGGCATCTCTAATAATTACCCTTGCCGGTCTGGCGGGTGTGGGAACCTTTACGCGTCTGCGGTCGTTTTGTGTAGACCATTCGATGGCGTAGGCTACGGCGTTGCTGCGGTTTGTACCGTTGACAAGACATGCAGCGACGTACATACTTGGTTACGTCCCGGAACATGCCTGGCCAATAGTAGCATTTGGCGATTCTAGCGATGGTTTTGTTGATTCCAAGATGACCCGCTGTTGGTTCATCGTGACACTCTCTTAGAACCCGCTGTCGTTGGTCTTCGGCGACGCAGAGCTTCCATGGGATGTAGTCATCGTTGAGGTATGCGGTGCTGTCGTGGATGTGCCGGTACAAGTTACCGTTTTTCATTCGGTAATCCGGGAATCTCGACGGTTCTTTCATCACGGCTGTCTTCTTCTTGCTGCACCAGTCGCCTCGGTTCGGTGGTAGGTCAACGGCGTGGAATTCGTCTGGTCTTCGGAGTGGTTGTCTCGGTGACGCGTCTGCTAGGACATTGAATTTCTCTCGTCGATACTTCACCTTGTCATCGTATTGCATGGCTGGATTTCGCGGGAAGTAATTGACGAGGTAATTGTCTTTCGTCCTGATGCTATGTTCATTGTTATGGGTAGCCGCTTGCAGATGCTCGTACGTTGGTAACTCGGAGACTAGAAACTCGTCGATCGCCCGTCTTTCGTGGGCTGTAGTTTCCGTCGTTGTTCTCCTTCGGGAAGTTCCCGTTTGAGTTTTAGCGATGGTATCGTTTGGCGGTGTAGAAGTTGGACGTGTTGTTGTCGCTGGCGCGGAAGCGGTGGCTATCGGGTGGGCTGGTGCGATGTTTGTTGGTCTTGGGTTTCCTATGGGCTGGTCCGGGGGGCTTCTGGCTGGGGTGCCGGTCGGCTTTAGCTCGTTCGTCACCGTACCGGCGGTGGCAATGGACGCTGCTTCGATAATTCTTTGCTTCGGGATCTCGAGGACGCTGGCGTCGAGACGTAGGGTAATTCCCACTCGTACGAGGAGGTCCATCCCAAGAATGATGGAATTGGTCATTCGTGGCATGACTAAGAACTCATGTCGGTATGACTGATTATCAAAATGGATATTGATGATGGTGCTACCTTGGATTAGCACATTGCTTCCATCTGCTAGGCGGGTATATGGGACGTCGCTGGTCCTCGGGGATACAGGGTGTGTCATTCGCTCGGCGGTGTCAGCATCGATGAAGGATCTTGTTGCTCCGGTGTCGATGAGTGCTTCGTAGGTCTCGTCTCTGATGGTGATTCGGGCATACATGCGGTTGTCGTCGTGGATGAATAGCGGTGCGGGGCTAGTAATGGGGAATATTATACGAGTTCGTCGTTGTCCCCGTTGTCGAGAACTCGCCTCTCGTTTCTCTCGGCGACGGCAGCAATCTCTCGTTCGTATATCCGGTCTTCCGCAGTCCCAACAGAAAAGTACTTGGGAATTCTGGCCGTTCTGCCGCACGTGGTCTTCTTGTCCACATCTCCAGCATAGGTTTCGTAGTTCGGGTCTCCATTGCTCCTCCGGTCCTTGATCATGACGCTCGGGAGCCGACCAGTATTGGTTCATGGCTACTTGTGGGTTTGGTACCCTGGTGGCTTCTTGCATTGCGGCTACGCGGATGGGACGTTCGTCTGCGCGGATGCACTCGTACTCTTCGGCGAGGAGAATAAGATCCCGTAGCGTTGTAAAATCTCTTCTTCGTATGTATAGCTTGTATTCCGGCCGGCAGTTTGTATAGATTCTTTCCAGCTTCCGTTCTTTGTCCTGCTCCATGGCCAACCGCATCAGGGTTTGAATTGCGGTGACATACTCCGTAAATTTTTCCCTGGGGTTCTGTATGCGCCGGCGAATGTTGTCCTCCAGTCGCTCAAAATATCGTGGAGGTAGGAAGTACAAATGAAAGTCTTGCTTGAAATCCTTCCAGCTCGTCCAGTCACCCTGATTGTTGCGATACCAAGACAGGGCTTTGTCTTTGAGTAGTTCCGGTAGGGTCCGGGTTATTCGGTCGAGGGGGAGGCAGTAGCAATTGGCGAGTTCTTCGATGCGTTCTAAGAACCCAAGGGGATCCCTCCCACCGTCGTAGCGGATTCCCCATTTGCGGACTTTGTCGCAGACCTCGGCATCGCTGATCTCTAGTTCGATTGTCTTCGGTGGTATGGGTTCTTCGTTCGACGTCTCCGCCAGGTCTCTGAGGTTGTCTTCTGATTTTTCCTCCATAGTTGTTGGTGCTTTCTGTGGTATTATCGTCGTCTGGTCTCGGGATCCCGCTAGATTCTCGTACGTCTCGGTTGACCGTTGGGTTTCTTCGGCTTTGGTGCGCTTCTGTTCCTTTGCGATCGTTTCCCACGTAAAAGTTCTGTTACTTGCGGTTTGCTGCTCCGTTAAGGGTGGTGAATTGGTCAGTCTTACTGTAGTTTCCCCTGCTGTATTGCGTTCGTTTGTATGTGTCGACTTGTGGTAACGGGTCTCCAGTTCTTGGAGTTTTCCCTCGCCTCCTGGTGCGCTGTCGACGTAAGTGGAAAGTCTCTTCCTGAGTTCGTCTACGGTCCCGGTGGTATTCGCCTGCAGCTCCTCCAGCACCGCTTTGATCTCTTCCTTGTTGAGATTGTAGATCCACGATTTCCCCATTCACTGTCTTCGATGTCGTAGCTTTACTTTTAATTATTCAAGTCCCTGCTCGGGCGCCATATATAACGAGGGTTTTCAGCCGGGGTAGGCTGAGCGGGGATGTCCGGGTCCAAAAGCGGAAAAACTAAAAGCGAAAGGGGAAAGTGAAATAAAACCCACGATTCAATTAAATTCCAGTCTTTATTTATTGAATAATACTCCTAACTAAATTACACTCTGTGGTGCTGATACGCGCGGCTGTGCTCTGATGACTGACCCCGGTCTAAGGTGGCTCTGCCTTTTATAGTTGTTCTTCCTGTCGCTGTGGCTGCTGCTTCTGTCGTCGCCATCTGCTGCTGTTGTTGTTGATTTGTTGCTGTTGATTGTTGTTGTTGTTGTTGACTTCTGTGGGGCATGCTAATGATATTATTAGTTCGTCTACTTCTACCGCTATCACTACCACTACTACTACCACTACCACTGTTACTACCGAGGGACGGTTACCTGGGCCGCAATAAACTGCGCACCCTGTGTCCCCATTTGCCCACTCTTGCTACCGAGTCCGATGATTACCACCAGAGCGCTTCTGCTCCACACACGTAGCTGGATCCAGCTTCCGTGCGTATGGTCCGGTGGCCACCACTCGACTGACCTGCTGGCTGTCGATTTGATCGGGCTGTGGTCGTGTGGTAGGTTGGCCCTGTGCTGCGGTGGGATGGTATGGTGGATTGTTGCGTATGCTGAGATTCGTCGCTGGGCGGTGGTTAGGTGTGTGTGGGTGTGTTGATCGGCAGTGGTATTGGAGCGTGGTGAGTTTCGTCGCTGAGCGGTGGGTAGCGGTAGCTCGGTTGTGTGGATGTGTGTGTTGATCGGCAGTGGTATTGGAGTGTGTGGTGAGTGGCGTTGGCTAGGTGCACGGCGGGGTTGAGGGACTGTGGCTGTGTTTGTAACGAAACACTTCGTTACATCCCCCCCTTACTTCGATGACGGAAGCTGCGGCGTTTGGTTGGACGGCGCGGCGAAGCGCTATCGGTGGGTCTACCATCGGAGCTCCATGTCCCCACGACTGGAGATAATTACCCTTGCCGGTCTGGCGGGTGTGGGAACCTTTACGCGTCTGCGGTCGTTTTGTGTAGACCATTCGATGGCGTAGGCTACGGCGTTGCTGCGGTTTGTACCGTTGACAAGACATGCAGCGACGTACATACTTGGTTACGTCCCGGAACATGCCTGGCCAATAGTAGCATTTGGCGATTCTAGCGATGGTTTTGTTGATTCCAAGATGACCCGCTGTTGGTTCATCGTGACACTCTCTTAGAACCCGCTGTCGTTGGTCTTCGGCGACGCAGAGCTTCCATGGGATGTAGTCATCGTTGAGGTATGCGGTGCTGTCGTGGATGTGCCGGTACAAGTTACCGTTTTTCATTCGGTAATCCGGGAATCTCGACGGTTCTTTCATCACGGCTGTCTTCTTCTTGCTGCACCAGTCGCCTCGGTTCGGTGGTAGGTCAACGGCGTGGAATTCGTCTGGTCTTCGGAGTGGTTGTCTCGGTGACGCGTCTGCTAGGACATTGAATTTCTCTCGTCGATACTTCACCTTGTCATCGTATTGCATGGCTGGATTTCGCGGGAAGTAATTGACGAGGTAATTGTCTTTCGTCCTGATGCTATGTTCATTGTTATGGGTAGCCGCTTGCAGATGCTCGTACGTTGGTAACTCGGAGACTAGAAACTCGTCGATCGCCCGTCTTTCGTGGGCTGTAGTTTCCGTCGTTGTTCTCCTTCGGGAAGTTCCCGTTTGAGTTTTAGCGATGGTATCGTTTGGCGGTGTAGAAGTTGGACGTGTTGTTGTCGCTGGCGCGGAAGCGGTGGCTATCGGGTGGGCTGGTGCGATGTTTGTTGGTCTTGGGTTTCCTATGGGCTGGTCCGGGGGGCTTCTGGCTGGGGTGCCGGTCGGCTTTAGCTCGTTCGTCACCGTACCGGCGGTGGCAATGGACGCTGCTTCGATAATTCTTTGCTTCGGGATCTCGAGGACGCTGGCGTCGAGACGTAGGGTAATTCCCACTCGTACGAGGAGGTCCATCCCAAGAATGATGGAATTGGTCATTCGTGGCATGACTAAGAACTCATGTCGGTATGACTGATGATCAAAATGGATATTGATGATGGTGCTACCTTGGATTAGCACATTGCTTCCATCTGCTAGGCGGGTATATGGGACGTCGCTGGTCCTCGGGGATACAGGGTGTGTCATTCGCTCGGCGGTGTCAGCATCGATGAAGGATCTTGTTGCTCCGGTGTCGATGAGTGCTTCGTAGGTCTCGTCTCTGATGGTGATTCGGGCATACATGCGGTTGTCGTCGTGGATGAATAGCGGTGCGGGGCTAGTAATGGGGAATATTATACGAGTTCGTCGTTGTCCCCGTTGTCGAGAACTCGCCTCTCGTTTCTCTCGGCGACGGCAGCAATCTCTCGTTCGTATATCCGGTCTTCCGCAGTCCCAACAGAAAAGTACTTGGGAATTCTGGCCGTTCTGCCGCACGTGGTCTTCTTGTCCACATCTCCAGCATAGGTTTCGTAGTTCGGGTCTCCATTGCTCCTCCGGTCCTTGATCATGACGCTCGGGAGCCGACCAGTATTGGTTCATGGCTACTTGTGGGTTTGGTACCCTGGTGGCTTCTTGCATTGCGGCTACGCGGATGGGACGTTCGTCTGCGCGGATGCACTCGTACTCTTCGGCGAGGAGAATAAGATCCCGTAGCGTTGTAAAATCTCTTCTTCGTATGTATAGCTTGTATTCCGGCCGGCAGTTTGTATAGATTCTTTCCAGCTTCCGTTCTTTGTCCTGCTCCATGGCCAACCGCATCAGGGTTTGAATTGCGGTGACATACTCCGTAAATTTTTCCCTGGGGTTCTGTATGCGCCGGCGAATGTTGTCCTCCAGTCGCTCAAAATATCGTGGAGGTAGGAAGTACAAATGAAAGTCTTGCTTGAAATCCTTCCAGCTCGTCCAGTCACCCTGATTGTTGCGATACCAAGACAGGGCTTTGTCTTTGAGTAGTTCCGGTAGGGTCCGGGTTATTCGGTCGAGGGGGAGGCAGTAGCAATTGGCGAGTTCTTCGATGCGTTCTAAGAACCCAAGGGGATCCCTCCCACCGTCGTAGCGGATTCCCCATTTGCGGACTTTGTCGCAGACCTCGGCATCGCTGATCTCTAGTTCGATTGTCTTCGGTGGTATGGGTTCTTCGTTCGACGTCTCCGCCAGGTCTCTGAGGTTGTCTTCTGATTTTTCCTCCATAGTTGTTGGTGCTTTCTGTGGTATTATCGTCGTCTGGTCTCGGGATCCCGCTAGATTCTCGTACGTCTCGGTTGACCGTTGGGTTTCTTCGGCTTTGGTGCGCTTCTGTTCCTTTGCGATCGTTTCCCACGTAAGAGTTCTGTTACTTGCGGTTTGCTGCTCCGTTAAGGGTGGTGAATTGGTCGGTCTTACTGTAGTTTCCCCTGCTGTATTGCGTTCGTTTGTATGTGTCGACTTGTGGTAACGGGTCTCCAGTTCTTGGAGTTTTCCCTCGCCTCCTGGTGCGCTGTCGATGTAAGTGGAAAGTCTCTTCCTGAGTTCGTCTACGGTCCCGGTGGTATTCGCCTGCAGCTCCTCCAGCACCGCTTTGATCTCTTCCTTGTTGAGATTGTAGATCCACGATTTCCCCATTCACTGTCTTCGATGTCGTAGCTTTACTTTTAATTATTCAAGTCCCTGCTCGGGCGCCATATATAACGAGGGTTTTCAGCCGGGGTAGGCTGAGCGGGGATGTCCGGGTCCAAAAGCGGAAAAACTAAAAGCGAAAGGGGAAAGTGAAATAAAACCCACGATTCAATTAAATTCCAGTCTTTATTTATTGAATAATACTCCTAACTAAATTACACTCTGTGGTGCTGATACGCGCGGCTGTGCTCTGATGACTGACCCCGGTCTAAGGTGGCTCTGCCTTTTATAGTTGTTCTTCCTGTCGCTGTGGCTGCTGCTTCTGTCGTCGCCATCTGCTGCTGTTGTTGTTGATTTGTTGCTGTTGATTGTTGTTGTTGTTGTTGACTTCTGTGGGGCATGCTAATGATATTATTAGTTCGTCTACTTCTACCGCTATCACTACCACTACTACTACCACTACCACTGTCACTACCGAGGGACGGTTACCTGGGCCGCAATAAACTGCGCACCCTGTGTCCCCATTTGCCCACTCTTGCTACCGAGTCCGATGATTACCACCAGAGCGCTTCTGCTCCACACACGTAGCTGGATCCAGCTTCCGTGCGTATGGTCCGGTGGCCACCACTCGACTGACCTGCTGGCTGTCGATTTGATCGGGCTGTGGTCGTGTGGTAGGTTGGCCCTGTGCTGCGGTGGGATGGTATGGTGGATTGTTGCGTATGCTGAGATTCGTCGCTGGGCGGTGGTTAGGTGTGTGTGGGTGTGTTGATCGGCAGTGGTATTGGAGCGTGGTGAGTTTCGTCGCTGAGCGGTGGGTAGCGGTAGCTCGGTTGTGTGGATGTGTGTGTTGATCGGCAGTGGTATTGGAGTGTGTGGTGAGTGGCGTTGGCTAGGTGCACGGCGGGGTTGAGGGACTGTGGCTGTGTTTGTAACGAAACACTTCGTTACAGAATATGCACCTTATTCTTAAAATAATTCAACCACTTTGAGCATTACACAATCAGAAAATCCCACTTCATTTACACCCCCACACACGTTCATCAGGATATTCAGTTTATAACTTCTAATGCAAATTCAAAAACAAATCTCTGAATTCTGACATATACTCGTACATATGTAAGGATATCGATCTATCACGAATAGTGATGTGTCGACTCGGTTTGGTAAACCGGTTTAAACCGAGTTACTACTAAACCGGTTTAAACCGAGTTGCTTTTATTTCAAACCGAGTTGGCGAAAACCAATGAAACGAAACGAACCGACCGAAAACTGAATAATAAAATGCCACGCATGCATAAACCGATATCAACACACGACTCGGTTTCGGATCTCGGTTCGATTGGTTAGGTAGAAGGTAGGTGGCATGTGAGAAAAATAAACACAATGTACAAACACATTAATGAGCATGCAAGATGCAAAGTCCAATTGGAAAGCTGTGCTCTTCTCTTTACTCCTGTTTTCTCGCATGTGGAATGTGTATTGTATGTGCTATGATTTTTATGAGCGAGGGTGGTTTTTGTCAATTGAGCGAGTCCCAGTCCATAGGTAATTCGGTTTGAATGAACCGTATACGTACGTATACCCGTTCGTAAGGTCGAGTTGGATTTCGATTTCTTAATGAGTTGCAACTTGCAAATCGAGTCGACTAACTCGGTTTGCAGCTCGGTTTGCAACTCGGTTTGCTTCAATTCTAAACCGGTTTAACTCGGTTTGAGAAAATATCGGTTTGGCACATCGCTAATCACGAACACTACTTGCAATCCAAAAACAGATCAAAAAATAGAAACTTCTACTATGCTTGTCCTCATACTCAAACTTCTTGTAAACCATAAGAGCTTAAAAAATAGTACCGTAGGCGCTTATATGTAGCTCTATAACCAGAACTTGCCAAAATTGCCTGTTGTTGAGATCTAAAACTTATAAAAACTCACATTGTTATTTGATATACGTACCTATACCTATGTAGTACCTACTGTCATATCGAATGAATAACCTAAAAGTGTACAGTTGCATCTGAACTTTTTAGGTACCTACCCACTGACTCAACCAAACTTTTGATGAACGAGAAAGTTTCGCTGGACCCATTCGTGCACTTTTCCAGCCCTACATCGCAGACACACATAACTTCTAGCTAAAAAAGAATGCAAATGTGCACTGTGTTATTTGTGTTTAAAATTTCTGAAAAATGTAGTTGTGGTACTAGGGAGCAGCGTTCATTAGATTCTGTTGTTAAGCAACATAAGGAATGTCTGATTACTTGCTGTGAAGCAGTATTCATGCTGGTAAACTTTGTAAATGAAATCGTCGAAAAAAAAGAATCCGTTTTGTCAATTTTATAATTTTATATATTTAAACAAAAATCAACTGCCCAATTTGCCGCCCCTAGCAAAGTGCCGCCCGGGGCCTATGCCCCGTAGGCATGTGGAAAGGGATGGGTAGTTTTATTGGAAACAAATATATTCCACCCTTCATAGCTTCCTAGCTAGTTTGAATGAGAATTTTTATTTCTCGTTAATTGAAGACCAATGCTCTTTGATTATTTGATTCTAATTCATGAGCTTTAGCTAACGTAAATCTTCTAGTGATAGAGAAAACTTAATATTCGATAAAGGAGCGTTAGGCCCCATGATGGAAACACGAAGACCATTTTTCGTTGATTAATATTATTTAATTCCTGCGTCAGTTCATATTATTTGTATTAATACGGTTAACATTTAGTTATCAAGATTATACAGCCTTTTATTTTAGAGTTTCTTATTATTATTCTAAGGAGTCTTTCATTAAGTGCTTCCTTCTTTAGATTTAGATAAAACAAAGTGTGTATGAGATATCATCGAAATTTTGTATTCGTTTGAAAAGTCTATCGATGCCATTATGTGTATAATATAAGATTGCCCGCGACGGTTTCACTAAAAGCCGGATATGGTCCGGTTGAAACCACATGTCGTTGATGTCCATATCATCCAAATCGGGCCAACACAAGTTGGTTATCATCAACCTATAGCGCTCGCCGTTGACTGTGATTGCCTTGCAAACGCCCTTCTCAAATAATTATGGACCGATGCCGCTTCAAACCAACTAACATATGTGCTATTATTCCCTGAGAATTAAGGGAGTGATTTAATTACATCCAATGATTAGTTCCATTGGATGGAATCATCGATTGTTTTTAGGATATACTCAGTCACGGAGTTTTCTCCAGTGACCTTTATGAGTTGTTCTTTTTTTTTTTTTTTTTTGTGAGTCAATTTCTGCCTTTAAAGAAGCAGTATTTGTTACGTATGGCAACACTGGCCATACATGCTTTTTCTAAAATACACTGTATGTAGTTAGTGCTCGATCGGTCTCTGGCCGAGAGAGACGAGTTTTCCACCGATGATAAAACGGAATAATAAATGTGGGTTTTTTGTATACTTTTCCCACAACAAAAGTCGTACCGTGTTTTATTTTAAGTTGGTGGATTATACATTATGGTCCTTTGAGTCGGGATATATAAAAAAAAAATCGGATCGGGGAAGATGTGTTATAGTGAAAAAGTGAGAAATACAACGGAGGAATAACTGAAAAATACAAACGAGGAATAACCGAAGGGGAGAAAAGGAGAAATACTAGAAGGAACTAGAGCGCAAGGATGTGTGTGATTCACTCACACACAAAAGGGAGTTTTATTTATTCATTTATTTACTTCTCATTATATAACACAAAAAATCTTATATATAGTGACTTACAATCACTATTAGCAGGAGTTAATAATTTGTTTGGTGACTTACAATCACTGTTTTCAGGAATAGTTATGTATTTGTTTTTTGGTGCCTTACAACCACTAAAATTCAAATCGAATATGGAAGCATGTCGAAACGTGCAAAGGAGAAAAATTCTTTTTTTTTTGTAGTGCCTTACAACCACTATAATTCAAATCGAATATGAAATGCATGTCGAAACGTGCAAAGGAGAAAAAATTCTGTTTTTCATAGTGCCTTACAACCACTATAAGTCGAATGGAGAAATTGAAGCATGTCAAAACATGCTAAAGACGAAAATTCTCTTTATAACCCTACAAGCTACAACCACTAAAAATCAGATATCTGTATGTACCACAATACATACAATCATGTAGTCATAATCCAGGATCCCTGGTACATTTTTTTTAACTTGATTACTATCAAGCTAATTTTCCGTGAGTAGCTTAATTTTGATAAGACGCCCACAATTTCCTTTGCGAAAATTCTTGATTGTGGTAGCTAACAGAGTTAGCAAGGCTAAAATATGTCGATTTGATGATTCTCAAATTTTTATTACTAACTGGATTGTGTTTTATTAAATCTTAAGACAATTATTATCTAAATTATTTGAAAAAATATTTGTCCTACAAAATCGATGGTCTGATCAAAGAGTCCTCCCCTTCCAACATGTATCAATAACGAGATCACCAAAACTGATTACTAACCAGCTGATTTTTTTTTTATTTATTAGTTAATATTTATATAATTTAACAGTCATATTGTCCTACAAATTCCGTGGTATGTTATCCCGGTCCTACGCTCAGAAATTGTTAAGACCATAAGACCATTTGTATCATTACTAACTGTAGGACAAAAATATTAATAATAGGTTAGTGTGTTCTCTGCCCAAATAAAACCATGTCCTACAAAAAAACAGGTAAAGGGTGTCCGCCAAAGA
Organism: Cheilosia urbana; assembly: GCA_946477585.1. Taxonomy (NCBI): domain Eukaryota; kingdom Metazoa; phylum Arthropoda; class Insecta; order Diptera; family Syrphidae; genus Cheilosia; species Cheilosia urbana. The sequence continues at coordinate 68,394,352 of OX297853.1, read as the reverse complement.
ATTTTCGACTTTGAATTTGAATAAACGGCGAGCGGGGTATCGGCGGAGGGGGGAGGCGTATTCATTACACTTTCGCGTCGTGCGGATTTTAGTAGCCATGGATCGTTGGTCGGCGGAGCATCGTGCGTTTGCTGTAGAGGCATATTTTAAAAATAACGATTCTCCCGTGGCTATTCGCAAGACATTTCAATATTCGGCGTATACGGGATTGTCCTAGTACGCAACTTATTGGCAAGTGGGTGCGAAGTTTTCGTGAACAAGGACCTGTAGTGGGACACGGGCCAAGTGTATCGCGAACTGTGAGAACTGACGAAACAATTGAAGCAGTTCGTCGTGATGTTATTGCAAATCCACGTCTTTCACTAAGAAAAAAAATTCCCAAACCTATTCGTCTATGTTGGAAAACTTTTTGGAACCTGAGTTGGAGAACAATGAATGGGTAAACGGATCGACATGGTTTCAACAGGTTGGAGGCATCAATGAACATTGTAAGGCGCATTTTCCCCGAAAAAGTCATAAGTCGTTATGGTGATATCCCATGGCCCCCCAGATCGCCAGACTTAACACCTGCGGACTTTTTTTTTATGGGGATTACCAGAGAATACGGAACTTAAGAAAAAAGTTGAAGCTTTGGAGAGTAAATTGAATTGGCAACAACAACATCTTCTCAGCAATTGCATTGAAATTGTTGGAATATCTGATGTAAATGACAAGAATGTTATGGCCTAGGCACAGCAACTCTTTAAAAAATGCTCTTTCCATCGATGTTCCCAATGAAAAAATTGAAAAATGCTATGTGAAGAAAGTGCAAGTCAAAAACAACAGAGATGCCGGCTCCTCTGTTACCAAACCCATCATATGTGTACGTTTCTCGGACTTACAAACAAAGCGAGGAGTAATGAACGCAAAGAAGACGAACAAAAACAATCTTTACTCTCAAGTGGCTGGGAACAGCAGCAGCAGCAACAACAGCAACAACAGTACGAAGAAAATCACAAAGAGAACTGGTATTTATATCAACGATTCTCTTACTATGTATACACAAGCTCTCCTTATGAAAGCGAAAGACACCATAAAGCAGAGAGGCGTAAAATATGTTTGGTTTAAAGACAATAAAATTCTTGTCAGAAAGGTTGAGGGAGGAAAAGTTATTTCAATTAGATCTTTTAGTGATCTTACACGTATTTAGTGCTTTTTCTTTATTTGCAATAAGTAATTATGTTTGATGTAAATGATTTATGCGATGACTTTTCTTCCGTTGATCTTTGCAGTTTCAATTGCGCTAATGTCTTATCTGATAGTTTCTTTTGTAAAAACAGTTTTTTTATTGTTCATCAGAATATCAGAAGTCTAAGGGAAAATTTCGCAGCTCTTGTCACTCATGTTGATTCTTTTCAATGCATTCCTGATATTATTTTTGTGTCCGAAATCTGGATTTACGAGTTTGAGAAAAACGATTATTTTATGCCCGGTTTCAATTTTTATGCTAACACTAATGAAAATTACGCTGCAGGTGGTGTCGGTTGTTTCATAAAAGTCAAAGAGGAATACTTAATTCGCGAAGTCCTTTGTGTTGACTGTTTAAGCGCTGATGTATTAAAGGTTTCCATTGAAATTAATCATGTAATCTATGTCTTTTTGTGTATTTATAGGCTACATATGTTCAGTGTTTCGACGTTTTTAGAAGAATTTTCCGGTCTATTAGGGAACGTAAAATCAAAAAATGTCATTGTATTGGGTGATTTCAATATTAATATTTCGGAAAAAAGTGAAAATGTTTCGAGGTATCTGGAATTGTTAGCTTCACATGGCCTAGAAAACTTTATTAATGAACCTACCAGAGTTGTCTCAGGTAGTTGTTTAGACCATATTTTTGGACGCTTTACAAGTTTTTCGTTCAGTAAGTGTAAGAAATGCGTCCTTGACCTAATGATTTCTGATCACTCTATGACTGGTTTATTGTTTAATATTACCCAAAGTTTGCATAGTGTAAGTTCAGTGTCTGTTGACACTGTAACTAAAATTGACTATAGACAGTTCAAACACAATCTAACTTATGAGTTTTGGGAAGATGTATATGCGTGTACTGATGCTTCCACTTCATTTTCATTGTTTATTGGTTCTCTTGGCAATCATATTCTTAGATGTTCCTCTTCATTTCGTCCTACTAGTTCATGTAAAAGGCTTACGCCTTGGATTTCGTCAAAGTTATTGAAGAAAGTTAAGGCTAAAAACAAACTAAGAGCTAAATGTAAAAAGTATCCTGGAAATCTAATTCTTAAAAACAACTACAAAAAACTGTGCACTGAACTTAAAAAGGAAATTCCAATTTGTAGAGATAATTATTACCGCTTTAAGTTCAGTTCGGCTAGAGGTAACATAAAAAATGAATGGGAAATAGTTAACGGTATCTTAAACAAAAACTCTGTTAGAAAAAAACCGTCTGTTATTTGTGTCAATGACTGTGTTGTATCTGACAATCTCGGCATTGCAGATGCTTTTAACGGCTATTTCACTAAAGTATCCGCCAGTCTACAACCAAGTACTATCCAACCTTTCTGTCGAAATTGCTCAACTACTGGTTGCTTTGCTGAACCATATTTTTGTAATAGTTTTATGTTCGAACCCATAACTCCGCTTGAGGTATTTAAAGTTATCGGTACCCTAAAAAACACCAATTCATGTGGTGTTGATGGAATATCTAATGTGTTGCTTAAAAATGTTGCATGTTTTGTAATGGATGTGCTGTCACACATTTTTAATCAGTGTATATTTGAAGGAGTTTTCCCAGAAGAGCTAAAGTATGCAGTTGTAGTTCCATTGTTCAAAAAGGGTTCTACTGTTGATATATCTAATTACAGGCCTATCTCACTTCTTCCAGTATTGAGTAAAGTCTTTGAAAAGCTTGTGAAAAACAGGTTAGTGAGATACCTTACGAGAATTCAATATTTTAAAGCAACACAATTTGGTTTTCAAAAGGGCAAATCTACCGAAGATGCACTTTTACAATTTTGTAGCAACATAATGTCTAATCTTGATGGTAAAAAGTGTTCTGCTGGGCTATTTATTGACATAACCAAAGCGTTCGATATGGTCGATCATCATATTCTCCTGGACAAACTTGAAAAAGCGGGTATTCGTGGCTTCATGTTAGATTGGTTCAGATCTTACCTTAAAAATGGTGGTTAGGTATCTTATAGGCGTCTTATACGAAGGAAGGCTGTCTGAATCAAGGAGGAGAGGCCATCACCTCTCACTTTGAGTAAAGCCACTTTCTGAGTAGAAGACCAAAAGGGTACCAGGGGAACAATATTCCCAGGATCGTCATACGTGGTGAAGAGCCACAACCTGCAAGAGGTGCCACTGCTTTCGACTGAATATGACGGATCTAGAGCGGAAACTCAATAAAAACCCGTAATCCCAGGTGTATAACAACCGTGCCTATGGGATGAGTGGCACTACGTAAGTGTGTCTTATTACGGTGAACTCCGGATAACAGGCGACCTCCGGTTTAAACTAGCCCTCTCTCTTTCTCGCAATTTTCAAAAAAATAAATGGAAATAAACAACATAACAGAAAAAAACAAGGAATGCGAACCTTTTAAACTGCAACCAGAGGTTACTTTGGACCTCCCAGTTTCTACAGATAGGGCACTTGGTCCTGCTGCAGAAACTGAAAAGCATGACACCATGGTGATTGGTGAGGATACGGTCGTCACTACTCCCATGGATGTCATATCGGCGGAAGAAGAAGCTGCCTTACTCGCTTCCCCGAAATCGTCAACAGCTATCGACGAACCATCTGGGTCAGTCAAGCCAAAAGACGCGGGCAAAGTCAGGCTATCAGGTGCCGGACGTAAACGCCTGAAAAAATTATTGGATGCGGGGTATCAACTTGAAGAGGCACGCTCAATGGCCTTAAAACCTGCACAGAGCAAGGACTTTCGTCACAAAAGACCTAGAGCTGACAGTGCAACCCCAACGAGCAACACTCCAAAACGAAAGGCTACTGAGGCTGCACTTTCATCACCTCAGCAAGCACCAAGCTTCAGGGACGTTGTTGGATGCAAAAAGATAGGGGTAATACCAACAGACTACCCTGCTACCATATGGTCCACAGACCAACTAAAATTGGTGCAAAACTGTGTCCTGGACAGCATAATAACACAACAGGACAATGCTACCAAACCCCAGTTCCGAGGTTGCACATTCAAACCCGGATCGCTTGTATTTACGTGCAAGGACCAAACGACGAGCGACTGGCTGGCAAAAATAATTCCAACGTTGGTACCATGGGAAGGTGCCAAACTCAGTGCTGTGAACGAGGAAGATGTTCCTCGACCACAAATCTTCGTCGGTTATTTCCCTGGGGAGGAAACCCCAACAAACAAAATATTGGGCCTCGTGAAAGGCCAAAACAACGGCCTGAGAGTTGATGACTGGAGGGTACTCAACCGGGTGCGAAGGCCCCAAATGACGGAGCTCACCTTAGCTCTAGACCCAAAGTGGGCAAGTACCCTTAAGGCCCAAAATGGCATTATCGGCTATGGTTTCGGTGAGGTACAGCTACGGCCAAGGAACAAGGACGTCCAGAGACCAAGGGCCGAAAAGAAGGAGACCGTTATCAGAAACGTTGGGATCACTCAGGACCCAAAAGCTGAAAAACCTGAGCTATGCTCAAAAAATGTGGCGAACACAACGAAGGCCACAACGGACGATACCCCTGGCTGCTCGCACAGACGCCCGACGGCTACAGTTTACAAGAGTAAAGACAAAACCACTGTAAGCCGAGAAAGACAGAGACAACGGGTATCTGGAAGACCTCGTAAATGCGAGAGACGAGACCCCGAAGAAGCGGCTCTACTTAATAGCAGCAGGGGTAAAAAGGTGGCACACAGGGGCCACCAAAGAAAATAATTATGCGACGTCAATCCGCAAAAAACACCAGAAGGCAACTTAAGTGCCTTCAAATAAATCTCCTAAGCAGGAGATTTATAAAAGAAAACCTGGATCTAGCTATGATTCAGGAACCATGGACCTTATCAGGAGCCGTAAAAGGGCTCCCAAATGAAGAAACCTGTAAGTTAATTTATGATAAACAGCATGTCCGCCCAAGGGCAGCTTTAATGATAAATAAAGACTTAACTAAAACAACTTTTCCAATTTCAGAATTCATACAAGGAGATTTGGTGGCGGCACTCATTGCAATACCAAATGCCGGTCAAAAGGGAGGGGATTTGAAGGTCGTCATCGCCTCTGCCTACCTCCCTGGAGACACTTCAGAGGCACCAACTTCAGAAGTAGCGGCTTTGATAAAGTATTGTGAGGAAAGGAGACTGCAGTGGATCCTCAGCTGTGACGCCAACGCCCACCATACGGCATGGGGGAGCACCGACATAAACAAAAGAGGTGAGTCCCTTTTTGAATGTATTTGTGCTAACAATTTGGTGGTGGTAAATAGAGGTGTAGAACCAACCTTCATAAATGCGATTCGCCAAGAGGTTCTAGATCTCACTTTGGCAAGTCCATTTATATATAATATCATCACAAACTGGCATGTTTCCGGAGAAGCATCCATGTCGGACCACAATCACATCAGATTCGACCTGGAAGCATTTTCCGAAAGAAACACAGTTTACAGGAACCCGAAATCCCCTGACTGGGAAACCTATCGGTTATTCCTTGAATCAGAACTAAATCGTTCTTCAATTCCGCTAGGGACCATTCCGGAGCTGGAAACTGAATCCGAACAGCTCCAAAAAGATATAACCTTCGCATATGAAAGCAGTTGTGCCCTTAAAAATAGGAAAATACGAAGAGATGTCCCATGGTGGAATAAAAGACTTCAAACTCTTAGGAGCACAGTAAGAAAATTGTTCAATAGAGCTAAGAACAATGGCAATTGGTGCCAATACAGAACAGCCCTTACTGATTACAACGTAGAATTGAGAAAATCAAAACGAGCGACTTGGAGGAAACACTGCGAGAGCATTGAGAATCTCCCTGCAGCGACACGACTCCAAAAAGTCCTTGCCCGCGAGCACTCAAACGGCATCTGCTCTCTGAAAAAGCACAATGGTCAATTTACAGCTACCCCTGAAGAAACCTGTCAACTTCTTCTCGACACGCACTTCCCAGAATGCATCCACATAGAAACCCCATGTGTACCGATGAGGCACCAGGATCTCACTGTATCAAAATGGGATTATAGTCTATCTGGAACAATTTTTCAGAGAAACAAGGTAAAATGGGCGATCTCTTCTTTTAGCCCCTTTAAATCACCGGGAACCGATGGCATCTACCCCTGTCTACTACAACAGGGTATTGACCTACTGGTTCCTCAACTAATTAGGATCTTCAGATCCAGCTTATCTCTAAGCCATGTACCATTGAGCTGGACAAGGGTCAAGGTGGTTTTCATACCAAAGGCAGGTGGGAAATCTGAACAACAAGCGAAATCATATCGCCCCATCAGCCTTAGCTCCTTCCTCCTAAAAACCATGGAGAAAGTCCTAGACCAATATATAAGGGATCAGTTCCTTACAGGTAACCCACTCCATGCGAACCAGTTCGCATACCAAGCCGGCAAGTCTACCGAAACTGCCATACACAGCCTCACAACGACGATTGAAAAGGCTCTGGCAGCAAAGGAAACGGCTCTTTGTGCCTTCATAGACATCCAGGGAGCGTTCGACAATACCTCCTTCGATGCCATAAAGAAAGCTATGATAAGGAAAGGCATTGCCCCACTAATCATAAAATGGGTTCTAAACATGTTAGAAAGCAGAATTATTAATCTGGAGTATGGAGGCTCACAAAAGACTGTTAAGGCCACCAGGGGCTGTCCTCAAGGTGGAGTACTTTCTCCCCTTCTGTGGACTTTAGTCATAGATGAACTCCTATTCCACCTCACACAATCGGGGTACATAATACAAGGTTATGCAGATGATGTAGTAATCACTGTTAGGGGCAAACATGACTCCACGATATCGGAGATCATGCAAGGAGCCCTAAACTTAACCTATAGATGGTGTCAGAACAAAGGATTGACCATAAATCCCTCAAAAACAGTCATGATACCATTCTCAAGAAAGAGAAAACTAGAATTGAAACCGATCAAGCTAAATAACGAAGTTATTGACCTATCAGCAGAGGTAAAATATCTGGGAGTAATCCTGGACAAGACTCTCACCTGGAACTCACACCTTGATCAAGTCACCAAGAAGGCGACAATGGCAATTTATATATGCCAGCGTCTTCACGGCAAAACCTGGGGCTTAAAACCAAAAATGATCTACTGGTCATACAACACGATCATCAAACCAATGATCACCTATGCAGCGATATCATGGTGGCCAAAAACCGAACAATTAACGGCCCAAAAAAAAACTAAACAAGATATATCGCTTAGCATGTGTTGGTATAACAGGGGCAATGAAAACTTGTCCAACTGCAGCCATAGGGGCAATGCTCAGCCTTCTGCCTTTACATATTTCTGTAAAGAAGGAAGCGAGTCTCAGTGCCCTTAGGCTCCCTGATATATCAAATCTCAAAGCAGGAAATCTGACAGGACACCTTCGAGTATTACAAATGCTTCAAGATGATCCTGTAATCAAAGTATCAGATACCATGCTTAAAAGACTTCGCTTCTCCAGAAAATTTAAGATAGTCATATCTGACAGGAGTACCTGGAGAACCAACCAATTCGTAACACGACCAGGATCACAAATCTGGTACACCGACGGTTCAAAGATGGAAGATGAAGCCACCGGTGCTGGGGTCTATGGGCCTAGGTTCCAAAGAGCCGTAGCACTAGGTAAATCACCAGACATCTTTCAAGCGGAGGTACATGCCATAGAGATATGTGTCCGGGAATGCTTACGGAGGCGCACTAAAGGTGCCCATATATACATCCTCTCAGACAGCCAGGCAGCCCTTAAGGCCCTAAGATCGTTCTCGATCAGATCAAAGCTAGTCTGGGAATGTTTCAATCTCCTCGAAGAACTGGCAAAGGACAACACGGTCACTGTTGCTTGGATACCAGGCCATGAGGGATTTGAGGGCAACGAACGAGCAGATTGTCTGGCGAGAAGAGGTGCATCACGTCTACTCACCGGTCCTGAACCCTACTTCGGGTTACCTTTGAGTTACATACACTCAAAATTCAGGAAATGGGAAGATGATCTCCTTGCCGAATACTGGACGGAATCAAAGGGACAGAGGCAGGCAAAAAGATTCATTAACCCAGCTCGTGGTAAAGCAAAAAAGTTACTTGAGCTAAGCAAAGAGGATCTAAGGATCCTAACGGGTTATCTTACTGGTCACTGGCCACTAAGATATCATCTCAAAAAAAATGGGACTTTCCGACGATGACTCCTGTCGACTCTGCGGAGAAGAGGAGGAGACAACGGAACACATACTCTGCGAATGTCCTGCGGTGGCCAGGGGCAGAGCGATCCATATGCAAAGGGCGATTTTAAGTCCTGCAGATATTGGAAACATGGAACCAAGAAGGGTGCTGAGGTTTATAAAGAGCCTCAACAGCTCCCTGGGTTAAATAATAAAGGCCAACACAATAGATCTCTTCTGGTCGCAGTGTATAGGGCCTATCACTTACAATACAATACAATACCTTAAAAATAGGTCACAAAGTGTGAAGATTGATGACATAATGAGTGATAGATTGTTTATCAACTTAGGTGTACCCCAAGGTTCTGTCCTAGGTCCGATTCTCTTTCTTATCTACATAAATTCACTTTTTACACTTGACTTTAAAGGTGTTCCGACTGCGTTTGCAGATGACGTAGGTTTCGCATATGGTTCGTCCAGTCGCTGTTGATCTGGTTTCTGACATAAATTGGGATCTTAGCCGTTTGAGATTCTGGTTTTCGAAACACAATTTGGTTATAAGCTCAAAGACTAAGTTTATGATCTTTAGTTTGTCTTCTGTACTGGATTTTAATGTGAATGTTTATTTTCACGCACCTGAGTGCCAAAGATTCAAGCTTGCTTGTTGCAATTGTCAGTCTAGTTCGTCTCTTCCTACATTTTATAGTAGCCTCAGCTGCAGTGATAAATGTTTCCAGGTTGAGAAAGTTAGCGAATTTAAATACTTGTGTATCACACTAGATTCTAGATTGAGCTTCTCTAGTCATATAGAGGCTTTGAGGAAATATCTTCGTTGCACGCTTAGACATTTTTTCTATTTGCGCAATATTTGTTCTACTACGCTTTTGAAAACTATTTATTATGGTATTGTTCATTCAAAATTACAATATGGAATTACTTGCTGGGGAGGTTCTTATAAAACTAAAATACAGTCACTCTTGATATTACAGAAATACATTCTACGAAAATTATGCCGAAAACCTGGTAGGTATCCTACTTACCCTTTGTTTTGTGACTTGAAAATTCTCCCTGTCCGTCACTTGTACTGTTTTAAAGTTTTGAAGACCTTCTATATGAAATCCGGTAATCGAAACTTCCGATTGATATCTAACTACAGCTTACGTGGAAACTTTTCATATTCAGTATCCGTTCCTCAATTCCATACCACTGCTTATCGTAATTTTTATTATATATCGTCCTTTCGTCTTTTCAATAAACTTCCTCAGTCGTTCAGGTCTATCTCTATACCTGATTTGTTTCTCAAACTCGTAAAAAAATGGCTTTTCAATTTTAATTTTGCTGGCATTGAGTCTTTTCTTTTGACTAACTGATGTAACTCAAAAAATAATCTTCTGGACTAAACTGATTATGATGCTTTGATTGTAACTTCATTTTGTCTACTTAATCATGCTTAGTAATATAAATATGTAATCTTTTTGGCTTTTTAAGGGTCACCCCACCCACATAATTAACTTTCGAATTGTATTAAATTTTAACTTTAAAGTGTAATGGCATTCAACACTATTTATTGTACATATGAGTATAGTAAATATCGAATGTCAAATGAATTTCATAATTTGTTTTAATTATATTCCACTGTATTATGTATTATATACACTTGTATAGACATTTGTGAAATAAATCTTAATCTAATTAATCTTAAAATCTAAATATTAAAATAAGATTTAATAAAACACAATCCAGTTAGTAATAAATATTTGAGAATCATCAAATCGACATATTTTAGCCTTTCTAGCTCTGTTAGCTACCACAATCAAGAATTTTCGCAAAGGAAATTGTGGGCGTCTTATCAAAATTAAGCTACTCACGGAAAATTAGCTTGATAGTAATCAAGTTAAAAAAATGTACCAGGGATCCTGGACTATCAGGTAGGAATATGCGATGGAGATTGGAGAATGGAGATATTGGGCTGAATACTCACTGACATAAAATAAATAAATAAATGGAGAGGATACAGGAAGAAAATTAACAAGAGCAACGGAGAACGGAGATTGTTGTTGTGCTGAATTTACATTAACGCAATATCAACAACAACAGAAGAACAGAGAAAAAAACACATATCATTATATACAAAGGCATGTGCAATTCATTTGGGCACAACAAAGCCAACAAAAAGAGACTCAAAAGTCTCGGAGAAAAGAAAGAAAATTTGCACGACGCCGCACTCTACACACACACATTAAGAATGGAAAGAATGGAACGCATAGAAAGAAAAAAATACTTTTTCTCTCAGTTCATTCGAAAATATTTTTTTGGTGAAGTAAGACGTAGAAGGCAAAGCAACTGAAGGAAAAATAAAAATAAAAATAACAAAAAGAAAATAGTCGACAGGAATTTACTTACTATTTGGAGGAAAAAAAAACGATGGATAGAAGCAAAAATGGTATGTAATAACAATTAAATGAAACAATAATGGAAAACAAATTATATAAAATGTGTGCGGAAGAAAAAATTTCGATAATAATTTTTTTTCGTTTATTGGAGTTCGGAGTGAGACAATTTGATTTGTTCTTGGGAGTAAATAAATTACGGGACAACTTAATTTGTTCTGGGGAGTAGAAATAATTTTCTTATGTTGCACAATTGTAACTATGGATCTTTTAAATTTATTATGGAGAAGGAAAGACAAATAAATTATGTAATTCAAATTTGATTGAAACCAAAGGGGGTTCTGTGATTTTTTCGCTAGGTAGGATAGTTTGGAACGAAAATATGGGAATATTTTATTCGTTTCTTGGAGGCAGAATATTTTCATTTAGATATTCTATTACGGAGTTATAAAAATATTATTTTTCGACCGGAAAAAATTGGAGAAATTGGAGATTGTTTCGCGTGAGCACAAAGATGCGTGGACCGCAAACAAAATTTAATTAATATGTTTTAAATTTTTCTCTTGAGGACTTGAGAAAGGAGATTATTTTTAGCTAAAATACGGAGGGAGTAGGAGGAAGTGTTTCGCGTGAGCACATAGATGCGTGGACCGCAAACGCAATTATATTATTAAAAATGGAGATTATGTGAAGAAAAGATCTTCCTATGGAGAAATAATCAAAGGAGAAGGAGAAACCTTCTAGGAAGAAGAACAGGGAACACAATTGCATAGTATAATGTGATTTTGTTCTTATTAGGTATAAATATTTATTTTCATTGCACACAACCCACATGCAGACATGCGCACAATACAGCAAAGGGGATTTTACTAGAACATGTATTTGATTGAGTGTTCTCTTGGTTGAGTAGGGCCAATAGTAGGGTTGAAATTTCAACTTTGAATAAAACTAAAATTGACGCAACATAATTCATTTCATTTCATAAAAACAAAAAGCTGCTAAAACAAGGAGAGGTCATGAGACCACGGAGGAAACAGTCGGAAGCGGAGAAAAAATTTCGTCAGGAGACAAAACCTTTGCGTCCCTAAGGAGAGCAATTATTCGGGCCGCAGATTTTGCAAGATCGGAGGAAACAATGACAACATCGCATGAAGGATTGTTGCTGCGAGCAGATCGCCTTCTCCAATTGTGGGACAAAGCCAACGAGCAATTCTTACAGTTGGTGGAGTCATCGGTCGAACAAAAATTGAACAACTTGGAGGTAGAGATGGAAGAGATAGAAACAGAATATTTCGAGGCTGCGGAGATATTAAAAAAAAAAAAAATAAATGAAGCAGATAAGGAGAAGGAGAAGCTAAACGAAGCCAGTCCGGCTTTAGGGGAGGACCCCCAAGGGAGACCCATTAGTGTCAACCTCACGTTGCCAACTAAACAACATGACATAAAAAATACGTGGGGAGAGTACGACGGGTCGCTACTGAAATGGATTGGGTTTCGCGACCGATTCAAGGCGGCGATTCACAATAACGATGACATTTCGGAAGCCTACAAGTACTCATACTTGAAAAAGTCGCTGACAGGAAGGGCAGCCAAGGCATTAGGAGAAAGCCACCTAAACCAGGACAGCTACAAGGAGGCATGAGAGAGGCTTGGTCAGCTTTATGAAAAACCGTACCACATCGCCAAGGAGTACCTAAACCAATTTTACAGGTTACCGGTTCTTCAGGAGAAGCCGACAGCCAACGAGATTCAGAGGATGGCGAACGTGACGCATGAGACGATCCGTCAGCTGAAATCATTGGAGATCCCGGTGGAACACTGGGACATGATATTCGTACCTGGACTACACGAAAGATTGGACCAGGAGACGAGGAAGCAATGGGAGTTGCAAAGAACATCCGAGGCACCTAAAGTAGGAGAAATTTTGGATTTCCTAGATAAACAAGCGGGAGCTATGGAGAACACCAGGCAGGGATGGAGAAATTTACCAACAACTTCGGTAGCAGGGAGAAGGAAGTCGGAGAACCATCTACATCAAAAGGAGTACCGGTAGGTAAATACGTCGGAGTTCCATGCGAGGCATGTGGAAGGGATTCGCATGCTTTGTATCACTGTCCGGATTTCTCGGCGTTAAAGTTAAGCGCACGTAAGGATTTCGTGGCAAGGAGGAAGATCTGCCCAAATTGCCTTAGGAAAGGTCATCGGATGGAAGCATGCATGAGCGTGAAGTCTGGCATTCCACAATGCCAAAGGAATCCTGCACACAATAGCATGCTGTGCCCGGAGAAACAAAATATTAAACGTATTTTAACTATACGAGCGGAGAATGCGAAGAAAGATAATATGGCAGCAAGGAGGAATCCATTTTGACAAGAGGAGATACCGGCCAAAAGGAGAAAGCTGAACTCGGAGACGGAGGTAAAAAAGGAGAACTCAATAATGGTAAAAAGTTCAGACCAAATAAAAGTTAAAACTACTGAGTCAGAGTACGATAAAATGTTTAATTATTCTTTTTTTGGAAATTAGCTTCATGCCAACAATCATTGTAGGTTTAGAGAATGAAGGGTGTAGGTTTGGACCCATTAGGGGCTTTTTAGATACGGGGTCTCAGGTAAACGTGATGAGCTACAAACTAAAACAGGAATACCAGCTTTCAGCCTTGTCCACTACGAGGAAAGCAGTGGGCATCGACGGAGAGCCTTTTAAAATAAGGCAGCAAATAAAGGTAAAAATATATTCATGGTACGGGACTCAGGTACAGGAGTACATGGAGGAAATGATTTGGGTGTAACGAAGTGTTCGTCACAAACACAGTCTCTCCACCGCCGTTCCCCCACCCCGCTGCGGACTACTAGGCTAGCCGGCGCCACTCACCATACACTCAGAACAACGTACCACACTCCGCACCACAAATGTTAAGCCAACGCAACCTACCACACACCCACACCAACCATGTACCACTACTAGGCTAGCCAGCGGCACTCACCATGCACTCAATACCACAGCGCGTTTCCCACCACTACTGCGCTAACCAACCCAACTCACCACACACCCACACCACGACTGTGCAGCCAACGCTTAAGTAGAGACAACCAAACCAAAGCAAGTCAGTCGAGTGGTGGCCGCCGGACCAGACACACGGTTAGTTGGGTACAACGACTTGTGTGTGGAGCAGCAGCGTTCTGGCTGGTACCACTGGCTCAGTTAGTAAGAGTGAGCAGTGGGGACACAGGGTTCGCAGCTATTGCGGCCCAGGTACTCGCCCCTCCTTGAGTAGTGGCAGTTGTAGCATGGTAGATATAGTAACAGCAGAAATGGTAGTACTAGTGGTAGTGGAAGTAGAGGGAGTTACCCACCAAATCACAATGAACAACAACAACAATCAACAAGAAGCAGCAGACGAAAACGACACCAACAAGAAGCAGCAGCAGCGTGGACCGCAGCAGCAGAGACAACAACAACGCAGGCTATATAAGACGAAGATGCCTGTGCCCCAGGGGGTCAGCCATCGAGCAGAGCTCCGAGGGTTATTACCGTGTCATATAGTTTATTCGATTAAAATAAATAAAGAAATTGATTCTGTAGAAAATTAATATCGTGCGTTTGATTTGGCGAACTGGCATTCACCAACGTGGTTTCTTCTCGTTCTTCCCCTCCACTCGTAGCTTGCCACCGTACAGGACCTGGACATTCCCGCTGCCCCTACCCCGGCTGGGAAATACTCGTTATATGGGTATTACCAAAGGAGAGTAATTGAGGTTCAACAATGCCATCAACGGCTTTAGATCCTACTGTAGTACATAATCCAACTGAAATACCCTGGGCGGACCCAGACTATTGGAAACCAAATCCAACTTACATACTTTTTGGAGTAGGTTTCTTTTCAAAAATTGTCAAATCAGTTATTCAAAGAAACATGAACGGAGTAGCGTTATTGGAAACGCGTTTAGGAGTTATTGTTTTCGGAACACAAAATGAAAGGATAGACGGGTTGACAGGACAGTCAAAATAACGAGGAGGAACAATTAGACAAGCTATTAGAGCGACTTTGGCAACAAGATCAGGTCAGTTCATGCCATAGGTTTACTGAGGAAGAAATTTTAGTTGAAAAACATTTTAGGGAGACATATAGGCGGGATGAATCAGGAAGGTTCATAGTAAAAATTCCGCTAAAGGAGAATATTAACGAACTGGGAAGTTCAAGGGAGATAGCATTAAAACGTTTCTTATATTTAGAGAGGCTTCTTGCGAAGAATCAGGAGATGAGGAGAATTTATGTGGAGAAAATGAGGGAAGAAATACAAATAGGTCATCTTGTTTTGGCCACGGAGAAACCAAAAGTAGGAGAAATGGTATATTACATACCACACAATTGCATTCCGAAGGATAATCGGATTGTATACGATGCAAGTTGCAAAACAGACAAAGGTTTGTCGCTTAATGACATTCAAATGCTTGGTCCAAAGTTGCAAAAGGATGAAACCATTATGCGTTTTCGGAGACATAAAATAGCGATATATGCAGATATTCGCAAAATGTTCAACCAGGTTAGGATAGATAAGGAACAGTGGAACTTACAAAGGATATTTTGGAGAGATAATGCAAATCAAAGATTGCAGGAGTATTGGCTAACAGTAGTCACATTTGGTTTAACGGCATCACCATTCGTTGCTGTGCGATCTATAATTGAAACTGCCAGGAAGGCAGAAGGAGAGTATCCAATTGCAGCCAAGGCGATAAAAGATGATTTCTATATGGATGATTGAGTAACAGGCTCGGATTCAGAAAAAGCAGCAATTAAATTAGCAAAAGAAATTGACACCGTTTTAAAAGGAGCTAAGTTCGAATTACGGAAATGGAAGTCAAACAGCCGGGCGGTTGTAAGGGCTATGGATTCGGAGATGGAGAAAACACTATTGTTTTCGGAGGGGGAAGGCACAACCATTTTAGGACTTAAATGGTTGTTAGAGGAGGACAAGTTTACTTTTGTAGTTAAAAATCCTACATTTAATGGAGTCATAACAAAAAGGAGAATCGTGAATCATGTAGCACAACTATAATGATCCAAATGGCTATATATCTCCGGTGACGGTTATCGGAAAAATATTAATTCAGGAACTATGGAGACTTAATATAGATTGGGATGATAGGCCTCCAGTTGAGCTAGAAAACAGATGGTTAGAATTTTGGGATTCTATTATTTATTTAGGAAACTTTAGAATAGATAGGTGGTTGGGCACAGGGAAAATTCCAAAAATACAGATTCACGGATTTTCAGACAGCAGTGAATCGGCATTAGGAGCAGTAATATACATTCGTGTGGAAAATGAAAATGGAATAGTAACTAGTAAACTTTTGACATCAAAAACTAGAGTAGCAGCATTGAAGATGGTCACTATTCCACGGTTGGAGTTATCAGCAGCGAAGTTACTGTCGAAAATGATAAAAGGAGTTATGGAGTCAATGGAATGGCCGAATGCGGAGTATGTGTTATGGATTGATTCCAGTCCAGCATATTATTGGATAAAAAAGGAGACAAGGGACTTAAGACCATATGTTGCAAATAGAGTTGCATCAATACAAACGAATACAGATGTTGGAAGCTGGCGTCATATCGATGGCAAGGAGAATCCAGCTGATTTACTAACAAGGGGAGTTTTGCCAAAGGAACTGGTGAACAATCAGCTATGGCTACATGGGCCTAGTTGGTTAATCATGGAACAGAAAAAATGGCCGAGAACTTAAATAATGGAGAACATACACCAGGAGGTGAGAAATGAAAATATATTCTATCTCAGCATTCAAGGAGATCGTGCACATAAGGATGAGGGAAACGAAGTCAAGTGTCTCGATACTGGAATACACAAACAAGCTAGAAAAAATAGTTAAAATTCTAAGCTACGCTGGGAGATATTTAATAAACTGTACTAAAAGGAGAGAAGAGCTAAAACAGGAACCTACAGAGATAAAACGGAGATCTAAGAGAAAAGGGTTTCAACCGGAAATTTTACCACCTACTCTAAAGGAGAAAGCGTCAGCTTTGGAATATCTGATACGGAGAAATCAACAGGAGAATTATAATAAGGAGATAACAGCATTGAATGCTGGGAAGCTTTTACCGGAGAGGAGTTCGATAGAAAGTTTGAACCCAATTTTGGACGCAAACGGTTTGCTCCGAGTTGGTGGGAGATTAGGGAGATCGGAGATTGATTAAGAGATGAAACATCCAGCAATCATCGCAAACGGATCCAGGTTAGCAGAATTGTTAATGGATTATGCTCACAGGGAGACGGAACATGGAGGCATACAAGTTATGATGCAATTTATTAGGCAAAATTACTGGATACCAAAACTTAGGAGTGGATTACGGAGTCATACTCATAAGTGTGTCGTGTGTGTGCGTCTAAATGCACGAATGGAGGGACAGTTGATGGCGAAATCACCATCAGAGAGAGTCCAGGTTGGGAAACCATTGTTAGCCACAGGAGTGGATTATGCAGCCCCATTTGAATTGAAAGTGGTCAGTGGAGTAGGTAGGAGAAATAGGAGAAAATGTTGAGTTGCAATATTTGTCTGTCTTAGGACTAGGGCAGTACATATTGAAATCGTAGGAGATTTATCCTCAATAGCTTTCATAGCTTGTTATGAGAGATTTATTGCAAGGAGAGGGAGATGTGAGAAAATGTTTAGCGACAACGGAACAGCTTTCGTTGGAGCGTCCAAAGAATTAAATAAAGCTTTGAAAGTATTTTCAGATAAAGGAGTATTGGAGAGCCTTCATCAAAAAGGTACTGACTGGCACTTTATGACACCAGCAGCACCACATCAAGGAGAGATCTATGAAGCCGCTGTCAAATCAATGAAGTTTTATTTGAAGCGGATTGTGGGGCAAAGGATATTGCCTTATGAGGAGTTCGGAACTTTACTCACTCGAATAGAAGCCATTCTCAATTCGAGACCTCTTCATACTCTGAGTGATGATCCAATGGACATCCAGGCGCTAACGCCGGGACATTTTTTGGTGGGTGAACCATTAATTTTACCTCTTCCTTTCAGGTTAGAAGAAAGACCAGAGAAGGCGAGAGCTAAATTATTCAAGGAGAGACAGTAGATGGTCAACCATTTCTGGAAACGATGGCACTCCGAATATCTGACTACTCTGCAGGAGCGGAAAAAATGGAGAAAGGAGAAGGAGAGCCTAAAAGTTGCACAGTTGGTAGTCCTCAGGAGTGAGAATTTCCCGCCAACCAGTTGGGCGATGGGTAGGATTATTGAACTTCTGCCAAGCAGAGATGGGCTCGTCCGAAATGTCACCGTGCAGACTGCAACGAATAAATTGAAACGGCCTGTCCAGAAAATATGTATTTTGCCCATAGATTCTAAGTAATAAAAACAATGTTTTTTAGCCGGGACTGTTACGTATGGCAACACTGGCCATACATGCTTTTTCTAAAATACACTGTACGTAGTTAGTGCTCGATCGGTCTCTGGCCGAGAGAGACGTGTTTTCCACCGATGATAAAACGGAGATAATAAATGTGGGTTTTTTGTATACTTTTCCCACAACAAAAATCGTACCGTGTTTTATTTTAAGTTGGTGGATTATACAGTATTTGTAGCTGTTAACTTATTCCTTGGATTAATGTGGCCTGTAGTAATTTTTCTGAATTTAGTTATTAATTCTTCCAGTGTAAAGTAATATATAATATTTACTAAATCATATTAAATGGGTGTAGTGTGCTACGTAAACTTTTTTTTGCGTTTCGATCAGAGTGTGAGCTCTGCCTTAAAACTTGACGAAGCGTCAGCCATGATACCTCGCAGATTCAGCAACATTACTTGCTTGCATGTTCACTAAGTTTAAGCGCGAATTAAAACACTTGTTTCTTACTTTTAAAATTAAACAATATTTATTTGGAACTATGTCCTTTATTATTGAAATACTTTTTACTAATTCTAAAAGGAGCTTAAGGCTACTATGTAGTTACAATAAGACTGTTGATAAATTCATCATACAGTCGTATTTATATACTTTTCTTATCTATCTACAAGGAGACCCAAGCGTACAATCGTCTTGCTTGATAATGAAGAAGAGATAATATTCCAACATTGTATACAAACGATATTATCTCTTTTACATATGTTATCATTGTAGCGTTGTGTGCAAGACTGTACTAGAGACTAAAGATATCATTGAATACAAATAATGTTATCTTTTTTCTCAATATGTTTTGCTATGGATACTTAACTCCCCCCCTTGTTAAACGAAATCGTCCCGATTTTTCGACGCTATTTTTAACATTTCTCTTTCATAAGTTTTGTTATATGCGTCAATCTTTTTTTGTTTTTGACGATCTGTTATACATTGTATAGTTTTTATCATTACGTACGTAAATGCTAGAATAACAATCAGTGTTACAATTGTGTATATAGTTGATAATATCGGTTTTTCTTCAAAAGGAATAATTAGTTTTTTTAAAGTATCTATGTTATCGAATTTGTACATTGTATCTTCTTTAATTATTTGGTCGATGTAAGACTCTGAATTATGATTTCTTAATATAACTTCTTTAATTTGCTTATGCATGTTTTTGTATATTTTATCGTCTAGATTTATAGTATTTTCATAAGTAACTAAGTTTATACCATTAATTGTTTGATTATTTAACTTATGCTTACCGCTTAATAACATAACACCGGATTCAATTTCTAAGTCGTAATCGTATTCTTGTTTAATGTTGCATTTTGAAGTTATATTCTTTAAAAGTGGAATAAGACAATTTTCTTCTTCAAAGTTAATTTCACAAATGTTTTTACTTAGATGATTTTGACAATTTCTTGTTCTTAAATAAGTTTGGTTACATAAGGCAATTGTTTTATCTGTAATGATTTTTCCATGTTTTGAATTTAAAGGTGTTACTTTATACAATTTACATGATTTAATTAGAACTGGATATTTATATATTGTGATGAAGAATTCATCAGTTCTAGCTAATAATATTTTAGAGTACTCAAGTATATTTATTATGGGTACTTGAATTATTTCATGTTGAATAATATTTTTAATGTCATCTAAGTCTAGGCTTTCTGATAAATATTCATTATTTTTTGCTGCATTAATTGTTCTGGTCAATAATAATAATTGTTCGTACACTTGTTCTATTACTAAATGTTCTTTAAGGCTCTGACCTTCGAATTGTTGCAAAATTTGTTCAAATCTAGAATTTATAGTTTTTTGTTTATTATTGTTTTCTATGAGATTATTTATACTCGTTTCTATGTTAACTAAGTCATAATGGTCAGGATTACCAAACACATATTTGAAAGCTGTTCCTAAAAAGTTAATTGATCTAGTATGCCTAGTATGTTCTTGTAATTGGTCTGCTAAATTCTTAATTTTACTTAACCAAATTTTTTCTTCTTGTGTAGGTTGATATTTACTAGTTACGATATTTACGTAAGGTTGAAATATCGAAGTCAGGTTGGTGGCATGTAACAAATAAGTTTGTTCTTTGAATAAATACACGTCATCTGTTTGCGTAAGTATAAACTTCTTGTTTAGTAACTCAGTTATTTGAACGTTTCCTTGCCCTTCTTGACTCTGTACAATTCCTAGTAATGTTAGGAATATTAATATTTTCGTCATCTGAAAAATGATAATTCTTTATGTTATCCTTGTGAATTTTTATTCCTTCTTTAGAGATTACAGTGTCTCCTTTATCTTCTTCTACTATTCTTGTTATGTATCTGGCGTTAGATTTCTTTCTAAGACCTGTGATTCTTACCATTATCTTATCTCCTTTTTTATACTCTCTGTGTCGAGTTCCTTTATTTAGACGTTCGATCACTTTTTTGGATGCTGAGTTTAGTTTATTTATTATAATTTCACTATTGCTATATTTATTTTGATTAAAGAAAATGTCTCTAGGTTTCAAACCGGTAACTGAGTGTATAGAATTATTTAATTCACGCACTGTTCTAAATATTTCTTCGATAAGTCTTGTTTTATTCTGAATTGTGAATATTCTAGACAGTTCAGTTATTGTACCGTTTACACGTTCTACCTGACCGTTCGCTGTCGATCTGTATACTGGAGTTTCTACTTTAGTTATGTTGTATTTCAAACACATTTGGTTCACCATTTCTGTTTTGAATCCCTTCTCGTTATCTGTCATGAGTCGTTCACATTTTGGGAAATAATTAGATAAGACCTCTTCCATAACGTCGTACAGTCTGTTTCGAGTTTCGATTTCCCGAAGGATTGTATATTTAGAATACTTATCTACTGTTACAAGGAAAGTATACTTGTCGTTGAAGTATATGTCCATATGAATGTGTGTTCCCACATGTGTTGGTATTTCTGAATTATTCAGAGGTTCTCTGATAGGTTTTCTTTCATATTTTCCAAATAGACATGCTATGCATTTTCTGTTGAAACTCTTTGCTTGTTTATTTAGATCGGGCCAGTAATATTTCTCTGAGATTTCTTGTATATTGTTACGTAACCCTCGGTGTGCTCTTTCGTGAGTTACCCTTACAAGTTTTAGTTGTTCCTCCAAATTTGTCACGTCTTGAAGTTTTCTTGGTGTGAATATAAATCTTACTAGTGGGAATTCTTTTTTTATGTTTTCACCATATTTGTATATGTTTTCAAATTTCGTATGCAAAGCTACAATCTTTTGGGGTTGTATAACTTCTTTCATCTGCCTTAGTAAAGAGTCTTTGTCCTTAAACTTTATTATGAGTCTTATTTTGTTACTAAAATAGATTTGTGTTTCGATATTATTTGTTATATCTTCAATAAGTTCGAACTGTGCAGTGTATGCATTAAAAGGCTGATTCACAGTTTTTATTATATCATTAGAAGAACTTTCAGCTGAATGTGCTGTTTCTATGGTAGAAGTATTTATGCGTTGACGTGATAATGCGTCAGCTACAAGATTTAGGTTTCCTGGTTTATAAACTAATTTTGCTCCAAAGTCTTCAATGATTCCCTTCCAACGTTTCAGCTTTGTGTTGGGATTTTTTTCTGATACAGAATATATAAGGCTCTGGTGATCGGTATATATGGTTAAGTCTGCTATACCATATATGTAGTTTCTGAGTTTTTGTAAGGACCATATGATCGCTAATAGCTCTTTCTCGTTTGTGCTATAGTTCTCTTCTGTCTTACTCAGTGTTCTTGACAAGAAGTGTATAGGTTGCTTATTCTGACTTAGTACGGCTCCAATAGCTATGTTGGATGCATCAGTAGTAAGCTCGAATGGTTTACTATAATCCGGTTGAAAAAGTTCGACTTGTTCTTTCAAATAATTTTTTAAAATTCTAATCGCTTCTAATGCTGAATCATTCAGATTTAACTTAATATTTTTACTTTGTTTTTTGTTTACTTTACCGTTATCTCCTCGTAAATATAATGTCAGGGGCTTGGCTATGCTTGCGTATCCTTTTATAAACTTACGATAGTAACCTGTAAGACCTAAAAATCCTCTCAAATCCTTTACCGTTTGTGGGACTGGAAAATTTTCTATAGCTGCTATTTTCTCAGGGTTCGTAGTGATTCTACCATGTCTGATTATGTGACCTAAGTATTCTACTTCTTCTTGAAAAAACTTACTTTTCTCATCAGATATTTTTAATGTGGCTTTATTGAGTACGTCGAATACTTGACTTATGTGCTGTATATGTTCTTCCTCAGATGAAGAATATATCAATACGTCATCAATGTAAACGTGTACGAATTTACCTACAAAGTCTCTCAAAATGTCGTCCACGCATCTCTGAAATATGCTTGGTGCATTTTTGAGCCCGAAAGGCATTCGTTTAAAATGATATTTTGCGCCATTTATAGCAAAAGCTGTTTTTTCTTTATCATCTGTTTTGATTTTAATTTGGTGGAAACCTGACTCCAAATCTAATGTTGTAAAGTACTTGGCTTTACCTAAATTTTGAATTGTCATGTTGACATCCGGAATGGGGTATCTGTCTGTTACAGTGTGAGCGTTAAGTTTTTGGAAATCAACAACCATGCGCCGTTTTGGTTTTCCTTTTTCGTCCAAACCTTTTTTAGGTACTGTCCATATGGGACTGTTATAAGGACTATGGCTTTTTTCTATTATATCGTCATGTAAGAGTTTCTGTATTTCTTTGTTTACGAATTCGTTATCTGCTATGGGATATGGATATTGTTTAACATAAACCGGATTATCATTGGTCGTCCTAATGCTTGCTTCTATAGTATCTGTAAAGGGTAACGGTCCTATGCTGTTATTAATCTTCATCAGTCTATCTATGTCTGCTTTATAAATATTATTTTCCCCAATTATGTAATTAATTTTCTGAATAGATTCGACACTGCTTATGGTAGTTAGAGTCATATTACTGAAATTTATTTCCGCGTTTAGAACTTTAAGTCCTTCATATCCTAATATCATATCAAAAGACTGAATATCCTCTAATTCAAAAAATGTTATATTTTTCTTTAATATCCTAACTACTTTCTTTGTATCTACCATAGAATAACCATGCATTGTTTTTATTTTTATAGGTTTAATTTTAATTTTTTTGCTAGAATCGCATTTTCTATTAATGTAATTATGGGTTGCACCAGTATCAATAAGAATTTTATAAATTTTCTTAGAAATAGTACTAGTTAAATTTAAGCAGGGCAACCCGTCTACTAGTTTAAATGATCTATTCTTATGTTATTATTTACCATACATTCCGTTTCATCTGCTTCTGCATATGTACTGCTGACATCGTCTCTGCGTTGTTGTCGGGAGTTATTTACTCTCTGCTGCTTGAAGTTCTGCTGATAAGATCGTTGCGGTCTGTTGTGTGTGTTGAAACTCCCGCTGTGTTCACGTTTCGCTGGTGGATTATATACATCGGGTTTGTATTGATTCCAATTTTGTCGCTGTGCATGTACAATTTGTCTCGAGTTTATCTCCATCGGCTGTGGTCCTTGATTGTGTTGCTGCATATTATCGTATTGCTTCTGGGGTTGATAATTCGTTGTTTGGCTCGAATAATTTGGTCTTCTTTCGTTTCTGCGTTCATGTGGCATATTTTTGTGGTGCTTATCCTGAGTGAGATGTAAATGCCTGTGCACATTATCATGTTCTATTCTGCGAGCAATTGCGAATGCGTGTTCTAGATCATTTATTGTAGCTGAATATAATGATCCTCTTGTAAAGTTGTCACTCATACCATCAATGAATATACGAACTGCGTCGTCGTTAGCATTTTTAATTAGTCTGTCGATTATATTCGGCGGATCACCTGACATAGTGATTTTTGATATTATTAAATTGAGATTTTTATTTATCTCGTCGTGGTATTCAGACAGTGTGCTTCTTTTTTGCGTGATGGCTTTCATCATGTCTTGTAGCACGTATAGAGGTTCTTGATTAGAGTACGTATAATCTAATCTGTTACGTATCGCCTCAAAATTAAAAATTGTGTTATAATTAGTTAACACATTCGCGGCTGCACCCTGTATTTTACTTTTCACTATAGTCAATGCTGCTGCGTACTTACTGTGTGTTTTGAAGTTTTTAATGCTGTCCATTAATCTGGATGCTTCTTCGCGCCACGACCGATAATTTGATTGATCGCCGTTGAAAATAGGTAGGCTTTTAAATGCGTCTAACTGTATTTCACTACCATCTGTATATGTGGTTCTTATTTCCTCTAGCACAGGTATGTTTGGTACTATGCCTAATCCAGATTTTACTTCATTTAGTTTTGTTTCTAAATTAGTGTTTATTTGATTTTGGTTAGTTATTATTGCTGCTAACCTTGCATTCTCTGTGCGTGTGTGCTCTAGGGTTTGTGTTACTGTGTTGCTCCTGGTTTCTAAAGCTTCTAATCTTGCCATTAATACTGCGAGTTGTTCCATTTTGAACTCGTGTCTGTTGTCGTCGAATTTGTGTGTTTTTTTTCTCCACATATACACTTTCACTGAATTGCTTTGCTGCTTCGTACGAAGAAGCTATATTTGTACCTGCTATGCTAGGTAATTCTTGTAACCGGTAACGCGAGTGTTCTGTTTATACTAGATTTCACTACTTGTTCCCGAGGTCCGCTCGATTGAAGTTAAAAAGTATATTTAACCTCCTGGCAGGATCGCCAATTAAAACACTTGTTTCTTACTTTTAAAATTAAACAATATTTATTTGGAACTATGTCCTTTATTATTGAAATACTTTTTACTAATTCTAAAAGGAGCTTAAGGCTACTATGTAGTTACAATAAGACTGTTGATAAATTCATCATACAGTCGTATTTATATACTTTTCTTATCTATCTACAAGGAGACCCAAGCGTACAATCGTCTTGCTTGATAATGAAGAAGAGATAATATTCCAACATTGTATACAAACGATATTATCTCTTTTACATATGTTATCATTGTAGCGTTGTGTGCAAGACTGTACTAGAGACTAAAGATATCATTGAATACAAATAATGTTATCTTTTTTCTCAATATGTTTTGCTATGGATACTTAACTCGCGTGTGTGAATAGCGGAACATCGCGTTACCGCGGCTATATATGGGTGTGAATGCTCTTAAGCGGGTCTTTTTATCGTCTGCCAGATACCAAAGCGCAACTTACATCTTATTTGTTGAAGGCAGTAAGTTTAAGGAGTTATTTTATATCTATATATATAGCATTAATCGATAAAATTAGTAGGATACCAGTTTAGAGAATTTTAATTCGTATACGAAAGCTATTCGCAAGTGCGCAATACAAGTGAATCAGACCAGCGAGGATTATGATCCCAAGGCGTCAGTGGAAAAGGGAATAACGTTCCCCAAAGGTAAATAATTCACTCTTGATATTCCTAATTGCTGGCTAATGTGCATCGTCCATGTGCGTTTTTAGACATTCCTCGCCTGGTCGTCAGGTTCACATGACGATTTTGGTGGCATATCGTAGGAGACTACTAAAAGACCAACTACCGCATGGCCACGCAGCACCCTATGTACACCAGCGACACCTGAGGGCATGTCCGCCTGCCACCTAATACATGAATCGAGAGCTCACCTAGCATCAGTGTCAAGAGAAGAAAACGGTACAAAAACCGCGTCAGCTAGCAGAACACCAATATACAGGCGAAATCAGTTCCCATCGCAATAAGCAAGATTAGCGGGTAGCGGATCCTCTCAGCTTAACCAAAAAAATATATATATCGTCCACGCACACGAGAACGCATCGGAATTAAAACACCGGAGACGAGATTTGGTTAGTTCCTAGTTGATCGCGGCCGTAGAACAAGCTCCCTGAGCTGCGCTTTCAGTCGTGTCTGTAATTTCCCCCCCCATATATATATATATATATATAGGTATACATGAGTTCGCTTTATTCGTACTATGATTATTTTGAAGTTAAACATTTCATCAATCCTTTAAATATAAGATGAACTTAAAGAGAGAAATTTAAACTATGAAGTAAATTTAACTTTTAAGCGATAACTTCTTACCCATTATAATAAGAGTTTCGGTCATGGAATAGTTGTTTATTTAAACGCGATAAGACGAAGCAAAAGTTAATTAGGCTAAAGACACCCGAAAAGGGATTTTAAATTATGTGTAGTTGGGTAGTATTACTACGGATTTAAGAATAAAATGATTAGTTATGAAGTAACATTAATCCATCTTGTGTTATAATTCAGTATGAAGTTTTAAGTTAAATTTCCGGGTGAGGTACAGACCGTGTAACATGCATACAAGTTCATAACGACTGGTTCGCTTTAGTGTCCATCCATAAAGGGACTATCCCATGGACATATTAAGGGTAGGGATAGTCAAGGAGCAATGGGGCGAAACTCCATCGCTGTAAGAGGGCGGGAACCCATCACGGTGGCATAACACCTGGCCACCGAAGACAGATAAGTGGTAGTGCAAAGGACGGTCATCTTCCTCTTTTTTTTTTTTCTTCCCATTTCTACGCATGCCCACTCATTTTCATCCCTGAAAATGGCGGCTGAGCTTTCAATACGACAACAAAGCGGGAGCGTATCGGAATCCCGCTTTTTGAAATCCCGCTTTTCAAAAATCCCGAAAAAAAAGTTTTAAAATCCCGTCTGCTAAAATACTGTTTTTTTAAAATCCCGTCTTCTAAAATCCCGCTTGTTCAAAATCCCGATCTATTATAATCCCGCTTT
The DNA here is from genome assembly GCA_946477585.1 of Cheilosia urbana. Classification (NCBI taxonomy): domain Eukaryota; kingdom Metazoa; phylum Arthropoda; class Insecta; order Diptera; family Syrphidae; genus Cheilosia; species Cheilosia urbana. The sequence goes on along the minus strand of OX297853.1, from coordinate 68,367,444 downwards.
TTAAAATCCCGCCTATTCCCGCTAATCCCGTTTTTTTTTACAAAATATTGCTATCAAAAAAAAAATAGATGTTGGTTAAATGCGCTTTTTTATTCTATTATTATATATTTAAAAATACCTATTAAAAATACTCGTCCAAAAAGAAAATGCATCCGAATGTTTTTAGTTTTTACTGTGTAAGTACATATTTGTTTTTGCTTACATATTCAACATTGTTTTTACGCATTGCGAAAATAGTATATAAATAAATAAATTGTTGGCGCAACAGGTCCGAAGGGGCCCTAGGCCTAGCTTCTCACAACCATTCGTTTTGTGTGAGTAGCGTAGTAGTCCAACACACTAACCACTAAGCCACTGCGCCTACAAAAGAAAAGTATATAATGCACATAAAAACCTTCCTCTTGCTAACGGTTTTACCCTTATCATTTACTGCTGTAATAATAATTGGAGTTTACGCCAATTTATATTGTGTAGAATGTCATATAACATTAATTTTTTTTTTTAATTATTTTATTTAATATAATTATTCATACTTATTACTTAAAAATGTATTTTGATATTATTTATTTCTTATTTCGTTACTTCCTCTAAAAATGATAAATGTTAAAATAAACTGCATTTCAAAAAAACACTCATTGCTTAATTTATTTTAATGTTCTTATTATCCCGCTTTTACAATCAAAAGTAGTTGTTTTATTTTAAAAAATCGCGCGATTTTTGAAAATAAAACAACTACTTTTGATTGTAAAAGCGGGATAATAAGAAACGGGATTATAAAAAACGGGATTATAAGAGGCGGGATTTTAAAAAGCGGGATTTTAAAAAAGCGGGATTATAAAAAGCGGGATTATAAAAAGCGGGATTATAAAAAGCGGGATTATAAAAAGCGGGATTTTAGTAGCGGGATTTTAAGAATCGGCATTATAAAAAGCGGGATATCGAACCCAACCCCAACAAAGCGTATGATCACCTCTAGGTAGTATCGTCGCAGTCATTCCCTTTCGGGAGACACAATTATTTTTGTAGAGGAAAGAACGCAGCAAGATCCCACCCGAGTCCGTTGAGCCTAGCGGAGCATAACGTTCGTGTCTCCCAGCTGTGCGTATAAAGGACGACCAACAACTCTGTTCTCCACGCCTCTCCTACTACAAATGGCGCCCAACCAAGTGGAGCCGTAGCAATAGTAATGCTATGGCGAATCTTCAACATTAACATACCAAAACCAATTTATGGAAGCTTTGCTATTTTGTGGGTCAGTGTCTCTTAAGTTTCTAATGGAAGTCGTAGAGTCTTAGAAGAAACAACTTCAGCCTACTTGCTCCAATAGAATCGGGACATAAACGTGTATGAAAATATTTAAGAGTAGATACTTTAGTGAGTCGTGGATTGTTAGTAGTAGGTCTATAACAAATCTCCATTTGCCACAGAGTACACCTTAAATCGTTACTCATTGTTTCACTGTGTTAGAAGAATCCTTTAGTACCTTTGAGTACGGATAGTCATCAATATAGGGTACAGTGAGCAGCATTATTACTTATCGTCTTTTTTTTTATACTTTAGTGAACTTTTCTTTTGTGCTGTGTGCAGGTGAACGTATCTTAGTCTCACCCAATTATATCATTCTGAATATTTACTGATTTAAGCATAGACAATATTTTCTTTGCTAGTTTTCGTTAGTATTAATTTACCAAATGGATAAGTCGAAAGGTGCAGTAAAGAAAAGCAGTAGAAAATCTAACTTTTACCCTAATCATAATATGTCGTTACGGTCGTATGGTGCAGCGTCTGCTAATAACAGGTCGTTTGAGGCACATAGAATTCCCGCGAATAGGCAGGTCATGCACTCTCCACCCAATAGAAGGTCAAGTCAGTCAGATCAAGGTCTAATAGACGTCAACCCGTCTTGGAAAAGTTTGCCAGTTTTGAATAATCCTGGAATTTCCTTGCCGGTTGATCAGATTCCAATCGGAATTATAACTACTTCCTCGACAACTACTGTTAGAACAGCCCCCACAGCTACAGTGACGGTAACTTCTAAGCCAATCGCCACATGCTCAATTCCTCAGACTACGAATGAAGCTGCATGTCGTGATTTTCCACAGGAAGATCCTAGTGCGCCAGTGTTTTCGCCAGACAGACAGAGATCGCTTACGTCTCAAATCAAAAATTTGGTTGATGCAAGTATCGGATCGACCCAAGCGTCGATGATGGCATCTTTAACATCCATGATTAAAAATTGTGTTCAGGAATCAGTCCAAAGTGCAATCGCGTCAAGCAATACACACTATCAGAGTTCTCGGTCGAATGCTCCTGAAGCCATAGAGCCTAGTGCATCTCGAAACTCGAACAGACAGACAGTTCCAATGCCAGATCGTAATGAGATTCAAGGCGCTAGTAACGCATACAGAGATCAACCGAATATTAGCAGTGATTCTCGTGAAAACTTTTCGCAAGAAGGAAATGAAAATACATTTCGGGAAGACACTCAGCGCTTCCAGAGAGCAGAGTTTACTTATCACGCAGCTAGGCAGAATAGAAAGATTGAATTAGATAGATGGGGCATTAATTTTGACGGAACGTCTAAGACAATGTCCATTGAAGACTTCGTTTTTCGAGTAGAAGTACTCAAGAGTAATTACAACTGTTCTTGGGCTGAAGTCCTAAGGAATTTTCATCTTCTCCTTTCGGGGATGGCCCAAGAATGGTATTGGCAGTATTTACGTACAAGTCCTAGGCTTGACTGGGGTCTCTTTCGCCAAGCGTTGCTGAAAAATTTCAAAACGAATGAGAGCGATTTCGAAATAATAAAACAGCTTATGGATCGGAAGCAGTATCCGCAGGAGAGTTTTGATAGTTTCTATAACTCCATACTACAGTTGAAAAATCAGTTGAGGGTACCAGTCCATGAATCTGAGTTATTGGGTATAATCAAAGGTAATGTGAACAACAAGTTAATGAACTTTATTTACCCCATGGCTATCTATACATTAGATCAGTTCAGAGACGAGTGCCGTCGAACTGAAAAGATGCTACAGTCCCGTGATCAGAGCCGTTATCGTAGTTCAAATTTCAACTTCAGGAACGTTAACGAGCTAAGTAGTGATCAGCCTCAGAGCGATCTTGATATTTCGGAAGAGGTTTCTGCAGTTTTTTTCCACGGAAGGTCGGCAGACAATTCCGAAGTCGAAAACGCAAACAGACCATGTTGCTTCAATTGTAAACAGCGTGGTCACAATTTCGTAAGTTGTCCATCACCTGTTCGGAAACTATTTTGCTATCGTTGTGGGCTTGAAAACGTTACGACACCAAAATGTCCTAAGTGCAGTCAGGGAAACCGGAAATCGAACGTGAATGCCGGGGAGTCCCGTTCGACTCAGACAGGCCCCGAGCCGTAAGCGTCGGAACAAACACAGATATACCTTATACAGCAATAGTTCAAAAACGGCAGCGTCTAGATTTACAACCTCAAATTTTAAAACGAACTAACCAACCCATTTTTACCGGAGTGAACTCAAACCAAATGCTAGAAAGGAAGCCAATATCCTTTGATGAACGTCTCAGAAATTATAGTAGAATACGCAACCAGATCTTTACTCTAAATGAACTAAAAGTTTTAGGATCAGTCCCAAAAAATGGAAAGATAAGAATGAGATACAAAAAAAGATTATTATATAAAAAAATGATAAACTTTTGTTCTTTGGAACAGGATGCAGATCCTCGTCCGTACGCGCATATTTTAGTCAACGGTCGGGAGATAAAAGGTCTTCTAGATAGTGGCGCGACTGTTTCATGTTTAGGCAAAGGATGTGAAGAGTTTATCAAGAATTTAGGAGTACCGTGTTCTAAGTACAGATCAGTTGTAAAAACAGCGGACGACAGTCAACATAAGGTTGTTGGTCGCATACGAGCGTTAGTTAAGTACAACAATATAGAAGAGTACCTGGATATTTACTTAGTTCCGAGTCTTGCGCAACCTTTATATCTGGGCATTGATTTTTGGAAGGTTTTTAAAATCGCTCCACAGTTAGTAAGCGAACTGTATACTAGTAAACTGCATGAGACAAGTTTTGCGGAAAATCATACTCAGGATATAACAGTGCAAGAGGATCCGAAAGATAATACACCTATGCATGTACTTAATCCGGAGCAGAAGATTCAGCTTGAAGATGCTATAAAAGAATTTCCATCCTACGCGGAAAAGGGATTGGGTAGAACTGCATTAGAAACGCATAACATTGATACAGGGGATGCACAACCGATTAAGAAAAGATTTTATCCTATATCTCCGGCTATCCAGAAAATAGTTTATGAAGAAGTAGACAGAATGCTTTCCTTAGGAGTAATAGAGCCCAGCAGTAGTTCATGGAGCTTTCCAATTGTTCTCGTCAGGAAGCCAGGAAAGAATAGAATGTGCATAGACTTTCGTGAACTGAACCGGGTTACAAAAAAATTGGCGTATCCGTCACATCTTGTTGAGGGGATGATAAGCCGACTCGACGACACAACAGTCATATCGAGTGTGGATCTTAAAGATGCCTTTTGGCAGATCCCGCTCGACGAGAAGTCGAAGGAGAAAACGGCGTTTGCAGTTCCGGGGAGACCGCTCTACCAGTTTACGGTCATGCCCTTTGGACTGTGCAATGCGGACTTAGGAACTCACTTTAAAATCCTAAAGTTGACGGCGAAATGCCTGGCAAACGCCAACCTCACTATTAATTTAGAAAAGTCAAAATTCTGTTGTAAAGAGCTTAAGTATTTAGGTTATATTGTGGGACAGGGACATTTGAAGCCCGATCCTAGCAAAGTTTCAGCGGTGCAAGAATTTCCTTTGCCGACCTCGCAAAAACAAGTTAGACGATTTCTTGGCATGTGCGGATGGTATCGTCGTTTTATAAGGAATTTTTCGTCACTAGCTGCTCCGTTATCTGATACCTTAAAAAAGGGAAACGGGTTTAAAATAACACCTGAAGCAGTCACGTCCTTCACTGCTTTAAAATCTGCTCTAGTTTCTGCTCCGTTGCTTAGTAATCCGGATTACTCTAAACGGTTCTTAGTTCAGTGCGATGCATCTAGCTTTGGTGTAGGAGCTGTTCTTTTCCAGTACGACGAAGAACAACATGAAAAGCCAATTGCATATTTTTCCCAAAAGATGAACTCTTGTCAGCAGAAGTACAGCGTAACTGAGCAGGAATGCCTAGCAGCAGTTTTAGCCATCAAGAGGTTCAGACCTTATATAGAGGGTCTACCATTTACCGTAATCACGGACCATGCCAGCCTCAAATGGTTGATGGGGTTAAAAGATCTGAGTGGACGTTTGGCTAGGTGGTCCCTTAAACTACAGGCGTTTGATTTCGATATTGAACATAGGAAGGGATCGCAGAATGTGGTCCCAGACACTCTTTCGCGTAGTTGGGTGGAAGAACTTTCACTCAAACATGACGCAAGCATGACCATAGATTTGAGCAGTAAAGAATTTAGCTCGAAAGAGTATACAGGCATAAAAGATTTAGCTCTGCAAGATCCGTCCAAGTATCCGGATGTAAAGGTGGATGGAAACCTTCTCTACATGCGTGTTCGAAGTCAAGATTCGGCATTAACGGCTTCCGAGCTGGAATGGCGTCTTTGGATACCTGAAAGCATGACCCAAAGCGTGATTGAAGGAGCCCATAATCCACCTTATGCTTCACATGGGGGTATCGCAAAAACAGTAGAGAGAATTAGACAGTTTTATTATTGGCCAAACATGTTTACCCAGGTTCGCGATTACGTGAGTAACTGCAGTGCGTGCAAGGAAAACAAGGCTCCCAATACAGTTTTGAGACCTCCTATGGGACAACCAATGGATATATATAGACCCTTTCAAAAGCTATACATAGACTTCATGGGTCCCTATGTTAGAACTAAACGTGGCAACCTGTTTTTATTTATTGTGTTGCATCACTTTTCTAAATATGTTCTTTTGAAGCCGATGCCGAAAGCCTCATCGACGGCAGTGATTAGATTTCTCGAACAGGATGTTTTCTGTAGGTTCGGAATTCCTGAGTACGTACATTCGGACAACGGAAAACAGTTCGTCTCAAAGGAATTCAAGCAGTTTCTGAAGGGAAATGGGGTAAAACAAATTTTGACGGCGATATACTCACCACAAGCAAATGCTTCTGAGCGAGTTAACCGGTCGGTGTTATCTGCTATCAGAACCTATCTGAAAGAGGATCAAAAAGAATGGGATCTACACGTACCCCAAGTGCAACAGTCACTCTGTTCTGCGTATCATCAGTCCATACAAATAAGCCCATATTTTTGTTTATTTGGTGTGAATATGGTCACTCATGGCGAGATGTATCCGATCCTTAGGAAACTCTATAATTCAAACGATAGCGAATTCTTTGAAATAAAACATTCCGACCGGATGGAGATCATACGGAAAAGGGTTAAGCAACACCTGGCCGAGGCTTTTCGAAGGAACGAAAAGGCTTACAATACAAGAAGTACAAGTAATAAGTTTTATCCTGGGCAAGAAGTTTTTCGAAGAAACTTTGTGCAAAGTAATCAAGCAAAGAACATCAACGCTAAATTGTGCCCCAAGTTTCTGCGGTGTAGGATTAGAAGAGCAATAGGCAATTGTATGTACGAGGTTGAGGACTTGCAAGGGAAACTAGTAGGTCGAGTGCATGGAAAAGACATAAGACGATAGTGCGTACGATCGATGACATCCCAGGGCGTGGGCCGATTTTCCTAGCTTAGAGCAGCACATTTTTCCACGTCTTTAAAAAGGTTGTCCTTTATTCAAATCCGTGGTGTTGTAGTGTGCTACGTAAACTTTTTTTTGCGTTTCGATCAGAGTGTGAGCTCTGCCTTAAAACTTGACGAAGCGTCAGCCATGATACCTCGCAGATTCAGCAACATTACTTGCTTGCATGTTCACTAAGTTTAAGCGCGTGTGTGAATAGCGGAACATCGCGTTACCGCGGCTATATATGGGTGTGAATGCTCTTAAGCGGGTCTTTTTATCGTCTGCCAGATACCAAAGCGCAACTTACATCTTATTTGTTGAAGGCAGTAAGTTTAAAGAGTTATTTTATATCTATATATATAGCATTAATCGATAAAATTAGTAGGATACCAGTTTAGAGAATTTTAATTCGTATACGAAAGCTATTCGCAAGTGCGCAATACAAGTGAATCAGACCAGCGAGGATTATGATCCCAAGGCGTCAGTGGAAAAGGGAATAACGTTCCCCAAAGGTAAATAATTCACTCTTGATATTCCTAATTGCTGGCTAATGTGCATCGTCCATGTGCGTTTTTAGACATTCCTCGCCTGGTCGTCAGGTTCACATGACGATTTTGGTGGCATATCGTAAGAGACTACTAAAAGACCAACTACCGCATGGCCACGCAGCACCCTATGTACACCAGCGACACCTGAGGGCATGTCCGCCTGCCACCTAATACATGAATCGAGAGCTCACCTAGCATCAGTGTCAAGAGAAGAAAACGGTACAAAAACCGCGTCAGCTAGCAGAACACCAATATACAGGCGAAATCAGTTCCCATAGCAATAAGCAAGATTAGCGGGTAGCGGATCCTCTCAGCTTAACCAAAAAAATATATATATCGTCCACGCACACGAGAACGCATCGGAATTAAAACACCGGAGACGAGATTTGGTTAGTTCCTAGTTGATCGCGGCCGTAGAACAAGCTCCCAGAGCTGCGCTTTCAGTCGTGTCTGTAATTCTTTTTCTACTTTTCTTTTGGTTATAAATCATAGCGGCGTTAATATAACAGCGTTCCCGTCAAAGTGTTTTTGTGGCCACAACAGCATCACGGAGCATATACGCATCTGCAGTAAACAAAGAGTGAGTACCCACGTTTTCCTTGGTAATATATTATATATACATAAACATATATATATAGGTATACATGAGTTCGCTTTATTCGTACTATGATTATTTTGAAGTTAAACATTTCATCAATCCTTTAAATATAAGATGAACTTAAAGAGAGAAATTTAAACTATGAAGTAAATTTAACTTTTAAGCGATAACTTCTTACCCATTATAATAAGAGTTTCGGTCATGGAATAGTTGTTTATTTAAACGCGATAAGACGAAGCAAAAGTTAATTAGGCTAAAGACACCCGAAAAGGGATTTTAAATTATGTGTAGTTGGGTAGTATTACTACGGATTTAAGAATAAAATGATTAGTTATGAAGTAACATTAATCCATCTTGTGTTATAATTCAGTATGAAGTTTTAAGTTAAATTTCCGGGTGAGGTACAGACCGTGTAACATGCATACAAGTTCATAACGACTGGTTCGCTTTAGTGTCCATCCATAAAGGGACTATCCCATGGACATATTAAGGGTAGGGATAGTCAAGGAGCAATGGGGCGAAACTCCATCGCTGTAAGAGGGCGGGAACCCATCACGGTGGCATAACACCTGGCCACCGAAGACAGATAAGTGGTAGTGCAAAGGACGGTCATCTTCCTCTTTTTTTTTTCTTCCCATTTCTACGCATGCCCACTCATTTTCATCCCTGAAAATGGCGGCTGAGCTTTCAATACGACAACAAAGCGTATGATCACCTCTAGGTAGTATCGTCGCAGTCATTCCCTTTCGGGAGACACAATTATTTTTGTAGAGGAAAGAACGCAGCAAGATCCCACCCGAATCCGTTGAGCCTAGCCGAGCATAACGTTCGTGTCTCCCAGCTGTGCGTATAAAGGACGACCAACAACTCTGTTCTCCACGCCTCTCCTACTACATGGGTTTTCCTTACATATAATATCTAATGTAAAATTTGGTAGTGTTAAATAAGTTGCGTACAAATTATTTTTATTTAATTCGCGGCGTGTTGCCCTAAAGCCTGAACCTTTTTAGAAGAAAATGCTTTTGAAAATCTGCTGTCGATTCCTCATCAGTGAAGGCGTTAGAGCTGTCTTCTCTCCAATTTTTCCTTCGGCTCCGGTAAAAGTGCTTGTTGCTTTGGACACTTTTTACTTTTTGTTACTTTTTGTATCCTTTGTTTTATTAAAGGTTAAACACTTAAATTGTTTATACATTGTAATGTTTTTTTATTGTATTTGTTCTCCTTTATATTCCAAGGCCAGTACGTTTGGTGCCAATTGAACTATTCGTGTTTGTGAATAAGTTTCAAGAAAAAATTGTTATCGTTCTATAGTTCTCGAACGTTCTGGGTTATTAGACAAAACTGAAATTTACATCATAAATTTTCTACTGTCATTTTTTGCAGAGGTTGGCAAAACGTAATAATTATTTTTAAGGGATGTCCCAAATGGAAGCATCCGCTTTAAAAAGTCATAGCCATTTCATACAGATAGATACAAAAACAGTATCTTTAGGTCCAATGACGAGCGACTCGAATTGGAGAAAAATTTGCCAGTATGTGGAAGATATTCTCAGAAGAAAGAAAAGAGAAGAAGAACAATACCGGGAAAGCACGTGAGCCGGAAAGGGCGTATGATTACAGTCCCCTTTAAGTAATGCGAAGAGGGGTCCCAGGGGGGTGTGTCAGAAACCACAGGGTTGGGAGGAGTTTTAGTCCGTATGCCCCGTAGACATGCGGAGAGAGCCGGACATACGGGGATGGTCAACGCAAACAGAACAGGCCTCCTTATGGTGCGTAAAGCATTTCTCCTCCCCCCAACAGGGGAAAAAAAATCTATAGGTCCAAAACACATGTGCACAATTCACTGTGCAGCAAGCTTTAAATACACTTGCTTATATCTATGGACCTATATATACACTGCGAGTCATAAGATTAGAAGCAGGCATTTTTGAGAAGTAAAATCGATATTTCTTCCGTTATATGATGGATTTAAAAAAAAAGGACTATGACATATGAGAGACTATTTTGTTAGAAACAAAATACAAAATTTGTGTATAGGAGAAATTTAGCTAACGGAACTTTGAAGACAAATTGTAAATTAAGTAAAAAATATGCTGAAATAAATCAGGTCATTAGATTAGAAGCAATGAACAAATCAACGTTGTTTGTGGTATATTTTATAAAGTAATTGTTCTTGATTGAGTGTTAATAAAAATGGAAAAGAAAAAGTATTTAACAAAGTAGGAAAGGGCAAGAATAGACGTTTATTGCTCTGACGGTCTTTCATGCCGTGCTATAGCTCGAAAAATAAAGCGAAGTGATCGTTGTGTCAGACATTATTTAGAAAACCGGTCGTCTTACGGAAAAAATTATAAAGGAAACATTTCTTCTGCCTTAACACTTCAAGAAACGCGAAGAATCCTTAGATCATTATCATTAGTTGTTAACAACCCTGCCTCGACAGCAGCCGAACTTGACAAATAAACGTCACTATAAACTTCATACAACCTGTCAGTGAAAACGAACACGCTTAATTTGAATTTGAGGTTACGAGTAGAGACAGACAGAAGAAAAGATAACACGTAAAAGAAACTAAAAGTATGTATATTTCTTAAATTAATTATTAACTATGTATATTAACGTAATTACGAATTAACTTTGTACAGGAATTTTGTAACAAACGAAAAGGAAAATAAACACCAATTTGAATTACAAGGTAATTTCGCTGGCGTCCGATTCATTTGTTCACGAAATCTAAAAGTAGTTGCCCGGGGCGGCAACATTTTACAAAATTCTTTTATTCTGCTCTACAAGTAGTCAAGATGTCTACAACGCCTGCAGCGTTTATGGCCAGAAGATCCCTGAGAAGGTCCCCGCCTCCCACCAATGCGGATGAAGACCCAGCCCAGTCAAATTCGGAAAGAAATGATGCAAGGGAATATAACTGCAAAGCGTGTACTGCATCCGACTCAACAGATAATATGGTCTTGTGTGACAACCAGAGCTGCGGCTCTTGGTATCATTTCGGTTGTGTTGGAGTCGACAGTGGCATAGCAGATCAACCATGGAAATGCGCTTCATGCATAATGGCAGAGGCAGACAATATCCCAGGGACCTCAAAAGCAGAGTCAACCGCTGTCTCAAAACGAGGACTATCAGCTCCATCCAAATCGTCTAAGTCATCGAAGGCATCTACTGCTCGACGGATGCAATTAGAGTTGCAGAAATTAGAAGAGGAAAAACGTCTTGCCGAGAAAAGAGAGCAAAAGGAGCGTGAAGAAAGCCGGAAACGTGACCAAGAATACGTCGACAAAAAATATCAAATTTTGAAGCTAATGGAGGATGCCGAATCTGATTCTGAAGAAGAAGAAGTTCGTTCGTCGGTGTCAGTAAGACGCAGAACACACAACTGGATCGAGGACGTTAAGCAGAAGTCCAATGGAGTTTCAGAAGGGCAAAGCGCTGCAATGTCACGCCCAAATCTTCATCACTTGTCGACGGTGGCTAGGGGAACACGCCCTGAATCTGCAGGGCAAAATCAACAACAATCAAACTGCAATCGAAAGCAAATCAGCAGACCACAAACAGAAGCGAATTTGCCGTCGGACGCAAACATCGGAGGTTCGCGAACAACTGCAGTGTGGCGTGGAGTTGTTGTTGGGAATCAACCAGAGCAGCAACAACAATACAGACAACTATCTTGTAACGCAACTCAACGGCATACGCAGCCAGTGTGCGATATTCAGCAACAACCACAAACCACCCGGCCGCAACAGCAGCAGTCATCTTCACCCATTCAGCTAACCACCAATTGCCCCGACTCAGCCGATCGTACCATCACAAGGAATAATTTAGCTGCTCGTCACTCGTTCTCTAAAGAACTATATAATTTTAGTGGAGAACCAGATGAATGGCCACTCTTCATTTCAAGCTTCGAGCGAACGACAGAGTTGTGCGGCTTCTCGAGTGTGGAAAATCTCATACGACTTTAACGAGCCCTTAAAGGAAAAGCTTTGGAGTCTGTGAGAAGTATGCTTATTCAGCCAAATTGCGTACCTCGCGTTATATCCACACTCAAGATGTTATACGGGAGGCCGGAACTCATAATCCACACGCTGCTTCGAAAGGTTCACGCACTTCCACCACCGAAAGCTGAGAAACTGGAGAGCATTGTTAATTTCGCAATCGCTGTTCAAAATCTATGCGCAACCATAGAAGCATCTGGTCTTGTTACACATCTAAGCAATCCGACGCTGCTGCAAGAACTTGTGGATAAGCTGCCTCCTGCGATTTGCCTTAACTGGGCAATTCACACGCAAACTCTCCCTTCCGACACATGCAGTCTTTCACACTTTAGTTCATGGCTCTACCAAATGGCTGAAGCTGCCAATCGCGTCAGTTTACCAACTTCGTTTAACATCGATAAGCAAAGTGGTCGACACACCAAAGAGAAAGGCTTCCTACATGCACATTCTGGCGATGTTGAAGAATACAGGAAGTGCAACAATAAGCCAGCTGAGCGTAAGTGTTGCATATGTAGCGGAAAGTGTCGATCGGTGTCATTGTGTAAAATGTTTGAACAGCTGAGTCATAATGCAAAGTGGACAGCCGTGCGAGAACAACGCCTCTGTCGACGTTGTTTAGGTAAACACGGAAGGCAACGGTGTAAGACAGAGTCAACGTGCGGCAAAAACAACTGTGTGTTTAAGCACCACCGTATGCTTCACAACGAAGATAAAGATGTGCAAGAGCAGAAGAGCGAGTTGAATGAGGAGAAAACTGATGGTGTAACGGCTCATCACAACATCAGTGACTCCTCCCGCTACGAAAAATCTGAGTCGGTCTACTTCAGAGTGATGCCTGTGACCATTTACGGCAATAATTCCGAAATAGAAGTTTGTGCATTTCTGGACGAGGGTTCCTCCTTAACCCTCCTAGATGAAGAAGTGGCTCGACAATTGAACGTCCACGGCCTGGCGGCCCCGCTACGTATAAAGTGGGTTGCCGATACGCATCGGTATGAGAATGACTCCAAGCTAATGGATCTCAAAATATCCGGTACCCATTCGCAAGGCAAAACATATACACTCCGAAAAGTTCACACCGTCAAGAGCCTTCAGTTACCGCCACAGTCGCTGGACTATGAAAACCTTCAAAGGGAGTATGCACACCTAAGAGGTTTGCCGGTAAGTTCATATAGCAATCAAAGGCCTCGCTTACTCATTGGAATCAATAATTGGAACCTGGGATTACCACTAAAATATAAAGAAGGTAATGCTGGGGAGCCCGTTGCTACTAAAACTCGACTTGGGTGGTGTGTTCACGGTATTTGGGGTAATAGCCGTCCGGATGCCGAGATTATTACGGAAAGCTGTAATTTTCACGTTTGTGATTGCAAACAATGTGATGACGACGCAGATATACAAGACTTGGTTAAGCAGTTCTTGTACAATGACCACCTTGGGGTGTCTAAGCCGTCAAACCTGTTGATACCCGTGGAAGAAAAGCGGGCTTTAGAATTACTTCAACGGATGACCTCTCGCAAAGAAGGGCGCTTTGAGACTGGCTTATTATGGAAGCACGATGATATTGAGCTGCCGGACAGTCTTCCGATGGCACTCAAGCGTTTCAGAAGTTTACAAAAGGGGATGTCGCGCGACCCGGAGTTGGCCAAGGCTCTTCAGCACAAAATCCAGGACTATCTTTCAAAGGGTTACGCTCGGAAGCTGTCTACAGAAGAGGCTGAAGGAAGGTCTGCACGTTCGTGGTATCTTCCCATCTTTCCGGTCACGAACCCGAACAAGCCTGCGAAACTGAGGATTGTGTGGGATGCCGCAGCAAAAGTTCGAGGCATGTCTCTGAATTCAGCTTTAATGAAGGGCCCCGATCAGCTAACTAGTTTGGTCTCAGTACTCTACAAGTTTAGAGAAAAAACAATAGGCCTTTGCGGTGACATCATGGAGATGTTTCATCAGATCAAAATCAGAGATGAGGATCAGCCTTCCCAGCGCTTTCTATGGTGTGATAGCTCAGACCACCACCCCGACACTTACGTGATGACTGTCATGACATTTGGCGCCACCTGCTCACCTGCTTGCGCTCAGTATGTGAAGAATGAAAACGCTAGAGAGTTTGCCGAAAAGTATCCAGCGGCAGTAAAAGCAATCCTAGACAACCACTATGTCGACGATTTGCTGGTTAGCGTCGATACTCACCAAGAGGCTGTTAAGCTCGCTAAAGATATTCGCTTCGTTCATAGCAAAGGAGGATTTGTCATAAGGAACTGGATGTCAAATTCGGCAGAAGTTATTCAGGCTCTACAATCAAGCAGCACGGTCACATTGGATCTAAACATGGGATCTGAACTCGTTTCTGAAAAGGTGCTGGGAATGTGGTGGTGCACGTCCACGGATATGTTCATTTTCAAGCCGACAAGGAGACCCCAGCTGGCAGAAATACTAACGGGGAATCGACGTCCTACCAAACGGGAGGTTTTGCGGGTTCCGATGACCATTTTCGATCCCTTGGGGTTGATTGCCGACTTTCTAATGTATTTAAAAATTCTCCTCCAAGAAATTTGGCGCTCTGGCACCGAATGGGATGAAGAGATTCAAGACGAACAACATAAGAAGTGGCTGAAGTGGATCAGTTTTTTGCCGGAGATCGAAAGCCTTAAGATACCAAGGTGCTATACAACTACGAGATTCGGAAATCGGCCTGAAATACAGCTCCACCTCTTCGTGGATGCGAGTGAGAATGGCTATGCAGCTGTAGCGTATGTGCGATGTTCCGATGGCAGTTCGACAGAGGTTTCCTTGATAGGTGCGAAAACACGAGTAGCCCCTTTAAAAAGCCTTTCGATACCGAGGCTGGAACTGCAAGCAGCCACTCTCGGTGCCCGTCTATCCAAATTCATCATCGAATCTCATTCCATTGCATTTACCGCCAAAGTGTACTGGTCCGACTCCAAGAACGTTTTGTCCTGGCTGCGCTCAGATCATCGAAAGTACAAGCCATTCGTTGCCTTCCGTGTCAGCGAGATACTAGAACATACAGACGTAACGGAATGGCGCTGGGTTCCATCAAAAAACAATGTGGCCGATGAAGCTACTAAATGGTGTAGGCACCCAGAATTCTGCTCGTCCAGTCGCTGGTTCAAAGGACCAGCCTTTTTACGTTCGCCTCCAGGGACATGGCCCGAAGAAACACGACCGTCGATTATTACCCAAGAAGAGCTGAGGACGCAGTATAACAACGTACATATCGAGTGCAACGAAAGTTTGTTCAATGCGGAAAATTTCTCTAACTGGAAAAGGTTGCATCGCTGCAGTGCATCATTGGTTCGATGTGTTAACAAGTGGCAAGCAAAAGTCAAGCTGAAGAAGGAAGATGTGTATGAGATTCTACAGCCCAAGGACGTCCAAGCGGCGAAACAAGCGACGATTACCGATGGTCCCTTTACCCAGATGGAGTTGCAGCTAGGAGAAAAGCTCTTACTAAAGGAAGCGCAGTTTAGTGCATACCGTGACGAAATTGGCTGTTTATCAAAAAATAAATCGGTGAGTAAATTAAGCCCAATTTACAAAATGTGTCCCTACCTAGATGAAAGTCAATTAGTACGTGCAAGAGGAAGGATCGAGCTGTCAAAGGATGCTAGGGACGACCTAAAACGCCCAATTATTCTTCCTGGAAAGCATCACATCACTAAGTTGATTATTATGGACTACCACCAGCGATACAAACACCACAACCATGAGACTGCCCTAAACGAAATTCGCCAGCGATTCCATATTGCCAAACTTAGAGCTGTTTTCAATTCTCTTCGCCGAACATGCCAAATGTGCAAGATCCTAAAAGCGAAACCACAGCCTCCAATCATGTCTCAACTCCCGCCGGCCAGACTGGCTTCCTTTAGCCGACCATTTTCATTCGTGGGTATCGACTACTTTGGCCCCATACACGTTACAATTCTGCGAAGAACCGAGAAGCGATGGGGGGTTTTAATCACGTGCCTCACTACCCGCGCAATCCACATTGAAGTTGCACATTCCTTATCCACCGACTCCTGCATCTTGGCGCTTCGTAATTTTATAGCAAGACGGGGAACACCACTGGAGCTGCATTGTGATAACGGCACCAATTTCCATGGTGCAGAGCGAGAGTTAGCAGAAGCTTACCAAAATGTTGACAAAGAAAAACTGATGGAGACCTTTACATCTACTTCCACCAAATGGGTTTTTATTCCTCCCGGATCACCACATATGGGGGGAAGCTGGGAGAGATTAGTTAGATCCGTCAAAACAGCCCTGTCGCATATGCTGCCGACAAGACATCCGTCCGACGAACTTTTGCGGGGATTATTAACCGAAATAGAGAACATCGTTAATTCGCGCCCGTTAACATATCTTCCTATCAGCGACGAAGACGAAGAAGCCCTGACTCCAAACCATTTTTTGCTGGGATCATTGAGCGGAATGAAACCCCTAGCCACGTTCAGCGATGACCGATTGGTGACGAGAAAAAACTGGTTAACGAGTCAGCAATATGCTGACAGTTTCTGGAGGCGTTGGGTAAAGGAATACCTTCCAAACCTAACTCGTCGGTCGAAGTGGTTCACGCCCGTTAAGCCAATTGAGGTTGGCAATGTCGTCATTATCGTGGATCCTAACAACCCTCGCAACTGTTGGCCCAAAGGGAGGGTAATTGCAACAAAACGCTCTAAAGATGGTCAGGTACGAAGTGCAACTGTTCTTACAAGCTCTGGAGTGTACGAACGACCTGCTGTACGATTGGCTGTCCTTGATGTAAGTGCAATGGATGCGGTAAAGACCACATAGTTCCTAGTGGCCATACCGGGGGGGAGTGTTAACAACCCTGCCTCGACAGCAGCCGAACTTGACAAATAAACGTCACTATAAACTTCATACAACCTGTCAGTGAAAACGAACACGCTTAATTTGAATTTGAGGTTACGAGTAGAGACAGACAGAAGAAAAGAAAACACGTAAAAGAAACTAAAAGTATGTATATTTCTTAAATTAATTATTAACTATGTATATTAACGTAATTACGAATTAACTTTGTACAGGAATTTTGTAACAAACGAAAAGGAAAATAAACACCAATTTGAATTACAAGGTAATTTCGCTGGCGTCCGATTCATTTGTTCACGAAATCTAAAAGTAGTTGCCCGGGGCGGCAACATTAGTTTTCTTATACGTGAAATTCACGTGAACAGATTTAGTTTCGTTGAGGGCGATCCACCAGTCCCTCGTCCATTCATTTACCTTATTCAGTGCGATTTGCAGTTTTGCAGTCGTTTCTTTAATTGTATTACCTACTGCTAGGATAGCGGTGTCGTCGGCGAACGTAACAAGAGTAGTGCCATCTTCTCTTGGTATATCGCGAGTATATAACAGATAGAGAAGCGGCCCAAGGACACTTCCTTGCGGCACGCCGGCTGAAATTTCCTTAAGCTCAGCGAATTCGTTTCCACAGAAGATTCTATTCCCGAGATATGATTCCAGAATATCATATAGGCGTACGGGAAGAACTTGTCGTAATTTAAATTGTAAGCCGTCATGCCACACCTTACCAAAAGCTTGTGAGACGTCAAGGAATACGCTTGAGCATGTCTTTTTTTCTTCAAATGTTTTCTCAATTTTGAGAACTTCTCCCGTGATCAAATCATAACCAGGAGCCCGACTATCGTACGGCTTAAAGGTTTCTTCTAGATGGGCGGCAAAAACGTCCGCTTTTCCTTATCTTCCCTTGCCCATTCATTTTGATTTATTTTAATTGGCGGCGCGGGGTTTATGGTCCTTTTCGTGCCTTTTACAGCTTTCCAAAGTGAATAGTTGGAATCTTTTTTCGCCGTTAAACTTTCAAGGTAGAACCGATCGCAAGATTTTTAATGTCCTTAATAGCTGTCTTCAACAAATTGCACAAATAATTCAAATGTGTTGCGGAGCGCGACTCAGTTGCCATTTTTTACGCGCCTATCTTTTTTCGTTGACCCATTTTTTACGAAAATATATACAACAATAGCCCAGATATTATCAACATCAAATCGCAAATAGTATCTACATAATATATGCATTACAGTTGTTTTTTTTGTTTTTTTTTAACGATTTAAGGACCCAATTTATGGTGAGCACCATTTGAAAGTACTTTCTTTTATGGTCCTTGTGTTCTTAAGAAAACAAATTGTATTTGGACCAGCAAAAACGCCAATAAATTGATGCAAAAATTTAAAACAAAAAACACTAATAACAAGGGACTAGAAAATTTAATGAACCTATAAGAACTGTCAGGATTTGCCACGGAATTAATAACATCGTTTTTTCTTATAATGTCCGGTAGAAGACACAATCTCTTCTTTTTTTTTTAATAAGCCTGAGTTAATTTTTTTTGTTTTATTTTTATTATATCTATGTAGTTATATATATTTTTTTTTATTTGTATTTTTGTAAATATTTTATTTATTTTATGCATTCGTTGAATCAACATTATTTTAACAAACAAAATTCGTTACGAGTTTTCTGCAAGATTCCATTTGTAAATCATATAAAAATTTTTTTTTTGTTTCGTGAGTAATAAAGGGTTTTCCAATAAGAGGTGTTATTTTTTGTATTCAAAGAAAAATGTCATTTTTTTAGATAAATGATCGGATGTTTATTTCATAATAAAGAGGAAGGTATGCCGTTAATAATGAAAAACATCTACATCAGCCAAATGGCCACCACGAGCACGCATACAGGACCATATCCTTTCACAATAACACCGCTTATTGAATAACCCTTTACAATACCTACCAAGACTGAAACTAAAAATAAAAAATACTCTCGATAACATTTTTGGTATACATACCACCGTGTCGGAAAACAAATTTTTATATGATATGCTAATTTCTTCATATTTCCTTTTGAATGGGATTTGCGGAAATGTTTAAAATGAAAAAAATACACAGAAGTTCAATGGTTTTTTGCTTATTTCCTGACTATTGGGAGTGTTTGAAATATAAGTTCACCAACCTCCAATCTAAAACAAAGACTTTTCTTATTTCACGTTAACAATTGAAATCCAGTGTTATAATTCTCCTGTTGGTACACCTGGCTTAAAAAACAGGAACCATGGAACTAATGAATGACAAAAAATTACAATAATTACAATAACATAACGAATCCAAAAACCCATAGCAGTACATGTACAACAATAATATCGTCAGCACAAGGTCAACACACAAAAAGGAAATTGAGAAAAACAAAACCCAAAATACATTTTCGTTCGAATAAAACAATCCTTATGGACTTGCTTCATGTTGCAGGCACTTCATACCAGGTATTGTATTGTGTATGGTGGTTTTCTCGATTTGTGTATGCTGGTTTTTTAATTTTTCTTGAACATGCGTTTGTTCTATCATTCTATATCTGTATATTTCTCTTGTCTGTGGTTAAACACTTAAATTGTTTATACATTGTAATGTTTTTTTATTGTATTTTTTCTCCTTTATATTATAAGGCCAGTACGTTTGGCGCCAATTGAACTATTCTTGTTTGTGAATAAGTTTCAAGAAAAAATTGTTATCGTTCTATAGTTGACCCATTACCACTGATGGGTAAAGTTAACCACTCGAACGTTCTGGGTTATTAGATAAAACTGAAATTTACATCAAATATTTTCTACTGTCATTTTTTACAGAGGCTGGCTGTTTATTCAACAAATTAAAAGACCGGAATGGATGATGAATGCCAACTGATTTATTTTTACTCTATTGATATCTTAAATACTACTTAATTGTCTACCCAATCATAATGGTGCCTTACTGACACCTAGTTCGTGGTTGCATTATTTGCTTCACCACCTGTGCTGCGTTTGCATGCTCTAGTTCTTTTATTGTTCTAGTTCTCATTTTCTTATTACCTGATTTCTTCTTACTTAATAATATTGTTGCTGTGCCAACATGTTCCCCCCTTTGAAGTTAAATAACTTCAACCGTGAATCGTTCTGTTGACCTTTCTGTGTTGGGTAATGATTGCGGTGTCATTTTCTGTTTTTGCTGCACCCGCCTTCGGTAAATTGCGTATGCGATCATAAATAACACGCCAGCATAAACAACGGAAAATTGGTGTACGTCATGTATTGACATGGTTGAGTTATTATTATTACTTGTTTCCGTAAGTTGATTCCTCAATTTTTCGTATGGATGATTATTCTCTAGTATGAGTGCTTGCAGTGGTTTGATTGTTGCTATTGCTATGTGATCAGTTGGAGTATGCAATATATTTGTGGATGGAATGAATGGTACAGCCATGCTACTGTTCATTGTCTTGTAACTGTGGATGGACGCGATTTTTGTTTCAAGACTGCATTTTTCGTTCATTCTGAGTACTCCGTGACCCTGAATTTGCGTGGGATATGCCTGTGTTCCGCAGATTACGTTCACTGTTACTGAGTTTAATGTTGAGAATATCCAACAGTTTGGTGTTTGTAGTTGGATCCAAACTTGTGTTTCATTGACCGTGATTACCGTACATCCCTTGTATGGTTCATCTGCCTGGTTGAAGAAGTTCAATTCACATGGTGAGTTGCCTTCCTTGTAGGTGTATCGTGGATGTCTCCCTGTACATATGTACACCTGGTCTTCTGATCTCTCGCACTGTTTGATATCGCTGGCGGTGAATTTTATGAAGTGGTCCCGATGGAGTGTAATGGCCAAATATTCGGTTGATGGTGGTACGTATGTTAATCGATTTTCTCTTGGTATAGGCAGTGGATTTACCTTGTAGAGGTCCAATGTAGTCTCTTCTACTAGCGGTATCCTTATGTTAAATATAATTCCCTGCTCGGTGATTCTCGTACTTATTTGAGTTAGTGAGTAAATCGTACTTAATTTCTCCGATGGTAATGCCGTGTTTGCTGGAATCTTCATCTTTATAAGTTGTATCTGTCGAAGTAGGTCTGTTGGGTTCAGTATTTGGGTGTTGATTCTTCCATGATGTGCATCTGTTATGGCGTCTATTAGCGCGGTCTGAATTCTTTGGTAGCGGGCAAAGCTTAGGCTTATAATGCTTACCATTGAATTAAATAGTAACATTGCCCGTGTTTCATCTAATGATTGGGTTACAACATTCCACGACTTTTGCATATGAATCAAGTGATCATTTATTGAACTAAGCTGGTCATTTGTGTGTTTTTGATCCCTTTCCATGATGCTTAGTGTTGCATTCAATACCGATGTTTGTCGCTTGGGCAAGTCCTCTAAGTGCCCTTGGTTTTGGTTTAGAGTCTTGATATCCCTTTCAATTTTATCCGCAAGCTCTTGATCCATGATTCCGAATAGTTTGTTTGATATTGTTCCAACTATATCGAACGGAGATCTTCGTCTTCGATTGTGATTTTGTGATCGAATCACTTCATTCAATTGAATTGCATTGTCGTATTGATATTGGAGTTCACTTAGGGTTGTGCGGCAATTGGTCATGTAGTATAGTGTACCCTTACAGATGCGGCTCATGTTTTGCAATGTCATCTGAAATACATCTATTTCTCGAAAATACGTGGATGTAATACACAATAATGTTCCAGCTATCTGTGATCAGCCTTGTTTGACCTAACCTCTCAAAATAGATTCCAGCACTTGAATTAAACTGGGTAATGGTTAATGGGTTCGTTGTTTCAGTGGTTTTCGCTGGAGTGAGACCGCAAAGTACTATCAGTAGAGTACTTAGGATGACCTTTCCTACTGTCACAGTGGCTGGCTGTTGTGTGTTTGTGCGACGCTTCATTGCTTCTGGATTGCGCAACCAGTTGGGGTTGATTGGTTGGATTCGTCTACTATTGGCTCCTTTTGCTGTTGTGGTTAATGCCATTCTTTTTACAGTCTTATGTGATGTTCCCCTTCGTGTATTCATCGTTGATGCTGCTTCTTCAGACTTGGCGTCACTCTCCGCCGGTTGGTATGGTTCAATCGGTAGTGGACATATTTTAGTAATTGCTCGTTTGAATACTCCGCCCTTTGTTCGAACGTCAACTACTCTGACAGTATTGTCTTTACCTGGGTATACCTTAAGAATTCTGCCCAGCGGCCATTTAAGTGGTGGTTGATTCTCTTCCATCATAAGAACCATCATTCCAGGTAATAGCTCTCTGCTGCCATCCTTCCATTTCGATCTGCCTTGAAGCTGCGTAAGATACTCTTCGGACCATCTCTTCCAAAATTGTTGTTGTATAGACTGCAATCGTTGGAAGCGTTTGAGGTGTTCAATCCTTTTTTCTGTGACACTGGGTTCTGGCAACGCACATAATGGTTCTCCGATTAAGAAGTGTCCTGGTGTGCCTCCAAATCATTGGGATCATTTGACATGGGTGTGATGGGTCTAGAGTTTAACATTGCTTCGGTCTGTGCTAACG
This sequence comes from Cheilosia urbana, assembly GCA_946477585.1. Classification (NCBI taxonomy): domain Eukaryota; kingdom Metazoa; phylum Arthropoda; class Insecta; order Diptera; family Syrphidae; genus Cheilosia; species Cheilosia urbana. The sequence goes on along the minus strand of OX297853.1, from coordinate 68,345,174 downwards.
TGGTGTTTTATCCTCCATAGGTCAATGTTGCCATTCCGGTGTGTCTAATTAATAGTTGTTTTGCCGATTTGACTGCTGCCTCCCACAGACCTCCGAAGTGTGTCGACCGGGGTGGTATGAATTTCCATTTAATTGTTTTCTCTTGACAGTACTCTTGAAGGCCATCCTTCAGTTGCTGTGACTCCAACAAGCTGTTTAAGCGGCTTAATTCAGCCTTTGCTCCTACAAAATTGGTGGCATTGTCACATGATATTGTGGAGCAACATCCTCGTCGTGAGATAAACCTCTTTAAGGCATTTAGAAAGGCCTCGGTCGTTAGATCGCTAACTACTTCTTGGTGCACTGCCTTTGTTGTGAAGCATACAAACACCGCCACGTACCCTTTATTTGGCGCGCGTCCCCGAATTCTCGAGTGAATTTTCAGTGGGCCCGCAAAGTCCACACCAGTGTAAAAAAAAAGCTCTTGTTGGTTTTACTCATTCGACTGGCAGGTCTCCCATTAGTTGATGTGTTTGTTGTGGCTTTGAACGGAAACATCTGATGCATTTGCGGACGATTTCTGTGCTTGCTCTCCTTGCGTCTATGATCCAATATTTATCCCGTGATAATGCCACAAGAGCCTGTGGTCCCACATGCATATGCTGTTTGTGCAAGGTTTCCAGAATTAGTTGAGATACTTGGCTTCGTTTTGGAAGCAGGATTGGGTGTTTACTATTTATACCGTGCTCAGAATGCCTGAACCGTCCTCCCACTCTTATTAGCCCGTGGTCATCCATGAATGGTTGTAACGTCAATAATTTACTGGAATGATCGATGGATAGTCCTTGTCTTAGTTGCTGGTATTCTTTCTTAAAGGCGACTAGTTGGGTGTTTCGTAATAGAACTATCATCCCGTTTATGATTTCGTCATTCGTTGGCACTGCCTCGTAGGTTGTCTTGCTCGTTGCTCGGGCATTAGTAATGAATCTCAAGTAGTAGGCAAATATTCTCTGCATTCTTAGCAACGATCCTGGTCTATGAATTGGAGTGGATAATTCATATATCTGCACATTCCTCCATGTGCTAGTAAGAGCGGACTTAACAGCTCTTCGCTCAGGAACTTCTTCCATCTCGCTGGCATAGCGTATAGGCCATGAGGCTTCTTGTTGCTCAAGAAATGGCGGCCCCTTAAACCAAATTGAGGCGTCCAACAGTTGGGCGGCGGGTAGTCCGCGCGAGATCAAGTCGGCCGGGTTGTCCTTTCCCGCTATATGACTCCACTGGTCTCGATTGGATAATGCTTGGATGCGTGCAACTCTATTTGCGACGAAGGTCTCCCATGTGTAGGAAGGTGAATAGATCCATGAGAGCACTGTAGTGCTGTCTGTGTAATAACAAACCTTGTTGATTGTTATGCGTAATAGTTTCATTAGTCGATTTATCAGCTCGACCATCAATACTGCTGCGCACAGCTCCAGTCGTGCCAGCGTCGTTGTTTTTAATGGTGCTACTCTGGACTTGGCGCAAAGCAATGACGTCTGAATGTTACCCTGGTTGTCGATTGACCTTAGATAACAACATGCTCCAAACGCTGTCATGCTGCTATCTGAGAATGCGTGTAGTTGGATGACTGATACCCTTGGAAGAAGTGTGCATCTGGGGATTCGTACCTTGGTTAATGCGTATAACTGCACCTTGTAGGCTTCCCATTTGCCACGTTGTTCTGCAGGTAATGGTTCATCCCATGCTGAGTTGGATCTCCAGAGTTCTTGCATGAATAATTTTCCCAAGACAACCACCGGGCCTATGACACCCAAGGGGTCAAATAGCCGTGATATTTCCGCGTATGCGGTTCGATTCGTAATTTGGTTCGAGTCACTGAAATTGTCTGGGCAGCAGAAAAAGAAGATGTCTCTTGATGGTTCCCAGATCAGCCCTAAGGTATTGACTACGTCTCGTTGATTAATTGACTACGTTTTCTCTCGATGTTCCTCGGGAATACCGCTGAGTATTGCTGGCTTATTGGTAGAGATGCCACGAATATTCGGCAACTATTCGGTATTCGGCTATTCGGCCACATTTTTCACTATTCGGTATTCGGCCGAATAGTTTGCAACATTCGGCCGAATACCGAATAGTGAAAAGTTAATAGAAAATCATGAAAAAAAAGAAAGAAACACTCAGTACCTAAAGAAGCACCAACAGACATGCAAATAACAACAAATAATAAGTGTTATGACACGACCGCGACCTAATCGCAAATGAAACAAAACTGGCCGCGCCTACATACGTACAACTTCAGCGGTATAAGTTTAAACTCGTAAGTGACGAGTTGTGACTTGTCACTCACGGAAAGTACTACAAAGTGTCGCCGAATATTCGGCCGCCGAATATTCGGCGCTTCGGCCACGAGCCTCGCCGAATATTCGGTATTCGGCCAAATTACTATTCGTGGCATCTCTACTTATTGGCACAGAACAGCGTAATTCGAATCTTCCCTTTGCCAGTATTTTGATCAGCTGATCACGCAACATCAATGCCTCTTCCTCAGTGTCCGCGCCGGTTAAGATGTCATCGACATATGTTTCTTCGATGATGACTTGAGCTGCTCTTGGAGTCTTAATGCTTTCTTCCTCAGCTAACTGTTTCAGACATCTTGTGGCGAGATATGGTGCTGCAGCCGTTCCATAGGTGACCGTGTTTAGTTTATATGCCCGGATCGGTTCGGCGGTAGTCGGTCTCCAGAAAATCATTTGATACTTGCGATGTGAGTCATCTACAAGTATTTGCCGGTACATTTGCCGTATGTCGGCGGCAAAGGCATATTGGTTCAGTCGAAACCTCACCAAAATGGAGAAGAGATCGGATTGAACCGTCGGTCTGATCATCATTGATTGGTTCAATGATGTTCCATTGGTGGCGCCGATGCGTCGAACACCACTCGGAGTTTGGTAGTTGAGCTGTCTGGCTTCAACACTCCGTGATGTGGGATGAAATAACTGTTTGGTGACACATCGCATCTCCTGATTCTTGTCATATGCCCCTCTTCTTCATATTCCTTCATGAAATTTGTATACTGATCCCGCAGGTCAGGTTGTGCTAGCAGCCGTTTCTCTAGCGCGAGGAACCGCTTTATTGCTATTGCTTCGGAGTGCCCTACCGCTCGACTTCTTTGTTCCGGCTTCGGGATGGAGCATCGTATGGTGACGACTGCTGCAGCGTTTGCAAGATTGGGCCGTGCAGTTGCCGCTTCTGTGACCCTTTTGAAGGCAGTCGAAACATAGTTCCAGATGTTTTGCTAACTGGCATCGTGCGTCGTACTTCTTCTGGGAAAATTGCCTACAGGCAAATATTGTATGTCCAATGGTATTACATACTACACATTTTTGGGAATTCGACGTCATCAGGGTCGTTTGCCGTGGTCGGTCACTCTTCGCATTGATCGCTTCTAACGTTTGATAGCGTGAAGTCAGATAGCCCTTGGAGTTCCTTGCTTGATTTGAGTGATTGTTCATATAGTCTCCGACTTTCCTTGTCTAGTCTTTGAACTATTATATGTAACACTAGTGGATCCCAGTTGCTGATGTCGATCCCAAGGTTCGATATTGCGGCTAAACACTACCTTGTTGTGTCTAACAGACGTTTTACTGCTCCAGCGGTCTCGTTGGTTATCGAACTCTGCTGACAAAGGTTGTTTAATACCGATGTTACGATCAACCTTTTATTTTCGTATCGGTCCACTAGCATCTCCCAGGCTGCTAGGTAATTATGATCCGTTGTAGCAAAGTGTTGCAAGAGCTTGCTAGGTTCTCCATGTAGATTATCCTTTAAGTAATGAAGCTTCTGCGCCCCATTCATAGCCCGTTTGTGGATCAGTTCAGTAAAGAGATCCTTGAACTCAGTCCACTTCGTATATTGTCCATCAAAAGTTGGTAGGGTTATTCTTGGTAGCTTTACCTCTCCTGCTCCTTCGTTGATGCTGCCCTTGAGCTGGTCCATTTCATTTTGTAGGTGGATGGAGACCTTTAGATATTCGTCCTCCGCGTTGAAGTATTCCTCCTCTTGATACTCGCTAGTGGGCTCTTGCGTCATGATCTCCTGATGACCTCGAGCAATGATGGTCCAATACCTGTCTAAGGCCTCTAATTGTTTGATATAGAACGCCTTCGTTTGACGTTCTCCTGATGCCGCTTGTTCGGCAAGACGTTTCATCGCCTTGATTGATGCCCGTTGGTGCCTGATCAATTCTGAACCTCCTGTTGGCTCAGGCGTGTCTTCTGTTGCCTGTGTGGTTGACAAGGCAGTTAGCATCTTCTCCGAATATTTAGAGTATAGTGCCGCTATCTTTTCATAATATTCCGTCGTGAAATATTCTTCCGTGGGATGGCCGGCCTTCTTTAACTCGAGCTGGCTGTGTCGGTTCTTAAACTGGTTCCATTCCGTCTGAAGGGTGCTCATCCTCTGCACCAGATACATCTGATTCCATCGCCGTGGGCCGTCTTTAGCGAAATTCACACAGATACTTTCGATCTGTTTCCCAGTTGCGCTCTGCTCGGCCAAAAGCGCGTCCATGATGGTCCTCCTGGTACTGTGTGAGTTTAGCGGTGTGGTTTTAAACTTCCTTGAAACGTCTTCAAGCTACAGGTCCTTCTAGCACAACGTAACTGCTGGTAGTTTAGCGGTGTGGGTTAAACTTTCTTGAAATATTTTCAAGCTACAGGTTCTCCTGGCAGGGTCGCCAATGTTTATTCAACAAATTAAAAGACCGGAATGGATGATGAATGCCAACTGATTTATTTTTACTCTATTGATATCTTAAATACTACTTAATTGTCTACCTAATCATAATGGTGCCCTACTGACACCTAGTTCGTGGTTGCATTATTTGCTTCACCACCTGTGCTGCGTTTGCATGCTCTAGTTCTTTTATTGTTCTAGTTCTCATTTTCTTATTACCTAATTTCTTATTACCTAATTTCTTATTACTTAATAATATTGTTGCTGTGCCAACAGCAGAGGTTGGCAAAAAGTAATTATTTTTAAGGGATGTCCCAAATGGAAGCATCCGCTTTAAAAAGTCATAGCCATTTCATATAGATAGATACAAAAACAGTATCTTTAGGTCCAATGACGAGCGACTCGAATTGGAGAAAAATTTGCCAGTATGTGAAAGATATTTATCAGAAGAAAGAAAAGAGAAGAAGAACAATACCGGGAAAGCACGTGAGCCCGAAAGGGCGTATGATTACAGTCCCCTTGAAGTAATGCGAAGAGCGGTCCCAGGGGGGTGTGTCAGAAACCACAGGGTTGGGAGGAGTTCTAGTCCGTATGCCCCGTAGGCATGCGGAGAGAGCCGGACACACGGGGATGGTCAACATAAACAGGCCTCCTTGTGGTGCGTAAAGCATTTCTCCTCCCCCCAACAGGAAAAAAAAAAAAAAATCTTTAGGTCCAAAACACATATGCACAATTCACTGTGCAGCAAGATTTAAATACACTTGCTTATATCTATGGACCTATATATACAGATTAGAAGCAAGCATTTTTGAGAAGTAAAATCGATATTTCTCCCGTTATAAAAATAAAAAATAAATAGGTGGCGCAACAGGCCCGGAGGGACCCTAGGCCTAGCTTCTCACAACCATTCGTTTTGTGTGAGTTTTTCATTTTTGTAACGAATAGAAGGGATCTTCAATTTTATGCCGACTCCAAACGGCTAATCGAGAAGCTCTTTCAAGACAGTTATACTCTCGGATGTTTGTCAGACGATCGCGAGAGGTGGCGCAGTGGGAAAAAGAACCCTAAGTTGGAATTTGGGTTCTTGCGGGATTCGAACCTCGACCCCTCGCATAGTAGTCCAACACACTAACCACTAAGCCACTGCGCCTACTACTTTCTCCCGTTATATGATGGATTTAAAAAAAAGGACTATAACACATGAGAGACTATTTTGTTAGAAAAAATACAAAATTTGTGTATAGGAGAAATTTAGCTAACGGAACTTTGAAGACAAATTGTCAATTAAGTAAAAAATATGCTGAAATACATCGGGTCATTACATTAGAAGCAGTGAACAAATCAACGTTGTTTGTGAAGTGAATACAAATTTTTTTTTTTTTTTTTTGTTTAAACGGTATATTTTATAAATAATTGTTCTTGATTGAGTGTTAATAAAAATGGACAAGAAAAAGTGTTTAACAAAGTAGGAAAGGGAAAGGGACACTTCACGAAACGCGAAGAATCCTTAGAATAGCGGGTAACAATGGATAAGATGGCCTTAACATGAGCTTTCTCCCTAGTTTTAACTGCCGATAAAGCTGAATTTGACGCTATTCTAAGGATTCTTCGCGTTTCGTGAAGTTTTAAGGCAGAAGAAATGTTTCCTCTATAATTTTTTGCGTAAGACCAGTTTTATAAATAATGGCTGACACAACGATCACTTCGCTTTATTTTTCGAGCTATAGCACGGCATGAAAGACCGTCAGAGCAATAAACGTCTATTTTTGCCCTTTCCTACTCGGTTAAACACTTTTTCTTGTCTATTTTTATTAACACTCAATCAAGAACAATTACTTTATAAACGTCATCGACTAGCTCTCACAGCGTTCACATCGTTTGACTTTTCCTCAGTCCCAGTGCTAGTGTTTTTGGCAAATAGCTTTCTCTTGAAAGAGTGAATACTCTATCTATCCCCCTTACTCTACTGACTCTTTATTTTTCCTCACTATCAAAGCCGCGTGTTCAACTTTACGCGCGCAACCAGTGACAAATCGCGAAAACATGGCCCCGGGGCCAAATAAATCAAAACCCGGGAATCGTTTTAGCGAACTTGCTGATAATCAGCAATTCCTTGAACCCCGACCTAAAAGAAATAGACCCATAACCCACGATGACTTTCCAAGTCTTTCCAACTCACCCAATCTTAAAAGCCCCAGGTTTGTCTTGATTTCCGCAAAGGAGACTGATAAACCACTTACCTCTGTTGACATATTTGTACTACGAAAAGCAATAGATGCTATTAGCACCGAGTACGAAAACATATCGCAGTTAAGAGACGGCAACATACTCATCCTAACCAAATCCCAAAAGATAGCAGATAAAAGATAATGAAAAAAACTCTAATTTCACTTTCATCTCTAACAATCCTTCACTACACACACCTCTTCCCAATATACCGCCAACAAACAGCGGTAAAATCCAAGCTCAACACTCACCTATTACTTCACTCACAAAAACAATGCTAAATGCTAACACGTACTATACGTACACATCTGATACGGATGAAAATGCATAACAACAATAAAACTACTCCTCCACAAGCGTCGTGGACTTCACTGCCGGGAGCGGGAGCAAGGGCAACCAACCCCGGTTCTCCTTGCACCGGTTCCGGACAGTGGGGCCCACGACGCTCAAGACCTCAACAACTTAATATCCGCCAACCCAAAATAATGTCCTACAATGGAACATGAAGGGCTTCTTAAATAACTACGACGAACTCAACATACTAATTAAAGAATATAGTCCCTGTATCATATCCATTCAAGAAACACACTGCGCATTCAATTTCCAACCAAAGCCACCAAAAACTTATTTAGGGTATTTCCACAACTTCCCTACCAACTTAACATCCAAACAAGGTATCGGTATTTTGATAAAGAATAACATTCCACACGAGCCAAAACCCATAAACTCTAATATCTTAACCCTGGCTTTCGAAATAAAACTGCAACGTGTTTTTACTATAGTCTGTATTTATATCCTCCCCGACCAGGTTTTCACGGCAAACGATTTAGCCAATATCCTTAGGCAAATTACAACTCCAATTATAATAGCAGGCGATGTTAACTCTTGGAGCGCGCTTTGGGGCTCTCCCAGCACCAATCACAGAGGTGTCATTCTAGAAAATTTTTTATCAAACTCAAACCTGATGATTTTAAACGACGGCTCCCCCACCCACTTCTCCACCCACAACACACTGACACATATCGACCTAACGTGCTGCTCACCGGAACTTTATGCAAGCACCTCCTGGCAAATCTTAGATGATCTTCATAATAGCGATCACTTTCCTATTATTTCCTCGATCAACATTGGTCCAGCTTACCCTCTAACACCAGTAAGCCGCAAGTTTAAAACTGATTTTGCTAATTGGGCTTCTTTCAAAAAGCACATTTTAGAATATCTATCAGTACGTGATATATCAACCAACATCAACAAGGAGGCTGCTCAGCTTCAGAAAGCCATCCGTACGGCAGCAAACAAATCAATCCCCCAAAGCTCACCTAAAGTACATAATTTAACTGTACCATGGTGGAGTCGAGAGCTAAACTCCCTGAGAAATGAAAAAGTCACAGCATGGAAGCGTTTCAAAAGGTTTCCTAACCAGCATAACTTAATAATATTTAAAAAAAAGCAATGCTAAGTTTCGCAGAGAACTAAAATCTAGCAAAGAAAAATGTCTGCATAATTTCACCTCGGCAATATGCCCTAATTCATCGTGTAGTAAAATATGGCATAACATTCGCTGCCTAACCTGCAACTATAGCCCAAAAACTATTAGAGTCATAGAAACGCCCACTGGACCCCTATCCTCCCCTGCTGACATAAGTACCCATTTCGCTCTTACTTGGTCAAACCAATCAAAGGATGCTAACTTCCACCCCAACTTCATCAACAGGAAAAATACAACTCTATCCACCTCCTTCCTCCGTAGTCCTATCTCATCTTCATCTCGACGCATTGAAGGACCAATCACGAGATTAGAGTTCGATTGCTGCCTTAACAAACTTAGCGGCAAAACTCCCAGTAGAGACAGGATATCATACCCTATGCTGAAAAATCTCCCTTCTTCAACTGTCCTTAGACTTGTGGCACTGTACAATAATATCCTAAATACAGGACTTATCCCCCATAACTGGAAACTGGCGACCATACTCCCTCTACCAGAACCAAAGAAAAACTTAACAGATGTTAACGGTTTTCGCCCAATCTCTCTTATCCCATGTATGTCTAAAGTACTTGAGAAAATAGTCGCCAAAAGACTACTCTGGCTAATTCAATCAAAAAAATCCATAAGCCGAAATCAAGTAGCCTATCAACCTGGCAAAGGTTGTGCTGATGCATTACTACACATCGATTTTTTCGTTTCCAATGCCCTATCGGCACGAAATCACGTCACAATTCTTGCACTGGATTTTGAAAAGGCATTCGACAGAATAGGCATCCACCTAGTCCTAGATAAACTTAAAACATGGGGTATCGGTCCAAAAATGTATAATTTTGTTTATTCATTTCTTACCAACAGAAGAATCAGCGCAAAAACTAACAACTGTTTCTCGTCCTCCTTTACACTATTTAATGGAATCCCGCAAGGGTCGCCATTATCAGTGGTACTTCTTATTATTGCCTTCGATGATATTAGCAAAATTGTGGCTAAATATAAAACCCTTGATCATTGTGTTTATGCAGATGACATATACATTCTGAGTAAACACAATGATCTTGCAGTAACAAAATATGTGTTATTAAATGTAATTAATGACATAGCTATATGGTCTACCTACTCTGGTGCTAAACTTTCAATCGATTAATGTAAAACCTTACACATCTGTCGTAAGACTTATTGTAGTAATGTTAATCTTAATTATAACAACTTCAACATAGAAAATGTTACCAATTTAAGTATCCTAGGAATAATATTTAATAATAGATATAATTGGAAGCACCACTGTCTAGAATTTAAAAAAAGCCTAACTGCGAGGAAAAACATTATTTATTACTTAGCCAGCAAAAAATGTAAAGCGCACATAAACACACTTTGCTCTGTTTCAAAAGCTTTAGTACTAAGTAAAATTGATTACGGCTTATTCCTCTATGGTAACAGCTCAAAAACTACAATCAACATCATAAAGGCTCCCTACCACCAAGCGGCACGTAGAAGTTTAAACGCCTTCCCCACAACCCCCGTGAGAAACATTTTGGTTGAAGCTGGTCTACCAACAATCGAGGACCGTATCCAAGCAACCAAAACGTTACTATCTGTAAAGCTGTCTTACTGCAATGGCTCAATCATCGATAGAGACGTTATCTCCTGTATGTACAGGAAAAACTCCAAGCGCCTTCAATCTGCTATTTCGTCATCCTTAGTAATGGCAAAGTATATGAAAATTCCCATAGGTCGCTTTGGCAAAAACACACAAACGCACCCACCATGGAACATTAGCCCCCCCTCTTCTTTTATAATGAAACTGGCTCAACATCCCAAAACAAACACGCCTACATCAATCTACCGCGCTACCTTTGCCACAATTACCTCCGATCTTAAATCTAAAGGCTGGAACTTTGTTTTCACAGACGGGTCAAAAACTAAGGACAGTACATCTTTTGCCGCTACGCACGAAAATGGTGACATACTTACCATTGGGATCCTATCAACCGGCGCATCCATCTTCACCGCCGAAGCACAAGCCATCCTAAAAACCATAGAGATATCCTCTAAATCACATGCAAGTTTGTAATAGGAACAGATAGCTTATCTGTAATACATGCTGTAGCAAATCCAAATAATAACGCTTCAATCGTCAACATAATCAGAGATGGTCTTATAAGAATGCCTAACAAGTTGAAGCTTATGTGGATTCCCAGCCATGTAGGCATAATGGGAAATGAACTAGCTGACAATGCCGCCAATCTTGCTCACCGCGCTCCAGTCTATAAATCGGCAACTTACACCAAACTTGACCTTCTGCGACTCGCTAGAAATAAACTGAGGTCAACACAACTCCTGAATTGGAGAAACTATATTCACCACTACTCAACCATTAATAACGACAGATCACACCCAATTTATCCCAGCTCCTCTTCAAAAACGATGTACACGACTTTTGTCAGACTACACTTAGGCCATACGGAGTTAACCCACCAACACCTCCTTAAGAAGGAAGACCCCCCAATGTGTCAATCTTGCAACTCACCAATCAACATAAACCACATTTTAGGTATAAGCACATCTCCCTCATGTAAACAAACAAATCAGTTGTTAATATCTTCGCAACCTTCTATATATGAGATCTTAAGAAACCCTAATCACGACAATATTGTCAAAATATAAAACATTATGAAAATATCTAAACTTAACATTTAATATAACAGAGCCGAAAGTCCTCGCAGCTAGTGCTCCATCTTATTTTTAGCATGTAAATTTATTTATTTGGTAATAAATTATAATAATAATAATAATCTTATATATAAAAATCACGTGTCACAGGTTGCTCCGCGATGGAATCCTAAAGTACTGAACCGATTTTAACTAATTTTGCACATTGTGTGCAGTTTTGTCCCACTTGAGAGATAGGATAGTTTATACCTCAATTTATAGTCGCTGATTTTTTTATTCCAATAAATTCATTTTGGTACACTTTGAAAAAAAAAGAAAAAAAGAAACTGGATAGAAATCGAGTAGTGACACTTCAAATACAAAAAAAAAATATTTTAAATTTTAAAAGCAATTGTTGTTGTCAATTATTTTAATTATTTTCCAACCAAATTGTTGTTGTCAACAATTTTGAAAGTTTTTTTTTTTTTAAATACCTATGTATAGGTACCTAAAAAGTTTGTTCTAATAAACTATGTTACATTAAGTAACTTTTTGAAATGAAGTAGATACGTTGATTATACAAAGATGATATGGCCGACGATATTTTGCATCGAATTCGTACTGTGACATCGGATAATGAACTGGAGATGTCAGATGGAATGCGCAACAAAGCTTTGATTTTGATCGAGGATATGTGTCTGCTCATGAGTGGCAATTTGTTGTGCAAATTGGGGATGCCACAGCCAAGACGCATTTAATGCAGAATTGGAGCGAGAAATGGACTTCGGTCGAATCGCATTGAGTTAAGCTGTTCGAACAAATGTGACAATGTTGAATCAAGAATAAAAGAAAGTGTACGATGAATTGATGCAAGCAGTCGATAACGAAAATTGCGGAACTGGAAATACATTCATGATTTCACTTATTTTGGCTACAATTTGTTCGAGATCTGAGATCGCTTTGGCCCTAGCCTCTTCTGGGATAGCGGCTACTTTGTTAGAAGGCGGTCGAAAAGCTCATCCTGCGTTGAAATTGCCATTGAATCTGCAAGTGGAAGAAGAACCTACATGCAACATTTCAAAGAACACTGCGATGGCGAAAGTACTGCAGCAATGTAAGATTATTAAATGGGACGATTGCACAATGGCTTACAAGCGCGCATTGGAGGCCCTGAATCGTTTACGTAATGACCTTTCGGTGGAGCAATGATCACCGGCCTGATTGAGATTCCACAAAATTTTTGCAACCTTACAACGACACCGGAAGAACTAATCATGAATGTTTTCCCAAATATCGCTCAGAATAATATTGACCATGATTGGCTGAGTGTAAGAGGAGAGTGATTTTGGCTGCAAAAAACAAGAACGTCGAACATTTGAATTTCGCCATTCAAAACCAAATCGCTGGTGAGTTGCATTCATACAAATCAGTCGACTCCGTGATGGATGAAAACGAAGCCACCTACTATCCCACGGAATTTTTAAATTCTTTGGATACTTCGGGCTTGCCTCCACACAATTTGAAACTTAAAATCGTCTCAGTAATAGTTTTGTTGCGCAACCTAAATGAACCAAAACTTTGTAGCGGTACGCATTTGATTGTGAAGAATTTAATATCAAATATAATTCAAGCAACGATTTTGATTGGAAAATTAATAGGCGAAGGTGTTGTTATTTCGCGGATTCCACTTATTCAGAACGATTTGCCGTTCGTATTTATGTAAGCGTCTTCAATTTCCCGTACGTCTCGCTTTTGCTAAGACAATTAATAAGTCGCAAGGACAATCGCTGGATGTGTGTGGAATAAATCTTGAATTTCACGTCTGGGCAAAGCTCTCGCTTTGTACGTGTACACACCCGATAATAGAAATAGAACAAAAAATGTTGTGTACCATTAATCATTTCAGTGAAAAAGCGGTAGGTTGGCCGACAAGGATTTGATTTTATTTATTTACTTAATTTTAATATACCTTTTGAATAGAATGAAGCGAAAGCTCGGAATTATTAACTTCATTACCTACATTAATGAATTTGGGCGGAACGAAGTTCGCCGGGCCAGCTATACTTTATAAAATTTACCGTTTAAACCGAAAAAATATGTATTCACTTCACAAACAACTTTGATTTGTTCACTGCTTCTAATCTAATGACCCGATTTATTTCCGCATATTTTTTACTTAATTTACAATTTGTCTTCAAAGTTCCGTTAGCTTAATTTCTCCTATACACAAATTTTATAGTTTGTTGTTAACAAAATAGTCTCTCATATGCCATAGTCGTTTTTTTCTAATCCATCATATAACGGGAGAAATATCGATTTTACTACTCAAAAATGCTTGCTTCTAATCTTATGACTTGCAGTGTATATAATTGGCGCAACAGGTCCGTAGGGACCCTAGACCTAGCTTCTCACAACCATTCGTTTTGTGTGAGTTTTTATTTTCTGGAACGAATGGAAGGGATCTTTAATTTTATGCCGATTCCAAACGGCTAATTAAGGAGCTCTCACAAGACAGTTATACTCTCGTATGTTTGTCAGACGTTCGCAAGAGGTGGCGCAGTGGAAAAAAAAACCCTAAGTTGGAATTTGGTTTTTGCGGGATTCGAACCACTCGCATAGTACTCCAACACACTAACCACTAAGTCTACTAATATTTATATTACACTACCCGAACCCCGCCGGCTTCGCAAGGCACGGGTTCCTTTTTTCTTTTTTTCTATTTTACTATATAGTTAATTGAACATTGGATGGGGCAGACAACAAAAACCCTTTTGCATAGGTACGCTAAGAGTGAATCTACGACATAAGCCAATAGATCAGGGGAGATCCTATGATTTAAAGTTGAATTAAAGGGAGATAGAAACGAAATTCACACTGTATATCATAGTAATTATCATAGCTTCGAGAAAAAGATAATCCAAACTTGTTTGGGTTCATGACACAAGTCAATGGGGAGCAGTGATTCAAAACCATAAGTTTTGAAGATCCTATATAAAGACGTAAATTTGCTTTCATTCGGAATAATTTCAAATCGCCTCGGAAAACATGGCCTTCACTACTCCCAAGTGACGAAAACTTTCAGGAAGGAAGATGATTTTTTAAGGAGTCGGTTCTCTTTAATAACGATACGGATCAAAATCTGACGGCGGACTAGGGGGAGCTATCAGAGAAGTTAGAACAGTTAGATTTATGGTAAGGTAACTTACCAGTTCCTAACGAAAATCGAACACCACCCAGAAACTGATTGCTTATTAAACGATCATGATCCCAAACCGTTAATTCCAATGCTCTTTCTGAAAGCTCTTGCAATGTTAAATTGTCGTAAATAAACGTGAAATTCCATATGGGGTTCAAAGACTTCTTAAAAATATGTGTTTTTTGCTTAGAAGTGCGTTCTCGATTTGGAAGAAGATAACTGTTTAAAAAGATAAATTATGTTTAAATACACACGATTTATGAGATTATATAATACCTCTTGCAAAATGTATCGCATGTTCCGCTTGGCTTTGACGATTGTAAATTTTTTGCTTCCTTTATTAGGACGTGAAGTTGGCCTTTGGAAGTAAAACTACAATCTGAGGTTTTAATGTGAGAATCCAGTACAATAAATTTAAGAGCGACCAATAATTCTCCAGGATCCATTAAATTTTTGTCAATCTGTCCATCCTGAAAAAAAGTACAAAATCGTGAATATATATATATATAATCCATGCTCCTAAAAAATACCTTTTCCTGTAGCAAGTACCATTGTGGCTGAGGATTATCAAATACTTTTCCTTTTAAGCTAATAGTCACCTCACCTAAAAAATTATTACGGCCAAAAATATCTGAATTCCAAACAGTTATCCATATTGACCTAGTTTCTAAATTTGCTATTGATACATTAAACCGCACAATTTCGTCAAATACAGGATTTAAAGTGTTTTTCTTCACTTTGGTTTTTCGTTTTCCATTTTTAGATTTATCTGGCAATAAATATATCTTCAAAGAAGTGGTTAATATAAATACAATTCTTTCTACTTTTATGAAATACCTTAACATATGGATCACTTTTAAATCTTTTTGTATCAGCAGCTGCCAAGTCCTTGCATTTTCTAATGTGAATTTCGAATGCGCTTATTTTATAATTATACAACATTGAAAACTCAATTTGACCTTGAATCTTAATATTATCATACCGACTATCAAACGCTTCAGAATAAAGACTTAGTAAAGAATCAGAGTGAATCTATAATGAATAGAAAATTATTACATTTTTTAATGTATAGTTGCCAAATGTTTACACTTTTCCGCACTTTTTTTTGTAAGCCAGGTGTTTTGTCTGAAATGAAGAAATCGTCTGAAATAATAAAACAGTATCATTAATTAACATCATTAACTAAAGTAACAATTGCAGTATGTTATATTATAATAGAAAATACATATTATGGTGTGTATATTTGAATATGGCTTGTAACCGAATTTAAATAGTGAAATTTATTTTCATGTAAGTAAGTTCATTCAAATAAAAATATGAAATAAGAATTCGGACACTAATATCGTTTTATAGACGTACAATGCCAGTCATAAGACTAGAAGCAGGCATTTCTGAGAAGTAAAATCGATATTTCTCCCGTTATATGATGGATTAGAAAAAAAACACTATGGCAAGTGACAGACAGTGTATAGGAGAGATTTAGCTAACGGAACTTTGAAGACAAATTGTAAATTAAGTAAAAAATACGCGGACATAAATCGTGTCATTAGATTAGAAGCAGTGAACAAATCACCGATTTTTGTTTAGTAATTTTTTTTTTTTTTTTGTTTCGGTTTAAACGGTACATATTGTTATATTCAGGCTGGGATTTTAAAAGATAAAACACTATTCTTTTCAACTTTTCTAATAAATTCACTTTATTCACAATTTCTAATTATTCAGTTACTAAGTACCAAAACAATATTACTTAAATCAATTCTTAAACGTTTCAATCCAACCGCTTTTATTTATTCGCTGTATTACTTTACACTTATTTATCTCACAACCGATTACTCTTTTGAACTTTTCCAATCACTGGTTAAAAATCAACTGTGTCTGTCTCTGCTCAAACATGCCCTTTTTGTATCCGCTCTACCACCTATTGGAATTTTCTCGTACATGTATTCCAATATTCTGGATGGTTCTACAGTTAGACAGAAAGTCGTTCTAGAATGAACTAGACAATTATAGAAGTGGCGTGAGTTAAGGCACAATCACATTCAGGAAATTGTACAAAAAGTAGAAAAAGTGACATAATACTGCTTTTTCTCCCTTTATCACATCAACTACTTTCTATCATTCTTTTTCATTTTTGTCAAAACAATTTCTTTTAAAGCTCAAGGTACTCTGAGCTTTCGCATTTTGAAAGTTGCAAAAACCAACACACACTAAAAATAGTTTATACAATCTCCCCACCAGACGGCTCTGAAAGTCAACGATTTTGAGGAAACATACCTTTTTCTGACATTTGGCGTTTTGTCAGAAGCTTTTGTTTCAAGCGCTAAATAATCAAAATTATAATTTTAATTGAGAAAAAATGGAATCCGAAGAAGAATATGAAAGCGATCTGATTTTTACTCCCAAAACATATATTTGGAAAGGTTCGTATTTATAACTGAATAGAGACGAGAACATTCCTTAACCTAAATTAAATTATTTTCCGCTCATAGATAATGATGACGACAATTTAATATTCATTGTTGAAGAAAATCCAACGTTATGTCGTTATGTCCAAAGTCGCCGATCCCACAAACTTCCCACACGGACAGTGTACCAACAGCATCAAAATGTCCCTCTAGTGCATCAAAATCATCGAACCGAATACGCGAAAATTTTTATAAAGAAAGTGCAAGTGCAATAAAACGGATTGGCGAGAGTGCAGCGATTCTTGCTGCTCAACCTACTGCAGCGGAGAACAGAAGTCACTTCAAAGTGTTCGAGTATATCGCAGAAGATTCCATTTCCATGGAACCGGATATTAGAAACAGATTCGTTCGTGACATCTTAGAAGTTTTTTGGAAGTACAAACTTAATTAGTAGTTGTTTGACGAAGAATTTAACTACATATCTATTGAAAAAGCGCTCCAAATAGGTACCTATTAGTAATAAAAATATTTTATAGACAAAAAAGTTGTATGTAGTTTTATTAGTCTTGAAATTTAAGGTGTGGAATATCGAATTAGGTGGTTCAGTATCAGTAATAATAGATCCACTCCTTGATGTAGTCTCTGAACTGTTCGTAAAAATGCCACCATCGCTTTGAGATCCGCATGCCCCAATGTCGACGTACGAAAACTTATATTGGGCATCCGCAACTCCAAGAAGAACCATACTATAATGTTTTTTATAGTTGAAGTAGATTGTTCCAGTTTTTCTTGGAGCTTGTATAGCAATATGTTTGCCATCTATAGCACCTAGGCAGTGCGGAAAATTCCAATTGCGGAAGAATTATCTTTCATCAGAAATCCAACAACTAGTCGATTTCGCTGGAAGATATATTGGCTTTAGAACGTTCCATAACACATTACATACTTCTGGAATGATTCTTTGAATGGTTGATTTTCCTATGCGGTAAGCAAATGCCAAGGAGCTGTAACTATCTCCTGTAGCCAGATATCTGAAATATATAAACAGCATTAAAAGGACTTGCTTTTAGTTACAAAAAGCCTCAATGCTTCTGGCATGCCTTCTCGATTGCTATGTTTAGTCAAAAAAGGTTTCACTATACTTAAGACATATTTCGGTTTTTTGATTCAAAGGATGAACCCACTATCTGCGCTGTATTTTAGTCGTACCTTCGACTACATCAACTACTTCGGCTATAGATAAAACAGTTTCCGCTAACCTTTCCAATTTGTCCAATCCAGTTACCTACATTGTACACAAAAGTTTCAGAGTTGCGATTGGAAAACATTTTGTTAAAGTCCAATTATTTTTAGCACAATAATTATTAAATTCGTAACAAAAAGAAAATAGCCTATATTTATGTTGATATCTTCAAAGTGTCAAAAGAGAGCTTTACACTAAGAAGAAAGATTTGAGTTTCCAATTGGAATTGGAAGTGGAACTTGGAAGGTGACTAAGTGACCGTTTCACCAATTTATGTTCGACACTCCACACCACAATATTATAAAGTAATTGTTCTTGATTGAGTGTTAATAAAAATTTGAAAGAAAAAAGCGCGAAACACAAGCGCTGCTTTTTCCTTGAGGCATTAAGTGGTGGTTTTTTCTTAAGGTTCAGGTGCTTTAAGTGTTTAGCACGGCGAATTATGCGGGTAACAATGGATAAGATGGCTTTAACATTAGCTTTCTCCCTAGTTTTAGCTGCCGATAAAGCTGAATTTGACGCTATTCTAAGGATACTTCGCGTTTCGTGAAGTGTTAAGGCAGAAGAAATGTTTCCTTTAAAATTGTTTGCGTAAGACGACCGGTTTTCTAAATAATGGCTGAAACAATGATCACTTCGCTTTATTTTTCGGGCTATAGCACGGCATGAAAGACCTTCAGAGCAATAAACATCTATTCTATCCCTTTCCTCCACTGTTAAACATTTTTTCTTTCCCATTTTTATTAACACTCAATCAAGAACAATTATTTTATAATATGTACCGTTTAAACCGAAAAAAATATATATATATTTACTAAACAAAAATCGTCGATTTGTTCATTGCTTCTAATCTAATGACACGATTTATTTCCGCGTATTTTTTACTCAATTTACAATTTGTCTTCAAAGTTCCGTTCGTTAAATCTCCCCTATACACTCAATTAATATTTTGTTGCTAACGAAATAGTCTCTCACTTGCCATAGTCGTTTTTTTCTAATCCATAATATAACGGGAGAAATATCGATTTTACTTCTCAGAAATGCCTGCTTCTATGTATAATACACAAACCGACTACGTAGAAATAATCTGTGCCTTGATTTTGTGCGGTTTTTGTCGCAATTGCGGTTGCGGAAATGTTTCACGTATAGGCGGATTCTATAAATGTGTGCGTGATGTCGAGAACTGACAGCTTCCAATATTTCCTGTTCTAGCCTTGTTTCTGAAAATTACAGGCGCGCTTTCCCATACGCAACCTATTTAGGTTGCGAGAAGGATGTCGGATGAGAACAACTGCCAACAGCGTGACCGTTGTGCGACAATTTGGTACTTTTTCCGAGGACCCTGATACAAGTTGTTGCTAATTTGTTCCTTTTTGTTGGTTTTTTTTTTTTACCGAGGGTAAAAGACACCTTGAGAATAGCAAGCGCGTGCTCATAGTATTGTCAGATTTTTACTGACTAAAAACACCACCGTTCGAAGAATTGTTAGATACTGTAACTAGGATATAACTTATCAAGGAATTTTTCTATAACGAAATAACAACTTTTGACAGGCGACTTTCCAATGAAAGATCCTGCATGTTCCGCAATTTAGATGCGGTAGGTCTTATCTTGCCAAGTTGAACGGTTTCGTGCTTTGTAGTCGACGCAATAAATTGCTCTCGTCCAATATTTGTCGGACTGTATTGTTGACATGTCCGATTAGTCGGTTTCTATGCTTTCTTGCGAAGCTTCTAGTTTCAGCTTCAATTGTTGGAATTTCGAGATCCCTGTGGATATCGTCATTTCTAATATACCATGGTGCTTGTACAATTTCTCTAAGCACTTTATTTTGAAAAGTTTGTAGAATATTGACATTTGTTTTCTTGGTACAACCCCAAAGTTGTATACCGTAGGTCCACACCGGCTTTAGCACTTGCTTGTATAGAAGCAGTTTGTTTTCGGTACTGAGCTGGGAATATTTTCCGAGTTGCCAGTACATTTCTCTATATTTGATATCGAGTTCTTTACGTTTCATTTTCACGTGCGAATTCCATTTCAGCTTTGCGTCGAGTGTCATTCCCAGGTATTTGGCCTCGTTTGCAAAGGGTATTCGGGCCAAGTTTAGGAAAATTGGCAAGTCATAAGTTTTCTTATACGTAAAATTCACGTGAACAGTTTAGTTTCGTTGAGGGCGATCCGCCAGTCCCTCGTCCATTCATTTACCTTATTCAGTGCGATTTGAAGTTTTGCAGTCGTTTCTTCAATTGTATTACCTACTGCTAGGATAGCGGTGTCGTCGGCGAACGTAGCAAGAGTAGTGCCATCTTCTCTTGGTATATCGCGAGTATATAACAGATAGAGAAGCGGGCCACTTCCTTGCGGCACGCCAGCCGAAATTTCCTTAAGCTCAGAGAATTCGTTTCCATGTCTAACACGGAAGAGTCTGTAGCATAGTTTATAAGTGACAATGTATGTATGCGTTGCTCTAAGAGCGCTTTTAAAATAATAAATCAGTTGTTGCTTGGACGTCAAACTATACGAATCTATTCATTACATGGCGCAGCCGGAGTAAAAGCCCTACATATATAGTATTTGATACCGTATAGTCTAAGAGCCCGCAGTAAATTTTGGACGTGAGACGCAACCGGATGAATTTTGCGTAAATATAAAGCTCTGATGCCCATGAATTCAATTATGGCCGTCTGGCAGCACGTAATGGCAGCTGAGCGGTGTAACGGCGTATTTAAAATCCGTTATTATGCAAAAGAGGAATAATTTGGGCAACCACTTGAATCTAATGGCAAATAATAGAGTATCACCCCATCAGTGAAAATATGTGTATCCAAGACGTTTTAGGTGTCGCCAAAGCCTTGCCAGACGCTTTCAAAGGATCGGGAACCGTCGAAAATGCCCTATTTATACGCAAAAAATCGCAACTGAACCTTGAAAAATAAACGCAACCACACAAAATCTTTCCTTAACATAGAATACAACATCACGAACATAACTACATAACTCCAAGACGGTTTGCTTGTCGCCAACTTTTTGCCAGACGCATTGAAAAGAACGATCAACACTCATGGTGTTTTTTTTTTTCCGCAATTATTCCGTCCTTTCATACTACACACTGCAGTTATAATCTTACCACAATAGACCAACTAGTTGCTTCTAAAAATAAATTATCTCAAACTAACGGGAGTTAACAAAATTAGTATGATTTTGGTTTGGCAAGCCAAGTGAGATAGAGAAACTAGGTAAACTACAACAAATCGAGGATAAATACTGTAAATAAATAAATTAAATAAATAACTATATAAATAAATAAATAACTATATACCTATATAAATAAATAAATAACTATGTACATAAATAAATAAATAAATAACTATGTATATAAATAAATAAATAAATAACTATCAAGGTGGAAGATGTGTACATGCGATGACTAACACTGCAGATGAGTACATAGAATATCACAGTAGGCTGGGTATATATCACAGTTTAGAAGTGTCATCATATCAGATTATTGTTTAAGGTCTTTCGTGTGGAAGACACCGATTTTCTTCCCTGACAACTTTTCTACCTCATACATGTTTTTTGCTATTTGCTTTACTATGCGGCATTTTGCGTATTTAGGGCATAGTTTGCTCGCGAGGTACTTTGAGGTATCACTCAACACGAAATTCCTTCGGTATACCTCTTGACCAGGGAGAAACCGTAATTTTCGGGAACGTTTATTGTACACCATTGCGTTTTTTTCGCCTGCTCTCAGTATGTTTTCTGTTATGTTCTCTCGTACGCACTGCAATCGTGTTTGCCGAGGTAGGGTTAGGAGCTCGCTGTCGTCCGTGTGTCATCATGTTGGTTCCGAAAAGTGCGAAATATGGTGACACACCAGTAGATGAATGGACGGAACTCCTGAGCGCACACGCGATGTCGCTAAGATGAGCATCCCAGTCGCGTTGATCATTTTTAATATACGTACGAATAGCTGCTAGTAGCGTCCTGTTTACCCTTCCCGAGGCGTTGGATTGCGGTGTGTAGTTTGCTGTTCTGAAGTGTCGGATTCCATATTTTGAAAGCAGGCTTTGGAAATCCTTAGCAACAAACTGTTTCCCATTACCTGAGTGCACTATTTGTGGCACTCCAAACATATTGGAGACATCTTCAACGAGGAACGGTACGACACTTCTTGTGTTAGCATTTTTTAATGGTTTGAACAAAACAAATTTTGAGAGGTTATCAAGGACAACAAAGAGGTGCGCATTGCCGGATTTTGATCTAGGGTAGGGGCCTAGAAAATCAATATAGATTTTTTGAAACGGTCGGTCTGTACAAAAATTGTTACAAATAGGACGTAGGATTTGATTAAACGATTTACACATTTTACAGGTTTCACACTGAGAGACATAGTTTCTTACTTGAACCGTCATGTTCGGCCAATAAAAGTATTGTCGTACTCTTTGCAGAGTTTTCGCCATGCCTCCGTGAGATGCCTGAGGAGGATTGTGTGCCCGAGCAATGATTTCATCAGTCAAGCCAGATGGAATCCATAGTTGCCATCGATGTTCTGTCATGGATTCATCTCCAGTAGGCGGTAACGCACGTTTGTATACAAAGCCGTCTTCTATTTTGAGATCCGGTAACTCGTCCGTATGGCTTGGGATGGTTTCAATTAGGCCTTTGTACTCGTCTGATTTGAATTCTTCAGATTCAAGGTCTATTAGTGGCGCTATATCCTCAATATCGATGCTATCAACGTAGACGCGGGAAAGAGTGTCTGGTACCACATTAAGTGTGACTTTGCGGTGCTCGATGTCGAAGGTAAATGCCTGCAGCTTAAGACTACACCGGGCCAATCTACCATTCAAGTCTTTAAGACCCATTAGCCAACGCAGGCTAGAATGGTCGGTGATGACTGTAAAAGACATTCCTTCGACATACGGCCGGAATTTTTGCACTGCCATAACTGCAGCCAGACACTCCTTCTCGGTCACACTGTAGTTCCTCTGACAGCTGTTCAATTTTTGCGAGAAGTACTATATTGGGGATTCTTCATCTTCACTATTTTTTTTGAATTAGAACTGCACCTATTCCAGAATCAGAAGCATCGCATTGGATGAAGAATGGTCTTGAGAAATCAGGGTGTGTCAGAACAGGGGCGGTGGTTAATGCAGTTTTAAGTTTCTGGAAGGCTATCAGTGCTTCTTCAGTGACTTCGAACTTTTCTTTTCTTTTTCTCAACAGGTCCGTGAGCGGAGCAGTCAGACAGGAGAAATCTCTGATAAACCTTCTGTACCAGCCGGCGAGACCGAGCAGCCTGCGGACCTGCTTTGGCTATTTCGGGATCGGAAAATGCGCGATTGCTGCAACTTTTTCCGGATCCGTCTTAAGCATCCCACCACCAACTATGAACCCCAAGTACTTCAACTCCTTGAAGCAGAATCTTGACTTGTTCAAGTTGATGGTGAGATTCGCTTTACGCAGACATTGCGCGACCTCGTCCAGCAGTGCCATATGGGTCTGGAAATCCAGAGCTACGATGAGCAAGTCTTCCAGGTAGACAAAGACTCTGTCTTTTAACTGCGAGGGGATCACCTTGTCTATTAACCGGCACATTCTCTGGGCCGCATTACATAGCCCGAAGGGCATGACTGTAAACTGGTACAAGGGTCTCTCCGGCACCGTAAATGCAGTCTTTTCCCTACTCTGCCTCTCCAGCGGTATCTGCCAAAATGCGTCCTTAAGGTCGACACTACTTATGAAGTAAGTGTCTTGCAACCGGCTGAGTAGTCCGTCGATGTGAGGGAGAGGATAGGCGACCTTTTTTGTCAGTGCGTTTACTTTTCGCGAGTCCAAACACAGCCTGTTTTTACCTGGTTTGCGTATAAGAACCACTGGTGAGCACCATGCGCTCTCGCTCTCCTCCACAACGCCTAGACTAATCATCCGGTCGACCTCCTCGTACAAAAGGGCTTGCACCGCCGGAGACACAGGGTAGTGACGCTGCTTCACGGGTGCCGCGTCTCCAGTGTCGATGACATGCTCTTCTCTAGCAGAGAAATCTCCCCCTGACCGCCTCCAACTCGGACCGCTGCTCAACCGAAAGTTCGTGGGTGTCTGGATCACATTGAGCATCAGATAGTGTCATCGAGCTGATTACACTAGGTGCTATCTTGAATGCCTTCCAGAAATCTACGCCTAAATATAACTCCTGTTCAAGGTCTGGAACTAGGTAGAAGTACAAATTCTGAGTGATATTTTTATAGTCGACTGAGGCTTGAATTCTGCCAATAATGGACTGACTTTTGCCATCCGCGGTTTTCACTCCGGACTTATATGAGTGCATGGGTACGTTAGGTAACTTGACGACATTTAAACAATCTTATACCTTTAAACGAGCTAATCTTGTATGTATTTATATAAATTTATTTCTGTGATCTCGGAAACGGCTCTAACGATTTCGCTGAAATTTGGTATATGGGGGTTTTCGGGGGTAAGCAATTGATCTAGATTAGTCTTATGTTTGGGAAAACGCGTGTTTTCGAGTTTTCATGCGTTTTGAGCTTATTTTTCTGACTTTACTGCCTTTTACTCGCCATTACACAAACAATTCTTAATCAATGCAAACAAAAAAAATACGTAGGAGAGCCAACACTTTAATAGTTATTTCAAGCCATCAATCAGCTTTCTATGTCCTCTAGAAGCTGAGCTACAACCTAAAATCTAACACGAAAAAAATAAATTTATTTGCTCAAATCGAATATTATCAGCAGCCGCGGTTCTTGATCGTTGTTCTGCTTTGGGGTGGTTTTGTGGCGCACATCGCACAAGCACGTTCATATGAAAAAAAAAAAAAACAGCGACAATGTCTTTCTGAGGAAATGCGCAGATGGATGATGACGTGTGGTGTGGTGATGGACGGATGGTGGATGGTGGTGTATAAATTGAGTTCAAGATTTTTCATTTAATGGTTGTTATAGTGAATACGTGGCACTCGAACGCATGGGCGTAGTATACCTGTTACAGGCCAGCGCGACCGTTAGCAAAGAGTAGCGTCCTCATTATTTCATTTACTTCTTTTAGTTTGATTTGATAATACACATATAATTTAATAGGGTAGTATTTTTGAAGTGAAACTTCTAATGCGACTTCCAACATTTCGTATCATACTTTAGTTATCAGTACCTGGGCGACCAATTGTAATTTCAAAAACAATACAAATTAAAAAATATATATGTAAACTTGAACATATAAAAAAAAAAAAAGTAAGTCACCGAGCGGGATTCGAACTCGTAACACTCGTTTCTTGCCGTCCGCGTCATAGTAAAAGGAAAGAAGTAAGTCATCTACCGGCATTTAGGCGACATACATTTTTTTATACCTATGTTCATGTTTAAATATATATATTTTTTAATTTGTATTGTTTTTAAAACTACAATAAATAGTAATAACCGAGCAAAGCTCGGTCACCCAGATATTCTTTTCCTAAAACGCTGATGCTGGCCCCGCTATCGAGGAGGCCAATTATTTCTTTGCCAGCAATTTTGATCTTCGCGTACGGTCTTGGGTCAGTAGCAGTATCTAAGATTATTGACGAAATGCTTTTTCTTATTTCTTTCCTAATTCTATACCTATTTCTAGTTTTCCTGATTCTATTCGAAATTAACCCACTCCCGCTAAATATCTTATCTCTAGTTAAATAATAACCCTTAAACCTAATATGAAGTTGTTTAAACACTATTCTTTTTCTGCTCTTTTCTAAATCTACACTCTTATCTCTAACTAATATTCTGACCGGACCATTGTCCGAAAATGAACTATGGTTCCTAACACAATCGGTTTGTGACTCAACGTCACTTTTTATTTCGTTTAGGGGGTTTGAGTCGAACGCGACTCCCCCTGCTGCATCGCGTTCCTTCCCTGTTTTCCGGATTGCAACGAAGACATTTCGGAGTGATGACGCCTGCTTGCCCACATTTGTAGCAGAATATATTCCGCACATTCTCGGGACAATCTATAATTGTGTCCTGACGCTCTACAATTCCAACATTGTTCAACATTGTTGGGACTTTTGTTCTAATGGTGGACGTACCATTCTTTGACCTGGACGAACGAAATTTATTGCAGCCACGCCAGCATCCGCTTCTACTGACTTGTCTTCGACGTAATTTATTTCGTTTACCGGGTACCTTGCTGTTGGGCGATTGTACATAGGATCCCTGCTTTGCATTGGATATGCATTCTCAGCCTCTTTACACATGCTCCTTAGGTGTTCAAGGGTAAATATTGACATTAGGAACACTAACCTTCCAATGCTATCTTTGAGATTTCTTTTTAGTATTTTGACCAATTCATTTTCAGGCATTGGAACTTGCAGTTGGGATTTAAGTTTCATGATCGCATAAAAAAAATCGTCGGAAGATTCCAAGGCACCTTGACGTCGATCCATGATTTCTCGTATGATCTCGAAATCAGACTTTGAATTGCGAAACTGTCGCAACAGGGCATCGCGTAACATAGGCCAATCCGGGCGGTAATTGCTTCTTTGGAACTGCCAGTACCACTCATAAGCGGCACCGGACAGCAGCAAATGAAAATCGCGGAGGATCTCTGACCACTGTCAATTGTAATGGTGTTGAAGGGTCTCTAATCGAAAAACAAAGTCTTCTACCGTGAGTATATCTGGTTTTCCTTCGAAATTTAAACCCTATTTGTATATTCTTATAGAACCCCCAGCAGAAGGATACGGTTGTCCCTGATCACGGTTAGTGACTACCGATTGCATTGCAGAGTTACGCGGAAATAAATTCTGATGGGCGGCGTTCGCGAAATTATTTTGCCTATTCGGTCTATGGTTTCTGTTTCGGTTTCGTCCCCGGTTGCTACTAGTTGTATTGGCAAACATCGGAGCTTCGGGTTGCAGTTGGCTTGCAGCCGCAATTCCCGTGCTAGGCTGTGGTGGTTCTGTAGCCTCTCTGCAGCTGTTGTTATCACTCGACACATTAAGTTGAGGTGGCTGAGCCACGGCAGGTAATGGTCTAATAACGTCATTTATTTCCTTCATAAAGGACATTAAACTATTTTTTAATTCTTTTTTCATATCCTCTGATATTTCATGCCTAAGAGAACTTTCATAAGAGGCAAATGAATTGACGACGGCTAAGTTGATATACGATTTTAATTCCGGTGGCACGAGAATGTTTTCGGTTGCCCCAGAATGACTATTCCCTGGTGGAATGGTGTTCTGAGGGAGATTCGTTAGAGTCCGAAAACTTTCATTCTGGGCTTCAGGAGATGCAGCACTATTTCCACTTAGGCTGCTATATGATGGTGCTCAAACTGAGGACCACGAACTGGGCTGCCCATCCGATAAGCGTGGATGCTGGGCACCTGAACTGTGAGAGCTAATTGCCTTTGGAATAGCACCCTTGATAGGTGAGAGCCCATGTGCTGATCTCTGAAGTTCCTCGTTTGCCTGATGGGAAATCGGTGAATGCCTAACTGGTGGTATATTCGCAGTTTGCGGAAAGTTGTTTGCGGCACCTACTGGAACAAAGTTACTTTTAGGAGGTGGGGAGCGCTGCACATTCGCCATTGCGATTGATGAGTTTTCAGCTAAGGCTGCGGATGTTGAAAGCGTAATTACTCGCCTACTATCTATTGCTTTTTCTCTTCTAATTCGTTGATTAATTCTTTCTTTTTCAGATAACTTCATATTACATCTCTGGTGGCGGAAGATGTTGCGGTTGCTGAACACAACAACGACACTCAGATGACGACAAGGATAAATTAATATGGGCTAAACGTAAGAATATTTTTTGTTTTTATATATGAATAGTATATAGTATGTATTTTTAAGGATTTTTTTTTTTTTTTTTTTTTAATTAAATTGTATATAATATATACCTCCCTTCTTATATTATATATAAGTAGATTTTAAATAAGTTTAAGTTATTAAATAAGGTATATCAGTTGTTATTATATACGGGGGTTAGTTTATATGCTTGTAATCTAATTAAGGTATATAAATAGATAAAATAGGGATATTGATTTTAATTAAAGTGTACTTGCGAAAGGTACGATGAATGAACACTATTTGTTTATTTGTTTGTTTTTCATATACGGTAGGGGTGTTTCTGGTGGCTTTCCTTGGCTTTGTTGTTGACGAATAGGTGATCTGATCTTTCAACGAGTTTCAGTTAAAGACTGCAGACGGACGAAATGATAAATCCTTCAGAGTGGTGGAGAAAATAAACACAAAGGTACAAGGACACACAAGTTTGCATCTCTTCATGCTTCCGCTATTCCATTCTAGCCACTATTAGGGCTTTCGATGGAAGACTTGAAGCGATCCAATTTGCACAGTTATAAGAAGGCTACTACTAGACAGATGGACTAATGCTACTTGACTTGACAAACAGTCAGACTAGAACACTAGCTCCATGTAGGAATGAGACGATACGATATGAAAAATTGAAAAGTGAAATGTTGGGATAGAAAAGTAAAGTTTTTACAGATAATAGAAAGCGATTAGAAGAAGACAAACTACTAGAACAGGTTCCAATTGTTTATGTTACCACCACCAGAGATACACGTCGCAATTCAAGATGGCATTCTTCAAGATTATCCATTTGAAGACTTACGAGTTCTCTGGTGCTGGCAACAAGAACAATTGTGGACAAAAGACAACATTAAGGATGAAAGGACGTGTACAAACAGACTTTGGGCGCCATTTGTAATAAGCTAAAATTGGGATGATTGGAGGGAGTTAGGAGTCAAGAATTATGACAGGAAGCAAGGATGTGGACGGTACCTTAGGATGGGATGAGAGAAAGAGAAGGATAGAGTGAGAGAGTGAGGAGCGTGGCATGCTTGTTTACGCACGACTTAGCTCGCCGGACGGAAGAGTCCTTGTTCTCACTTACAAAACATATAACATGCCAATATACAAACAGATACTCACTTTGGCAATTGTACCGGAAGCGGACGGACATCCACCACTCTGAGAGGCGCTGCTGATGGTATTGCAGCGAAGCCATTGCCCTCCCGACCTTGAAGCTCCGTGGCCATTTTGGGAACTTCCCCGATATGTGCCTCGCTTGAATCAGATCACCATTAGCCAAGGATCATCCGCCAACCATACCGCACCCCTGAAACCTTGCGATTAGCAAGTAATTAGGACAAGCACAACAAAAAACTGAATTTTGCTTGGGTAATTAACCTGACACATTTATTCGTCCCTCAGGTATTAACATTCATTTCTTATAAGCTCTTATAAGCAATTATATGCAAAACATAAAAAGGAAACTAACATCAAATATATTTAACTCAAAAAACTAAGTCAACTAAACTTGGTCTCACCATCCCATTTGCAGAATCAAATTATATGGCCTTTTTACCAACAACAAGAAGTTAAACATAGTTGAAGCGGAGTCCCTAATTTCCACGAACCAAAAAAATCAAAATGGTAGGTGTGTGAAACTCAAGCTTATCACACTCGGAACTTGAAAACCAATAACAACAATAAAAAAAACTTAATATTACAAAAAAAAGGAAAATGCAAAATTTAAACAACAAATAAATAGAACAATAAATAATTAACACTAAAGCTAAAGGAACAAAAAAAAATTATAATAAAGGAAATTTAAAGTCTCCAAGAAGAAAAATTCTAGGGACATAACGTGTTTCATATAGCATAAATATCAGAAACACAAATAGGTTTGTATTCAGATACAAAAACTATGCACTATAAAAAAAAAACAACTTTTCTTTTGTCCTTTCTCCCTTCTTCAAAAACTTTTTTTTTTGTTTACAGGTGCGAATAATGAACGCAGATGTATTTCGATGATTTGTGGTCTTGGTTGACTTAACAGAGAATCCCTTGCTGACTGGAACTTCTGGAGTAGTGCCGTTGTCGTTTGGTGTTATACCGGACACTATACGGTTCTCCGTGCAGTTTTTTTTTTTTTTTTTGTTTTTATAAAGCGGTACTTATCTGGACAATACCTTATTTGAAGAATTCTGGACCGCCTTTTTGCTGTGTTTCAATGATTTGCAATTTGCAGATTCACCCGCCTGCGGTTAAATTTCGGCGGCCACCACTGTAACGACCTTAGTAGATGACCGCCAACACCATTATTAATTTTCGGTGGTTAC
Organism: Cheilosia urbana; assembly: GCA_946477585.1. Lineage (NCBI taxonomy): Eukaryota > Metazoa > Arthropoda > Insecta > Diptera > Syrphidae > Cheilosia > Cheilosia urbana. Next base: position 68,315,115 of record OX297853.1, on the reverse strand, counting down.
GTCCGCCCAACAATATGTAACGCTTTATTTTCCGGCACTTAGGTATTTGTATTTAAATCAAACTCACTCCAATAATTATTGCGACTCCTTTTTAGGTTTCTTTTTGTTTAGTTCTTAATATTCACTAGCAACTATTGTACTGTAACTATTTTGTTGTATATTTTACTTAATTAAAAACTTGATGTGTTCACACCATTTACGAGACGTTGTGCCTCAGACCACTTGTCGACTGTTAAACTGGATATCGCTAGGCTTGTACTGTTTGCCCTCTTCGTAGCAATAATGCCCCATAGTGATCTTCCGATGTCTACGTCCGCTATTTGTGGGAGGATACCTTTTGAAGTTGAGTGGATAGGGTAATTTATTTAACTAGTTCAACAACCGTTTTAAGTCTATACTAGCGCTCCAGACACCTACCATAAATTTTCATTCTATTCCCAACAGAGGCCGCTTCTACTAAAATAATAAGCACCCATCTACCAAGTGTTTACATTATAGCATTGACGTCACAGTTGTTTGTAAATATGACTGTACTGGCAGCACAGCAACATTCAGATTCGAACGTAGGTAATGACATTTGCCAATTGTGTTATTTTACCAAACGCAACCAAAAAGAGCTATACTCGATGGAGAATGGAGTCGGTTTGTATTTTATTTTCCTTTATTTTTTAAATTTTTATTATTTATTATTATATTTATAGTTTGTTTTGCAGGTGGCTGTTACAAAAACATCCGAGCATGTGTGATGTCCTACTGAAGAATGTGCGGAGGAACAAATAGCACATCTGCATAAGGAACGTGGTGAAAACCCCACACCAAACAAGCCGTCAACCAAATTGATCACGTTGCGATCGACGCAAGGCACTCCTCCAGTATTCTAGATGTCCGAACTTTCCGAGCGGCCAACATAGACTCGGACCACTACCTTGTTGTAGCCAAGGTATGGATGCGCATATCCCAGACACCACAACAACGAGAAAATACTGTGAGGAGATTTAACGTCGGACGACTACAAACGCAACAAACCGCCAGAACCTATGCCGATCGCGTATCCCTCAACCTCTCGAGAAGTCCTATGCTGCCAGCATCAAGTGCCGAAGACCAGTGGCGCCGATGCCAAGAAGCCATCAAAAACGCCGCAACTGATGTGCTCGGTTTCACCAGCCCACCCCCCCGAAACCCCTGGTTTGACGAAGAGTGCCGGCAAGCACATGCAGCAAAACAAAGTGCCTACGAAGCGTCGCTGCATAGAAGGACGAGAGCAGCTCGTCAGCTCTACGAGCAAAAAAGGAGGGAAGAACATCGCCTTCTCCGGAAGAAAAAGAAAGAGCATGAGAAGCGCGCGATCGAGGAAATAGACAGGTGTTACTCCAGGAACAATGTTCGTAAGTTTTACCAAAAGGTAAAAAGGACGTGTCATGGCAACAAGACCCGAGCAGAAACCTGTAGAGACGAACAAGGAAACCTTGTAGTGGAAACACAGTCGCTGCTAAGGACATGGAAAACCCACTTCTGCAGACTGTTAAACGGCGAAGACGATATAAATTCCGCTGTTAGGCAGAACGAACCATTCAACCTGGACGATGAAAGCCAAGACTTCCGTCCACCTGACCAAAATGAAGTGAGGATAGCAATATCCAAACTGAATCCAACAAGGCTGCTGGACCGGACGGCTTAACTGCCGAGCTGATTGAGGCAGCGGGAGATGACCTGGTAGAGAGCATACACCAACTCGTCTCCAAGATTTGGTCAGACGAAAGTATGCCTGATGAATGGAACCTCAACATCGTTTGCCCGATCCACAAGAAAGGAGACTCTCTAAACTGCGCCAACTATAGAGGCATCAGTCTCCTGAACACTGCGTATAAGATCATGTCTGCTGTACTGTGTGAACGCCTGAAACCATTCGTCAACGATCTGATAGGTCCCTATCAGTGCGGTTTTAGGCCCGGTAAGTCCACGACCGATCAAATATTCACAGTACGGCAGATCCTGGAGAAAACCCAAGAAGTTCAGATCGATACTCACCATCTTTTTATCGATTTTAAGGCCGCATATGACAGCATTTATAGAGACGAGCTATACAGAGCCATGTCTAGTTTTGGCATCCCTGCCAAACTTGTCAGATTGTGCAGAATAACGATGGAGAACGCTCGCTGCTCCGTTAAGGTCGGAAACAATCTCACCGAGACCTTTGATAACAAAAAAGGATTTAGACAAGGTGACGCGCTGTCATGTGACTTCTTCAACATCATTCTTGAGAAAATTGTGCGATACTCACAAGCCAACACCAGAGGCACAATTTTCCATAAGTCTGTGCAACTACTTGCATACGCTGACGACATTGACATTGTTGGCAGAACACAGCGAGCTGTTACTGGAGCGTTTGCTAGTATTAGTACAGAAGCGGCAAAAATGGGTTTAGTGGTGAATGAGGGTAAAACAAAATAAATGCTGTCAACAAGAAGGGACACACAACATAGAAGAATCGGACAGAACGTCACGATAGACAGCTATAAATTTGAGGTAGTTAGGGACTTTGTCCACCTCGGACCCGCTATTAACTCTGAAAATGACATCACCTCAGAAATCAAGTGAAGAATCACACTTGCCAACCGCTGTTTCTTTGGCCTAAGACGGCAATTGATTAGTAAGGCCTTGTCAAGAAGCACTAAGGAGATTCTATATAAGACTCTCATCATCCCTGTCCTGCTCTATGGCGCAGAAGCATGGACCCTAGCAAAAACGGATGAGGATCTTCTTGGTCGCTTCGAACTCAAAATTCTTCGAGTGATTTTTGGTCCCGTTTGCGTTGAAGGGATTTGGAGGAGAAGATTCAACAGCGAACTCTACGAGCTGTACAGCGACATCGACCTGATCAGAAAAGTACGCATTAGTCGTCTAAGATGGTTAGGACATGTGCGAATGGACACCAACGCTCCGGCCCGGAGAGTTTTCGATTCCAACCCGGAGGGACAACGCAGTAGAGGAAGACCTCTTCTAAGGTGGCGCGCTTAAGTGGAAGGGGACCTCAACCAACTTGGTGTGCGCAACTGGAGTTAGCCAAAGATCGCGCTAACTGGAGAGGCGTATTGGTTGAGGCCCAGGTCCACCCCGGACTGTAGCGCCACCTTAAGTAAGTAAGGTTACGTCCGCCTAACAATATGTAACGCTTTATTTTCCGGCACTTAGGTATTTGTATTTAAATCAAACTCACCCCAATAATTATTGCGACTCCTTTTTAGGTTTCTTTTTGTTTAGTTCTTAATATTCACTAGCAACTATTGTACTGTAACTATTTTGTTGTATATTTTACTTAATTAAAAACTTGATGTGTTCACACCATTTACGAGACGTTGTGCCTCAGACCACTTGTCGACTGTTAAACTGGATATCGCTAGTCTTGTACTGTTTGCCCTCTTCGTAGCAATAATGCCCCATAGTACCTCTATGCCTTTTGATCTTCCGATGTCTACGTCCGCTATTTGTGGGAGGATACCTTTTGAAGTTGAGTGGATAGGGTAATTTATTTAACTAGTTCAACAACCGGTCTAAGTTTATACTAGCGCTCTAGACACCTATCATAAATTTTCATTCTATTCCAAACAGAGGCCGCTTCTACTAAAATAATAAGCACCCATCTACCAAGTGTTTACATTATAGCATTGACGTCACAGTTGTTTGTAAATATAACTGTACTGGCAGCACAGCAACATTCAGATTCGAACGTAGGTAATGACATTTGCCAATTGTGTTATTTTACCAAACGCAGCCAAAAAGAGCGATACTCGATGGAGAATGGAGTCGGTTTGTATTTTATTTTCCTTTACTTTTTATTATTTATTATTATATTTATAGTTTGTTTTGCAGGTGGCTGTTACAACATCTTTACCGCATTGGCGTCTCCCGGATCCCATCTGTAGACTTTGTCTCGAGAGTGACGAGTCCTCTCTTCACATAATCACAGAATACCCGGCCCTTTGTCGTCTCAGGGAAAACGTCCTTGGTGATAAAATCATTGATTCAGCATCCCTTGCTAATATACACCCAGAGAGAATCCTGGTCTTCCAGACGGTCTCTGGAGTTAAAATGTGGCTCTAAGAATTTACCAGGGAAGGCACAATACGCTGCTCTAAGAAGCCGCAGTGCCGGAGCTCATAGAAAGCTCTCCCGCCTTACAATCATATCTTATCTTATCACGCTTACAATATGATACTAAACCTGTGGAAATTATCAACTTTATAAGTAACAGCGGCATTGAAACCGAATATCAGCCTCATTCAAATTACTCGCTCCCTCAGATATTGGAAAGGCTCTAGTAGACCCTAATTTTTGACCGAAAAATATGATTGTAAAGGAGTTTACACACCGCCCTAACAACTCTAGCAGCCAAAAAACTTACCGAGCTTGCCTGCTTCTATCAAAATGTGAGAGGGCTGAGGACAGAATAACAGATTCTATTATATTCCTCGTTCTCGTACAAGTTACGGATGTAATATTTCCGCTATTACCAGTCCTATGGATAGACAAATTACACGCTACCCTCACCCGGCTATTCCGCCCTGGTTCGAACTCTAAGCACGTATGCAGCAGAGTGGGTAGTTTGAATAGGATCTTGGGCTGTATAGCCAGTAAAATACTATTCGGGTTGACTCGCGTTTGAAAAGTCATTTTATTATTAATATTTCGGGGTTTATATACAGTTTCAATTCTTAAAATCTATACCTACTTCGATTCTTGAGCCATTGAACCATTAACCATATTTATTGCATATTATGCAGAATGTTATGATGACCGAGGCACTTGAATTGTACCTACGTGAAATATTATGCCTAATCGGCATAATGTTGTAACAGGCAAACGACCCTCATCGTTGTCGTTGCCGGCGCTCGGTAATATGAGTGCTTTTCACGTCATCTGTTTTGCACATGTTCTTCCATGTGCAGTATGTGTATTTAAATAAATATGGTTAATGATTCATGGAGAAACGAAATAGTATCTCTAAACAATTAGTTAAGTGGTCGCTGGTGCGATCCCGTCACACCACCCTTCTAGGGTAAAAAGGAGAAATCTTATATTGTCAAGATTTCTTCTTTTACGCGCCACTTTTACAATAATGGGATTTCCTTAATTAATTGGGTGATTTGTATTTTTATTTTATATACCTGTTCCGAACTGAGGCGAGTTGGAATAAAAATTGTTGAGAAGGGATATTGGATGGATTTTTACTTATTGCCCAAGAGGTGCTTGGCAATGGCAAATAAAACAAAGAACTCGTTAGGCGAACGTTATAAACTTTATTGGTTGGTGATCTAATGGCGAGTGATCTAATTTTCTATGTTTAGCATTTATATAATCTCGGTTCTCTATATGTTGGACAAAACAGCTGTTGTGTACATTGGGTCAACGACCCTTACAATTATTTTCGATTGGTTGTATTTGCCAATCTTACCTCGATTCCCCTACAAATTACTACATTGACAATTCTATTTTATTAATGCCCCACATTACAGGACTGCAGTAAGAGTGCAATGTTACTATTCTTAGTACATAATTGTTCTAGTGTTTCGCTTCTTTAATTACAAAAATTCCTAACAAGTAAGAACGTATGACTCGATTTGCATATGTAACTGCCTATGGTCAGAGTGAGTTAGCTGGCTTTGCTGATATGGGCGGCTCGCCACATTTGACACTTAGTTTTTATATTTCGTGTCGGATGCTTCGGTTGCTCGCGCCGCGTGTTGAATTTGGTGTCTTTTATGGAATAATTGTTAATTGTGGTTACTTTTTTAGTGTTTCTGGAATTGTGCCTTGCAGCTAGTTGCTGTGAATATTGTTTAGGCCTAGATTTAAGCCTTTTAGATTAATATTCACGCAACTAGTCCAACGCACATTCTGCGCATTCTTCCACATCTCTTCCGTGTCAATGTGCCGCCGCCGCTTGTGATCAGTGTGTTTGTACATTATTTTATGTTTCTTTAGTGAATTTTGAGGTCATGTTCCCTTTCCCTGATTGTTGGGAACCAACATGCTGCCCGCCTCTGTGTTTCGTGAGTTGGCTCAATTGTGGCTCGGTTCATCTCTGGTGCTCCCACGTGCATTGTGTTTGTTGTTGTTTGCGGTTGCTTTCCTTCGGCTCGATTCCTTGACTCTGTGCGCTTGCATGGGGTTTGCCTGACCATGATCCATAGTTTGTGCCGGAAATGATACAAAACAAGTATTAGTGATTTGGTTTTGCAATGGTTATTGAAAAAAAAAAAACAAGGAAATATTATATTGAGTAAATTGGTGTTTTTTCCTATCAAAACATGGATATGTCTAGGGTCAGTGGGCTGATTGTTGGGGTTGGGGTTTTTATGGGTTATTATGATGTGATGTATGTTGATATGTTGTATTGTTGTCCCTATGCGTTTTTTTTTGTTATTTTTAACTTAGACATGGGTAATTCATGGGATTTGTACGAGTTCATGGGTGTATATTTAATTGTTCAGGGGTTTTTTGATCAGAGTTCAGGGCATTATTTTTTTTTTTGGTTTATTTTTACGATTCGTTCGACGGGGTACATACCGGCAAGGGGGACAGTTTGGCGATTGGGCGTTTTAGTGTCGACTTTTCGGTTTTTATGGTCACCACGCGCGTCAGACCATCCGCGCCGGGGTGTAGTTCCATCACTCGTGCGAGTAGCCATGCTGATGGTGGTATATTGTCCTCCTTTACAAGAACAATATCTCCTACTTTAATGTTCGGTTTTTCTTGAAGCCATTTTGGTCGTTGTTGTAGTTGATGTAGGTACGTCGTGCTCCATTGCTTCCAGAAATCTTGAGTCAATCGCTGCAGATATTTCCATCTGTCCAAACAGTTGATGTTTCGTTCACTCAGATTTCGATCGGGTAGTGTTCGAATTGGTCCCCCAAGGAGGAAGTGACCAGGTGTCAACACAGTTAGATCATCGGAATCGGACGTGATGGGACACAGTGGCCTCGAATTGAGGCATGCTTCAATTTGTGCGAGAACCGTCGCGTATTCTTCAAATGTCAATTTCGATGAACCGATTGTTCTTTTCAGATGGTGTTTTATCGATTTGACCCCTGCTTCCCAAAGGCCTCCAAAATGTGGTGATGACGGTGGATTGAAGTGCCATGTTGTGCCTTGAGAAGCTAGATCATTTACGACTTCTGCTGACCATTCGGATGATATGAATTTGCTGTCTTTGCGTAGTTCATTGTGTGCGCCTTTGAAGTTTGTGCCACAATCACTGTACATATTGGCGCAGCGTCCTCGTCTTGCCACAAATCTTCTGAATGCCACAATGAATGCAGCTGCACTCAGATCGCTCACCAGCTCTATGTGTATTGCTTTCGTGGCTAGACATAGGAACACGGCTAGATATCCCTTCGTAGATTTGTTGCATCTACCCTTCCATAATTTTATCTCAACAGGCCCAGCGTAGTCCACGCCAGTGTTGGTGAATGGCCTGGAGACCATGACTCGTTCCATTGGTAAGCTTCCCATTAGTTGTTGTTGCATAGTTGCATTGTAGCGATGGCATCGCACGCATTTATGGATTGTTGATTTCACCAGTCTCTTCAGGTTGGTTATCCAGTATGTGCTCCTGATTTCAGCCATCATCATTTGCTGGCCACCATGAAGAGTTCGTTGATGCACGTCGCTGACAATTAACCTTGAGAAGATATGCGATTCCCTTAATATTATGGGATGTCGTTGATGAAGGGGATTGGCGCCTTTGTTAACCGACCTCCTACACGCAATATTTCATCAACGTCTAGGAAAGGATTCAAGTTGCGAATCAGATTTCCCTTCGGGATTGATTCGCTTTCCTTAAGAGACTTGATGTCGTCGGGAAATAGTTCGTTTTGAGCTATCTTGATGAGTTTGCTGTGAGAGGATGTCAGCCGTAAGCGGGTAAACGTTCAAGGCCTTCCTTCTCTCAACGCACTGCACATTGTTGATGTATCGCCGCCATATTGCTGCACAGCGAATGAGGCGTTTTAAGGAGGAGTGTTTTTGAAAGATGTCGTTGATGATAACGCAGTGTGATACTACTTGCGCCAGGGTTGTGAAGACGTTCGATAGAGTTTTATCAAAAAACGATAACTTGTTTGCAACCGTTTTATTCGTCTTTGTTTCAACTTCTGTTTCACCGGGGTTTGCTGCTGGAAACTTTAATGCAGAGAAATTTTGTAGGAAACTCGGTCCGTGCCACCACAGTTCGTTTCCTATGAGCTCTTCCGGTGTTAGTCCTCGCGATCCGATGTCTGCCGGGTTTTCTTGCTACCAACGTGTCGCCAGCTAGTTGCCTCGGTAAGAGCTTGAATTTCGGTGATCCTGTTGGCTACGAAGGTAGTTCGAATGAGTGGGTTTCCTCTGATCCATGCTAAGGTGATCATGGAGTCAGACCACGCAAATATCTCCAGCTGTTTAAAGTGCATAGCATGCGACATCCTATGCAGGAGTTTCGCCAAAAAGAGTGCTGCACAGAGCTCCAAGCGTGGAAGGGATACGCACTTGATCGGAGCATCTCTTGTTTTTGAGGCAATCAATGAAATGTGCTCATGCCCATTTTTGACTACTCGTGCATAGATCACTGCTGCGTATGCTTTCTCGGACGCATCACTAAAACCATGTAATTGGACTTGCGACGAGTTCTCGTATTGGATCCAACGCGGAACTTCGATAGTCTCAAGTTTTACGAGACTGTTGCGTAGTTCTCCCCAGGTCTCTTCCATTTCCGGAGTCACTGATGAATCCCAGGACAGTTCCTTCATCCAGAGTTGTTGCATGATTAGCTTGGCTTTGATGATACACGGGGAGATCCATCCAAGAGGATCAAATAGGCGAGCGATGTCTGCTAGTATGGATCGCTTCGTGTATCTTTCCACCTGGGGTAAGTGGATTTTAAAAGTAAATATGTCCTTTGCTGCCATTGTATCCCCAATGTTTTTATGGCATCCGGTGAATCAAAATTAAGCGGGAGATTCACTTCCCTTTCAGTTTCAGGTATCTGCCCCAAAATTTTTAATGAGTTGCTAGCCCATTTTCTAAGAGGAAATCCAGCATACTTCAAAGCCGCTAGAACATCTCTTTGTAAAAGGATAGCGTCCTTTTCGTTATCGGAGCCATATATGAAATCGTCCACGTAGAACCCCTCGGTCAACGCCTTAGTGACATGCGGATGGGTATCCGCCACTTCCATAGCTGCTTGATGTAAAGCACGTACTGCCAAGTACGGTGCTGATGCCGTTCCAAACGTGACCGTGTTGAGTGCGAACATTTTTATGGACTCTTCCTTCGCTGACCTCCATAAAATTAGCTGGTACATCGTATCCTGCGGTGCCATCCAGATTTGTCGGTACATCATGCTGATGTCCGCTACCATAGCTACCTTAAACACTCTCCACTGAGAAATGAGGTCAATGATGTCCCTTTGTAGACGAGGACCCACCATCAAATGTTCGTTTAACGAATCCCCAGTGGATGTCTTACAGGAAGCATCGAAGACTACGCGGAGTTTTGTCGTGCTGCTGGACTCCTTGAAGACAGCATGATGTGGCAGGAAGTAGTGTTGTCCGCCTCGTTGATCCACGACCACTGTGACTTCATGCATGTGTCCTAATGTCACATACTCATTGATGCAGTCGGTGTATGCTTCCTTCAGCTTTCTGCTTGATGCCAGGCGCCTTTCGATTTGGAACAATCTTGCCATTGCTGCTCTTTTGGAATTCCCAAGGTTTGGTCGAATATTTTCCTTAAAGGGCAGTTGAACTTCAAATTTGCCGTCGCTTCTTCGTTGACATGTCTGCTCAAAGTGTTGTTGACACTTCTGCTCCTCCGCTGTTAACATCCTTTCATCCAGATCTTCTTCAAGCTCCCAGAATTTCTTGAGCTGTGAGTCTAGCGAATTGTAATGGTTCTGAACGGTTATCGTGGTGGATTGTGCATCCGATTTAGTGGTTCCGGTTAGAATCCACCCCAATTCAGTCAGCTGCGCCACTGGAGATCCGCTTTGACCCTTGACCAGACCTTCCAGAATAATTGACGCATTACGTCAGCGCCTATCAGAAGATCAACCTTTCCGGGAACATTGTAAGAAGGATCTGCCAGCGTGAGTTTAGCAAAGTGTTGCCATGCCGATGAGGATAGCTGATGGGTTGGTAATAAAGAGGTTAATTGAGGAAAGACAAACGCCCTGACATCAAGAGAGAACAATGGATTGGTGAAAGAGAACATTGTGAATTCGACCTGATAGTTTGCGACACCCGTTGACGTCTGTCCCAAGCCAGTGACATTTGCTAATGTTCGTTGCTTCCTCAGATTGAGAAGCTGAGCCGCGTTCTCTGTAACAAATGTTGCCTCTGACCCAGGATCGATTAGAGCTCTAAGAACATGATGAGTTCCATTGGAGGAAAATACCTTGACCAGTGCTGTGGCTAACAGAGCTTTGGATCGCATTTGGTTGAAATGCGACTTGAAGTGATGAGAGGTTGTAGCACACTGTTGCTCGTTGCTCCAATCATTCGTTGGAGTTTGAAAATTTGGATTTTGGATTAAGTGTGCATTGTATTGAGAGTTATTAGATTGATAGGGTGCAGTAGGAGATGGGTTGAGCTTATTATTGTTGGCCTGTTGTACATTTTGTGCTTCGAAGTGCAACATAGTGTGGTGCTTTAAACCACATTTGCAGCAACGGTTGCTGCTATTGCAAGTTGATGCATGGTGATCATATCCTAAGCAGTTAGAACAAATCCCATTCTTCTTCACAAATTCAGTCCGCGTTCTGACCTCCATATTCGAAAACTGTTTGCAATGCCGAATGCCATGAGAGGCCTTGCACAGGCGGCAGAGGAATTGCTTGTTCGAGGGTGGTGTTTTGATGTGATAAGAATTTGTGGCTTTTCGAAAGGATGTTGTTGGCGCTTGCTGCTTGGGAGGTCCATTTACTTCTAACATGTTCTCTAAAGAACTGAATCGATCCTCAATAAATGATGAAAATGTCTTCCACTCAGGAAGCGTTTTAGAAGTCCCTAACTTGTCTTCCCAGTCTCTTTGAGTCTGAGGAGGAAGCTTTTGGTAGATAACGTACACGAGGATGCAGTCCCAAGCTTCGACTGCTATCCCCAGGTTAGAGAGTGCATGGATACATTCCGTTGTCGTATCATGCAGAGATTTCAGACGCCCTGCTGATTCGTGTGTGAGCTTTTGTTGCTCCATTAAAATTCGCAGCTGTGTATTCACCAACTTGCGTTTATTTTGGAACCTTTCAGTTAGTATTGACCAAGCGGATGAATAGTTTCTACCGTCAATTGGGAGATGCTGTATTAGTCACGCAGCATCACCCGAAACTGAAGTTTTTAAATACTGGAGCTTTTGTATGTCTGATAAATCTTCGTTTTGATCTATCATTTTTTTTTATAATTTTACTCGCGCTCAAGGGGTTATGAATACCCTTATAATGCGGGGCACAGCGCGGCATTCAAGTTTTTTTTTGATCATGCTCTCAAATAGGTTGTGAAATTCGCACCATTCCTCAAATTTGCCAGAAAAAGGTTTTATTTGAATGGTCGGAAGACGAATATCACACACTGATGACTTTGTTGTGTCTAACCGCGAAGTTTCCAAATTTGCATTACGTTTTTCTGCAAATTTGTCTAATTCGTCGTTTAACATACCGAGAAATATAAAATAAACGCGCTTTATTTTGGCAAACGTTTCATTTTTAAAATAATCATCCTTTATTGGATCCGCGGGGCTATTTATTATAGACTCGTGATCTCGTTTCGCCTTTTTAAAGGCCTCTTCAATGTCAATTAAACACGCGTTCACCGTTCACGTACCCCCTTGACTTCCGCGACGCGATTTCTTTATTAAAATCTTCGAAATCTGATTCGAGTTCATTTAAAAGAAGTTCTTGTCTTTCGATGTATTTCGATAATTTAGACATTTTAATTTCGAACTAACACTAGCACTTTCGTTGTTTTTGATTTCTTATAATAGTATATGGGTACGGTGGTTTTGTATTTAAATTCAAAATCTTCAATGTAATTTATTATTTATTCGTAATTGTGATTTTAAAATTATAGGAAGGAAAGTGAGGTAAAATTCCTACCTTAGAATTCCTTTGCTTGTCGGTGGCAAGATTTTCTTCAGGAAACAGTTGCTTGCTGTTCCAATTTGGTATATACTGTCCGTTGGCTGGCTTCCGTTGTGACCGTTTGATGCTGTGGTTGTTGGTGACCGCTTCTTGTCCGTATTCACTTGTGACTGTTAGATCCGTATGATCTTCACCGTTTGATGGCTGCGCCGTTGCAAATTCGTTGGGTACTGTGGCCGATAGACTGTCTGTCGGAAAACGGAAACGTATATTTACACTGGATGAGCTATCCAGCTATACTTAACCCACAGTACACTTGTTCAAAAAAACTCGTTGGGTGCTGTGTAGTGATGTGTCGACTCGGTTTGGTAAACCGGTTTAAACCGAGTTACTACTAAACCGAGTTAAACCGAGTTGCTTTTATTTCAAACCGAGTTGGCGAAAACCGATGAAACGAAACGAACCGACCGAAAACCGAATAATAAAATGCCACGCATGCATAAACCGATTTCAACACACGACTCGGTTTGGAATCTTGGTTCGATTGGTTAGGTAGAAGGTAGGTGTGCGTGTGAGAAAAATAATCACAATGTACAAACACATTAATGAGCATGCAAGATGCAAAGTCCAATTGGAAAGCTGTGCTCTTCTCTTTACTCCTGTTTTCTCGCATGTGTAATGTGTATGTGTTATAATTTTTATGAGCGAGGGTGGTTTTGTCAATTGAGTGAGTCCATAGGTAAATCGGTTTGATATACGTACGTATACCCGTTCGTAAAGTCGAGTTGGATTTCGATTTCTTAATGAGTTGCAACTTGCAAATCGAGTCGACTAACTCGGTTTGCAACTCGGTTTGCTTCAATTCTAAACCGGTTTAACTCGGTTTGAGAAATTATCGGTTTGGCACATCCCTAGTCCTGTGGCCGATAGACTGTCCGTCCGATATCGGAAACGTATATTTGCACTGGATATATATGATATCCAGCTATACTTGACCCACAGCACACTTAAAAAACACTCGTTGGGTGTTTTGGCGAACGTTTATAAAAAAAGATATATATATATATATGTGAATATATAATATATATACTAATTGCAGACAAAAAGGCTATAATAAGAAAAATATTCCTACCTTGATTTGCTTTTGCAACTGCAACTTCAGTAATTTAAACTCTCAGTTACAGTTGCAGAAGGCTTTGCGTTGCACAGCTCCTTGCTGTGATTGCTGCCCGTTTTTTGGCTTTCAGACCGCTGTTTGTCCGTTGTATACGGGATTGATGCTGTCGTTGGGTACTGTGGCCGATAGACAGTCCGTCGATGATCGGGTTGCTTTTTTTTTCGCACTATTCCACAGTACCTTTAAATGTTCTTTTTTTTTCACTTTTTCACTTTTATAAACTTTTACTTTAATGCACTTTAATGTTTAAAAGAAAAAAAAATGCGCGGTTTCCTTTCAAAGGACTCGAAGGACCTTGTTCCGAACTGAGGCGAGTTGGAATAAAAATTGTTGAGAAGGGATATTGGATGGAATTTTACTTATTGCCCAAGAGGTGCTTGGCAATGGCAAATAAAACAAAGAACTCGTTAGGCGAACGTTATAAACTTTATTGGTTGGTGATCTAATTTTCTATGTTTAGCATTTATATAATCTCGGTTCTCTATATGTTGGACAAAACAGCTGTTGTGTACATTGGGTCAATGACCCATACAATTATTTGCGATTGGTTGTATTTGCCAATCTTACCTCGATTCCCCTACAAATTACTACATTGACAGTTCTATTTTATTAATGCCCCACATTACAGGACTGCAGTAAGAGTGCAATGTTACTATTCTTAGTACATAATTGTTCTAGTGTTTTGCTTCTTTAATTACAAAAATTCCTAACAAGTAAGAACGTATGACTCGATTTGCATATGTAACTGCCTATGGTCAGAGTGAGTTAGCTGGCTTTGCTGATATGGGCGGCTCGCCACATTTGACACTTAGTTTTTATATTTCGTGTCGGATGCTTCGGTTGCTCGCGCCGCGTGTTGAATTTGGTGTCTTTTATGGAATAATTGTTAATTGTGGTTACTTTTTTAGTGTTTCTGGAATTGTGCCTTGCAGCTAGTTGCTGTGAATATTGTTTAGGCCTAGATTTAAGCCTTTTAGATTAATATTCACGCAACTAGTCCAACGCACATTCTGCGCATTCTTCCACATCTCTTCCGTGTCAATGTGCCGCCGCCGCTTGTGGTCAGTGTGTTTGTACATTATTTTATGTTTCTTTAGTGAATTTTGAGGTCATGTTCCCTTTCCCTGATTGTTGGGAACCAACAATACCTATGATTATACTTCCTAAGTTTTATATTATTACAAGTATATTAATTAATAATTAATTTTAATATTTTAATTCTTATTATTATACATTCTAAGTTTTACATTATTACAAGTATATTAATTAGTAATTAATTTTAATATTTTAATTGTTATGGTTATACTTCCCAATGTTTACATTATTACAAGTAGATATATTAATTAATAATTAATTTTAATATTTTAATTCTTATGATTATACATTCTAAGTTTTACATTATTACAAGTATATTAATTAGTAATTAATTTTAATACTTTCATTCTTATGGTTATACTTCCTAAATTTTACATTATTACAAGTATATTAATTAATAATTAATTTTAATATTTTAATTCTTATGATTATATAAGGGTTTTTTTAAAAGTTCTTAACCTAAACTCATTCTTATTTTATATACGGGTTTTAAAAGTTCTTAACCTACACTCGAGTTTATTTAATTCTATATACAGTCGACACGTTTCTCCCTTCAAAATTAAAAAAAAAAATTATTATAGAGTAATATATTATTTTTTTTTTTCATATCAATCCTATATATATGTAGAAAGGTTTTAGTCTATTCTTATGTACTGTACATTTTTTGTTTTCTTGTTTTATTTCGCAATTTACACCTTTCTGTGCTATTACCTCATATGGCCCTACGTAGATTGGATCTACATAGTTTCTTCCTGTTCTCATAACGTAACAACACTAAACTTCCTGCTTCAAAATTAGCATTCTTTGTTCGACCACTTTCATCATATCGCTTCTTCCTTAATCCCTTCTTCGCTATTAAGGTTTCCCTAGCGTCTCTATGTGCTACTTGTAGTCTGTGTTTCAGATCAATGACGTAATCATCATAATTATACACTAGTTCTATCTGCTTTGTTAAGTTTGATGGTAAGCTGCACTGTCTTCCAAACATTAGTTCGAAAGGTGTGTACCCGGTTTCTGAGTGGACGGAAGTGTTGTAGCAGAAAACATAGTAGGATAGCCAGGTGCTCCAATCCGAATGTTTCTCTGATACATAACTTCTGAGATACGCTTCTAGAACTTTATGAGAATTTTCCAGCGCTCCGATGCTTTCATGGTGGTATGCCGTGGACTGTATTTGCTCCACTTTTAGAAGTGTACAGATACTCCTGAAAACCTGATTTAGAAACTCGGTACCCTGGTCTGTTGCTATCGTCTTGGGTACTCCATACCTTAAAATGAGACCTTCTACTAGTCCTTTTGCTACCGTGGTTGCTTCTTTGTTCGGAAGTGGTATTGCTTCGATAAACTTGGTTAGTTCATCTTGCACGGTCAGGATGTACTTTGATCCGTCTGCGGCTTCATCTAGAGGACCTACTTACTAAGTCTAAGAATAGTTTGTCGAAACTTGATTCTGCTGTTGTTGTTATTGTCATTGGTTGTTTTCGAGGTTGTATGTTTTTATTCCTCTGGCATATGGGACAATGCTTAACGTATGTCGTCACATCGTTTTGCATTCCTGTCCAGAAATATTTCTTCTTGATGTTTCTTATCATGCGGTTTATACCTGCATGTCCACTGGTCGGTAACATGTGGTAGTCGTTGAGTATTAGTTCCTGTTTATATGGGTCGGTTATTTTTGTTGTATTATTAATTATTAAGTGCACTTTCATATTACTTGTTTTAAGCATTTCTCCTAATATTTTCTTTATAACATTCATTGTATGACAGCCTTTTGGAATTTTATTTAATTCCTCTTTAGTAAAAAAAATTCTTTTAATTAATAGGGGTCCGCAGATTGTTCGCACGTCCCTCAACAACATTCTGTCGAATGCTGCCGATCGGGCTATAGTGCAATCCTTGTCCCATTTTAGGAGTTTACAATTTTCTTTTGGTATATAGGCCAATATTTTACTCGGACCTATTATTATTTCCAAACCCTTAGTTGGTATGTTATCGCAACTATCTACTATCTTGAGCTCAACGAGTTTTAAACCTGTCTTCGGCGGTTTTAGCAGTTCGGTAATTAGGCTTTGCTTTTCTTTGTCACTGAAGTTGCCTTTGGTAATAATCGTATTATCTGCAGGTGTTGTTTTTGATCTGGTGGTTACACACATGTAAAGTTTCCTTAAATCTTCAGCATCTAGCTGTATTCGGCTTAGTGCATCCGCGGTACAGTTATCCTTTCCCGGTGAATATTCCACATAGAAATTATATTCTTCCAACAATAATCTGAATTTTGTCAATCTACTTGATGGTTCTTTCAATGAAAATAGATATACTAGTGGTCTATAGTCAGTGAGAATCTTAAAACGTCTTCCGAAAAGATACGGTCTATAGTGTTTGATTGCCCAAACTATAGCTAGTAGTTCCTTTTCTATCGTACTGTAGTTTCTTTCGGCATTATTTAAGGTTTTACTAGCATAAGCTACGGGTCCATCATCGTAGTTTGATAAGACTGCTCCTACTGCGAATCGTGAGGCATCAGTTCTTAGGATGAATTCCTCCTCAAAGTTCGGAAATTGTAGAACTTGCGGACTTGCTAGTATTAGTCTAAGAGCCAGCGACAAAAATGGTAACGTCATTTCATTAAGAAAATATTTGGTATTATTGTATAGTATAAATATAAATAAACATTAAATTTTATCTTTAGTAAGTGGTGATCAGGTGTCTATGTTTATATTTTTGTTTTAATGAGCTTACTGATCAGTGGTTTCCGAATCAAAATAAATAAACTATTTCATTCTTTTCCCTACGTTTCGTTGGGTTTTTCCAACTTCCTCAGGGGGATGTTTTAGTCTTTATTTAAGGGCTGAAAAACAAATTCTATTTTACACCATGTTCTTTTTTAAAATATTGTTGGATTGGTTCTTACATTTTACATCGGTTATGTTTTCTAAACAAACGAAGAACAAAAAACAACCGTACTAAACAATTAATTAACAATATGACAATAGTTTTTGTACGTTAAACAATGACGACAAGCAAGAAACTTAGAAACTAATATCACAGACAATTTATTGCTATACTGTAGTTGGACTTTATGTTGTCTTTGTCCTCTTTTGTATTCATCGTTCTTTTTAATTTCTCTTGAATACGTAAACTTTCTAGGGTATATCTGGTGTTTTCTCTTCTTTCCTTGTCCAATATAGTTATGTTGTCAAAATCTGCTGTGTGTTTACTTTCTTCTATGTGCTGTGATAGTCCTGTTGTTGTCCTATTCTTTCTAATGTCAGCTTGATGTTCAGCCATTCTCACTCCGAGGGTTCTTTTAGTCGTTCCTATGTATACAAGTTCACATTTTGTATCGTCATTCCCTTTGCACCCGATCTCATAAACGACGTTGTGTTGATTTTCCTTTTCCGTCGGACTTTTCGTGTTCGTAAAGAGCTTTTTTAAAGTGCAATTTGCTTTGTAAGCGAATGTCATGTTGTCGTTGTCTGTTTTGAGAGCTTCGTATAGACTTTTGCAGTGGGTTAATTTTGGGATGTATGGGATGCTGAAAAATATTTTATTGTTGTCATTTTTATTTTCTTTTGTTATTTTATCGTTCTTATGGTTGTTGATAAGTTGGTTTGTTTTATTGTTTATTAGATCATTTATGATGTACGTCGGAAAATTGTTCATCTTCAATGTTTTCCTGATTTTGATTATGTTTTCTTTGTGGAATTGTTTGTTGCTGATGTCCAATACTTTGTTTATAAAATTACTTGCGGTATTAATTTTTTGGCTTATTGGTTGGGTAGAGTGAAAGTTGATCATTCTGCCTGTTGATGTGTTTTTTGTGTACCAGTCCAAAATTATTCCGATGAACAATTTTCCGACGTACATCATAAATGATCTAATAAACAATAAAACAAACCAACTTATCAACAACCATAAGAACGATAAAATAACAAAATAAAATAAAAATGACAACAATAAAATATTTTTCAGCATCCCATACATCCCAAAATTAACCCACTGCAAAAGTCTATACGAAGCTCTCAAAACAGACAACGACAACATGACATTCGCTTACAAAGCAAATTGCACTTTAAAAAAGCTCTTTACGAACACGAAAAGTCCGACGGAAAAGGAAAATCAACACAACGTCGTTTATGAGATCGGGTGCAAAGGGAATGACGATACAAAATGTGAACTTGTATACATAGGAACGACAAAAAGAACCCTCGGAGTGAGAATGGCTGAACATCAAGCTGACATTAGAAAGAATAGGACAACAACAGGACTATCACAGCACATAGAAGAAAGTAAACACACAGCAGATTTTGACAACATAACTATATTGGACAAGGAAAGAAGAGAAAACACCAGATATACCCTAGAAAGTTTACGTATTCAAGAGAAATTAAAAAGAACGATGAATACAAAAGAGGACAAAGACAACATAAAGTCCAACTACAGTATAGCAATAAATTGTCTGTGATATTAGTTTCTAAGTTTCTTGCTTGTCGTCATTGTTTAACGTACAAAAACTATTGTCATATTGTTAATTAATTGTTTAGTACGGTTGTTTTTTGTTCTTCGTTTGTTTAGAAAACATAACCGATGTAAAATGTAAGAACCAATCCAACAATATTTTAAAAAAGAACATGGTGTAAAATAGAATTTGTTTTTCAGCCCTTAAATAAAGACTAAAACATCCCCCTGAGGAAGTTGGAAAAACCCAACGAAACGTAGGGAAAAGAATGAAATAGTTTATTTATTTTGATTCGGAAACCACTGATCAGTAAGCTCATTAAAACAAAAATATAAACATTAAATTGATTGTCTGCCACTAATCCGTTGGTGGGGAGGCTTTCGGTGGGGGGCCAAAGGCTTAAAAACATTAGATCAAAAACGTGATTTTATTAAAGCTGCTTTTTGGTGTGATGACGCTGAATAATATTTTACGTAACATACCAAAAAGGCAGACAGTTTGGGTGGTACGAAGATAGTTGCAGACTGCCATGAAGGTCGAGAAAATAAGAGGTTAATTACGTAATTTCATTAAAGTTAGGATAAATGCTGTTGTGATCCGCACAACCATACCCTACTCATGACCTACCCTAATCATCACCTTCTCACTGGCAATCCATTCCATACACCAAATACATTACCGAAGCGCACGGCTATTAATAGGTCATTTGCTTTGTTTTCATTTGTTTTTCCATTTACTCAAACGCCACCCAAGCGCAATGAGTCAAGTGCATACCTACCCATAACGATACACACGTAACCCAAATCCGATCCGATTGCACAGCGGCACGCCGACATATGGCAAAACTGCATTGGTTGCATATTGAAGGAATACTACGTTGTGGTATCAGGGAATAATAATAATTTATGGATGGATGACACTTGACACCAGCGTAAGGCAAATGACACCCAAGATGTCATTTGGGTATTTTTAATGAGAACGGAAAACAATTAAGCAATACCTAAAATAGCGCGTATGCACATATGGTAATTGGTAAGGAAATCATGATACGTGGAGGGGGAAGATAGGAGATGGGTCATGAGGAATAATAGTATAAAAGGCGAGGACTGTGACCAGGAAAAGGCAGAGTTGAAACAAACCTTGGTTGCAGCGACGCTAAAGACGGTGGACCAAATTAACTAGCGATTTATCAAGCAAATAAAGAAATAATATAGAATAATAAAATCTTAGAGTCGCAGCCAAGCTGAAGACAGCGGGCTCTATAGAATAAAAAATATACAGTCTTTTTATTTCGTTTCACTCTCCGCTTTGCACTCTTCCCTCTTCCGAGGAAGCACGGTGTGAAGACGTAACATTTGGTGGCAGCGGTGGGATACCTAAAAGGTCCCGACTACCAAAAACAAGACATAGATCTTGATGCGTTTCTGGGGCTACACACCAGAAAAGTAAAAAAAAAAAAAATTTTAAGTAGGTAGTGAAAAAGAAAGTTTTTTTCGTGTGTTAAGTGATAGCGTCTCTGGGGCTTACACCAGATACAGTGAAAAAATATAAAAAAAAAAAAAAGGGGAAAGAATAGAGTGAACCTAGGAGCGGATCAACCAACCAACCAACAACAGAATCAACAGCATCGCCAGCAACCGCACCAGTAAGAGATAGGATAAGGTATTTTTAATAAAACTTTTTAAATATATAATTATCGTTATTTGTATTTATTGTACACTCTACCCTCCTCCTCCTTTACCATTTCGTGCTAAGTTCGGTTTCCTCTTTCGATAGTGTTTTTTTTTGGTTTTGCCAAAATTCTTACTCGACGGAATAAACAAATAGCGGAATTATTCGAATTCCTTCCCCTATATTTCGTAGAAGAACCAAAAATGGAATTCAAAGTTAGCATAAACGATATATTCAATATCGTGCCAACTTTCGACGGAAGTCCCGGCGACCTTAACAAATTTATCGCATGCGGTAACATTTTGTCTTCCTCTGTCGCTACCGACAATCACAAAACCTTTCTTGAAATCGTCAAGACCAGGCTACAAGGAGCAGCTTTCGAATTGATTCAGTTCAACTCGTTCACTACATGGAACGAACTCGTAAAAGAGCTCGAAAGCCAGTTCAAGCAAGAGAAATCGCGCTCTACCATCCAAAACGAACTAATGACTTCCAAACAAGGAGCCAAGGAAAGTGTTCACGAATTCGGTGACAGACTTATCCAACAACTCTCCGCTTTAAATTCAGCTACGTTAGGGACTGTAAGTGAAAAACCAGTCCGAGATTTCCTAACTAAAGAGAATAGCAAATTGGCGCTACAAACTTTCGAAGATAATCTCAGGAACCACACCCTGAAAATATTGGTTAAGGCCCATAAGGCAGAAAATCTTAAGACCGCAGTAGCCTACGCGGTTGAACAGTCATTTCGACTGGACAAATCTCCTCCTCATTTCTCTTCTTCCGGTAGCACCAGACCTAGTTGCCAAACATGTAACAAGGTAGGGCATTCTTCTGAGACGTGCTACCAAAATACCAACAGACTCCCACAATTTCCGAATGTCAAAAGGGAAGTACAATTCTTCACCTGCACATTCTGCCAAAAACCACACCATTCGTTCCAAAATTGTAGAACTCGTCTAGCGCAAGCCCGACAAAACGTTCTTAACGAACAAAACATAGGCAACAGAAGTAACTACCAAAACCAGAATCAAAATAATAATAATCGTAATCAAATTAATCATCATCAAAATAGTCATCAAAACTACCAAGACCGCCGAAACAACCCTAATCGGCAAATCAATTATCACCATGTACCAAATTCTCTATATCCAAGCAACCAAAGCGACGCAGCCGAATTTCAGGGAAACGGACTGCCTCGGGAGGAGAACCACGGCGATCTTTCCCGAGTAAACATTCAAGCCGAGGTGCACC
This sequence comes from Cheilosia urbana, assembly GCA_946477585.1. Taxonomy (NCBI): domain Eukaryota; kingdom Metazoa; phylum Arthropoda; class Insecta; order Diptera; family Syrphidae; genus Cheilosia; species Cheilosia urbana. The sequence continues at coordinate 68,293,353 of OX297853.1, read as the reverse complement.
AAACGAGAAATTAAACTCGACCTTGATCCAAATCTCTCTTATTCCTCAAAATAATTTAAGTATGATCCGTATCCCATTCGAAAATGGTATAAACAAAACCCTTCTGATAGACACCGGAGCAGAAATTAGTGTAATTAAAAATTATACTAACCTTAAACCAATGAATGATAACGAAATGATTATATCCTCCATAACGGGTAAAAACATCGTTAGCCCTTTAACCGCAACGGAAACTTTGGTCTTCCAATCGGGTGAAGATAAGATTAAATTAAAACACATATTCCACGTAGTAAAAAATAACCACATTCCGAAATTCGATGGAATCATTGGCAATGATTTTTTGAAAAAATACTCTTGTTACATTTGTCATAAAATTAGCACTTTAGGAATTTATCCATACGTTTCGAGAAGTTCTACAGGAGTAACGTACAAAAATGGGGAAGATAAACTTCAATATCCAAAGTACGCCAACGTAGAAACGAAGCAGCAAGAAAACGATGATTCAATCGCTGAAGTAGATAACTCTGGGGGAAAGTACAACGCTACATACCCACATCCCGAGGACACTACTGCGGAATCACGTCGGATAGAGCAGCATATTAATGAAATCTGTATTCCCCCTAGAAGCAGGCTAGTGACAGAGATCACATTCGACTCAGAACAAGATGTAGTGTTTAGGAAGAAACAGGTTTCTCCTGGGGTCTTTTTGGCCTCTTCCATTGCAGAATCAAACAAAAATCGAGCCAAAATATTACTTCTCAACACTAATGAAGAGCAAATAAAAATCAACACAAAAGAAATGGGTATAGAATGGGACAATCTAGAAGAATTTGATCTCATCGAACCAAGTCCAGAAAAGGATCCAGTGTATAAAAGATTGGAAACCCTAGAAAAATCTTTAATTACAGACCACTGTAACCACGAAGAAAAAAATGCCATAATACAGATATGTCGTGAGTTTAATGATCTATTCTTTTTACCGGGTGATAAATTGTCTTTTACTCAAGCAAGCACCCACAAAATAATAACGGAGGTAGGAAAACCACCGATATACGTAAGACCTTATAGGCTGCCTGAAACTAGTAGAAATGAAATATATAAACAGGTAAACGAGATGCTAGACAACGATATAATCAGACCTAGCTACAGTCCGTGGAACTCACCTCTACTGCTTGTCCCCAAGAAAACAGACGCACAAGGAAATAAAAAATGGCGCGTAGTAGTAGATTATAGGCGCTTGAACGACGCCACCGTAGGTGATGCATTTCCTCTCCCAAACATAACTGACATATTAGATCAGTTAGGCAAAGCCAAATATTTTAGCACACTCGATCTCGCGAACGGTTTTCACCAAATACTGGTAGAAAAGGGTGATAGAGCGAAAACTGCGTTTAGCACAGCTTTTGGTCACTATGAATATAACAGGATGCCATTTGGACTTAAAAACGCTCCAGCTACGTTCCAACGGACAATGAACAATGATTGGCATCGAATGTTTCGTATATGTCGACGACATCGTTATATACGGGTCCAGCTTAACAGACCACAATGAGAAATTGCGACATGTTTTAGCAAGGCTACGAGAACACAATTTAAAATTACAACCGGATAAATGTCACTTTATCAGAAAAGAACTTATGTATCTCGGGCATGTTATAAGTGACGAAGGCATTAAACCAAACCCAGAGAAGATAGAAGTAGTAAAAACCTATCCGAGACCCAAGTAGGCTAAGGATATAAAAGCATTTCTAGGTTTCGTCGGCTATTACCGTCGGTTTATTCCTAATTTCTCTCTCATAGCCAAACCTCTTACGAATCTTTTGAAAAAGGGTATAAATTTCAACTGGGATGCATTCTGCGAAGAAGCTTTCACAAAACTTAAAGAAAAATTAATCACCTCCCCTATATTGATATATCCTGATTTTAAGGAAAATTTTCTAATAACCACAGATGCAAGCGATTTCGCAATCGGTGCTGTTTCGTCTCAAGGGAAAATAGGTGAAGACAAACCTGTATATTACATTAGTCGTAATTTAAATTCTGCAGAAACAAAATATACAACCACTGAAAAAGAATTACTTGCAATAATATTTGCAGTACGACAATTTCGCCCTTACATTTATGGCAGAAAATTCACCATCCTAACAGATCACAGACCCCTACAATGGCTATTGAATCTGAAAGACCCCTCGTCTAGACTAGCACGTTGGCGAATAGACCTGGAGGAATACGAATATGAAATCAAATACAAAGCAGGTAAATACAATTTAAACGCCGATGCCTTAAGTCGGATACCGACAGTAGCCATGGTAACTAGAAACTAAAGGCGACGTCTGGAAGAACGAAACCAAAACGAAACTAATACCATTACTTCCGAAAACGAGATGGTACAAGTTTCTAGCTTTATTCTGACGGAAAAAACTGGTGATATCCACCAAGACGATAATTTACCTTTAAAAACCATAATTTTGCCTCTGATAGATTCACCAGACGAAGACGTACTTAAAGAACATGTACCAGGTTTTATTAAACCCGATGTAGGTAAATGTCTTGAGACAGAGTCTTGTTATGTAGTTACATTACCGATACCCTTTAGAAGCACGAAGGATGAATTAGTGACAGAAAAATGTTTGAAGAATATCAAAGAGAAAATTCAAAACAGACATTTTAAAATAATCGGATTTTCATTACCAAATTTAGGCAATAATGTCAAAAATACAATAAAAATATTACTTGAAAAATTATTCGACAAGGAAAACCTGGAAATTCGGCTATATACTAATGAAAGAATCACTCTGAATGACCCCGAACTTATAAAAAGAACGCTTTTTGACTTCCATGATTCACCGTTCGGAGGACATCAAGGCATCTCACGAACACTTAAACGAATCCAAAATAAGTACTACTGGCCAAGTATGAAGAAAGATATTGTTGAACACATACAAAAATGCGCATCATGCCAGCTTAACAAAAGTAGGAAAAATCCTCCAGTACCCATGAGGATAACCACAACCAGTTCAAGACCTTTCGAAAGGGTCGCGTTGGATATAGTCGGACCGCTTCCCGTAAGTCATACCGGTCAAAAATAAATTCTAACCTTTCAAGACGACTTGACAAAACTTTCCGAAGCATACCCCCTTCCTAACGCCGAAGCACATACTGTAGCAAGAACTTTTGTCGAAAACATTGTCTGTCGTCACGGTGTACCCTTTTCTTTGTTAACAGACCAAGGCACAAATTTCTTGAGCACCTTATTCAAGGAAATGTGCAACCTCATGAAAATCAGGAAGTTAAACACAACGCCATACCACCCGCAAACCAATGGCGCGTTAGAAAGGAGTCATAGGACATTAGCTGAATACCTACGTCACTACATCAATCAAGACCCCCTGACTTGGGACTCATGGGTTCCATACGCAAAGTTTGTTTATAACACTACTCCCCATAGTAGTACCGGCTTTACGCCATATGAACTTCTCTATGGATTCCCCGCAAACATTCCAAGCGTTTTCGAGCAAACCCCTAAAACCTCGTATAATTACGAAAATTATGCCAACGAGCTACGAGCCCGGTTACAACACGGCTATCAAGCGGCAAACAACATATTACAACGGAAAAAGGAGTGTTCCAAAAGACAGTACGACAAAAGTACTGAGGTCAAAAAGTTCAACGTAGGAGATAAGGTTCTTCTAAAAAACCAAACCCGAAAAAATAAATTTTCCTCTTTATGGGAAGGCCCTTACGAGATCTCGAGAATAATATCCGAAGAAAACACTGAAGTTAGGACCGGTGGAAAATTTAAAGTTATCCACAATAACAATTTGAAACCTTTTATCGAATAAATAATAATAATCCTGCACGGAATAAATTCCTATGTCCAACCCCCACAAAACATACAAACTCACAATTTCACCCAAGTACGTCAGAGACAGGAATGTTGAAAACCCTGAAACAAACAGTTCGAAAATGGAAATACCTAACACAAACACAAAACCCGATCCCACTTCTAGTATAACAATAAAACCCACTCCAATAAACCTCTCCCCAAAACCGATTCCCAGACTGGTACTGAATACCAGTGACTAAAAACCCTTACAAAGAATGTTTATAAATTTTCCGTATAAAATTAATGTAACAATGGAATAGGATAAAAAAAAAAAACATACATATATACACAAAAAATTGTTCATTAAATATTATATAAGAAGTAAAAAGAAATTTAAAAATTTAAAGTGACTGATTTAATAACGAATTAAAAGAAAAAAATATATATATAAAACATGATTAAGAAAAATATAAATAAAAAAAAAAACATTATAAACAAAAATGTTATATATACAAACATAAGATATTATAAAGAAAAATGTTATACGATTAAATAGCAAATTCTATCTCTTGGGATAAGAAAGCAGTTATACTCTCCCTTGGGAAGTACTGCATTTAAAAACAAATGAATAAAAATATATATATAGATATAGGCAATAAGAAAACAAAAAAAAAAAAAAAAAAAATTTTTAATACATATTATAAGCTAAAACCACAAACCTCTTCAAGGGTGGAAATTCCTTGTAAAATTCAAAAAAAAAAAAAAAACCCTTCATTCAAAAAAAAAAAAATTTTTTCTTAGTTTACTAAATTATTGTAAGTTCTTTCCTCGTCACATCCAAGCCTACTTGCAGAAAATTCTAACCCTTCAGGTAAGAATTTTCTTTTTCTAAGGAGGGTGGGATGTTGTGATCCGCACAACCATACCCTACTCATGACCTACCCTAATCATCACCTTCTCACTGGCAATCCATTCCATACACCAAATACATTACCGAAGCGCACGGCTATTAATAGGTCATTTGCTTTGTTTTCATTTGTTTTTCCATTTACTCAAACGCCACCCAAGCGCAATGAGTCAAGTGCATACCTACCCATAACGATACACACGTAACCCAAATCCGATCCGATTGCACAGCGGCACGCCGACATATGGCAAAACTGCATTGGTTGCATATTGAAGGAATACTACGTTGTGGTATCAGGGAATAATAATAATTTATGGATGGATGACACTTGACACCAGCGTAAGGCAAATGACACCCAAGATGTCATTTGGGTATTTTTAATGAGAACGGAAAACAATTAAGCAATACCTAAAATAGCGCGTATGCACATATGGTAATTGGTAAGGAAATCATGATGCGTGGAGGGGGAAGATAGGAGATGGGTCATGAGGAATAATAGTATAAAAGGCGAGGACTGTGACCAGGAAAAGGCAGAGTTGAAACAAACCTTGGTTGCAGCGACGCTAAAGACGGTGGACCAAATTAACTAGCGATTTATCAAGCAAATAAAGAAATAATATAGAATAATAAAATCTTAGAGTCGCAGCCAAGCTGAAGACAGCGGGCTCTATAGAATAAAAAATATACAGTCTTTTTATTTCGTTTCACTCTCCGCTTTGCACTCTTCCCTCTTCCGAGGAAGCACGGTGTGAAGACGTAACATTTGGTGGCAGCGGTGGGATACCTAAAAGGTCCCGACTACCAAAAACAAGACATAGATCTTGATGCGTTTCTGGGGCTACACACCAGAAAAGTAAAAAAAAAAAATTTTTTAAGTAGGTAGTGAAAAAGAAAGTTTTTTTCGTGTGTTAAGTGATAGCGTCTCTGGGGCTTACACCAGATACAGTGAAAAAATATAAAAAAAAAAAGGGGAAAGAATAGAGTGAACCTAGGAGCGGATCAACCAACCAACCAACAACAGAATCAACAGCATCGCCAGCAACCGCACCAGTAAGAGATAGGATAAGGTATTTTTAATAAAACTTTTTAAATATATAATTATCGTTATTTGTATTTATTGTACACTCTACCCTCCTCCTCCTTTACCATTTCGTGCTAAGTTCGGTTTCCTCTTTCGATAGTGTTTTTTTTTTTGGTTTTGCCAAAATTCTTACTCGACGGAATAAACAAATAGCGGAATTATTCGAATTCCTTCCCCTATATTTCGTAGAAGAACCAAAAATGGAATTCAAAGTTAGCATAAACGATATATTCAATATCGTGCCAACTTTCGACGGAAGTCCCGGCGACCTTAACAAATTTATCGCATGCGGTAACATTTTGTTTTCCTCTGTCGCTACCGACAATCACAAAACCTTTCTTGAAATCGTCAAGACCAGGCTACAAGGAGCAGCTTTCGAATTGATTCAGTTCAACTCGTTCACTACATGGAACGAACTCGTAAAAGAGCTCGAAAGCCAGTTCAAGCAAGAGAAATCGCGCTCTACCATCCAAAACGAACTAATGACTTCCAAACAAGGAGCCAAGGAAAGTGTTCACGAATTCGGTGACAGACTTATCCAACAACTCTCCGCTTTAAATTCAGCTACGTTAGGGACTGTAAGTGAAAAACCAGTCCGAGATTTCCTAACTAAAGAGAATAGCAAATTGGCGCTACAAACTTTCGAAGATAATCTCAGGAACCACACCCTGAAAATATTGGTTAAGGCCCATAAGGCAGAAAATCTTAAGACCGCAGTAGCCTACGCGGTTGAACAGTCATTTCGACTGGACAAATCTCCTCCTCATTTCTCTTCTTCCGGTAGCACCAGACCTAGTTGCCAAACATGTAACAAGGTAGGGCATTCTTCTGAGACGTGCTACCAAAATACCAACAGACTCCCACAATTTCCGAATGTCAAAAGGGAAGTACAATTCCTCACCTGCACATTCTGCCAAAAACCACACCATTCGTTCCAAAATTGTAGAACTCGTCTAGCGCAAGCCCGACAAAACGTTCTTAACGAACAAAACATAGGCAACAGCAGTAACTACCAAAACCAGAATCAAAATAATAATAATCGTAATCAAATTAATCATCATCAAAATAGTCATCAAAACTACCAAGACCGCCGAAACAACCCTAATCGGCAAATCAATTATCACCATGTACCAAATTCTCTATATCCAAGCAACCAAAGCGACGCAGCCGAATTTCAGGGAAACGGACTGCCTCATTCCGTTCATTCAAGCCGAGGTGCACCAAACGAGAAATTAAACTCGACCTTGATCCAAATCTCTCTTATTCCTCAAAATAATTTAAGTATGATCCGTATCCCATTCGAAAATGGTATAAACAAAACCCTTCTGATAGACACCGGAGCAGAAATTAGTGTAATTAAAAATTATACTAACCTTAAACCAATGAATGATAACGAAATGATTATATCCTCCATAACGGGTAAAAACATCGTTAGCCCTTTAACCGCAACGGAAACTTTGGTCTTCCAATCGGGTGAAGATAAGATTAAATTAAAACACATATTCCACGTAGTAAAAAATAACCACATTCCGAAATTCGATGGAATCATTGGCAATGATTTTTTGAAAAAATACTCTTGTTACATTTGTCATAAAATTAGCACTTTAGGAATTTATCCATACGTTTCGAGAAGTTCTACAGGAGTAACGTACAAAAATGGGGAAGATAAACTTCAATATCCAAAGTACGCCAACGTAGAAACGAAGCAGCAAGAAAACGATGATTCAATCGCTGAAGTAGATAACTCTGGGGGAAAGTACAACGCTACATACCCACATCCCGAGGACACTACTGCGGAATCACGTCGGATAGAGCAGCATATTAATGAAATCTGTATTCCCCCTAGAAGCAGGCTAGTGACAGAGATCACATTCGACTCAGAACAAGATGTAGTGTTTAGGAAGAAACAGGTTTCTCCTGGGGTCTTTTTGGCCTCTTCCATTGCAGAATCAAACAAAAATCGAGCCAAAATATTACTTCTCAACACTAATGAAGAGCAAATAAAAATCAACACAAAAGAAATGGGTATAGAATGGGACAATCTAGAAGAATTTGATCTCATCGAACCAAGTCCAGAAAAGGATCCAGTGTATAAAAGATTGGAAACCCTAGAAAAATCTTTAATTACAGACCACTGTAACCACGAAGAAAAAAATGCCATAATACAGATATGTCGTGAGTTTAATGATCTATTCTTTTAACCGGGTGATAAATTGTCTTTTACTCAAGCAAGCACCCACAAAATAATAACGGAGGTAGGAAAACCACCGATATACGTAAGACCTTATAGGCTGCCTGAAACTAGTAGAAATGAAATATATAAACAGGTAAACGAGATGCTAGACAACGATATAATCAGACCTAGCTACAGTCCGTGGAACTCACCTCTACTGCTTGTCCCCAAGAAAACAGACGCACAAGGAAATAAAAAATGGCGCGTAGTAGTAGATTATAGGCGCTTGAACGACGCCACCGTAGGTGATGCATTTCCTCTCCCAAACATAACTGACATATTAGATCAGTTAGGCAAAGCCAAATATTTTAGCACACTCGATCTCGCGAACGGTTTTCACCAAATACTGGTAGAAAAGGGTGATAGAGCGAAAACTGCGTTTAGCACAGCTTTTGGTCACTATGAATATAACAGGATGCCATTTGGACTTAAAAACGCTCCAGCTACGTTCCAACGGACAATGAACAATGATTGGCATCGAATGTTTCGTATATGTCGACGACATCGTTATATACGGGTCCAGCTTAACAGACCACAATGAGAAATTGCGACATGTTTTAGCAAGGCTACGAGAACACAATTTAAAATTACAACCGGATAAATGTCACTTTATCAGAAAAGAACTTATGTATCTCGGGCATGTTATAAGTGACGAAGGCATTAAACCAAACCCAGAGAAGATAGAAGTAGTAAAAACCTATCCGAGACCCAAGTAGGCTAAGGATATAAAAGCATTTCTAGGTTTCGTCGGCTATTACCGTCGGTTTATTCCTAATTTCTCTCTCATAGCCAAACCTCTTACGAATCTTTTGAAAAAGGGTATAAATTTCAACTGGGATGCATTCTGCGAAGAAGCTTTCACAAAACTTAAAGAAAAATTAATCACCTCCCCAATATTGATATATCCTGATTTTAAGGAAAATTTTCTAATAACCACAGATGCAAGCGATTTCGCAATCGGTGCTGTTTTGTCTCAAGGGAAAATAGGTGAAGACAAACCTGTATATTACATTAGTCGTAATTTAAATTCTGCAGAAACAAAATATACAACCACTGAAAAAGAATTACTTGCAATTATATTTGCAGTACGACAATTTCGCCCTTACATTTATGGCAGAAAATTCACCATCCTAACAGATCACAGACCCCTACAATGGCTATTGAATCTGAAAGACCCCTCGTCTAGACTAGCACGTTGGCGAATAGACCTGGAGGAATACGAATATGAAATCAAATACAAAGCAGGTAAATACAATTTAAACGCCGATGCCTTAAGTCGGATACCGACAGTAGCCATGGTAACTAGAAACTAAAGGCGACGTCTGGAAGAACGAAACCAAAACGAAACTAATACCATTACTTCCGAAAACGAGATGGTACAAGTTTCTAGCTTTATTCTGACGGAAAAAACTGGTGATATCCACCAAGACGATAATTTACCTTTAAAAACCATAATTTTGCCTCTGATAGATTCACCAGACGAAGACGTACTTAAAGAACATGTACCAGGTTTTATTAAACCCGATGTAGGTAAATGTCTTGAGACAGAGTCTTGTTATGTAGTTACATTACCGATACCCTTTAGAAGCACGAAGGATGAATTAGTGACAGAAAAATGTTTGAAGAATATCAAAGAGAAAATTCAAAACAGACATTTTAAAATAATCGGATTTTCATTACCAAATTTAGGCAATAATGTCAAAAATACAATAAAAATATTACTTGAAAAATTATTCGACAAGGAAAACCTGGAAATTCGGCTATATACTAATGAAAGAATCACTCTGAATGACCCCGAACTTATAAAAAGAACGCTTTTTGACTTCCATGATTCACCGTTCGGAGGACATCAAGGCATCTCACGAACACTTAAACGAATCCAAAATAAGTACTACTGGCCAAGTATGAAGAAAGATATTGTTGAACACATACAAAAATGCGCATCATGCCAGCTTAACAAAAGTAGGAAAAATCCTCCAGTACCCATGAGGATAACCACAACCAGTTCAAGACCTTTCGAAAGGGTCGCGTTGGATATAGTCGGACCGCTTCCCGTAAGTCATACCGGTCAAAAATAAATTCTAACCTTTCAAGACGACTTGACAAAACTTTCCGAAGCATACCCCCTTCCTAACGCCGAAGCACATACTGTAGCAAGAACTTTTGTCGAAAACATTGTCTGTCGTCACGGTGTACCCTTTTCTTTGTTAACAGACCAAGGCACAAATTTCTTGAGCACCTTATTCAAGGAAATGTGCAACCTCATGAAAATCAGGAAGTTAAACACAACGCCATACCACCCGCAAACCAATGGCGCGTTAGAAAGGAGTCATAGGACATTAGCTGAATACCTACGTCACTACGTCAATCAAGACCCCCTGACTTGGGACTCATGGGTTCCATACGCAAAGTTTGTTTATAACACTACTCCCCATAGTAGTACCGGCTTTACGCCATATGAACTTCTCTATGGATTCCCCGCAAACATTCCAAGCGTTTTCGAGCAAACCCCTAAAACCTCGTATAATTACGAAAATTATGCCAACGAGCTACGAGCCCGGTTACAACACGGCTATCAAGCGGCAAACAACATATTACAACGGAAAAAGGAGTGTTCCAAAAGACAGTACGACAAAAGTACTGAGGTCAAAAAGTTCAACGTAGGAGATAAGGTTCTTCTAAAAAACCAAACCCGAAAAAATAAATTTTCCTCTTTATGGGAAGGCCCTTACGAGATCTCGAGAATAATATCCGAAGAAAACACTGAAGTTAGGACCGGTGGAAAATTTAAAGTTATCCACAATAACAATTTGAAACCTTTTATCGAATAAATAATAATAATCCTGCACGGAATAAATTCCTATGTCCAACCCCCACAAAACATACAAACTCACAATTTCACCCAAGTACGTCAGAGACAGGAATGTTGAAAACCCTGAAACAAACAGTTCGAAAATGGAAATACCTAACACAAACACAAAACCCGATCCCACTTCTAGTATAACAATAAAACCCACTCCAATAAACCTCTCCCCAAAACCGATTCCCAGACTGGTACTGAATACCAGTGACTAAAAACCCTTACAAAGAATGTTTATAAATTTTCCGTATAAAATTAATGTAACAATGGAATAGGATAAAAAAAAAAAAACATACATATATACACAAAAAATTGTTCATTAAATATTATATAAGAAGTAAAAAGAAATTTAAAAATTTAAAGTGACTGATTTAATAACGAATTAAAAGAAAAAAAAATATATATAAAACATGATTAAGAAAAATATAAATAAAAAAAAAAACATTATAAACAAAAATGTTATATATACAAACATAAGATATTATAAAGAAAAATGTTATACGATTAAATAGCAAATTCTATCTCTTGGGATAAGAAAGCAGTTATACTCTCCCTTGGGAAGTACTGCATTTAAAAACAAATGAATAAAAATATATATATAGATATAGGCAATAAGAAAACAAAAAAAAAAAAAAAAATTTTTTAATACATATTATAAGCTAAAACCACAAACCTCTTCAAGGGTGGAAATTCCTTGTAAAATTCAAAAAAAAAAAAAAAACTCTTCATTCAAAAAAAAAAAAATTTTTTTCTTAGTTTACTAAATTATTGTAAGTTCTTTCCTCGTCACATCCAAGCCTACTTGCAGAAAATTCTAACCCTTCAGGTAAGAATTTTCTTTTTCTAAGGAGGGTGGGATGTTGTGATCCGCACAACCATACCCTACTCATGACCTACCCTAATCATCACCTTCTCACTGGCAATCCATTCCATACACCAAATACATTACCGAAGCGCACGGCTATTAATAGGTCATTTGCTTTGTTTTCATTTGTTTTTCCATTTACTCAAACGCCACCCAAGCGCAATGAGTCAAGTGCATACCTACCCATAACGATACACACGTAACCCAAATCCGATCCGATTGCACAGCGGCACGCCGACATATGGCAAAACTGCATTGGTTGCATATTGAAGGAATACTACGTTGTGGTATCAGGGAATAATAATAATTTATGAATGGATGACACTTGACACCAGCGTAAGGCAAATGACACCCAAGATGTCATTTGGGTATTTTTAATGAGAACGGAAAACAATTAAGCAATACCTAAAATAGCGCGTATGCACATATGGTAATTGGTAAGGAAATCATGATGCGTGGAGGGGGAAGATAGGAGATGGGTCATGAGGAATAATAGTATAAAAGGCGAGGACTGTGACCAGGAAAAGGCAGAGTTGAAACAAACCTTGGTTGCAGCGACGCTAAAGACGGTGGACCAAATTAACTAGCGATTTATCAAGCAAATAAAGAAATAATATAGAATAATAAAATCTTAGAGTCGCAGCCAAGCTGAAGACAGTGGGCTCTATAGAATAAAAAATATACAGTCTTTTTATTTCGTTTCACTCTCCGCTTTGCACTCTTCCCTCTTCCGAGGAAGCACGGTGTGAAGACGTAACATTTGGTGGCAGCGGTGGGATACCTAAAAGGTCCCGACTACCAAAAACAAGACATAGATCTTGATGCGTTTCTGGGGCTACACACCAGAAAAGTAAAAAAAAAAAATTTTTTAAGTAGGTAGTGAAAAAGAAAGTTTTTTTCGTGTGTTAAGTGATAGCGTCTCTGGGGCTTACACCAGATACAGTGAAAAAATATAAAAAAAAAAAGGGGAAAGAATAGAGTGAACCTAGGAGCGGATCAACCAACCAACCAACAACAGAATCAACAGCATCGCCAGCAACCGCACCAGTAAGAGATAGGATAAGGTATTTTTAATAAAACTTTTTAAATATATAATTATCGTTATTTGTATTTATTGTACACTCTACCCTCCTCCTCCTTTACCATTTCGTGCTAAGTTCGGTTTCCTCTTTCGATAGTGTTTTTTTTTTTGGTTTTGCCAAAATTCTTACTCGACGGAATAAACAAATAGCGGAATTATTCGAATTCCTTCCCCTATATTTCGTAGAAGAACCAAAAATGGAATTCAAAGTTAGCATAAACGATATATTCAATATCGTGCCAACTTTCGACGGAAGTCCCGGCGACCTTAACAAATTTATCGCATGCGGTAACATTTTGTTTTCCTCTGTCGCTACCGACAATCACAAAACCTTTCTTGAAATCGTCAAGACCAGGCTACAAGGAGCAGCTTTCGAATTGATTCAGTTCAACTCGTTCACTACATGGAACGAACTCGTAAAAGAGCTCGAAAGCCAGTTCAAGCAAGAGAAATCGCGCTCTACCATCCAAAACGAACTAATGACTTCCAAACAAGGAGCCAAGGAAAGTGTTCACGAATTCGGTGACAGACTTATCCAACAACTCTCCGCTTTAAATTCAGCTACGTTAGGGACTGTAAGTGAAAAACCAGTCCGAGATTTCCTAACTAAAGAGAATAGCAAATTGGCGCTACAAACTTTCGAAGATAATCTCAGGAACCACACCCTGAAAATATTGGTTAAGGCCCATAAGGCAGAAAATCTTAAGACCGCAGTAGCCTACGCGGTTGAACAGTCATTTCGACTGGACAAATCTCCTCCTCATTTCTCTTCTTCCGGTAGCACCAGACCTAGTTGCCAAACATGTAACAAGGTAGGGCATTCTTCTGAGACGTGCTACCAAAATACCAACAGACTCCCACAATTTCCGAATGTCAAAAGGGAAGTACAATTCCTCACCTGCACATTCTGCCAAAAACCACACCATTCGTTCCAAAATTGTAGAACTCGTCTAGCGCAAGCCCGACAAAACGTTCTTAACGAACAAAACATAGGCAACAGCAGTAACTACCAAAACCAGAATCAAAATAATAATAATCGTAATCAAATTAATCATCATCAAAATAGTCATCAAAACTACCAAGACCGCCGAAACAACCCTAATCGGCAAATCAATTATCACCATGTACCAAATTCTCTATATCCAAGCAACCAAAGCGACGCAGCCGAATTTCAGGGAAACGGACTGCCTCATTCCGTTCATTCAAGCCGAGGTGCACCAAACGAGAAATTAAACTCGACCTTGATCCAAATCTCTCTTATTCCTCAAAATAATTTAAGTATGATCCGTATCCCATTCGAAAATGGTATAAACAAAACCCTTCTGATAGACACCGGAGCAGAAATTAGTGTAATTAAAAATTATACTAACCTTAAACCAATGAATGATAACGAAATGATTATATCCTCCATAACGGGTAAAAACATCGTTAGCCCTTTAACCGCAACGGAAACTTTGGTCTTCCAATCGGGTGAAGATAAGATTAAATTAAAACACATATTCCACGTAGTAAAAAATAACCACATTCCGAAATTCGATGGAATCATTGGCAATGATTTTTTGAAAAAATACTCTTGTTACATTTGTCATAAAATTAGCACTTTAGGAATTTATCCATACGTTTCGAGAAGTTCTACAGGAGTAACGTACAAAAATGGGGAAGATAAACTTCAATATCCAAAGTACGCCAACGTAGAAACGAAGCAGCAAGAAAACGATGATTCAATCGCTGAAGTAGATAACTCTGGGGGAAAGTACAACGCTACATACCCACATCCCGAGGACACTACTGCGGAATCACGTCGGATAGAGCAGCATATTAATGAAATCTGTATTCCCCCTAGAAGCAGGCTAGTGACAGAGATCACATTCGACTCAGAACAAGATGTAGTGTTTAGGAAGAAACAGGTTTCTCCTGGGGTCTTTTTGGCCTCTTCCATTGCAGAATCAAACAAAAATCGAGCCAAAATATTACTTCTCAACACTAATGAAGAGCAAATAAAAATCAACACAAAAGAAATGGGTATAGAATGGGACAATCTAGAAGAATTTGATCTCATCGAACCAAGTCCAGAAAAGGATCCAGTGTATAAAAGATTGGAAACCCTAGAAAAATCTTTAATTACAGACCACTGTAACCACGAAGAAAAAAATGCCATAATACAGATATGTCGTGAGTTTAATGATCTATTCTTTTAACCGGGTGATAAATTGTCTTTTACTCAAGCAAGCACCCACAAAATAATAACGGAGGTAGGAAAACCACCGATATACGTAAGACCTTATAGGCTGCCTGAAACTAGTAGAAATGAAATATATAAACAGGTAAACGAGATGCTAGACAACGATATAATCAGACCTAGCTACAGTCCGTGGAACTCACCTCTACTGCTTGTCCCCAAGAAAACAGACGCACAAGGAAATAAAAAATGGCGCGTAGTAGTAGATTATAGGCGCTTGAACGACGCCACCGTAGGTGATGCATTTCCTCTCCCAAACATAACTGACATATTAGATCAGTTAGGCAAAGCCAAATATTTTAGCACACTCGATCTCGCGAACGGTTTTCACCAAATACTGGTAGAAAAGGGTGATAGAGCGAAAACTGCGTTTAGCACAGCTTTTGGTCACTATGAATATAACAGGATGCCATTTGGACTTAAAAACGCTCCAGCTACGTTCCAACGGACAATGAACAATGATTGGCATCGAATGTTTCGTATATGTCGACGACATCGTTATATACGGGTCCAGCTTAACAGACCACAATGAGAAATTGCGACATGTTTTAGCAAGGCTACGAGAACACAATTTAAAATTACAACCGGATAAATGTCACTTTATCAGAAAAGAACTTATGTATCTCGGGCATGTTATAAGTGACGAAGGCATTAAACCAAACCCAGAGAAGATAGAAGTAGTAAAAACCTATCCGAGACCCAAGTAGGCTAAGGATATAAAAGCATTTCTAGGTTTCGTCGGCTATTACCGTCGGTTTATTCCTAATTTCTCTCTCATAGCCAAACCTCTTACGAATCTTTTGAAAAAGGGTATAAATTTCAACTGGGATGCATTCTGCGAAGAAGCTTTCACAAAACTTAAAGAAAAATTAATCACCTCCCCAATATTGATATATCCTGATTTTAAGGAAAATTTTCTAATAACCACAGATGCAAGCGATTTCGCAATCGGTGCTGTTTTGTCTCAAGGGAAAATAGGTGAAGACAAACCTGTATATTACATTAGTCGTAATTTAAATTCTGCAGAAACAAAATATACAACCACTGAAAAAGAATTACTTGCAATTATATTTGCAGTACGACAATTTCGCCCTTACATTTATGGCAGAAAATTCACCATCCTAACAGATCACAGACCCCTACAATGGCTATTGAATCTGAAAGACCCCTCGTCTAGACTAGCACGTTGGCGAATAGACCTGGAGGAATACGAATATGAAATCAAATACAAAGCAGGTAAATACAATTTAAACGCCGATGCCTTAAGTCGGATACCGACAGTAGCCATGGTAACTAGAAACTAAAGGCGACGTCTGGAAGAACGAAACCAAAACGAAACTAATACCATTACTTCCGAAAACGAGATGGTACAAGTTTCTAGCTTTATTCTGACGGAAAAAACTGGTGATATCCACCAAGACGATAATTTACCTTTAAAAACCATAATTTTGCCTCTGATAGATTCACCAGACGAAGACGTACTTAAAGAACATGTACCAGGTTTTATTAAACCCGATGTAGGTAAATGTCTTGAGACAGAGTCTTGTTATGTAGTTACATTACCGATACCCTTTAGAAGCACGAAGGATGAATTAGTGACAGAAAAATGTTTGAAGAATATCAAAGAGAAAATTCAAAACAGACATTTTAAAATAATCGGATTTTCATTACCAAATTTAGGCAATAATGTCAAAAATACAATAAAAATATTACTTGAAAAATTATTCGACAAGGAAAACCTGGAAATTCGGCTATATACTAATGAAAGAATCACTCTGAATGACCCCGAACTTATAAAAAGAACGCTTTTTGACTTCCATGATTCACCGTTCGGAGGACATCAAGGCATCTCACGAACACTTAAACGAATCCAAAATAAGTACTACTGGCCAAGTATGAAGAAAGATATTGTTGAACACATACAAAAATGCGCATCATGCCAGCTTAACAAAAGTAGGAAAAATCCTCCAGTACCCATGAGGATAACCACAACCAGTTCAAGACCTTTCGAAAGGGTCGCGTTGGATATAGTCGGACCGCTTCCCGTAAGTCATACCGGTCAAAAATAAATTCTAACCTTTCAAGACGACTTGACAAAACTTTCCGAAGCATACCCCCTTCCTAACGCCGAAGCACATACTGTAGCAAGAACTTTTGTCGAAAACATTGTCTGTCGTCACGGTGTACCCTTTTCTTTGTTAACAGACCAAGGCACAAATTTCTTGAGCACCTTATTCAAGGAAATGTGCAACCTCATGAAAATCAGGAAGTTAAACACAACGCCATACCACCCGCAAACCAATGGCGCGTTAGAAAGGAGTCATAGGACATTAGCTGAATACCTACGTCACTACGTCAATCAAGACCCCCTGACTTGGGACTCATGGGTTCCATACGCAAAGTTTGTTTATAACACTACTCCCCATAGTAGTACCGGCTTTACGCCATATGAACTTCTCTATGGATTCCCCGCAAACATTCCAAGCGTTTTCGAGCAAACCCCTAAAACCTCGTATAATTACGAAAATTATGCCAACGAGCTACGAGCCCGGTTACAACACGGCTATCAAGCGGCAAACAACATATTACAACGGAAAAAGGAGTGTTCCAAAAGACAGTACGACAAAAGTACTGAGGTCAAAAAGTTCAACGTAGGAGATAAGGTTCTTCTAAAAAACCAAACCCGAAAAAATAAATTTTCCTCTTTATGGGAAGGCCCTTACGAGATCTCGAGAATAATATCCGAAGAAAACACTGAAGTTAGGACCGGTGGAAAATTTAAAGTTATCCACAATAACAATTTGAAACCTTTTATCGAATAAATAATAATAATCCTGCACGGAATAAATTCCTATGTCCAACCCCCACAAAACATACAAACTCACAATTTCACCCAAGTACGTCAGAGACAGGAATGTTGAAAACCCTGAAACAAACAGTTCGAAAATGGAAATACCTAACACAAACACAAAACCCGATCCCACTTCTAGTATAACAATAAAACCCACTCCAATAAACCTCTCCCCAAAACCGATTCCCAGACTGGTACTGAATACCAGTGACTAAAAACCCTTACAAAGAATGTTTATAAATTTTCCGTATAAAATTAATGTAACAATGGAAGAGATAAAAAAAAAAAAACATACATATATACACAAAAAATTGTTCATTAAATATTATATAAGAAGTAAAAAGAAATTTAAAAATTTAAAGTGACTGATTTAATAACGAATTAAAAGAAAAAAAAATATATATAAAACATGATTAAGAAAAATATAAATAAAAAAAAAAACATTATAAACAAAAATGTTATATATACAAACATAAGATATTATAAAGAAAAATGTTATACGATTAAATAGCAAATTCTATCTCTTGGGATAAGAAAGCAGTTATACTCTCCCTTGGGAAGTACTGCATTTAAAAACAAATGAATAAAAATATATATATAGATATAGGCAATAAGAAAACAAAAAAAAAAAAAAAAATTTTTTAATACATATTATAAGCTAAAACCACAAACCTCTTCAAGGGTGGAAATTCCTTGTAAAATTCAAAAAAAAAAAAAAAACTCTTCATTCAAAAAAAAAAAAATTTTTTTCTTAGTTTACTAAATTATTGTAAGTTCTTTCCTCGTCACATCCAAGCCTACTTGCAGAAAATTCTAACCCTTCAGGTAAGAATTTTCTTTTTCTAAGGAGGGTGGGATGTTGTGATCCGCACAACCATACCCTACTCATGACCTACCCTAATCATCACCTTCTCACTGGCAATCCATTCCATACACCAAATACATTACCGAAGCGCACGGCTATTAATAGGTCATTTGCTTTGTTTTCATTTGTTTTTCCATTTACTCAAACGCCACCCAAGCGCAATGAGTCAAGTGCATACCTACTCATAACGATACACACGTAACCCAAATCCGATCCGATTGCACAGCGGCACGCCGACATATGGCAAAACTGCATTGGTTGCATATTGAAGGAATACTACGTTGTGGTATCAGGGAATAATAATAATTTATGAATGGATGACACTTGACACCAGCGTAAGGCAAATGACACCCAAGATGTCATTTGGGTATTTTTAATGAGAACGGAAAACAATTAAGCAATACCTAAAATAGCGCGTATGCACATATGGTAATTGGTAAGGAAATCATGATGCGTGGAGGGGGAAGATAGGAGATGGGTCATGAGGAATAATAGTATAAAAGGCGAGGACTGTGACCAGGAAAAGGCAGAGTTGAAACAAACCTTGGTTGCAGCGACGCTAAAGACGGTGGACCAAATTAACTAGCGATTTATCAAGCAAATAAAGAAATAATATAGAATAATAAAATCTTAGAGTCGCAGCCAAGCTGAAGACAGTGGGCTCTATAGAATAAAAAATATACAGTCTTTTTATTTCGTTTCACTCTCCGCTTTGCACTCTTCCCTCTTCCGAGGAAGCACGGTGTGAAGACGTAACATTTGGTGGCAGCGGTGGGATACCTAAAAGGTCCCGACTACCAAAAACAAGACATAGATCTTGATGCGTTTCTGGGGCTACACACCAGAAAAGTAAAAAAAAAAAATTTTTTAAGTAGGTAGTGAAAAAGAAAGTTTTTTTCGTGTGTTAAGTGATAGCGTCTCTGGGGCTTACACCAGATACAGTGAAAAAATATAAAAAAAAAAAGGGGAAAGAATAGAGTGAACCTAGGAGCGGATCAACCAACCAACCAACAACAGAATCAACAGCATCGCCAGCAACCGCACCAGTAAGAGATAGGATAAGGTATTTTTAATAAAACTTTTTAAATATATAATTATCGTTATTTGTATTTATTGTACACTCTACCCTCCTCCTCCTTTACCATTTCGTGCTAAGTTCGGTTTCCTCTTTCGATAGTGTTTTTTTTTTTGGTTTTGCCAAAATTCTTACTCGACGGAATAAACAAATAGCGGAATTATTCGAATTCCTTCCCCTATATTTCGTAGAAGAACCAAAAATGGAATTCAAAGTTAGCATAAACGATATATTCAATATCGTGCCAACTTTCGACGGAAGTCCCGGCGACCTTAACAAATTTATCGCATGCGGTAACATTTTGTTTTCCTCTGTCGCTACCGACAATCACAAAACCTTTCTTGAAATCGTCAAGACCAGGCTACAAGGAGCAGCTTTCGAATTGATTCAGTTCAACTCGTTCACTACATGGAACGAACTCGTAAAAGAGCTCGAAAGCCAGTTCAAGCAAGAGAAATCGCGCTCTACCATCCAAAACGAACTAATGACTTCCAAACAAGGAGCCAAGGAAAGTGTTCACGAATTCGGTGACAGACTTATCCAACAACTCTCCGCTTTAAATTCAGCTACGTTAGGGACTGTAAGTGAAAAACCAGTCCGAGATTTCCTAACTAAAGAGAATAGCAAATTGGCGCTACAAACTTTCGAAGATAATCTCAGGAACCACACCCTGAAAATATTGGTTAAGGCCCATAAGGCAGAAAATCTTAAGACCGCAGTAGCCTACGCGGTTGAACAGTCATTTCGACTGGACAAATCTCCTCCTCATTTCTCTTCTTCCGGTAGCACCAGACCTAGTTGCCAAACATGTAACAAGGTAGGGCATTCTTCTGAGACGTGCTACCAAAATACCAACAGACTCCCACAATTTCCGAATGTCAAAAGGGAAGTACAATTCCTCACCTGCACATTCTGCCAAAAACCACACCATTCGTTCCAAAATTGTAGAACTCGTCTAGCGCAAGCCCGACAAAACGTTCTTAACGAACAAAACATAGGCAACAGCAGTAACTACCAAAACCAGAATCAAAATAATAATAATCGTAATCAAATTAATCATCATCAAAATAGTCATCAAAACTACCAAGACCGCCGAAACAACCCTAATCGGCAAATCAATTATCACCATGTACCAAATTCTCTATATCCAAGCAACCAAAGCGACGCAGCCGAATTTCAGGGAAACGGACTGCCTCATTCCGTTCATTCAAGCCGAGGTGCACCAAACGAGAAATTAAACTCGACCTTGATCCAAATCTCTCTTATTCCTCAAAATAATTTAAGTATGATCCGTATCCCATTCGAAAATGGTATAAACAAAACCCTTCTGATAGACACCGGAGCAGAAATTAGTGTAATTAAAAATTATACTAACCTTAAACCAATGAATGATAACGAAATGATTATATCCTCCATAACGGGTAAAAACATCGTTAGCCCTTTAACCGCAACGGAAACTTTGGTCTTCCAATCGGGTGAAGATAAGATTAAATTAAAACACATATTCCACGTAGTAAAAAATAACCACATTCCGAAATTCGATGGAATCATTGGCAATGATTTTTTGAAAAAATACTCTTGTTACATTTGTCATAAAATTAGCACTTTAGGAATTTATCCATACGTTTCGAGAAGTTCTACAGGAGTAACGTACAAAAATGGGGAAGATAAACTTCAATATCCAAAGTACGCCAACGTAGAAACGAAGCAGCAAGAAAACGATGATTCAATCGCTGAAGTAGATAACTCTGGGGGAAAGTACAACGCTACATACCCACATCCCGAGGACACTACTGCGGAATCACGTCGGATAGAGCAGCATATTAATGAAATCTGTATTCCCCCTAGAAGCAGGCTAGTGACAGAGATCACATTCGACTCAGAACAAGATGTAGTGTTTAGGAAGAAACAGGTTTCTCCTGGGGTCTTTTTGGCCTCTTCCATTGCAGAATCAAACAAAAATCGAGCCAAAATATTACTTCTCAACACTAATGAAGAGCAAATAAAAATCAACACAAAAGAAATGGGTATAGAATGGGACAATCTAGAAGAATTTGATCTCATCGAACCAAGTCCAGAAAAGGATCCAGTGTATAAAAGATTGGAAACCCTAGAAAAATCTTTAATTACAGACCACTGTAACCACGAAGAAAAAAATGCCATAATACAGATATGTCGTGAGTTTAATGATCTATTCTTTTAACCGGGTGATAAATTGTCTTTTACTCAAGCAAGCACCCACAAAATAATAACGGAGGTAGGAAAACCACCGATATACGTAAGACCTTATAGGCTGCCTGAAACTAGTAGAAATGAAATATATAAACAGGTAAACGAGATGCTAGACAACGATATAATCAGACCTAGCTACAGTCCGTGGAACTCACCTCTACTGCTTGTCCCCAAGAAAACAGACGCACAAGGAAATAAAAAATGGCGCGTAGTAGTAGATTATAGGCGCTTGAACGACGCCACCGTAGGTGATGCATTTCCTCTCCCAAACATAACTGACATATTAGATCAGTTAGGCAAAGCCAAATATTTTAGCACACTCGATCTCGCGAACGGTTTTCACCAAATACTGGTAGAAAAGGGTGATAGAGCGAAAACTGCGTTTAGCACAGCTTTTGGTCACTATGAATATAACAGGATGCCATTTGGACTTAAAAACGCTCCAGCTACGTTCCAACGGACAATGAACAATGATTGGCATCGAATGTTTCGTATATGTCGACGACATCGTTATATACGGGTCCAGCTTAACAGACCACAATGAGAAATTGCGACATGTTTTAGCAAGGCTACGAGAACACAATTTAAAATTACAACCGGATAAATGTCACTTTATCAGAAAAGAACTTATGTATCTCGGGCATGTTATAAGTGACGAAGGCATTAAACCAAACCCAGAGAAGATAGAAGTAGTAAAAACCTATCCGAGACCCAAGTAGGCTAAGGATATAAAAGCATTTCTAGGTTTCGTCGGCTATTACCGTCGGTTTATTCCTAATTTCTCTCTCATAGCCAAACCTCTTACGAATCTTTTGAAAAAGGGTATAAATTTCAACTGGGATGCATTCTGCGAAGAAGCTTTCACAAAACTTAAAGAAAAATTAATCACCTCCCCAATATTGATATATCCTGATTTTAAGGAAAATTTTCTAATAACCACAGATGCAAGCGATTTCGCAATCGGTGCTGTTTTGTCTCAAGGGAAAATAGGTGAAGACAAACCTGTATATTACATTAGTCGTAATTTAAATTCTGCAGAAACAAAATATACAACCACTGAAAAAGAATTACTTGCAATTATATTTGCAGTACGACAATTTCGCCCTTACATTTATGGCAGAAAATTCACCATCCTAACAGATCACAGACCCCTACAATGGCTATTGAATCTGAAAGACCCCTCGTCTAGACTAGCACGTTGGCGAATAGACCTGGAGGAATACGAATATGAAATCAAATACAAAGCAGGTAAATACAATTTAAACGCCGATGCCTTAAGTCGGATACCGACAGTAGCCATGGTAACTAGAAACTAAAGGCGACGTCTGGAAGAACGAAACCAAAACGAAACTAATACCATTACTTCCGAAAACGAGATGGTACAAGTTTCTAGCTTTATTCTGACGGAAAAAACTGGTGATATCCACCAAGACGATAATTTACCTTTAAAAACCATAATTTTGCCTCTGATAGATTCACCAGACGAAGACGTACTTAAAGAACATGTACCAGGTTTTATTAAACCCGATGTAGGTAAATGTCTTGAGACAGAGTCTTGTTATGTAGTTACATTACCGATACCCTTTAGAAGCACGAAGGATGAATTAGTGACAGAAAAATGTTTGAAGAATATCAAAGAGAAAATTCAAAACAGACATTTTAAAATAATCGGATTTTCATTACCAAATTTAGGCAATAATGTCAAAAATACAATAAAAATATTACTTGAAAAATTATTCGACAAGGAAAACCTGGAAATTCGGCTATATACTAATGAAAGAATCACTCTGAATGACCCCGAACTTATAAAAAGAACGCTTTTTGACTTCCATGATTCACCGTTCGGAGGACATCAAGGCATCTCACGAACACTTAAACGAATCCAAAATAAGTACTACTGGCCAAGTATGAAGAAAGATATTGTTGAACACATACAAAAATGCGCATCATGCCAGCTTAACAAAAGTAGGAAAAATCCTCCAGTACCCATGAGGATAACCACAACCAGTTCAAGACCTTTCGAAAGGGTCGCGTTGGATATAGTCGGACCGCTTCCCGTAAGTCATACCGGTCAAAAATAAATTCTAACCTTTCAAGACGACTTGACAAAACTTTCCGAAGC
Organism: Cheilosia urbana; assembly: GCA_946477585.1. Taxonomy (NCBI): domain Eukaryota; kingdom Metazoa; phylum Arthropoda; class Insecta; order Diptera; family Syrphidae; genus Cheilosia; species Cheilosia urbana. The sequence goes on along the minus strand of OX297853.1, from coordinate 68,269,116 downwards.
ATACCCCCTTCCTAACGCCGAAGCACATACTGTAGCAAGAACTTTTGTCGAAAACATTGTCTGTCGTCACGGTGTACCCTTTTCTTTGTTAACAGACCAAGGCACAAATTTCTTGAGCACCTTATTCAAGGAAATGTGCAACCTCATGAAAATCAGGAAGTTAAACACAACGCCATACCACCCGCAAACCAATGGCGCGTTAGAAAGGAGTCATAGGACATTAGCTGAATACCTACGTCACTATGTCAATCAAGACCCCCTGACTTGGGACTCATGGGTTCCATACGCAAAGTTTGTTTATAACACTACTCCCCATAGTAGTACCGGCTTTACGCCATATGAACTTCTCTATGGATTCCCCGCAAACATTCCAAGCGTTTTCGAGCAAACCCCTAAAACCTCGTATAATTACGAAAATTATGCCAACGAGCTACGAGCCCGGTTACAACACGGCTATCAAGCGGCAAACAACATATTACAACGGAAAAAGGAGTGTTCCAAAAGACAGTACGACAAAAGTACTGAGGTCAAAAAGTTCAACGTAGGAGATAAGGTTCTTCTAAAAAACCAAACCCGAAAAAATAAATTTTCCTCTTTATGGGAAGGCCCTTACGAGATCTCGAGAATAATATCCGAAGAAAACACTGAAGTTAGGACCGGTGGAAAATTTAAAGTTATCCACAATAACAATTTGAAACCTTTTATCGAATAAATAATAATAATCCTGCACGGAATAAATTCCTATGTCCAACCCCCACAAAACATACAAACTCACAATTTCACCCAAGTACGTCAGAGACAGGAATGTTGAAAACCCTGAAACAAACAGTTCGAAAATGGAAATACCTAATACAAACACAAAACCCGATCCCACTTCTAGTATAACAATAAAACCCACTCCAATAAACCTCTCCCCAAAACCGATTCCCAGACTGGTACTGAATACCAGTGACTAAAAACCCTTACAAAGAATGTTTATAAATTTTCCGTATAAAATTAATGTAACAATGGAATAGGATAAAAAAAAAAAAAACATACATATATACACAAAAAATTGTTCATTAAATATTATATAAGAAGTAAAAAGAAATTTAAAAATTTAAAGTGACTGATTTAATAACGAATTAAAAGAAAAAAATATATATATAAAACATGATTAAGAAAAATATAAATAAAAAAAAAAAACATTATAAACAAAAATGTTATATATACAAACATAAGATATTATAAAGAAAAATGTTATACGATTAAATAGCAAATTCTATCTCTTGGGATAAGAAAGCAGTTATACTCTCCCTTGGGAAGTACTGCATTTAAAAACAAATGAATAAAAAAATATATATAGATATAGGCAATAAGAAAACAAAAAAAAAAAAAAAAAAAAAATTTTTTTAATACATATTATAAGCTAAAACCACAAACCTCTTCAAGGGTGGAAATTCCTTGTAAAATTCAAAAAAAAAAACTCTTCATTCAAAAAAAAAAATTTTTTTTCTTAGTTTACTAAATTATTGTAAGTTCTTTCCTCGTCACATCCAAGCCTACTTGCAGAAAATTCTAACCCTTCAGGTAAGAATTTTCTTTTTCTAAGGAGGGTGGGATGTTGTGATCCGCACAACCATACCCTACTCATGACCTACCCTAATCATCACCTTCTCACTGGCAATCCATTCCATACACCAAATACATTACCGAAGCGCACGGCTATTAATAGGTCATTTGCTTTGTTTTCATTTGTTTTTCCATTTACTCAAACGCCACCCAAGCGCAATGAGTCAAGTGCATACCTACCCATAACGATACACACGTAACTCAAATCCGATCCGATTGCACAGCGGCACGCCGACATATGGCAAAACTGCATTGGTTGCATATTGAAGGAATACTACGTTGTGGTATCAGGGAATAATAATAATTTATGAATGGATGACACTTGACACCAGCGTAAGGCAAATGACACCCAAGATGTCATTTGGGTATTTTTAATGAGAACGGAAAACAATTAAGCAATACCTAAAATAGCGCGTATGCACATATAATAATTGGTAAGGAAATCATGATGCGTGGAGGGGGAAGATAGGAGATGGGTCATGAGGAATAATAGTATAAAAGGCGAGGACTGTGACCAGGAAAAGGCAGAGTTGAAACAGAGTTGAATCTAAATAGTTAACCTTGGTTGCAGCGACGCTAAAGACGGCGGACCAAATTAACTAGCGATTTATCAAGCAAATAAAGAAATAATATAGAATAATAAAATCTTAGAGTCGCAGCCAAGCTGAAGACAGCGGGCTCTATAGAATAAAAAATATACAGTCTTTTTATTTCGTTTCACTCTCCGCTTTGCACTCTTCCCTCTTCCGAGGAAGCACGGTGTGAAGACGTAACAATGCTAACATTTTTAAAATTCCATTATAATCCCGTAATCAAAAAGGCAGACACATATTTCAGGCCGAACAACCTGGCAGACGCAATGTTAAAGTTCATTTTTATTAGTAAAAAAATAAAAACAAGTGAGAAAGTAGTACTTTTCGAAGAAATCATTGACACAATTATATTCTCCTAATAGTTTTGCGCTATTGGACTGTCCTCACCGCAATTGCCAAATGGAACATCAGGAATGCTTTCATCGTCATCCTCTTCATTATCTGTCAAATTAATTTAATAAAAATGTGTAATTATTTTATATAGCAAAAATGAGTTCATGGACACCAAGGAATCTTTTTCAGATCTCAGATTTTTCTCACGAGCAACCTGCAACGAAATTGATCCGCTTTTGTAAATGGATTAGTGCGTTAATTGACAACAATATCAGCTGTTCAAATTGCATTCGTTTTTGTCAAAATCACAATGTGCATTTGTCTCGAAAGCAAACTTCTTAAACTGACGTAAAACAGCTACACAAAGTAATTGGTATGTGTAAATCTGCAAAAATATCGAGATCTGCAAAAAGTGATCCGAATCGAAAAAAAATATGAATTTTTCTGCCCAAAGGAACATGAAAAGTGATTTAGATAAAAAAAAAAATGGATTTTTGGTCCCAATGGAAAACGACATTATAAAGGGTTTTCCAATAAGAGGTGTTATTGTGAATGACCCGCTATTTCGGTAGCTGTCACCTTTGAAGCTTTTATTCTTCGACATTTGACAATTAGAAACTACGCCATTAAAAAAATGGAACGATACACGCTTAACAACGCATTGAAATTATTAAAATTCACTACAAAATGGTGAAAATCTTGCAGTTACACATCGCAAAATTAAAGCATTTTTTGGTCGTCGTGAAGCACCTTGTCGGACCGCAATACAGAAATTGGTGGAAAAATTCGAGCTGTAGGAACAAGTTAGTTAGTGATGTGAAGAATAAAACCCGTAAACGTCGCTCAAGAACAACTGAGAATATTGCTGCTGTAGCCCAAAGTGTTGAAGAAAACCCAGGTTTGTCCATTCCTCGTCGTTCTTTGGAATTGGGCATTCCACAAACGTCATTACACCGTATTTTGCATAAAGACTTGGGTCTTAAGGCTTATAAAGTTCAGTTAACACAAGAACCCAAGCCGGCCGATCATCAACTACGTCGCGTCTTTGCTGATTGCGTCCTTGAAATGCATGAAAATGATCCGGAATTCCATCGAAAAATCATCTTGACTGATGAGGCCCATTTCCACCTCGCTGGCTACGTCTACAAGCAAAATTGTCACTTCTGGGGCTCGGAAAACCCAAGAGTTATTGTTGAGAAGCCTCTCCATCCTGAACGTGTGACTGTTTGGTGCGGTTTATGGTCCGGCGGGATCATTGGACCTTACTTTTTGGAAAATGAGGTTGGATCAACAGTTACGGTGAATGGATTGCGATATCGAGAGATGATTAATGATTTTTTATGGTCGGAGTTGGATGGTATTGATCTGGACAACGTCTACTTTTAACAAGACGGCGCTACGTGCCACACAAGCAAAAAAACCATTGATCTTTTACGGGAAAAGTTTCCGGACCGTATTATCTCTCGAAGAGGTGATCACAATTGGCCACCGAGATCTTGTGATTGAACACCTTGCGACTTCTTCCATTGGGTCCACGTGAAAGATAAGGTCTACGCCAACAGCCCAGCGTCGATTCAAGACCTCAAAGATAAAATTCGTGAGGCTATCGAGGACATAGGGCAGCCACTTTGCGATTTGGTTATGATAAATTTCATGAAAAGGATATGGTCATGTATGCGTGCTCGTGGTGGGCATTTGGCTAATGTTGTTTTTTATTATTAACGGCATACCTTCCTCTTTATTATGAAATAAACAGCCGATCGTTTATCTCAAAAAGGGCATTTTTCTTTGAATACCAATATAACACCTCTTATTGGAAAACCCTTTATAACTGAGTTTATTTTCCACTATATTATATATTTAGGTACATATTTATAGTCGTATTTTTTCCTCTTGATATTCATGTGACGGTGCCGTATCGTCCGGAGACAACGGGATTTGTCTGGGGTTCTTTTTTCTGTCTATGCTGAAATTTAAACTTATAATTTGTTTTTTTAGAAGAACTTACCATTGATACGAACCTTAACAATCCTTTTTAATTACATATTTCACTATCCATTCCAATTTGCTTCCTTTCTAAAAGCGACATGTACATTGTACAGTCTGAAAACCAAAATACAGATTTATATACCTACCTACTTCTTTTTTTATAATTAAACAGGTACTTACCTACAAGATAATATTCCAGAACGCTTATAATTCGTTGGTTAGTACACTATGGCTGCGAACTATTTATACCAACACAAATTTCACGCGACCGCTTTAAGCAAAGATTGAATACCGACTCTCTGTGTCTGTCTCTCTATCTGTATCTGAACTGACTGAACCGACACAAAATATGCACAATGAGAATGAAGGAATTATGCCCATGACTGCAGCAGTGCAGCTGTCTGATTTGGAAGGATTTCGAGTTTTTATTTTTTTACTAATAAAAAGCGGCTTTAATAAAATCACGTTTTTGATCTAATTTTTTTAAGCCTTTGGCCCCCCACCGAAAGCCTCCCCACCAACGGATTAGTGGCAGACAATCAATTTAATGTTTATTTATATTTTTACTATACAATAATACCAAATATTTTCTTAATGAAATGACGTTACCATTTTTGTCGCTGGCTCTCCGTCTATATTTCTTTAAGCAAGTTAAAGGATTCTAAGCAATCTTGGTTGAATTTGAATTCTGTATCTTTTTTTAGGAGTTTATTTAATGGAATGGCTATTGTTGCAAAATTAGGGATGAATTTACGGTGAACTCTGAGTCGTTGAAATACGTCCATTAGGTTTTTGTTGTGTTGTTGTAGACTGTTACCAAAAACAATTAGGTCGTCCAGGTAGACAAAACATCTTGAATAGGTCAACCCGGATAACGCGATAGACATCATCCTGGAAAAAGTACTTGGTGAGATCTTATGTCCCATGGGCAGTCGTTTTAGCTGGTAGTGCCCGTTTTCCGTCGAGAAAGCTGTACATGGTCTGCATTCAGCGTCTAATTCCATCTGGTAGTAGCCTTGACTTAAGTCTATGCACGAAAACCATTTGGCTCCTCCTACCATATCGTAGATATCCGTTATGTTAGGCAACGGGAACTTGTCGTCTTCTATGACTTCGTTTAACTTTCGATAATCGATCACAATCCTAGATTTCGTTTTGAAGCATTTTGTGTATTTCAAACAAGTGTATTTCAAACAAGTGAGTGAGTCTTAGTTCGACAAACAAGCTTGTGTTTCATTTTGCCTCTTCTTTATTTTCATTTTATCTTTTGAATTTGAATTACCATAATTACAACTTGTGTTGCATTAAAATCTCGCCAAGCTGTATCATAGTTTGACATACCTCGCGAGTTGCGCTGCTCTTTATTTTTCATTATAAAGTGTTAACAAACAATTCAATTTTCGTAAACATTTTTTTTTTTTTTTTTTCTGCTTTACTTTCTTGCTGTGTTGCATATTTGAGTGATATTTAACAACCTATCTCTTTTTATCAACTTTATTTTAAAAGCTGTCTGTCTTTTTTTATCCCGGTGAGCTCCTACATTTAGTTATGTTCTGCCTTTGAAGCAAATTTTGCTAGCCTACACTAAAAGCTCAAAACGGTTTTCATTATATATTTTTAACTGCATCAACGTTCAACGACTGCCTTTGAGCAAGAAAGTGGTTCCATCCTTCTCTACCATTTCGGAGTACACCTGCATTCTTCCTACTTCCTCCACCGTGTGAGTACAACTTTTGGTGTATGTTCTGCCATCTATAGCAAGTTTGATATTCACCACCTTTGTTTATATTTTTTATCTTCTCCACGAACCTCATTTCATCATCTTCATCAACCACATTATCTGCTGTGCTTTTTTGGTTGTTGTATAATCTACGGAGTTGCCAGATCATGAGTAACCCAGATTGTTACATTTGTAAGAAAAACACGAACGATGTGAGCGTTTCGTGTGGAATTTGCCTTGAACCTGTTCATGCAAAATGCATAGGCATAAAAGGAAAAGATGTAGATAAAATTATTTCTACTCCTGGTCTATGTTTTTATTGTGAAAAACACCGCAATATCTCACCTGATGTCCTTCACTGGAAATTAGTAAAGGCGCAAAAATGCATGAAAAATATTGCATCCATATTTGCCGAACTACAAGAGACGTTGGATTTTGATTCTGCAAATGTTGATAGGATGCAGCATAGTTTCTTTAATATTGAGAATGCCTTACACCAACAATTACCACAATCTAAGGATCATATTGTTAACTTGCTGAGTCCTCTATCAGTTCATGAGCCTCTACGAAATTTGCCAACTGATAATACCAATGAATCTAGTATTCACCAGAAGCAGGGCAATGATATCTCAGTACGCCCAAATACGGAGGCCCAACTTCTCCAACCAAAAAGGATTCTGCGGTCTAACTCTACCACTTCAGTTGTCATTCCTAGTGTGGAAGTCTCATTGGAATCGTCTACATCCTTACCACCTGTACCTTCTACGCCATCCTCACCGTTAATTGTCAGCAACCAGCCTACAATTAAGGAAGCTGTAAACCCACCTTCTGCCAGTAGAACACGTTTGGTCGTTCCATCTACGTCACCCTCACCGTTCAACGTCAGTAACCAGCCAACAATTAATGAAGCTGTTAACCCACCTTCTTCCAGTCGAACACGTTTGGTCGTTCCATCACCAGAGGCTTGCAATCGTGACAGCTCTTTGAGAGTTGTGCCTCCACCTTTTGCCGTGTTTCTATCACGCCTACAATATGGTACGAAACCTGTAGACATTATCAACTTTATAAGTAGCAGTGGCATTGAAACCGATGGTATCAGATGTCATAGCCTTACACCTGAAAACCTGCCGGACCGAATATCAGCCTCATTCAAATTGCTAGCTCCCTCAGATATTGGAAAGGTTCTAGTAAATCCTAATTTTTGGCCGAAAAATATGATTGTAAAGGAGTTTACACACCGCCCTAACAACTCTAGCAGGAGGCCAAAAAACTTACCGAGCTTGCCTTCTTCTATCAAAATGTGAGAGGGCTGAGGACAAAATGTACTAAGTTCCTGTTAAATGTCTACAGCTCCTCATCTGATATAATAGTCATCACAGAAACTGGATTAGATAACAGCTTTTCCGATACCATTATTTTCCCAAACTATTTTTCAGTTAATCGCAGAGATCGATCACCTGAAAATAGTGCATCTGAACGATTTGGTGGCGTTCTTATAGCAATCAGAAAAGACTTAAATCCTAAAGAACTAAATCTTGACGATTTCTCGGATATCGAAATCTGTGGCAGTAAATTTGATCTCACCTCTTCAAAAGTATTCATTGTGTGTGTCTATATACCTCCCAGAACACCGCTTGCCGTGGTGATTAGATATTTGGATGCCATTCGTCACGTTGAAAATCAAACATCCGCTTCTGACAGACTTTTTGTCTTTGGTGACTTTAACCAACCCAAAATTGATTGGAGTGCCGGAGATATTGATTGTACGTATCTCACTCATGTCAATATCTTATCACCTATTGAAGCTGAAATCATTGACTGCTTTCAATCGATTGGACTCTTTCAACTAAACCCAATTAAAAATCATCAGAATCGCTCGTTGGACCTCATATTCTCAAATTATAACGATGATACTTATGTTACTAGAAGTCTAACTCCGCTGGTTCCTGAAGACACCTATCATCCCTCATTATATTTGTTTTGTCACATAGAGTTTAATGTTTTAAATATTTCTACTTCTTACAAATTTGATTTTAAAAATGCGAATTATAATAACATATGTAATGAGCTTTACAATTTTAACTGGAGTCCATTTTTAACTCTAGGAATAGAAGAACTCTGCTCGATATTTTATCGCGTTTTAAAAAACTTAATTTTTGGTTTTGTCCCGGTTGTTCAAATTAAAAATATTATTAATGATATTTGTCCTTGGGATAATGATGAAACACGTAGACTAAAAATTCTTAAAAATAGAGCCTATAGGAAGTGGCGGTCGAGTATGTCGAATGATGACTATACTTTATATCGTCATCTCAGAACCGAGTTTAAATCCTCTATATACCATGCCTACTCGGCTTATATCAATGATGTCGAATCCAAAATCAAATTATCGCCAAAATTTTTTTGGAATTTTGTTAATTCACAAAAGAATAGTGATGGCTTTCCGGCTTCATTCTCCTATGATGATCGGTCAATAGATGATCCCCGCGTTATCTGCAACAGTTTTGCAGAATTTTTTCAATCTGTATATTCTAATCCTAGTTCTGTTTTAGATGAACACTTTTTTTCTTATTTAGGTGCATCACATTCCTCTATTTTTAGTAACATCGCTATTCCCGAAGATATGATACTGAGGAAACTTAGAAATTTGGCCCCTAATTTTAATCCTGGACCCGATGGTATTCCAGCAGGCTTTTTAAAAATGTGTGCCCTTCCTTTACATTCCATACTTTGCCACATATTCAATATATCGTTGAAGACAGGTATCTTTCCTTCCCTATGGAAAAATTCTTTTATAGTACCAATATTTAAATCCGGTAGGAAAAATAATATTGAAAATTACAGAGGGATCTGTAAACAATCGTCCATTCCTAAACTGTTTGATGAGTTGGTGACTGATGAGTTAAATTTTTTCTGTAAAAATTTAATTTGCAATAACCAACATGGCTTTGTAAAAAACAGATCCACTGCTACGAATCTTCTTCTTTTTACAAATTTTGTTATTAGTGAGATATCTAAGGGTAATCAGGTCGATGCCATTTACACTGATTTCAGTAAAGCGTTTGATCGAGTTGATCACAAACTTCTTCTTTACAAACTTGAACGTTTAGGGTTTCCTACAGTTTTTCTTAGATGGCTATCATCCTATCTAAGTAACAGATACCAGTTTGTAAAGTTTCGAGGACACTTATCCAAAGAAATCATTGTTACATCTGGTGTCCCACAAGGAAGTCATATAGGCCCACTCTTATTTATTTTATTCGTTAATGATGTTGTCAAATTTGTTCCACATTGCAATATCCTGATGTTTGCCGATGACTTTAAAATATATTCTTCATGCAATGATCCGAATAGTTTTCATAGATTGAATGCACATCTCCAAGATTTCGTTTTGTGGTGCAATAAAAACTACTTGTCCCTTAATGTTAGTAAATGTTCGGTCATTACTTTTTCCCGTCGTTCCTCGCCTTTCATTCACGCGTATTCCTTCATAAGTAGTGTTATTCCGCGTGTATCTTTGATAAAAGATCTAGGTGTTATGTTAGATAGTAAACTATCCTATATTTACCACTATGAATACATCACAAATAAAGCCAATAGAGCATGGGGAATGCTTAAACGTTATGCTAGGGTGTTCACCGAACCCTATGCGCTGAAAACTTTATATTTGTCGTTTGTTCGATCGCTGCTGGAATATACGTCTATTGTTTGGTGTCCATACTACAATACTCATATAGTAAGAATCGAAGCAATTCAAAAAAGATTTCTCAGGTTTGCCCTCAGACGTCTACCTTGGTCAGATTTTAATAACTTACCCCCTTACTCAGCCCGATTACAACTTATTGGGCTCGAGTCTCTTGAGGTTAGGAGAAAGGTATCAAGAGTTGTTTTTCTTCACAGAATACTTATTGGGGAGATTCACTGTCCTGATATTTTAAGTCTTGTGGGTCTTAATGTTCCATCACTTAATTTGCGTAACAACAGATTCTTTTATATTCCTCGTTCTCGTACTAATTACGGAAGATCCTCCTCTTTAAATGGTTTAATGTTATTGTATAATGAATGTGCGTCTTTAATTGACATTAATATGACAATACCATTAATTAAATCCATCTTGTTTAATTATTTCCAGTTATAATTGTATTGCTCAGTTCGTAATTAGTTTTGTACTTGTTTTTTTTTTCTAAATTATATTTATTTACTTCATTTTTTCTTAATTTTTGTCTCTCATTTTATTATATTTTTTCATGTCTAAAAAAGGCCTAGTACTTTGTTGACAAACAAATAAATAAATAAATAAATAAATAAATATTTTGTTTCTGCGAATGCGGTTACCTATAAGGTTTTGTATATTTTGGGATAGTTCCTTCCTTAAGTCTTATATTCGCGCTTCCTATGTGTGTATAGGTAAGTTTATCGCCGCTGAGATAAAAGATATCTTGAAACTTTGTGCAGATGGATATGATTTCGGATTTTTCTTCCTCGTTTAATGTGGTAAGATCCATTTCTTCTATAATTTCTTTTGTTCTTTTCGTCTTTAACTCCTCTGATCTTTCGTACTTTAATATGTAATAATCGCATGATGGTGCTGAAATTGGTTCTACCAATTTCAATGTTGCTTCAGTTTCTCGTGTATTAAGAATTTTGATTCTTAATCTATTAATTTGGAAATCGAACCTGCTATAAAGATTCCCTCGCAGAGTTCTTGCGGGTAGAATATGCAATCGTCTGCATGTTTGGTGTCGAACCAATAGGTAGCTTCGCATCTCGGAGGAACGGTAACGGAATTATGGTGATCTGAATTTACTATGGGTATGGATACAGGCATCCCCTTTCGGAGTTCTAACGTGAAGTTTTCTAAATTTATAATTGCTCCATAATCTTGCAAAAAGTTGGCACCCAAAATACCGTCAGTTGGTACCGGGAATGAATCTGGTACCACATGGAAATCATACTGAATTTTCCGTTCTCCGAGAAATAATGTATTAGTGCAGGTACCTTCAGATTGTATATATCCAGCTATTCCCATAATTGGCGTACGCGCTTCGTTGTTAACACGCGTTCTTCCTCCGAGTGCTTGTTTTCTTAAAGTGCATATGGATGCTCCTGTATCTACCAAGAATTTGACTTCTTTATTGTCAGTTGTTTTCAAGATGACATATAGGCCGTTCGCGATTCCTCCCGTGCAAATGGCAATGGGTGGTGGCGTACTTATTGTACCCCCGCCGACGGGTTGGCTTGCCCGTCATGGGGTAGGTCGTTTCCCGAGTCAAAGACTAAACCTTGGATTTGAACGTTGTTTTGGTTGTTTCTCCCATTGTAGTTATTACCGTAGTTGTTGTTTCTTCCATTATTATTATTTGGAACCTGATTTGCATGTTGGCGGTTACCTCCTCGATATTGGTTTTGATGGTTTTGGTTGGTATACCGTCTATTGTTGTAGTTATTTGATCTGGGTGGATTTCGGACCGGCCTTGTGGGGCATTCCTCGTTTTAGTATCTTGATATGAGTTCTGGTTGTTGGGGTGGTTTTGGGACCCTCTAGGTCGGTAGTTTGATGGGCGATAGTTATTTGTATTTTGCCCATATTGGTAGTGTTGGCGAGTTTGTCTATTCGAGTTATTAGTGTAACGGATTGTCTCAGCTTGCGGAATTGTGTTGCCAGGGTCAAGTTCTAATAGGTGTTGAACGGCATCTTTCAGTTTTGCATGCCTTGCACTATCTAAGACTAATTTAAACCTATCGTTAACTCCCTTTTTTAGAAACGCGAGACCTCTTCGTTCATTCGTTTCTGTCAGAATCACCCTAGCGCTTTCGCCTTGAGTACTAACTTCTAAATCGGTCATTCTGGTTATCAGATTTTCGATATCGTTAGTGAATTCCCTAATTGTTTTCTGGCGTTGCCTTATATTGCTTAGTTTATTCTGTAATTGTTCTATGATGTCTTTTGGTCCGCATCTTTGCTTCAATTCATTTTTTAATTCTTGAAAAGTATTGGGGTTAGAAGACCCCAGTTCTGTTAAAGCCTTTCCTTGTATTTTGCATTTAAGAAGGAATTTTACAAGAATTGGTTTTGCCTTATCCTTTAGTAAATTGTGATAGAACTCGATACTATTAATAAAGTCTCTCAATTCGTCTGCTCGTTTGGATTCCTGCTCTATGCTCAGTATCGGCAATTTTTGTGCCATGTTAAAATCAAAATCAGCCATTGTGTATTTACTTGAGTGCAGGGTGGGATTCGAAACTTCTTGTGGTTGTAATGGAGTAGTGCTTGGTGTAATGCTTAATGTTAGTCTATCTATTGCCTCGCTTCTGTACCTATCTAATTTCCCGTAAAGCAACTGTAGGTATTTTTTCTCGTGTTCCAACAAGACTTCTTCCTCTAATTCTTGTGCTTCAGCACATGCCCTTCTAAAAATATTTTCCACTAATTCGTCAGCCGACTCCTTAGATCGTTTTCTATTAGGGCAATCTTTTCTCAGGATTTTTAGGACGTTGTAAAGTTCTTCGATAAGTGTATTTAATTCATCCATAGAGCGAACATAAGCCTAGACTGAAACCCTTCTATTTAAGATATTGTTCCTAATTACTTGTTTCTTTACTGCCTTATTAAATTTATTTCTTAGCATTTTAGCTGCATATTGCAGTGCCAGTAAAATTCCTATAGCTGTTATTATTAAAACAAAATCGAAAGTATAGTCGCTATTGCTCTTCAAGCTGTTTTGTTGAGGACCGTTGTTATTAATGACGACCTCGTCCATTTTAGATTGGGTTTTACCCATCTTGATAAAATTTACAGTATATATTTTTTTTTGTTTAATCTTAATTTATTCTTCCAACTTAATCCTACTAACTATCTAAGTTATTCTAAAAAAATTCTAAAAAGTTATTAAAAAAAAATTTCCATTTGTGGAGTTCAAGTCCCTGATTTGAATATGTTCGGTACCAGTCATCACCAGAAACTCTGCATGTCGGTGTTTATGGTTTCTTGTGGTTCTCTCTCGTCTTTCTTTTTGAGGTAGATTCGGCTCGTTGTTGTCGTCGCAGCTCGCGGATTTGTTCGATTAAATTTTCCCGTATGGCAGCGGGTTGTCCGGGTATGCCGCCTAACCTTTTCAACTCGATTTGCTGCAACCTTCGTCGGTGTTGTGCGCCTCCTCGTTATTTTGGTTTGTGGACTTCCGGCTGCTGGGGTTTCGGCGGCTGTTTACTTTTTTGCCGTTGCCGGTACTGATCAATAGTCAGTGGCTTTGGTCCCGCAGTTTTTGCTGTCGGTTCGTACACCGGAACGTCGCAGGTGAGGTTACCCTCAGGAACGTATTCTTCCACGGTGACGTAGCTGGCATCTAGACAATCGAACAGTGCATCTAGTTCTCGCTTGTCGTAGGGCATCTGATCTGGATGTAGAGATGAGTTTAACGGTCGTTTGGTCAGTTGGAGGATGTGGTTTCAGTATTCTGTCCTCCTGGCAGGATCGCCATGTAATATTTCCGCTATTACCAGATAAATAAATTACACGCTACCCTCAGCCGGCTATTCCGCCCTGGTTCGAACTCTAAGCACGTATGCAGCAGAGTGGGTAGTTTTAATAGGATCTTGGGCTGTATAGCCAGTAAAATACTATTCGGGTTGACTCTCGTTTGAAAAGTCATTTTATTATTAATAATTATAGTAAGGATATTTCGGGGTTTATATACAGTTTCAATTCTTAAAATCTATACCTACTTCGATTCTTGAGCCATTGAACCATTAACCATATTTATTGCATATTATGCAGAATGTTATGATGACCGAGGCACTTGAATTGTACCTACGTGAAATATTATGTCTAATCGGCATAATGTTGTAACAGGCAAACGACCCTCATCGTTGTCGTTGCCGGCGCTCGGTAATATGAGTGCTTTTCACGTCGTCTGTTTTGCACATGTTCTTCCATGTGCAGTATGTGTATTTAAATAAATATGGTTAATGATTCATGGAGAAACGAAATAGTATCTCTAAACAATTAGTTAAGTGGTCGCTGGTGCGATCCCGTCACACGGAAGATCCTCCTCTTTAAATGATTTAATGTTATTGTATGTATAATGAATTTTTAATTGTATTGCTGAGATCTTAATTAGTTTTGTATTTGCTTTTTTTTTAATTATCTTTATTTAATTCATTTTTCTTAAATTTTTGTCTCTCATTTCATTTGTACGATGTTACTAATTTAATTTTGTTTGTGTCTAAAAATGGCCTAGTACTCTGTTGACAAACAAATAAATAAATAAATAATTTCAAATATGGACAAAGAAAAGGATCTGGGAAAGTAATCAAAAAACTGAGGCCAATTTAAGTAACTTCCATCGAATTTTGGAATCTAAATTTTTGGGCGATTGATAGCTGTACTGACGGTAGGCTGGGCTGACGCATTTGTTATCATACTAGATTCTGCTTCATTTTGTAAACAAGCAATCCTTGCATCCAAATTCAGTGTTTTATTAAATAATTATTTCAACGACTCGAACAGCTTTATACCGCCACTGACGATGAAGTGACCACCAACCATGGCATCCAGGTTGCTCCTTCGGTGTTCCTTTTCACTTATAACTTCAATATATATAAATTTCAACGTTATTTATACACTTTTTAAGCTACTCTATTATTGGTATATATATATATATATATATGCCATCGGCCTATATATGGATTTCACTTTACTACAATTAAACACTTTCAAACAAAATCAAATGAAATTAATACTCATCTTTCGTTGGGCAAAAAAAAAAAAAAAAAAGTTGTCGCCAGTGGGATTCGAACTTTGAGTTGCCGTTGTAACCGGTGGTTTGTGACCACTACCGATTGCGCCGTTGGGCTTTTATGCGGCAGGTGGCCAAACTGTTTTTTTTTTTTTTTTTTTTTTTTTTTTCTGGTTGTAACTTCGGCTTCGTTGACTTCTCCAACTGGGATACTTTTGGGGGGCGCTGTCGGTTTCTTATCCAATTCAGAATTGAAGGCTAGCGAAAATTAACTAGGCCGCCTTCCCAGAAAATCCGTGGTTTCGGAATTCCCCCTTTTAAACAAAATTCACTTCTTTATCATCTGGATAACTACCATTGTTCCTTACATACCCTTTTCTTTCGTAAAATACTATTCCAACCGGACCTTATCCTTATACAATGGGGCTCGACTGAATAGGATTGACAATTTCCTTATTAAGGTGATTCGGACGCACGTTGTTAGGGCGATGGCCAGTGATAATAACCTGATGTCAGGGGCTTACTACCCCAATTTAAATGTACCACGAGACTACGCTTCGGTCTGGCTTTATCCCGCCTGAGGCATTTCTTCATGTAGACATGAAAGGGTTAGTCAAGAAAAAAGATGGTGTGCCGGTATTATACCACAGCCACGGCGGCGCGAGGGATAAGCGGCTCATCCACGACGGGTACGCCGCCAATGCTCAGAAGCTCCTCCGTTTTAGCACCGCAATTGCGGAACGGAACAGACTCGATACTGTAAAGCAGTTCACCGAATTTTGGTGGCTTGAGGAAGAAGTGAGGGTGGATACGCTCTCCCCGGCCGGTGCGCTACTTACCTAGCATCCTCCTTAGTTTTAAGCTAGATTTAAGTTGGTAGGTTTAGGGTTAGAGTAGGGGCCTTTGGGAGGCGCCGGGCTAGCCAACATAAAAGAGTGCTTCCGAGACTTGACCGACGCTTATGGCCTCGGTCGAGGCTCGGCGGCGCGGATGAACCCTTGTTGGCGGCGGACAGGCAACCAAGGACGCGATCAGGATGGTGACCAATCGATAAGATTGCTCACCACCCTGATTATAGGTAATGTAGGTTAAGTAGCTTAGGTAGATTTAAGTAGTTCTAATAAACCAAATAATAAAGAATCCAAGTTTTCTAAAGTTTCTTGGAAATTAAAAAACAAAACAAATCATCGATATAGATAGATTTAAGGCCGAAAGGCAATAGTTTTAAGCATATTGTTAAGTTTAGAGCGCTCGCTTGGAGCCAGTAAGCTAGAATAAAATAAATGTTAGTTTTTAATTAGATTTAATCGTTTTTGTCTAGTATATAAGTTAAAGAAAGATCCAAGATTGCGCGATTCGTACTGTGAATGCTAGAACAAAGGTATTCCCCTTTTTGTTTTGAAGAGTTTATGATTTTGTTTGCGAGAAACTTACCGCAAAGTTTTTTCAAAGAGTCTCACCTTCCCTATACATATCACTTTCAGGAAGTTTTTGTGAACAACCCTGCTGTATCGACAGCTGTTTGACACACAGCTACCTTATCGAAGTTTGTTGGTTGTTGTATGAATAGGGTAGACACTGATTGGCATCAACTTGGTGATGCCCAGTTGTTGCAACAAGTTCATACACATCAATTGTGCTCATTTTACCTCCCCGTAGTAACCACCGGGTACTGTTCTCGTCCACCCGGACTTGACTTGCTAAACTTATAAGCGCGAGTGTTGAACACGAAGAAAATAGCAACACTATAATGCTCTCTCGGAATGACTGCCTGATCGAGTCTCAGAGGTCTTACATGAGCCCCTCAGAAAGAGGACGTACAGCGAATGAATTCACAAGATTGGATCAACGGTGGTGTCAACAATCAAGGTGGCAGATACCTGGCGTGAGCTACTCTGAGATGTTTGGAGCTAAGGTCAGTAAGAATCGCGTATCCCTCAACCTCTCGAGAAGTCCTATGCAGCCAACATCAAGCGCCGAAGACCAGTGGCATAGAAGCCAAGAAGCCATCAGGAACGCCGCAACTGATGTGCTGGGTTTCACCAGATAAACACCACGAAACCCCTGGTTTGATGAAGAGTGCCGGCAAGCAAATGCAGCAAAACAAATCGCATACAAAGCGGCGCTGCACAGAAGGACGAGAGCAGCTCGTGAGCTCTACGAGCAAAAGAGAAGGGAAGAACATCGCCTTCTCCGGAAGAAAAAGAAAGAGCATGAGAAGCGCGCGATCGAGGAAATAGACAGGTGTTACTCCAGGAACAATGTTCGTAAGTTTTACCAAAAGGTAAAAAGGACGTGTCATGGCAACAAGACCCGAGCAGAAACCTGTAGAGACGAACAAGGAAACCTTGTAGTGGAAACACAGTCGCTGCTAAGGACATGGAAAACCCACTTCTGCAGACTGTTAAACGGCGAAGACGATATAAATTCCGCTGTCAGGCAGAATGAATCATTCAACCTGGGCGACGAAAGCCAAGACTTCCGTCCACCTGACCAAAATGAAGTGAGGATAGCAATATCCAAGCTGATGTCCAACAAGGCTGCTGGACCAGGCGGCTTACCTGGCGTGCTCTTCATGGCAGCCGGAGATGACTTGGTAGAGTGCATACACCAACTCGTCTCCGAAATTTGGTTAGAGGAAAGTATGCCTGATGAATGAAACCTAAGCATTGTTTGCCCGATCCACAACACCAGAGGCACAATCTTCCAAAAGTCTGTGCAACTACTTGCATACGCTTACGACATTGACATCATTGGCAAAACACAGCGAGCTGTCACTGGTGCGTTTGCAACTATTAGTACAGAAGAGGCAAAAATGGGTTTAGTAGAGAATGAGGGCAAAACAAAATACATGCTGTCAACAAGAAGGGACACACAACATCGACGAATCGGACAGAACGTCACGATAGACAGTTATAATTTTGAGGTAGTTAGGGACTATGTCTACCTCGGCTCCGCTATGAATTCTGACAACGACGTCTCATCAGAAATCAAGCGAAGAATTACACTTGCCAACCGCTGTTTCTTTGGGCTAAGAAGGCAACTGAGAAATAAGGCCTTGTCAAAAAACACTAAGGGGACTCTATATAAGACCCTCATCATCCCAGTACTACTCAATGGTGCAGAAGCATGGACGCTATCAAAGGCGGATGAAGATCTCCTAGGTCGTTTTGAACGCAAAATTATTCGGGTGATTTTCGGTCCCGTTTGCGTTGACGTAATTTGAAGAAGGAGATTTAACAGCGAACTCTACGAGCTGTACAGCGACTTCGACCTGGTCAGAAAAGTGCGCATCAGCCAACTAAGATGGCTAGGACATGTAGAGCGAATGGACACCAACGCTCCGGCCCGAAGAGTCTTCGACTCCTACCCGGAGGGTCAACGCAGTAGAGGAAGACCTCGCCTTAGGTGGCGCGCAAAAGTGGAAGGGGACCTCAACCAACTTGAAGCGCGCAACTGGAGGCAGTTAGCTAAAGATCGCGCTAACTGGAGAGGCGTATTGGTTGAGGCCCAGGTTCACCCCGGACTGTGGCGCCATCTAAGTAAGTAAGTAACTACCTTATCGCAAACCTAAAACGTCATATCTCTACGGCTTCGCATGTTTGCCCTGTTCAGTTGAATTCTTGGGAACAGGAAACTGTAGCATTGCCTCGACATTGTTTGGATTGGTCTTTAAGGTACCCTGGCCGACAATATATACGACATACAACATACTTTATCTCCCGCATGCAGAACTTGCTCTTATCGAGATTTATGGTTAAGTTCGCCCTCCGTAAGCAGCCAACCACCTCGATCGATATTCGAATGTGAGACTCGAACATATCAACATTTCATCCAAGTAGACGAAGACATGCTCTCATAGACGTGAGGGAATCACACGATCCATGAGGCGACACATCCTGTGGGCGGCATTGTATAGACCGAAGGGCATAACTACGAATTGGTATAGCGGCCTCCCCGATACTGCAATTGCCGTTTTGCTTTTTAACTCTTCATCCAGCGGCATTTGCCAAGAGGCATCTTTAAGATCAAAAGTCCCGTGATGAAGATCGTGTCTTGTAGCCTACTTAGAAGACCGTCGATATGTGGCAGCGGATAGGCGCCTTTTATCGTCAGAGCGTTAACCTTACGGAAGTCTAAACACAGACGAAATTTCCCAAGCTTCCTGATTAATATGGTTGGCGAACACCAGGGAGAGGTACTCTCCTCGATTACCCCAAGTCCCAACATGCGGTCCAGTTCCTTAAAGACTAAAGACATCGACGAAATTCGGAAATAACCTTTTGGTGGTACTTAAGCGGAGTTTTTGTTCGGGATTTAGTTCTATCAGATCTGCTGTTCTTTGAAATTTACCTCTTCCTGTTCGGGCAGGACATCGGTTCGGATTTCGCTGACTTGTGGGATAAGGCGAAACTAATGGGTTTCGTGACACCGTATAAAGTAGTTTCTACCACGCAATAGCCCACGATGTCGTGAGACTTCCTCTCTGCCATTCGCACATGATTCTTGTGTGGGTTCACTTTGATTCCATTCCTTTCTACTAACTCCCAACATCCACTACCTAGCACAGAGATAGCAGCGCCACTGTCCAGCAAGATATGAACACTTCCTTCTAGGAGCACACCTGATACCAGACCTTACATGCCTCAGAATAGTGGAACTAAGCAACATCATGGAGTTCTCCAAACGAACAAACAGATTCACTGAAAACACAAGTCCCACACACAGTGACTACCCATAGTTCAACCAACCGCTTACCCCCTACATCATTTCACACATTATAACAAAACTTCTTTTCGAACCATTTTACAGAATAAGAAGGGACCACAACGGGCCCACCAGCGGCCTCAGTGCAGAGTGGAAAACTCATTCTCTCCAACCAACCAACCAACCAACCAACCAACCAACGTGTGAAATTTGTCGTCATTTGCTCGTCGCTATATGCCGACGAAGTTTAAAAACCGTCGACTTTGAATAGAAAGTCGGAAATGGTTTCCATCCCATCGTATTTGATGTTCCACCTATCCAACCGGCAGATTTCGGATGTGCTACTGCTAGTACCTGCTAGAGCATTAGAACCTAACGGTAAAACCGGGTTAGCTTGATGGATAGCTTGATGGAGCTACGTTTATATACGTTTGATCACCTAGTGGCGCAGATTGTTGGATATTTCCAACTAAGTTGGTACTTTGTATTGGGACTTGGCTACTCCTGACTTCCAAACTTTTCAGGACATTTGATTTTTGTGAATTCGGTCGTCCAAACTGTTGATATCACAGTTACCGGTATTCTCAACCGGACCTGGTAATGGACCTGCTGCTTCTTCATCGCATTTGGCGGAATAAACTTACTGTTTCTTCTTCGGACATTGTCGCTGTAGAGTTAACTACTGTCGAGTTCAGTGAGTAGCTGATTGACCGATCAAAATTGAATCGATCGATGGTGCTGTTGAAACGTCCAGCAAACCTTTCGAAGCTTGCTGCTGAAGTGGTGGAAAACTGATAGGAGTCGTTTGGTAAGGGTACTTCTCTATCTTCTCCACTCATACCCGATACCAGTGAACCCGCGATAGATTTAAAAGTACCTAATATTGGTTGACTACAAACAAATAAACAAATCGAATAGGATCAATCACAGAACTCAGACTAATTGTAAAAAAAAATATATATATATATATATAATGAAGGATCCGGCTTCAACTCAGGAAGAAACAAAAGCGAGGAGTTCCGAAAGTGAGAGAAAATGAACAGAAAAATATCAAAGATGAAGAAGGAAAAGCAAAAGAAAATAAGAAAAGGAATGTAGGTATCTATACTACCGTATAGATTAAAATATAAAAAGTGCTGAGAGCGCCCAATCGATTACCACATTAATTGATAATTGATCGTCGGAGATGTACAGGAAACAGATGATAGCAGTACAGAGACGCGGATCAATCCACATCGTAAGTTCTTACCCCACTGTGTCAGCGCTTGTCGTTGCAGGAGTGGCACCCATTTATGGGAACTAAGGTGGAACTCAGACGGACTGCCAGGCTGATCAGAGACGTCGCTGAATGGCCAATGCGAAAACACAGACAAATAAATTATAATACCACGCAGTTCCTAACCGGACATGGATATTAGAATGCACACCTACACAGAATGCGGAAAGTAGGCCATCCGACATGCCAGTACGGCGACGCATTGGTAGACGACGCTTTTCATATCTTCTTCACGTGCAGCAGGTGGGCCGTGGAAAGACAGGATTTAGAATCGGAGATAGGTAATATTTTCCCCGAAAATATCATTGGGAATATGATCGCAAGCGAACGCAGATGGAAACGGGTATCAAGGTTTCTCGAAACCGTGTTCAAAACCAAGAAGAGAGAAGAAAGCTAGAGCACACACTCATACAAGAAGAGGAACGTTTATGAGGTAGAAGGAAAATAACGGCCCCCGAAGTAATACGAATGGTTTTTCCAGGGGGCTTTTGAAGAAAGTCAAATGGAGACAGGGAGTTTAGTCAGTAAGAGTCCGTCACCAACTTGCTTCCTTTTCATCTTATGTTCTAAAAGATATGGAAAACAAAAACCAAGTAGATGCGATACATACTGATTTATGTAAAGTCTTCGACTCGGTCAATCACTCAATTCTTCTTGAAAAGTAAGATGCTTTTGGAATGCACTCTAAAATGCTAAATGAAACATCGTCTTCGAAAAGTACAAGGTGTACTTCGGGGGTTCCGCATGGAACATTGGTGACTGTTCTTTGATTCAATCGGATTTGGATAGTATAACTGATTTGTGCAATGTCATTAGTTTAAAACAAAATATTAAGAAATGCAATGATTACTTTTAATAGATCTGCATCTACATTTAAATATGATTACTCTATCAATTTAATGCATTTGAATAGAGTTATGAAAATCAAAGATGTGGGAGTCATATTCGATACGATATTCTCCTTTGAATGTCATATTGATTATACTGTCGCGAAAGCTAACTCAGTTGATCCATTTGCATTACTTTCACTATTCACTGCATTAATTCGATCCCTGCTTGAATATACTGACGTGATTTGGAATCCATTGTTTTTAACTTAATCTGATCACCTAGAAAAGATTCAAATGCGTTTTACTAAATACTTTTTTTATAAAATGCATTGGGAATTTTCTCCTAATTATAAAGCCAAATGCTTACTTCTGGGCATTAAATCTTTTTTATCCCGTCGTCAGATACACAACATAATGTCTGTAAGAGACTTGCAATGTTTCCATATAAGATATTCTAGTTTGCTCTCGATGATATCAATTTATGCACCCGTAATCTTTTTCAAAAAAGAGCCCTTCTATCCTTCAACAGCGTTTATTCAAAAATCGATTTATCCGTGTCAAAAGCTCAATTTAAATGTAGATGAATAAATTATAATGATAACAATAATACAAATAATAATTATAGTAATAATAATAATAAGGCTACTTTTACCAGCTTTGCAAATAGCTGAGCTTGAGCAAGAAATTTTGGAGGAGTTGAGGCCACGTCATAGAATTAGCCTCGTAAATAATAGAGTATCTGAGGTGGATCAGGTGGATACAGAAATACCAAACCAAGCTGAAGATGATATAAATAGCTATAGAGCTTCGTTAGGATCTGGAGATGTATTATTTCAAATGTCTTTTGACAATTTCCAGGAAGCCCTGATGGAATATGAAGGAATGGATCCTTTACTAAGGCCCAGA
Source organism: Cheilosia urbana (assembly GCA_946477585.1). Taxonomy (NCBI): domain Eukaryota; kingdom Metazoa; phylum Arthropoda; class Insecta; order Diptera; family Syrphidae; genus Cheilosia; species Cheilosia urbana. The sequence continues at coordinate 68,246,413 of OX297853.1, read as the reverse complement.
ATACCAAAAGTACATGTTAATGAGAAAACAATAAAGATTATTAATCATATGAATATCATACTTGAGGCACAATTTCAAGAGTGGCACGATATAACATGTGTGCAAAGTTTAATATTTTGTGCAGCGGTAGCGGTAGCTAGAACAAGTGGACTAAGAGTTAGTCAAGCACAAGAACTATATCAACAGAGAGAGCGAAGGAAACCAGCTTGGCAGTTGAGGCTGGAGAGGAACATTTCAGCGTACAGAGCAGATGTTGGACGACTTACTATGTTCAAACAAGGTGTAAGATCGCAAAAACTTTTGCAGAAAATAAGAAAAATAGTGAGGCCCAGAAGCCCAGAAGAACTCAGCCACCTAGACCTGGATATGGTAATTGATAGACTTACCCAAAAACTGCAGGTAATGAGTGCTCGTTTGAAAAGGTATCTGATTAGCCAAAAAAGGAAAGAAGATAACAAGGCCTTTAAAACCAATCAAAAAAAGTTTTATTCAAACTTCAAAGGAAGTAACAATGTAACTGCCCATTAATAGATGATGTGGCTCCGTTTGAGGCATTTTGGGAAAACGTGTGGGAGAGACCGCAGACACACAACACTCAAGCAATATGGTTAACCACTCTGCCTCAGACTCAACAAATGAATAGTAGCTCAATTAGTGTTGAAGAAATCTGCGAAGTCCTTCGGAAAGCCCAGAACTGGAAAGCACCAGGTTTTTTTTTTTTTTTTTTATAATTCACTAGTGCTCAAGGGGTTTTCGTTCCCTTATAATGCTAATGCACAGCAGGAGTGGAAGGGTTGATAGGGAGGATGGAGAAGAGGTGCACATTGAGAGGGGAAAACCGTGTGAGGCAATGCATTCCACATGCGTGTTGTTCACTCACAAAGAATCTCTATATTTTACAGTACGTCCGAAGGTAGGTAAGGGTGAACTGATGTGCATTCGATGTGTGACGGGTGTTGCGAGAGAATTGTTGAAGGGGCGGAATGCAGTTAGCTATTTCATCAGAGCATCGATGGTGAAAATATCGATAAAATAAAGAAAGGCAAGAAACATTTCTGCGATGTTCGAGCGGGTCAATAGACTCCGCTATATTTCTATCACCTATAAGTTTTATCGCGCGCTTTTGAATTCTGTCTAGTAGGTGCAATGAAGTTTTTGGTGCACCTGACCAGATATGAGCGTTGTACTCAAGCTTAGGAATAAAGGCCTTGTATAGTGTAGCTAAGTCGAAGGGTGTAAAGTACTTCTTACATCGATTTAAGAAACCTAGACATTTCGCAGCGTTTTTGGCGACTTCGTATATGTGGTCATTCCAACGGAGTTTGTCGTTGACACATATACCATGTATGGTCGTTCGGTTTCGTCGATGCAAGTCCCATTCATGGATAATGGGTTAGGGTTCAGGTTTCGCTTTAATGATAGAAGGCAGCATTGTGTTTTGGAAGCATTAAATTCCACTCTATTGATTGTACCCCATTTTATAATGCTGTCAAGATCGGAATTTAATGTGTTTAGCATACGTCGCCGTTCCAGATCCACGGCCGAAGAGCAGGGACGTGAGTCAGGGAACGAATATGAAAAACTGAGGGTGCTATCATCAGCGAAAGAATGTATTGGATTAGAAGTAACAGACAAGAATATGAGAAAGAGTGTCGGAGACAAAACAGAGCCTTGGGGAACACCAGCATTTATATGGTGAATTGCAGACTTGAAACCGTCCAACACAACTTGAATTGAACGGCCAGAAAGGTAGTTTCTAATCCATTGAAGAAGAGACGCGTCGATCCCATAGGCACGCATTTTCGACAAAAGAGCTTGGTGCCAAACTCTGTCAAATGCTTTCGAAATATCAAGCGCAACAATCTTCGTTTCACCAGAGTGGTGGAGAGATTGGTTCCACTTTTCGGTGAGATAAGTCATCAAATCACCAGTGGACCTGCTGCCACGAAAACCGTATTGCCGGCCATTGAGAAGTTTTCGTGATTCAAGATATTTCATAAGCTGACGGTTTATCAGCGTTTCCATGACCTTGGAAAGAATGGACGTAAGTGCAATGGGTCGGTAGTTGGTGGGTGAAGAAGAATCGCCTTTTTTTTGGAACGGGCTGGACAAATGCAGTTTTCCATCTACTCGGAAAGAGTCCAGAAGAGTAGGAGAAGTGGAGAAGCTTACGCAGTGGTTTTGCCAGCGTTGAAGAACACCTCTTCAGAATTATGGGGGATATACCATCTGGACCAGCGGATTTGTGAATGTTAAGATCTTTTAATACTCTTGCACTGTGCGAGTGCGGAAATGTATTTGTCCCATGAAATATTCGACGCTCTCGAGCACAGGTGGAGACATGATGCAATCTGGAATGTTGGAGCTTGCGGCGAATTGCGCAGCCAGAAGATTTGCTTTGTCCAAAGAGCTGACAGCTGGAATGTCATTGTAAACAAGTGTGGGGATTGACGACGTGCGAAAGACCAAAACTGTTTACTACCACTGGGACAGTGAAGTATTTTTTGTCGTAAGTTTTGGTCATGAGAAAATTTTGCACGTCGTATCACGGAGTTGCAGTCATTTCGGACTCGTCGAAACTTTTTTCGGTTTTCCTCGGTTGGGTTTGCTTTATAAGCCCGAAAGCTCAACTCTCTCAACCTGATAGCCTCTTTGCAGCTCGAGTCGCACCAAGCATTCTCCTTAGGTATAATACTCTTTTTTCTGTTGGGAATAAAGGATCTCATACCCAGGAGAATGGTGTTTGTAATTATTTCAACGGCGGCATCCACGTCACTATCGAGGAAGCATAGTGACCAGTTAAAGCTCCGAAAAAAGAAGTCAAGGCCGTCCCAATTGGCTTTCTCATATTGCCATACCGTTTTTTTGGGAGCTTGTTCTTTAACTGTGTGGTTTGTGTATGAGAATTTAGCTGAAATGACACAATTGTCCGACGAACCTAGAGGCGACGTTTCGTCAATGGAATATTTATCTGGATGAGAGGTGAGGAACAAGTCCAATGTGTTAGCGGCATGATCTGCAGCATCCGGAACCCGTGTAGGCTCGTTTACAAGCTGAGTTAAGCTGTTAATCTCAGCGAAAATCCTAACATACCTTCCTTCGGGTGTTGACTGTCCAGAATGGCGAAGCCAATCCGTCGTTGTATGAAGAAAAAAATTTCGTGGAAAATCTCATCGAAAGGGGTATCAAAAGTTGCGTATTGACGAGAAGATTCCGAATGTGTACTTACTTTCTGATTACGGCATAACTTTTGGGCCTCTACCGACGATTGAAGGACAGGGAAAAGTAACTAAGGCGCTAATATCTTTAAATTTTTCTATTTGTTCAAAATATTATTACTATTTCAAAAATATATACTTACTTACTTACTTAGGTGGCGCTACAGTCCGGGGTGGACCTGGGCCTCAACCAATACGCCTCTCCAGTTAGCGCGATCTTTGGCTAACTGCCTCCAGTTGCGCACTCCAAGTTGGTTGAGGTCCCCTTCCACTTGCGCGCGCCACCTAAGGCGAGGTCTTCCTCTACTGCGTTGTCCCTCCGGGTTAGAATCGAAGACTCTTCGGGCCGGAGCGTTGGTGTCCATTCGCTCTACATGTCCCAGCCATCTTAGACGACAGATGCGTACTTTTCTGAATAGGTCGATGTCGCTGTACAGCTCGTAGAGTTCGCTGTTAAATCTTCTCCTCCAAAGCCCGTCAACGCAAACGGGACCAAAAATCACTCGAAGAATTTTGCGTTCGAAACGACCAAGGAGATCTTCATCCGCCTTTGATAGCGCCCATGCTTCTGCACCATAAAGCAGGACTGGGATGATGAGGGTCTTATACAGAGTTTCCTTAGTATTTCTCGACAAGGCCTTACTTATCAGTTGCCGTCTTAGGCCAAAGAAACAGCGGTTGGCAAGTGGTCTATCGTTCTGCCCGATTCGTCGATGTCGTGTGTCCCTTCTTGTTGACAGCATATATTTTGTTTTACCCTCATTCACCACTAAACCCATTTTTGCCGCTTCTGTACTAATACTTGCAAACGCACCAGTGACAGCTCGCTGTGTTGTACCAACAATGTCAATGTCGTCAGCACAGACTTATAGAAAATTGTGCCTCTGGTGTTGGCTTGTGAGTTTCGCACAATCTTCTCAAGAACGATGTTGAAGAAGTCACATGACAGCGCATCACCTTGTCTAAATCCTTTTTTGACATCAAAGGTCTCGGTGAGATTGATTCCGACCTTTACGGAGCAGCGAGCGTTCTCCATCGTTATTCTGCACAATCTGACAAGTTTGGCAGGGATGCCAAAACTAGACATGGCTCGGTATAGCTCGTCTCTATAAACGCTGTCATATGCTGCCTTAAAATCGATAAAAAGATGGTGAGTATCGATCTGGTATTCTTGGGTTTTTTCCAGGATCTGCCGTAGTGTGAATATTTGATCGGTCGTGGACTTACCGGGCCTAAAACCGCACTGATAGGGACCTATCAGATCGTTGACGAATGGTTTCAGGCGTTCACACAATACAGCAGACATGATCTTATACGCAGTGTTCAGGAGACTGATGCCTCTGTAGTTGGCGCAGTTTAGAGGGTCTCCTTTCTTGTGGATCGGGCAAACAATGCTGAGGTTCCATTCATCAGGCATACTTTCCTCTAACCAAATCTTGGAGATGAGTTGGTGTATGCACTCTACCAAGTTATCTCCGGCTGCCTTGAAGAGCTCGGCAGGTAAGCCGTCTGAACCAGCAGCCTTGTTGGATTTAAGCTTAGATATTGCTACCCTCACGTCATTTTGGTCAGGTGGACGGAAAATTTCAAAAATATATACACAAATATAACTTGGTACTAAATTAAAATAATAAATATTCATTTGCGTATAATCAACAATTTTAAATTATTAATTTAAAAGAAGCTATTAAGGCATAAATACAAATTTTACATTGAAAATTGGCTTTTGAAATTAAGAGATGGCATCCGATTTCTAGATTCAATTTTGTTTTATATCTGGTATTCTGAGCTCTGTTGCATTTGCAAGCAATGAAAGTTCATCACCAGGCAGATCTTTTCAGATAGGTGGAGGAGTTGTCTGACATTCATTTTAAAAAATAATGTCTATGGCATGGACCTTATACTAATAATAATTTTTAACATTGAGACTGAATATTTTGTAGGTCACAATATGCAATTTTGTATTTCGAAAAATTCACCATAGTGAGTTAAAAAATATAGCCTGGACACTAAAAATGATAATTAGTATCGCGGTATGTAGCCCTTAAAAATTATAAAATGAATCTTTGAATTGCATATTTCTTTCCCTGTATAATATATCGGAGAAATATTGTTATGTTCTTCTAGGAGCTCCTTGCGAAAATGACGTTTATATTTTTGATCTGAAACAAGGGTTTTGTCTTTCTGTCCGTCAAATTAAATATTCTTAGGAATGGCATCATTGTTTTGGCTTCTAAGATGCTCTCTTGATTTTGACAAAGCTCGGTATCTATATTGTATTTTTGTCGATTACAAGCCTTGTGTCAGTGTTATTTGCGAGTCCAGCATCGTGCAAAACCGCTGAAGTGACTATTGGGGCAGATCGTTCCGATACTCCATATCGATCAAAAACTCTTGCTACAGATGGTTGGACCAGCAAATTGAGCTTATTTGAAAACGTGGAAGGATCTGAAGAAGACTTTGAAAGTTCTGAAGATCAAAGTAGTAGCCTTACTATCTTGACTGGCTCCACTCTTTCGTCTGTTTTGTTTGCATCTACTCTCTGGAGTAAACTTGGAGGGGCAAGATTATTCAATGCACTACGTTCTTTTCGATCTAGACGCTTTTGCATTTTAATCGTCTAGGTTATCAATACTTATCCTCCAAAAATACCCTTTCATTACTAGGCACTTTTTTTCTTTGTACAGTGGCACTTATCAAATTTACATGAGGCAATGTCAAACAATTTAGTACTAGAAAATGTTATGAAAACTTGTACTCTATTGTAATAGTTTGAATTTTTTCATACTTGGGTATCTTTTTAGACCCATATATTTATGGAAGTTAATTTTAATAAGTTGTAGTATTTGATTGTGGCACACAATTGGAATTGAAGCCCTCTTCAAAATCTGTTCGATATCTGCATGCACTCACTATAATAAACAATTCGGAATTATAGGGATTTTTCACCGTATTCTGTTTTAAGATTTCTTTGGATCGAAAGCATAGGTATACTTTTTTACATCTCTTACAGACGTTAAATGATTTTTTTTTAATTCACTATAAAGGGATCGAAAAGAGGACAGAATAGCTCTCGAAGATGGAGTCCGGAACTCATTTTGCTTACATGTTTTAATATTTAAATTAAAAAATTCGAATTTACTTATTTTTGTGAACATATAGAATTTTGTTGTTAAGACAAAACAAATGTATTTTTTGATTCCGCATTTAAGAGATATCAAAATAACCTCTCAAGTGCTCAAATGCTACCAAAAACACATTTGATTTGAGAGAATGTGCTATAACTTTACAAATGTAAGCATTATTAAAAAAATATTGAAAAGGAAAAATGTAGGGAAAACAACATTTTTTTTTTTCAAAACTTCAACGGCCGGTAGAGGCCCAAAAGTACCCTTGAATATTTTTTATGTTATTTTTCCTGTAATGAGCTCAGCAATACGCAACTTTTGCGGGTCCAGTCCTGGCAACCTACAGGTCCGCCTTGCGGCAGTCTTGGCAGCCTACATGTTCGCCTTGCGGCAGTCCTGGCAACCTACAGGTCCGCCTTGCGGCAGTCCTGGCAACCTACAGGTCCGTCTTACGACAGTCCTGGCAACCTACAGGTCCGTCTTACGACAGTCCTGGCAACCTACAGGTCCGCCTTGCGGCAGTCCTGCCAACCTACAGGTCCGTCTTGCGGCAGTCCTGGCAACCTACAGGTCCGCCTTGCGGCAGTCCTGGCAACCTACAGGTCCGTCTTACGACAGTCCTGGCAATCTACAGGTCCGCCTTGCGGCAGTCCTGGCAACTTACAGGTCCGCCTTGCGGCAGTCCTGGCAACCTACAGGTCCGTCTTACGACAGTCCTGGCAACCTACAGGTCCGTCTTACGACAGTCCTGGCAACCTACAGGTCCGCCTTGCGGCAGTCCTGGCAACCTACAGGTCCGTCTTACGAGAGTCCTGGCAACCTACAGGTCCGTCTTACGACAGTCCTGGCAGCCTACGATTCTTCCTTACGGAGGACTCGGCAATTCGCTAGCTACCCGCAGGCTTGCTAGCACAAAACTTTCGAATAGCTTGTCGCAACAAACTTGCTTCGAACACATTTAAAAATGTTAAAATTGTATTGCTTGCATGTGTTCGAATAGGAAAGAATACAGGTATAAACATGTACAATGGAAAGTCTTTTGACTCAAGTGCGCATACGTACTTGAGTCAGTTCTCGAAGGAGTGTTGTTCAGGAAAGAGTTAATAAACGAGAGACAGTGTTTTTTTTGTAATTTTTCCACTTTAAAAATATGGTGTTTTATTGATTTCTTCTTTTGTGTTTGGTTTTTGTGGATTTATATTCTGTGCATAAACATTTGGTCCACATCGAGACCGGATAGATCGAGAGACCTGGAAAGAGATTTGGCTGGTAATCAAGGAGAACGTTTTCATTTCTTGCAAATTGCAAAAACGAAGGATAAAACAGGAAAGACATATTAACAATCATGAAACAGAAAACGAAAGACGAAAGACAAATCATGGAATAATATTCTTTGACGAAACTGGCTATGCATGCATGAACACGATATCGAAACAGTAGGTACTCGGTTCAGTCGTGTATTAGCATCGGAGTAAAGCGAATGCAGTTATTGACAGTGCGAGAAATAAAACAAGGAAAACAAGCAAAACCGAAAAAGGAAGACGGAGAACGTGAAAAAAATAAAAAATAATAATAATAAATAAAAAAAAAACTGACGTGGAAAGAAATAAGTGTTTCATGATGGTGAGTAATACAGTCCACTGGGGGTAAAGGAAAGAATGGAAAGTGATTGTGTTGTTGTTGTGGGGAGTGCTAGTTAAATAAATAGTTAACGAGAATTAAATTTATCATAACCATCACAAGATGGTATTGATTGGAAATGTGGAAAGACAAGAAACGATAGAACGAGAAAGATTAATAGAACAAATGCAGTGGTAATAAACCCAAAAGCATAAGAACAGGGAAAGAAAACTTGCAAGTGGAAAGAAAGAAAGAGAAAATAATAATAAACAAAACGATAGACGACCGGTTTGGACAGATGGGAAAGACACATTCGCACATATCTGTGCAGACGAGATTATATTTGGCGCACGTTTTGTGCGACCGGTTTGGACAGACACGAAAGATATTGTTGCGCATGTATTTGTGCAATCGGAGGGAGAGACTGGAGTACATATTTATATTGTGCATATATGTGCAATTGGTTTAGATAGACACGAAAGATATTGTTGCGCATGTATTTGTGCAACCGGGGGGAGAGACTGGAGTATATATTTATATTTTGCATATATATGTGCAATTGGTTTGAATAGATACGAAGATATCGTTGCGCATATATTTGTGCAATCGGTGTGGACAGACGGGAGAATATTGTTTGCATGCATTTTGTGCAACTATATTGAATAAGTACATATGAGAATTGTTAATCTACACGAATTCGTGTAACTGATTTGGAAAGATTAAGAAAGATGCATAGCACATTTAGTTTGTGATCAATTAATTATGATAGACTAGGTAACGTGTGATTTTTTAGCTGGTTTGGTTTTGGCAACACTGGTTTTGACAGCTGACGTGTGTTTAGTACCTTGTGTCACTGTCAAACAGCTTCAGTTTGGTTTGCAATTTAACCATGGATCGTCTTACAAATGAACAACGCTTGCAAATTATTGAATTTTACTATCAAAATTCGTGCTCGGTTCGAAATGTTCATCGCGCGCTGCTTCCATTTTATGATCGGCATTCTCGACCTTCTGAGCAGTCTATTCGGAAGATTGTGATCAAATTTCGCACCAAATTTACTTTGTTGGACATTAAACCACCAACACGTTTACGTACTGTGCGTAGTGAAGAAAATATTGCGGCCGTATCAGCTAGTGTGACAGAAGACCGCGAAATGTCGATTCGGCGCCGTTCCCAGCAGTTAGGCCTTTGTTACAGCACTACGTGGAAAATTTTGCGGAAGGATTTGTGCGTAAAGCCTTTTAAGATACAGCTTGTGCAAGAACTAAAGCCAGCCGACCTACCACAACGCCGAATTTTTGGTGAATGGGCTCTTGGAAAGATGGCCGAGGATCCGCTTTTTTATCGAAAAATTGTGTTCAGCGATGAGGCTCATTTTTGGTTGAATGGGTACGTAAATAAGCAAAATTGCCGTATTTGGAGTGAAGATCAGCCAGAAGCATTGCAACAGCTACCAATGCATCCCGAAAAAGCCACTGTTTGGTGCGGTTTATGGGCCGGCGGCATTATTGGGCCATATTTCTTCAAAGATGATGCGAATCGCAGCGTTACTGTCAATGGTGAACGCTACCGAGCGATGATAACAAACTTTTTTTTCCCCGAAATGGAAGTTCTTGACTTGCATGATATGTGGTTTCAACAAGACGGTGCCACATGCCACACAGCACGCGAAACAATGGCGGAATTGCGAGGCGAGTTTGGTGAACAGTTAATTTCACGTTTCGGGCCGGTCAATTGGCCGCCTAGATCGTGCGATTTGACACCATTAGATTATTTTTTGTGGGGGTATGTCAAGGCTAATGTGTATAGGGACAAGCCCGCTTCGATTGACGCACTGGAAGCCAACATCCATGCATTCATTCGTGAGATACCGGCCGATTTGTGTGAAAGAGTATGCCAAAATTGGACTCAGCGGATGGACTACCTGAGACGCAGCCGCGGTCAACATTTGCATGAAATTATCTTTAAACATTAAATTGCAAGGTTCAAACTATCGATTCAAATAAATATTTCATTAATTATTTCGAATTTTTTGTGTTTTTTTTTTTTTAAAAAAGTTCTAAACCTCTTAAAAAATCACCCGTTATTACTAAAACAACAACAACGCACACACAGTATCGGTATTGGAAGGGACATATAAATGTTACCATAGGAAAGATTTAATTCCTTTTGTTTTCGTTTCTTTTTGTTATTTATTTATTTATATAGGCGGAGAATGACGATAGACCCAATTATGGGTATATGTTTTAATCTGCCATTGATAAAATCCATCGGGTGGCAGTGTATATTGACACGGAAAGATTTAAAGCCAGTACACTGGTTGATGCTTAGGTGTGGCTGGATGCCTTGAAGATGGCATGGGAACAGTTGATCGAGAACGAAAGTATGCTCGCCAGGACAGACGACGAGGAAGTGCAGCAAGAGATAGCTGGGAAGGTGCTTACAGCTGAAACGGATTATTTTGCTGCGTCCGCAGCACTGCAGGGAAAGATAGCGAGTTTAGATATCCAGGAAAGATCGATAGACCCACAACGCATAGCGGTACAAGTGAACACACCAATCCAGGAGCATGATATTAAGAACACTTGGGGAGAGTTCGATGGTAGCCTGACGAAGTGGCAGGGCTTCCGCGACCGGTTTGTGGCAGCTATACATGGAAATGAACGGGTTTCACCAGCGTATAAGTTTTCATATCGTAAAAAATCGTTGGTTGGAAAGGCTGCGCGAACTCTTGGAGAATGGCAGTTGACAGATAGCAACTATAGCGAGGCGTGGAATAGATTGAATGAAATATAATCGAAAATATCCAATCTGTCGTAGACTGCTGCACCAATTCTTCCGTTTACCCATGCTTCAGGGTACACCGAGGGTGAGCGACTTACAGAAAATGTCGAACGTTACCCATGAAACGATGCGACAGTTGGCGGCACAAGGTGTGCCAACGCAACACTGGGACATGATTGTTGTCCACATGTTGCACGATAGACTCGACGGAGAAACAGCTTGCAAGTGGGAGGAAAGTCGGAAGACGGATATGCCGACAGCCAACGAGATGTGTGAGTTTCTGGACAAGCGAGCAGCTGCCTTGGAGAACGCATATAGTGGTCGTCCTACGCACTCGAAAGATGTATCGGTAGCAATACCTAACGAAAGAACAAATTACGGAAAGACAATGGGAGCAAGAAAGGAGGCGCAGAAGAAACGAATGCCGTGTTATGCATGCCGGTCAATGGATCATCCCATATGGGATTGTTCGGAGTTTCTTGCTCTGAGTCTCAGAGCGCGACAAGAATTTATACAGCAACGTTCTATATGGCCGAATTGTTTGAAAGGAGGTCATGTAAGTCGAAATTGCTATCAAGGTCCACGTACACGTTGTCCATCAAAACCAAAGCACAACAGTGTATTGTGTCCAATCAAGGAAGTGCAAAAGACGACGGCTTTATTTGGGATGGAGGCACCATATCAGGGACGAAAACGAAATTCAGCTAAGGATAACAAACGAATAATAAAGGAAAAGGACGATTGACTCGGAAAGAACTTATCGAAGCGACCAAGAATGGAGAATATTGAGAAATCGGAAAGAAAAGAGCAATGGATTGGGGAAAGAATAAATCTAATGGATGAGCGTATAAAAATAGTTGATCAAAAGGAACAGGTGTTAAAGGAAAGACAAAAGCTACTGCAAAATTTAGAAGGGAAAGATAATAACATGGGAAATCACAAAGGGAAAGACGGAAGTACGAAAGACAACAGGGATAGACGATTGTATATGGGAATTTGATACGAATTTAATAAAGAGCAAAGAACTATGTTCAAATTATTTAGACTGTATTAATACTGTAGATACGATTAGGGCTTGCAATTCTATTTCAGCTCAGAGTGTAATAATCATGCCAACTGCTAAGATTACGGTGGAGATCGATGGGATGAAATATGGGCCTATACGTGCTTTATTGGACACTGGAGCGCAACCGAATTTGATAAGCTTTTCGTTACAAAAGAAATTTAAGCTCCCAGTTACATCAACTTCTCGGAAAATGGTTGGTATAAGTGGAAAGTCCTTCAACATAAACTGGAAAACAACAATCAAGGTAAGCCCATGGTATGAGTCAGACATCTCTATTGAAGATGAGTTTTGGTCACTACCGGAAGAAAGTCAATGGCAACCCATTGTTCCTGTGGTAGATATTGAGCCAATACGAAAAGACGCAGACGATGAGAGACCATAAGCGGATCCAGATTACTGGAAGTCAGACCTGGTATATGTTTTACTCGGGTGCAGATTTCTTGGAAAGATTGTTATGTCAATAACAAGGCGAGAACCTGATGGAATGGTTTGGATGGATACACTATTGGGAAGAGTGATATTTGGTATGCCTGAGAATAGAATCCATAACGAAAGAGGAGAGCTAGCACTAGCCCTGGAGTGTTTAGACAACAATGAACTGCATGAAGCATTAAAGCAACTATGGCAGTTGGATGAAATAGGTGCGTTATCGATGCTTACGAAAGAAGAGGAATTGGTAGAGGAGAATTTTGTTAACACATATTTTCGTGATAAAGAAGGAAGGTTCGTGGTCACAATACCACTGAAAGAACAAACGAAAGACATAGGCAGTTCGAAAAGAATTGCGGAAAGACGAATGCTATTTTTGGAGAAAAGACTGGAGAGAGACCCTGAATTACGTGTTAAATACATAGAATTTATGCGTGAGTTCGAAAGACTAGGCCACATGATTCCGGTTTCTGAAGACGCATCTCCAGAGGAGATCGTATATCACATTCCGCATCATTGTGTTACTAAAACATTTCGAGTGGTGTTTGATTCGAGCTGTAAAACGGATAGAGGCATTGTTGCGTTCAGATAACGCACCAAAAAGAAAAGGAAGTGTTTGTCTCCCACCTTTCCACCTTCCTACCTATTCCCGATTTTTTTTTGCCCTCGATTCCTTCCGCTATCATCTTGAGGAAGTGGCTTAGCCGGTCTTGTTGGGTATAATTTAATATCCAACGATCGTGCTTACCATGTCCCTCAGGAGGGTAGCAAAAGCAGGTACCCCAACAGCCCATTCGGACGGGCAGGGACGGACGGTCCCACAGGCGGAAAAAAAAGATGGCTCAAACAAAACGTGTTACGGAAAAGACAGTTAGAGGTAGGGACGGACGGTCCCAAAGAAGGAGAGAAGACACCATAAATAATGACGGTTAAGACAAAACACAAGAGCCAACACAAACAGTACCAGGCACAAACATATAAAACGGCTGAAGAATAAAAGAGATACACAAACATCGACACCCACCAGAACATGAAGCTCGAGACCTAACCAATAGCGAGCCAAAGAAAGAGAGAGTAAACCCCGACGTTAGCCACAGCAGTTACCAAGGGCTAGAGGCCCCATCCTAAAAATATACAACGAGTTGTAAGAAATGGCACACTATCTGCGCATCCCTAAGCCCCCAAATCTGCGCGAAAGCCCACCCGATCAGTGTAGGAAATTAAAAGCAGGAAAAATCGTAATAGGAATTAGCCAGCATCCTCTGTTCTCACAGCTCTGCTTTCCGAGACTAGGGAACAAGTCCTACTGCCCCCAAGCAATGCCGATTGCAAGTAAACTGCCTGCTTTTCACTATTTCTCCTCGTTCGGTTGGTAGAAGAGAAATATTGTAGAACCGATAAGGGGAACATTGTCGCGAAAATATCAGAAAAAATGTTGCCACGGGAGTCTTTCGAGCTTTACTTAAGAGAAGAGTGAGGTAAATGTTGAAAGGTTGTTCGAATGAGTGACCGTGAGAAAACAAAAAAATAGAACGAAAGGAATGAATGACTGAATGCAACCGGTACGAATTATGTATGGGTGCGTTCCGTGAAGAGTTTGAGTTCGGGAAATCTCCCTGATACTCGGGCGAATTCACTAATGGACGCAAACAGTATGCGTGAGAGCAGGAACGGGTGTCTGCACGAAACCTCACCAAATAAGGAGTGTTTCAGTGGCGGACAATAAGATCCCGTACTTGCGGAATACAAGTGATGTATGTATGAGAGCAAGTGTGAGAGAAAAAAGCATGAGGCAAGAAGAAAAGATCACTTCTTGATTGACTGCGAAAGTAGAGAGATACAAAGCAATAAAGCTCCAAAGAATTCAGTGGGGAAGATATTAAAAATTTAAAAAGTTAACAAAATTTTTTTTAGGAAACAAAGTTAAAGTTAGAGTTAAAGTTAAAGTTTTTTTGGAAAGTGGTGAAAGGAGAAAAACAGAAGAGCAGGCGAGGACAAGCAGGGACATAGCGGCAGGGCAGGCAGTTACCCACCAGGACAGGCTTTGAGGACAAAGGAAGCTAAGTATAGTGTTTTAAATCTGTGTATAAGTGAAATTTTCGGGCTAGTTAGGTGCTTTGAAATATTTATCGAGCAGGCTTTCGTTCCGTCAACTAAATCCCAGGAAAAGCGGGACACGCGACCTGTAATTCGAACATTCGGGAAAAAGCGATAGTGGGCCATTTCATCGGCGTCATAATCCGCTATCTGTGAATAATAATCAGTTCATTCCGTTTAATAAAACGCCGTTCTCCTTACGGAGCTTATAACGTATCAGAAACTGTTTCTTTTCTCACAATTATTCGTTCTTGACACTATCCGTGTCATAATTCGATCGAGCATCATCGCTGAACCCACCCCAGCTGAGCAGCCGAGGTGGTAGCATCCTACCGGCTACCAGTTACACTTTTCGCCCCTCGTACCGGCGAACCTACGTTTGACGTTTCCGCCCATACACATTCATCGACTTATAACCCATCGGCGCAGCGGCGGCTGCAATTTTTCTCGGTTTTTTTTTTCTTTTCACGCAAAATTAGAATCGTTCGCCCTCGCGGAAAAGTGTAACAGCATTTCACTGAATGAAGTGCAATTGCTAGGAGAAAAATTACAGAAGAATTTACAGGAAATCGTGATGCGATTTCGTAGACATCCGATAGCGATAACTGCGGATATCAAGATGATGTTTCGCATGGTAAAGATAGCGAGAGAATGCTGGAATTTGCAACGTATAGTTTGGAGAGAAAATTCCCAGGAACAACTTAAAGAATATTGGCTGACGGTAGTAACGTACGGGATGACGTCCTCAGCTTTTAATGCTGTGAGATCAGTTATACAGTGTGCGAAAGATGCGGAAGACGAATTTCCAGATGCTACAAAAGTAATACTGGATGATTTCTACATGGATAACTGTGTCACTGGTGCAGATACCAAGGATCAAGCAATTAGATTGGCGAAAGAAATTGATAAAGTATTACAAAGTGGAGGATTTGAATTACGAAAATGGAAATCGAATTGTAAAACTTGGTGACTATAATGCTCTGTTGGAGTCGACTGTCTGCTCGAGTCTCAGAAGTCTTACATGAGCCCCTCAGAAAGAGGACGTACGGCGGATGAATTCACATGGTTGAATCAACGGTGGCGTCAACAGTCAACATGGCAGATACCTCAATGAGCTACTTCGACGTTTTTGGAGCTGAGGTCATTGAGGATTTTCAACACTAGTCAGGGTGCTGAAATAGAGATGGTGGCGGAAGAGCCCTTAATGGGTCAACGGCAGCTCTCACTTCCCCGCAGCGGGTTACTGACTCCAGAATTTTCCGGCCCCTTTTGCCAAAGGGGTCGCAGAAAGGGCCTGGTCCTCCAGGTTGGGGGTTGTGCGTGGGGTTAACTACCCTACCACGGAAAACCAAACAAGTTGCGAAGCAACCAATAGCCTCGGATAAGGGCGGATTCACTGTTGACGACCCTGCAAAACGAAAAAAGGACAATGACGTTCGGATCTGCACGTGGAATGTTCGAACTCTGAACAGACCGCGTGCAGCCGAACAACTAGCGGAGGCCCTTGACTGCTACAGAGCAGGCATCACCGCCATCCAGGAAGTGCGGTCGGATGGGCCGGGCAAAAGAAGGATGAAAAACTGTGACATTTACTACGGTGACTGCTATAGGGAACAAAAGCAGCGTCTATTTGGATGCGGATTTGTTGTAAGCGGCAGACTTAGGCAAGAAGTCTTGAGCTTTCGACACGTTAGTGAACGCCTTACAACGATCCGCATAAAGGCTTAATTCGCCAACATCAGCCTAATATGCACTCACGCCCCCACAGAAGAAAAAGACGATGCTACCAAAGACTGTTTCTACGAGCTCCTCGACAAAACATATGAGCAATGTCCTAAGCATGACGTTAAAATCGTCTTGGGTGATTTTAACGCCAAAATAGGAAAGGAGGACATCTTTGGTAGCACAAACGGAAAACACAGCCTACACGACACCACGTCTGGAAACGGACTTAGGCTGATTGATTTTGCTGCGGAACGTAATGTTACCATAGCTAGTTCACGGTTTCCTCACCTCAATATACACAAAGGAATATGTCGGTCACCTGATCATAAAACCGTCAACCAAATTGATCACGTTGCGATCGACGCAAGGTACTCCTCCAGTATTCTAGATGTCCGAACTTTCCGAGCGGCCAACATAGACTCGGACCACTACCTTGTTGTAGCCAAGGTACGGATGCGGATATCCAAGACGCCACAACAACGAGAAAATACTGTGAGGAGATTTAACGTAGGACGACTACAAACGCAACAAACCGCCAGAACCTATGCCGATCGCGTATCCCTCAACCTCTCGAGAAGTCCCATGCTAACAGCATCAAGTGCCGAAGGCCAGTGGCGCCGATGCCAAGAAGCCATCAAAAACGCCGCAACTGATGTTCTCGGTTTCACCAGCCCACCCCCCCAAAACCCCTGGTTTGACGAAGAGTGCCGGCAAGCACATGCAGCAAAACAAAGTGCCTACGAAGCGTCGCTGCATAGAATGATGAGAGCAGCTCGTCAGCTCTACGAGCAAAAAAGGAGGGAAGAACATCGGCTTCTCCGGAGAAAAAAGAGAGAGCATGAGAAGAGCGTGATCGAGGATATAGAGAGGTGTTACTCCAGGAACAATGTTTGGAAGTTTTACCAAAAGGTAAAAAGAACGTGTCATGCCAACAAGACCCGAACGGAGACCTGTAGAGACGAACAAGGAAACCTTGTAGTAGTCACAGTCGGTGCTGAGGACATGGAAAAACCATTTCTGCAGACTGATAAACGGCGAAGACGACACAAATTCCGCTGTCAGGCAGAACGAGCCATTCAACCTGGACGATGAAAGCCAAGATTTCCGAACACCTGACCAAAATGAAGTGAGGATAGCAATATCTAAGCTTAAGTCCAAGGCTGCTGGACCGGACGGCTTAACTGCCGAGCTGATTAAGGCAGCGGGAGATGACCTGGTAGAGAGCATACACCAACTCGTCTCCAAGATTTGGTCAGACGAAAGTATGCCTGATGAATGGAACCTCAGCATCGTTTGCCCGATCCACAAGAAAGGAGACTCTCTAAGCTGCGCCAACTATAGAGGCATCAGTCTCCTGAACACTGCGTATAAGATCATGTCTGCTGTACTGTGTGAACGCCTGAAACCATTCGTCAACGATCTGATAGGTCCCTATCAGTGCGGTTTTAGGCCCGGTAAGTCCACGACCGATCAAATATTCACACTACGGCAGATCCTGGAAAAAACCCAAGAATACCAGATCGATACTCACCATCTTTTTATCGATTTTAAGGCCGCATATGACAGCGTTTATAGAGACGAGCTATACAGAGCCATGTCTAGTTTTGGCATCCCTGCCAAACTTGTCAGATTGTGCAGAATGACGATGGAGAACGCTCGCTGCTCCGTAAAGGTCGGAAACAATCTCACCGAGACCTTTGATGTCAAAAAAGGATTTAGACAAGGTGATGCGCTGTCATGTGACTTCTTCAACATCATTTTTGAGAAGATTGTGCGAAACTCACAAGCCAACACCAGAGCCACAATTTTCCATAAGTCTGTGCAACTGCTTGCATACGCTGACGACATTGACATTGTTGGCAGAACACAGCGAGCTGTCACTGGTGCGTTTGCAAGTATTAGAACAGAAGCGGAAAAAATGGGTTTAGTGGTGAATGAGGGTAAAACAAAATATATGCTGTCAACAAGAAGGGACACACAACATCGAAGAATCGGAATGAACGTCACGATAGACAGCTATAACTTTGAGATAGTTAGGGACTTTGTCTACCTCGGCTGATAATGACATCACATCAGAAATCAAGCGAAGAATCACACTTGCCAACCGCTGTTTCTTTGGCCTAAGACGGCAATTGATTAGTAAGGCCTTGTCAAGAAGCACTAAGGAGATTCTATATAAGACTCTTATCATCCCTGTCCTGCTCTATGGCGCAGAAGCATGGACCCTAGCAAAAACGGATGAGGATCTTCTTGGTCGCTTCGAATGCAAAATTCTTCGAGTTATTTTTGGTCCCGTTTGCGTTGACGGGATCTGGAGGAGAAGATTTAACAGCGAACTCTACGAGCTGTACAGCGACATCGACCTGGTCAGAAAAGTACGCATTAGTCGTCTAAGATGGTTAGGACATGTAGAGCGAATGGACACCAACGCTCCGGCCCGGAGTCTTCGATTCCAACCCGGAGGGACAACGCAGTAGAGGAAGACCTCGCCTTAGGTGGCGCGCTCAAGTGGAAGGGGACCTCAACCAACTTGGTGTGCGCAACTGGAGGCAGTTAGCCAAAGATCGCGCTAACTGGAGAGGCGTATTGGTTGAGGCCCAGGTCCACCCCGGACTGTAGCGCCACCTTAAGTAAGTAAGTAAGAAGAAAGGACATCAATACTAGGTTTGAAATGGTTAATAGATGAAGATAAATTCACATTTGTGATAAAGACTCCAGATGTCGACGAGGTGATAACAAAGCGAAAGATGGTAAGTTGTGTGGCTCAGCTGTATGACCCGAATGGCTACATTTCACCGGTAACTATTAGCGGAAAGATTCTCATTCAAGACTTATGGCGTTTAGGTGTTGAATGGGATGAAGAAGTCCCACATGAGTTGGGAGTGAGATGGATAGACTTTTGGAAAGAAAAGAGGTTTTTGGAAAGATTTCGTATTGATAGATGGTTAGGTACATCTACGAATACACGAACAGAAATACATGGATTCTCAGATGCATCAACTTATGCATATGGGGCTGTTATTTATGTAAGAACGGAAAGATTGAATGGAGAGATAACTTCGAATTTATTGGTATCCAAGACAAGAGTTGCACCGTTAAAAACGATTACAATTCCTCGACTGGAATTAGCTGCGGCGGAGTTATTGGGAAGGTTGGTTGCTAATATAAATAAAACGATGCAATGGAAAGATATGGACTACACGCTTTG
Source organism: Cheilosia urbana (assembly GCA_946477585.1). Taxonomy (NCBI): domain Eukaryota; kingdom Metazoa; phylum Arthropoda; class Insecta; order Diptera; family Syrphidae; genus Cheilosia; species Cheilosia urbana. The sequence continues at coordinate 68,227,138 of OX297853.1, read as the reverse complement.
GACAGACTCTTTGGTTACATTATATTGGATAAATAAATTACCCCGTAATTTAAAGACCTTTGTTGCGAATAGGGTTGCGTTAATACAGACGAACACTCATGTTAAGAAATGGAAACACGTAAATACGAAAGAAAATCCTGCTGACCTATTGAGTAGAGGTACCAGCGTGACCGAGCTCATTGATAATCAACTCTGGTTGCACGGTCCTGAATGGTTGACACTACCAAAATCGTATTGGACATCTGATACGTTTATACCAAACATATCAGATGGGGGGAGGGAAGAGTTGAGAATTTTTACAATAACGGATGTCAGGAAACCGTTATCAATTTATATGCCAAGATTGAAGGAAAATATTCCATTAATCGATTACTCACATAGATTGGAAAGAATTATAAATATTATAAGTTATGTATTACGTTTCATAGAAATGACAAGGATTAGGCGTATTGGAAAGAGACAAATGAGGTCTCAGCGGCAGATACAACGGAAAGAAGAGACAGTACACCTACCGACTGCTGAAGAAAAGGTGAAAGCGTTAGACTATTTACTACAAAACGAACAGAAGGAATATTATATCAAAGAGATAACGTATATGCGGAAAGACAGAAGCTTACCAGACAGAAGTAAAATTGAATCCTTGGAACCAATTCTTGACAGTAAAGGAATCTTACGGGTTGGAGGACAATTGGATAGAGCAGAGATGGAGTTTGAATCGAGACATCCGGCCATCGTCCCAAATGGTTCACGATTGGCATGGTTAATTATGGATAGTGCTCACGGAGCAACAAAGCATGGAGCTGTTCAGATAATGAAGCAGCATATTCGGCAAGGTTATTGGATACTAAGAATCAGAAACGAATTAAGGAATTACCTACATACGTCGTTGGCATTCATAGCATGTTTCGAAAGATTCATCGCCCGTAGGGGCAGGTGCGAAAGAATTTACAGTGACAATGGTACGTCATTTGTAGGAGCAGTAAAGGAACTCAGGAAGGCAATGGCCAGATGGCAAACGAAAGATACATTTGATTATTTAAATATCAAAGGGACTGAATGGAGATTTATGACGCCAGCTGCACCACATCAAGGTGGTATTTACGAAGCTGCCGTTAAATCTATGAAGTTTCATCTGGTCAGAGTCATAGGGGTAAGGGTATTAGCATACGAACAATTTCAAACCTTGCTAACCGGGATAGAAGCGATTTTAAATTCGAGGCCGTTACATCCTTTGACTGAGGATCCAACGGATATACAGGCATTAACGCTGGAACATTCCCTGGTTGGAGAACCACTTGTTCTACCGCTACCGTTTGCAGTAGAAGAACAACCGAATTCCCGGGGAGTTAGACTATGGAAAGAACGGAAGAGAATGCTAGAACATTTTTGGGTAAGATGGAAAGATGAATATTTATCTACTTTACAGGAAAGAAAGAAATGGCGCAGAGAGAAGGAAAATTTACGAGAGGGTCAGTTGGTCATTATCAAAAGTGAGAATTTCCCACCGTCAGCATGGGCTCTTGGACGAATCCAGAAATTGATTCTAAGTAAGGATGGACTAGTACGGAATGTGGTGATTCAAACTGCAACCAATCAGCTTACCAGGCCAGTGCAGAAAATTTGTGTACTGCCAGTCGATACGGAGAGCAATTGAGGAGAATTTATTTTAGGAATAAGATTGCAATTGTTTAATAAAATGCGAAAGGGTAGAAAACCGTAGGTTTTCGCCGGGACTGTAAACCATTTGCAACTGACCAGGTGTAGATGCGCTTCAGATCATCATTGATGAGAGAAGCGAGTTCGTTAAGGTTAGGGTATGGTTTTGCTAGATGTAATTGAACGTCGTCTGCATACAAATGTACTGTTGCATGTTTGCACACAGACGGAAGGTCATTGATAAACATGCAGAAAAGAATCGGTCCCAGTAATGAGCCCTGAGGTACACCTTGCTTGATTTCCATTAGCGACGAACAACTTTCACCAGAAATAACCCTTTGCGACCTACCCGAAAGAAAACTGTTTAACAATTTCACAGCCCCATCACAGAAGCCGAAATTGTTCTTAAGCTTCCAACACAGAATTTTGTGATTTACTTTATCAAAGGCCTTCGAGAAATCAAGCAAACAGAGAAATGAAACGTAATCCTTATCGAAATCTTGTCTTATTTCTTCAAGTAGATTGACCATGGCTGTGGAACAGCTGTGCTTAGCTCTAAAACCTGACTGGTGGGAACTCAATAACTTGTGGGTAGACAGATGCGTTGTGATTTGTTTTGCGATTATTTTCTCGAAAACCTTAGATAAGCAAGGGAGAATGCTGATCGGTCTATAGTCGGAAGGAGATGTTGGATAAGCTTTCTTTCCTATAGGCAGAACTCTTGCACTTTTCCAGACCTGAGGAAAAGTTGATGTTATTATATATAGTAGGTAGGAGGTAGGAGACAATTTGCGGTAAGATAAGTTTTATGAAGCGTATTGGTAGGCCGTCTTCACCAATTGAATCAGACTTGATAGCTGCAACGTGTTGAACAATTTCGTTTTCAGTGGTTACTAAAAAGCCTTCCAGTCTTGGCAACGAGTGCACAGGGTTCTCATTCAGATTAAAATCAAAATCATTAGAACTGGAACCATCCCCTAGAAAGGTACGATTTAGTTCATCAGGATCAAGAACGCATTTGAAGTTGGAGCCACTGGAAACACCAATTTTACGCAGATTACTCCATAGTTTCTTAGCTGGGAGGGATGTATTTAGTTTAGATGCAAAATAATTTTTCTTGGAAGTTCGAACAACGAGAGTTTTGTGGTTACGTGCAGCTTTAAATAAAGACCAGTTATCATTAGATGGCCTGCGCTTCCATTTACTAAACAATTTGTTCCTTTTTTTTTATAGAGCTGACTACTTCAGGCGTAAACCAAGGGCATGCTCTGTTTTGGATTTTTACTATTTTCGTTGGTACACAACGATCGAACAATCGTGTTAAAATAGCTTGAAACAGTATTATTTTTTCATTTGGATCGGTCTTCAAACGGCATTGCTCCCAGGGGGCAGAATAAGTAGCAATTTGTAGGGCATTTAAGTCTATGGAGTCGAGATCTTTAAATGTAAAAGTATCAGAGAAAACGGTTTTGGACAAATGTAAAACTTCCCAAATGAAATTTTGTTCAACTTAAATAAAACACATCCACTTTTCACAAAACGTTATAAACTTTAGTTTTTATTAGATCACGAACGATCGCCTTTGAAGTTAACAATAGGAATGAACAAAGTAGTAAATTGTATGACACAAGAAGAGAAGAAATTTAGTGTGGTGAATATAATTTTCGGGGAAAAGTTACGGTATAGATAGAAGTTCAAGTTTACATAAGGCAATTAAAATGTAGTGTATTTTTTGTAGGCGGTAAATTCAAAAATTCTATGTTTTTCTACAAATGATATTAAATTCAAATATTGGCGGCCACATTCCGGCCCCATTGATGTGCTGTGCTATCAATCCAAGTCAAGCGGAGCTATTTTTGTGATGGGACGTCGAAATCTTCCACTGGCAGTCTTCAGATCGACCACTCTAACATAGTTGTCGTCCCCTCGTATGACTCGTTCTACCCTCGCAAGGACCCATTTGTAAGGAGGCAGATTTTCGTCCTTCAGAACTACCAGAGCACCTTCTTTTATGTTTGCCCTTGTGGTGAGCCATTTGGATCTCTCTTGAAGACTTCGGACGTACTCTGTTGACCACCTCTTCCAAAATTGCTGCTTTAGGGCTGTGATTCGTTGCCATCTGTTAAGAAAAGAAATTTTGTTATTAAGTCTTTCCGGTTCCGGAAATGAATTGATAGGTTCCCCAATCAAAAAATGAGCAGGGGTTAGGGCGCTGACATCCCCAGGATCGGATGAGACACTAGTGATTGGCCTTGAGTTGAGTACTCCTTCTATTTCGACCAGTGCCGTGCTGAGCTCTTCAAAGGTTAAAAGGGCTCCTCCAAAGGTTTTTGTCAGGAGCGTCTTTGCTGACTTTACGGCAGCCTCCCAGATGCCTCCGAAATGAGGCGCTCGAGGCGGTATAAACTTGAACTCGATTCCCTTATCTGCAACAAACTCGAGAATTGATGTTTTAGTAAGTTCTTTGTAAAAGCTATTTCTAAATTCAACTAATTTTGTTTTTGCGCCTACAAAGTTAGTTGCGTTGTCGCAATATATTTTAAATGGACACCCCCTTCGTCCTATGAGTCGCTTAAGTGCAGCTATGAAAGCTTCTGAGCTGAGATCAGAAACAAGTTCCAAATGAACTGCTTTCGTAGTAAAACAGACGAACACGGATATATAAGATTTGTAGGGTTGTTTTCCTCGAATCTTCCAAGAGGTAAGTATAGGGCCGCAAAAATCTACACCACAAATGTTAAAAGGTCTACCTGGCGTAAGCCGATCCTTCGGTAAATTTCCCATTACTTGGTCAAGCAAAATTGGTTTGTACCTAGTACAGTGAACGCATTTGCTCACTACATGTCTAACCAGCTTCCTGGCATTAAGTATCCAAAATCGATCTCGGACGAAGTTTAAAAGGGCTTGGGGACCCGCATGATAATTTTTTATATGCAAATGTCGCACATACTCCTTTACCAAGGCATTATCTCCTGGCAAAAGAATCGGAAATTTAGCGTTGAATTCGATGTCAGAATTCCTGATGCGTCCTCCTACACGAAGCAAGGTTCTGTTGGCAACGACGTCCAAAAATGGCGACAATTTCGCTACGCCTTTCGACGATAGGTTTTCCTTTTTTGCTATTTCTGCGGAAAAATGTCCCTGCTGAATGCACCACACGACTGCCATTGTTGCCTCGTCCAGCTCCTCTGCGGAAAATGGTTTTCCTTGCAACCCTTTTTTTCCCTTGGCTATTTTGCCAAAGCGGAGAATGCTTGCAATAACCCGAATCGTTTTTACAAAGCTGCTATATTTGGTCAGATGTTCCATGAATTCGGCATCTACCACCGTACAACTGAACACGTTTTTCTTTTTCTTTGCTTCTAGTAGCGAATTGTCGATGTTCGCTCTATCGAATTTAACATTTTCAGGCCACTCCTCGGGGGGGTTCCTTAAGAATTCAGGGCCATCGAACCAGATTGACGAATTCAAATCCTCAACCATACTTCCACGAGAAATAAGATCTGCGGGATTGTTTTGAGATCTGACGTGCCTCCAACAGGCATCCGAAGTTAAACTTTGAGTATCGCTGACCCTTTTGGCCACAAATGTATCATACAAACTTGATGGAGATGCAATCCAATATAAAACTATTTCAGAATCGACCCAAAAATATGTTTCATTGAAATCCTTGTTCAAAGACCTTTTAACTGTCTGCCATAATTTCGCGAGCAGATGAGCGCCACAAAGTTCTAGGCGAGGTAAAGATTGTGTCTTCGATGGGGCGATTCTCGATTTGGCTGTGATTAGCCTTACAAAAACATTTCCACATTCGTCAATGCATCTAGCATAAAGGCAACATCCATAGGCCTTTATTGAGGCATCGGAAAATCCATGTATTTGAATTCCTTTCAGCCGTGGACAATAGATAAAACGCGGAACGCTGATGCAGCTTAGATTACGAAGATCTTCTATGTATCCTCTCCAGCAGTTGTCCAACTCTAAAGGTAACGGATCGTCCCAATCTAACTTTTCTGCCCACAATTCTTTGAGAAACATTTTCGCCTTAACAACTATAGGCCCAAGCAAACCCAGTGGATCAAATAACTTACTAGAAGCTGAAAGAACAGAGCGTTTTGTGAAATTGGTTGGTGAAACCAAGTCCTTATAGATGAAGTTAAATACGTCCTCTTTCGGATTCCACTCTATGCCCAGCGTTTTGGTTGTTTCAGGTTCGTCCGGATTTAGTTCCACCTTTGTGGTCTTTGTTGCGGAATTCAAGAAGGCATTCGAATGCCATCTGTGCAACTCAAAATGAGCCACCCTTAGTAGGCTAGTGACTTCCTCTTGTATTGCCTTCAGTTCTTCGATAGACTCTGCGCCTGTAATCAGATCATCTACATAGAAGTCTCTCAGGACAATTTTGCTTCCAAGGGGATGTGATGTTTTGCTTCTAAGGCCAATTTCTTTGAGACACCGTGTAGCTAAAAATGGTGCAGCTGAAGTTCCGTATGTGACGGTGTTAAGACAATAGGTCCTAATCCTCGTTGATGAGTCAAATCTCCAAAGAATCAGCTGGAACCGTCGGTCATTGGTGTCGATTTCAATTTGACGATACATTTTCTGTATGTCTCCAGTTAACGCGAATAAATGGCTTCTAAATCGTAACACGATTGAATACATTTCCTCCTGAACGTTCGCTCCTACCATCAACAAATTGTTAAGAGACAGAGACGAGGTAGTCTGGCACGATGCATCAAAAACTACTCTTAGTTTCGTTGTTGAACTTTCAGGAAGGAGAACGCACTGATGTGGCATGTAATAATGGGGTTCGTTTAGACTTACGTGCTCAATTAGCGTCATATGCCCTAATTTTAAATATTCTTCGATGAATTCCGAATATTGTTTCTTCAGTCCCAGGTTTCTTTCCAACCTACGCTCTAATGCGAAAAACCTTTTCTTTGCTATTTCCAAAGAGCAACCTAACTGAGAAGGACTATCCTTGAATGGCAGCTTTACGGAGAATCTGCCGTTTGGCAAAATTCGAAGGGTTTGCTTAAAATGCTCCTCACAAATTGTTTGCTCTGGGGTAAGCCGCGATTTGCTTGAAACTTCTTCCATGTTCCAAAATCTTTCCACCAATTTTTCAAGATTGGAACAGGAAGAATCCGAAACCGTTTGCACGACATTGCAGCCTCGTTGTCCCTTTCCAGCGCAGGTACCTGAGACAATCCATCCCAGTACTGTTTTGTGTAATACAGGTAAATTTGGGCCTAAGACTATTTTCCCACTTTCCATCAGTTCGAAAAACAACTCTGCTCCTATTAGCATATCGATTATATGCGGTTTAAAGAACAGTGGATTGGCCAATTTTAAATGCTTTGGAATATTCCAACCACCTGTAAAAAGTTCTCGTTGAGGTTGAAATTCAGTTATTGAACGGGCAATCCAAAACTCGATATTCTTCTCAAAGTTTTTAATTCTGGATTGTATCGAAGTGTTTGTTAAGGAGTGGATAGTTGTACCTATTGTACTGACTCCGCTTACTTTGACTGGACTATAAACCGACTTCAGTTGCAGACTGTTTGCCAACGCTTGGGTCATCAAGTTTATTTGAGATCCTGAATCAAGTAGCGCTCTGGCTGGAACGAATTCGCCTGCCCGATTCCTAACCTTAACCACAACCGTCGCTAAAATTACTTGTGACTCAGCATCGCCTGCACCTGAGCCTACCAGAACAGTTCGTGAGGTACCTGGGTCTCCCGAAGTTCCTGGCGTGGAAACCGATGTTCCCGAAGTGACGGAGTGTTGGGCCGAAGTATCATCTTGAACCTGGCGGTTGCCATACCTATGCAATAGAAGGTGATGAGGCTCCGAGCAGACATTGCATCTTGCAGCAGAACAGTTGCTTACTCCATGACCCTTGACAAGACAGTTGATGCAAAGGGATAAACGTTTTGCTTGCTTGTACCGATCGTAAACCCGCAAGCCTTTGTATTTGTTGCACTCCGTAATGCGATGATTTGATGATTTGCAGAAGTAACAGATCGTTTTTGTCATCGAAAGTGACGATCTTTTTTGAGAGGGCTTAAATCGATTATCTAACTTCCCAATTCCTGCATACAAAGTCTTAGACTCCTTGCTTTCTAAAAACTGACAACGCTTATTGAGAACCTCTGAACAACTTTCCCAACTTGGCAGTGTTGAATAGTCTAGAGACTCACTCCATTTGTTATGGGTTTCGATATCTACCTTGGACATGACTACATGGATTATTATTGCATTACATATCTCTTCATAACTTCCCAGTGATTTGAGTGAATCCAATAATGCAGAGACGTCATTGACTAAGTCCCTTAGTTGCATGGACGAAATACCTTCCATTTTCGGAAGATCGAAAAGCGTTGAGATATGCTCTAAAAAAATCAAACACTTGTTGTCATATCTGTCCTCAAGCCGTTTCAGTGCCTTCGGGTAGTTTTCCTCCGTGACTTGGAATGCTTTTATTGTCCCGAGTGCCTTTTCACTCAAGCAGGAAATCAAATGGTTGAATTTCTCGATAGGCGCAAGTGAACTGTCATTATGAACTAATGTTTTGAAAACTCCAATAAAGTTTTTGTAATCTGAATAGCATCCAGAAAATTTTGGTAACCTTTGTAAAGGTAAACGCGAAGAGGAAGTCGAAGCGGCTGTCAGAGAAGTATCTGCGACTGCAATGCTGCCCTTTCTATTGTTTCCCATCAGCGACAAAACCTTCGACTTCGTTGTGCAATAAAGTTCTTCAATCTCAAAACGACCATTATCTGCAGGCACCATCTCTTCAATCCGTGTTTGATAGTTAAGCGCTTGTTTAAAATAGGATTCGAGTATCCCCAAGCGACACTCTAGTTCAACAAGTTCTAAGCTACCTGCTTTGGTTTCGATTATATTTTTAATTCGGGAAATGCTTCCCTTTGAAGAAGCACGATTAACCTTTAAGGTGTCCAATGACTTGGCTTTGGCAGCTTCAATCGTTTCTTGTGTTGACATTGTAAAAATTTAAATATATACTTGAGAGATCAAATACTGCAAGCGAATTGCAGCTGCAGGGTTTTTCAATTAAAGTTGTTGGCAGAATAACTATCAGTGATTAGTTGTCGCCAATGTTTGTAATTCTCGCTACGAAATGGTTGATGATGAGATGAGGATTAAAAATGCAGTACAATGCAAAGCAACAGCACGATAAGGGCTTTTTGGCGAAATTAAATCTACTAAGAGCGAATATGTTGCTGCAACACCAATTATGTTTTCAGCAACAAGTGTAATCACGTAGCAGACAAAGCGAATAAACCTTTCGAGCTAATAATTTCCCACGACCATACGCTGGGCAAAGCTCACAGCAACAGCAACAATTAAGAGAATAATTTCCCACGGCGACGATCTACCAGCTGGGGAAGCGAACAACAACAGCAACAAGTAAAGCGATGACGACGACGATCGCAAAGGTCTCAATCCCAATGCAATTCCAAGAAAAGCTTGAAGCGAAATTTCTTCTTTTCTCTCTTTTTTTTTTCTTTCGACGACGCGGCGATTTGGTTCTCCCAAGTTCCAACTCCCAATCGATGAGCGGCCAACAGCAAAATCCAAGATCAACGAACAACGATGATAAGCGTGAAGCGAATTTGTTCCCACGACGGAGCGGTGATTGATTCTCTTAAACGATGAGCGGCTTTTTTATAACAGCAGGCTCGACTATGACGAACGAACGCAAAAGAGTTTAGAGCCAAATTCGCAATGCTGAGATTCTCTTGTGAATGACGTATGAATTTGCGCTAACCATGTGAAGTTAACTTGCGGTAACAAATTTCATACGATGTGTGACGTCAATTCCTTATGTTGTTCTTGTAAACGGCTTAAGAGCGGCTTGCAATTTAAATCAATGCTATGCCTATGATACATGCGAGTATATATTTCCCCAGGTCTAATTCTCGGCGATTTACGAGAAAGGAAATTCTACCTTGCAACAATTGCGCGAAATAGAGATAATGGAATGAATCTCTAGACTTTAGATTTTACATTTGATGCTATGTACTTCTATCTGCGGCAAATCGCATTGAAACGAATGATGCATTCGAGATGTGAAGATAGTGGATGTGTGAAACAAAATGAAATTTCGATCGTACTTTGCAGGATCATGAAACTTTTTTGTAAAAGTGCAACGAAAAGCGAATAATGATGAACACGATGGGGGGGTCGAATGTAATTTATATGTCTATATAATTGGCGCAATTTCTACTATAGGTAGGTGTAAATAGTAACAACTAAATGAAACGATACAGACTCACCAATTAAAGTGTCGATGTACATATATAGACTCCCTTTGATAGTTCCGGTATGCTTGGATGAATATGCAGCTTCTTTTCCCGAACGCGAAACCGAGCACTTTCGCTGATAGTTAATGCAGTTTTTCTTATCTATATTGTTTGTAAGTTCACTGTCTTTATTTTACTAGGACTTTACTGTCCTGTCACGGTCGCCATGTAAAACTTCCCAAATGAAATTTTGTTCAACTTAAATAAAACACATCCACTTTTCACAAAACGTTATAAACTTTAGTTTTTATTAGATCACGAACGATCGCCTTTGAAGTTAACAATAGGAATGAACAAAGTAGTAAATTGTATGACACAAGAAGAGAAGAAATTTAGTGTGGTGAATATAATTTTCGGGGAAAAGTTACGGTATAGATAGAAGTTCAAGTTTACATAAGGCAATTAAAATGTAGTGTATTTTTTGTAGGCGGTAAATTCAAAAATTCTATGTTTTTCTACAAATGGTATTAAATTCAAATATTGGCGGCAACAACAAATTCACATCATAGGTACAGAAAAGCAGATCATGGTCAGAAACATCAAACGATAACTGGTCGCACAGTAAAACAAGGGACGGATTAGAAACAATGATTAGATCTAGAAGCGGGTAAGCGATTGCCAGAAAAACGAGTAGGGTAGGTTGTATTCATTATTTCCATTCCTACTGAAGAAACTAAATCCTTCATTTGAGAGGCAAGCGAGTCATCACATCACACTATTATATAAAGAGGTAATGTTTGTTTGAGGAAGGTAATCTCCGGAACTACCGAACCGATTTCAAAAATTATTTTACTAATATTAAGCTATTAAGGATAGAGTATTGTGATAGGCTACTTTATTTTTTAACTTTTCCATTTTAGATTTTTTTGATTTTCTGCACTATTTATTTTGACTTTTCTATATCAAAAATTAATTAGAAAACTACGTACCTACTATGTGCGGATATTTTTTTTCTTTAAAGTAGATTGATAAAATCGAGATAAATTTAATGTATTATACGTTGGTCAACAGTGATGGTTTGTTTTTGATTTTGTGCATCGCTCCAACAGTTTCATTTCTTTTATACAGTTGATAAGGTAAAAATTAAATGTAAAAACTTTAAACGCGGACAAAATAATTATTGAAAAGCAAATTTCAGTGATTTTTAAAAAAATGCCAAGACGAATGCGCGCACATATTGGCCAATGAACAAGGCAAGCAAGTCAATATCAACGAAGCCAAACTACAGAAGAAAGCGATAAGTGGGACATCACATGGCATAGGACCAGATCAACAGTCAGAAAAATTGAGAGTGCAAGTAATGAAAACTGCGTCGAATCTTACTGCTGCTGGGATGGGAACAAGTTCAAATCGGAGTGGCAAGATGAGCGTCGTTGCTGACATTCGAACGACTGGCATTTAAGTAGAACGAACAGAAAACTATGTCGGTGATGCGATTTCGATATTGGAGCGATGACTGTTGTACTGGTTGGCATAGGATCGGAAATAAAAAGAAAATAAATACAATAACATTTTTTTTGGTGTGCAAAAATATTTTTTTTTGGTACACCCTGTACCTCGCCACACCACCAACCAAAGCCAAAAATCACCAGCAGCCAATAGGCAGTCGACAACACAACGCCACTGCATGGTAATTTTCCACTCAGACATTTTTTTCTTGGGCAGCGGTACTTCGTTACCATGTCTACCCCAAGCCATTGCATACCACGACGTAGCAAAAGTGGCATTTCGCAGAAAAAATATGTATATAAAATTTTGCTTGGGCAGCGGTACTCTGTTTACCATACCCGTACCCAAGCCACATCACGCCACGTCGTAGGAAATTTCCATGCAGCAGAAACTTTGCTTGGGCAGCGGTACCTTGTTTTCGATACCCAAGCACATCAGTCCACCTCGTAGTACTTTTCCATCGAGCAGCGACGATGCTGCATGGGCAGCGGTACATTTTTTTTTGCAGATAGGCATGGGTGGTTGTTGTTGGTTGTTGTGTGAGTCGGTGGTGGAAAGGCTGGCGATTGACTTGGGTAAAGGAGAGTTGAATTTGGGATCTCGAGCAGCGCGGACGTATTGCGCAATTCACTTGTGATAAAAAAAATAATTTTTTCGTGTCGTTTAATCGTTGGCTGAATCGCCTCGGACAAATCTATAAAAAATTTTTTTTTGGCATTCACCGAAGTGGTGCGGGATAATTTTTTTGTATTCCCTTGTGGCGGAATAAATTCGCAAGTGGTACCATGCGAAGTGTGTAACTTTGTTTCCCATCGTAGTGATCCCCGTCCACGGACGTAAAAAACTTAATTTTTATCTTTCGTGAGTGAATCGCATTGATCACCGTCCACGGACGTAAAAAACTTAATTTTTATCTTTCGTGAGTGAATCGCATTGATCACCGACCAAGGACGTAAAAAACTTAATCTTTATCTTTCGTGAGTGAATCGTATTGATCACCGTCCAAGGACGTAAAAAAACTTAATTTTTATCTATCGTGAGTGAATCGTATTGATCACCGTCCAAGGACGTAAAAAAAAAAAAAGAAACTTAATCTTCATCTTTCGTGAGTGAATCGTATTGATCCCCGTCCAAGGACGTAAAAAACTTAATTTTTATCTATCGTGAGTGAATCGTATAGATCACCGTCCAAGGACGTTAAAAACTTAAATTCTTTTCGCATAAGTGTATCTTAATGATCACCGTCCAAGGACGTTAAAAACCACGTTCAAAGTGACTATATTCATCACCTTCCAAGGACGTTAAAACATTTCGGATTGTTTTCTGGTGAAACCTAATTCCCTGGGAGTTTGGGAATCCCGGCAGAGACCACAGGCGGTTGGCGCACCCCATGAATTCATGACGCGGACGTAGCTATACAATTTATTTTTTTAATTATATATTAATTTTAAGCTTTCATGGTGCGATTTTTCGCATTTCCACTATTTCGTAATGTAAGATAAACGTTGCTAGAGTCGTTAGTTAAGTAAGCTATTCGTATCTCATTATTTACTGTGTACTAGGAATTAGTATAAATATAAATACAGAACTTGAGAGTCACACAAGCGGGATCACCTTTAGAGTATCCCTAGGGTAGAGGCACTCTTTAGCAGCTGGCAATGCATTGGCAGGGGCAGGAGAGGTTAGTACCTCAACCAATTTTTCCTTACGCACAGGCGTACTAGTCGTGTATTTATACTAGTTCGAGTAGAGAGTTAATTATGCCTAACTCTGTAGTTAAATTCTAAGTTCTTGAGACTTAAGGTTCTCTCCGCCGTAAACTGTAAATCCCTTCTGGATATACGGCTATCTCAAACCCTTATGGGCATTCTCCTTGTGACATTAGATGTCTTTAAGTATAAGTATATTTTCTCTCTTTGTTTACAATAAAGTTTAAGTCCGCACAGGATGCGTGGTAAAATGAACTAGACTTCCTTTTAATGTCTTGATTACGGAACAGGTCCAGCTTCATTAGGGAGTCACTCACGATGTACACGAGGACTCAGGAAGGGTGGGTAGAGAGAAAGGTAGGTCAATAACACCTAAGCCTACCGCACTTGTGAGTTGTGGTTTCCGGTGACCGACCAAGAGAAGCAAGAACAACCCAATATTATTACATTCGTGCACGTAAGTATTTAATTTTATGTCCACAACCACCGTAGTCTTATTCGTCGGCCTCGCTCTGCTTAGAAACCCCCCCAGCCGCAGCTTAGCCAGGGTTTGCTAGACGTGCACCCTAGGAAAGACGAGGGTATATTTGTTTTGGTAATTACAACTACGTTTTCCGTTGATCGGCACCAAGAATTTGGCGCTTCAACGTAACGACGACTGGTGGCGGTACAAAAAAATTTGGCGCCCAACGTGGGGCCCTCACAGGTAAAACTGTGGAGTTCCTAATCTATTTCTATCTTGGGTTATCGAATTAACGTGTGTAGACCTTCACGGAATTTCTAGTTGACTTCTTCTTTTAATGAGGTGGCTTTACCGGAAGCAATGCATTCGGCCTTATTCGAAATCCAAAACGTAATTGTTCTTCTTCTCGGTAGTCACGCAGCGTTTTGCTAATCAGTTAGGTATTGTTATCTAACATACTCGATTCTGATTTAGTCTTTACGAGACTGGAATTGCAGCCCTGTCACGAGCTATACGCCTTTCAATCGCTGACCGACTTGGCAAGACCTATCTCGGAAACGGTATTAACAACGAAACAGTACAGCCTTGCGTTATTACCGGAAATCACTCACTTTATCTCTTCATGTTCAAAGTTTTAGGACCTGTTCTAGAAATCAAGACATTATATTTTTTTCATGATTAAAACACTTACTCATACAATTAGACTTTTCTCTATTATTAATGTATCTTTGCTATTCTGATAGGATGGTATTTACTTAAATTTTCTTTCAGATATATAACTTATCTTTATCTACTATTATTATTATTAATTTTTTTCAGTTTCACTATGTCGGTACGTCATAGCGGAGACCACTTAACGGATAGTCCGGTCTCGGCTATTTGCGTAATATGTAGGGACAATTTAGGCGAGGATCACGAGAGAATGTTCACCCGATGCAAACATATCTTTTATAAAAGATGCATTTTACAATGGATGAAAAATTCTACCTCGTGTCCTCACTGTCGTGCAAAATGTTCACGCACTGATTTACTACCACACACCAAATCTTTACGCTCAGGTTCAACCAGCGGATCCAGCTCAGTTGTGGTTTCTGATGTTCCGTCTGGCACTGTACCTAAACCAATAATGCAAACCCGTGCGAAGACGTTAGCTATGTCACAAAATCCATTGGATTGGTCCATGAACGATAGCGCGTCCACGGCGATACAAGCTAATTCCTCTATTAGACAAATACAACCAACAGCATCTGTTGGTCAATCTATTAAAAGTCAGGGAAACGGTGAATTAGTTCCGAATCCTCAACCTTCCTCAGTAAACGTCTCTAACAATCCTACTAATTCGATTGAAATTATCAGAAATACCCCGATTAATACTAACTGTAACCAACCCGTTGCGAACGCTTCAGTAGCGGATGGGCATTTAAGAGACATAGTTAGCGAAATTGTCAATACTCGGCAACTAGCGTCTATGGAAGTTCTCAGTAGTCACATTTCTAGGTTATTTAATGCGAAAATAGAAGATAGTTTAAATATTCTAACTCGTCAGCTTGAATCCTCAATCGCGGATCTGCGAATTGAAAACGCTCAAAGCTTACATCAATCTCGGCAACCGGAAGCTCAGGCACCTCCAGAACCTGCATGGCCAACGGCAATGCCTTTTGAACCACAGGAAAACATTCCTAGGTTTTCTCAAACACATCCGAGAAACTCGAATGATTCACAACCTGCAATGTCTCGCAGGTCTGCAACGTTGCGGCCTCCTCAATTCCAACAAGTTCGACAACCACCTAACCATTCTAGACAACCGTATACGTCACAGCGGCAACAACACCCGAGAATCTCTTCATTCTCCGAAAATTCTCTGGCTAATGCTGGACGGATTTCAAGCTTAATACAAAGCTGGAACGTAAATTTTAGTGGTTCTCGCAATGGTATATCGGTTGAAAATTTCATTTACCAAATCAGTGCTCTCACAGCAGACTGTTTGGGAGGTAATTTTCAACTCGTCTGCGACCACATTCAAGTGCTCTTCACGGACGATGCAAGATCGTGGTATTGGAGATATCGAAAAGAAGTGACACGTGTCTCGTGGGAGTCCCTTTGCTTTGCCTTACGAGAACACTATCAAGATCACTGCACGAATACAGATATACGCGAAATGATACGCGATAGGAAACAACGAGATAGAGAACCATTTGAGGAATTTTACCACTCTATCTTAAAACTCACGGACAGACTGCAGTCACCTTTGCAAGAACGCGAGTGGGTTGAAATCGTTCAGCGCAACTTGCGCCCAGAAATACGACAACAGATATTCCACTTGCAGATATATTCCATGTCACATTTGAGAAACCTCTGTTTAAAAAGGGAAAGTTTAATGGCCGACCTTCACCGTCCGTGTGTTGTAAACAGACCAAGGTATAACAACTTTAAACCTCTTGTAAGCGAGGTCATTTTCGAACCCCAATGCGAAGAAACTTTCGAAGATTCAAACAACGAAGTCTCGGAAATAGGTAAAAATATTACAGTGACCTGTTGGAACTGTAGGAAAGACGGTCATCGTTACCACGACTGTGTGGAAGAGAGGACAGTCTTTTGTTACGGTTGTGGGGCCGAAAATACCTACAAACCAAAATGTGCTACATGTAACCCGTCGGGAAACGGTCGATCGAGTGTAGGTACCAACACCCACCTGCACTCCAATCGCCACTAGAGATAGTACCTCAGCCTACAAGAGATACTAGCTCACCAACATCGTCTACCTCTAACGACTCTTGTAATTCACTCGCAGGAGCCACACCTCTGGTGACCGAAACCTCAACGGTGCCCTCACCAGAACTTCTATCTGTTAATATTCTTCAGAGAACTGTTCACTCACCCGGTAGTGTTAATAACCATCACACTCCATACCTTATTCGACCCTATCACGAACGATTAAAGGCTTATCAAAGAACCAAAGCAAGGATTTTGCAAGAGCATATCTCCTCGTTATTGGTTGGACCACATATCACGTCGCGTAGACGCAGCATGAAGAAACACCGCTCTAATCAAAGAATACGGACTTTTTGGAATAGAGTAAAAAGTAATCGCAAAGCTTTGGTGAAAGCCCTAGCTTCAATAAACAATGTTGAAAACGACATCCGGCCCTATGCTAACGTCGTGATTTTTGGAAAAAAATATAACGGTCTTCTAGACAGCGGCGCGTCAGTATCCTGTTTAGGTGCTCAAGCAGCCAAAGAGCTACTGACAAACCGCAACGTTTTTAGGAAAATAGGATTCTCGGTGAGGACAGCTGATGGGACAAGCCAATATGTTCTTGGGGAAATTGAGATTCAGGTTACTTTTCGCGATACAACAAAATCGATCAAATTTCTCGTCGTACCCAGTCTTAGTCAAAATGTATACCTCGGAATTAATTTTTGGCAAGAATTTAAGATTGCACGGACGTAGTCTCGGGAATTTCAGTAGCCAGCCAGGACACCTCGATCGATCCAAACTCACATTGTCTAAACGATAAACAACAGCAACGATTAGCTTCCGCAGTTAGTCTATTTCCGTCCTATAGCAAGGAAGGTTTAGGATTGACATCCATTTTAGAACATGAAATAGGAATTGAACCAGGAGTGCGACCCATAAAACAACGTTATTTTCCGATCTCACCGGCCATCGAGAAGGATTTACATTCCGAGATCGACCGGATGTTATCATTAGGAGTCATAGAGGAGTCACATAGTCCATGGAGCAGCCCCGTAGTCCTAATAAGGAAACCCGGTAAAGTAAGACTTTGTATGGATGCACGCAAATTGAACAGCGTTACTCTCAAAGATGCGTATCCTCTGCCGCATATTGAGGGAATACTTAGCCGTTTGCCTAAGGCTGAATATATTTCGGCCTTGGACTTGAAAGATGCCTTTTGGCAAATACCCCTCAATATGTCAAGCAGAGAGAAAACTGCATTTACCGTGCCAAACCGTCCCTTATACCACTACAAGGTGATGCCATTCGGGCTATGTAACGCTCCACAGACTATGTGCCGTCTAATGGACCGAGTAGTACCCGCACACCTGCGTAACAGGATTTTTGTCTATCTAGACGATCTTTTATTAATTTCGGAAGACTTTGAGAGTCATATCGATCTGCTAATCGAAACATCGCAATTATTTCGCAAAGCAGGCTTAACGTTAAACGTTGAGAAGAGCAAATTTTGCTTGAAGGAAGTCAAGTACTTGGGTTATATAGTAGGTAACGGTATACTTCGTGTAGATCCGGAAAAGATTTCCGCAATTACTGATTACCCAACACCAGCCACCGTTCGTCAGCTTCGTCGATTCTTAGGCATGGCAGGATGGTACAGGCGTTTCATAAGTAACTTCGCTTCAATATCTAGCTCATTAACTGATCTCTTGAAGAATTCGAAGTCGTTTTTGTGGAATGCTGACGCAGAGGAAGCTTTTCAACAACTGAAGCAGAAACTGTCCTCAGCACCAATCCTCGCTAACCCTGACTTCAGTCGACCTTTCATCATACAGTGTGATGCTTGTCAGTCTGGAATCGGCGGAGTGCTCGTGCAGTTAAATGACGAAGGTGTGGAAGTACCAATAGCTTACATCTCGCAGAAACTTAACAAGGCTCAACGGAATTATTCCGTTACAGAACAAGAATGTTTGGCCGCTTTGATAAGCCTAAAGAAATTTAGAGCATACGTAGAGGGGCAAGAATTTAAAATCGTCACCGATCACGCCAGTTTACAATGGCTCATGCGATAAACAGACTTGTCAGGCAGATTAGCTAGATGGGCTCTTAAAATACAAGGCTTCAAATTCACCATAGAACACCGTAGAGGTACCCAAAACATAGTTCCAGATGCCTTATCAAGAGTAGGTACTGACGAGTTAGTAGCTGTCAAGGATGTAGAGCCCGAAATCAACTTAAGTTCCGAACATTTTCTCTCAAGCGAGTATGAAAATCTTAGGACTCGCATAAAAGATAGTCAAAACCTTTTTCCAGACTTGCAAATCATTGACAACTTTGTCTATAAGCGTACCGCTTATTCGAATGACGATGAGGCTAAGGAAACTTCCGATTGGAAATTGTGGATTCCTTCCGGGCTAATCCAAGAAACCATAGCAAAAGCGCATGAACCACCCGTGTGTAGTCATGGAGGAATAGGGAAGACCTTGGCAAGGCTTCGCCGTAATTTTTTTTGGCCGCACATGTGTCGCGATGTTACAGAATACATACGAAACTGTGAGGTGTGTAAAACCACAAAAGCACCGAACAAGATACTACGTCCACCCATGATCGCAAGGTTTACCGTTCAGCGTCCCTTCCAGAGACTTTTCATGGATCTACTAGGTCCTTACCCTAGATCCACCTCAGGACATATTGGGATACTGATCATTGTCGACCAGTTATCTAAGTTTCCTTTTTGCAAACCACTGAAGAAATTTTCAACTCAGAACATTTGCCAGTACCTGGAAGAATATGTTTTCAGCACCTTCGGAGTACCGGAAAGTATTCTAACGGACAATGGTTCTCAGTTCAAATCTATTCCTCTCAAAAACCTGCTTTGTAAGTACGGAATCAGACATGATTTTACTGCAGTCTACTCTCCACAGGCGAACGCGTCGGAGCGTGTCAACCGTTCGATCCTGGCGGCAGTGCGATCCTACTTAGGGCAAGACCATCGACGTTGGGATGAAAAGCTGCATTTCATTGTTTCCTCTCTTAGAAGTTCCTTTCATCAAGCGCTTGGTTACTCTCCATATTTTGTTCTGTTTGGGCAATCAATGATTAACCATGCATCATCGTACGAGCTGTTACGAAAACTTAACCTATTGGAAGAAGGAGAACCTTCTCTATGTTCGTCAGACAAGCTTCAACTCCTCCGACAGACAGTTCAAAAGAATTTAGATACAGCCTTCGCTAACTACGCCAAGCGGTATAATACTCGTAGCGCGGTGAGCAGTTTTGTGCCGGGTCAAGAAGTGTACCGGCGGAATTTTGCTCAAAGCAATGCGAGTCAGTCTTACAGTGCTAAACTGTCGCGAAAGTTCCTAAAAGCGAGAATATCAGAAAAGGTAGGAAACAGTTACTACAAACTAGAAGACCTAAAGGGAAGAAAGATCGGTACCTATCATGCGAAGGATATTAGGCAGTAGCAACATAACCAACCTTTTCAGCTTTCGTGTCAACGCCACAAAAGAAAAAGTAACTTTTTTTGTCTGGTGACGTTGCCACAAAACCTGCTTTGTACTGGTTGGCATAGGATCGGAAATAAAAAGAAAATAAATACAATAACATTTTTTTTGGTGTGCAAAAATATTTTTTTTTGGTACACCCTGTACCTCGCCACACCACCAACCAAAGCCAAAAATCACCAGCAGCCAATAGGCAGTCGACAACACAACGCCACTGCATGGTAATTTTCCACTCAGACATTTTTTTCTTGGGCAGCGGTACTTCGTTACCATGTCTACCCCAAGCCATTGCATACCACGACGTAGCAAAAGTGGCATTTCGCAGAAAAAATATGTATATAAAATTTTGCTTGGGCAGCGGTACTCTGTTTACCATACCCGTACCCAAGCCACATCACGCCACGTCGTAGGAAATTTCCATGCAGCAGAAATTTTGCTTGGGCAGCGGTACCTTGTTTTCGATACCCAAGCACATCAGTCCACCTCGTAGTACTTTTCCATCGAGCAGCGACGATGCTGCATGGGCAGCGGTACATTTTTTTTTGCAGATAGGCATGGGTGGTTGTTGTTGGTTGTTGTGTGAGTCGGTGGTGGAAAGGCTGGCGATTGACTTGGGTAAAGGAGAGTTGAATTTGGGATCTCGAGCAGCGCGGACGTATTGCGCAATTCACTTGTGATAAAAAAAATAATTTTTTCGTGTCGTTTAATCGTTGGCTGAATCGCCTCGGACAAATCTATAAAAAATTTTTTTTTGGCATTCACCGAAGTGGTGCGGGATAATTTTTTTGTATTCCCTTGTGGCGGAATAAATTCGCAAGTGGTACCATGCGAAGTGTGTAACTTTGTTTCCCATCGTAGTGATCCCCGTCCACGGACGTAAAAAACTTAATTTTTATCTTTCGTGAGTGAATCGCATTGATCACCGTCCACGGACGTAAAAAACTTAATTTTTATCTTTCGTGAGTGAATCGCATTGATCACCGACCAAGGACGTAAAAAACTTAATCTTTATCTTTCGTGAGTGAATCGTATTGATCACCGTCCAAGGACGTAAAAAAACTTAATTTTTATCTATCGTGAGTGAATCGTATTGATCACCGTCCAAGGACGTAAAAAAAAAAAAAGAAACTTAATCTTCATCTTTCGTGAGTGAATCGTATTGATCCCCGTCCAAGGACGTAAAAAACTTAATTTTTATCTATCGTGAGTGAATCGTATAGATCACCGTCCAAGGACGTTAAAAACTTAAATTCTTTTCGCATAAGTGTATCTTAATGATCACCGTCCAAGGACGTTAAAAACCACATTCAAAGTGACTATATTCATCACCGTCCAAGGACGTTAAAACATTTCGGATTGTTTTCTGGTGAAACCTAATTCCCTGGGAGTTTGGGAATCCCGGCAGAGACCACAGGCGGTTGGCGCACCCCATGAATTCATGACGCGGACGTAGCTATACAATTTATTTTTTTAATTATATATTAATTTTAAGCTTTCATGGTGCGATTTTTCGCATTTCCACTATTTCGTAATGTAAGATAAACGTTGCTAGAGTCGTTAGTTAAGTAAGCTATTCGTATCTCATTATTTACTGTGTACTAGGAATTAGTATAAATATAAATACAGAACTTGAGAGTCACACAAGCGGGATCACCTTTAGAGTATCCCTAGGGTAGAGGCACTCTTTAGCAGCTGGCAATGCATTGGCAGGGGCAGGAGAGGTTAGTACCTCAACCAATTTTTCCTTACGCACAGGCGTACTAGTCGTGTATTTATACTAGTTCGAGTAGAGAGTTAATTATGCCTAACTCTGTAGTTAAATTCTAAGTTCTTGAGACTTAAGGTTCTCTCCGCCGTAAACTGTAAATCCCTTCTGGATATACGGCTATCTCAAACCCTTATGGGCATTCTCCTTGTGACATTAGATGTCTTTAAGTATAAGTATATTTTCTCTCTTTGTTTACAATAAAGTTTAAGTCCGCACAGGATGCGTGGTAAAATGAACTAGACTTCCTTTTAATGTCTTGATTACGGAACAGGTCCAGCTTCATTAGGGAGTCACTCACGATGTACACGAGGACTCAGGAAGGGTGGGTAGAGAGAAAGGTAGGTCAATAACACCTAAGCCTACCGCACTTGTGAGTTGTGGTTTCCGGTGACCGACCAAGAGAAGCAAGAACAACCCAATATTATTACATTCGTGCACGTAAGTATTTAATTTTATGTCCACAACCACCGTAGTCTTATTCGTCGGCCTCGCTCTGCTTAGAAACCCCCCCAGCCGCAGCTTAGCCAGGGTTTGCTAGACGTGCACCCTAGGACAGACGAGGGTATATTTGTTTTGGTAATTACAACTACGTTTTCCGTTGATCGGCACCAAGAATTTGGCGCTTCAACGTAACGACGGCTGGTGGCGGTACACTGTAATTGTGTGCCACCATTAAAACGCGCTAAAAAAAACTGCTGTACGGGTGGCAAAGTCAAATTAGCACCTGCGGAGCCATTTGAATCGGAGGATTTTCTAAAGAACATTTGACAGTACAACAACTGTTTTCGTATACTTCATTGGAAACAAAAATCATTCAAAAAATGTTCTCTTATACATCATGCAAACACACATTTTCTAACAATGGCACAGGATTCTACGCCGCAAAATTCGGATTAACAGATTCAAGGCCAAATTTACCATCGGATGGGTGTCTTCTTGCCAGTAAATGAGGACGTACAGCAATATTCGCAGGTGTACTTCATTTTGTCGGCGGATGATCAAGTCGATAGCCTGTACAGAGGGCAAACAGGAGTGACAAAAAACGTCATTCGAGAATTGCAACCATTATAAATGCAATCAACGCTTTCAATTACAATGTTTAAAACGGCGTTAGAGAAAATGAACTTTGAAGATCGCAGATTTCTTTTCAAACCTGATAATAGAACCGCACTTTGGAAAAAATAGAATGGATAGGAAACGGGTAGTGTCACTTCCAATACAAGAAATATTATTTAAAATTTTTAATTTTTTGATTCGGATGTTCCGGACTTACTGCTTTACAATTCGAAATTTAAAGTCGGCTCAGTTATTATTTTGTTGAGCAACCTTAGTGCACCGAAACTTTGTATCGGATCGCGTTTGATATGATTGTGAAGAATCTCAAATCAAATGTCATGCAAGGACGATTTTGAGTTTAAAAGGCAAACATTGTCATATCGCAGACTCCGCTTACTCAGAACGATTTGGAATCTAAGCGTCTATGACAAATAATAAGTCGCAAGGATAATCGCTGGATATTTGTAGCATCAATCTTGAATTCCCATGTTTTTCACATGGTCCAATTGTATGTGGCGTGCTCACCTGTGGGAAAACCACTTTAGTATAAACGCGGAAGGTTGGCCAGCACCTCAATCATAGCAGTTTTATTGAAATACATTGATATTGCTATACTTCAGTTATTTCTATTGTGTTTATTATAACTTTTGAATAAAGAATTTGAATTGACGGAATTACATAAAGTAGCATGCGCTGTGCATGCTTGGAAATATTATTTTCATTACATTTATGAATTTGGGCGGAACGGAGTTCGCCGGGTCAGCTAGTTTATCAATAAGTTGGTATTGAAATCACCACTGATAATTATGTGCTGATAGAGTGCACAGTATTCAGAGATAACCGAAAAGAACGGCAGTGGGGAGCAGCTTCTATTGTTACTGTATGCACACGCAATCACGCATTTGGTGTTGCAAACCCGAATTTCGATTATTAAAAATTCGATTCCATTGGCAACAGATTTAGTGATAATTTCACGCTTTAAATTAGATTTACAATATATTACTACCCCTCCACCTCTTGTATCAGTAATTCTGTCGGTCCTGAAAATTTCATAGTTATGAATTTTATAGGACAAATCGGGTACCAACGGGGTAAATCAGGTTTCACTTACACAAATAACATCAACGCAGGAACAAGAAAACAGGTACTTTAGATAATCTAATTTGCTGTCATTTAGACTACGCGCATTTATATAACATACTTTAAGCCCCTCATATCTCTTGGAGATAACATTTACCATAGCGTACGTTGAGTTTACATTCACACTGTGTTGGTTACCTAACCCTGTGCCATTTTGAAAAAGAAAACAAAAAAGAAAACAAAAACAAAAGTACAAAAGTGCAATTCAACTAGAGACGAAAAGGAGGAATTGAGTATGGGTAGAGTTTGAGGAAAGGGAGTTACAAAATAGAGAGAAGAATGAAGACAATAAAATAACAATGCGTGAATAGGCTGACGTAAAAATAAAAATAAAAATCATTGGTGTATCGCAGCCAGCGCTGCCAACCTAGGCTTTTTCATGCCTTTTAGGCATTATTTCATTAGCTAAGGCCTTAAGGCTTTTTTTTCCCCAAAAAGGCATCTTTTTTTTTATTTCAAATATATATATATATTTTTGATTCAACGTACACTGACTTTTTATTTTTTTAAACATTCTTAAAAAAATCTTGGCATAAAAAGTCATGGTCATGAATTTTGTTCCTATTTCTTCTGTAATTTATACATAATTTAAGTTTTTTTTCGAAATAAAAATTGTTTTTGTTAATTTTTTTATATTTGTGTTTATATTTTGATTTATTGTTCCAATTTACATAAAAAAATATTTTAGGCATTATTTTATTGAAAAAGGCATCTTTTTTTTTCAAGTTAGGCTTTTTTTCATCGAAATTGGTTGGCAGCCCTGATCGCAGCTGCAGTGGCCAGATCATAAGGGCTTTCAATTAGACAGCTTTTTTCGTTCGCCGACTTCTTAACATACACAGATCCATATTTAGTGTGCACAGCAAACAGATGTTTCTTTCGCTTGAGCCCCAGAGCGCTGTTTAAGAGAAATCGTGTATGTCTCGAACACATTTAAAAATGTTAAAATTGTATTGCTTGCATGTGTTCGAATAGGTAAGAATACAGGTATAAACATGTTCAATGGAAAGAGTTCTCGAAGGAGTGTTGTTCAGGAAAGAGTTAATAAACGAGAGACAGTGGTTTTTTTCCACTTTAAAAATATGGTGTTTTATTGATTTCTTCTTTTGTGTTTGGTTTTTGTGGATTTATATTCTGTGCATAAACAAAACTATTGGAGGAACAAATCACGGTACACTACATTGGTACTTTTCCACAATGTGATCTTGCTCGGTTGTTTGATAATTTGTGCGTGACCTCATAGAATTCACAGCAACGAGCTGGTGTGAATTTTACCACGCAAGTCTAAGCAGTGTCGTAGGGGTCGGGGTTGCTTGTGTATATCGGTGTGGGGGGCGGAGCAACTGATTGACTGCGGAGTACACTGGCATGGCTTTAGCCATGATGTATGTATACGACTACTTGACTGTAGCGGGGGCATTGTGTGGATTGGTGTGTGTGTGGGGGGGGGGGGGGGTACAGTGGGGCGTGCAACAAAAGTTACATTGTAACGAACGCATCGTTACAGCCTAACAACATTATATAAGGCTCTGACTGCCATAATAAGTAATAGAGTTTGGCTACACTATAAATCCAACAATCTAATCCCAAGTGAACAAATGGGATGTGCTAGGAATTCCAGAGGATGTAAGGAGTTGATAACAGTCGACGTTATAATTGCACTTAATTCTGTTCATCATAATCGCAATCCAAGTGTAGCTTATATAGACTACCAAAAAGTCTACGATAGCGTCCCTCATTCGTATTTAGTAGATGCTTTGAATATCCATGGAGTGCTATGAGTAAATGGAAAACACGCATATATGTAGGAGGTTCGAGCACAAGAGAGATGAGTGTGAGAAGAGGATTGTTTCAGGGAGATTCTTTTAGTCCATTATGGTTCTGTTTAACCCTTGCACCTTTTAGCAAAATATTAAATGAAACAGCGAACGGATATCGAATTGACCGACGATTTAAAACTATTTTCACGTTCCAGGCAACATCTTCAGAGCCTTCTGAATATTGTGAAAGATTTCAGTTCGGATATCACAATGAACTTTGGTTTTGGTAAATGTAAGGCAGTGGAAATGATACGCGGTAGAATTGAAAGAACTGACGGTTTCAGCTTTGAAGATGGTACTATTGAAACTTTAGATGAAAATGAAAGTTATAAATATCTTGGAGTCCAAGAAATGCGTGGTATCCAACATACCACAGTCAAGAGTCTATCGAACACATCAATGGAAACTAATATTAAACGTGATGCTAAAGCCTTTTGGTCATTCATAAACACTAAGCGAAAATCAATTGGTATACCATCCATTATGACGTATAACGGAGTCAATAGTGATAATCTTAATGAAATATGTAACATGTTTTCTTCATTTTTCCAAGCAAATTTCGTGAATGCGTTCGT
This sequence comes from Cheilosia urbana, assembly GCA_946477585.1. NCBI lineage: Eukaryota > Metazoa > Arthropoda > Insecta > Diptera > Syrphidae > Cheilosia > Cheilosia urbana. Next base: position 68,200,972 of record OX297853.1, on the reverse strand, counting down.
TGATGGCAATTCATTACCTAATTGTGAACGAATTACTGACGTAGGCTCTATTTCTCTGTCTGAAGATGATATTCTTCTAGAGTTATCATCGCTTGATTCGAGTACGAGTATTGCGCCCGATAATTTCCCCCCTTTGTTTTTTAAATCATGCAAATATAGTTTAGTTCAACCGCTTAAGATTATTTTCAACAAGTCTCTGAAGTCAGGCAATTTTCTTGATTGCTGGAAGCATTCTTTTATCACCCCAATTCATAAATCTGGATCTAAAAGAATAATTGACAATTACAGACCTATAGCTAAATTGCAACTAATTCCGAAAATATTCGAAGCTGTTGTTAAGAAACGGTTATATGCCGCTGTGTGTAACCAAATCTCGCAAAACCAGCATTGTTTCGTGAATGGTAGATCAATTATTGTCTTCATAAAATTGAAAATCGTCTTCAGGTTGACTGTATTTATACGGATTTTTCGAAGGCTTTTGACAGAGTCCAACACAATGTTCTGTTAAGGAAACTTGAAATGTTTGGATTCCAATCTAATATTTAAAACTGGATCGGTAGTTATCTGCAAAATCGGAAACAGTATGTGAAGATAGGATCCGCTCTGTCTAATGAAATTTTAAATCTCTCAGGAGTCCCCCAGGGAAGCCATATTGGTCCGCTCCTCTTGCTTCTTTTTATAAATGACTTACCATCTTTTATATCTGAATCTAATTCTCTTTTATATGCTGATGATTTAAAAATATATAAATCTGTAAGCTCGCTTTCTGATGCCATTCAATTGCAAACAGATCTTAACCAAGTTAATCACTGGTGTACTTTGAATGGGTTATACTTTAATATACAAAAAATGCTCTGTTATGACATTCAATAGAATAAAATCTTCGATAAACTTCGATTACAGTATACAAGGTAAATTACTTAAAAGAGTAACTGATCAAAAAGATCTAGGTGTTATCTTTGATCCGGAATTACATTTTGCGTTACAAATAGATTACATCATAAGCAAGGCTAATTGTATGCTGGGTTTTCTGTGTCGCAATTCTAAAGACTTTAATGATCCCTTCACACTTAAATCCCTTTATAATTCTTTAATTCGTTCTATATTAGAATATGGTTGCGTTGTTTGAAATCCCTACTACAGCAATGCTGAAGTTCGGATTGAAAAAATTCAAAAACGATTCACGAGATATGCTCTCAGAAAAATAAACTGGAATAATGATATTCCTCCTTATGAAGCAAGATGTGCGCTTATGAGTTTGAAACCTCTTGCTAAAAGAAGAACATATTACTCCGTACTTTTTGCACATGATGTTATTACCGCTCATATTGATTGTTCACTTTTATTATCGATGTTTAATATATACACTCCTTTTCGCATTCTTCGGCCTAGAGAACTGTATTTTTTGTATGTTTCTCGGCACAGAACAAATTATGGTCGTAATGATCCCATAACTAAAGCTTGTGTCAATTATAACTTATATGTAGACTCAATTGATTTCAATATGAGTAGATCACTTTGTAAAACTTCTATAATGAATTCACTGTAACCTGTCAATTAAATATATACATTTATAATTTTTGTATTAGTACTAGAAGTCTAGTCTAGTCTAAAATAAGATCAAGCTTGTAAGACGAAAAAAGAAATAAATAAATAATTCACATCATGAACGGATGCTCGGCATTAGCAAACAACGACTATCTTCAGCGGCATAACAATGTAGCTAAAATAGTCCATCAGGAATTGGCACTAAGATCCAAACTAGTAGAAGGGAAAATCCCATTCTACAAATACCAAGCCACCGCAGTCCTATTAAGCTCAGACTATAAGCTGTATTGGGACAGGTCTATAACCACTGACCACACAATACTGGCAAATAAACCTGATATAGTATGGATCGACAGAAGAAACAGAAATGGATACCTGATAGATATAGCAGTGCCCCTAACGACTAATCTAAATCGGACATTCGCTGAAAAAATAGGGAAATATATAGAACTCGCTGACGAAATTAAAGAACGGGAAGCATTAAGGACAATACGTGTAGTACCAGTTGTGATTTCCAGCACAGGGATTGTTACAAAAACTGTTGTCGATAAATTAAAAAATATGAAATGTGAACATCTTTTACATGAAATTTCGAAAGCTGTTATCCTAAGCACTTGCAGAATTGTGCGAAAATTTCTACAACAACCGTAACAAAATAGTACCGATATGACTTGCATAATAATAATAATAATAATAGTGGAGATGTCTTGTTCCAGCTGGTCTTTGATAAATTTGATGAAGCTCTAATCGAATTTCAGGGAATGGATCCATTATGTAGACCAAGGATCCCCAAAGTTTATATGGATAAAAAGATGGCTGCTATCATCGAACATCTTAATAACATCACTGTGCACCATCTACAAAATCATCATGACTTGGAACATGTTCTATGCATAATTTTCTGTGCGGCTATAGCCGCATGTAGATCAGTTGGTCTTAAGATCAACACAACACCAACGGCCAGTCAACAGCGCAACATCAAACCGTCATGGCAATGCCGACTTGAAACCAAAATATCACTGCTACGAGCTAAGCTAGGTCGCCCAACCCAATATAAAAATGGCGTTAGGTCACGGCATTTGATCAGCAAGGTCAATGGTATCGTGCGCCCTCGCTTATTTCAGGAAATGACACACCAGGAGCTAGACGTGCTGATTGACAGACTCACCCAGAGACTACAAGTAATGAGCTCCCGCCTGAGAAGATATCTGGCCAGTCAGACAAGAAAAACGGACAACAAAAACTTCCAAAACAACCAACGAAAGTTTTACGCTGAACTGACCAGCAATGACCAACACAATGCCCAACAATTACCCGATGTGAAGTCTCTCGAAACATTCTGGGGAAGCATATGGGAGAACCCCCAAACTCATAATCCTCAATCCACCTGGTTAAGCACAGCGCCTGGGTATCCACAAATGAACACCTCTCCAATCAATATAAATGAATTGAGAAAAACGCTGAGGAAAAGCAAGAATTGGAAAGCGCCGGGTCCGGATGAACTTCAAAATTTCTGGCTATCGCTATCGTTACCAACAACTCAACTCATAACCAGCGTAACCTCAGTGTAGCTTACATCGACTACCAAAAGGCGTTTGATAGTGTCCCGCATTCCTATCTATTAGAAACGCTTAAGATTCACGGTGTAGACCCCGAATTGATATCATTTTTCACAGATGCCATGAACAATTGGAAGACTAATGTTAATATGGGAGGATTAAGAACAAGGGAGATATGCATAAAAACAGGAAATTTCCAAGGTGACTCTTTCAGTCCTTTAGGGTTCTGCCTTAGTCTAGCTCCACTAAGCAGAATCCTTAACGAATCATCGGATGGATATCGTATCAAGATTGGCGATCTGCAAAGTAACATCACTCATCTCCTATACATGGACAATTTAAAGCTATTCGCAAGGTCCAGACAACATCTTACTAGCCTGCTTAACATAGTCAGAAACTTCAGCAATGACATATACATGAAGTTTGGATTCGACAAATGTAAAGCTGTTGAAATGGTTAGAGAAAGGAAGGAGTAATATCGATATTGGAGGAAGAAGAGAGCTACAAATACCTCAGCCTTCAAGAAATGCGTGGAATTCAACATAGCAGGATGAAACACCACATTAGGACTCGTTTTAATGACAGAGTCAAACGGCTATGTTAAACCAAGCTCAACAGTGGTAACCTCATAAAAGCCATCAACACATACGCTGTCCCTGTGTTAACATATTCCTTCGGACTCATAAAGTGGAGCCAAACTGATCTGGAAGATATAGAACGTAACCTAAGATCAGCGCTGACATCTTACCGTTATCACCACCCAAGACCTGCAGTACAACGTGTGTATCTGCCCAGAGATGAAGGAGGTCAAGAAATAATAGACATATACAGCCAACACTTTGTGCAAGTTGATCAGCTGCGAAAATATTTCGTCGAAAACCATGAGAACAATCACAGATACCATCTTTTAATGCAGCTGGATAAAAATTTTACACCACTTAAATTGGGTGACATGGAGTTTCAACCGATCAACAACATCCGCACGGTCCCCAGTACTATAGAGCAATGGAAGTGCAAACCAATCCATGGGAAATATCATCACTTGGGTGGGAACGGGATAAGCAAGGAAGCTTCAACGATCTGGCTGCGCAGAGGTCAACTGTTTCCTGAAACGGAAGGATTTGCTATCGCTATTCAAGATGGTATTGTCGCAACAAAACAATATCGACGGGCAATCTTACACGAAGACATAGATAATTTATGTCGCCGTTGCCGACAGGGGATAGAATCAATCGAGCACGTAATAAATGGGTGTATAACTTTAGCAAACCACGACTATCTCAAGAGACATAATGATGTAGCTAAAATCATACATCAGGAGCTTGCCATGAGATGCAAATTCGTCGAGGGTAAGAAACCATACTACCAGTACCAAGCAGCTGAGGTTTTAATCGATTCCAACTTTGAACTGTACTGGGATCGAGCGATGACCACTGATCATCCAATTTTAGCGAATAGACCTGACATAGTCTGGATCGATAAGGCCTTGAAAAATGGATATATCTAGGATGTAGCAGTACCACTCTCTATTAACATCAACAGAACCTATGGAGAAAAAATCGGAAAATATGTTGAACTGGCGCATGAGATCAAACAACGAGAAAGGCTAAATCAAATACGTGTGGTCCCTTTCATAATATCCAGCACAGAAGTAATCGAACAAGCTGTTATTGACGAGCTGAAAAAATTAAAGTGCGAACATCTTGTGCACGAAATATCGAAAGCAGTTCTGCTGAACACCTGCAGGATAGTTCGAAAGTTCCTGGAGCAACCATAATAAAAGTGCCGATATGACTTGCAAATTGTAATTGCCGTCGTACTCGGTGTAAATGGACCCCAGCTCGCGCGGTATCTGGGGGGGAAAGAGGCGTGGGAATAATAATAATAATAATAATAATAATAATAATAATAATAATAATAATAATAATAATAATAATAATAATAATAATAATAATAGGGCCATTTCAACACTCTGGAGTAGATTACGCCAGAACTTTTTTGTCAAATCGTCACAACGTTCGTTGCGTCTCATTCGAAAAGAAAAATGTGACCAAAGCTGTTCAACTCGAGTTTTTGGAAGATATATTAACAGTTGAATTGAAGGGTAAATGGACCGACACAACCGACAAAAAGGATTCAAGATTTATATACAAAAATCAATATATAGATGAATAATTATGCCTTTCTAAATAGTTTGTATTACTAATTAGTTTATATTTCGTGGTGAACTTACAAGGAATAAAAAAGGAAGAATTATTTTTATTATTATTATTTACTACAGGTATATGAAATATACAAAATTATATACTACACCGATAGCTACCATGGCTTTCGGCTGAAAGTTGAAATATATTGAGGAAGAACTACTTTAATAATAGGACAATAAAAATAATCAAAGGGTCAACTCTATTTCAAATACATAGTTATACGACCAGTTATCGAAACAAGATATTAAAACAAACAATGCAACGCAACAACGTCCAAGAAATGATGAAACAAATCTCAGGAATTACATAGATTTTCAGCCATTTTATTTATTTGAAATTTTGTTTATATACTATTGTGTTTAGGTAAAGAGAAGCCAACCCAAACAAAAATTGGTCACGGTTTGGAAGTGGTCATTTAAATAATAATTCAAATAAATCTTACCCAGTGATGTGCTCGATACAATATCGCATTTCGAATTATTTAAAGGATATAAGCCCGGTGCCTTAAGATTTTTGTTTGTAGATAATGATAAGATATTTGTTTGAACACTAACTGGAGGGCGATACCGCGCACTTTTTGCACTAGACCGAATAACGCTGGAATCGCTTTTTGATTTATCTGATATAACCGGGAATTCTATCGACTGCAGTCTTGGTAGAGAATTCGTGTATATTCGATTTTTGACATTTATTCTAGATGATACCTCCAAATTAGTTTCACATTTCATATCAGATAACGAGGATAACCATGTTTTCTGAATTTCAGAACGGGTTCGCATGTCACCAATACCAATGCTACCACAACTTTGTACGCGATCTAACTGTTCCCGACTTTGAATTATAGTATACGTCAAATTGCCTGCGGACCCCCTCTTTGACATAGATACTTCTGATGATATCGAGCAATTATCTCTCTCAGTAAATAACAGCTTACTTGTAGAATCCCCAGGAGCAAGTAATGCAGATTCAAAACTACCACGCCATGAAAATCGATCACAGTCACTTACTTCTCCCTGGTTGTCATTGACACTGCTGCTAGAATTAAAATGCCACGAGCGACTTGCAGATCCTAATAGAATATCGTGAGATTTACTTCGAAGTAAGTTTCCCCTTAAATACGAGGAATAGTCTGGATGGTCCAACCCAATATTTGAGTTATTTTCTTCTGACTTGCAAAAATCGTTCTCGGTATTTGGTGTTACAATGGAATCTGTTCCAATACTGACATCATGCATCAATGCTACTAATTTGCTTCCAATATGCTGCATAACATTAACAGCTACTTCCGGACATTTCTCAATGTAATTATTACTTTTGTTGTCAACGCTTACTTCTGGATTTATCTTGGAATTGTTCGATATTATTGATTCAATTAAATTTGCGTATGCCAATACTGAGCTTGTGTTTAGTGTTTCGCTTATGCTGCCATTACTTTTTTTTCTGGTATCAGTCTCGCTGTTTTTTTTGTATTCAGCCAGCCGTTCTTGGTTGTTGTTAGATTTATGAGGACTGTTCCTACGATTTGATACATAATAATCCGATGAATCATTGGAATCTGACCAATTCTCCTCGCTGCTAAAATATTCAACGATTTCCCGAACTTTTTGATTGTTTATACCTGGAACTATTTTCATAAGACGTATGAGTTCATCTTCAAAATAACAAAATTGAAAAGGTTTAGACTTACGCCTTTTTTGAAAAAAATGTTCAGGGTATGTTCCAAAATTATTTGATTGGCTATAACTTTGCGCTGTGACAGCAATGAGTGTTTTAAAAAACTGCCGCATTTTTGACATCATAAGATTCGTTTCCTCATCGGAGCTATAATGAAAACTATCTTTTCGGTCGATAGACGATTTAGCAGGAAGTGCTGGGACGGTGGTTAACATATTTATTTTAACATTTGGCCTTTGGCATGAGTCTGACTCAGCATTACTCTTTTTGCCAAATTCTGAAAGTTCACGTTTTTTGTAGCCTTTTTTTCGTTTTGCCGAATCAACATAATCTGGTTTATCAAAAATGATTCCGACTGATGCAAGTGATTCAGTTTCAGATTCCGACGAATTCAAAATTTCCGGGGTATCCGCTATGCAATCTGTAGTTTCCAAAAGTAAATTATCCATTGATGTATTTATTGACCTAGGCGTTCCTCGAGCTCGTAAATTTTTTTTCTTTCGATGACTTGGACTTGCCTGACCTTCGCTATCACTACCCACGCTGCCATCTGATTTATTTTCTGTATTGAAACCCATGAAACCGGAAAGAAAATATCGCTCAAGCCTGGAAGTTGATAAATCAAGAGTATGTTTTGGGTCCCTTAATGAAACATTATTTTTTGACGAATCAAGATTATCGCTGCTTTCACTAAATACTTCGGAAGAACTGTCTTCCTGATCGGTACACTTTTTACCATCTCCCAAGCCAAAGAAGAAATACCTTTCTAGCTCCGATTGTGATATTAAAGCGCTTTCAGAGCGGCTTTTCGTGTCCTCAATCATGCCACTATTATGCTCCCATTCGCTTTCTTCACAACTTTCTTCAGCGATTGTATGTAAAGTAAAATCTATAGCATTACAGTGGTTGTATCCTTGCAAACTTTCCTCAAGGTCACTTCGCAAATTTGGCTCAGAAACTGAATGGATTTCATTTAGATCATCTTCATCCTGGCTAATATTTTCTACCCATGAATCATCGTCGGCCAGGCCATCATCGACGTAATTTCTTTCATTAGCAAGAAAAAAAAAATCTTTTACAGCAAAAACGCAATTATTTGTTTCAGCCATAAAAAATGATTATATATATGAGCTTCTGATATGTCCAAAAGTAGAAAATCAATTTCAACAAGATGCAATTTTAAGGTACTTTCACGTTATGTGAATTTATGAACTATAAACAAATCGACTAGTTTTGGTTTCAATAAAAGTACATGTACAACACATAAACTAAATAGCATAAACTAAATAGGAAATAGACTGACAGCTTTCGTACGTCTCCCCGATGTCACCCGCAGATTTTTTTAATGATTCTCCCACCCTCTCTCTGAGAGCGAGCCTGGCTGTGAATACGTGTAAAAATCAAAGATAATGGAATTTAAAAGAGATGGATAACTTTCCAGTGGAAAGGCGCTGCCTACAAGCGCCTATATATATATATATTTTTGATTCAACGTACACTGACTTTTTATTTTTTTAAACATTCTTAAAAAAATCTTGGCATAAAAAGTCATGGTCATGAATTTTGTTCCTATTTCTTCTGTAATTTATACATAATTTAAGTTTTTTTTCGAAATAAAAATTGTTTTTGTTAATTTTTTTATATTTGTGTTTATATTTTGATTTATTGTTCCAATTTACATAAAAAAATATTTTAGGCATTATTTTATTGAAAAAGGCATCTTTTTTTTTCAAGTTAGGCTTTTTTTCATCGAAATTGGTTGGCAGCCCTGATCGCAGCTGCAGTGGCCAGATCATAAGGGCTTTCAATTAGACAGCTTTTTTCGTTCGCCGACTTCTTAACATACACAGATCCATATTTAGTGTGCACAGCAAACAGATGTTTCTTTCGCTTGAGCCCCAGAGCGCTGTTTAAGAGAAATCGTGTATGTCTCGAACACATTTAAAAATGTTAAAATTGTATTGCTTGCATGTGTTCGAATAGGAAAGAATACAGGTATAAACATGTTCAATGGAAAGAGTTCTCGAAGGAGTGTTGTTCAGGAAAGAGTTAATAAACGAGAGACAGTGGTTTTTTTCCACTTTAAAAATATGGTGTTTTATTGATTTCTTCTTTTGTGTTTGGTTTTTGTGGATTTATATTCTGTGCATAAACAAAACTATTGGAGGAACAAATCACGGTACACTACATTGGTACTTTTCCACAATGTGATCTTGCTCGGTTGTTTGATAATTTGTGCGTGACCTCATAGAATTCACAGCAACGAGCTGGTGTGAATTTTACCACGCAAGTCTAAGCAGTGTCGTAGGGGTCGGGGTTGCTTGTGTATATCGGTGTGGGGGGCGGAGCAACTGATTGACTGCGGAGTACACTGGCATGGCTTTAGCCATGATGTATGTATACGACTACTTGACTGTAGCGGGGGCATTGTGTGGATTGGTGTGTGGGGGGGGGGGGGGGGTACAGTGGGGCGTGCAACAAAAGTTACATTGTAACGAACGCATCGTTACAGCCTAACAACATTATATAAGGCTCTGACTGCCATAATAAGTAATAGAGTTTGGCTACACTATAAATCCAACAATCTAATCCCAAGTGAACAAATGGGATGTGCTAGGAATTCCAGAGGATGTAAGGAGTTGATAACAGTCGACGTTATAATTGCACTTAATTCTGTTCATCATAATCGCAATCCAAGTGTAGCTTATATAGACTACCAAAAAGTCTACGATAGCGTCCCTCATTCGTATTTAGTAGATGCTTTGAATATCCATGGAGTGCTATGAGTAAATGGAAAACACGCATATATGTAGGAGGTTCGAGCACAAGAGAGATGAGTGTGAGAAGAGGATTGTTTCAGGGAGATTCTTTTAGTCCATTATGGTTCTGTTTAACCCTTGCACCTTTTAGCAAAATATTAAATGAAACAGCGAACGGATATCGAATTGACCGACGATTTAAAACTATTTTCACGTTCCAGGCAACATCTTCAGAGCCTTCTGAATATTGTGAAAGATTTCAGTTCGGATATCACAATGAACTTTGGTTTTGGTAAATGTAAGGCAGTGGAAATGATACGCGGTAGAATTGAAAGAACTGACGGTTTCAGCTTTGAAGATGGTACTATTGAAACTTTAGATGAAAATGAAAGTTATAAATATCTTGGAGTCCAAGAAATGCGTGGTATCCAACATACCACAGTCAAGAGTCTATCGAACACATCAATGGAAACTAATATTAAACGTGATGCTAAAGCCTTTTGGTCATTCATAAACACTAAGCGAAAATCAATTGGTATACCATCCATTATGACGTATAACGGAGTCAATAGTGATAATCTTAATGAAATATGTAACATGTTTTCTTCATTTTTCCAAGCAAATTTCGTGAATGCGTTCGTTGATGGCAATTCATTACCTAATTGTGAACGAATTACTGAAGTAGGCTCTATTTCTCTGTCTGAAGATGATATTCTTCTAGAGTTATCATCGCTTGATTCGAGTACGAGTATTGCGCCCGATAATTTCCCCCCTTTGTTTTTTAAATCATGCAAATATAGTTTAGTTCAACCGCTTAAGATTATTTTCAACAAGTCTCTGAAGTCAGGCAATTTTCTTGATTGCTGGAAGCATTCTTTTATCACCCCAATTCATAAATCTGGATCTAAAAGAATAATTGACAATTACAGACCTATAGCTAAATTGCAACTAATTCCGAAAATATTCGAAGCTGTTGTTAAGAAACGGTTATATGCCGCTGTGTGTAACCAAATCTCGCAAAACCAGCATTGTTTCGTGAATGGTAGATCAATTATTGTCTTCATAAAATTGAAAATCGTCTTCAGGTTGACTGTATTTATACGGATTTTTCGAAGGCTTTTGACAGAGTCCAACACAATGTTCTGTTAAGGAAACTTGAAATGTTTGGATTCCAATCTAATATTTAAAACTGGATCGGTAGTTATCTGCAAAATCGGAAACAGTATGTGAAGATAGGATCCGCTCTGTCTAATGAAATTTTAAATCTCTCAGGAGTCCCCCAGGGAAGCCATATTGGTCCGCTCCTCTTGCTTCTTTTTATAAATGACTTACCATCTTTTATATCTGAATCTAATTCTCTTTTATATGCTGATGATTTAAAAATATATAAATCTGTAAGCTCGCTTTCTGATGCCATTCAATTGCAAACAGATCTTAACCAAGTTAATCACTGGTGTACTTTGAATGGGTTATACTTTAATATACAAAAAATGCTCTGTTATGACATTCAATAGAATAAAATCTTCGATAAACTTCGATTACAGTATACAAGGTAAATTACTTAAAAGAGTAACTGATCAAAAAGATCTAGGTGTTATCTTTGATCCGGAATTACATTTTGCGTTACACATAGATTACATCATAAGCAAGGCTAATTGTATGCTGGGTTTTCTGTGTCGCAATTCTAAAGACTTTAATGATCCCTTCACACTTAAATCCCTTTATAATTCTTTAATTCGTTCTATATTAGAATATGGTTGCGTTGTTTGAAATCCCTACTACAGCAATGCTGAAGTTCGGATTGAAAAAATTCAAAAACGATTCACGAGATATGCTCTCAGAAAAATAAACTGGAATAATGATATTCCTCCTTATGAAGCAAGATGTGCGCTTATGAGTTTGAAACCTCTTGCTAAAAGAAGAACATATTACTCCGTACTTTTTGCACATGATGTTATTACCGCTCATATTGATTGTTCACTTTTATTATCGATGTTTAATATATACACTCCTTTTCGCATTCTTCGGCCTAGAGAACTGTATTTTTTGTATGTTTCTCGGCACAGAACAAATTATGGTCGTAATGATCCCATAACTAAAGCTTGTGTCAATTATAACTTATATGTAGACTCAATTGATTTCAATATGAGTAGATCACTTTGTAAAACTTCTATAATGAATTCACTGTAACCTGTCAATTAAATATATACATTTATAATTTTTGTATTAGTACTAGAAGTCTAGTCTAGTCTAAAATAAGATCAAGCTTGTAAGACGAAATAAGAAATAAATAAATAATTCACATCATGAACGGATGCTCGGCATTAGCAAACAACGACTATCTTCAGCGGCATAACAATGTAGCTAAAATATTCCATCAGGAATTGGCACTAAGATCCAAACTAGTAGAAGGGAAAATCCCATTCTACAAATACCAAGCCACCGCAGTCCTATTAAGCTCAGACTATAAGCTGTATTGGGACAGGTCTATAACCACTGACCACACAATACTGGCAAATAAACCTGATATAGTATGGATCGACAGAAGAAACAGAAATGGATACCTGATAGATATAGCAGTGCCCCTAACGACTAATCTAAATCGGACATTCGCTGAAAAAATAGGGAAATATATAGAACTCGCTGACGAAATTAAAGAACGGGAAGCATTAAGGACAATACGTGTAGTACCAGTTGTGATTTCCAGCACAGGGATTGTTACAAAAACTGTTGTCGATAAATTAAAAAATATGAAATGTGAACATCTTTTACATGAAATTTCGAAAGCTGTTATCCTAAGCACTTGCAGAATTGTGCGAAAATTTCTACAACAACCGTAACAAAATAGTACCGATATGACTTGCATAATAATAATAATAATAATAGTGGAGATGTCTTGTTCCAGCTGGTCTTTGATAAATTTGATGAAGCTCTAATCGAATTTCAGGGAATGGATCCATTATGTAGACCAAGGATCCCCAAAGTTTATATGGATAAAAAGATGGCTGCTATCATCGAACATCTTAATAACATCACTGTGCACCATCTACAAAATCATCATGACTTGGAACATGTTCTATGCATAATTTTCTGTGCGGCTATAGCCGCATGTAGATCAGTTGGTCTTAAGATCAACACAACACCAACGGCCAGTCAACAGCGCAACATCAAACCGTCATGGCAATGCCGACTTGAAACCAAAATATCACTGCTACGAGCTAAGCTAGGTCGCCCAACCCAATATAAAAATGGCGTTAGGTCACGGCATTTGATCAGCAAGGTCAATGGTATCGTGCGCCCTCGCTTATTTCAGGAAATGACACACCAGGAGCTAGACGTGCTGATTGACAGACTCACCCAGAGACTACAAGTAATGAGCTCCCGCCTGAGAAGATATCTGGCCAGTCAGACAAGAAAAACGGACAACAAAAACTTCCAAAACAACCAACGAAAGTTTTACGCTGAACTGACCAGCAATGACCAACACAATGCCCAACAATTACCCGATGTGAAGTCTCTCGAAACATTCTGGGGAAGCATATGGGAGAACCCCCAAACTCATAATCCTCAATCCACCTGGTTAAGCACAGCGCCTGGGTATCCACAAATGAACACCTCTCCAATCAATATAAATGAATTGAGAAAAACGCTGAGGAAAAGCAAGAATTGGAAAGCGCCGGGTCCGGATGAACTTCAAAATTTCTGGCTATCGCTATCGTTACCAACAACTCAACTCATAACCAGCGTAACCTCAGTGTAGCTTACATCGACTACCAAAAGGCGTTTGATAGTGTCCCGCATTCCTATCTATTAGAAACGCTTAAGATTCACGGTGTAGACCCCGAATTGATATCATTTTTCACAGATGCCATGAACAATTGGAAGACTAATGTTAATATGGGAGGATTAAGAACAAGGGAGATATGCATAAAAACAGGAAATTTCCAAGGTGACTCTTTCAGTCCTTTAGGGTTCTGCCTTAGTCTAGCTCCACTAAGCAGAATCCTTAACGAATCATCGGATGGATATCGTATCAAGATTGGCGATCTGCAAAGTAACATCACTCATCTCCTATACATGGACAATTTAAAGCTATTCGCAAGGTCCAGACAACATCTTACTAGCCTGCTTAACATAGTCAGAAACTTCAGCAATGACATATACATGAAGTTTGGATTCGACAAATGTAAAGCTGTTGAAATGGTTAGAGAAAGGAAGGAGTAATATCGATATTGGAGGAAGAAGAGAGCTACAAATACCTCAGCCTTCAAGAAATGCGTGGAATTCAACATAGCAGGATGAAACACCACATTAGGACTCGTTTTAATGACAGAGTCAAACGGCTATGTTAAACCAAGCTCAACAGTGGTAACCTCATAAAAGCCATCAACACATACGCTGTCCCTGTGTTAACATATTCCTTCGGACTCATAAAGTGGAGCCAAACTGATCTGGAAGATATAGAACGTAACCTAAGATCAGCGCTGACATCTTACCGTTATCACCACCCAAGACCTGCAGTACAACGTGTGTATCTGCCCAGAGATGAAGGAGGTCAAGAAATAATAGACATATACAGCCAACACTTTGTGCAAGTTGATCAGCTGCGAAAATATTTCGTCGAAAACCATGAGAACAATCACAGATACCATCTTTTAATGCAGCTGGATAAAAATTTTACACCACTTAAATTGGGTGACATGGAGTTTCAACCGATCAACAACATCCGCACGGTCCCCAGTACTATAGAGCAATGGAAGTGCAAACCAATCCATGGGAAATATCATCACTTGGGTGGGAACGGGATAAGCAAGGAAGCTTCAACGATCTGGCTGCGCAGAGGTCAACTGTTTCCTGAAACGGAAGGATTTGCTATCGCTATTCAAGATGGTATTGTCGCAACAAAACAATATCGACGGGCAATCTTACACGAAGACATAGATAATTTATGTCGCCGTTGCCGACAGGGGATAGAATCAATCGAGCACGTAATAAATGGGTGTATAACTTTAGCAAACCACGACTATCTCAAGAGACATAATGATGTAGCTAAAATCATACATCAGGAGCTTGCCATGAGATGCAAATTCGTCGAGGGTAAGAAACCATACTACCAGTACCAAGCAGCTGAGGTTTTAATCGATTCCAACTTTGAACTGTACTGGGATCGAGCGATGACCACTGATCATCCAATTTTAGCGAATAGACCTGACATAGTCTGGATCGATAAGGCCTTGAAAAATGGATATATCTAGGATGTAGCAGTACCACTCTCTATTAACATCAACAGAACCTATGGAGAAAAAATCGGAAAATATGTTGAACTGGCGCATGAGATCAAACAACGAGAAAGGCTAAATCAAATACGTGTGGTCCCTTTCATAATATCCAGCACAGAAGTAATCGAACAAGCTGTTATTGACGAGCTGAAAAAATTAAAGTGCGAACATCTTGTGCACGAAATATCGAAAGCAGTTCTGCTGAACACCTGCAGGATAGTTCGAAAGTTCCTGGAGCAACCATAATAAAAGTGCCGATATGACTTGCAAATTGTAATTGCCGTCGTACTCGGTGTAAATGGACCCCAGCTCGCGCGGTATCTGGGGGGGAAAGAGGCGTGGGAATAATAATAATAATAATAATAATAATAATAATAATAATAATAATAATAATAATAATAATAATAATAATAATAATAATAATAATAATAATAATAATAATAATAATAATAATAATAATAATAATAATAATAATAATAATAATAATAATAATAATAATAATAATAATAATAATAATAATAATAATAATAATAATAATAATAATAATAATAATAATAATAATAATAATAATAATAATAATAATAATAATAATAATAATAATAATAATAATAATAATAATAATAATAATAATAATAATAATAATAATAATAATAATAATAATAATAATAATAATAATAATAATAATAATAATAATAATAATAATAATAATAATAATAATAATAATAATAATAATAATAATAATAATAATAATAATAATAATAATAATAATAATAATAATAATAATAATAATAATAATAATAATAATAATAATAATAATAATAATAATAATAATAATAATAATAATAATAATAATAATAATAATAATAATAATAATAATAATAATAATAATAATAATAATAATAATAATAATAATAATAATAATAATAATAATAATAATAATAATAATAATAATAATAATAATAATAATAATAATAATAATAATAATAATAATAATAATAATAATAATAATAATAATAATAATAATAATAATAATAATAATAATAATAACAATAATAATAATAGGGCCATTTCAACACTCTCGAGTAGATTACGCCAGAACTTTTTTGTCAAATCGTCACAACGTTCGTTGCGTCTCATTCGAAAAGAAAAATGTGACCAAAGCTGTTCAACTCGAGTTTTTGGAAGATATATTAACAGTTGAATTGAAGGGTAAATGGACCGACACAACCGACAAAAAGGATTCAAGATTTATATACAAAAATCAATATATAGATGAATAATTATGCCTTTCTAAATAGTTTGTATTACTAATTAGTTTATATTTCGTGGTGAACTTACAAGGAATAAAAAAGGAAGAATTATTTTTATTATTATTATTTACTACAGGTATATGAAATATACAAAATTATATACTACACCGATAGCTACCATGGCTTTCGGCTGAAAGTTGAAATATATTGAGGAAGAACTACTTTAATAATAGGACAATAAAAATACTCAAAGGGTCAACTCTATTTCAAATACATAGTTATACGACCAGTTATCGAAACAAGATATTAAAACAAACAATGCAACGCAACAACGTCCAAGAAATGATGAAACAAATCTCAGGAATTACATAGATTTTCAGCCATTTTATTTATTTGAAATTTTGTTTATATACTATTGTGTTTAGGTAAAGAGAAGCCAACCCAAACAAAAATTGGTCACGGTTTGGAAGTGGTCATTTAAATAATAATTCAAATAAATCTTACCCAGTGATGTGCTCGATACAATATCGCATTTCGAATTATTTAAAGGATATAAGCCCGGTGCCTTAAGATTTTTGTTTGTAGATAATGATAAGATATTTGTTTGAACACTAACTGGAGGGCGATACCGCGCACTTTTTGCACTAGACCGAATAACGCTGGAATCGCTTTTTGATTTATCTGATATAACCGGGAATTCTATCGACTGCAGTCTTGGTAGAGAATTCGTGTATATTCGATTTTTGACATTTATTCTAGATGATACCTCCAAATTAGTTTCACATTTCATATCAGATAACGAGGATAACCATGTTTTCTGAATTTCAGAACGGGTTCGCATGTCACCAATACCAATGCTACCACAACTTTGTACGCGATCTAACTGTTCCCGACTTTGAATTATAGTATACGTCAAATTGCCTGCGGACCCCCTCTTTGACATAGATACTTCTGATGATATCGAGCAATTATCTCTCTCAGTAAATAACAGCTTACTTGTAGAATCCCCAGGAGCAAGTAATGCAGATTCAAAACTACCACGCCATGAAAATCGATCACAGTCACTTACTTCTCCCTGGTTGTCATTGACACTGCTGCTAGAATTAAAATGCCACGAGCGACTTGCAGATCCTAATAGAATATCGTGAGATTTACTTCGAAGTAAGTTTCCCCTTAAATACGAGGAATAGTCTGGATGGTCCAACCCAATATTTGAGTTATTTTCTTCTGACTTGCAAAAATCGTTCTCGGTATTTGGTGTTACAATGGAATCTGTTCCAATACTGACATCATGCATCAATGCTACTAATTTGCTTCCAATATGCTGCATAACATTAACAGCTACTTCCGGACATTTCTCAATGTAATTATTACTTTTGTTGTCAACGCTTACTTCTGGATTTATCTTGGAATTGTTCGATATTATTGATTCAATTAAATTTGCGTATGCCAATACTGAGCTTGTGTTTAGTGTTTCGCTTATGCTGCCATTACTTTTTTTTCTGGTATCAGTCTCGCTGTTTTTTTTGTATTCAGCCAGCCGTTCTTGGTTGTTGTTAGATTTATGAGGACTGTTCCTACGATTTGATACATAATAATCCGATGAATCATTGGAATCTGACCAATTCTCCTCGCTGCTAAAATATTCAACGATTTCCCGAACTTTTTGATTGTTTATACCTGGAACTATTTTCATAAGACGTATGAGTTCATCTTCAAAATAACAAAATTGAAAAGGTTTAGACTTACGCCTTTTTTGAAAAAAATGTTCAGGGTATGTTCCAAAATTATTTGATTGGCTATAACTTTGCGCTGTGACAGCAATGAGTGTTTTAAAAAACTGCCGCATTTTTGACATCATAAGATTCGTTTCCTCATCGGAGCTATAATGAAAACTATCTTTTCGGTCGATAGACGATTTAGCAGGAAGTGCTGGGACGGTGGTTAACATATTTATTTTAACATTTGGCCTTTGGCATGAGTCTGACTCAGCATTACTCTTTTTGCCAAATTCTGAAAGTTCACGTTTTTTGTAGCCTTTTTTTCGTTTTGCCGAATCAACATAATCTGGTTTATCAAAAATGATTCCGACTGATGCAAGTGATTCAGTTTCAGATTCCGACGAATTCAAAATTTCCGGGGTATCCGCTATGCAATCTGTAGTTTCCAAAAGTAAATTATCCATTGATGTATTTATTGACCTAGGCGTTCCTCGAGCTCGTAAATTTTTTTTCTTTCGATGACTTGGACTTGCCTGACCTTCGCTATCACTACCCACGCTGCCATCTGATTTATTTTCTGTATTGAAACCCATGAAACCGGAAAGAAAATATCGCTCAAGCCTGGAAGTTGATAAATCAAGAGTATGTTTTGGGTCCCTTAATGAAACATTATTTTTTGACGAATCAAGATTATCGCTGCTTTCACTAAATACTTCGGAAGAACTGTCTTCCTGATCGGTACACTTTTTACCATCTCCCAAGCCAAAGAAGAAATACCTTTCTAGCTCCGATTGTGATATTAAAGCGCTTTCAGAGCGGCTTTTCGTGTCCTCAATCATGCCACTATTATGCTCCCATTCGCTTTCTTCACAACTTTCTTCAGCGATTGTATGTAAAGTAAAATCTATAGCATTACAGTGGTTGTATCCTTGCAAACTTTCCTCAAGGTCACTTCGCAAATTTGGCTCAGAAACTGAATGGATTTCATTTAGATCATCTTCATCCTGGCTAATATTTTCTACCCATGAATCATCGTCGGCCAGGCCATCATCGACGTAATTTCTTTCATTAGCAAGAAAAAAAAAATCTTTTACAGCAAAAACGCAATTATTTGTTTCAGCCATAAAAAATGATTATATATATGAGCTTCTGATATGTCCAAAAGTAGAAAATCAATTTCAACAAGATGCAATTTTAAGGTACTTTCACGTTATGTGAATTTATGAACTATAAACAAATCGACTAGTTTTGGTTTCAATAAAAGTACATGTACAACACATAAACTAAATAGCATAAACTAAATAGGAAATAGACTGACAGCTTTCGTACGTCTCCCCGATGTCACCCGCAGATTTTTTTAATGATTCTCCCACCCTCTCTCTGAGAGCGAGCCTGGCTGTGAATACGTGTAAAAATCAAAGATAATGGAATTTAAAAGAGATGGATAACTTTCCAGTGGAAAGGCGCTGCCTACAAGCTGTTTTCCAGAAAAATTCATAAAGTCACGCATACATGCTCATTTCTATGATAGTATAAGTGAGTTCGTGAATTCACCCGCAAGATGGCGGAAAGTTGGTGAACTCACCACCGAAATTCATAAAATTTTCAAATATCCTGGAAAACTGGTTTGGGCATGTTTACTAGGAAAATTTGAATTTTGACGGTTGGCAGTTAATTTGCTTGCAGTGAATATATAATTAATACGTTTCTAACACTTTGACACTGCCTTTTATCAAGCATGGCCAATACAGTTACGAATAACAATTCCAATTCCATTTTTATTAACAGAGTAATTAAAAAAGTTTCTCGTAAAATTGAGCACTAGCAAATTCAAATTCAATTAATTTGCATATAAATTTTAAATGCAAATTGGATAACGTTTTAGTCAATTAGTAATCTTTCAAGGCTGTTATAATTCGGCATAAAATGTTTGTATTGTTTATTATTTATTATTTCAAAATTTCAAAACCTCAATACTTCGTTTTTCTACATTTTAGTACTGCACGTAGAAATAAATTATATTTTTTTTAGGTTAAATATCGCAATTTGTAATGTTTATTATCAACATTTTTATAATTTGAAACCCTAGCACACCGACTACTTCTTAAAATATATAAATCCATTCCTGTAAAAAATTAAGTATTGTCAATAAATAATTTCACATATAAAAGCAGTTGTTCCTTCCAGTCGGACTAATACAATGGAGATATACGAAAAATCGTATATCTTACGAACAGACCTATATGACGTGGCACCGCGTATGGTGAATACAACATTAAGGGCCGGTCTATTCACAGCTGGTTAGAGCCTTGGTTACGTTAGTTACCGCGGATTTAGGTTAACCCATGATTATAAATCAGTGATAACCAATGAATATCTGTTGACCGTTTTTTCACTTCGGTCATCAAATATCTTTGCAACAAATCGTTCCATTTTTCCATTTGATCATTGACCGAATCCATGGTTATACATATATATTTTTTTTTTATTTTTTTCTTCGGGTCTGTTTGTTTTTGATAAGTAATTTATTTAGGTAAGTATTTTATTAATGTATTTATTTTTTGTAAACTTAATAAACACAAAAATTAATGTCATAACCAAATAATACAGGCATTTTTTTAGAACAAAAGAATGAAACTTTGTTCTTATGAGTCAATAAGCATTTTTTTTTTTGTGAACAAAACCGAAATAAAGCCAAAACCAATAAAAATATATTGCAAATTAACAGGCCACATGTTGATTTAATCAACGACAATCGCATTTTTCTCGTTCTCACAATATTTTTCTTAACTCGTGTGCTTTATTCAAATCTATTAGAACTGTCATATTCCAAGAAATGTTGAAAATAATCTTACTTCATCCTTTGCATCCATTATTTTGGCGTGTATTCTATACTTATGTGTCAGTTGAAAACGTCAAAGAAACCGATGTGAAAGATTTTATTGGTTCACTCCACCTTGCGTTCTTCCTTCATTCTTTTATTTGCATTTTTCTTTTTGTTGGCACAATATTATAAATTATACAAAAAGTTTTTGTATATCAGCTACGTCAAAATGAATACCTACGTAGTCCTTAAAAAATCTTGAACAAACGAAACTGCAGAAAATCAGTGGTTAATTAAAAAGATGCCCAAGATTGAATACTCCGGGCCTTAATATATTTGAATATTATTCAAATATAACTCACCACACTGAATTTTGAATGGTGGCCGGTCATTGGTCGATTTTTGTTTTCTTGTAGCTCAAAGCTCACACGTATTCACAGACAGGGATTGAAATTACAAAAACAACAATGTAAACAAATGGGTTTTGGGGGGATAGACGTACGAAAGATATCCATCTCTTTTAATTCTATAATCTTTGGTAAAAATGCGAACAAAATTGGCGCGCGTCGTTATAAACCTGTAATGGCGGCGGTATGGTGAATGTATTTGAATGAGAAATTCAAAAAAAATCAGTTTGCTTCCAAAAAAAAAATAATAATAATAATATAATATATATTTACTTAATTGATTCAACTAATTACTTTTATAGTTTGCTCTTAGATTTCGAGTATGCAATAAAAAATAAAGACCCAATTTTTTTCTCTTTATTGTTGTGTAAAACTAAATTTTAAAATAAAAACATAAATGCAAAACAGAATACACCATTTTATCCATTTTATAGAGCACAATAAAACGAGTTGAAGGATACCAAATTCTTAACAGCAGCTTATCAAGTTTTCAATAGACATGCTCCAAAGTGGAGCTTCTTTTATTAACATAGCACATTTAATCAAAAAAGTTTCGCTTTCGAACCTGTCTCTAGCGAACCGTACATGCTATCTCTAATTATTTGGTATCTTTGAATTCGTCTTGATGTGCTCTGCAAAATCGTTTACCTACACTTTTTCCCATTTGTCTTTTTATTTTAAGATTTGGTAGTACAAAACCCGTTTCCAATTCTGTATTTTTGTACGAAGTGAATGCAACCGAGCTAAAAACGGGTTTGGTAGAACCAAATTTTAAAATAAAAATATAAATGCAAAACAGACTACACCATTTTATAGAGAACAGTAAAACGAATTTAAGGATACCAAACTCTTAACAGCAGCTTATCAGGTTTTCAGTAGACATGCTCCAAAGTGGAGCTTCTTTTATTAACATAGCACATTTAATGAAAAAAGTTGCGCTTTCAAACCTGTCTCTAGCGAACCGTACATGCTATCTCTAATTATTTGGTATCCTTGAATTCGTCTTGATGTGCTCGGCAAAATGATATGCATTTTTTCCCATTTGTCTTTTTATTTTAAAATTTGGTAGTACCAAACCCTAATATTCTAAATATTTATATGTACATAAATAATTTACAAAAAGAGATTCACCAAAGGCAATGCCTTTTCTAGCTGTAGAAAAAATTCACGAAAACCTAAAGGCCCTCCACCAGTCAAACTCAAACGCAGTTATTATTGGTAAATCTGAAAAAAAAAAATCCAGATTCGCAAAAGTGCTCTGAAATCTGAAAAAGATTGCTTTTTTTTGTACCAAACGAATATAAAAAGTGCTCTCAGAGCGCCCAATCAAATACGACATAAGAAAAACTATTATATACAACACGAACACAGCCCAACACTCGATATTAGGCGTGTTTTTTTGAGCTTCGATCTCAGCAAAGCAAAGCAAAGTAGGATTTTCAGCATGCGATTACAACAACTACGCCCTACTTGACACTTCGAGGAATCACAGTAGTTGTTGTAATTGCGTGCTGAAAATCCTACTTTGCTTTGCTTTGCTGAGTTCGAAGCTCAAAAAAAAGGCCTATTGAAATGGGAATCCACCTCAGGCTACCTGACATCTGGTTTAAACCGGAAGTGTAGGCTGGTTTTTTTTCAAGTATGCGTGTGCCCCTTTGATTAACATGGCACAAATACATGAATTCAAACTGGGCTACACTCAAGGTCAAATTCAGCCGCCAATCAAAATTCAGTGTGGTTAGTTATTTTCAAATATATTAAGGCCCGGTTTCTTCAATCTTGGTCTTCTTCTTATGGGGCATTTACACAGTCACACATTTCTATCACGGAAAATTAAAGGGATGCCCAATACTAAACAGCCGACTGACTGAAAGGGACAGCATTACCTAACACGCAAAAAAACGTGATACGTTTTTTGGTCGACCATCTTGTTTACGTGGTAGGAATTATGGGAAAGCTATGCATGTTGATATTTTTATAGCGATGGCTTACGAAATTTCGTTTTCCTATAAAACAAAATGGTTTCCGGAAGTGATGAACATACAATTATTTATTTATTTCGTATAAATAAATGATGAATTATTGGTTTAATTTACTGAAACTAATTAAAACTTTCATTTCACATATTTTAAATCGGAAATAAAAATGTTTTCATGTGATTGCAGAAATGTTGGTTGCCGGAACTTCCGCTTTACGTATCTATAATTATGGGTAGAACATCCATGACACCTTAGGTGTCTGATTTGTGATCTCATTCCTTCGCCTTTATTATCAATTGACTGCGGACAAACGGATCTCTCTGTCCCGTCTCGTGCAAAAATGCGCGTGCGTGATAGTGTGTAACGGTACCACCGCCCCCTGAAGCGTATCAAAACCCGCAAAGGATGAGGGAAGGAAGCACCCATGCAAGTAAGGATCGAATTCGGATGGTCGAAATGCTTCCGCTTCTACCGGCGATGGTGTAACCCTCCGGTCAACTCTTTCCACCCATATGACCCAAGGTCACAGGACCCTTGAGGCAGTCCGGGCGGCATGACAAGAGGGGTGTCCAGGCACTTGAGGCTCAGGCATGACCGCTTTCCCGCGCTAGCTCGTCGGTGGGTGGGGAACTTGCCACAAGCCCTGAACATGGGTTACTTGTTTTTACATGCCTGCTAACTTATCTATATTCATGCAGTAACCGAACATAGCAATATTACAAAAAAAGAGAAAATAAATTGCGAGGCCCGAATTAAGCCAAGACACATTCAATTTGACATGCAACCCCTATGATGTGGATGAGGCGAAGAGATAAGGTGGAATTCCTCTTCGCGAGCTGACCCACCCCTGTAGCTGAATGTAAAGTTCAACTCCTTGGTCATCGCGACGCTCCCTTTACGATGACCCCTAACAAGAAGGGGGTTTCTAATCGCAACGATTAAATACCCCTAACTGTATCTCTCTCTCTCCCTCCCATCCCTCTAAATGTCACCCACCCCTAATGCTGGCACATCCCCTGGCACAACCTTACATAATCAGAATCATTCCGATCTCAAAAGAATAAAAAAAAGGAAGGGAAAACGAATCAATAAAGGAAGTCATCAATAGAAAGCTTCAGCCGGAATGATCGAGCCTTTCCAAATATCAATAAAAAGCTGACTGGTCATTTTCAAAATTTCATACAGAATGCTTTTATTTCAAAAAAAACTAAATAACCTAAAATCTACGAATATAATATCTATAATTTTATGTCCGTTTAAAATTAAAAGATTTTAATTTGGAGTGGTTTTAAGTTGTTTTATTTTCCTCTTCTTTCTTCTCTCTCTTTTTCTAGAATGCCGGAAAACCAACCAAACATGGCGGTCTTCGACTTCCTCCTTCTTTCGTCAAATCTTTAAATCGTTGCCAGATTAACAACACAATAATTACAGAGCGATCTATTACAAATGAGATCTATTACAACTCGGGCAATCTGACAATATTGATTGACCTCGATCAGGAACATAAATAGATTAATAGAACTAATACATTAAGTAAATAATATTAAAGAAATGAAAAACATGTTCCTCTACTCTTTATTCTAAATTGGCTTCGAGTGACTCACTGTGTTCAGTGGCCTCAGCAGACGACATTTCCCTTGGTGTTAACCACTTACGAATTTTGATGGCTTCAACAACGCCATTATAAGGCAACTGGGTTATTTGGCAATTTTCTATGTCCCGCACTACGTAACCGTCATTTGGCAATACTTTATGAACAACGTACGGTCCGCGATATTTTTGTACGAATTTCTTATTCATCCCGACCGTAGTATCTATATGTCTGATAACAACAAATTCCCCTACTGACTACGTTTTTGCCGGCCGACTATGCTTCAGAAAATATTGCTGACTATATTCTTGTGATTTCTCAATAGCACTCAGCGCTTTCGATCTGATATTATCTAAATCACGGTTTGCAACATTGCCTAACTTTTCTTCCAGGTATTCTGTCAGTTCATCCACAATACTGCCACGTTGATCTACCCCAAACAATAGCTGACTAGGTGTCTGTTTTGTCGTACTATGAACAGTATTGTTTATGGCATATTCGACTTGAGATAGTTTTACTGACCAGTCTGCATGTTGCATAGGTTCGGTCAATTTACTCAGGATTGCCTTGAGTACTCGGTTGACACGCTCGACCTGACCATTTGCCTGTGGCGATGCGACTGCAACTTTGACATGATCAATATTATGTCTCAACAAGAAATTACTGAATTCAAGTGACGTAAAACACGTACCTCTGTCAGAGATAATGCGCCTAGGACGACTATAATAGCTAAAATATTTATCTAGTGCACAACAAACTTCCTTAGTACTTGTTGAATTCACGGGGTACAGTCGAACATATTTTGTAAATGCATCAATGACAACCAATATATGTTTACGTTTCGAAGTAATTGAGGGTAGGGGACCAAAATGGTCAATATGAATTGTGTCAAAGGGGATTGACCCTTTTGGTATACTATACAAATTGTGTTCATTTGAACGAGCAGGTGCTGAATAAACTATGCACTTAATGCAATTCTGAATGAAGCAGCTAATTTTCTTCTTCATGTTTGTAAACCAATAGTGTTTTCGGATTTTTTCATAACATTTATCAGTACCTAAATGGCCTATCTTTTCATGGATCATACGGATCACATTTTCCTCCATTTCAGATGGTATCAAAAGCAAACAATTTGAATCGATTCTACGAAACACCAGACCATCGTATAATTCAAAACCATCAACAATACCAGCTTGTAATTTATCTCTCATTTCTTTAATCTTTTCATCACGACTCTGCGCAGCCTGGATTTGGAAATCCAATTGTTCATTATCAATGGCGGCCACAAATTGAGCAGCACATGCATCCGGATGACATCTACTCAATGCATCAGAATGACCCATGGGTACACCACTGCGATGTTGAATTGAATAGTTATAGTTTTCCAATTCCAATGCCCATCGTGCGATTCTTGGATTTACTGTTTTTTTGTTCAGGGTCATCGTAAGGGAGTTACAATCTGTAATTATCTTGAATGGAATTCCATCTAAATATACACGAAATCGACGGAGGGAATAAATTATAGAAAGAGTTTCCAGCTCGAAGCTGTGATATCTTGACTCAGCCGCAGAAGTCGTCTTCGAAAAATAGGCAACCGGATGAAATTTGCTATCATCTTGACGTTGCATTAGTACAGAACCGAAACCATGACTGCTGGCATCACAGTGTAACTCAGTTTCACGGTTCGGGCAATAGATTGCTAAGACCGGTGCTGTCGTCAGTCGACCTCGCAGTTCATAAAATGCATTTTCACAAACTTCAGAAAAATTAAATGGACTTTCTTTACGTAACAGATTCAACAATGGCCTAGCAATCTTTGAAAACGATGGCACAAATCTGCGGAAATATGAAAACAAACCTATGCAAGACTGCAATTCTTTTTGGTTCTTCGGAATGGGGTAGTGTTTAATAGCACGAATATGTGCATCACTAGGCCGAATGCCAGATGAGTCGACCAAATAGCCTAAATATTCGATCTCATTGTAACCAAATTTACATTTCTTTAACTTTAATTCGAGACCCCTCTTAGTAACCCTTTGTAAGACTTCTTCTAATATTTTTACATATGACTGAAAATCAACGGAGGCGATTAAAATGTCGTCAATATAAATAATAATCTTATTAGTTTCAATCAAATCCTGAAAGATATTATAAACAAATCTCTGAAAATTCGCGGGCGCGTTTTTCAAACCAAATGGCATCCTCAAGTATTCAAATTGTCCATGGGGTGTGACAAATGAAGTTAACTTTATTGAATCATCATGCATCAAACACTGGTTAAACCCGTCTTTTAAGTCAAGTAATGAGAACCATTGCTTACCTGCCATATATTCAACACAATCCTCAATTAATGGCAATGGGAAATTGTCACGAATCGTCTTCTTGTTCAATGCACGGTAATCAACACACATACGTGTTTCGCCACTTTTCTTCTTAACTAAAACAATAGCCGAAGCATAAGGCGATTGACTTGGCCGAATAATGTGCCTGGCCATCAAGTCATTGGTGATTCTTCGAACTTCATTACGATCGTGGAAAGATAAAGACCGCGGCGAACAATGAAAAGGGGTATCATCGGTTAAACGTATTTTCATTTTATAATCGTATTGTTCTTGTTTCACGTCTTTTGGTTTTAGATAAGAGTCATTGATGATTGCTCTCAATACATCAGATTGGTGTTTTCTCAATTTATTACCTACATCGATTTCTAACTGTGGTGTGTCAACATTAATAGCACACATTTCTGCAATAACTTCGTCGGCACAACCGACCGGCAACGCGCTCTCAGGCAAAGACACGGGGATCACTATTTTTTCACTAATTGGCAAGTGGAATGTTCGTCTGCTAGAGTCACTAACTACTTTATCTATTTTTCTGCTACTTGTCAAACTAGATGCACGGAAACAAGGACTCGATGTTGTAAGTTTATTTAATTCAAATTTTTGTGGTATAATATTTTTGATATTAGTTTGAACTAAACGAACATTAAATTGTTTCATAAAGTCACGTCCCAGGATTAATGGCGTCATCATTGTTCCATCCGGCGTAACTATGAGGGAAACTGTTTTGATTTCATTACGGAATTTCAATAAACACAATATAGTACCATGAGAATATATTTTTTGCTTGCCAAGACCGATGAATCTAGTTGGCTTTAAAACTTCGGATACTTTAATGGACGCTGGGACATTTGAGTATTGAATAATACTAATAGGACTGCCGGAATCAATAAGGGATAAGAAATTTATAAATTCAGTGCATCTTTTTTGACAATGATTTAAAAAAGTCACTCTTACCGTCTGAACAACATGGATAGTTTCACTATCACTATCAAAAGCATCAGAATTAGAGGTAACCTCCGATGGGTCCGTGGATAAGGCAGCAACTGTTTGCATCCTGGTATTTTTAAGTTTTGGGCACTCCCTGTGCTGATGTCCCATTTGGTGGCAAGTGAAACACGATCCCGGTGGCCGAATTGGTCTCGGGCAGGCACTCTTATAGTGCCCAAACTGAGAACAATTGTAGCAGCGTACTTCTTCCTTGTTATTCGCAGTTACAGCGGTAGTCCTGGTTTTGTTTGTGCTTGAACTCGGTTTGACTGCTGTTGTTGTTTTTATGCGTCGCTGTTCATAACGATCCGTACGATGAACTAGCTCATCTATACTGGTAGCACCGTACAGAAATGCAATTCTGTTACTGTTGTCCGGTATCCCATCGATGATTATGTCAACTAACTCTTGTTCACCAATATCAGCTTTTGATGCAATAGATTGCATCGACACGACGTAACTTAAGCACGTCTCATTTGGTTTCATGTAGCGGGCACGCAGTTGCCGGTAAATTTCTTGGCGAGTTACTGTACGCTTAAACATTTTGACCAAGCCTGCTTTCATGGTGTTGTATTCAACGTGTCCTAGGTTGAGCACATATTTCTTGGCCGTTCCTTCCAATCGCCGACGAATACCAAGGCACTTCTCTTTTTCGTTGTACTCACATGTGTTTGCGTATTCTTCGAACTGCTCCAACCACTTGACAACATCATAATGATCGTCTCCACTGAACATCGGCACTGCAGCGTCCAGTTCTTCGAAGTTAATGCGTCGGATGTTGGGTACCTGACGATCAACCCTTGTCATAGTACCAATTTGTTGCTGTAACTCAAGCATTTCACAGCGCATACGCAATATTTTGAGTTGTTCCTCCAACTGATGGACATCGGCACTAGTTCTTACGTATACATCAGCACGTTGCACACTTACATCAGCGACGGCGGGTTCTGCGGTTGGAATAGAGACAGCGGGTGCTATATTTTCAACAGCAGTAGCACTAACGACATCTACATCGGGTGTTGAATCCAGAGTTGGAACAGCGGGTTGTACATATTCAATAGGGACATCGGGTGTTGCACTTGCGACGGCGGTCTTAGGTGCTTCCTTTCCTTTAGCGGCAGTGGGCACACCTATAATTTCAGCGACATTAATACAGGGCTCGAACTCCTCATCATCATCCTCTGAATCGTCAATGCCATCATTAGCCACTTGTTTAATGATAAGCTCGTTATAAAGTGGTCGTAATTGCATCAGCGTGATGGGAAAATGGATTCCAGCTGCGGTGAGAGCATCTGCAATTACTTGGCGAGTCGGTCGTCGATCCATATTTACTTGTGAAATCGTAAATTACTTTTATATTATTTATTTGTTAGGTTGTGTGGAATTTACCCCACATCTGAATTTTTATGTCCGTTTAAAATTAAAAGATTTTAATTTGGAGTGGTTTTAAGTTGTTTTGTTTTCCTCTTCTTTCTTCTCTGTCTTTTTCTAGAATGCCGGAAAACCAACCAAACATGGCGGTCTTCGACTTCCTCCTTCTTTCGTCAAATCTTTAAATCGTTGCCAGATTAACAACACAATAATTACAGAGCGATCTATTACAAATGAGATCTATTACAATAATATCACTAGAAATATCCATAAATTTAAATTCCGTCCAGAAATTCTTTGAACTCATTACAACAAACGCTAAATTTAACAATCGATAGATGAGCTTATCATTATTTTGACCAATGGATCGTAGTAAATCATACGAGGAAAAAAAAAAAACGGTGGTTTCCGATACCCCAGGAGGGTGGTAATCGGAGTTAAAAACCGAAAAAAAATTTAAGTTACAGGACAGTTGTTGCGGCCCATATCGCACTTTAATTAAACAAGAATTGATCACTGCAAATTCCAAAAGCTAGTGCACATTAGTCCCGATTCGAAAAATTCGCAAATAAAATTATTCGTGTATTACCTATCATCAATCAACGATGAGCTTGCGAGAGCTTAATTATATATACATTGTACCTCACTCACACCAAAATAACAAAAAAAAACTAAACTACCTCTTAATATAGGTCACTTTCACCGATGTTCAAATGAGTTTGGAAAAAAAAAACGAAAAAATGTACTCACCCCCTCAATATTATAAGGGTTAATAACCTTTTACCAAACCGCTGCTCCAGGATGGGGAGATGAGGTGCACCGCATTCCGTCCTTCGCTTGTAGTTTCGCGTATACACAACCTGTATCAATCTGATGGTAGGAAAAGAAAATCATTTGAACAAACAGTGTTACAGGAAAAAAAATGACCAAAAAAAAACAACTTAGCTTTTCTAACTTGGGCTCTCAAATAGAGTCCTCTAGTGGGCACTAGCGTGTCTAACTAATCCTGGATGTTGGAGGGTAAATCTGCTGCTGATGTGGCTGTCTGGCGATTTCGGCGGTGGATTTGCCTGGAAGGCGAATTCGGTGATGGCTTTGGGTTGGATGGCGAATTCGGTGATGGCTTTGCGATCTCCGGCAAGAAGCTTTCCCCACCAAGAATTTTGATGCGGATTTCGAGGAGATTGCTGGGGCGAAGGCGAAGATGCCCTAGCTATAGTGTGCTGGAGGCGTGGCTAGTTTTCGTCGGCGTGGTAGCACTTTCACTTAGCTTTCGTTACTCGGTGATGGTGGCCTTGAACTTGACCAATTGTTGGGATCGTGTGTTCACGCTGGAGTTACGAGAATGGATCTGACGCAGTGGGGCGATGCAGGAAATCCCACGAACCAAAAATCCAAGGCGGGTTGGTGCGCTGCCAATAGAGAGTGGCTAGGGAAATTCCCAGGCTTGCCAGCAGGATCACAATTTTGGCGCTTAATCGAAGCGTAGGTATTACGATGGTGTGTGGCTTATTCCGGGCGGTGTGCTGCGCAATCAGGGACTCTGGGAGATGGCGTGATCGCGATATGGCCACGGCTCATGGGCCGCTCGTTGGAGGCTTATTATACCTCAAGCAAAACCTGTTGTGCACGTTTAATTAATTAATTAATGGCGTTTTGACACGTGGATTTAGACCCGAGATTTACGATCGAACACCAATTTACCTTTTGTTTTGTTTTTGTTATTTTTTTTTTCTTGTTTTCAGCCTATAAGTGCGTAGAACAGCTTCTAACGCCACCACTGTCGATCGTTTCGCGGAATAAAATAAAAAAAAATCTCCGGCCTTCTGCAGCACCACGTCCGAACAGCTCGCCGATTTCCAAGAGAAAAAAATAACTTTTCACTTTCGCTTTCCTCGAGTGTCAAAATCTCCGTGAGCGGTCTGCCATAATTTTGCTAGTCCGGTCGTCTCTTTCCCACATACGTCCGATCCTTTCGCTAAATCTTTAAAACCGTCTACCACTCCCAATTTAATTGAGAAAAATCCATATTACCTCTTAAAATGTTGGGCGGATTTTTCTTCGCTTTTAAGTGGCAAATACTTAAATCTTTGAACTATATTTCGCCGCCGAGAAGCGCCTAAAAATTCTGCCATAATCTGAGCGAGAAAAAAAAAATCTGAAGACAAAGATGGTGGAGTCATGCTTGCTTCCCACCACGCCTACCAACTTAATTTCGCTCAGCTGACATTATCGGGA
Source organism: Cheilosia urbana (assembly GCA_946477585.1). Taxonomy (NCBI): domain Eukaryota; kingdom Metazoa; phylum Arthropoda; class Insecta; order Diptera; family Syrphidae; genus Cheilosia; species Cheilosia urbana. The sequence continues at coordinate 68,169,236 of OX297853.1, read as the reverse complement.
AGTTGCGGTAGCCATTACTTTAAAGATTTTTAAAACGAATCGTTACCGGAAATAAATAAAAATAAAAGTGTAGGTCATATCGGTTTCCTACAAAACTTAAGATTTTCGGGAGTTCCACCGAGCGAAAAGATTAAGGAAACGAAACCGTATTGCTCTAACGAAGCGAACCCACAACTCCGAACGAGAAGAGTCTCATGTTCAGACTGAGCTAAATACACGAAGATTGTAAAATTGTTTGTCGAGAAATCAGTTTGTTTTTAGATGACAAAACAAATCCACTTGCAACGAATTACTATATCACCGTCGCATATCTTTCGAATGCACAACCCCTAAGCTCTTTCCGCCTTCGTCTACTAATTCGTAGAGGTTATTCCCTATAATCTTGCGGACTTTGCCTTTGAGGAATTTCCTGCACAGCTTGGCATTTATCCGCTTCGAAGCGTCACTCAAAACGAAATTCCGCTTATAAACGGTTTCTCCGACCTGATATCGTACTGTCGTGCTTCGCGTGTTATATACTTTCTCATAATCTTGGTGAGCTTTCTCCAGCGAATCTTTAATGAACGAGTGCAGTATGTTCATTTTCGCGGATTTCGGTATCTGCTCTAGATCTGAGTTGTTTAAGCCATCTAATTTCCGCAAGAGCTTATACTCGCTCCCGTGCTCGATCATTCGCTGTCCGAATACTGCCTCGTAGGGTGACATTCCGATTGCAGAATGCACACCCGTACGAAGTGCGCAACCTATGGCGTTTAATTGAGCATCCCAATTAGATTGGTCGGTGTCAATATAGGACCTAATTGCAGCCAGAAGTGATCGGTTCACACGTTCGCTGGCGTTAGCCTGCGGAGAGTACGCCGGTGTTTTTAAGTGGTTTATTCCAAAAGATTCGGTAAGGTGTTTAAATTCCTTACTGAGAAATTGTTTTCCGTTGTCAGACAGAATTGTCTCCGGAACACCAAAAACTAAAAAGATATCGTCGCGAAGAAAGTTCAGAGTGGCTTCGGAAGTTGCTCGTCGGAGAGGCTTTATCACCACAAACCTTGTCAGTTGGTCTAAGGCTATTATAATATGGGTGTTTCCAAGCTTCGACCTAGGATAAGGTCCCAGGAAATCGATGTAGATATGCTGGAACGGTCGCTCAACAATAAAAGCTTTTCCCATTTCCGCTCTTAGGATGCAGTTGGGAGCTTTAGTTGTCTTGCATATCTCACATTTAGCGATGAATTCTTTCACTTGTGATGCCATGTTCGGCCAGTAAAATTGTTTCGTCAATCGGTGAAGAGTCTTCGCTATGCCACCATGCGAGGCCTTAGGCGGGCAATGAGCCAGGTTGATAAGGTCACTGGTAAGCGCGGTTGGAACCCATAGAGCCCAGGTCAGTTCGTTTTGCATCGGATTGGAAGAGTTATGCTTTATTCTTTTATACAGGTAGCCATCAGAGATTTGAAGGTCAGGCAGCTGGCCATGGTTCTTGTTGACCGTATCGATAATCTGACGGTACTGATCCGATTGGAAACTCCGATCTGTAAGATCTATGTGCAGTACGTCGCCATGTGAGTCGGCCTTCACGCAACCGTCCTGGAATGCCTCCACTTCGTACATCCGAGACAAAGCATCTGGAACAATGTTCAAACTGCCCTTCCGGTGTTCGATTTCAAACGAATACCCTTATAGCTCAAGGCTCCAACGGGCTAACCTTCCCTTAAGGTCCCTTAGGCTCATTAGCCACTTGAGGCTCGCATGATCCGTGATGACCTTAAATTTATACCCTTCTATATATGGTCGGAATTTCGTTATACCCATGACAGCCGCTAAACACTCACGCTCGGTTACCGTGTAGTTCCTCTGTGCGGAATTCAGCTTATGGGAATAGTAATATATCGGACGTTCAGCCCCAGTTTCATCGACCTGACTAAGAACAGCCCCGATGCCCGTTGAAGAGGCATCACAAGAGATGATGAACTGTTTCTTAAAGTCGGGATTTACTAAGACTGGAGCACACGCTAACCTGAACTTGATAGCGTTAAACGACTCAACCGCTTTCTCATCGAACCGGAACTTTACTCCTTTCTTTAAGGTGTCTGACAGATCCGAAGCCAAGGACGAGAAGTTTTCGACAAATCTGCGATACCACCCGGCCATGCCTAAAAAACGCCTGACCTGGCGAGCGTTCTGTGGTATCGGGAATTGCTTTATGGCTACTACTTTGTCCGGATCAACTTTCAAGACTCCATTACCTACTATAAAACCAAGGTATTTCAGTTCCTTTTGACAGAATTTCGATTTTTCCAGATTGATAGTAAGCCCTGCCTCTCGTAGCTTATCCGCAACAACATTGAGGAGCTCGATATGTTCTTCGAATGTGCCTGAAATAATGAGCAAATCGTCAAGGTATACAAATACCTGATGTCGTAATTGGTGGGGGATAACCTTATCCATGAGGCGGCATAGACGCTGCGGCGCGTTGCATAGGCCAAAAGGCATAACCTTAAAATGATACAACGGCCTACCGGGCACCGTGAAGGCTGTCTTCTCCCTAGAGCTTAGAGAAGGCGTCTTTCAGATCTACACTGGACATGTAGTAAGTATCTGGAAGGCGACCTAGCAGACCCTCTATATGCGGCAGTGGGTATGCGTCTTTTTTCGTGACGCGGTTGAGATCTCGGACGTCCAAGCATAAGCGGCTTTTCCCTGCCCTTCGAACAAGGACCACGGGAGAGCTCCATGAACTCGAGCTTTCCTCAATCACGTCCATAGCTAGCATACGATCCAACTGCGCATATATGAGGGTCTCTACCGCTGGAGATACGGGATAGTGACGCCTTTTTATTGGCGCCGCATCCGCGGTATCAATCTTATGCTCCTCTAGGGATGTTTTCCCCAAGCCAAGATTGGCAAAGGAAGGAAACTTGCTAAGAGTAAGTTCTAAACGATTGGATTCTACTACCGACAACTCGTGAGCTGTCGATAGGACTTCACTTTTTGGAGGCAAGTCATCAGAAACATTTAGCCCTAGTGAAATGCTTTTCAACTGAAAGGTGTTGCGCCCAGTCGATTTAGGAATTACATTTGGGGCTATTTGGAACTTTTACCAAAAATCAATTCCTAGATACAGCTCTTTGGATAAGGAGGGGACTATGAACAACGTAATTTCTTCTGCGCGATCTTCAAATACAATTTCGGATTTGACTATCCCAACGATATTCTGAGCCTTTCCGTCCGCGGTAGCGACTGCTGATGAGAATTTCTTATACGGGATGTTATTTGCTTGCAGGAATTCTACACTCCCGGCACCTAGACAGCTGATGCTTGCACCAGTATCCAGAAGGCCAGCCCATTCCTTCCCGAAGAAATGTACTGAAGCATACGGTCTCGGATCGTCGGCAGAATTTCGAAGAGTAGTAGCTGCAATTGCGTCACGCACATTTTTAAGGTGCTTGAAACGAGATCTGATTCTTAGGACCTTAGGTGAAGGACTTGAGTTGCTGAATATGCGGTTTCTTGCTTGATTGTATTCTAACCAACGCTGATGTATAGGTTTTTGCCAATGAGTAATTTGGCTTGGGACGACTTGAACGGCAGGCCTTGGGGAGTTCGCTTCTGTACAATGTTTTAAGATGGTGGTAGGTATAACTGACGAATGGTTTTCTACTAGTTTTCCGGTTCCTGGTTCTAAGAGCATCTCCTCCCGGTGCGAGAGTTGCTCACCTGTGAGTTTCCCGAGCATACGGGACAGTTCGGCGTCACAGTATTTTCTAGCCCACACATGTAGCAAAAGATAGCACGTTGAGGTACTGGACAATCGAAAAAGGTATGTCCCGTCTCCTTGCAATTCCAGCATCTCAAGGAGTTACGTTCCCTCTGTCGATATGCTAGCGCTTCCACATGATCATGTGGGATAGAAGAAGACAACTGGTCCGCGTGCTCGCTTAGCTCGCTGACATTTCGCCTGTAGGGTACCTGATTCTGAAATCTCGGTCTCTGAGAGTCGGACTCTTTCAGAAACTTTTCTATACTACGACATACGTACACCATCTCGGGAATACTATGGGTATTGAACGTTAGTAAGTGTTCTCCGATTCTTCGGTTTACATTTTGTTTTATTACTTCAATCAGCTCTCGAGTAGGTTTAGGAAATCTTAGCCTAGCGTTAAGCTGTAGTAAGTCGCCGTAATAAACATCAAAGCTTTCATTTGCTGCCTGCCTTCTCGCCGACAACTGTCTGGAAATCTCGAAGTCGGTCTCGAGGCTGCGATACTGCTCGATAAGAGCCGAACGAAGAGCAGCCCAGTTGGCGGTTGGGTTGGCCTTAATAAAGGTCCAGTACCAAGTCTCAACTTGACCGCTAACAAAATGGTGAAAGTTCTGAAAGATTTCCAACCAGGACGCGTTGTAGGATTCTCTGAGTCTTCCCAATCTGAAGAGAAAATCGTCAATCATCATATTCTTATTGTCGAATTTGATTCCCCATTTGTGATAGTGGTGGAATCGACTGCCTGAACTTGAAGGCGAAGCTGCCTGCGATTGCAGTTCAGGTCGAGGAGAAGCGTCGTTCAGGTTCAAGTTCCCTAACTGTGATAGGAAATTATCAACATTTGCGCTTCGACTCATATGAACTGGATATACGGTTGGGTCTGCCGGAGGATAACTGTTCGGAGGAGGAGGTGCGACTCTAGTTAGTAACTCTGGTTGTCTAATTGGTTCGGCTGCCGAAAAAGTCGGAGCCGTAGCGGGTGCAGTAACTGGAGCAGTTCCGCTGCTTTCCTGAGTTGGAATCGCAGCTAGAGCTTCACGGAATAAGCCCAGAACTTCCCGGCGCATCTCTAACCTACTCTTTTCTAACTCTTCTCTAATAAAGCGGAGCTCATCAGTTCGGTTTATGCCGACTGTAGCAGAAACAACATCTTGCACATATGTTTCAAAATGTTCACTAACATTTCGGTCAGCCGCATTATCGTGGTTGTTGCTAGGGTGCTCCGGAGTACTAATGGGAGGACCTGATTGAGGCTGAGACACGACGTTATCCGCCGACTCGCCTGGAATGTGTGGGTCCGACATATCTGATGCCGGAACGCTTTCTGTAACCTGAATTGTATTTGCTGGGGTAGGGTTTCTACCACTGCGTAAATTATAGGTAGATGACCCTGGCGAACTACCGGATTGTCTTGTATTCGGGTTAGACATTTCCCGGATGCGAACAAATTATTTAGTACTTAAATAGAAAAAAAACTGGGATAATATGTCTTCACAAACGGTTTGTGCTCAACATATATAGGTATGTATATATAACAAAAAAAGAAAATTCGAATTTGAAAAATTATAAAGGGTACTTTTACCTGTAACACACTACGCTACAATATGTGTATGTGTATAACTATAATCAGAACAAAACTATACTTATTATTAGAAAATGTAGAATGAATTCGAGGATGTGGCCAGCTGGAGGAGGTTTCATCCGAGAAATGACAGGAGAATTAGACGAAATCCCATCATAGGGTACTCATGAATTGCTACACCAAAAGTTTAAGAAATGTCTGCAAACATAGTCGGAAGGACTAGTCAGATGCTAGGTAGCAACAGGCGTAACTGGGGAACTACTTCAACCCAACTACCGGACTATACCGAGCGCTGACTAGAAAAAGAAACTTCTGTGTTGGATATGCCTAGGGTCCATGCAACAGACGTGATCAGAAAAAAAAATCCAACCACCGGACATGACACTTGCCTGACATACTACAACTACCAAAAGACAAACTACCACTGAAGGAAGCCTACGCAACAGACATAGATGAGGACCATCGTCAACCCATCTACCGGACATACGCTCTTATCAGTGAAGTTAAATGAACGAATGTTTACCCATGATTACTCGAATACAGCAACGGACGTAAGTGAGGAACTACTTCGACCCAAATACCGGACAGTATGCGAGACTATAGGAAGATGGAATTGGTATCAAATATTAGCATTCTAATCAAATGACTATAACAACAGACTATTCCAAACTTTCGAAAGAAAAACAAAAAAAAATTGTTTTTTTGTTTTTACCTAAGTTGAATGTGAATTATATTGCTTAATTTCGGGCCCCACGTTGGGCGCCACCTGTAACGGTACCACCGCCCCCTGTAACGGTACCACCGCCCCCTGAAGCGTATCAAAACCCGCAAAGGATGAGGGAAGGAAGCACCCATGCAAGTAAGGATCGAATTCGGATGGTCGAAATGCTTCCGCTTCTACCGGCGATGGTGCAACCCTCCGGTCAACTCTTTCCACCCATATGACCCAAGGTCACAGGACCCTTGAGGCAGTCCGGGCGGCATGACAAGAGGGGTGTCCAGGCACTTGAGGCTCAGGCATGACCGCTTTCCCGCGCTAGCTCGTCGGTGGGTGGGGAACTTGCCACAAGCCCTGAACATGGGTTACTTGTTTTTACATGCCTGCTAACTTATCTATATTCATGCAGTAACCGAACATAGCAATATTACAAAAAAAGAGAAAATAAATTGCGAGGCCCGAATTAAGCCAAGACACATTCAATTTGACATGCAACCCCTATGATGTGGATGAGGCGAAGAGATAAGGTGGAATTCCTCTTCGCGAGCTGACCCACCCCTGTAGCTGAATGTAAAGTTCAACTCCTTGGTCATCGCGACGCTCCCTTTACGATGACCCCTAACAAGAAGGGGGTTTCTAATCGCAACGATTAAATACCCCTAACTGTATCTCTCTCTCTCTCTCCCATCCCTCTAAATGTCACCCACCCCTAATGCTGGCACATCCCCTGGCACAACCTTACATAATCAGAATCATTCCGATCTCAAAAGAATAAAAAAAAAGGAAGGGAAAACGAATCAATAAAGGAAGTCATCAATAGAAAGCTTCAGCCGGAATGATCGAGCCTTTCCAAATATCAATAAAAAGCTGACTGGTCATTTTCAAAATTTCATACAGAATGCTTTTATTTCAAAAAATACTAAATAACCTAAAATCTACGAATATAATATCTATAATATCACTAGAAATATCCATAAATTTAAATTCCGTCCAGAAATTCTTTGAACTCATTACAACAAACGCTAAATTTAACAATCGATAGATGAGCTTATCATTATTTTGACCAATGGATCGTAGTAAATCATACGAGGAAAAAAAAAAAACGGTGGTTTCCGATACCCCAGGAGGGTGGTAATCGGAGTTAAAAACCGAAAAAAAATTTAAGTTACAGGACAGTTGTTGCGGCCCATATCGCACTTTAATTAAACAAGAATTGATCACTGCAAATTCCAAAAGCTAGTGCACATTAGTCCCGATTCGAAAAATTCGCAAATAAAATTATTCGTGTATTACCTATCATCAATCAACGATGAGCTTGCGAGAGCTTAATTATATATACATTGTACCTCACTCACACCAAAATAACAAAAAAAAACTAAACTACCTCTTAATATAGGTCACTTTCACCGATGTTCAAATGAGTTTGGAAAAAAAAAACGAAAAAATGTACTCACCCCCTCAATATTATAAGGGTTAATAACCTTTTACCAAACCGCTGCTCCAGGATGGGGAGATGAGGTGCACCGCATTCCGTCCTTCGCTTGTAGTTTCGCGTATACACAACCTGTATCAATCTGATGGTAGGAAAAGAAAATCATTTGAACAAACAGTGTTACAGGAAAAAAAATGACCAAAAAAAAACAACTTAGCTTTTCTAACTTGGGCTCTCAAATAGAGTCCTCTAGTGGGCACTAGCGTGTCTAACTAATCCTGGATGTTGGAGGGTAAATCTGCTGCTGATGTGGCTGTCTGGCGATTTCGGCGGTGGATTTGCCTGGAAGGCGAATTCGGTGATGGCTTTGGGTTGGATGGCGAATTCGGTGATGGCTTTGCGATCTCCGGCAAGAAGCTTTCCCCACCAAGAATTTTGATGCGGATTTCGAGGAGATTGCTGGGGCGAAGGCGAAGATGCCCTAGCTATAGTGTGCTGGAGGCGTGGCTAGTTTTCGTCGGCGTGGTAGCACTTTCACTTAGCTTTCGTTACTCGGTGATGGTGGCCTTGAACTTGACCAATTGTTGGGATCGTGTGTTCACGCTGGAGTTACGAGAATGGATCTGACGCAGTGGGGCGATGCAGGAAATCCCACGAACCAAAAATCCAAGGCGGGTTGGTGCGCTGCCAATAGAGAGTGGCTAGAGAAATTCCCAGGCTTGCCAGCAGGATCACAATTTTGGCGCTTAATCGAAGCGTAGGTATTACGATGGTGTGTGGCTTATTCCGGGCGGTGTGCTGCGCAATCAGGGACTCTGGGAGATGGCGTGATCGCGATATGGCCACGGCTCATGGGCCGCTCGTTGGAGGCTTATTATACCTCAAGCAAAACCTGTTGTGCACGTTTAATTAATTAATTAATGGCGTTTTGACACGTGGATTTAGACCCGAGATTTACGATCGAACACCAATTTACCTTTTGTTTTGTTTTTGTTATTTTTTTTTTCTTGTTTTCAGCCTATAAGTGCGTAGAACAGCTTCTAACGCCACCACTGTCGATCGTTTCGCGGAATAAAATAAAAAAAAATCTCCGGCCTTCTGCAGCACCACGTCCGAACAGCTCGCCGATTTCCAAGAGAAAAAAAGAACTTTTCACTTTCGCTTTCCTCGAGTGTCAAAATCTCCGTGAGCGGTTTGCCATAATTTTGCTAGTCCGGTCGTCTCTTTCCCACTTACGTCCGATCCTTTCGCTAAATCTTTAAAACCGTCTACCACTCCCAATTTAATTGAGAAAAATCCATATTACCTCTTAAAATGTTGGGCGGATTTTTCTTCGCTTTTAAGTGGCAAATACTTAAATCTTTGAACTATATTTCGCCGCCGAGAAGCGCCTAAAAATTCTGCCATAATCTGAGCGAGAAAAAAAAAAATCTGAAGACAAAGATGGTGGAGTCATGCTTGCTTCCCACCACGCCTACCAACTTAATTTCGCTCAGCTGACATTATCGGGAAGTTGCGGTAGCCATTACTTTAAAGATTTTTAAAACGAATCGTTACCGGAAATAAATAAAAATAAAAGTGTAGGTCATATCGGTTTCCTACAAAACTTAAGATTTTCGGGAGTTCCACCGAGCGAAAAGATTAAGGAAACGAAACCGTATTGCTCTAACGAAGCGAACCCACAACTCCGAACGAGAAGAGTCTCATGTTCAGACTGAGCTAAATACACGAAGATTGTAAAATTGTTTGTCGAGAAATCAGTTTGTTTTTAGATGACAAAACAAATCCACTTGCAACGAATTACTATATCACCGTCGCATATCTTTCGAATGCACAACCCCTAAGCTCTTTCCGCCTTCGTCTACTAATTCGTAGAGGTTATTCCCTATAATCTTGCGGACTTTGCCTTTGAGGAATTTCCTGCACAGCTTGGCATTTATCCGCTTCGAAGCGTCACTCAAAACGAAATTCCGCTTATAAACGGTTTCTCCGACCTGATATCGTACTGTCGTGCTTCGCGTGTTATATACTTTCTCATAATCTTGGTGAGCTTTCTCCAGCGAATCTTTAATGAACGAGTGCAGTATGTTCATTTTCGCGGATTTCGGTATCTGCTCTAGATCTGAGTTGTTTAAGCCATCTAATTTCCGCAAGAGCTTATACTCGCTCCCGTGCTCGATCATTCGCTGTCCGAATACTGCCTCGTAGGGTGACATTCCGATTGCAGAATGCACACCCGTACGAAGTGCGCAACCTATGGCGTTTAATTGAGCATCCCAATTAGATTGGTCGGTGTCAATATAGGACCTAATTGCAGCCAGAAGTGATCGGTTCACACGTTCGCTGGCGTTAGCCTGCGGAGAGTACGCCGGTGTTTTTAAGTGGTTTATTCCAAAAGATTCGGTAAGGTGTTTAAATTCCTTACTGAGAAATTGTTTTCCGTTGTCAGACAGAATTGTCTCCGGAACACCAAAAACTAAAAAGATATCGTCGCGAAGAAAGTTCAGAGTGGCTTCGGAAGTTGCTCGTCGGAGAGGCTTTATCACCACAAACCTTGTCAGTTGGTCTAAGGCTATTATAATATGGGTGTTTCCAAGCTTCGACCTAGGATAAGGTCCCAGGAAATCGATGTAGATATGCTGGAACGGTCGCTCAACAATAAAAGCTTTTCCCATTTCCGCTCTTAGGATGCAGTTGGGAGCTTTAGTTGTCTTGCATATCTCACATTTAGCGATGAATTCTTTCACTTGTGATGCCATGTTCGGCCAGTAAAATTGTTTCGTCAATCGGTGAAGAGTCTTCGCTATGCCACCATGCGAGGCCTTAGGCGGGCAATGAGCCAGGTTGATAAGGTCACTGGTAAGCGCGGTTGGAACCCATAGAGCCCAGGTCAGTTCGTTTTGCATCGGATTGGAAGAGTTATGCTTTATTCTTTTATACAGGTAGCCATCAGAGATTTGAAGGTCAGGCAGCTGGCCATGGTTCTTGTTGACCGTATCGATAATCTGACGGTACTGATCCGATTGGAAACTCCGATCTGTAAGATCTATGTGCAGTACGTCGCCATGTGAGTCGGCCTTCACGCAACCGTCCTGGAATGCCTCCACTTCGTACATCCGAGACAAAGCATCTGGAACAATGTTCAAACTGCCCTTCCGGTGTTCGATTTCAAACGAATACCCTTATAGCTCAAGGCTCCAACGGGCTAACCTTCCCTTAAGGTCCCTTAGGCTCATTAGCCACTTGAGGCTCGCATGATCCGTGATGACCTTAAATTTATACCCTTCTATATATGGTCGGAATTTCGTTATACCCATGACAGCCGCTAAACACTCACGCTCGGTTACCGTGTAGTTCCTCTGTGCGGAATTCAGCTTATGGGAATAGTAATATATCGGACGTTCAGCCCCAGTTTCATCGACCTGACTAAGAACAGCCCCGATGCCCGTTGAAGAGGCATCACAAGAGATGATGAACTGTTTCTTAAAGTCGGGATTTACTAAGACTGGAGCACACGCTAACCTGAACTTGATAGCGTTAAACGACTCAACCGCTTTCTCATCGAACCGGAACTTTACTCCTTTCTTTAAGGTGTCTGACAGATCCGAAGCCAAGGACGAGAAGTTTTCGACAAATCTGCGATACCACCCGGCCATGCCTAAAAAACGCCTGACCTGGCGAGCGTTCTGTGGTATCGGGAATTGCTTTATGGCTACTACTTTGTCCGGATCAACTTTCAAGACTCCATTACCTACTATAAAACCAAGGTATTTCGGTTCCTTTTGACAGAATTTCGATTTTTCCAGATTGATAGTAAGCCCTGCCTCTCGTAGCTTATCCGCAACAACATTGAGGAGCTCGATATGTTCTTCGAATGTGCCTGAAATAATGAGCAAATCGTCAAGGTATACAAATACCTGATGTCGTAATTGGTGGGGGATAACCTTATCCATGAGGCGGCATAGACGCTGCGGCGCGTTGCATAGGCCAAAAGGCATAACCTTAAAATGATACAACGGCCTACCGGGCACCGTGAAGGCTGTCTTCTCCCTAAAGCTTTGCTCCAGCGGTATTTGCCAGAAGGCGTCTTTCAGATCTACACTGGACATGTAGTAAGTATCTGGAAGGCGACCTAGCAGACCCTCTATATGCGGCAGTGGGTATGCGTCTTTTTTCGTGACGCGGTTGAGATCTCGGACGTCCAAGCATAAGCGGCTTTTCCCTGCCCTTCGAACAAGGACCACGGGAGAGCTCCATGAACTCGAGCTTTCCTCAATCACGTCCATAGCTAGCATACGATCCAACTGCGCATATATGAGGGTCTCTACCGCTGGAGATACGGGATAGTGACGCCTTTTTATTGGCGCCGCATCCCCGGTATCAATCTTATGCTCCTCTAGGGATGTTTTCCCCAAGCCAAGATTGGCAAAGGAAGGAAACTTGCTAAGAGTAAGTTCTAAATGATTGGATTCTACTACCGACAACTCGTGAGCTGTCGATAGGACTTCACTTTTTGGAGGCAAGTCATCAGAAACATTTAGCCCTAGTGAAATGCTTTTCAACTGAAAGGTGTTGCGCCCAGTCGATTTAGGAATTACATTTGGGGCTATTTGGAACTTTTCCCAAAAATCAATTCCTAGATACAGCTCTTTGGATAAGGAGGGGACTATGAACAACGTAATTTCTTCTGCGCGATCTTCAAATACAATTTCGGATTTGACTATCCCAACGATATTCTGAGCCTTTCCGTCCGCGGTAGCGACTGCTGATGAGAATTTCTTATACGGGATGTTATTTGCTTGCAGGAATTCTACACTCCCGGCACCTAGACAGCTGATGCTTGCACCAGTATCCAGAAGGCCAGCCCATTCCTTCCCGAAGAAATGTACTGAAGCATACGGTCTCGGATCGTCGGCAGAATTTCGAAGAGTAGTAGCTGCAATTGCGTCACGCACATTTTTAAGGTGCTTGAAACGAGATCTGATTCTTAGGACCTTAGGTGAAGGACTTGAGTTGCTGAATATGCGGTTTCTTGCTTGATTGTATTCTAACCAACGCTGATGTATAGGTTTTTGCCAATGAGTAATTTGGCTTGGGACGACTTGAACGGCAGGCCTTGGGGAGTTCGCTTCTGTACAATGTTTTAAGATGGTGGTAGGTATAACTGACGAATGGTTTTCTACTAGTTTTCCGGTTCCTGGTTCTGAGAGCATCTCCCCCCGGTGCGAGAGTTGCTCACCTGTGAGTTTCCCGAGCATACGGGACAGTTCGGCGTCACAGTATTTTCTAGCCCACACTTGTAGCAAAAGATAGCACGTTGAGGTACTGGACAATCGAAAAAGGTGTGTCCCGTCTCCTTGCAATTCCAGCATCTCAAGGAGTTACGTTCCCTCTGTCGATATGCTAGCGCTTCCACATGATCATGTGGGATAGAAGAAGACAACTGGTCCGCGTGCTCGCTTAGCTCGCTGACATTTCGCCTGTAGGGTACCTGATTCTGAAATCTCGGTCTCTGAGAGTCGGACTCTTTCAGAAACTTTTCTATACTACGACATACGTACACCATCTCGGGAATACTATGGGTATTGAACGTTAGTAAGTGTTCTCCGATTCTTCGGTTTACATTTTGTTTTATTACTTCAATCAGCTCTCGAGTAGGTTTAGGAAATCTTAGCCTAGCGTTAAGCTGTAGTAAGTCGCCGTAATAAACATCAAAGCTTTCATTTGCTGCCTGCCTTCTCGCCGACAACTGTCTGGAAATCTCGAAGTCGGTCTCGAGGCTGCGATACTGCTCGATAAGAGCCGAACGAAGAGCAGCCCAGTCGGCGGTTGGGTTGGCCTTAATAAAGGTCCAGTACCAAGTCTCAACTTGACCGCTAACAAAATGGTGAAAGTTCTGAAAGATCTCCAACCAGGACGCGTTGTAGGATTCTCTGAGTCTTCCCAATCTGAAGAGAAAATCGTCAATCATCATATTCTTATTGTCGAATTTGATTCCCCATTTGTGATAGTGGTGGAATCGACTGCCTGAACTTGAAGGCGAAGCTGCCTGCGAGTGCAGTTCAGGTCGAGGAGAAGCGTCGTTCAGGTTCAAGTTCCCTAACTGTGATAGGAAATTATCAACATTTGCGCTTCGACTCATATGAACTGGATATACGGTTGGGTCTGCCGGAGGATAACTGTTCGGAGGAGGAGGTGCGACTCTAGTTAGTAACTCTGGTTGTCTAATTGGTTCGGCTGCCGAAAAAGTCGGAGCCGTAGCGGGTGCAATAACTGGAGCAGTTCCGCTGCTTTCCTGAGTTGGAATCGCAGCTAGAGCTTCACGGAATAAGCCCAGAACTTCCCGGCGCATCTCTAACCTACTCTTTTCTAACTCTTCTCTAATAAAGCGGAGTTCATCAGTTCGGTTTATGCCGACTGTAGCAGAAACAACATCTTGCACATATGTTTCAAAATGTTCACTAACATTTCGGTCAGCCGCATTATCGTGGTTGTTGCTAGGGTGCTCCGGAGTACTAATGGGAGGACCTGATTGAGGCTGAGACACGACGTTATCCGCCGACTCGCCTGGAATGTGTGGGTCCGACATATCTGATGCCGGAACGCTTTCTGTAACCTGAATTGTATTTGCTGGGGTAGGGTTTCTACCACTGCGTAAATTACAGGTAGATGACCCTGGCGAACTACCTGATTGTCTTGTATTCGGGTTAGACATTTCCCGGATGCGAACAAATTATTTAGTACTTAAATAGAAAAAAAACTGGGATAATATGTCTTCACAAACGGTTTGTGCTCAACATATATAGGTATGTATATATAACAAAAAAAGAAAATTCGAATTTGAAAAATTATAAAGGGTACTTTTACCTGTAATACACTACGCTACAATATGTGTATGTGTATAACTATAATCAGAACAAAACTATACTTATTATTAGAAAATGTAGAATGAATTCGAGGATGTGGCCAGCTGGAGGAGGTTTCATCCGAGAAATGACAGGAGAATTAGACGAAATCCCATCATAGGGTACTCATGAATTGCTACACCAAAAGTTTAAGAAATGTCTGCAAACATAGTCGGAAGGACTAGTCAGATGCTAGGTAGCAACAGGCGTAACTGGGGAACTACTTCAACCCAACTACCGGACTATACCGAGCGCTGACTAGAAAAAGAAACTTCTGTGTTGGATATGCCTAGGGTCCATGCAACAGACGTGATCAGAAAAAAAAATCCAACCACCGGACATGACACTTGCCTGACATACTACAACTACCAAAAGACAAACTACCACTGAAGGAAGCCTACGCAACAGACATAGATGAGGACCATCGTCAACCCATCTACCGGACATACGCTCTTATCAGTGAAGTTAAATGAACGAATGTTTACCCATGATTACTCGAATACAGCAACGGACGTAAATGAGGAACTACTTCGACCCAAATACCGGACAGTATGCGAGACTATAGGAAGATGGAATTGGTATCAAATATTAGCATTCTAATCAAATGACTATAACAACAGACTATTCCAAACTTTCGAAAGAAAAAGAAAAAAAATTTGTTTTTTTGTTTTTACCTAAGTTGAATGTGAATTATATTGCTTAATTTCGGGCCCCACGTTGGGCGCCACCTGTACCGGTACCACCGCCCCCTGAAGCGTATCAAAACCCGCAAAGGATGAGGGAAGGAAGCACCCATGCAAGTAAGGATCGAATTCGGATGGTCGAAATGCTTCCGCTTCTACCGGCGATGGTGTAACCCTCCGGTCAACTCTTTCCACCCATATGACCCAAGGTCACAGGACCCTTGAGGCAGTCCGGGCGGCATGACAAGAGGGGTGTCCAGGCACTTGAGGCTCAGGCATGACCGCTTTCCCGCGCTAGCTCGTCGGTGGGTGGGGAACTTGCCACAAGCCCTGAACATGGGTTACTTGTTTTTACATGCCTGCTAACTTATCTATATTCATGCAGTAACCGAACATAGCAATATTACAAAAAAAGAGAAAATAAATTGCGAGGCCCGAATTAAGCCAAGACACATTCAATTTGACATGCAACCCCTATGATGTGGATGAGGCGAAGAGATAAGGTGGAATTCCTCTTCGCGAGCTGACCCACCCCTGTAGCTGAATGTAAAGTTCAACTCCTTGGTCATCGCGACGCTCCCTTTACGATGACCCCTAACAAGAAGGGGGTTTCTAATCGCAACGATTAAATACCCCTAACTGTATCTCTCTCTCTCTCTCCCATCCCTCTAAATGTCACCCACCCCTAATGCTGGCACATCCCCTGGCACAACCTTACATAATCAGAATCATTCCGATCTCAAAAGAATAAAAAAAAAAGGAAGGGAAAACGAATCAATAAAGGAAGTCATCAATAGAAAGCTTCAGCCGGAATGATCGAGCCTTTCCAAATATCAATAAAAAGCTGACTGGTCATTTTCAAAATTTCATACAGAATGCTTTTATTTCAAAAAAAAACTAAATAACTTAAAATCTACGAATATGATATCTATAATATCACTAGAAATATCTATAAATTTAAATTCCGTCCAGAAATTCTTTGAACTCATTACAACAAACGCTAAATTTAACAATCGATAGATGAGCTTATCATTATTTTGACCAATGGATCGTAGTAAATCATACGAGGAAAAAAAAAAAAAACTGTGGTTTCCGATACCCCAGGAGGGTGGTAATCGGAGTTAAAAACCGAAAAAAAATTTAAGTTACAGGACAGTTGTTGCGGCCCATATCGCACTTTAATTAAACAAGAATTGATCACTGCAAATTCCAAAAGCTAGTGCACATTAGTCCCGATTCGAAAAATTCGCAAATAAAATTATTCGTGTATTACCTATCATCAATCAACGATGAGCTTGCGAGAGCTTAATTATATATACATTGTACCTCACTCGCACCAAAATAACAAAAAAAAACTAAACTACCTCTTAATATAGGTCACTTTCACCGATGTTCAAATGAGTTTGGAAAAAAAAAACGAAAAAATGTACTCACCCCTTCAATATTATAAGGGTTAATAACCTTTTACCAAACCGCTGCTCCAGGATGGGGAGATGAGGTGCACCGCATTCCGTCCTTCGCTTGTAGTTTCGCGTATACACAACCTGTATCAATCTGATGGTAGGAAAAGAAAATCATTTGAACAAACAGTGTTACAGGAAAAAAAATGACCAAAAAAAAACAACTTAGCTTTTCTAACTTGGGCTCTCAAATAGAGTCCTCTAGTGGGCACTAGCGTGTCTAACTAATCCTGGATGTTGGAGGGTAAATCTGCTGCTGATGTGGCTGTCTGGCGATTTCGGCGGTGGATTTGCCTGGAAGGCGAATTCGGTGATGGCTTTGGGTTGGATGGCGAATTCGGTGATGGCTTTGCGATCTCCGGCAAGAAGCTTTCCCCACCAAGAATTTTGATGCGGATTTCGAGGAGATTGCTGGGGCGAAGGCGAAGATGCCCTAGCTATAGTGTGCTGGAGGCGTGGCTAGTTTTCGTCGGCGTGGTAGCACTTTCACTTAGCTTTCGTTACTCGGTGATGGTGGCCTTGAACTTGACCAATTGTTGGGATCGTGTGTTCACGCTGGAGTTACGAGAATGGATCTGACGCAGTGGGGCGATGCAGGAAATCCCACGAACCAAAAATCCAAGGCGGGTTGGTGCGCTGCCAATAGAGAGTGGCTAGGGAAATTCCCAGGCTTGCCAGCAGGATCACAATTTTGGCGCTTAATCGAAGCGTAGGTATTACGATGGTGTGTGGCTTATTCCGGGCGGTGTGCTGCGCAATCAGGGACTCTGGGAGATGGCGTGATCGCGATATGGCCACGGCTCATGGGCCGCTCGTTGGAGGCTTATTATACCTCAAGCAAAACCTGTTGTGCACGTTTAATTAATTAATTAATGGCGTTTTGACACGTGGATTTAGACCCGAGATTTACGATCGAACACCAATTTACCTTTCGTTTTGTTTTTTTTATTTTTTTTTATTTTTTATTTTTTTTTTCTTGTTTTCGGCCTATAAGTGCGTAGAACAGCTTCTAACGCCACCACTGTCGATCGTTTCGCGGAATAAAATAAAAAAAAATCTCCGGCCTTCTGCAGCACCACGTCCGAACAGCTCGCCGATTTCCAAGAGAAAAAAAGAACTTTTCACTTTCGCTTTCCTCGAGTGTCAAAATCTCCGTGAGCGGTCTGCCATAATTTTGCTAGTCCGGTCGTCTCTTTCCCACTTACGTCCGATCCTTTCGCTAAATCTTTAAAACCGTCTACCACTCCCAATTTAATTGAGAAAAATCCATATTACCTCTTAAAATGTTGGGCGGATTTTTCTTCGCTTTTAAGTGGCAAATACTTAAATCTTTGAACTATATTTCGCCGCCGAGAAGCGCCTAAAAATTCTGCCATAATCTGAGCGAGAAAAAAAAATCCTAGATACAGCTCTTTGGATAAGGAGGGGACTATGAACAACGTAATTTCTTCTGCGCGATCTTCAAATACAATTTCGGATTTGACTATCCCAACGATATTCTGAGCCTTTCCGTCCGCGGTAGCGACTGCTGATGAGAATTTCTTATACGGGATGTTATTTGCTTGCAGGAATTCTACACTCCCGGCACCTAGACAGCTGATGTTTGCACCAGTATCCAAAAGGCCAGCCCATTCCTTCCCGAAGAAATGTACTGAAGCATACGGTCTCGGATCGTCGGCAGAATTTCGAAGAGTAGTAGCTGCAATTGCGTCACGCACATTTTTAAGGTGCTTGAAACGAGATCTAATTTTTAGGACCTTAGGTGAAGGACTTGAGTTGCTGAATATGCGGTTTCTTGCTTGATTGTATTCTAACCAACGCTGATGTATAGGTTTTTGCCAATGAGTAATTTGGCTTGGGACGACTTGAACGGCAGGCCTTGGGGAGTTCGCTTCTGTACAATGTTTTAAGATGGTGGTAGGTATAACTGACGAATGGTTTTCTACTAGTTTTTCGGTTCCTGGTTCTAAGAGCATCTCCTCCCGGTGCGAGAGTTGCTCACCTGTGAGTTTCCCGAGCATACGGGACAGTTCGGCGTCACAGTATTTTCTAGCCCACACATGTAGCAAAAGATAGCACGTTGAGGTACTGGACAATCGAAAAAGGTATGTCCCGTCTCCTTGCAATTCCAGCATCTCAAGGAGTTACGTTCCCTCTGTCGATATGCTAGCGCTTCCACATGATCATGTGGGATAGAAGAAGACAACTGGTCCGCGTGCTCGCTTAGCTCGCTGACATTTCGCCTGTAGGGTACCTGATTCTGAAATCTCGGTCTCTGAGAGTCGGACTCTTTCAGAAACTTTTCTATACTACGACATACGTACACCATCTCGGGAATACTATGGGTATTGAACGTTAGTAAGTGTTCTCCGATTCTTCGGTTTACATTTTGTTTTATTACTTCAATCAGCTCTCGAGTAGGTTTAGGAAATCTTAGCCTAGCGTTAAGCTGTAGTAAGTCGCCGTAATAAACATCAAAGCTTTCATTTGCTGCCTGCCTTCTCGCCGACAACTGTCTGGAAATCTCGAAGTCGGTCTCGAGGCTGCGATACTGCTCGATAAGAGCCGAACGAAGAGCAGCCCAGTTGGCGGTTGGGTTGGCCTTAATAAAGGTCCAGTACCAAGTCTCAACTTGACCGCTAACAAAATGGTGAAAGTTCTGAAAGATTTCCAACCAGGACGCGTTGTAGGATTCTCTGAGTCTTCCCAATCTGAAGAGAAAATCGTCAATCATCATATTCTTATTGTCGAATTTGATTCCCCATTTGTGATAGTGGTGGAATCGACTGCCTGAACTTGAAGGCGAAGCTGCCTGCGATTGCAGTTCAGGTCGAGGAGAAGCGTCGTTCAGGTTCAAGTTCCCTAACTGTGATAGGAAATTATCAACATTTGCGCTTCGACTCATATGAACTGGATATACGGTTGGGTCTGCCGGAGGATAACTGTTCGGAGGAGGAGGTGCGACTCTAGTTAGTAACTCTGGTTGTCTAATTGGTTCGGCTGCCGAAAAAGTCGGAGCCGTAGCGGGTGCAGTAACTGGAGCAGTTCCGCTGCTTTCCTGAGTTGGAATCGCAGCTAGAGCTTCACGGAATAAGCCCAGAACTTCCCGGCGCATCTCTAACCTACTCTTTTCTAACTCTTCTCTAATAAAGCGGAGCTCATCAGTTCGGTTTATGCCGACTGTAGCAGAAACAACATCTTGCACATATGTTTCAAAATGTTCACTAACATTTCGGTCAGCCGCATTATCGTGGTTGTTGCTAGGGTGCTCCGGAGTACTAATGGGAGGACCTGATTGAGGCTGAGACACGACGTTATCCGCCGACTCGCCTGGAATGTGTGGGTCCGACATATCTGATGCCGGAACGCTTTCTGTAACCTGAATTGTATTTGCTGGGGTAGGGTTTCTACCACTGCGTAAATTATAGGTAGATGACCCTGGCGAACTACCGGATTGTCTTGTATTCGGGTTAGACATTTCCCGGATGCGAACAAATTATTTAGTACTTAAATAGAAAAAAAACTGGGATAATATGTCTTCACAAACGGTTTGTGCTCAACATATATAGGTATGTATATATAACAAAAAAAGAAAATTCGAATTTGAAAAATTATAAAGGGTACTTTTACCTGTAACACACTACGCTACAATATGTGTAGTGTATGTGTATAACTATAATCAGAACAAAACTATACTTATTATTAGAAAATGTAGAATGAATTCGAGGATGTGACCAGCTGGAGGAGGTTTCATCCGAGAAATGACAGGAGAATTAGACGAAATCCCATCATAGGGTACTCATGAATTGCTACACCAAAAGTTTAAGAAATGTCTGCAAACATAGTCGGAAGGACTAGTCAGATGCTAGGTAGCAACAGGCGTAACTGGGGAACTACTTCAACCCAACTACCGGACTATACCGAGCGCTGACTAGAAAAAGAAACTTCTGTGTTGGATATGCCTAGGGTCCATGCAACAGACGTGATCAGAAAAAAAAATCCAACCACCGGACATGACACTTGCCTGACATGCTACAACTACCAAAAGACAAACTACCACTGAAGGAAGCCTACGCAACAGACATAGATGAGGACCATCGTCAACCCATCTACCGGACATACGCTCTTATCAGTGAAGTTAAATGAACGAATGTTTACCCATGATTACTCGAATACAGCAACGGACGTAAATGAGGAATTACTTCGACCCAAATACCGGACAGTATGCGAGACTATAGGAAGATGGAATTGGTATCAAATATTAGCATTCTAATCAAATGACTATAACAACAGACTATTCCAAACTTTCGAAAGAAAAACAAAAGAAAATTGTTTTTTTGTTTTTACCTAAGTTGAATGTGAATGTGTGTCGGGCCCCACGTTGGGCGCCACCTGTAACGGTACCACCGCCCCCTGAAGCGTATCAAAACCCGCAAAGGATGAGGGAAGGAAGCACCCATGCAAGTAAGGATCGAATTCGGATGGTCGAAATGCTTCCGCTTCTACCGGCGATGGTGTAACCCTCCGGTCAACTCTTTCCACCCATATGACCCAAGGTCACAGGACCCTTGAGGCAGTCCGGGCGGCATGACAAGAGGGGTGTCCAGGCACTTGAGGCTCAGGCATGACCGCTTTCCCGCGCTAGCTCGTCGGTGGGTGGGGAACTTGCCACAAGCCCTGAACAAGGGTTACTTGTTTTTACATGCCTGCTAACTTATCTATATTCATGCAGTAACCGAACATAGCAATATTACAAAAAAAGAGAAAATAAATTGCGAGGCCCGAATTAAGCCAAGACACATTCAATTTGACATGCAACCCCTATGATGTGGATGAGGCGAAGAGATAAGGTGGAATTCCTCTTCGCGAGCTGACCCACCCCTGTAGCTGAATGTAAAGTTCAACTCCTTGGTCATCGCGACGCTCCCTTTACGATGACCCCTAACAAGAAGGGGGTTTCTAATCGCAACGATTAAATACCCCTAACTGTATCTCTCTCTCTCTCTCCCATCCCTCTAAATGTCACCCACCCCTAATGCTGGCACATCCCCTGGCACAACCTTACATAATCAGAATCATTCCGATCTCAAAAGAATAAAAAAAAAGGAAAGGAAAACGAATCAATAAAAGAAGTCATCAATAGAAAGCTTCAGCCGGAATGATCGAGCCTTTCCAAATATCAATAAAAAGCTGACTGGTCATTTTCAAAATTTCATACAGAATGCTTTTATTTCAAAAAAAACTAAATAACCTAAAATCTACGAATATAATATCTATAATATCACTAGAAATATCCATAAATTTAAATTCCGTCCAGAAATTCTTTGAACTCATTACAACAAACGCTAAATTTAACAATCGATAGATGAGCTTATCATTATTTTGACCAATGGATCGTAGTAAATCATACGAGGAAAAAAAAAAAAACGGTGGTTTCCGATACCCCAGGAGGGTGGTAATCGGAGTTAAAAACCGAAAAAAAATTTAAGTTACAGGACAGTTGTTGCGGCCCATATCGCACTTTAATTAAACAAGAATTGATCACTGCAAATTCCAAAAGCTAGTGCACATTAGTCCCGATTCGAAAAATTCGCAAATAAAATTATTCGTGTATTACCTATCATCAATCAACGATGAGCTTGCGAGAGCTTAATTATATATACATTGTACCTCACTCGCACCAAAATAACAAAAAAAAAACTAAACTACCTCTTAATATAGGTCACTTTCACCGATGTTCAAATGAGTTTGGAAAAAAAAAACGAAAAAATGTACTCACCCCTTCAATATTATAAGGGTTAATAACCTTTTACCAAACCGCTGCTCCAGGATGGGGAGATGAGGTGCACCGCATTCCGTCCTTCGCTTGTAGTTTCGCGTATACACAACCTGTATCAATCTGATGGTAGGAAAAGAAAATCATTTGAACAAACAGTGTTACAGGAAAAAAAATGACCAAAAAAAAACAACTTAGCTTTTCTAACTTGGGCTCTCAAATAGAGTCCTCTAGTGGGCACTAGCGTGTCTAACTAATCCTGGATGTTGGAGGGTAAATCTGCTGCTGATGTGGCTGTCTGGCGATTTCGGCGGTGGATTTGCCTGGAAGGCGAATTCGGTGATGGCTTTGGGTTGGATGGCGAATTCGGTGATGGCTTTGCGATCTCCGGCAAGAAGCTTTCCCCACCAAGAATTTTGATGCGGATTTCGAGGAGATTGCTGGGGCGAAGGCGAAGATGCCCTAGCTATAGTGTGCTGGAGGCGTGGCTAGTTTTCGTCGGCGTGGTAGCACTTTCACTTAGCTTTCGTTACTCGGTGATGGTGGCCTTGAACTTGACCAATTGTTGGGATCGTGTGTTCACGCTGGAGTTACGAGAATGGATCTGACGCAGTGGGGCGATGCAGGAAATCCCACGAACCAAAAATCCAAGGCGGGTTGGTGCGCTGCCAATAGAGAGTGGCTAGGGAAATTCCCAGGCTTGCCAGCAGGATCACAATTTTGGCGCTTAATCGAAGCGTAGGTATTACGATGGTGTGTGGCTTATTCCGGACGGTGTGCTGCGCAATCAGGGACTCTGGGAGATGGCGTGATCGCGATATGGCCACGGCTCATGGGCCGCTCGTTGGAGGCTTATTATACCTCAAGCAAAACCTGTTGTGCACGTTTAATTAATTAATTAATGGCGTTTTGACACGTGGATTTAGACCCGAGATTTACGATCGAACACCAATTTACCTTTTGTTTTGTTTTTTTTTATTTTTTTTTTTTTTTATTTTTTTTTTCTTGTTTTCGGCCTATAAGTGCGTAGAACAGCTTCTAACGCCACCACTGTCGATCGTTTCGCGGAATAAAATAAAAAAAAATCTCCGGCCTTCTGCAGCACCACGTCCGAACAGCTCGCCGATTTCCAAGAG
The DNA here is from genome assembly GCA_946477585.1 of Cheilosia urbana. Lineage (NCBI taxonomy): Eukaryota > Metazoa > Arthropoda > Insecta > Diptera > Syrphidae > Cheilosia > Cheilosia urbana. The sequence goes on along the minus strand of OX297853.1, from coordinate 68,145,787 downwards.
AAAAAAAGAACTTTTCACTTTCGCTTTCCTCGAGTGTCAAAATCTCCGTGAGCGGTCAGCCATAATTTTGCTAGTCCGGTCGTCTCTTTCCCACTTACGTCCGATCCTTTCGCTAAATCTTTAAAACCGTCTACCACTCCCAATTTAATTGAGAAAAATCCATATTACCTCTTAAAATGTTGGGCGGATTTTTCTTCGCTTTTAAGTGGCAAATACTTAAATCTTTGAACTATATTTCGCCGCCGAGAAGCGCCTAAAAATTCTGCCATAATCTGAGCGAGAAAAAAAAAATCTGAAGACAAAGATGGTGGAGTCATGCTTGCTTCCCACCACGCCTACCAACTTAATTTCGCTCAGCGCTGACATTATCGGGAAGTTGCGGTAGCCATTACTTTAAAGATTTTTAAAACGAATCGTTACCGGAAATAAATAAAAATAAAAGTGTAGGTCATATCGGTTTCCTACAAGTGTAAATGCAGTTTTAATTAACTACAGATTTTCTGCAATTTCGTTTGTTCAAGATTTTTTAAGGACTACCTACGTAGGTATTCATTTTGACGTAGCTGATATAAAAAACTTTTTGTATAATATTGTGCCAACGAAAAGAAAAATGTAAATAATAGAATGAAGGAATATATAACGCAAGATGGAGTGAACCAATAAAATCTTTCACATCGGTTTCTTTGACGTTTTCAACTGACAAATACGTATAGAATACACAACACGCCAAAATAATGGATGCAAAGAATGAAGTAAGATTATTTTCAAAATTTCTTGGCCTATGACAGTTCTAATAGATTGGGATAAAGCACACGAGTTAGGAAAAATATTGTGAAAACGAGAAAATTGCGATTGTCGTTGATTAAATCAACATGAGGCCTGTTAATTTGTAATACATTTTATTGGTTTTGGCTTTATTTCGGGTTTGTTCACAAAAAAATTGCTTATTGACTCACAAATACAAAATTTCATTCTTTAGTTCTAAAAAAATGCCTGTATTATTTAGTTATGATATTAATTTTTGTGTTTATTAAGCTTACAAAAAATAAATACATTAATAAAATACTTACCTAAGTAAATTACTTATCAAAAACAAACGGACCCGAAGAAAAAAACAAAAAAAAAGTATATATTTAGCGAAAATTAAGGACTGTAAACTGATTAAATTACAAAGAGAGCGAAAAGGTAGTAAAGAACAAAAAGCGGGAGACTCAAAGCGCATGGGTAGAGCTGTCATTTGTGACAATGACTTTTTGGTTTGAGTGCTTTCGATTGTTTAAACCGGTGTGGCGTCAACATTCCGCTGGCCTTGAACTACCTGGAGGGTTAGTTGAATCATCAAGCACATCGATGTTTTCTTTGAAGGTCAAAAGCGGTGATATCTTGACGATTGGGCTCACCAGCGTGCCATCTGCAGTCTTCAGTGTCAGCACTCGAACGCTGCCATCAGATCCAGTATGAACCGCCGACACTCTTCGCATCCTCCATTTGCTAGGGGGAATGTTGTCCTCTCTAAGAAAGTAAGAACAACAAGATCTCCCACGGTAGTGTTAGGGTATGACTTCGTCCATTTAGCTCGTTGCTGAAGTTGTTGCAGATATTCGGTGTGCCACGTCTCCAGAAATGCTGTCGCAGTTGCGTTATAAGTCGCCAACGATGAACTAGATCGATTTTGTGATCCATCATATCAGACTCCGGGATAGTTATGAGCAGCACCCATACCAAGAAATGCCCGGGAGTTAGAGCTTGTAGATCGTCGACATCAGTTGTTGCTGGGCACAATGGTCTCGAATAACACAGGCTCCGATCTCTGCTAAGAGCATTCAAAATTCTTCAAATGTAGGGAGACTTCAAGTGAAACTTCATGCGCTTAGCAGCAGCCCTCAGTATCCACCCATGTAAGGAGCAGTTAGTGTATTAAAATGCCAAACTGTACCATCGTCTCTTAAGTATTTTTCCCACTGCTCATTCCGGGTCACTTCGACAAAGAATTTCCTTAGCTCCTTTTCAGCGCCGACAAAATTCGTCCCATTTTCACTGTATAAGTCCATGCAACTAAGAGACACAAACCGCTTCAAGACTGATATGAAAGTACCGGATGACAGGTCGCTAACTCCAAATGCATGGCACCTGTTGACATGAATATAAAGACAGATATATATCCCTTTACGGCTTTATATCCACCCCACTTTGAAAGTCGAAGCATAACTGGGCCGGCAAAATCTACTCCGCTACGAAGAAACGGTCGACAAAATTCCACCCTGGGTCTGGGCAAGTCACTCATAAGCAGCTGCTGAATGATGTTCTGGTATCTTTGGCACTTAACACAATATCCCTCGTAGTAGATTGCGTGCGTTTATAACGATAAGCATCTTGGCAAATCATCTCAGTAAGTCTTGTTCTGGCTGGCAAAAGAATAGGATATTTTGATGCATTTCTAAATCTTCCACCGACTCGAAGAATCGCTGATGGTGGGTCCAGAAGTGGATGTAACTTGCTCAACTTACACTTTCTCCCAAAACTGTTTCCATTGTGTAGTCTATGAACATCTTCTGCGAAAAACGATTTTTATGTGGCCTTTATCAGGAATGTTAACGCGTCGTTCAGGTCTCTTAAGCTGAGACAATTACTGCCATACTGGGGTAAATGACGAACACAGTCGCCCCCACTTAAAATTAAACCAATAATGGACGCCCGTCTGACATAAAGTCCCTGCACAGGAATATACTAAGTGTGCGTGCGGCAGTAATGGCGCTCCTTTGATTTGTACATACACGAATACTAAGAATATTCCTGTGCAGGACAAGGTCATAGAAAGCTTGTGGGCAAATGTACCGTTTCTGCTCTCAGTTGGCTCTCTAGTTTGGATACTCTCTGGCCTCCACCTGGGGTACGCCGGTAAATTTAACTCATCTCAACGCAAACAACGCATTACCAGAAGGCCAAGTAGAAAAATTAGAGATTTAAGTTACTTGTAACACTTTTAATAAACATACTGATGTGGTATTCGATGAACTTCTTAGATCACTTTATTTTGCTCTTGGTCAATTTTTATGTTTGATTGCTACTTAAAAACAACAATCCTTTTCCAATTTCAGAGCATTTACGTGAATTTTAATTAAATTTCAAAATTATTCCTATCTCCCGCCATATAAAATTTCGTTTCTTTTCTTACAAGTTGCTCAGCTGTCACTTTTTTTTTTCATTTGACACTGACGTTGTCGCGAACTACTCTATAGAACAGGAAATATTGGAAGCTATCAGTTCTCGACATCACGTACGCATTTATAGAATCCGCCCAGAGAGTATCCAAACTAGATAGCCAACTCCCGTGCACCTACCCGATTTTCCCCGCAAATTTTGAATGACAGCCCTCTCTCGCTTAATGGCCGCCCGGTGGTACTTTTATAATTAAAAACAATTTGTATATGCATTTATAACAATAAATGTAGCACGAATAAATGTTGAGTACGGTTTTTTATATAGCTTTACTTGTTCTTTATCCAAATTCGGTTCCAAAAAATCTTCATCCATTCACATTTCAGGTCTTTTTAATTTTGTTTATGTGAATTACATTTTTGACAGCAGAATTCATGCAGCTGAACCTTGGGGGTTGTTCCATAAATAGGTTAACAACATGCAAGTTAAGCCCAAGGTTCCAGTAGGGCAAAAGTAAACTATGGAAAATGAATTCCCAAAAATAATTTTCCATTTGGCTTGGTTATTTTCAAATTCGTTTATTTAGCACCATATTTGTACACACTCAAAGTGCGATTGGAAATTCTGTAGTTGAATAACACTGAAAAGTGTTGAATGATGTTACATAGGAACAAATGCTTTTCATGCTAACAAAACACAATAGGCCTGTTTTTAGAGCTTCGAACTCAGCAAAGCAAAGTAAAGTAGGATTTTCAGCTCTTAATTACTGCCCCTATTATAGAAGACAACTATAACCAAACCAAGGTTGTCTTTCTCCAATTGGGATTATCTATTACAACTAGTTGTCTGTCAAAAGACAACCATCATCCTATGAGTAGACAACTAATAAAATGGTTGTCTTTGCAGTTGTGTGTTTTTATTAAAGAAGACAACTGAGTTGTGTTGGAGTTGTCCTGAATGTCAAAATCAGACAACTGCTTTTTATCAGTTGTGTTGGATTTGTTGAATGAAAAGGATCAGATTTTTTTTTAATGAAAAATCGACAAAAAAATGTAAGTAGGAATTAGAAAAAAAAAATTAATAATAGAGTACGTGTTTTTAATGTTTAAAAGTCACCAAACCGACGCAATTTTATCGGCTGAAAGGAATTTTGCAAGAACAACCTAATCTGGCCAGGGGTAAAGGATAGTTTGGTTCAACAAACAAAAATATTGACGAAGAATGGCAAAAAATAGATTTGGAGCTCAATAGTATCGGGGCACCTTCAAGGAGAGGAAAAGAATGGTAAAGGGTTCGTTAATAATGCGAAATAAGTATTTTTCTACATACAAACTATTTTTTGCAGATTTGGGTACAAGGCCAACTGGAAAAGAAAACTGGCCAAGAATAAGCAAAGTATTGAAAGAAGCGGTGTCAAAGGGTTGGTGGAGCTGCAAAGTGCGGTAAACCCAACTGGTTCGACCTTCGGCTTTAACCAGTCAGCGACAAGCCAGCTCTTCGAAGAAAAGCATGCAAGCGACGAAGAGAATGTGCAATCAGAAGGTGATCGTGAAGATCCTGTGGTAGCATCAACATTCATGCGCACAATCTGTAAGTTCATCGTTGGCGACTTATAACGCAACTACGACAGCATTTCTGGAGACGTGGCACACCGAATATCTGCAACAACTTCAGCAACGAGCTAAATGGACGAAGTCATACCCTAACACTACCGTGGGAGATCTTGTTGTTCTTACTTTCTTAGAGAGGACAACATCCCCCCTAGCAAATGGAGGATGCGAAGAGTGTCGGCGGTTCATACTGGATCTGATGGCAGCGCTCGAGTGCTGACACTGAAGACTGCAGATGGAACGCTGGTGCGCCCAATCGTCAAGATATCACCGCTTTTGACCTTCAAAGAAAACATCGATGTGCATGATGATTCAACTAACCCTCCAGGTAGTTCAAGGCCAGCGGAATGTTGACGCCACACCGGTTTAAACAATCGAAAGCACTCAAACCAAAAAGTCATTATCACAAATGACAACTCGACCCATGCGCTTTGAGTCTCCCGCTTTTTGTTCTTTACTACTTTTTCGCTCTCTTTGTAATTTAATCAGTTTACAGTCCTTAATTTTCGCTAACTATTTCCTTTTTTTTTTGTTTTTTTCTTCGGGTCCGTTTGTTTTTGATAAGTAATTTACTTAGGTAAGTATTTTATTAATGTATTTATTTTTTGTAAGCTTAATAAACACAAAAATTAATATCATAACTAAATAATACAGGCATTTTTTTAGAACTAAAGAATGAAATTTTGTATTTGTGAGTCAATAAGCAATTTTTTTGTGAACAAACCCGAAATAAAGCCAAAACCAATAAAATGTATTACAAATTAACAGGCCTCATGTTGATTTAATCAACGACAATCGCAATTTTCTCGTTCTCACAATATTTTTCCTAACGTGTGCTTTATCCCAATCCCAATCTATTAGAACTGTCATAGGCCAAGAAATTTTGAAAATAATCTTACTTCATTCTTTGCATCCATTATTTTGGCGTGTTGTGTATTCTATACGTATGTGTCAGTTGAAAACGTCAAAGAAACCGATGTAAAAGATTTTATTGGTTCACTCCATCTTGCGTTATATATTCCTTCATTCTATTATTTACATTTTTCTTTTTGTTGGCACAATATTATACAAACAGTTTTTTATATCAGCTACGTCAAAATGAACACCTACGTAGGTAGTCCTTAAAAAATCTTGAACAAACGAAATTGCAGAAAATCTGTAGTTAATTAAAACTGCATTTACACTATCACGCACGCGCATTTTTGCACGAGACGGGACAGAGAGATCCGTTTGTCCGCAGTCAATTGCTAATAAAGGTGTAGGAATGAGATCACAAATCAGACACCTAAGGTGTCATGGATGTTCTACCCATAATTATAGATACGTAAAGCGGAAGTTCCGGCAACCAACATTTCGGCAATCACATGAAAACATTTCTATTTCCGATTTAAAATATGTGAAATGAAAGTTTTAATTAGTTTCAGTAAATTAAACCAATAATTCATCATTTATTTATACGAAATAAATAAATAATTGTATGTTCATCACTTCCGGAAACCATTTTGTTTTATAGGAAAACGAAATTTCGTAAGCCATCGCTATAAAAATATCAACATGCATAGCTTTCCCATAATTCCTACCACGTAAACAAGATGGTCGACCAAAAAACGTATCACGTTTTTTTGCGTGTTAGGTAATGCTGTCCCTTTCAGTCAGACGGCTGTTTAGTATTGGGCATCCCTTTAATTTTCCGTGATAGAAATGTGTGACTGTGTAAATGCCCCATAAGAAGAAGACCAAGATTGAAGAAACCGGGCCTTAATATATTTGAAAATAACTAACCACACTGAATTTTGATTGGCGGCCGGTCATTGGTCGATTATTTTTTTTCTTGTAGCTCAAAGCTCACACCTCACACGTATTCACAGACAGGGATTGAAATTACAAAAGCCACAATGTAAACAAATGGGTTTTGGAGGGATAGACGTACGAAAGATATCCATCTCTTTTAATTCTACATTAATATGTAATTATTAATTAATTCTTTGACTACAATAGGGCATTTCGCGAAGCTGTCAAACAAACCAAATTTTATATGACTGGAGATATGATTTGTTTCGTTTGAAGATTAAAAGTTTATGATAAAGTACAAAATACTACCGAAAAAAATGAAGAATTAATATTGTGTTTGCTAAAAGTTTTGGAAGAGTTATAGTTAAAAAAACATTATCGCGCGTGTTGTGGCGGCGGCAATAACAAAATAAAATAAGTTGTTTTTTGTATGATTAAACATCTATGATAAAGTGCAAAATACTATCTATAAACATTGCAGAATTAATATTGTGTTTGCTAAAAGTGTTGGCGGTAATGAACATAATAAAATAAGAAAAAATGCCGACAAGTTGCTGCATTAAAAACTGTACGAAAAACGCAGTGAAAAATGAAGACATACGTTTTTATATATTTCCACAATTAGGAACAAAACCTGAAATTCAAAATCTGTCTAAGGAGAGGCGCAAACGATGGCCAGCTGCTATAAATTTAAAGAAAATGAATCCTAAAATAGCTCGTGTTTGTTCCAGGCATTTTATATCAGGTATGTTGGCATATTTACAATAATGTAACCATTGTGACAAATATTATATTTAGGTAAATATGCCAAACAGTCGGACGATTTGAATCCGGATTGGGTTCCAAGCCTCCACCTGGGGTACGCCGGTAAATTTAACTCATCTCAACGCAAACAACGCATTGCCAGAAGGCCAAGTAGAAAAATTAGAGATTTAAGTTACTTTTAACACTTTTAATAAACACCCCAAGTAGAAATTGATGGTTATAGTGGAGGCGCTGATCCTACATTTCGGAATGTTTCCGTAACAGTAACAGTGTGTATAGGCTCTCAAAGTGCGTACTGTGTCCAGTGCAGGATGGAACGCTGACCAAAGTGGGGAATCAGTTTTAGCTCTTTGAATTAATATTTCGGGAAACACACATAATGGTATTTCGGCTATTCTTTGTAACCAAAGTGTGACCGAATCTTAGTGAGCTGTCAAATTTGTTTTCATGTGTTTGTATGTTGCTTCACATGAAAAAGAAAACGTGAAATAGAAATACTGCGATAGCAATGTAAAACGTGCACACATAACCTATCCTCTTTAATGGGGATGCTAAAATACCTAAACGAGCATATGTCATGAAAATGGTAAAGCAGGTAATATTATGAGAATTTGATAATTGCATTTCTTCGTACCAGAATGCAAAATATTCAAACGAACAGTTTTACCACAAATATTAATAAGTTGTAGTGGCAAAAACTCACGCGCTCAAGAAATATTGAGTATTTAAAAAATTAATTTTATTTCGAAGCTAGGTACTTTCATTTTTCCATGGACTATTTTTTTTTTTTTTTTTGACAATGAATCCCAATTAGAAGCAGAAAGCTACCACTTGCCTGCCATTTGCATTTCTTTAGGAGGGAGCACAGGGTGCATGCACATACTTTGAGGAAACTTTTTTTTTATTTGCGTTTATTATTATTAAATCGTATAATATATAAATGATTCATTCTTTTAAATTCTACCTTTTAGAGTATATAAGAACATGCAAAAAGGTTTGGGGGGAATAATAAGAAACGGATTTGCAAATTTTAAAATATTTTCGCGTCTAGTTTTTGGTACTGCTATTCTGGTTTGCTAAGACCGACATAATAAAATAAACATGTTTACCTACATGTAGGAAATACAATTTAATATATACAACGTTTGTTGTCCATATGGGAATATTGTCTTACAAGACCCACCCCTCATACGCATTCACTTGGCTGGTTTAAAATTGTTGTACTAAATCGCTGCAGAAAGGTTATGATATTTCTACCATTATTTCATTTTATATTCGTATAACATGCTGTTTATTAAAAAATATTGGTACCATTTGATATAATGTGAATGATAGAAGTTAGAATATTGTTTTTTTTTTTTAACTTTTTCTCACAGTCAAATATAATTATTTCTCACTTCATTAATTGTTTCCAATTCAATCTGCTGGAGTTAATGTGTAGTAAAATCAGAAAGCATTCTCATTTTTCTGCTACAAAACTATTGAAACGTCGGAAAGCAGCGCAGCGCACAAACTAAAAGTACAATGAAAAGTTTATTCGATGTTGCACTACAACGGCAACCAATTTTCAATACACCTTTTAAAATGAAAAATAATTCTTTAGGAGGAAAACTCATGAAAAGATATACGTATCCCAAAATAATTAATCTAAATTACATATTTCCATTCTTTTTAGATAGATTCATTGTTCATCATAAAACCATTCACGGTGTTTTTTTTTTCATGCCACCCTATATTCCCTTTTACGCTTGATGCGCCATAGTTATAGAATTATCCATGCACTCCTGGTTGGTAACAATCAGTGGTCACAATTTCGACTGTGAGCAGTCGATTTGCGTAGCTGTTAAGTGGTAACATTAAATAGTAACCTCACAGTTTTTGTGTGTTTGAAATGTTACAGTAAAGGACATTTGTATCTTTGAGACACGTAATGGTCACAAAAATGTCAAATCGTTACCATCTTATTGGAATGGAGTTAATCGACACAAAACCGAGTCGAATATACCGTTTGGTGACTATAGTTTAAAGTAAATGTGGATAAGAGTCACAAATTTCTACTTGGGTGATGTGGTATTCGATGAACTTCTTAGATCACTTTATTTTGCTCTTGGTCAATTTTTATGTTTGATTGCTACTTAAAAACAACAATCCTTTTCCAATTTCAGAGCATTTACGTGAATTTTAATTAAATTTCAAATTTATTCCTATCTCCCGCCATATAAAATTTCGTTTCTTTTCTTACAAGCTGCTCAGCTGTCACTTTTTTTTTTTTCATTTGACACTGACGTTGTCGCGAACTATTCTATAGAACAGGAAATATTGGAAGCTATCAGTTCTCGACATCACGTACGCATTTATAGAATCCGCCCAGAGAGTATCCAAACTAGATAGCCAACTCCCGTGCACCTACCCGATTTTCCCCGCAAATTTTGAATGACAGCCCTCTCTCGCTTAATGGCCGCCCGGTGGTACTTTTATAATTAAAAACAATTTGTATATGCATTTATAACAATAAATGTAGCACGAATAAATGTTGAGTATGGTTTTTTATATAGCTTTACTTGTTCTTTATCCAAATTCGGTTCCAAAAAATCTTCATCCATTCACATTTCAGGTCTTTTTAATTTTGTTTATGTGAATTACATTTTTGACAGCAGAATTCATGCAGCTGAACCTTGGGGGTTGTTCCATAAATAGGTTAACAACATGCAAGTTAAGCCCAAGGTTCCAGTAGGGCAAAAGTAAACTATGGAAAATGAATTCCCAAAAATAATTTTCCATTTGGCTTGGTTATTTTCAAATTCGTTTATTTAGCACCATATTTGTACACACTCAAAGTGCGATTGGAAATTCTGTAGTTGAATAACACTGAAAAGTGTTGAATGATGTTACATAGGAACAAATGCTTTTCATGCTAACAAAACACAATAGGCCTGTTTTTAGAGCTTCGAACTCAGCAAAGCAAAGTAAAGTAGGATTTTCAGCTCTTAATTACTGCCCCTATTATAGAAGACAACTATAACCAAACCAAGGTTGTCTTTCTCCAATTGGGATTATCTATTACAACTAGTTGTCTGTCAAAAGACAACCATCATCCTATGAGAAGACAACTAATAAAATGGTTGTCTTTGCAGTTGTGTGTTTTTATTAAAGAAGACAACTGAGTTGTGTTGGAGTTGTCATGAATGTCAAAATCAGACAACTGGGGCCTATTTCATAGATCATACATTACATATGTGAGAAACGTTCTAAATATTCATTCCACCGCTAAATGTAAAAAAAGTTTCGGATGCTATGTTCCAAGTGGAGACTTTGAGTGAAATAGGGAATCTTCCGATTCGAGATCGAAACCCAACTCCGAATCATTAACTGGTTTAGATACAAGGGGACCATGCGGGTGTCTCGGCTAGGTCCGCCACTATTTCGGAGTGGGCGGCGGTCTCCCCAAATGGTGTAAGGAGAAAATGGTTATATATGCTATCCGCATATTATGTTAAGTGACATATAATCTCCCCAAGAAGTGGTATGATCTTATGTAAGAAGGAAAAACGGTGGCATCGGGCGATGCTGACCGCGTTATTTATGTATCCCACGCTCGTATAAAAGGCAGTGGGACGCGCATTTTGATGCTTTTTGTCTTTTGAGTCTGGCTTGGCTAGCAGTGCGGTAGTCTGGATCGGTAGTGTGTTGCAGGGTATTTAATGAAAAAAAAAAAAACAGTGACTGTACCAACTAGTGGCGCGATTATTTTCAACACCAGGAATTTAAATATAAAGCACAAGTGAGGTGTAAGACTATTATCCCAACTGTTTAAACTCCCCGTTCAAAATAAAAAAAAAAAAAACTAAAAAGACCTTCCGTCCATATACGGAAATAATCGTTACGGGATAAAGTGTGAAGCACGTGTCTAAAGCCTATGTGAGCGTTTCAAAAAGAAAACCCGAGAAACAGCCAAACTCTACAGTAGCGCTATATCACCTCAACGAACATCCAATAAAAAAAAAAAAATTCAATCCTGCAAATCCCACGCGAAACCGAATCCAATCTCGCGCTCCGCCCGCCAGTACGTGCGCAACGCCTCATAACCACGCACGTCAAATCGACGCCACGTTTGGCGAAGATCTACGCACGCAGAATCCACTACCCCGATTTGCAAAAGCATCCCTCGGCCTCAACCCAGCGCTATCCAATCTCGGAAGCATTCCCCGTCGACAAAGCAGAGCGTCAAGCGTCAACCAGCAACAACAACAAGCTGCACAAACAAAAATCCGATCGTCGTCAGCAGTACATCAGCAAGCGAATAGAAACTTCCCGGGATAAATCCCCCCTCGCCATCGAACATCAAAATTACGCTCGTTAATCCACGAGTTATATCATCGGGCCAACAACAACAGCGATCGCCACCAACAACACCGAGCGAACAAATTCAAGGCCACTCGGTCGCTAGCCAACACCAGCAATGCCAGCAACACCATCAGCAGCACCGATATACCTTATCAGCACAAACGCTTCAGCAGATAAGAACCCTCGTCTCTCGTTTATCGGCGAGTCTAAAGCAACAACACCGTCAACAGCTGTAGGGCCAAAACTTTTAGTTAAGTAATCGAATACAGTTTAGTTGTTTTTGTAAATTATAGTTTCGCTCACTCTCAAATGCATATAAAATTTCTTTTTTTTTCATTAGAGAAATCGTCGGTTAACAGCGTATTTAAAGTATACGTCATCGTTCGCGACATCCACGGGCTGGGCAACTATGTGCACATCGTCGACCACACCCCTGGGACTTTCGTACAGCATCAATGCAAGTTTTTGCAATTCACCGGTAAGTGATCTTGTTTTCCACTATAATTTTTATATTTTATGTGCATCAAGAGCGATCAGGTACTCACATAATTGAATATGAATGATCCTAGGATAGCATTAGTTATTATTGTGTTTTGATTTTGCATACTGTGACAGTGCGCATATCTAAGATTTCCGGTGCGAGGTCAGAAAGAGAGCCTAGACTTACATAAACATATTATATAAAGTCCAAGCCCTGTTGGTTGCGGATTGTTTTGCTCAGAAAGGTTAGGGATAAATTGATTTATGGATCATTCGAAATTAAATTAACGAGTAACGATATTTTATTTGTTTTATCGCGCATTTGCAATTTCGTGTTGACATTTTGGTACAATTTCGCGCAGATTCACTTAGATTTAAGGTAGTTTGTAATTGGATTCATTTATTCTTTTCCGAAGATATATATATACAGGTAGTTATTTTAATAGTAAGGTAGTTATAAGACTTTCATTAGCCTTGACTGGAATTTAAAATATTTTTTTTTTGTGAATTTTAACGGATTTTTTTTTTGTATTATGGCTATTAAGAACTTTATTTTTTTGTTATTCTTTCCTTTTTTTTTTTTTATTTTTTATTTGAATAAACTTCTTGTACCTACTCCTGTAAAGGATGATTGATATTTCATACTTTTACTCGGAGATGAATCATACATCGGTTTTGGTTTAGTTTTTTTTACTTTTCTTTTGTGGTGAGCATAGCTATACATTCAAGGGAAGATATTTTGCTAAGGATCATGGTATCCAACTAGTTTTTGTTTACAGGTGGATGTGATCAAGCTGAAGGGAAGAAAGGGTTGATGACGATGAGTGATTAGGCTGGTAATATCGGTTACGTTAGGGGCTTTCACAAATATTGAGTGACGTGATAGCCATGGATGTCATAAGGTCACATCCTTATGATGCGGGTGGGAACACTCAGGCGGCATTTTCCAACTTTTGCTCGCTCCTCCATAGGAAACTACAACAAACAGAGAATACGATTCTGAACTTTTCGCGCCTCTCTTAACAAATATTTTCCAGATACTAACACCTTTTCTGTGGCATGTAAAATCGTAACACCCGTTCAGCGCCAAGGTAGCAAGAACCCCCCCCATCCGACGAGCTAGGACGAGCATGTGCTAGCATGCCTCAGCTGCTAAGGCCTGGACACCCTTCCGTTCTAGCTGCCCGGACTGTCCGGAGGAGTCCTGTGACCTCGGGTCATAGGGGTAGCATAGAGGGCGGAAGGTTTTTTTTGAAATAAAGGTCGTTTTTTTTTTTCTCTGTTCATCGGCTCCTTGTGGTGAGCCTATCCCGTTACGGTACGGCCGAAGTTTCGTTACAGGTGGCGCCCAACGTGGGGCACGAATGGTTTCAGTATTCGTATTTTTTTTACTTTTCCTAATTTGTTTTGGTTATATGCTCTAGATTTCTATAAAGTTTTTTTTTCTGATTGCACGGTGCACAGTATTGCCCGGTAGGCACAATATCCTTAGATACTGCTTACGTCCGTTGCGTATCCAGCGCGATCCGTGTGTATTAGTAATTGAATTTATTGCGGAAGTCTACATATTTGTCCGGGTGAATCTGGTTGAGAAGGTTCAAAGTCCGTTGCAATGTGTAGGCTTACGTCTTTTTTTTTCAGTACACCTTCACAGTGTGGACAGATTCGTTGTCCGGTAGTGGATCGAAGATTTCTCCGCTACGTCTGTCGCTACGACTCCCCCAATCCCCTTTGTGATTCGTGTATCTGTATTCTCATCTAAGCGTTATAGTAGGTAAGAACCATAATGCATATGACCGGCAACATCGCTCGATAATGCAGAGTGTAGCTAGCTGCATAGCCTTTGGTTCTTCCGTACATCAGTAACTTGCAAATTAGATCCGAAAGAAAAGTTTTTTTTTTGTGAAATTCCATAATGGAGAAACCCTAATCAAACCCTTCGCCATTTTTCCCCTTCGCTTTAATCCTTTAGAACAGTCACATCCACCGTTTATTTCATGAGATAAACCTTTTTGATTTCGTTGTTTTATAATCTTTTATAAATTAGTTTTTCTTATTTCATTTTTGGGGCACCAGATATTTCAGGTGTTTTCCGAAAACATAATTTGGATCAAGTATCCAAATTTCATTTATATTTTTTTTTTTGGTTATCTTTCAGGTTATTTTTGCTCTTGTCCAGTTTTATTGAGGTTGATAAATATTTGTTTTCTGGGAGGTAGATATTAGCGAGGAGTATCGCGTAACTATCTAAAGATTCTTTTGTTTTATATATACCTTATCGCACTTTTCTTTTTGGCCTTACAACTTCGTACATTACCGTACAAACATAATGACTGACCGCAGTAAAGTAGGCATTAAATCCGATTATGTTCTTCGAAAAAAAAAGGATAAACAGAATATCTCCCTTATGTCAGTCGGCACAAAACTGTCTAAAAAGCGCAGTCAAAGCAAACCCGCTGAGGTATTCGAACCCGAAATCGCAACTACATCAGCGCAAGCAATAGCTGCCATGGAAGCCAGGCAAGAAAATCTCGCGACAGGAACTCCCAGACTCTCAAATGTGTTTGTATCACAAGATGCACCTGTATCTGAGGAGGAAGGAGAACCGAATGAGAGGGAACGACTTTCGAACTATGTTCATGAAGTGGTAACTGCAACAGTAGGCCTGAACAGGGCAGATGATTTGCGTTTCATTCGGGAGGAATTATCGAAAAGTAGGGCAGATATTCGCTCAGAATTTTCATCTATGATGCGTGAACTTCTGAATGCCCAAACACCGCAGACGCTTCAGACGCAAGAACCAATTCAAGACGTAGGCAATGATCCTCCAATAAACCACGTAGAGTCCAGAACTAGTAATGCAGACAACTTTCTAGCCCAACTTAATAATTTGAGCTTGAATGAGAATCCATCTAGACCACCATCAAACCTGATTTCAAATTCGAACACTCCATCATCATCTAGTTCCAAAACCCATAATTTTCACAAATGGGGTATTAAATTCGACAATCGAAATATAACGATTGATGATTTCTTGTTTCGGTTGGATCGCATTAGGGAAGGGTACGGTATCCCTTGGGAGGAGGTAGTCCGGAACTTTCACCATTTTGTCTCAGGACAAGCAGAAACCTGGTTTTGGGTGTTTATTAAATCTAACCAAAGTATTACCTGGCCTGTTCTGCGCTTGGCTTTGATTGACCAATTTCGTGGTCTTGAATCCGACTCTGAGCTGTTAAGGAAAATGTCAGATCGTCATCAAGGACCTTCAGAACCCTTTGATGACTTCCATACGGCACTTTTACAATTAAATTCCAGGCTCAGACGTCCCAAACCAAATAGGGATCTTATCGAAATTATACGACAAAATGTGAATAGACGGATCGGTGAACATGTTATAACATTTCATACCGAAAGCCTACAAGAGATGGTATACGTATGTAGGAAATTGGAAAAATATTTCGGTGATCATGATATTCCGAAGTCCCGAGTTGCGAATTTCCAACCGAACCGGCGAATGATTAGCGAACTGGAACGTGTTGATGATCAGGTAGCTAGCAGCTCGATTCATTCAGTTGATGCGGTTGGTACACCTCGTCCCAGAGCCCCTTTGGTCTGCTGGAACTGTAAACTTGCAGGACACTCATTCAAGGAATGTACCAGTCAGCAGAGGAGTTTATTCTGCTACAAATGTGGGCAGGAGAACACAATCACTCCGCAATGTCCCCGTTGTGCGGAAAACTTTCAAAGGAGCCAGTTGACATCCGGGACAATTCGCTCTCAACAGAGAAACCCGGACAATTAGTAAATACCCCCGTATTAATTCCACCAACTTCAATTTTAAAAAGGAAAGAACCGTCGGCGGGGCACATGGTAAAGGGGTCAGACTCCGAACCCCGCAAGGCACCAGAAAATCGAAAATCTCTGCACGAACGCTTGAAATTTTACTACGAGACGAGAAATAGAATTTTCGAAAATTCGAAGCGTACAGTTTCGGAAAAGATAAAAAAGTTACGGTCACGGTTCAAAGACAAGAAACTTCTACACAAAGCAGCTTCCGTAGTATCAGAAATCCATCTTCATCCAAATGATCCTCGTCCCTATGCACAGGTAATAATATTTGGAGAATTGTTATCTGGATTGCTAGATAGTGGGGCATCGGTTAGTTGTTTAGGGTCGGAAGGTTATAATATCCTATTAAAGAAAGAGATTGAGTTTACAAAATTGAAATCTGCAGTTAAGACAGCTGACGGAAATAAACAGCAAATTGTAGGTTATATAAGAACAAAAGTCACATACAAAGACCAGGAACATGAGTTAACACTTTTTATCGTACCTTCGTTGAAGCAACCCCTCTTCCTAGGTGTCAACTTTTGGCAATTATTTGGAATTGCCCCACAATTGTTGCCCAGAAACTCGACAGGATTCCCAGAATCCAAGGTCGTAGGAAGTCTCTCAGATGCTCGCGAGTTGAACAGTAAAGAGTCCATCAAACTTAAAGATGTAATTAAGTTGTTTCCCTCTTCTGCTACCCTGGGCTTGGGTAAAACCAGCTTAGAGGAGCACATCATAGACACCGGGACGGCTGAACCCGTCAAGCAGCGACACTATCCCATATCCCCAGCGGTGCAAAAGAGTCTGTATGTGGAATTGGATCGCATGCTACGACTTGGTGTCATCGAAGTAAGTTCAAGCGCTTGGAGTTCACCGGTCGTTCTGATACAACGGCCAGGGAAAGACAGGATGTGCTTGGACATACGGAAAGTGAACAAGGTCACCAAAAAGGATGCGTATCCTCTTCCACATATAGAGGGCTTGCTATCGCGTCTGACAGATACACACTATATTTCTAGTGTGGATCTGAAGGATGCGTTTTGGCAGATACCGCTGGAGCAAAGCTCAAGGGAAAAGACCGCATTCACCGTTCCCGGTCGTCCCCTTTACCAGTTTAGAGTCATGCCCTTTGGCCTCTGTAATGCACCCCAACGCTTATGCAGACTTATGGACAAGGTGGTACCTCACGAACTCAGAGAACATATTTTTGTTTACTTGGACGATTTGCTGGTCACTTCGCGAACATTTGATGAACACATTTACATGTTGTCTATAGTAGCACAGCGATTAAAAGATGCAGGATTGACAATCAATTTAGAGAAATCGAAATTTTGTTATAAACAACTCAAATATTTAGGCTATATAGTTGGAGACGGTTGCTTGAAGACAGACCCTGGAAAGATTCAGGCCATAACTGACTTCCCAGCTCCCAAAACCGCCAGACAAGTTAGGAGATTCTTGGGTATGACCGGCTGGTACCGTAGGTTTGTTAGTAACTTCTCGTCTGTAGCAGCCCCTCTAACTGATACCCTCAAAAAAGGTCTAAAATTCGAGCTTACCGATAAGGCGTTGGAAGCGTTCAAAAAATTAAAGGTAATGCTAACATCAGCCCCCATTCTGGTCAACCCAGACTACAGCAAGGAATTTGTTATACTCTGCGATGCCTCTGCAACGGGCATTGGTTGCGTGTTGTGTCAGGTGGATGTAGATGGATGTGAGAGACCCATCTATTACTACTCACACAAATTAAACGCCGCACAACAAAACTACAGTGTGACCGAACGCGAGTGTCTAGCTGCAGTTTGGGGAGTTACCAAATTTCGGGCTTACGTAGAAGGGCATAAGTTTAAAATAATTACGGACCACGCAAGTCTAAAGTGGCTGATGAGTCATAAAGACTTGAGTGGGAAGTTAGCCCGTTGGAGTATGTACCTACAAGGGTACGATTTTGACATAGAACATCGCAAGGGATCCCTGAACGTGGTACCGGATGCCCTCTCAAGAGTGTATGGAGTAGATGCGATAGAGGCGGTAATGGCAAGGGTAGAGAAGGAGCTAGAAGTACTGCAGATCGATCTTAAGGATCCCAGCTTCCAATCGGAAGAGTACATGTCCCTAGTGAATACCGTCAAAGAAAACTCTGCACAACTGCCGGACCTACGCATATCGAACAACTGCCTATATAAAAAGGTCAAACATTGCACGGGTCATCCACTTCTTGATGATTTGACCTGGAAACTTTGGGTACCACCACAGCTTACCGAAAACTTGATTCGCCTGGCTCACGAACCACCTAGAGCGTCACACGGCGGAATCGGGAAAACATTGTACCGCTTGCGTGAACAATTTTATTGGCCGAATATGCCAGCTCAGGTTAAATCGTTCATCGGTAATTGCGATATGTGCAAATCTACGAAAGCTCCGAACGCGATACTTAGGGCTCAAATGGGTAAACCGTTCGTCGTCAACCGTCCTTTTCAGCATCTTTACCTTGATTTTCTTGGACCCTATCCGAGATCGAAGTCGGGAAATAGCTTTATCATTGTTGCGCTAGACCAACTTACCAAATTTGTAATTGTTCAACCCTTGAAAAAAGCTACAACGGATACAACCTCCAAATTTTTAAAAGAACATGTTTTTTTTCTCTTCGGTGTTCCCGAAACAATCCTGACAGATAATGGGAAACAATTTTTAAGTCACGAATTCCAGAATTTAATGACCGCATTTGGCATCAGGCACATTAAGACCGCTTCGTATGCTCCCCAATCAAATGCCAGTGAAAGGGTGAACAGGTCGATACTCGCAGCGGTTCGCTCGTACATCGACCCAGGTCAGACAAACTGGGATGCCCAATTACCTGCGATCACATGTGCGCTACGAACAGCTGTTCATTCAGCGATAAACATGTCGCCTTACGAAGCACTCTTCGGACAAAAAATGGTCGAACATGGTTCTATGTACCAGTTGCTAAAGGATTTAGATGCGTTAAATAATTCCGAGCTTGAAGCTTTACCTAAACCTTCCAAAATGAACATTCTGCACAATCATATCAAGGAATCTTTAGGAAACGCCCATTTGTCGTACCAAAATTATTACAATACCAGAAGCAAAAATGTTAGACTCCAAGTAGGCGACATTGTTTTTCGCAGGAACTTCATTTTAAGCGACGCCACTAAGCATAGAAATGCAAAGTTGTGTTTCAAATTTGTTAAGGAAAAAGTGCGTAAATGTATTGGTAACAACCTGTATGAACTGGAAAATCTGAATGGCGTTCGTACCGGAGTTTTTCATAGTAAGGATATCAAAAAGTGAAAAAAAAAAAATGTGTTACGTATACGCCCCGGCTAGCGCAGTCTGAACATGAGACTGTGGAGGGATCTCAGGGCTGGGTCGTAAGCGAAGTTTGGAAACGTTCTTTTGCTTATTCTTAACATGCACCTGCGCTTGTGGTAAGAACAAGTTTTGTGAGAAACGTTCTAAATATTCATTCCACCGCTAAATGTAAAAAAAGTTTCGGATGCTATGTTCCAAGTGGAGACTTTGAGTGAAATAGGGAATCTTCCGATTCGAGATCGAAACCCAACTCCGAATCATTAACTGGTTTAGATACAAGGGGACCATGCGGGTGTCTCGGCTAGGTCCGCCACTATTTCGGAGTGGGCGGCGGTCTCCCCAAATGGTGTAAGGAGAAAATGGTTATATATGCTATCCGCATATTATGTTAAGTGACATATAATCTCCCCAAGAAGTGGTATGATCTTATGTAAGAAGGAAAAACGGTGGCATCGGGCGATGCTGACCGCGTTATTTATGTATCCCACGCTCGTATAAAAGGCAGTGGGACGCGCATTTTGATGCTTTTTGTCTTTTGAGTCTGGCTTGGCTAGCAGTGCGGTAGTCTGGATCGGTAGTGTGTTGCAGGGTATTTAATGAAAAAAAAAAAAACAGTGACTGTACCAACTAGTGGCGCGATTATTTTCAACACCAGGAATTTAAATATAAAGCACAAGTGAGGTGTAAGACTATTATCCCAACTGTTTAAACTCCCCGTTCAAAATAAAAAAAAAAAAAACTAAAAAGACCTTCCGTCCATATACGGAAATAATCGTTACGGGATAAAGTGTGAAGCACGTGTCTAAAGCCTATGTGAGCGTTTCAAAAAGAAAACCCGAGAAACAGCCAAACTCTACAGTAGCGCTATATCACCTCAACGAACATCCAATAAAAAAAAAAAAATTCAATCCTGCAAATCCCACGCGAAACCGAATCCAATCTCGCGCTCCGCCCGCCAGTACGTGCGCAACGCCTCATAACCACGCACGTCAAATCGACGCCACGTTTGGCGAAGATCTACGCACGCAGAATCCACTACCCCGATTTGCAAAAGCATCCCTCGGCCTCAACCCAGCGCTATCCAATCTCGGAAGCATTCCCCGTCGACAAAGCAGAGCGTCAAGCGTCAACCAGCAACAACAACAAGCTGCACAAACAAAAATCCGATCGTCGTCAGCAGTACATCAGCAAGCGAATAGAAACTTCCCGGGATAAATCCCCCCTCGCCATCGAACATCAAAATTACGCTCGTTAATCCACGAGTTATATCATCGGGCCAACAACAACAGCGATCGCCACCAACAACACCGAGCGAACAAATTCAAGGCCACTCGGTCGCTAGCCAACACCAGCAATGCCAGCAACACCATCAGCAGCACCGATATACCTTATCAGCACAAACGCTTCAGCAGATAAGAACCCTCGTCTCTCGTTTATCGGCGAGTCTAAAGCAACAACACCGTCAACAGCTGTAGGGCCAAAACTTTTAGTTAAGTAATCGAATACAGTTTAGTTGTTTTTGTAAATTATAGTTTCGCTCACTCTCAAATGCATATAAAATTTCTTTTTTTTTCATTAGAGAAATCGTCGGTTAACAGCGTATTTAAAGTATACGTCATCGTTCGCGACATCCACGGGCTGGGCAACTATGTGCACATCGTCGACCACACCCCTGGGACTTTCGTACAGCATCAATGCAAGTTTTTGCAATTCACCGGTAAGTGATCTTGTTTTCCACTATAATTTTTATATTTTATGTGCATCAAGAGCGATCAGGTACTCACATAATTGAATATGAATGATCCTAGGATAGCATTAGTTATTATTGTGTTTTGATTTTGCATACTGTGACAGTGCGCATATCTAAGATTTCCGGTGCGAGGTCAGAAAGAGAGCCTAGACTTACATAAACATATTATATAAAGTCCAAGCCCTGTTGGTTGCGGATTGTTTTGCTCAGAAAGGTTAGGGATAAATTGATTTATGGATCATTCGAAATTAAATTAACGAGTAACGATATTTTATTTGTTTTATCGCGCATTTGCAATTTCGTGTTGACATTTTGGTACAATTTCGCGCAGATTCACTTAGATTTAAGGTAGTTTGTAATTGGATTCATTTATTCTTTTCCGAAGATATATATATACAGGTAGTTATTTTAATAGTAAGGTAGTTATAAGACTTTCATTAGCCTTGACTGGAATTTAAAATATTTTTTTTTTGTGAATTTTAACGGATTTTTTTTTTGTATTATGGCTATTAAGAACTTTATTTTTTTGTTATTCTTTCCTTTTTTTTTTTTTATTTTTTATTTGAATAAACTTCTTGTACCTACTCCTGTAAAGGATGATTGATATTTCATACTTTTACTCGGAGATGAATCATACATCGGTTTTGGTTTAGTTTTTTTTACTTTTCTTTTGTGGTGAGCATAGCTATACATTCAAGGGAAGATATTTTGCTAAGGATCATGGTATCCAACTAGTTTTTGTTTACAGGTGGATGTGATCAAGCTGAAGGGAAGAAAGGGTTGATGACGATGAGTGATTAGGCTGGTAATATCGGTTACGTTAGGGGCTTTCACAAATATTGAGTGACGTGATAGCCATGGATGTCATAAGGTCACATCCTTATGATGCGGGTGGGAACACTCAGGCGGCATTTTCCAACTTTTGCTCGCTCCTCCATAGGAAACTACAACAAACAGAGAATACGATTCTGAACTTTTCGCGCCTCTCTTAACAAATATTTTCCAGATACTAACACCTTTTCTGTGGCATGTAAAATCGTAACACCCGTTCAGCGCCAAGGTAGCAAGAACCCCCCCCATCCGACGAGCTAGGACGAGCATGTGCTAGCATGCCTCAGCTGCTAAGGCCTGGACACCCTTCCGTTCTAGCTGCCCGGACTGTCCGGAGGAGTCCTGTGACCTCGGGTCATAGGGGTAGCATAGAGGGCGGAAGGTTTTTTTTGAAATAAAGGTCGTTTTTTTTTTTCTCTGTTCATCGGCTCCTTGTGGTGAGCCTATCCCGTTACGGTACGGCCGAAGTTTCGTTACACATACAATGTATGATTTAGTCCATAAACAAATCATACTGAGACCCCCAACTCACAATCCTCTTGCCGCTGGTCCCCTCAATTTTTGCCAGGAATCCGCCATTTTGTTTTCTTATCCGTGTACGCCAATTCCTATCCGTTTTGCTTTGCCCACAGTAAAATGTAAAAAGATTAGGTGCGAATGTGTTGGTTGAGAGAATTTTTGACATTTGTCAATACGAATTTCTATGCAACAATACTAGCGCACCTAAACTTTTTGGGAGCGTAAAATATAGCTTGTAGGCAAATAACTGTTAATCGGTCGAAGTTGGGGGTCTCAGTATTGTCTCTGATTTAGTCATTTCTGATGTATTATTTCTGTTTCATAGAAATGTTGTATGATCAACAGTCATACATCAATGTATATTAGGAGAATCGACTGGAAGTATTAGAATAATGTATGATTCTGTTTCATAGAACTTTATCATACATTGTTTTGATACAACAAAATTTAAATTTTTCATACATTTCATACAGCAATCGGTTTTGCTGTAAGTCATTCTCTTTCGTATGTTGTATAATGTTACGCAAGCATTTACAACTTTTGCACAACTAAGTGCCGATTTTAAACGTAGTCCGTTCAAACAAGGAAATATTTCCTTCAATTGACCTAGACTGCATTCTACAACCTGTCGTGTTTTCTTAAGCTTGCATAGAAAACGGTTTTTAGCTCTTCCTTCTTCAATGCTAACTGGAACGTTGGGATTAAAAAGCCACTTTCTCAATGGATAGGCCGAATCGCCAATAATAATCGCACCAGGGAATGGACGCCACTGTTCATTGTTCCATTTTTCATAAAATTGACTGCACTGTAAAACACGGCTATCATGTACTGAACCAGGGTAGTTACTGTTGATAGCATAGAAGCGATAATCAGCAACAGCAACTAGCATTACGTTGATGGAATGACAACCTTTTCGATCAACAAACGCTTGTTCATTAACGGATCAATAGGAATAGGAATTAAAGTACCGTCAATAACTCCAGCAATACGTGGCATTCCCGCTATGCGGAAAAATGTTTCAGCTACAGCGTTAGTATTTTCAGGTCAAACCACTTCTTCGCCTAAAAACAGTACTAATTGTTATATTTTTATATTACTAATTAAATGTTGAAACTATTTACCTAATAAATTTTGTGAAATGAGTGAACAAACTCTATTAACACAACGACAAATAGTTGCTTTTGAAACCCCATGCATCGTGCCGATACCATGATATTGACACCCGTTGCCAAGCCAATGAAGTGTGACCAAAATTTGGTGCAATGGTGTTAAAGCTTCATTGGAATTTGTTGGATGTGCAATAAAGGTACCCAAACGATCTAATAAAAATTGAACACACGTCGGGAGCATCCTAAATTTCTCCACGAAATAAGGATCATTCAAGTTAAAATTTACTCGTTCAAAAAATGTTCTTGGACGTCTAACAACTACTCTACGATACTCCACACCACCAAAAAGTAAATCATCTTCACCAAAAATTACATCCATTTTCAGATATTATTTAATATATATTTATAACTATTTCAAGTTTTTTATTTTTTTCAATTTCAAAAATAAATTCGCTTTAATGCGAATAAAAATTCGTTAATATGAAGTGTCAAAATAATACATCACATACAACAAAATAATATTTCATACATTACTTCCAGTGAAATTTATGAAACAGAAAATTGTATGTGATGTATAAACAAAATTTTAATGTATGTTGTATGTGATGTATGTGATGTATGATCTATGAAACAGGCCCCTGCTTTTTATCAGTTATGTTGGATTTGTTGAATGAAAAGGATCAGATAAGTAAGTAGGAATTAGAGAAATTAGAGAAAAAAAAATTAATAATAGAATACGTGTTTTTAAAGTTTAAAAGTCACCAAACCGGCGCAATTTTATCGGCTGAAAGGAATTTTGGAAGAACAACCTAATCTGGCCAGGGGTAAAGGATAGTTTGGTTCAACAAACAAAAATATTGGCGAAGAATGGCAAAAAATAGATTTGGAGCTCAATAGTATCGGGGCACCTTCAAGGAGAGGAAAAGAATGGTAAGGGGTTCGTTAATAATGCGAAATAAGTATTTTTCTACATACAAACTATTTTTTGCAGATTTGGGTACAAGGCCAACTGGAAAAGAAAACTGGCCAAGAATAAGCAAAATATTGAAAGAAGCGGGGTCAAAGGGTTGGTGGAGCTGCAAAGTGCGGTAAACCCAACTGGTTCGACCTTCGGCTTTAACCAGTCAGCGACAAGCCAGCTCTTCGAAGAAAAGAAGAAGGAAAAACAAGTTTATTGAAAATGACGTTTAAAATTTACAGAAACCAAATGACAACGTTCAGAAAGGTTAATAAGCGCTTACATATAATGATTGTGTTCAGTTGACTTTAGATATAGTATTTCATTCTAAAAACATCACTTCCCCTGAATGAATATACACGAAATTACAAAAATATAAGTACATTAAACAAAATAATTTAGAAAAAAACAATTAATATCAATTCAAAAAGTTTTCATTTATTTTTAAGGAAATTTAGCCTTTTAGACCTAATCGAAGAGTATCAACTGAATGTTTAACATTTGCCAAACCTTTTGTGAAAATGTCTGCTAGCATTTCATCTGTTGAGACGTATTTCAGTTTGATGACTCCGCTTCTAATTTTTTCTCGAATGAACTCTGCTTTTGTTTCCACATGTTTGGTTCGGGCTGAATATGCGTTGTTTGTTGCGAGTTGAATTGCGCTTTTGTTGTCGCAAAA
This sequence comes from Cheilosia urbana, assembly GCA_946477585.1. Classification (NCBI taxonomy): domain Eukaryota; kingdom Metazoa; phylum Arthropoda; class Insecta; order Diptera; family Syrphidae; genus Cheilosia; species Cheilosia urbana. Next base: position 68,120,628 of record OX297853.1, on the reverse strand, counting down.
TAGGACCATCTCTTTAGAACAATTGGGAAAAAGTTCCTTTTGAAGACGTTTCAACCAAATAGATTCCTGGACGGCAGCAACCATAGCCATATATTCAGACTCGGTGGTGGAAAGTGCAACGGTGGGTTGTCGCTTCGACGACCAAGACACAGCTGCCCCTTGCATTGTGAAAACATATCCTGTGGTTGACTTCCGCTGATCGACATCACTTGCCCAGTCTGCATCACAAAAACCTTGTATATTTGTAGATTCCTTCGAATAGATGAGTTGTTTGTCGGCAGTTCCCTTAAGGTAACGAAGAATACGTTTGACGGCTGCCCAATGAGCTTTTCCTGGATTGGTGCTGTATCTGCTAAGCAAATTTACTGCGTAGCTTATGTCCGGCCTAGTTGTTTGATAATAGGACCAATCGCCTCCATGTATGGCACATTTGACATCTGCTGCTTTTCGTCTATTGAGGTTGGACACATCTTCGATGATATTTTCTGGTTGAGATCTAGTGGTGTGGATACTGGATTGCAATCAGACATACCAAATCTGTCGAGGATTTCGCGAATGTACTGGGATTGGTCGATAGCAATTGTGCCAGCTGATTTGTTGCGTGTAATTTTAATACCCAGTATGGAGGACGCCTCACCTAAGTCCTTCATTTTAAAGTTGCTGCTTAATTTTTCTTTTATAAAAGTTTCGCGCGACTCGTCGTTTGAAAATATAAGCACGTCGTCTACATATACAGCAACGTGTAGTTTTGTTGTTATTGACGTTGAAATAAATGCACTGATCTGCGTCAGATCGCTTGAGGCCAGACTGCAACAGGACGGTATTCAAGGCTTCGTTCCAAACGCGACTTGACTGCTTTAATCCATATAACGATTTTCGGAGTTTGCATACTTTCGTAGAACCGTCATTGAATTTCTCTGGTTGCATCATAAAAATGTCTTCCTCAATTTCTTCATTTAAAAAGGCAGTAACAGTGTCATAGCTAGGTGGGATGGTAAAAGTGGATGGTGATTGACCTATGTCCCTTGGCAGCAGTAGGCACGCTTGCGATCGCACGGTGTTAGCTCGTCGGTGGGGTGGGATCTTGCTGCCTCCCTATGCACACATATTTATCGTGCCTGGGTTTCGTTGATTTGCGTCGGAAAGAATATTATACAGAGAGGAAGAGAGAAACAATGTGATTCTAGAATGAATCAGTAAAACGCGAAAAGAGATAAGTGAAAAGAGGTATATGAACGACTGTAGCTGATGACGTTTCGGATGTTGCGAAACGATATGGACAAACCCCTCCCTATGTACCTGATGAGTCGAGGTACACCGTGACCATCTCTCGTCCATTTGTGTTGAGATAGTCCCTAATGTCATCCTTGCTAATTATTCACTGGGTCACAACCTATTGGCTTTGTTTAGACACGTACTGACTTCATGTCGTTATGTGCCAGGTATGATCAAAGAATAAGTTCGGATTTAATTCATTACAAAATACTATTCGAATTTATTCATTATAAATGTGCAGTGCATTTAGTTTAAATAACATCTTATTATTTAATCATGATTATAAAGCCTTAATTAGGTAGACAAAACTATTTAATACTTTCACCTACGAGGTATCTACTTCCCGTTTTGTTGGCGTATATGAATCTTTAAACAAAAAAATTTAATAAGTCCATTTGGACTATTTGAAATGTAATAGACTTAAGTTTTTTTGGCGTCATATATGACTATGCCATAAGCAGGTATTTATATAATATATTTATAAATAAGTACGTAAATATAGTTAATTAGGTATTACCAAAATAAAATTTTAGGGTGCAATTAAATGTGCATGTACTTACGGTTACGTCCAATCGCTGAAAGTTGTGGCCACAAATCTCCTTCGATGGTGCGCGATGTGATGCGTGAATGAGTATGCATATACACTACGTTTCGCTTCAAAAAAGGATTATGACATTTTGTTTTGGCAATAACGAGAGTTACGTTAGAAAAAGCAAGTAAGTTACTGGTTAATTGTTGTAGATTAAGAAATTATCACTTTTATGATGATACATGATCTAAATTAAGTAATGACACACTTATTATGTAAAAGAACATTAAAAACTAACAAAAAAAAACTTTTAAGCAATTCACACTAGCACTTTTTTTTTTGTTTGGAACGCTTGTGCTGACATTCGTTCAGCTAATGTTGCGACGGGGTAGAGATGGGGGTGGTAAAGACGGTGGCTGCAGGCGCTGCACTGATCTCACGTGCTCGTGGACTATCGGCTGTCGGGCAGGGTGTTTTCACTCTATCCTTTCAGAAGGGACTGGTTGTGCACACGGCGTTTGTGTGGTGCCAATTGTAAGTTGCAATTTCAACTGGATCATGTCCAGAGGACGCAAAAATAAGAAACGAAGACAAAATAAAGAAACGAAGAAAAAAAAATGTTGCGGACGCTCCCTTTCGGCTGCTACCACACACACACTCAATGTTGTGTAAAACGCAGCTTTTCGGAGCGACCGAAAGTGCTTTGGGCGTCCGCAAATTCCTGTGGACACCAATTTCTCAATTAATACTTGAACACAAATGTCGATATGCGTCTACGTACCTTTTTTTTTTCTTTTCGCTGTTTTCTTTCTTTTGTTTTACTGACCAATTATTTGGGGTGGAATGCGTGAGTACATTAGGATGGCAGGAAAATTCGGCTCATCTAATTGCAGCACGCCATTAATTTTCTGTCCCCGCACGATTATGGAGCGCGTGGTAGGGTTAATTATGTTTTATATATATATGCGCCGATCTATGGATCGCTAGCTAGGAAGGAATTTTGCAAATTATGCAAATGAAATTAGCAAAAACTAATAGGAAATTACGAAAACAATTCACGCTTACCTCGGATATTTTCCTTTTGAAAATATAAAATTTAAAACCTGGTTTTGTGTTTGGGGTATTAAAGCACCCTACCTCGTTCGCTGTCAGCACGTAAAAGACGGAAGACGCCATTACAAAAATGCAAGGTAAGCGCTTTCCTCTCTCTTTCTTGTGAACAGGGGTAGCATAGTTCAGTGGCGATCAAGTTTCAACTGCGGTAATGGGGATTATGGGGGGTATGTTCGTTAGCTGTCTGATTTGTGTCAGGCCATCGGGTGTCGGGTGTTTCTTTGAGAACTGCACGAAAATTGAATTCCTTTTTTTTTTATTTAAAAAAAATTTTTTTTTTCTAGGTTTAAGGTGTACGTCACAAAGTCGTGCATTTTCGATTCAATCTTTGTACCGAAAAGGCATGAAAATCGTGTAGCTTAAACCTACTCATCAGAATAAGTTTGACTCGACCCATGACCCTGAAATATAAACCATTTATATTCCCAAATCGACTGAAACTAGGAAGCTGTTTTTTGCGAATGTCCTTAGCATGATACACTGCCCTCTTGCCATCAGCGTTCTCAACTTCAAACATAGCGTTACCAATTTTTCTTACAATTTTGCATCTCACGAATTTGTCGCAAAGCTTTGCATTCAGTGCTTTTGAAGCATCGCTAAGAACAAAGTTCCTGTGATATACTTCATCCCCTGGTTGCAATAATCGTTTGGAACTACGAAGGTTGTATGTATGTTCGTTCCTGTGAAAAGCTTGCTCCAGGTTCTCTTTGACTTGCTCTCTTATAAGTTCAAGTTTTCTGTTGTCAGGCAAACACTCCAGCTCACTATCATTTAATGCTTTTGCCTGGCGAAGCAATTTATACATGCTTGCATGAGTAATCATATGACGCCCAAAAAGAATGAAATGTGGTGTCATTCCGGTAAGTCCACATTTTGAATTAAGATCTACTTGGTTCTAATGTTATCAATTTTTAATAAAAAGGCTTATTATATTTTCTAACATGTTATAATTACATAAAATAATCAAATAAAGTATCTTTACTTACTTTGAACACGATAAAAAAAATGTTAAAATAGTGTGTTGCCTTACGGCAACAATTCGTGAAAAGGGTTATGTTTCGGTGGGAAAATAATTGTTGCCGTATAGTAACATTCAGTAGTCATATGATTTTGAAACTTCCTAATGTGGGCAAACATTATTTTTTAGCACCAATAAGACGCATGGTAACGAAGAATAACTCTTGCCAATCGCTGTTTCTTTGAGCAATTGAGTAGCAAAGCCCTCTCTCGAACAACTAAAGTGACCCTTTATAAGACCTTGATCATCCCAGTCCTACTTTATGGTGCAGAGGCATGGACTCTATCAAAAGCGGATGAGGCTACTCTTGGTTACTTCGAGAGGAAAATTCTTCGAGTAATTTTCGGTCCCGTCTGCATAGACGGTGAATGGAGGAGGAGATACAACGACGAACTGTACGGGCTATACAGCGACATCGACCTAGCCAGAAGAGTGAAGGTCCAACGACTGAGGTGGCTGGGTCATGTGGAGCGAATGGACGTCAATGCTCCGGACCGGAAGATTTTCGAATCCACACCCGAGGGGCGGCGCAGTAGAGGAAGACCGCGACTCAGGTGGCGCACGCAGGTGGAAGGGGACCTTAACCAACTTAGCGTGCGAAACTGGAGACAGCTGGCCAAAGATCGTGCTGGCTGGAGACGCTTGTTGGTTGAGGCCCAGGTCCATCACGGACTGTAGCGCCACCTTAAGTAAGTAAGTAAGACGCACGGTTCTTAGAACCCAAGGTGAAATTCTGGAAGTGTTCGAAGATTTCGACAATTCAGGCATCAATTTTTGTCTGTCTGTCTGTTTGTTCCGACTAATCTTTGAAATGGCTGGACCGATTTTGACGGGACTTTTATTGGCAGGTAGCTGATGTAATAAGGAGTAACTTAGGCTAATTTTATTTAAGAAAAATTATTTTATTTTAGAAAAATAGAGTAATGTTGCAATGTTCAAGTACTTTACAGTACCGCGCGCAGCTCACGCGCATGCCACCACTGGGCCGTCACGTCGGGCGCCTCCCACCACTTCTCCCTCTTACATGTACATCATGCAAACACACATTTTCTAACAATGGCATACGCTGCAAAATTCGGATTAACAGATTCAAGCCAAAGTTACCATCGGATATGTGCCTTCTTGCCAGTAAATGAAGACGTACACCAATATTCGCAGGTGTACTTTATTTTGTCGGGGGATGATCAAGTCGATAGGCTGTACTGGGCTGTGCAGAGGGCAAACAGAGGTGCCAAAAAACGTCATTCGACAATTGCAACAATTATTTAATGCAAACAAGAACAACGCTTTGAATACGATGTTTAAAACGGCGATGGAGAAAATGAGCTCAGAAAATCGCAGATTTGCCTCCTTATTCAGAACGCTTTGCCATTGGCATTTAATCATCTATGACAAATAATAAGTCGCCAGGATAATCGCTGGATAGGATATTTATGGCATCAATCTTGAATTCCCATGTTTTTCACATGATCAATTGTGTATGGCGTGCTCACGTGCGAGCAAACCACTTTAGTGCAAAAGCGGAAATACATCGATTGTTATACCTACTTCAGTTGTTTATATTTTATTTAATATAAATACTTTTGAATAACGAATTTGAATTGACCAAATTACATTAAGTAGGTAGCATTCATTGTGCAAGCTCCGAAATATTATTTTCATTATACGAATTTAGTCGGAACGGAGTTCGCCGGGTCAGCTAGTATTATATATATAATGCTCACGCTCAGTATTTAAAATTAATTAAGAATTATAATTTAATATTAATTTAACTTTTTAATTGCTTGAATTATTTATTGTTTGCTAATATTTATTTATTTATTTTGTTGTTTCCCTTCTTTTTATAAAGCCTTTTTGTATAAAATGTTATTTTTAAAACTGAAATTAAAAAAAAAATACCTGCGGTTTTCATGTTTTTTTTACTACCCAATGTCGAATTGTTGCCGTTTGGTAACACCTCCTTGAAGTGTCCTTGAGCATTTTGCAACTTTTTTTTTGTTTTAATTGGTTTCTGAGCCCAATATAAGCCAAAAATATGATATAAAATATTTTTTGTGTTATATATTCAAAAATTGTACCGAAAGGGTTATCCGGCCAACAATTGGTTGAGCTTTCCCATCGGCAGTTTTAATGCTCGACACGAAATCAGTAACTGGTAATTTTAGACTCTTTACTAACTCTATACAGTTTTTTCCTAGACATGAGATAGTCGCACCACTGTCTAAAAGGCCTGTTATCACCTTTCCGGAAATGTTGATGGTAGCATATGGTCGAGGATCAAAGTTTGAACTCAATACACAGCTGCTGATCATTGACTTGTAAAATCTACGCTTTTTGTGTCGATAGCGAAGTTTTTGTAGTTTACGTGAAGTATCCGTGTTAATCTCACTTAGATTAAAAATCTTTGATCGCAGCTCCGTATATCTTCTTAATCGCTCATCATATGGTTGGTTACGAAATTCGTTGCGTTTAAATTGGTTAAGATGGGTCAAATTAACTTGATTAGGTAAGGTTTTTATTTCATTACTGGATTCATTATCTAATTCTAAAGTAAAGTCTGGGTAGGTATTTGTAGAAGCATCTACTTTGGCAATTCCGGGAGCGTCTGGGTCGAACAAGACTCCCCGGTCATGGTCAAGTTCGGTCTGAAGTTTTCCCGACTCGGTTTACAGTTTGTGCAGTTCAGGACAGTTACATCATCTTTGCCGCAGCGATAACAAAACAACTTGTTTATGGGTGACCGACAGTTGATAAACAGGTGTCCTAACTTTTTGCAATTAAAGCATTTAATTGGTTTCGAAGTGTTAATGTTGCTCACATAGGGTTGATGTACGTTAATGATGTACTAAGAATTGCTATCAGGTCTATATCTCGCATCGGGTGTTTAAGCTGGCTTTTGAGATGTAACACAGAATTGAAAAAATCTTCAAATGGTTCTTGAGGATGCTGTTTTCGGTCCATTATCTGTTTGATAATCTCGAAGTCATTCTCATGGCTTCGGAATTGTTTGAATAGCGCATGGCGGAGAATCGACCAATCACCTCTGGGATTGTTACGAAGATACTGCCAAAACCAGTCTTGAGCAGTTCCTGACAAAAGATGATGAAAACTTTTGATTACGTCCGCCCAAGAGCAGTTGTGATTACTCTTCAGTACCTCAACTCTAAACACGAAGTCTTCGATCGACATCCCTTTCGAGGTACCATCGAATTTGACTCCCCATCGATCAAGTTGAAGTAAATGGCCTTCGCTCTCACGAACATTGTTGTTTATATACGGTCTATCATTTGAAAAATTGCAATTGGGGTTGAAATTCCAATTAGCTCCATGATCTACATTAGGATTTCCAAAACTATTTCGCGGCTGCGTATGGTTTGGGTAATTAAGGAATTCCTGAAAATTGTTATTATTGGGCAGCGCTGAAGCAGCCTCAATTGGATGGGTAACAGAATCTCTGTATTCATTTGCAGTTATTACGTTTGAAGGAACACTATTTTTGTTGGCATTGCTATTTTGTATCGAAACATTCGCCATGGCTTTTTGCACATTTACTTTGATCAAATCAGGTATCAGTTCACCTAGCGTAGAGGTAACAACTTCTTTTATATGTTCGTCAAGTTGTTTCATCCTAGACGAATTGCTAGATACAAACTGTGTTGGCTGACTAAGTTGCACAATTGGCTCTGGCAACCTATGGTTAGAAGCGGTTTGCACTTCCAGCAACATTTGAAAAGTTTTCAACGCAACAGCTGGGAAAACAAAAATCGTTCGCAGCATTGCTGCTTATCGTTTCAGCTGCTCTTATTGAGTGTGAAACGATTGGAATTGAATTAGCGACACTTGTAGTTGTTGTTAGTGTAGTTGGTCTAACTGCAGCAGTTGTAAGCTCAACATTCACTAAAGGTTGAGAGAGAGTCACTATGTTAGAATTTTGGGCATTGATGGGATGCTCGCTCAAGTTTTGAAAAGAGTGATTGAGAGACATGTTTGGGCTTAGCGATAAATTGTTCCTATCAGCTCTCACGGGTGAGTGTCGAATAGGTCGTGTGTTGTTGCCAAAATCAGAATAGCGATGGCGAGAGGTATTGTGCCTTAAATTATATGTGTTCTGATTAGCGGCAAGAACAATTTCACTCTGAGTGGGTTTCTTCTTTGGCACTGCTCCCTTTGATGAGATATTTTTACTCATTACGGAAAGAGCAGGACGGAGAAGTACGTAATGGATATTTTTGGGTTTTGTTATTTATTTATGGTTTAAAACAAAGAGTAAACTGAGTTTTTCTTAGGGTTATATAATGTTCGCTATAGGGTGTGATCAGTTTCTCTTAGCAAGGGGATCTCAATCAGCTGTTCGTTCATGCAAATAGAAAAGTTATTATGAAAAGAATAGGAAAGACACAGGCGAGTAAACTAAATTGTCGTAATATGATTCTCTGGACTATGCAACTGTTATCATTTATTGATTGATAAGCTGAGAGGTTGATGACTCAGAAAGGCATATGTTGTAGACGAAGTCCTATGGCAGCATAATCTAAATTATCACGTAGTTAAAACATAGTGATGTGATATATGGACTCATAGATTTCTTTCTACACGAGACAATTCAAATACTGTATACCAAGTGCAACGATGCTTAAATTACTATTAAGTCAGCAATCGGACTCCTTGGTATAACAGTTAGATAATATACCTGATGGAAGGAAAATATAAAAAGGAAATAAAAGTTTAAGCTGACGCAAGAAAGCTTGTTTGGCAAAATTTATTTTTGTATCAATCTACTTAGGTGAAAAGGTAGTTTATTTTTTTCTTATTTATTTTGCTATGTTCGTGGTTCTAATTTGTGGATTAGAGTGAAATCCAAAATTGATTCACGGTGGGGGATGACTGAGTTGTCGTGGCCCCACGTTGGGCGCCAATGTATGTCATAGCTAGGTGGGATGGTAAAAGTGGATGGTGATTGACCTATGTCCCTTGGCAGCAGTAGGCACGCTTGCGATCGCACGGCGTTAGCTCGTCGGTGGGGTGGGATCTTGCTGCCTCCCTATGCACACATATTTATCGTGCCTGGGTTTCGTTGATTTGCGTCGGAAAGAATATTATACAGAGAGGAAGAGAGAAACAATGTGATTCTAGAATGAATCAGTAAAACGCGAAAAGAGATAAGTGAAAAGAGGTATATGAACGACTGTAGCTGATGACGTTTCGGATGTTGCGAAACGATATGGACAAACCCCCCCCTATGTACCTGATGAGTCGAGGTACACCGTGACCATCTCTCGTCCATTTGTGTTGAGATAGTCCCTAATGTCATCCTTGCTAATTATTCACTGGGTCACAACCTATTGGCTTTGTTTAGACACGTAGTGACTTCATGTCGTTATGTGCCAGGTATGATCAAAGAATAAGTTCGGATTTAATTCATTACAAAATACTATTCGAATTTATTCATTATCAATGTGCAGTGCATTTAGTTTAAATAACATCTTATTATTTAATCATGATTATAAAGCCTTAATTAGGTAGACAAAACTATTTAATACTTTCACCTACGAGGTATCTACTTCCCGTTTTGTTGGCGTATATGAATCTTTAAACAAAAAAATTTAATAAGTCCATTTGGACTATTTGAAATGTAATAGACTTAAGTTTTTTTAGCGTCATATATGACTATGCCATAAGCAGGTATTTATATAATATATTTATAAATAAGTACGTAAATATAGTTAATTAGGTATTGCCAAAATAAAATTTTAGGGTGCAATTAAATGTGCATGTACTTACGGTTACGTCCAATCGCTGAAAGTTGTGGCCACAAATCTCCTTCGATGGTGCGCGATGTGATGCGTGAATGAGTATGCATATACACTACGTTTCGCTTCAAAAAAGGATTATGACATTTTGTTTTGGCAATAACGAGAGTTACGTTAGAAAAAGCAAGTAAGTTACTGGTTAATTGTTGTAGATTAAGAAATTATCACTTTTATGATGATACATGATCTAAATTAAGTAATGACACACTTAGTATGTAAAAGAACATTAAAAACTAACAAAAAAAAAACTTTTAAGCAATTCACACTAGCACTTTTTTTTTGTTTGGAACGCTTGTGCTGACATTCGTTCAGCTAATGTTGCGACGGGGTAGAGATGGGGGTGGTAAAGACGGTGGCTGCAGGCGCTGCACTGATCTCACGTGCTCGTGGACTATCGGCTGTCGGGCAGGGTGTTTTCACTCTATCCTTTCTGAAGGGACTGGTTGTGCACACGGCGTTTGTGTGGTGCCAATTGTAAGTTGCAATTTCAACTGGATCATGTCCAGAGGACGCAAAAATAAGAAACGAAGACAAAATAAAGAAACGAAGAAAAAAAAATGTTGCGGACGCTCCCTTTCGGCTGCTACCACACACACACTCAATGTTGTGTAAAACGCAGCTTTTCGGAGCGACCGAAAGTGCTTTGGGCGTCCGCAAATTCCTGTGGACACCAATTTCTCAATTAATACTTGAACACAAATGTCGATATGCGTCTACGTACCTTTTTTTTTTCTTTTCGCTGTTTTCTTTCTTTTGTTTTACTGACCAATTATTTGGGGTGGAATGCGTGAGTACATTAGGATGGCAGGAAAATTCGGCTCATCTAATTGCAGCACGCCATTAATTTTCTGTCCCCGCACGATTATGGAGCGCGTGGTAGGGTTAATTATGTTTTATATATATATGCGCCGATCTATGGATCGCTAGCTAGGAAGGAATTTTGCAAATTATGAAAATGAAATTAGCAAAAACTAATAGGAAATTACGAAAACAATTCACGCTTACCTCGGATATTTTCCTTTTGAAAATATAAAATTTAAAACATGGTTTTGTGTTTGGGGTATTAAAGCACCCTACCTCGTTCGCTGTCAGCACGTAAAAGACGGAAGACGCCATTACAAAAATGCAAGGTAAGCGCTTTCCTCTCTCTTTCTTGTGAACAGGGGTAGCATAGTTCAGTGGCGATCAAGTTTCAACTGCGGTAATGGGGATTATGGGGGGTATGTTCGTTAGCTGTCTGATTTGTGTCAGGCCATCGGGTGTCGGGTGTTTCTTTGAGAACTGCACGAAAATTGAATTCCTTTTTTTTTTATTTAAAAAAATTTTTTTTTTCTAGGTTTAAGGTGTACGTCACAACAGCATCCATCTGGCGAATACTTAAATTGAGTTTGACAGCCAATGCCAGCAAAAAACGAATCGATGAGTACCTAGCCACCGGCGCAAACGTCTCCTGGTAATCGATGCCCGGTTTTTGCGAGCAGCCCTTTACCACCAGGCGTGCTTTGTACCTTAAGATCTCTCCAGTCGTATCTCGCTTTGTTTTGAAGACCCACTTGCATTTAATTGGAAACTTCCTTTTGGGTAGTTCAACCAAATCCCAAGTATTGTTGACTTTCAGTGATTTGAACTCGTCCTCCATTGCTTTTTGCCACATTTGCGCATCCGATCGTGACATGGCCGCCTCAACTGTTAAAGGATCAATGTATTGAAATTTAACATTAAAACTTGCCTCTTTCTTTGCGTTCCGACTAGCAATTCGTTCGGACCTGCGAATTAAATCGACATCATTCTCCAAGGAAACTTCACTGACAACATCATCAGACTCTAATATGCAATCGATATACGACGAATCTTCAGCTTTTTCGATACGTAATGGGTCATCAACTTCGTAGTCATTCAGCATTTCCTCGGCAACTGGCTCATCAGCGTCTTCAACGATTGCAGCTACAACATCTTCAGCAGGATCAGACACGCTTTGTTCAATTTCATTAGGCTCAATTGAATCAATAGAATCACCAACACCAATGTATAATTCCTTGTTACATTCGCCCCCTGAATTTACATTGGATTCCTCAGAAACAATTTCTTCACAGTTTTTGTCTGTGGATGAGATGGAAGGATTAGTTAAAAGTTCTTCATCAATTACCTCTCGATTTTCCATAGTTTCAAAGAAAACGACATTCCGGCTGATCAGAATCTTCCTTGATTCCATGTTGTAAAGTCGGTATGCCTTGGACTCGTTGCTATATCCAAACAGTATGCATTTTGACGCTTCTCGTGGGGAATGTGGACCATCGCTTTGCATCCAAATACACGTACCATGGTCAAATCTGGCTTCACTTTTGACCAAAGTTCTTCCGGGGTTTTCGACATTTTACCTCTACACGGGATCCGATTGAGCAAATATGCGGCAGTTGAAGCCGCTTCAGCCCAGAAACGTTTACTCAAGTTTGCATCGAATAACATACATCGCACTCTTTCAACAATGCTTCGGTTTATTCTCTCAGCAACTCCGTTTTGTTCCGGTGTTTAGGGAGCTGTCTTCTGATGTTGTATACCGCAAGCTGATAGAAAACGTATGAACTTATCGCTGCAGTATTCGGTTCCGTTATCGCTGCGTAGGACTTTTATTTTACGAGAACATTGATTCTCAACAAACGCTTTAAAAGTCAAAAACGTTTCGAAAACATCAGACTTCTGTTTTATCGGATACAAAAACAATTTGCGGCTGTAATCGTCTATAAATGTGACGAAGTATCTAAATCCAGAGCAGGATTTCGTGGGCATCGGGCCACAAACGTCCGAATGAACCAAATCCAAAACATTTTTTGCTCGGGTACCAACAGATTTAAAAGGTTCGCGCGTTTGCTTGCCCTTGATGCATACGACACACTTTTCTTCCAATTTGTCACAAAAATCAACACCTTTTACAGCAGTTTTAAATTTCTTCAAATTTTCGTTACATATATGACCCATTCTTCGATGCCACAATTGACTGTCAGTTCGTGAATGTAAAGCAACTGCATTCGGACCTTGAACGTTAGAATCAGTAATAGCACAATTCAATCGGTACATATTATCAACCAACGGCGCTGTAGCAATGAGTTCATTGTATTCGTCGAAAATTTTACAGCTTTCACTCTCAAACCGAACAGTTTTACCGTTTCGAACCAACTGACTGACAGATAGCAAATTTGCACAAGGATTAGGAATATATTGAACATTATAAATTGTGGCGTTTGTTCTATTCCTGCCGTTCTGAAGAGTAATATTGATGTCGCCTATACACTCAACTGGTAGCTTTGCACTATTTGCAACAACAATCTCTTTGTATTCCGATGATCTTTGATTTGTAAGAGACGATTTGCACATAGTCATGTGTGCCGATGCACCCGAATCGACATACCAACAATTTGTAGACACTGCGCTGTTAACCATAAACGATGTGAACATTGCCGTTTCATTCGATTTGTTATTCTGCCGTTTTTTAGACGGACAATGTCGTGCAAAATGACCGATTTCTCCACAGTTATGACACCGAAATTTAGTTCGCGCCTTGAATTTGTTTGATTTAAATTTCGTGTGCGCAACCATTGCTTGCTCAGAAGTTTTCGAATCATATTTGACTTGCTGCAATAACAATGTTTTTACCGAATCACTAGTCAGTTGAGCTGACGAGTTTTCCACAGCCATTACCAAAGCTTTATAATCTTCTGGTAACCCAGCCAGCATTAAAGATGCAACAATTTCGTCGTCGATATTCAAGCCCGCTTTTTTAACCTTAATCGACGTCATAACCATTTTATTGACGTAGTCTTCCATAGATTCACATTCGTTCAACTTCAATTGAACTAATTGTTTCAGCAAACCTACCTTTCTGCACAGACCGTTGTCCTCAAACGCAACTCCCAGATCCAACAGCCTATGACCGACGGACTCACTGCTGGAACTGCAAACAGCGGGGACACCAACAACCGGACTGCCGGCGGCCTACACAGGTGTTCTGTAGCTATTGCGGTGCGGACGGTATTTTGACACGGGACTGCCCTTGTCAGCATCACCGAACTGCCATGATCTCAGGAGCCGCGTGGATGGACCAACGCTACTTCCTACCGATACTGATCGGAGGCAAGGAATTTAGAGCCCTAGTGGACACCGGCGCATCTCTGTCGTTCATCGGCCCGGCCATGAGACAGGCACTCCAGCAAGTACATGCCCCCTTCCGGTATCGACACTGACAGATCCAATTGGCAGACGGTAAAGCAGTCAGTACGACTGAGGAGTACCCCATCGCCTTCCATGTGGGAAACAAACGAGTTTCCGGAGAAGTATCCTATCTAGCTGGGTTGAGCGAAGATGCGATCCTGGGGATCGACTTCTTGGACAGAGCCGGATTCCGAATGACCATTGCCGGACAAGAGATTAGTTCCCCTCCACCCACCTCAACCCAGGGGCCAACCACCTGCACCCTCAAGTGTCGAGAGCATCTGACAGAGGGACAACAGCAACAACTCATGCACCTGCTAAGGGAGGAAGCGAGTGCACAGCCAGAAATGACCGGAACTACCACGATCGCCCAACATCGGATCCGACTCACCACGGACCAACCATTCAAACAGCGGTACTACCCTCGTAACCCAGCAATGCAGAAGGTTATAAGTGAGGAAATCGATGAATTGCTCAAGTTGGGAAAAATCGAACCATCCCGTAGTCCGTACAGTTCTCCGATCGTGCTGGTAAAGAAAAAAGGCTGGTCCTGGCGACTGTGTGTGGACTATCGTCAGTTAAACGAGATCTCGATCAAAGACGCATACCCGCTACCCCAAATCAACGCAATACTCGATAAGCTCAGGGGGGCCGCCTTTATTTCCACCATCGATCTACGGCAAGGATATTGGCAGATACCCATGGAAGCTGGTTCCCGGGCCTATACCGCGTTTACTGTACCCGGCCGGGGCCTGTTCCAATGGAGGGTTATGCCCTTCGGGTTGCACTCCGCACCCGCAACGTTTCAAAGGGCACTGGACAGCATTATCGGCCCAGAAATGGAACCCTACGCTTTCGCCTACTTGGACGATATCATCGTGATCAGCAAGACGTTCGAGCAACACCTGATACACTTAAAAACGGTGCTTCAACGACTAAAGGAAGCCAACCTAAGAATCAACCCTGACAAATGTGAGTTCTGCCAGAGCAAACTTAAATATTTGGGCCATGTCATCAGTGACCAAGGTATCCACACGGACCCAGATAAAGTCACTGCAGTGCAAGGCCTCGTACCCCCGACCAACGTACGGCAACTCCGCCGCGTTTTGGGTATCATGTCCTGGTATCGAAGATTCATCCAGGACTTCGCGATAGTAGCAGCCCCATTAACTTCCTTACTTAAGAAAAACGCACCATGGCAGTGGGGGACCAGCCAACAAACCGCATTCGAACAACTGAAGGGAAGGTTAACAGAAGCACCCATTTTGACGTGCCCAAACTTCGAAAGACCGTTTACCCTCCAAACCGATGCGAGTCAAGTTGGAGTAGGAGTGGTCTTGTCACAAGACATCAGCGGAGAGGAGAAGGTAGTCGCCTACGCTAGCCGGGCGCTCACCGAGTTGGAAGCAAAATATTCGGTTACGGAAAAGGAATGTCTGGCTATACTGTGGGGTATACGGAAAATGCGTCCATATTTGGAAGGATACCGGTTCACCGTAATAACCGATCACCACTCCCTGAAATGGCTGCACTCCCTACAAAATCCCTCAGGACGACTGGCAAGGTGGGCAATCGAGTTGCAGCAGTATGACTTCGACATAAAATATCGGAAAGGGGCCATGAATGTCGTCGCAGATGCATTATCACGGGATCCATTACCAAACACGGACCACACATTGTACAGCTGCAACCAAACTCCAGACTGGACCCACCAGAAGATGCAAGAAGTACGGGAGAATCCCGCAAGATGCCCAGACTTCCAAGTCATCGGGGACAAATTGTACCGAAAGTTTTTGGAGTCCACCCCCATGTCCGATCACCCAGAGGTAAGGTGGAAATGGTGTGTCCCAACCCCAGAGCAAGAACGTGTCCTCCGCGAACACCACGATGTGGTAACCGCAGGTCATTTAGGGATAACTAAAACCACGGCGCGAATAATGGGCAAATATTACTGGCCAGGAATGACACGCACCATTGCAACCTACGTGCGGAAATGCGATACCTGCAACCGCTACAAGGTGCCCCAGCAGAGGCCTAGCGGGATGATGCACACTACCATTTGCCACGAACCGTGGGAACTCGTAACCGTCGACTTCGTAGGACCACTTCGACGTTCCTCGAAAGGGAATACCACACTGCTTGTCATAGTGGACAAATTTACGAAGTGGACCGAAGCTGTTCCCCTACGAGCCGCAACCACCCCAGCATTGATCAAAGCCCTCCGAGAGAGAGTAATCTCCCGATTCGGGTGTCCCCAGGTTCTCCTATCAGATAACGGGGCCCAGTTCACCAGTAACCAATTCCGAGGCTTCCTAGCAGAGGTGGGCATACAGCAGCGGCTAACGGCTCCATACACTCCCCAGGAAAATCCTACGGAACGGGTGAATAGAGTCATAAAAACCATGATAGCCCAGTACGTGGAGGAGAACCACCGCCACTGGGACGAACATCTCCCCGAATTCATGCTCGCGATCAACACCAGCAGACACGAGTCCACCGGATACTCCCCAGCCTTCCTAAACTTTGGACGAGAAATTCGCCGACCTGGCGTTACCACCGACTATGTTGCCACTGATATCCCCAGTTCCTCACGCCGTACGCCGGTCTCTATACTAAGAGAAAGAATGACCGCGCTGTACCGCCTGGTGAAGAACAATTTGGAGAAAGCGGCACAGAAGCAGGGAAAATATTATAACCTACGACGACGCAACTGGCGGCCCAGCATCGGGGAACTGGTATACCGGAAGGTTAGGGCTCTGTCTTCCGCAGCCGATGCGTTCGCTGGAAAACTAGCACCGAAGTTCGACGGGCCCTACGAAGTCATAAGGTTCGACTCCCCAGTCATAACGGTGCTCAGAATGAAGGGGAACGGTAAAAATAAATTGGCCCGCGCCCATATCCAAGACCTGAAACCCTATAAAAGGGACGACACGGTACGAGGCACCATCAGTAGTGCAACAGTCACCAGAGAGACCACAACGATGGACAACAAAGGCAACAGCACAACCCAAGTAGTGGATGGACCGACCAGCCAACGACGGACACGCCCACAGAAGCCGACACCCCCAGCACGTGCCCAGAAGCCCAGAATCATCTCGGTCCAGCAGATAGCACCGGCCAGAGACGCGGTACCTGTGCGACCAAGACCCACGGAACAGATGCTTCTCAACGACGCACGGGAAGCCCGGAGGAGGGCCGTGGAGCGCTGGACAACCAGACATCCAGCGACCCCCATAGCAAGAAAGGAGAACCAGACCGAACCAGAACGGGCAGCGGTGCGGATAGTCACCCGAAAAGTCGTGGCCAAATCAAGGCTGAAACCAGCCCTAGCCACCATGATCATCGGCGACGAACGCCCAGGGAACTCACCAGTGGCCGCCACACCAACGAACCATGGACCAACCGAAGTGTGCCCACCCGGAACTGCCAATAAGCAATTGGTCCGACGAGCCCGAACCGCAAGGAGAAACCACCGCAGGGCATTGGCAAAAACCGCGGTAGGAATGCCGGAGGATCCGTTTGCGGGTATCCAGCTGGCAGATCTCATCGCCACCGGAAGGAGGGTGGTGTACATCCAGAAACCCTGAGGCGCAGTACGGGCCGAATTGACGGGGGAAGCTAGGGCCACCCTCTACGTACGCGGGCAGACCAAGAAGCTGGTACAGATGACCGCCTAGAAATCGTTTTTGGGGGTTTACACGAAGATGTTGCACTTAAGTCCTGAATTATTGATTGTTATGTTAAGTTAAGTTAAGCGTTTGCAAAAAAAATTTTTTTGGAAAAATTGAATTGTTTAAGTTAGTTTACCTTACTGAATGAAATACTTTTGTTATATAAAAAAAAAAAATTATTACTTAGAGTAGTAGGTTATTCTGGAAAATTGAATTGTTTAAGTTAGTTTACCTTAAATACTTTTGTTTTATAAAAAAAAAAAAAAAAAAAAAAGTAATAATCTTTGAAGTTTAATAATGGTTGCTTTGGTTTTCATTGGTACAGGTCAAAACTGCCAACTGCCGGTGACCACAAGAAGAAACCATACATCCTCTGCCGATCCGAGACTTATATGACTACACGCAACAGCCGGAAACTATAGCCCCAGAGCCAATCCAACGCTACCAGGCGCAACTAGCAATAAGCAAATATAGAGTAGATAGTTAAGCAAAATATGTAAATATGTCCCATGCACTTTTTGCCGTCGTTGCATCAGCTATGTAGGAATAGTTTTGCGTTTCGAGTAGCAAAATCAATTCCGACCTAGCCTTGAGATCATTGGCTAAAATCGCAGGCGTTGCACTTGCTCCTGGTTCAGACTCTAGACAACTCCACAGGCCTTTAATTACCATATATGACTTCGCTGGCTGAGAACTATAATGTTCTATGTCAAGGCACCCCCATTTTGAGAAATATCAATGCAAAGATTTACGTGGGTGATTTTTAGTTAAAATGCATGAACACATATAATATATTCATTACAAATAAAACTAGATCGAATATTGTAATAAATTGTATATTTATTCTTATCTTTTTCTGCATAAAAATCGTTTTATAGCCGATTTTTAGTTTTGACATAGAACGTTTTGCTTATTAGCTTGAGAATATTATGACAAACCCTGTTCTATGTTCAACATAGAACATTATTACATTTAGAGATTATATGGACGCAAGCAGTTTTTCACTCATATAAAACACATTTCATACATGTAACACGGCTTTCGTAGCCTTACCAATCTTTATTAAAAATAAAATAACAAATTCATAAAATAATATTAACTCAATTTGTAAATAAATAAAAAAATTATCACTTCATAGTTTCAGTCAATTTAAAATGGAATAAGTAATAAAATTACTTTGAATTATCTATTATTTTTTGAAAAAAATCCAAATCAATTTTTGGCATGAAGGGTAACATTGCCTTAAAAGATTTAATCTTAGACTCAGGCAGCTTATTCCTTCTTAGAATTTCTTTTGGTACCGGCATTTGCGAGATGTATTTTCTTCGTCCTCGTTATTACTATTTCCATTCAAGCCCTCGGTTGGTTCATGTAACCCCGTATCCATTGGAATATTGCTCGAATCATCTTGATCTGCATTTTGAGTGGAGTTGACGAGCAGTATTTCAATAGAGCTCAATTCATCCTCATTTTGTTCATATGGACAAGAATTACATTGACTAAAATGCCAATAGAAGATTATTGGTACAAAAAACTAGAATTTATTAAATAAACAGTACCAAGAATATGGACGCTGTCACTGGAGGACTCACAAGGAGACAACATTTCGTCCAGATATTCTTCCAGTATGTACTCCTCGTCCATTACTGTGTCTTGTATTGAATCAGAAGAACTCTACAATCTACAATATTTTTACTGATATAATATACAAATAATATCACAAAAAAGACAATAATAAAATTCCACTTACCAAACTTCAAAAGGCGCGAACGGTTTTGCAATTCGATTGAAGTGGAAATGTTCTATGCATAACAGTACTCTCACGAAATTCAAATGTATAAAGAGTGAATCAAAATGTTCTATGTAGGACAAATATAGAACTTCTTTAGTATTATTGCAAATCATTATATGTAATAATGTTCTATGTTCAAATGCCATTGAATAGTTTGTGCAAAAAAGTTCTATGTCATTTGTACTATGGGTATTTTGGTATGTTATCAAATTGGTCACAATGTTCTATGTTGACATAGAACCTTATAACACTATCATTTCATCAGAAATATCAAAAAGTTGTAAGTTTCTTTCGGGTACAGAGCTGCCACCTTATTATTATTAGATTGAATTTTGTACATTTCTGGTAGCCAATGAAACGTAGAACATTTAGGTATACAAAACTTTTTTTTTTTTCATTTTCTTCGACATAGAACATTATAGTTCTCAGCCAGCGACTTGGCTGCAATCTTCCAAACGTCATAATTTTCTCTGCCCTTTAACTTCTCTACGCAGACGACACTTGAAGTCATCTTTGGTTATGTTTTTTCAATCCACGAAAAAACTTATTGGAAATTGATCATCCGACAAAGAAAAAGATAAAATCGTTTAAATAAAATGTTTCTAATTATTATTTTAATTTTATTTTGTGGGATCTGGGCCCATAACCTGATAAAAACAGCAAAGTGTAGCAGGAGCAAATTAAAAAGGCAGCCAATCAGTTTGAGTACAGAATCCAGAAGAAGGAAAAACAAGTTTATTGAAAATGACATTTAAAATTTACAGAAACCAAATGACAACGTTCAGAAAGGTTAATAAGCGCTTACATATAATGATTGTGTTCAGTTGACTTTAGATATAGTATTATTTCATTCTAAAAACATCAGTGCCTTGATTTTGTGCGGTTTTTGTCGCAATTGCGGTTGCGGAAAGGGTTCACGTATAGGCGGATTCTATAAATGTGTGCGTGATGTCGAGAACTGACAGCTTCCAATATTTCCTGTTCTATTGTAGCCTTGTTCCTGAAAATTCCAGGCGCGCTTTCCCATACGCAACCTATTTAGGTTGCGAGAAGGATGTCGGATGAGAACAACTGACAACAGCGTGACCGTTGTGCGACAATTTGGTACTTTTTTCGAGGACCCTGATACAATTTGTTGCTAATTTGTTACTTTTTGTTAGTTGGAAAAGACACTTCGGAGAGTTTTCAAAATAAATATGTTTAAAATATAACGCTGTTTCCTATCACGATACTATTTTCGGTGAAATCGAGCCAATACTTTTTGTTAAATATTGTGAAAAAATTCTAAATTTTCAGAAGAGCTTCAGAAAAGGCACTTTTTTCTTGCATCTTTTTTTGCAACATTTTAAAACTAAAATGAACGAGATCTTAAAATGTAGATATAAATTAATGTGAGTTGATATATTTACAGCCAATATTTAATTAATTATTATATATTTATAATTCAAAATCAAGGCTTTAGTGTTTTCATTTTAAAACTTGTCATTCGAAAACGAACTGCATCTGTTTTTTTTAAAGCGTAAAACAAAAACTATAATTATAACCTTTCTCTAATACTCAGGGCGGTGAAACAAAAAAGGGCAATTACTAAGGTCCCAGTTATAGCCATACGTAAAACAAAATCGTATTAAATTTCTTTTCCTTTTCTTGACCACTTTAACTTGATGGTTAGACTCAATCTTGGTATAAAAATTTTGCTTACGAATTATAAAGTTGGTTTATCAAGTTAATTTTTCTAAAATAAGAATTTATAATTTTTCCGCACGAACAACTTTTTCCGATCAGAGAAAAATTAATAAATCCTTTTTAAGACCAAGATTAAGGTCACCCACCAAGTTTAAGTGGTCAAAAAAAGCAAAAGAAAGTTTGTACGGTTCCGTTTTACGTATGGCTATAACTGGGGTCTTAGGCCCCTCTGCAAATTTTACAATTTTCGTACAATATTTTCACAGGTATTGGCTCTCTTAACGTTATAATAGTATTGTGATACTCAACCGTCTTACATTTTAAATATATTTATTTGGAAATCACAGTTGTTTAAAGAATTTGTGAAGTTCCTTTTTCAATTAAAAAAAGGGGAAAAGTACCAACGAATTGTATTAGAGTCCTCGAAAAAAGTGTCAAATTTTTGCACCACGGCCACGCTGGTCCAGCGCGCGGTGCACTCACACATTCAAACCCGATTCGGAACGTTCCCTAGCGCAATTGCGACAAAAACCGCACAAAATCAAGGCACAGTTTTTCTAATTCATCAATAAACTCAGCAATACTTAATTTTGGTGGCCTATAAATCGCGTGAATGTGTTTTTTCCCACTTCTATCGTCTATTTCTATCTGTATATTTTCATGGAATACTGTATCTTCATAAATTCGTTTGTATTGAATATGATTTTTAATGAAAACTGCGATTCCTCCACCTTTTCGATTTTGTCTATTAAGGAATTCAGAGTTATATTCATTTATGTAATAGAAATCGTTTTCTTCTTCTTTTAAGTTTATTTCATTTAAAACTATAACATCGACATATAATAAAAAGCTCTCTATTTCTGCTATGAAAGCACTCCAATTTTTTCTTATTGACCGAATATTATAACAAACACAACAAAAATTCATATTTTTTATAAAATCGATATCGATACCCGTAAATCCATGCATAACCCTAAAATCGATATCCGCATCACTGTATTGGTTTTCCATCATGTTTTCGCCTTTTCTTTTGATCTTATAATTCGTATATGATTAAGAGAAAAGTTAGAGCGTGATTTTTGTGACATCGTTAACTGAGCCTATATGTATGATTCACCGTTTTCTGTTTTCCTTGCAAGTACTCTGCCAGATGTTTCCCACACAAACCTCCAATTACATTCTCTGGCTTTGTTTTTGGCGAGCCATAATAAATGTTTATTTGTTGGAGTCAGCTGGTTATTGACAAATATAGCTGCATCGTTCTCTGGTTCTTTATTTTGACTACAGTCTACGTTTTCTCTTACCTTCTTTAATTGTATTTTACGGACAGATTTTACATTTCTTATTATGTTCGCTTTGCATACATAACTTGCAAAAGACACAATAATCGTTGATTTTTTTGGATTACGTTTGTTTGTTCTGTAAATGTCAGAGATGTCGGACGTGTTTATTTCGCAGTTTATTGTTTTTCCTACTGCCTTAATGACCTCGGTTAGATTTTCGTTATTTGTGGGTGGAATGTTTTTAATTTCAATGTTATTTTTAAGCAGTTGTTGCTCTAGTGTATTATTTTTTGTTTCCATTAATAATATTTGTTGGTCTTTTTTCACGTTGTTCTCTTTCAGTTCTTTGATTTCGTTCGAAAGTTTTTGCAGAATGTCGTTGTTTAGTGTCATGTGTTGATTGATTTGCTCGTATTTGCTTGCTACAAATTCACAGCTAGTCTTAATTTCAGCCATGTCTTTTCGCATTATTTTCATCTCTTCCATTAATATTGCGTTATTGCTGTTCAATGTATCAGAGCTGACATCAGGAGAGCTGGCGCTTCGCGTTCGCTTTGGTGGTGGCTGAGTTGGTGTCGTTGCTGGTGGTACAGGCTTAAAAGTACCATCTACCACAATACTTTGTTGTTCCCTTCTGCAATTGGAACATCTCCATTCTTCTTTTTTGGAAACCGTCATTTTCCTATAGGATCTCTCGGAAACCGTGGTGCATCCAAAGTGCATTTTGCGATCACATCTATGACAGGTCACAAAATCCCCTTCGGTGGGAAGGTCTACTAAGCACTCACTACACACATTCATAACTATGCTTACGGAGACACAATTTATATGTATTTGTTTAAAACAAAGAGAGATATACCAAAGCCGATGGCTTGCAATTAATTTGGATTTTAATAAATATGAATGATTTAACACACAATTTGAGTATAGAAATTTTTCTATTGATAAGTCACTGTCTTTTATTTTCCTTTTCACACTTTAATTATACGCTTTAATTCAAAAACTTTCAAATCTTTACAAGAGTCATCTGAAACACAACTTCTTCACTTCACAGCTAGATCTCCAATGTCATAATCATAAACTTTTAATCTTCAAACGAAACAAATCATATCTCCAGTCATATACAATTTGGTTTGTTTGACAGCTTCGCGAAATACCCTATTGTAGTCAAAGATAATATGTAGAATTAAAAGAGATGGATATCTTTCGTACGTCTATCCCTCCAAAACCCATTTGTTTACATTGTGGCTTTTGTAATTTCAATCCCTGTCTATGAATACGTGTGAGCTTTGAGCTACAAGAAAAAAATAAATCGACCAATGACCGGCCGCCAATCAAAATTCAGTGTGGTTAGTTATTATCAATTATATTAAGGCCCGGTTTCTTCAATCTTGGTCTTCTTCTTATGGGGCATTTACACGGCCACACATTTCTATCACGGAAAATTAAAGGGATGCCCAATACTAAACAGCCGACTGACTGAAAGGGACAGCATTACCTAACACGCAAAAAAACGTGATACGTTTTTTGGTCGACCATCTTGTTTACATGGTAGGAATTATGGGAAAGCTATGCATGTTGATATTTTTATAGCGATGGCTTACGAAATTTCGTTTTCCTATAAAACAAAATGGTTTCCGGAAGTGATGAACATACAATTATTTATTTATTTCGTATAAATAAATGATGAATTATTGGTTTAATTTACTGAAACTAATTAAAACTTTCATTTCACATATTTTAAATCGGAAATAGAAATGTTTTCATGTGATTGCAGAAATGTTGGTTGCCGGAACTTCCGCTTTACGTATCTGTAATTATGGGTAGAACATCCATGACACCTTAGGTGTCTGATTTGTGATCTCATTGCTACACCTTTATTAGCAATTGACTGCGAATAAACGGATCTCTCTGTCCCGTCTCGTGCAAAAATGAGCGTGCGTGATAGTGTAAATGCAGTTTTAATTAACTACAGATTTTCTGCAATTTCGTTTGTTCAAGATTTTTTAAGGACTACCTACGTAGGATATAAAAAACTCTTTGACGTTTTCAACTGACACATACGTATAGAATACACAACACGCCAAAATAATGGATGCAAAGAATGAAGTAAGATTATTTTCAAAATTTCTTGGCCTATGACAGTTCTAATAGATTGGGATAAAGCACACGAGTTAGGAAAAATATTGTGAGAACGAGAAAATTGCGATTGTCGTTGATTAAATCAATATGAGGCCTGTTAATTTGTAATACATTTTATTGGTTTTGGCTTTATTTCGGGTTTGTTCACAAAAAAATTGCTTATTGACTCACAAATACAAAATTTCATTCTTTAGTTCTAAAAAAATGCCTGTATTATTTAGTTATGATATTAATTTTTGTGTTTATTAAGCTTACAAAAAATAAATACATTAATAAAATACTTACCTAAGTAAATTACTTATCAAAAACAAACGGACCCGAAGAAAAAAAAAAAAAGTATATATTTAGCGAAAATTAAGGATTGTAAACTGATTAAATTACAAAGAGAGCGAAAAAGTAGTAAAGAACAAAAAGCGGGAGACTCAAAGCGCATGGGTCGAGTTGTCATTTGTGACAACGACTTTTTGGTTTGAGTGATTTCGATTGTTTAAACCGGTGTGGCGTCAACATTCCGCTGGCCTTGAACTACCTGGAGGGTTAGTTGAATCATCAAGCACATCGATGTTTTCTTTGAAGGTCAAAAGCGGTGATATCTTGACGATTGGGCGCACCAGCGTTCCATCTGCAGTCTTCAGTGTCAGCACTCGAACGCTGCCATCAGATCCAGTATGAACCGCCGACACTCTTCGCATCCTCCATTTGCTAGGGGGGATGTTGTCCTCTCTAAGAAAGTAAAAGAACAACAAGATCTCCCACGGTAGTGTTAGGGTATGACTTCGTCCATTTAGCTCGTTGCTGAAGTTGTTGCAGATATTCGGTGTGCCACGTCTCCAGAAATGCTGTCGTAGTTGCGTTATAAGTCGCCAACGATGAACTTACAGATTGTGCGCATGTATGTAGATGCTACCACAGGATCTTCACGATCACCTTCTGATTGCACATTCTCTTCGTCGCTTGCATGCTTTTCTTCGAAGAGCTGGCTTGTCGCTGACTGGTTAAAGCCGAAGGTCGAACCAGTTGGGTTTACCGCACTTTGCAGCTCCACCAACCCTTTGACCCCGCTTCTTTCAATACTTTGCTTATTCTTGGCCAGTTTTCTTTTCCAGTTGGCCTTGTACCCAAATCTGCAAAAAATAGTTTGTATGTAGAAAAATACTTATTTCGCATTATTAACGAACCCCTTACCATTCTTTTCCTCTCCTTGAAGGTGCCCCGATACTATTGAGCTCCAAATCTATTTTTTGCCATTCTTCGTCAATATTTTTGTTTGTTGAACCAAACTATCCTTTACCCCTGGCCAGATTAGGTTGTTCTTGTGCTTTTAATAAAAGGGTTTATGGATTGCAATAAGCGGCTCTCCCCAGAATCCGTAGAGCCGACCTCCGAAGAGGGTGGATTTTCCAGTAAAGCTGGACTGCCACCTGGGGTACTTAATCTTTTTGTTTTGTTCATTGCATTTTTTGTATACGCCATTTCGCTCGGTATACGGAGATTGGATTTTAGTCGCCTTTTACGACAGGCGTGCCTACCTCGGGTATATTCTAACCCCTACCCGAAGGGGGTATGCCACTGCCCAGCTTTACAAGAACGCCGCTCATCCTGTATGGGAACTAGGTTCTTCGAAAGTTTGGACGACTTGGCAAGGGTACCTCTATCAGACATAAAACTATTCCTCAACAGAACGAAGTGGTTTTGTTAGCCACATGTCCTTACATGTACAAACAGGGTACTCACAATGGGCCTTCATGGCTTCTGGGTGAAATTTGCATCGGTTGCAAAACTGCCCTCCCAACCTAACCTACAATAATGTAACCATTGTGACAAATATTATATTTAGGTAAATATGCCAAACAGTCGGACGATTTGAATCCGGATTGGGTTCCAAGCCTCCACCTGGGGTACGCCGGTAAATTTAACTCATCTCAACGCAAACAACGCATTGCCAGAAGGCAAAGTAGAAAAATTAGAGATTTAAGTTACTTTTAACACTTTTAATAAACACCCCAAGTAGAAATTGATGGTTATAGTGGAGGCGCTGATCCTACATTTCGGAATGTTTCCGTAACAGTAACAGTGTGTATAGGCTCTCAAAGTGCGTACTGTGTCCAGTGCAGGATGGAACGCTGACCAAAGTGGGGAATCAGTTTTAGCTCTTTGAATTAATATTTCGGGAAACACACATAATGGTATTTCGGCTATTCTTTGTAACCAAAGTGTGACCGAATCTTAGTGAGCTGTCAAATTTGTTTTCATGTGTTTGTATGTTGCTTCACATGAAAAAGAAAACGTGAAATAGAAATACTGCGATAGCAATGTAAAACGTGCACACATAACCTATCCTCTTTAATGGGGATGCTAAAATACATAAACGAGCATATGTCATGAAAATGGTAAAGCAGGTAATATTATGAGAATTTGATAATTGCATTTCTTCGTACCAGAATGCAAAATATTCAAACGAACAGTTTTACCACAAATATTAATAAGTTGTAGTGGCAAAAACTCACGCGCTCAAGAAATATTGAGCAGAGACAATACTGAGACCCCCAACTTCGGCCGATTTTCCGTTACTTGCCTACAAGCTATATTTCTATGGGGTGGTACACGCTAAGTGCGTTAGTATTGTTACATAGAAATTCGTATTGACAACTGTCACTCACCAACACACTCGCACCTTGCGTGTCCCACTTCCGCTGTCGGCAAAGTTGCTTCCAGCGTTCATAGAATTTTGTCAGTTAAATTTGAAATTATTCGTTTCGTGTAAATAGTATTTTATTTTAGGAATTAGTGCACTTTTGCTGAAAATATTTATGAAAAATGATTACTGTAGAATGGTTGTATGAAAATAAAAACATTTTGGGCAATTTTTCTTCAGTTATTTAAGAAAAATGTACACATCAAATCGAAGTTAATGATATTCAAAAGCAGAAAATACACAACAATATTTGTCCTAATATGTTTCTAGTATATAAAACAACTCATTTAGATAGTATTATTAACCAAACAAATTATATTAATCGTTTTTTTAAAATTTATAATAACCAACCAATAGCATTCAGTTATCTTAAAATGTTGTATTCTCGAACTCTATCACATTCCCCCATGGTTGGTAGCGGTTGGCAGCATTGAATTTATATTTTTTGTATGTTTTTACATGGCACACGGATTCTAAATAGACATAACACCGATAGGAAAACAAAATGGCGAATTTGAAAAAAAACTGAGGGGGCCAGCGGCAAGAGGATTGTGAGTTGGGGGTCTCAGTATTGTCTCTGATATTGAGTATTTAAAAAATTAATTTTATTTCGAAGCTAGGTACTTTCATTTTTCCATGGACTATTTTTTTTTTTTTTTTTTGACAATGAATCCCAATTAGAAGCAGAAAGCTACCACTTGCCTGCCATTTGCATTTCTTTAGGAGGGAGCACAGGGTGCATGCACATACTTTGAGGAAACTTTTTTTTTATTTGCGTTTATTATTATTAAATCGTATACCTAATATTTAAATGATTCATTCTTTTAAATTCTACCTTTTAGAGTATATAAGAACATGCAAAAAGGTTTGGGGGGAATAATAAGAAACGGATTTGCAAATTTTAAAATATTTTCGCGTCTAGTTTTTGGTACTGCTATTCTGGTTTGCCAAGACCGACATAATAAAATAAACATGTTTACCTACATGTAGGAAATACAATTTAATATATACAACGTTTGTTGTCCATATGGGAATATTGTCTTACAAGACCCACCCCTCATACGCATTCACTTGGCTGGTTTAAAATTGTTGTACTAAATCGCTGCAGAAAGGTTATGATATTTCTACCATTATTTCATTTTATATTCGTATAACATGCTGTTTATTAAAAAATATTGGTACCATTTGATATATTGTGAATGATAGAAGTTAGAATATTGTTTTTTTTTTTTTTAACTTTTTCTCACAGTCAAATATAATTATTTCTCACTTCATTAATTGTTTCCAATTCAATCTGCTGGAGTTAATGTGTAGTAAAATCAGAAAGCATTCTCATTTTTCTGCTACAAAACTATTGAAACGTCGGAAAGCAGCGCAGCGCACAAACTAAAAGTACAATGAAAAGTTTATTCGATGTTGCACTACAACGGCAACCAATTTTCAATACACCTTTTAAAATGAAAAATAATTCTTTAGGAGGAAAACTCATGAAAAGATATACGTATCCCAAAATAATTAATCTAAATTACATATTTCCATTCTTTTTAGATAGATTCATTGTTCATCATAAAACCATTCACGGTGTTTTTTTTTTCATGCCACCCTATATTCCCTTTTACGCTTGATGCGCCATAGTTATAGAATTATCCGTGCACGCCTGGTTGGTAACAATCAGTGGTCACAATTTCGACTGTGAGCAGTCGATTTGCGTAGCTGTTAAGTGGTAACATTAAATAGTAACCTCACAGTTTTTGTGTGTTTGAAATGTTACAGTAAAGGACATTTGTATCTTTGAGACACGTAATGGTCACAAAAATGTCAAATCGTTACCATCTTATTGGAATGGAGTTAAGCGACACAAAACCGAGTCGAATATACTGTTTGGTGACTATAGTTTAAAGTAAATGTGGATAAGAGTCACAAATTTCTACTTGGGACTGATGTGGTATTCCATGAACTTCTTAGAGCACTTTATTTTGCTCTTGGTCAATTTTTATGTTTGATTGCTACTTAAAAACAACAATCCTTTTCCAATTTCAGAGCATTTACGTGAATTTTAATTAAATTTCAAATTTATTCCTATCTCCCGCCATATAAAATTTCGTTTCTTTTCCTACAAGTTGCTCAGCTGTCACTTTTTTTTTTCATTTGACACTGACGTTGTCGCGAACTACTCTATAGAACAGGAAATATTGGAAGCTATCAGTTCTCGACATCACGTACGCATTTATAGAATCCGCCCAGAGAGTATGTTTTCATGAGTTTTCCTCCTAAAGAATTATTTTTCATTTTAAAAGGTGTATTGAAAATTGGTTGCCGTTGTAGTGCAACATCGAATAAACTTTTCATTGTACTTTTAGTTTGTGCGCTGCGCTGCTTTCCGACGTTTCAATAGTTTTGTAGCAGAAAAATGAGAATGCTTTCTGATTTTACTACACATTAACTCCAGCAGATTGAATTGGAAACAATTAATGAAGTGAGAAATAATTATATTTGACTGTGAGAAAAAGTTAAAAAAAAAAAAACAATATTCTAACTTCTATCATTCACAATATATCAAATGGTACCAATATTTTTTAATAAACAGCATGTTATACGAATATAAAATGAAATAATGGTAGAAATATCATAACCTTTCTGCAGCGATTTAGTACAACAATTTTAAACCAGCCAAGTGAATGCGTATGAGGGGTGGGTCTTGTAAGACAATATTCCCATATGGACAACAAACGTTGTATATATTAAATTGTATTTCCTACATGTAGGTAAACATGTTTATTTTATTATGTCGGTCTTGGCAAACCAGAATAGCAGTACCAAAAACTAGACGCGAAAATATTTTAAAATTTGCAAATCCGTTTCTTATTATTCCCCCCAAACCTTTTTGCATGTTCTTATATACTCTAAAAGGTAGAATTTAAAAGAATGAATCATTTAAATATTAGGTATACGATTTAATAATAATAAACGCAAATAAAAAAAAAGTTTCCTCAAAGTATGTGCATGCACCCTGTGCTCCCTCCTAAAGAAATGCAAATGGCAGGCAAGTGGTAGCTTTCTGCTTCTTATTGGGATTCATTGTCAAAAAAAAAAAAAAAATAGTCCATGGAAAAATGAAAGTACCTAGCTTCGAAATAAAATTAATTTTTTAAATACTCAATATTTCTTGAGCGCGTGAGTTTTTGCCACTACAACTTATTAATATTTGTGGTAAAACTGTTCGTTTGAATATTTTGCATTCTGGTACGAAGAAATGCAATTATCAAATTCTCATAATATTACCTGCTTTACCATTTTCATGACATATGCTCGTTTATGTATTTTAGCATCCCCATTAAAGAGGATAGGTTATGTGTGCACGTTTTACATTGCTATCGCAGTATTTCTATTTCACGTTTTCTTTTTCATGTGAAGCAACATACAAACACATGAAAACAAATTTGACAGCTCACTAAGATTCGGTCACACTTTGGTTACAAAGAATAGCCGAAATACCATTATGTGTGTTTCCCGAAATATTAATTCAAAGAGCTAAAACTGATTCCCCACTTTGGTCAGCGTTCCATCCTGCACTGGACACAGTACGCACTTTGAGAGCCTATACACACTGTTACTGTTACGGAAACATTCCGAAATGTAGGATCAGCGCCTCCACTATAACCATCAATTTCTACTTGGGGTGTTTATTAAAAGTGTTAAAAGTAACTTAAATCTCTAATTTTTCTACTTTGCCTTCTGGCAATGCGTTGTTTGCGTTGAGATGAGTTAAATTTACCGGCGTACCCCAGGTGGAGGCTTGGAACCCAATCCGGATTCAAATCGTCCGACTGTTTGGCATATTTACCTAAATATAATATTTGTCACAATGGTTACATTATTGTAGGTTAGGTTGGGAGGGCAGTTTTGCAACCGATGCAAATTTCACCCAGAAGCCATGAAGGCCCATTGTGAGTACCCTGTTTGTACATGTAAGGACATGTGGCTAACAAAACCACTTCGTTCTGTTGAGGAATAGTTTTATGTCTGATAGAGGTACCCTTGCCAAGTCGTCCAAACTTTCGAAGAACCTAGTTCCCATACAGGATGAGCGGCGTTCTTGTAAAGCTGGGCAGTGGCATACCCCCTTCGGGTAGGGGTTAGAATATACCCGAGGTAGGCACGCCTGTCGTAAAAGGCGACTAAAATCCAATCTCCGTATACCGAGCGAAATGGCGTATACAAAAAATGCAATGAACAAAACAAAAAGATTAAGTACCCCAGGTGGCAGTCCAGCTTTACTGGAAAATCCACCCTCTTCGGAGGTCGGCTCTACGGATTCTGGGGAGAGCCGCTTATTGCAATCCATAAACCCTTTTATTAAAAGCACAAGGGTATCTCGATCTCCTCCAAAAAGATCGAATAACGCCGGGAAAAGAAGTCCGCCGGGAACGCTAGCGCGTGAAATACAGGACTCAGTGAAAGATAAAAGTCTTGAGGAAGAAAATAAAGCACTTCGAATCAAGCTTAATGAAATGGATCTACTCTATCAAGATCTTAAGAAAGAGATAGAACAGTTAAAAGAACAAAATAAGGTTCTAAGGAACACCCATTTGCAGAAAGAACGCGAATGTACTCCACCACGGTTGGCTAGTCGGGAATACCACACCGACGAAGAAGAGCTAGCACGCGAAACGAATTGGGTAACTAAGAAAAGACCTAGTAAGAAAAGGAGAGCCGGTTCTTCGCCCGAAGTCGAGCCCCTAAAAGAACTAACGCGTAAAGTACCGCAAAAAAAACAACTCCGAAATCATATGCCCGCACCACCTCCAATAATCGTCGTTGGGGTAACGGACTATAATAAATTGAACAGCCTCCTTAAAGAAACGATTACATCGAAATCAGTGGCGTAGCAAGGGGGGGGCAAGGGGGGCATAGGCCCCGGGCGGCACTTTACCAGGGGCGGCAATTTGGAGCGGTTAAATTTTTCTTTTTTTAATTTGTAAATATAAAATTGACAAAATGGACACTGCTTCACAGTAAGTAATCAGACATTCCTTGTGTTGCTTAACAACAAAATCCAATGAACGCTGCTCCCTAGTATGCAACTACATTTTTCAGAAATCTTAAACACAAATTAAACACTTCGAAAATACCCCTTTTGAGTCTTTTAGTAAGCGATGTTTTGTTAGAAACTGGAGTTAGTGCGAAATGCGAATAAGTAATTGTAGTTTTGCTTTTGTTGGTATTAGAGGTATCTAATATAATTAGTTCAGACACTCTCTTTACACACACACGGAAGAGAATTGGACGGTAATAAGTGACTTCATAACAACTCTAGAAAATGAGCTGCGGAGAATAGAAAGGCTTAGGAAAGCAACAAAAGCAGCAGAAGCCTCAGCAGCAGGTGAAACAGGATAAATAGCTTGATTTGCTAACCAGCCCCGCGAAGTAATACCTGACGGCTGTTCCGCGGGGAGAGTGGTAAAAGGACGTAGTGGTGTGGATTAGTACGTAGGCGCACTCCTGCCATCGATTATTCGGGTTTGCGAATCGTGCATTTTGGTAGCACGGGCTACCGCATCTTTAGAAGTTTACCACATCCATTGGCGCAACCAAAAAAAAAAAAAATACTTCAAGACCTCTGAGTTTAAAGGAGTTCCGGGCGAACCATTAGCATCGATCACTCGGGTTTGTGAATCGTGCATGCTAGTAGCACTCGGGTCACTAGTATCTATGAAGATTACACAATAACACATCCTTGGCGCAACCAAAAAAAAAAGGTATACTTTTCTATTGTGTTTTATTTTGCTCAAAAAAGTGAATTGTTGGAATTATTTTATGCTGCATATTCAAAATGATTGAAAAAAAGAAGAAGTTGGCAATGGAAAGTGCTGAGTTATAAAAAAAATATGAACACAGAATGGCTTTTGGGTAGTCATTTTTGATAAATAATTTAAAAATTTATTTATTAGAATTTTTTGAGGAAATCTAAGTACGGGGTCTTATTTGAAATACGGATATTATCCTTAATATGCATTTTGGTCAAAATCTTTAGACCGGTTTTTGTAATTACGCAGACAAAACCGTACCAAATTTTGCAATGTTTAGTTAAAAAAATACTATTGCTTTACTATATAGCTGAAAACTGACTACCTAAAAGTTATTTTTCGGGATGTAAGTACTACTTGTTTTTTAGAGTTTTATCTAAATTAAAATTAGGGTTCTCGAGGTATAAGCAGTTTTCAAAATGAGCGTTTTCGGTGATTCATTTTGGTCAAAAATTTTATCGCCGTTTCCCTAGAAAACTAAAGAAAACCAAATTTTCTAAAATCTTTTGTACGCTAATATAGGAAAAAAAAAAAAAAAAAACTGAGTCTGCCATTCAGTTAGAAATGACAATATTACCTTAGAAATTAATTTTTGCTTTCGATATATTTCAAAAGTACCGTTATTCGATTTCAGAAATTTTACCAAGTTTACAAATGTCTTTTTAGTGTATGAAAAAATTACGGGGGGCGGCATAACTTGGGTCTGCCCCGGGCGGCTCCAACCCACGCTACGCCACTGATCGAAATTTAAGGTTACATTTTCGAGAAATAATGCGTGGAAAATTAACATCGATAACCACGAAGACTACCGGGCAGTGTCCCAAAAGCTAAATATCGAGAAGAGCCAGTGGTATACTTTCGAAATAAAGTCAGAAAGGCCACATCGTGTTGTAGCAAGGGGACTCCACCCCTCATGCAAAAAAGAAGATGTTATAAACGACCTTAAAGCCAAAGGGTTTAAAATTCTTGATGCCGTTAATATCATCAAGAAGGAGAAACAGAAATCGGAAGAAGATAGGGATGTCCTGGTAAGGCGTGGACTGCTGCTCTTTATGCT
The DNA here is from genome assembly GCA_946477585.1 of Cheilosia urbana. Lineage (NCBI taxonomy): Eukaryota > Metazoa > Arthropoda > Insecta > Diptera > Syrphidae > Cheilosia > Cheilosia urbana. The sequence goes on along the minus strand of OX297853.1, from coordinate 68,086,544 downwards.
TACTTTCGATAGGTCTGATAATATCGAAGATATCTACCGAATTAAAACAATACTAAATATTGTGGTAAAAATCGAGCCCATGCGCAGAAATTTAAAAATAATTCCACAGTGCAAACGTTGCCAAGAATTTAATCATACGCAAATGTATTGCAAAAAAGAGCCGCGATGTGTGAAATGCGCCGGAAATCATTTCTCCCAAGACTGTGGAGCAAATAAACAATCCTCCGCTACCTGTGCCAACTGTAATGGAAAGCACCCGGCAAATTATAGAGGTTGCGAAGTAGCTAAGGAGTTGCAAAAACGGAGAGATGCGCTCCTTAAGCCACAAAATATAAAAACAAAGCCGCCAACAAAGACAAAGCGTAAGACCGCCCAGGAGGTAGTAGGCAATGTAAAACCTCCGCTTCAAGAGCGTAATAATGTCAAAGAAAGAGAGACAACAGAAAAGCCCTCGACCTCTGTTGTCAAAAGAAACGCTACTGAAAAGTTAAAATCAGGAAAGCCAATAGTGGCGAATAGTGGCCCTCGGACAGCCAGAGTGCAGACCTACGCTCAGGCCGCGGCATCCGAAGGAGCAAATAACGTTGAAACTTCGCCGGACCCTGCTTCACATGTTTTCTCAGTTATTCTTCAGAAACTTGAAGAACAAAACAAAATAAATAAAATTATTCTCGATCGCTTGGTTAAGCTCGAAAATAATTCACGGAAAACGCGTACATCAAATAAAATATGAATGACAAACCAATGTTAAAAATATGCACTTGGAATGCAAACGGTCTTTTGCAAAAACTCGACGAATTGGAAATATTCATACGCGAGAAAGATCTTGACATTTGCTTGATTTCTGAAACTCACGTGAAAAAGGGATCGAGCTTAAAAATAAAAGGCTATAATGACATTCACGCTTGTCACCCTTCGGGAAACGCGAGAGGTGGATCGTCATTGTTTATTAAAGAATGCATTGAACAATACGAAGACCTGAAGATAGAGCTTGAAACTATGCAACTGTGCACGATTCGAGTAAAAAATAGTCAGCGTACTCTTAGAATTTCATCTATCTACTGTCCACCGCGTTCCGCGCTTGAAAAAACTGATTATACTAACTTGCTTAGATCGCTCAAACCAAACTTCATTATTGGCGGCGATTTTAATGCGAAACACACGTTCTGGGGTTCTAGATACATCTCGCGAAAAGGAAGAATGCTCTATGGGGCAGGTATGGAGTACAGTTGCGATTTCCACTCGACGGGCAAACCGACCTACTAGCCAACTGATACTTCAAAAATACCTGACCTGATCGATTTTTTCGTCGTGAAAGGAATATCTACCAACCACATTAAAGTTGAAGAGAGCTTTGATCTGTCATCTGATCATTCACCGGTTATTTTAACATTGAGCGTAAAACTAGTAAATAACCTTCAGCCAGCGAAATTAACTGGTAGAACAACTAACTGGGAAGGCTTTAGGAACGAAATTGAAGAGAATGTTGAACTGAGCGTTCCACTTACGACACCCCATGAACTTGAGGTTGAAATAGATCGCTTCGTTGAGATCGTACAGCTCGCTTCCTGGAATAATACGCCTAATCCAAGGAAAACGCCGGCCAAATACGGTCTACGATATCCTCCCGAAATAAAAGAATTGGTCAACGAAAAAAGGAAGGCGCGTAAAAAATGGCAACAGAGTCGCGCCCCGCAACATAAAACACATTTGAATTATTTGTGCAATTTGTTGAAGACAGCTATTAAGGACTTTAAAAATCGCGCGATAGGTTCTTACCTTGAAAGTTTAACGGCGAAAAAAGATTCCAACTATTCACTTTGGAAAGCTGTAAAAGGCACCAAAAGGCCCAAAATCCCCGCGCCGCCAATTAAAATAAATCAAAATGAATGGGCAAGGGAAGATAAGGAAAAAGCGGACGTTTTTGTTGCCCATTTAGAAGAAACCTTTAAACCGTACGATGGTCGGGCGGTTCAAGACAGTGTTATTGCGACGGAATTACTATCCGACGATTTAGTACTCACAAGTGCAACGCTAGGGGAACTAAAACGTGAAATTGAGTCCCTAAAACCTAAGAAAGCTCCTGGTTATGATTTGATCACGGGAGAAGTTCTTAAAGTTCTACCAAGAAAAGCATTAATTAAGCTTCTTCATATAATAAATGCCGCGCTCAGACTAAAACACGTACCGAGCCAATGGAAAGTTGCGGAGGTCATAATGGTTTTAAAACCAGGAAAACCGCCAAATGAAGTAAAGTCGTATAGACCAATTTCCCTTCTTCCAGTCGTATCCAAAGTTTTCGAGAGAATCTTACTAACGCGCCTACAACCGGTTATAGAAAACAATAATCTTATCCCTGACCACCAGTTTGGGTTCAGAACCAAGCATTCCACGATTGACCAAGTGCATAGAATTACTGACGTAATTGAGAAAGCATTTGAAGAAAAAAAGATATGCTCAAGCGTATTCCTTGACGTCTCACAAGCCTTTGATAAGGTGTGGCATGACGGCTTAAAATTTAAATTACGACAAGTTCTTCCCGTACGCCTATATGATATTTTAGAATCATATCTCGGGAATAGACTCTTCCGTGTCAGACATGGAAACGAATACTCTGAGCTTAAGGAAATTTCGGCCGGCGTGCCGCAAGGAAGTGTCCTTGGGCCCCTTCTCTATTTGTTATATACTCGCGATATACCAAGAGAAGATGGCACTACTCTCGCTACGTTCGCCGACGACACCGCTATCCTAGCAGTAGGTAATACAATTGAAGAAACGACTGCGAAACTTCAAATCGCGCTGAATAAGGTAAATGAATGGACGAGGGACTGGCGGATCGCCCTCAACGAAACTAAATCTGTTCACGTGAATTTCACGTATAAGAAAACTAATGACTTGCCAATTTTCCTAAACTTGGCCCGAATACCCTTTGCAAACGAGGCCAAATACCTGGGAATGACACTCGACGCAAAGCTGAAATGGAATTCGCACGTGAAAATGAAACGTAAAGAACTCGATATCAAATATAGAGAAATGTACTGGCTCCTCGGAAAATATTCCCAGCTCAGTACCGAAAACAAACTGCTTCTATACAAGCAAGTGCTAAAGCCGGTGTGGACCTACGGTATACAACTTTGGGGTTGTACCAAGAAAACAAATGCCAATATTCTACAATCTTTTCAAAATAAAGTGCTTAGAGAAATTGTACAAGCACCATGGTATATTAGAAACGACGACATCCACAGGGATCTCGGAATTCCAACAATTGAAGCTGAAACAAGAAGCTTCGCGAGAAAGCATAGAAACCGACTAATCGGACATGTCAACAATACAGTCCGACAAATTTTGGACGAGAACAATTTATTGCGCCGGCTACAAAGAACGAAACCGCTCGACTTGGCAAGATAAGATTAACCGCGTCTAAATTGCGGAACATGCAGGATCTTTCATTGGAAAGTAGCCTGTCAAAAGTTGTTATTTCGTTATAGAAAAATTGCTTGATAAGTTATATCTTAGTTGCAATATCTAACAATCTTTCGAAGGGTGGTGTTTTTAGTCAGTAAAAATCGGACACTACTATGAGCACGCGCTTGCTATTCTCATAGTGTCTTTGGAAGATTTTCACCTACCCTCGGTACAAAAAAAAAAAAAAAAAAAAAAAAAAAGTGGCATAGAAGGTGTTCCACGGACTCTATTTCCTCCTCGTCTCTACAGCTTCTACAGAAGTCATTTGCAAAAAGTCCCAGCCTTTTAACCATGTTTCCTATGATACAGTGTCCGGTTAAAACCCCGACGAGCATCCGGATTTGGCTTCTATTAAGGGAGATTATGACGCAACCGGTGGTGTTGCTCCATTGTTCCTTAGCCAGTTGTGTGGTGACATCTTCAATAAAAGTCTTAGCAGTGTTGAAAGGCGGTAGCACCTCTCCGTCCGCAAGTTGAGGGTCCATATCAGAGCCGTATCTGGCCAATTCGTCCGCCTTTTCGTTCCCTTCCACCCCAACGTGTCCCGGAACCCAGCAGAGTAGAATTGAGTGATGACGTATAGCCCTGAGCGCCACGAGGCAATCTGTGACACATTTCGCATTGATAAGATTGGAGCCGATAGCTTTAAGTGCTGCTTGACTGTCCACACAGATGGTTATTTCCATTGCTGGTAGTCCCATCGATAAGATAGTCTGTGCTGCTTTTTTAACCGCATATATCTCAGTTTGGAAGACACTGCAGTGATAAGTCAGTCGGAACGACTAGCTAATAGCAAGCCTTTCTGAGAATATGCCGGCTCCTGTTCCATTTTCTGTTTTTGAACCATCCGTGTAGACGGCTATACCTTTAATGATGATACTGGGTGATTTCCAGTCCTGCCTTTTGGGTATAGTGATTCTAAAATTTTTCTCGAAGTCATATCTGGGTTTCTCGTAATCGGTGAGTGACGTGATTCCCTTCCGATCGAAGATTTCAAGTATGCTTGAGTGTCCGTAGTAACCAGGCTTCCAAGTTTTGTTCTCTCTTAATCTGAGAGCGGCTTTGGCTGCCACGTTCTTAGTGAATAGCTCAATGGGTTGCAGGTTCAATAGTGTTTCCAGACCTAATTGTGGTGTGGATTTAATTGCGCCTGTTATTCCCAAGCAAGCAATTCTCTGCACCTTGTTCAGGTTCTTAAGATGGGATTTGGTTTTAACCGCCTCCCACCAAACAACTGAGCCGTAGGTAAGAATGGGTCTCACAATCGCGGTGTACATCCAGTGCACAATGTTCGGTTGCAAGCCCCAGTTTTTCCCAAAGGTTTTCCTGCATGCATAAAAGGCATTAAGTCCTTTCTTCATTCTTTCTTCAGTATTCCGTTTCCAGTTAAGTTTGGAGGTGAATATCACGCCCAGGTACTTGGCCTCGGTCGAAAGATTAAGTCGGACACCTTTAAGCTTCGGTGGGTCCCATTTTGGTACCTTATATCTCCTGGTGAACAAAATTAGTTCGGTCTTTTCCGGATTAACCGCAAGACCGTTGTGTTCCGTCCATTTGGATATATCTGTTAACGCAGATTCCATAATATCTCTAATGGTGGAAAGGTATTTTCCTGTTATTAGTACTACTATATCATCCGCGTAGGCGACTATCTTGATACCTCTGTTGACAAGGGATGTAAGTATTTTGTTAATCGAGATATTCCACAGTAGAGGAGATAAGACTCCCCCTTGTGGTGTTCCACGATTAGTACTTTTCTTAATCGCACAGTCCCCTAGGCTGCTGTTAATAACTCTGCTGTTAAGCATAGTCTTAACCCAGTTTGTCAGAAACTGTGTTGAACCTGATTCCTCAAGTGAGGATATAATGGTTCTTGTGTTCAGGTTGTTGAATGCACCTTCTATGTCCAGAAAGGCCGCCAACGTAAATTCCTTGTTTCCTAGGGATTTCTCGATTGTTTTCGTTACTTCATGCAGCGCTGTTTCCACGGATCTACCTTTGACATATGCGTGTTGTGCACTACACAGAGTACCGCTTGTTTCGAGAGTGTTCCTAAGGTGCAGGTCCAATAACCTTTCTAGTGTTTTCAAAAGAAAAGATGAGAGGCTAATTGGTCTGTAATCCTTGGGTGTGGAGTGACTGGGTTTCCCTGCTTTGGGAATAAAGACCACCCTCACCTCTTTCCAGCAGTCAGGAACAAGTCCGAGTGTCAGGCAACCACGAAAGATTGCCTGCACTAGTACAGAACATACGTGGTATGTTCATTACCGCCAACACTTTTAGCAAACACAATATTAATTCTGCAATGTTTATAGACAGTATTTTGCACTTTATCATAGATGTTTAATCATACAAAAAACAACTTATTTTATTTTGTTATTGCCGCCGCCACAACACGCACGATAATGTTTTTTTTAACTATAACTCTTCCAAAACTTTTAGCAAGCACAATATTAATTCTTCATTTTGTTCGGTAGTATTTTGCACTTTATCATAAACTTTTAATCTTCAAACGAAACAAATCATATCTCCAGTCATATAAAATTTGGTTTGTTTGACAGCTTCGCGAAATACCCTATTGTAGTCAAAGATAATATGTAGAATTAAAAGAGATGGATATCTTTCGTACGTCTATCCCTCCAAAACCCATTTGTTTACATTGTGGCTTTTGTAATTTCAATCCCTGTCTGTGAATACGTGTGAGCTTTGAGCTACAAGAAAAAAATAAATCGACCAATGACCGGCCGCCAATCAAAATTCAGTGTGGTTAGTTATTTTCAAATATATTGTTACATTCTGGGCTGGGATTCGAAAAGATAAAACACTATTCTGTTCAACTGTTCCAATAAAATCTCTTTATTTACACTTTCGAAATATTCACTTATTTAACTCCAAAACAATATCACTTTAATCCATTTCTTAAACGTCTCAATCTATTCGCTTTATTACTTTCACTTTATTACTATACACTTATTTATCTCTCAGTACAATATCACTTTATTACTTTTCTTAAACTCTCAATCCAATCGCCTTATTCTATTACTTCACGCTTATCTTTCTTCGAACTCAACTATCGCGCGCTAAATATCAACTGCATTCTCTGTTGTCAACGCGCCCCTTTTTATATCCGCGCTGCCACCTATCGGCGAATATTCTAGAAAGGGATAGTAGCAGATGCACTCCAGATGTATACTCCATCTCTTCTCCAGAAGGTACTAGAATCACTTGACAGATTCTATTCCATTCTCCAATTGGAACAGATTGTTACCAGGTGCCCGATTCACCACAATTCCTAAGTGTGTGATTCACTAAGTGCCTTTCACTCAGTGCCTGATTTACCACATTATCCCCCTCTTAAACTTGTTCGTCCCGAACAAACTCGCTAGCATTTTCACCATTATAGCGATGAAGACGATCCACATGAACGACTTTCAGCTTGCCTCTTCCTCGTTGGATGTGATAGACAACGTCGTTGATGCGCGTCACGATTTTATAGAGTCCTTCCCAGTCCCGCTGCAATCCAGGTGATAGGCCCCTCCTCGATGGGGACTATATAGCCACACCAGATCTCCTTCCCGAAATCCTGCAGCCGTCGTACCAGCGCCGTAGTGCTGCATCGAATACTGAACCAACCCTGCGTTGCTTCCAAATCAAACTCTTATCTTTCTTCGGCTTTAATGTGTCCTCCTTTTCGTTTTTAATTATGTCCAGCTTGATGTATAAAGATACATCGACAATTACATCTTTTAATGGTTCACCGTTCGGGACCCTGGGTTCCTTTTTAATGTGCCCTTCAGCTACTTTTTGTATAGACTTGTCATTATCGCTAATTTTTTTTTTTTTTTTCCTCTCCACTTTTTCAAGCTTCTTGTCAGATGAAGAGTGTATACCAAAATCTGAATCGGCATCCGGATTCGACTGGATGTGCGCCCGTTTTGTCGGCTCTTTAGCTGCCTTGTCAGTTTCTTTTTCTTCTTCTGCTGATGACCGGCGCGCTTTACCCGAGTTGATGGGCTATAAGATATTTCTTCCGATTCCTTAGAAGTGGACGGCTCCTCCTCGGACACAACTTTCGTACCTTCCTTCGGGCCCAATTTCTGTTCATAGCGATAAAACACATCCAAACCGTTTTGTTTCGTGACATCACCTATTGCCTCCAGATACTTTTCCCTCTTCTCTTGTTGCTCTGCCTTTTGCATCTCCTCCAGCTCTTTTCTATATGCCGACGTAACAAATGACTCTTTGCCCTTGAATTCGTCACCTTCCAGTTCGCGTTCTTTTTGTGCGGCCACAATGGAATTTTTCCGCTCTTCAAGAGAATTATTTTGCGCTTCGAACTTCAATTCCATAGAATCTTTCTGTTGTTCCAGAGAATTCTTCTGTTCTTCTACTAGAGAATTCTTTTGCTCTGCGAATATCGATTCCATGGAATTTTTCTGTTCTGCGAATATCGATTCTAATAAATTTTTCTGTTCTGCGAACTTCGATTCCATAAAATTTTTATGTTCTTCTAGATAATTCTTTTGTTCTGCGAATTTCGATTCCATGGAATTCTTCTGCGCTTCGAACTTCAATTCCATAGAATCCATGGAATTTTTCTGCGCTTCGAACTTCAATTCCATAGAATTTTTCTGTTCTTCCATTTTGGCGAGAAGTAATTCCATCATAGCGCTTATATCAATGCCTGTACTTACATGTTCTTCTTCCGCGTCGAACAGCATGGATTTCGGATCTGCTCCCTCGCATTGGACAGCCTCCCGCAGACGAAGAATGAGGTCACCCCTCCCTCCAGCTGTGGAGAGATTTCGCTTTTCTAGCTCACTTTTTAATTGGGGTATGCTTAGATGTAGCAATAAACGACCCATCTGTTTGTCCTTTGCAATTTCAAAATTCACAAATTCACAAATTCACAAATTCACTTTCACTTTTTTTTTTTAGTCTTAATAGCAGTTAGACACTAAGCACAGAATAAGTTTTATCCCACTTCTGACACCAATGTTACATTCTGGGCTGGGATTCGAAAAGATAAAACACTATTCTGTTCAACTGTTCCAATAAAATCTCTTTATTTACACTTTCCAAATATTCACTTATTTAACTCCAAAACAATATCACTTTAATCCATTTCTTAAACGTCTGAATCTATTCGCTTTATTACTTTCACTTTATTACTTTACACTTATTTATCTCTCAGTACAATATCACTTTATTACTTTTCTTAAACTCTCAATCCAATCGCCTTATTCTATTACTTCACGCTTATCTTTCTTCGAACTCAACTATCGCGCGCTAAAAATCAACTGCATTCTCTGTTGTCAACGCGCCCCTTTTTATATCCGCGCTGCCACCTATCGGCGAATATTCTAGAAATGGATAGTAGCAGAAGCACTCCAGATGTATACTCCATCTCTTCTCCAGAAGGTACTAGAATCACTTGACAGATTCTATTCCATTCTCCAATTGGAAGTGGAACTTTAAGAGGGAAACAGATTGTTACCAGGTGCCCGATTCACCACAATTCCTAAGTGTGTGATTCACTAAGTGCCTTTCACTCAGTGCCTGATTTACCTCAATATTAAGGCCCGGTTTCTTCAATCTTGGTCTTCTTCTTATGGGGCATTTACACGGTCACACATTTCTATCACGGAAAATTAAAGGGATGCCCAATACTAAACAGCCGACTGACTGAAAGGGACAGCATTACCTAACACGCAAAAAAACGTGATACGTTTTTTGGTCGACCATCTTGTTTACGTGGTAGGAATTATGGCAAATCTATGCATGTTGATATTTTTATAGCGATGGCTTACGAAATTTCGTTTTCCTATAAAACAAAATGGTTTCCGGAAGTGATGAACATACAATTATTTATTTATTTCGTATAAATAAATGATGAATTATTGGTTTAATTTACTGAAACTAATCAAAACTTTCATTTCACATATTTTAAATCGGAAATAGAAATGTTTTCATGTGATTGCAGAAATGTTGGTTGCCGGAACTTCCGCTTTACGTATCTATAATTATGGGTAGAACATCCATGACACCTTAGGTGTCTGATTTGTGATCTCATTCCTACACCTTTATTAGCAATTGACTGCGAACAAACGGATCTCTCTGTCCCGTCTCGTGCAAAAATGCGCGTGCGTGATAGTGTAAATGCAGTTTTAATTAACTACAGATTTTCTGCAATTTCGTTTGTTCAAGATTTCTTAAGGACTACCTACGTAGGTGTTCATTTTGACGTAGCTGATATAAAAAACTTTTTGTATAATATTGTGCCAACAAAAAGAAAAATGTAAATAATAGAATGAAGGAATATATAACGCAAGATGGAGTGAACCAATAAAATCTTTTACATCGGTTTCTTTGACGTTTTCAACTGACACATACGTATAGAATACACAACACGCCAAAATAATGGATGCAAAGAATGAAGTAAGATTATTTTCAAAATTTCTTGGCCTATGACAGTTCTAATAGATTGGGATAAAGCACACGAGTTAGGAAAAATATTGTGAGAACGAGAAAATTGCGATTGTCGTTGATTAAATCAACATGAGGCCTGTTAATTTGTAATACATTTTATTGGTTTTGGCTTTATTTCGGGTTTGTTCACAAAAAAATTGCTTATTGACTCACAAATACAAAATTTCATTCTTTAGTTCTAAAAAAATGCCTGTATTATTTAGTTATGATATTAATTTTTGTGTTTATTAAGCTTACAAAAAATAAATACATTAATAAAATACTTACCTAAGTAAATTACTTATCAAAAACAAACGGACCCGAAGAAAAAAAAAAAAAAGTATATATTTAGCGAAAATTAAGGACTGTAAACTGATTAAATTACAAAGAGAGCGAAAAAGTAGTAAAGAACAAAAATCGGGAGACTCAAAGCGCATGGGTCGAGTTGTCATTTGTGACAACGACTTTTTGGTTTGAGTGATTTCGATTGTTTAAACCGGTGTGGCGTCAACATTCCGCTGGCCTTGAACTACCAGGAGGGTTAGTTGAATCATCAAGCACATCGATGTTTTCTTTGAAGGTCAAAAGCAGTGATATCTTGACGATTGGGCGCACCAGCGTTCCATCTGCAGTATTCAGTGTCAGCACTCGAACGCTGCCATCAGATCCAGTGTGAACCGCCGACACTCTTCGCATCCTCCATTTGCTAGGGGGGATGTTGTCCTCTCTAAGAAAGTAAAAGAACAACAAGATCTCCCACGGTAGTGTTAGGGTATGACTTCGTCCATTTAGCTCGTTGCTGAAGTTGTTGCAGATATTCGGTGTGTCACGTCTCCAGAAATGCTGTCGTAGTTGCGTTATAAGTCGCCAACGATGAACTTACAGATTGTGCGCATGTATGTAGATGCTACCACAGGATCTTCACGATCACCTTCTGATTGCACATTCTCTTCGTCGCTTGCATGCTTTTCTTCGAAGAGCTGGCTTGTCGCTGAATGGTTAAAGCCGAAGGTCGAACCAGTTGGGTTTACCGCACTTTGCAGCTCCACCAACCCTTTGACCCCGCTTCTTTCAATACTTTGCTTATTCTTGGCCAGTTTTCTTTTCCAGTTGGCCTTGTACCCAAATCTGCAAAAAATAGTTTGTATGTAGAAAAATACTTATTTCGCATTATTAACGAACCCTTTACCATTCTTTTCCTCTCCTTGAAGGTGCCCCGATACTATTGAGCTCCAAATCTATTTTTTGCCATTCTTCGTCAATATTTTTGTTTGTTGAACCAAACTATCCTTTACCCCTGGCCAGATTAGGTTGTTCTTGCAAAATTCCTTTCAACCGATAAAATTGCGCCGGTTTGGTGACTTTTAAACTTTAAAAACACGTATTCTATTATTAATTTTTTTTTTCTAATTCCTACTTACATTTTTTTGTCGATTTTTCATTAAAAAAAATCTGATCCTTTTCATTCAACAAATCCAACACAACTGATAAAAAGCAGTTGTCTGATTTTGACAATCAGGACAACTCCAACACAACTCAGTTGTCTTCTTTAATAAAAACACACAACTGCAAAGACAACCATTTTATTAGTTGTCTACTCATAGGATGATGGTTGTCTTTTGACAGACAACTAGTTGTAATAGATAATCCCAATTGGAGAAAGACAACCTTGGTTTGGTTATAGTTGTCTTCTAAAATAGGGGCAGTAATTAAGAGCTGAAAATCCTACTTTACTTTGCTTTGCTGAGTTCGAAGCTCTAAAAACAGGCCTATTGTGTTTTGTTAGCATGAAAAGCATTTGTTCCTTTGTAACATCATTCAACACTTTTCAGTGTTATTCAACTACAGAATTTCCAATCGCACTTTGAGTGTGTACAAATATGGTGCTAAATAACCGAATTTGAAAATAACCAAGCCAAATGGAAAATTATTTTTGGGAATTCATTTTCCATAGTTTACTTTTGCCCTACTGGAACCTTGGGCTTAACTTGCATGTTGTTAACCTATTTATGGAACAACCCCCAAGGTTTAGCTGCATGAATTCTGCTGTCAAAAATGTAATTCACATAAACAAAATTAAAAAGACCTGAAATGTGAATGGATGAAGATTTTTTGGAACCGAATTTGGATAAAGAACAAGTAAAGCTATATAAAAAACCATACTCAACATTTATTCGTGCTACATTTATTGTTATAAATGCATATACAAATTGTTTTTAATTATAAAAGTACCACCGGGCGGCCATTAAGCGAGAGAGGGCTGTCATTCAAAATTTGCGGGGAAAATCGGGTAGGTGCACGGGAGTTGGCTATCTAGTTTGGATACTCTCTGGGCGGATTCTATAAATGCGTACGTGATGTCGAGAACTGATAGCTTCCAATATTTCCTGTTCTATAGAGTAGTTCGCGACAACGTCAGTGTCAAATGAAAAAAAAAAGTGACAGCTGAGCAACTTGTAGGAAAAGAAACGAAATTTTATATGGCGGGAGATAGGAATAAATTTGAAATTTAATTAAAATTCACGTAAATGCTCTGAAATTGGAAAAGGATTGTTGTTTTTAAGTAGCAATCAAACATAAAAATTGACCAAGAGCGAAATAAAGTGCTCTAAGAAGTTCATGGAATACCACATCAGTCCCAAGTAGAAATTTGTGACTCTTATCCACATTTACTTTAAACTATAGTCACCAAACGGTATATTCGACTCGGTTTTGTGTCGCTTAACTCCATTCCAATAAGATGGTAACGATTTGACATTTTTGTGACCATTACGTGTCTCAAAGATACAAATGTCCTTTACTGTAACATTTCAAACACACAAAAACTGTGAGGTTACTATTTAATGTTACCACTTAACAGCTACGCAAATCGACTGCTCACAGTCGAAATTGTGACCACTGATTGTTACCAACCAGGCGTGCACGGATAATTCTATAACTATGGCGCATCAAGCGTAAAAGGGAATATAGGGTGGCATGAAAAAAAAACACCGTGAATGGTTTTATGATGAACAATGAATCTATCTAAAAAGAATGGAAATATGTAATTTAGATTAATTATTTTGGGATACGTATATCTTTTCATGAGTTTTCCTCCTAAAGAATTATTTTTCATTTTAAAAGGTGTATTGAAAATTGGTTGCCGTTGTAGTGCAACATCGAATAAACTTTTCATTGTACTTTTAGTTTGTGCGCTGCGCTGCTTTCCGACGTTTCAATAGTTTTGTAGCAGAAAAATGAGAATGCTTTCTGATTTTACTACACATTAACTCCAGCAGATTGAATTGGAAACAATTAATGAAGTGAGAAATAATTATATTTGACTGTGAGAAAAAGTTAAAAAAAAAAAAAACAATATTCTAACTTCTATCATTCACAATATATCAAATGGTACCAATATTTTTTAATAAACAGCATGTTATACGAATATAAAATGAAATAATGGTAGAAATATCATAACCTTTCTGCAGCGATTTAGTACAACAATTTTAAACCAGCCAAGTGAATGCGTATGAGGGGTGGGTCTTGTAAGACAATATTCCCATATGGACAACAAACGTTGTATATATTAAATTGTATTTCCTACATGTAGGTAAACATGTTTATTTTATTATGTCGGTCTTGGCAAACCAGAATAGCAGTACCAAAAACTAGACGCGAAAATATTTTAAAATTTGCAAATCCGTTTCTTATTATTCCCCCCAAACCTTTTTGCATGTTCTTATATACTCTAAAAGGTAGAATTTAAAAGAATGAATCATTTAAATATTAGGTATACGATTTAATAATAATAAACGCAAATAAAAAAAAAGTTTCCTCAAAGTATGTGCATGCACCCTGTGCTCCCTCCTAAAGAAATGCAAATGGCAGGCAAGTGGTAGCTTTCTGCTTCTAATTGGGATTCATTGTCAAAAAAAAAAAAAAAAAAATAGTCCATGGAAAAATGAAAGTACCTAGCTTCGAAATAAAATTAATTTTTTAAATACTCAATATTTCTTGAGCGCGTGAGTTTTTGCCACTACAACTTATTAATATTTGTGGTAAAACTGTTCGTTTGAATATTTTGCATTCTGGTACGAAGAAATGCAATTATCAAATTCTCATAATATTACCTGCTTTACCATTTTCATGACATATGCTCGTTTAGGTATTTTAGCATCCCCATTAAAGAGGATAGGTTATGTGTGCACGTTTTACATTGCTATCGCAGTATTTCTATTTCACGTTTTCTTTTTCATGTGAAGCAACATACAAACACATGAAAACAAATTTGACAGCTCACTAAGATTCGGTCACACTTTGGTTACAAAGAATAGCCGAAATACCATTATGTGTGTTTCCCGAAATATTAATTCAAAGAGCTAAAACTGATTCCCCACTTTGGTCAGCGTTCCATCCTGCACTGGATACAGTACGCACTTTGAGAGCCTATACACACTGTTACTGTTACGGAAACATTCCGAAATGTAGGATCAGCGCCTCCACTATAACCATCAATTTCTACTTGGGGTGTTTATTAAAAGTGTTAAAAGTAACTTAAATCTCTAATTTTTCTACTTGGCCTTCTGGCAATGCGTTGTTTGCGTTGAGATGAGTTAAATTTACCGGCGTACCCCAGGTGGAGGCTTGGAACCCAATCCGGATTCAAATCGTCCGACTGTTTGGCATATTTACCTAAATATAATATTTGTCACAATGGTTACATTAATGTAAATATGCCAACATACCTGTGCCTTGATTTTGTGCGGTTTTTGTCGCAATTGCGGTTGCGGAAAGGGTTCACGTATAGGCGGATTCTATAAATGTGTGCGTGATGTCGAGAACTGACAGCTTCCAATATTTCCTGTTCTAATATCGCTTTGTTCCTGGAAATTCCAGGCCGGTTTTCCCTAACGCAACCTATTTAGGTAGCGAGAAGGATGTCGGTTGTCGACAATTGACATTTGACAAAGAAAGTTTATGGTGATAACAACAATAGATGACTAGTAGTGAATACTGTTTATTTTTTAATTTTGGATGGAATTTGTTTGTCATGAGTTCAACAGTACGTATTTTTATTTAAATAAATTAATTGGACTTGTGTCTTTATACTATTTAGCTGTGTATTCCTTTCATATTTATTTATACATATAGATAACTTAAACCGTATCGCTAATCTGTGTTTTGTTTTTCTTTATTCTAAGAGAAGATTGAATTCTCAACAGCGTGACCTCTTGTTGGATATGGTGGAAGAGCATAAGGGTGTTTTGCTTGGACAAATGTCTGCCCAAGGAAACCTAAGGAAAAAGGAAACTTGGGCGAACATAAGTACTCTGCTTAATACAATGGGACCTGCTAAGTCTGAGGATCAATGGCGAAAAGTAAGTTCATAAAATACACAAAGGTTTATTAACTAATCAACTTATTTACCACCACAGGCGTGGAGTGACATCAAATCTGCTGTGAAGAAAAAGGCAGCAGACCGGCGAGTTGCGGTTAATACGACTGGAGGCGGAGAATTGCCTGATGGGCTAGATATGAAGGACGAGGACCTACAAGTTATTAGGATATGTGGTACGGATGCAATAGACGGTCTTCAGGAACTGGGAGATTCAAGTGGTTCCTATTATCATTTGGTAAGAACTCGGAAAACTGTAAGATTTTGCTATTTTCTATAATTATTTTTTAATTCTTCAGATAAAAACTCTTGCAACACCACAAGCACAGCTACAAGACAACGATATTCTCTACATGGAAGAAGAAGATGAAGAGGAATATGATGATGGTTTGCTTTTGCCTGCAACAGATGAAAATGCTGCGCCGACATTGGGTCTCTCTGTTCCTGACCTCGATGAACTGCCATCAACAAGCAACCAAAGTCGGCAACCGCTTCGTCAAGAGGTAGAGAAAGGAATACTTTACCTACAAACCATTTGGTAAGTTTGCAAACTTCCGAATTGCTAATTAAAGTATTATAAGTAATAATTTTCTTGTTGCAGGAAAGCGTTGGTCTTGTGTCGGTTACTACAGCACTAAATCTCCAAAGGCAAATGATAGCACAGAACGATGTGCTAATATCACAGATGGGAGTGATAATAAATAACCAGGGGGAAAAGAAAAATCTGTTGAAACAAATTCTCGATGAATTGAGAAAACAGAATCAAAATAGGTAAGTTCCATAAGTTGAATTAATTCCTGGCTATTCAAATTTGTAATTTGTTTCTATTCTTATACTTTAGATAAATTCCCGAGTTGGACAGCACAACTGTATTAAATCAGTATCGCTAATTTTGTTCTCTACAAATTTCGTGTTCGAAATGGTTCGGTGTTCATCGTCCCTGAAACGAATGGGACAACTTCGATGCCTACACAAGATGCCAACTCATTTGTGAATGAAAAGTACGGTGTAGTCCGTAGTCGTCAGTAGATTCGTTATCCATCGTATGATAATGAATTGTATTCTTTTTATTTTGTTTTAATAAAATGTGAATTTATTCAATATTGCTTCTGTTTTACTAAAAGGATAAACGTATATTCCACTCCTATATTACATTCCAGATGAATTAATACAAAATTAGTATTATAGCATTTCTTTTTCATCCCGCGAAGATTGCCTTCAGACCCCAATAGTATATGTTGTAATATATAGATCCGTATGGCTTGAAGTGCAAGCCTTGTTTGTGCTAAGTTGTTAAGTATATAATACAAATAGGATACTTGAAGATATCGGGATGAAGAACGTTCACCTTTTGAAACTGTAAATGTAATTTCGCTCGCAAACAAATTTGCAGCAACGTCAACAATCAAAGTTTGCAAATTAAGAACCCAATATACCTGGCGTATGTGTAATTCATTTTTATTTACATATTCTATTATACAGAATTTTCAAAAATTATTTGAGTTAATAATAGTCGATTTTGATTACAATTTTCAATAGCAGCAACAGCAACTGCATTCGGAACAACATTTTCTTCATCAACTACGGCAGCAACGATTAGGCAGCTGTCGAGTGCAAATCCACTGTCCCCTGAAATCAAAATAATGTTAGGGAAAATAACTTTTAAGTTGTCTAATGTTTGTTACCAAAAAGCCATGTTTGAGGAAAGATTTCTTGTATTGCCCGAAGTAGTGGCACTATTGGACTTGTCCGCCAAATCAATGAATCATGTGTTGATCCTGCATATCTTGCATTAATATACAAAATTCGCAATTTGAAATCACAAATCTATTAAACGGATAGATACAACAGAAATAAATAGTAGCTTATAATATCAATTATACTTACAGTGAGCACATTAATGGAATGGTATCCTTTCCTATTTACATATGAAAACTCAATTTCTTTCGGTAAATGACCAATAGCAACATGGGTACCATCTATTCATCCAATGATTCCAGGTACTCCAGTATTGTTAAGAAACTCTCTTTCAATTTCATCCCTTTTTGTATCCGTGTTTGGGAATTCGATGTAAGAATGCATTAAATTATGTACTATCTAATCCGATACCAAGGTAACAGCCTTGGAGACCATGGCTTGAGACATAATAGCAAAGGCATCCATTCCTATCCGACGTTGATACGTTCCACTTGCAAAAAAATACATCGCAGCCAAGAATTTCAGATGAAATGGTACAGCATTTCCATTGTCCGAAATAATAACGAAGGATTGAAGAGTATCAATGAGTTCCAACGCTAATATTTTTGGCATCACATAGTTCTGTTGAAACCTAAGTAGATAATAATTTTGATAACATCACATTTCTTTTAGTTTCATTTTTATTTCACTTAACTTACACTCTATCCGATATTTCGAATGGATTCATATAATCTCGTAAATATCGATTATAAAATTTTAGTTTTTGTTTTACGCTCGTAATACAATATAGACGGTAAATTGATCATTTTCGCACAAACCTTAATTTTTATTTTATAAATAAACACAAAATAACCCAAATGTCATTTGATGTAATTAACATCGCTCAGCGGGTGAGCTATGCACCACTATGAAACATTAGATGCAATTCTTTTTCAAAAAGAAAACTTTAAAATGAAAACGTTAAAGCCTTAATGTTCTTCTATAAATATAAAAAAAAAATTAAGCATTAGTTGTAAATATATCAACTCATTTTTAGATCTAGTTTTTAAGATTTCAGTTAATATATTTCGTGAACATTTAACAGCCAATCCGCGTCGAGTGGTTTGCTATGCTGGTAATGTGAACCACCTGAACGCAGGCAAAGCCCGTGGCTCACTAACACATTCAAATCCAATTCGGAACGTTCCCTAGCGCAATTGCGACAAAAACCGCACAAAATCAAGGCATAAAATGCCTGGAACAAACACGAGCTATTTTAGGATTCATTTTCTTTAAATTTATAGCAGCTGGCCATCGTTTGCGCCTCTCCTTAGACAGATTTTGAATTTCAGGTTTTGTTCCTAATTGTGGAAATATATAAAAACGTATGTCTTCATTTTTCACTGCGTTTTTCGTACAGTTTTTAATACAGCAACTTGTCGGCATTTTTTCTTATTTTATTATGTTCATTACCGCCAACACTTTTAGCAAACACAATATTAATTCTGCAATGTTTATAGATAGTATTTTGCACTTTATCATAGATGTTTAATCATACAAAAAACAACTTATTTTATTTTGTTATTGCCGCCGCCACAACACGCGCGATAATGTTTTTTTAACTATAACTCTTCCAAAACTTTTAGCAAACACAATATTAATTCTTCATTTTTTTCGGTAGTATTTTGTACTTTATCATAAACTTTTAATCTTCAAACGAAACAAATCATATCTCCAGTCATATAAAATTTGGTTTGTTTGACAGCTTCGCGAAATGCCCTATTGTAGTCAAAGAATTAATTAATAATTACATATTAATGTAGAATTAAAAGAGATGGATATCTTTCGTACGTCTATCCCTCCAAAACCCATTTGTTTACATTGTGGCTTTTGTAATTTCAATCCCTGTCTGTGAATACGTGTGAGGTGTGAGCTTTGAGCTACAAGAAAAAAATAAATCGACCAATGACCGGCCGCCAATCAAAATTCAGTGTGGTTAG
Organism: Cheilosia urbana; assembly: GCA_946477585.1. NCBI lineage: Eukaryota > Metazoa > Arthropoda > Insecta > Diptera > Syrphidae > Cheilosia > Cheilosia urbana. The sequence continues at coordinate 68,067,557 of OX297853.1, read as the reverse complement.
TTATTTTCAAATATATTAAGGCCCGGTTTCTTCAATCTTGGTCTCCTTCTTATGGGGCATTTACACAGTCACACATTTCTATCACGGAAAATTAAAGGGATGCCCAATACTAAACAGCCGACTGACTGAAAGGGACAGCATTACCTAACACGCAAAAAAACGTGATACGTTTTTTGGTCGACCATCTTGTTTACGTGGTAGGAATTATGGGAAAGCTATGCATGTTGATATTTTTATAGCGATGGCTTACGAAATTTCGTTTTCCTATAAAAAAAAATTGTTTCCGGAAGTGATGAACATACAATTATTTATTTATTTCGTATAAATAAATGATGAATTATTGGTTTAATTTACTGAAACTAATTAAAACTTTCATTTCACATATTTTAAATCGGAAATAGAAATGTTTTCATGTGATTGCCGAAATGTTGGTTGCCGGAACTTCCGCTTTACGTATCTATAATTATGGGTAGAACATCCATGACACCTTAGGTGTCTGATTTGTGATCTCATTCCTACACCTTTATTAGCAATTGACTGCGGACAAACGGATCTCTCTGTCCCGTCTCGTGCAAAAATGCGCGTGCGTGATAGTGTAAATGCAGTTTTAATTAACTACAGATTTTCTGCAATTTCGTTTGTTCAAGATTTTTTAAGGACTACCTACGTAGGTGTTCATTTGGACGTAGCTGATATAAAAAACTTTTTGTATAATAATATTGTGCCAACAAAAAGAAAAATGCAAATAATAGAATGAAGGAATATATAACGCAAGATGGAGTGAACCAATAAAATCTTTTACATCGGTTTCTTTGACGTTTTCAACTGACACATACGTATAGAATACACAACACGCCAAAATAATGGATGCAAAGAATGAAGTAAGATTATTTTCAAAATTTCTTGGCCTATGACAGTTCTAATAGATTGGGATAAAGCACACGAGTTAGGAAAAATATTGTGAGAACGAGAAAATTGCGATTGTCGTTGATTAAATCAACATGAGGCCTGTTAATTTGTAATACATTTTATTGGTTTTGGCTTTATTTCGGGTTTGTTCACAAAAAAATTGCTTATTGACTCACAAATACAAAATTTCATTCTTTAGTTCTAAAAAAATGCCTGTATTATTTAGTTATGATATTAATTTTTGTGTTTATTAAGCTTACAAAAAATAAATACATTAATAAAATACTTACCTAAGTAAATTACTTATCAAAAACAAACGGACCCGAAGAAAAAAACAAAAAAAAAGTATATATTTAGCGAAAATTAAGGACTGTAAACTGATTAAATTACAAAGAGAGCGAAAAAGTAGTAAAGAACAAAAAGCGGGAGACTCAAAGCGCATGGGTCGAGTTGTCATTTGTGACAACGACTTTTTGGTTTGAGTGATTTCGATTGTTTAAACCGGTGTGGCGTCAACATTCCGCTGGCCTTGAACTACCTGGAGGGTTAGTTGAATCATCAAGCACATCGATGTTTTCTTTGAAGGTCAAAAGCGGTGATATCTTGACGATTGGGCGCACCAGCGTTCCATCTGCAGTCTTCAGTGTCAGCACTCGAACGCTGCCATCAGATCCAGTATGAACCGCCGACACTCTTCGCATCCTCCATTTGCTAGGAGGGATGTTGTCCTCTCTAAGAAAGTAAAAGAACAACAAGATCTCCCACGGTAGTGTTAGGGTATGACTTCGTCCATTTAGCTCGTTGCTGAAGTTGTTGCAGATATTCGGTGTGCCACGTCTCCAGAAATGCTGTCGTAGTTGCGTTATAAGTCGCCAACGATGAACTTACAGATTGTGCGCATGTATGTAGATGCTACCACAGGATCTTCACGATCACCTTCTGATTGCACATTCTCTTCGTCGCTTGCATGCTTTTCTTCGAAGAGCTGGCTTGTCGCTGAATGGTTAAAGCCGAAGGTCGAACCAGTTGGGTTTACCGCACTTTGCAGCTCCACCAACCCTTTGACCCCGCTTCTTTCAATACTTTGCTTATTCTTGGCCAGTTTTCTTTTCCAGTTGGCCTTGTACCCAAATCTGCAAAAAATAGTTTGTATGTAGAAAAATACTTATTTCGCATTATTAACGAACCCTTTACCATTCTTTTCCTCTCCTTGAAGGTGCCCCGATACTATTGAGCTCCAAATCTATTTTTTGCCATTCTTCGTCAATATTTTTGTTTGTTGAACCAAACTATCCTTTACCCCTGGCCAGATTAGGTTGTTCTTGCAAAATTCCTTTCAACCGATAAAATTGCGCCGGTTTGGTGACTTATAAACTTTAAAAACACGTATTCTATTATTAAATTTTTTTTTTCTAATTCCTACTTACATTTTTTTGTCGATTTTTCATTAAAAAAAATCTGATCCTTTTCATTCAACAAATCCAACACAACTGATAAAAAGCAGTTGTCTGATTTTGACATTCAGGACAACTCCAACACAACTCAGTTGTCTTCTTTAATAAAAACACACAACTGCAAAGACAACCATTTTATTAGTTGTCTACTCATAGGATGATGGTTGTCTTCTGACAGACAACTAGTTGTAATAGATAATCCCAATTGGAGAAAGACAACCTTGGTTTGGTTATAGTTGTCTTCTGTTATAGGGGCAGTAATTAAGAGCTGAAAATCCTACTTTACTTTGCTTTGCTGAGTTCGAAGCTCTAAAAACAGGCCTATTGTGTTTTGTTAGCATGAAAAGCATTTATTCCTATGTAACATCATTCAACACTTTTCAGTGTTATTCAACTACAGAATTTCCAATCGCACTTTGAGTGTGTACAAATATGGTGCTAAATAAACGAATTTGAAAAATAACCAAGCCAAATGGAAAATTATTTTTGGGAATTCATTTTCCATAGTTTACTTTTGCCCTACTGGAACCTTGGGCTTAACTTGCATGTTGTTCACCTATTTATGGAACAACCCCCAAGGTTCAGCTGCATGAATTCTGCTGTCAAAAATGTAATTCACATAAGCAAAATTAAAAAGACCTGAAATGTGAATGGATGAAGATTTTTTGGAACCGAATTTGGATAAAGAACAAGTAAAGCTATATAAAAAACCATACTCAACATTTATTCGTGCTACATTTATTGTTATAAATGCATATACAAATTGTTTTAAATTATAAAAGTACCACCGGGCGGCCATTAAGCGAGAGAGGGCTGTCATTCAAAATTTGCGGGGAAAATCGGGTAGGTGCACGGGAGTTGGCTATCTAGTTTGGATACTCTCTGGGCGGATTCTATAAATGCGTACGTGATGTCGAGAACTGATAGCTTCCAATATTTCCTGTTCTATAGAGTAGTTCGCGACAACGTCAGTGTCAAATGAAAAAAAAAAAAGTGACAGCTGAGCAACTTGTAGGAAAAGAAACGAAATTTTATATGGCGGGAGATAGGAATAAATTTGAAATTTAATTAAAATTCACGTAAATGCTCTGAAATTGGAAAAGCATTGTTGTTTTTAAGTAGCAATCAAACATAAAAATTGACCAAGAGCAAAATAAAGTGCTCTAAGAAGTTCATCGAATACCACATCACGTGTTTATTAAAAGTGTTAAAAGTAACTTAAATCTCTAATTTTTCTACTTGGCCTTCTGGCAATGCGTTGTTTGCGTTGAGATGAGTTAAATTTACCGGCGTACCCCAGGTGGAGGCTTTGAGGCATATTTACCTAAATATAATATTTGTCACAATGGTTACATTAATGTAAATATGCCAACATACCTGATATAAAATGCCTGGAACAAACACGAGCTATTTCAGGATTTATTTTCTAAATTTATAGCAGCTGGCCATCGTTTGCGCCTCTTCTTAGACAGATTTTGAATTTCAGGTTTTGTTCCTAATTGTGGAAATATATAAAAACGTTTTTCGTACAGTTTTTAATGCAGCAACTTGTCGGCATTTTTTCTTATTTTATTATGTTCATTACCGCCAACACTTTTAGCAAACACAATATTAATTCTGCAATGTTTATAGATAGTATTTTGCACTTTATCATAGATGTTTAATCATACAAAAAACAACTTATTTTATTTTGTTATTGCCGCCGCCACAACACGCGCGATAATGTTTTTTTTTTAACTATAACCCTTCCAAAACTTTTAGCAAGCACAATATTAATTCTTCATTTTGTTCGGTAGTGTTTTGCACTTTATCATAAACTTTTAATCTTCAAACGAAACAAATCATATCTCCAGTCATATAAAATTTGGTTTGTTTGACAGCTTCGCGAAATACCCTATTGTAGTCAAAGATAATATGTAGAATTAAAAGAGATGGATATCTTTCGTACGTCTATCCCTCCAAAACCCATTTGTTTACATTGTGGCTTTTGTAATTTCAATCCCTGTCTGTGAATACGTGTGAGCTTTGAGCTACAAGAAAAAAATAAATCGACCAATGACCGGCCGCAAATCAAAATTCAGTGTGGTTAGTTATTTTCAAATATATTGTTACATTCTGGGCTGGGATTCGAAAAGATAAAACACTATTTTGTTCAACTGTTCCAATAAAATCTCTTTATTTACACTTTCCAAATATTCACTTATTTAACTCCAAAACAATATCACTTTAATCCATTTCTTAAACGTCTCAATCTATTCGCTTTATTACTTTCACTTTATTACTTTACACTTATTTATCTCTCAGTACAATATCACTTTATTACTTTTCTTAAACTCTCAATCCAATCGCCTTATTCTATTACTTCACGCTTATCTTTCTTCGAACTCAACTATCGCGCGCTAAAAATCAACTGCATTCTCTGTTGTCAACGCGCCCCTTTTTATATCTGCGCTGCCACCTATCGGCGAATATTCTAGAAATGGATAGTAGCAGATGCACTCCAGATGTATACTCCATCTCTTCTCCAGAAGGTACTAGAATCACTTGACAGATTCTATTCCATTCTCCAATTGGAAGTGGAACTTTAAGAGGGAAACAGATTGTTACCAGGTGCCCGATTCACCACAATTCCTAAGTGTGTGATTCACTAAGTGCCTTTCACTCAGTGCCTGATTTACCACAATATTAAGGCCCGGTTTCTTCAATCTTGGTCTTCTTCTTATGGGGCATTTACACGGTCACACATTTCTATCACGGAAAATTAAAGGGATGCCCAATACTAAACAGCCAACTGACTGAAAGGGACAGCATTACCTAACACGCAAAAAAACGTGATACGTTTTTTGGTCGACCATCTTGTTTACGTGGTAGGAATTATGGCAAATCTATGCGATGGCTTACGAAATTTCGTTTTCCGGAAGTGATGAACTGTAATATAATTATTATTTAGCAAGTTGAGTAGTCTCATTGTTGAGTTGCGCGCCCTCTGTAGTTTCTTACGAGATTAATGTCAAAAATAACAACTTGAGATGGAAACCATGTTTTATGTAAAAAGGAGGGGGAACCTTCTTCGTTTTGGATTATTCTTGTTTCCGGTTGTAAAAGAGTGTGTTGCCATTTTTAGAGTAATAATAAAAGTTTGAAATCGGGAAATATCTCGTTAAATATTTGTTGTTTAAAACTCAGATGTGGGGTCTAGCCCAAGAATTTAATAAGTGATCACAATGAACACACGCGCAACGAGGAAAATGATGGTGGATGGCCTCACACTGGCTGGAGTCGAGTTCCCAACGAGTGCCACAATTGCGCAGCTACGACCCTTATACAATAGCTCGCCAGTGGCCAGTTGTTCGAACGATGAGGAAAATCATCCCAGCGAGGCAGCAAATAAACGGGAAGATGTTGTTGCAGAAACGGAAGGTCAAATCAACGCAGAATACCCAGCCACGCAGAATTCAACTACACCAGGTGTCCCCGAAGAAGTACAAGAATTGGAGGCGCAGTTAAACATTTTGCGTATGCGTCGCGATGTTATGCTGCTGCAAGAACAAATTCGCGGAATGGAAGGCAGCGTGGCGCAATCGACGGATAATCGTGATCACCGTGGAGTCAACTTCGACCATCTGGAAAATGCGCTAAATGCATTTACAGGAAGAAATCACTACGACATCAGAAAGTGGTTTCAAGAGTTCGAGCAATACACGGCAACGCGTGGATTCACACCGGATGAGATGTGCCTAGGTGTACGTCGGCTGCTCAAGGAAACCGCCAAAGAATTCCTTAGTACCTTGGGTGTTGTTAATTATCAACAGTTGAAAGACGCTCTCATCGAAACGTTTGGGAGACAAGTCACGCATCGAGACATCTACCGGCAGCTAGAACATCGACGCATAAAACCGAACGAAACATGTTTGGAGTACGTGATCTCGATGAAAGCACTCGCCGCCAAAATCTCTATCCCTGAAGCTGAAATGATTACATTTATAATCGATGGATTTGATGATGATAGTGCTAATATCACTCTAATCAACGACGTTGAAACATTTGCCGAGCTGTTGACCAAGTTGGATAGATACCAGGAGAAAAGAACCATGCAATTGGCTCGTGCCAAAACAGCCGCAGTCAAATCAGCCGCCGTCATGTATAAGCGTCCGACGTCCGCCGTAAGCACCGCAAAAGCAAAGGAGCTTTCCGAAATCCGCTGTTACAACTGCTCCCAGTTCGGTCACTTCAAGAGCAGCTGCACAAAACCAGTCAGACCAGTCAACGCTTGCTTTACCTGTAACGAAGTAGGTCACTTCCATCAGAACTGTCCAAAGGCGCAGATGAAACATCGAAGGATTGTTGCTACTGCAATCAAGGCGCCGACCGAGTATTCCGATAGTGATGAAGAAGTATCTGGTGCCCTCAGCGCCATGCAAATGGTGAGTGTTGCCTTTTTCATTGATAAAAACGAACGCACGGAATCTGTAACTTCTTTTTCTTTATTTGACACTGGCAGCGCGATTAGTTTCATTCGACGTAGTACTATCCCAATCAAAGTCCGGGTATCCAATGTTTTAAAGCCGACGAAGTACGTGGGAATCGGCCGAGTTAAGTTATATTGTTACGGTAGGATTGAATGTCATATTGAATTCCAAAATGAAATTAAAAGTGTATTTCTCTTAGTTCTCCCGGACAATATGATGACAACACCTTTGATATTGGGACGCGACTTTTTAAAGAAATTTGATATTAATTTATATAAAATACGAAAGTCAAAAGCGACTGCTAGTGAAAAAATTGAATTGAAGTCTAATAAATATTTACTTTCTAAACATTCATGGCCACGTGCGTTCGGTTTTAAAAATTCAAATGAAGTAGTTAGTGATTGTAGTACTCCGATGTATCCTTTGCATAGTGTGAATGCAGCTTCCAACGGCATTGTCGATGTGGATTCAGGCATAGTGTCAGCTCCATTGGGCAGTGTCAATACAAGCCCAACTGAGGTTTTGTTTCCGCCGACCGATTCTGTTTCGCAGGTGCACATTCCTGATATTTTTTCCATTGAACTCGACGACCCGCCGCCCGCAGTAGATATTTGTCCACGTTTAGAAAAGTGTCAAAGTGATGCTCTTAAGGAAGTTATTGATCGTGTCTATATAAATCCGGTAGATATTCAGCGCAAACCACACGATTATAAAATTAAGATTCGCCTAACAGATGATACACCATTCCATTGCTCACCGAGACCATTGTCGGTTTTTGAGCGAAAGAAGGTTCGCGAGAAGGTGCAGGAGTTGTTAGACAAAAACATAATCCGTTATAGTAGGTCCCCATATGCTTCCGCGATTGTACTCACAAAGAAAAAGAATGGTGAACTACGTATGTGTGTTGACTATCGCGCGTTAAATAAAAAGACGATTCGAGATAATTTTCCGCTGCCGTTAATCGAAGACTGCATCGCGTTTATGGGAGGTAAGCGTTGGTTTACATTACTCGATTTGAAAGACGGTTTCAATCAAGTTGGTGTAGAAGCTGGTTCTGTACAATTTACTTCTTTTGTAACACCAGATGGGCAGTACGAATATCTGCAAATGCCGTTCGGATTGAAAAATGCCCCGGCTGATTTTCAACGTTTTGTACATGAAGTGTTTCGCGATATGATAGAGGCAGGGCAAGTCATCATCTACATCGATGACATAGCTATAGCCACTAAAGACTTTAGATCGCATCTAGCAATTCTTGAGGAAGTGTTGCGTCGGCTTTACGAAAAGGGACTTGAGCTGAAGCTGTCAAAGTGCAAGTTTGGCTACGAAGAAATCGAATATCTTGGTTATTTGGTCAATTCAGCCGGGATTCGGCCTACAGATGCTCATATTTGCTGTATTAAGCAGTATCCGATGCCAAGGAATTCGAAACAGCTACAAACGTGTATCGGGTTGTTCTCATATTTTCGTCGCTTTGTTCCATCTTTTTCAAAAGTGGCGAGGCCACTCCTTGAACTATTGCGCAAAGATACTAGATTTGATTTTGACGCTTCATGTATAAAAGCTTTTGAAGAACTGCGCAGTAAGCTAGTGTCAGCACCTGTGTTAGCCATTTACAACCCTGAAAGGGATACTGAGTTGCATTGTGACGCAAGTTGTCAGGGGTACGGCTCCGCACTTATGCAACGCCAGGACGACGGCAAGTTTCACCCAGTCGCCTTTTTCTCTAAATCTACAACGGCTGCTGAGGCCAAATATCATAGCTTTGAGTTAGAGACTCTGGCAATTGTCTACTCACTGCGCCGTTTTCGGGTATACCTGGAGGGAATACCATTTAAAATAATAACTGATTGCAACTCGCTTACACTTACTTTAAGTAAGAAACAAGTTAACCCTAGGATTGCTAGGTGGGCTTTGGAGCTCGAAAACTATGATTACGTGATACAACATCGAGGTGGTTCGTCGATGGGCCATGTAGATGCCCTCAGTCGATGCCATATAGTTGCCGCTGTTGATGCCGACGAAGTGGATTTCTCAATCCAAGTAGCACAGAACCGAGACCCTGAAATAAAAAGACTTAAAGACAGGCTATTAGTAGAAGTTCTTAAGCATTATGAAATGCAGGATGGTCTTGTTTTCCGGAAAACTAGCACTGATCAATTATTATTATACGTTCCTAATGAAATGCAAAACAATGTTGTGCGAATGGTGCACGAGAAAATTGGTCATTTAGGAGTCGATAAGTGTTACAACCAGATTCGAAAGAATTACTGGTTTCCTTCAATGAGGGACAAAATAGACCACTTCATAAAAAACTGTATAAAGTGCATTATGTACTCGACACCTGCCCGGTCGAATGACCATAATATGTATAGCATTCCGAAGAAGCCAATCCCGTTTGACACGATTCACATGGATCATTTTGGACCATTGCCGTCATTGGCCTCAAAGCGTAAACACATCTTGGTAGTCATCGACGCTTTTACAAAATTTGTGCGCTTATACCCAGTTAACTCGACAAGTACAAAGGAGGTCTGTGCTTCGATGGATAAATATTTTAGCTACTATAGCCGACCAAGGCGCATCATTACAGATCGCGGCTCCTGCTTCACCTCGTTAGAGTTCAGTAGTTACTTACTTAGGCATAATATTCAACATATTAAAGTCGCCGTAGCATCTCCACAAGCTAATGGGCAGGTCGAGCGGGTTAATCGCGTAATCAAAGCAGTGTTGAGTAAAATAAGTGAGCCAGTGAACCATGCGGATTGGGCAAACAAGTTAACAGAAGTTGAATATGCTATAAATAACACAATACATAGCTCAACGAAAGAAACCCCAAGCCAGTTACTCTTTGGGGTAGACCAACGGGGCAAGGTAGTCGATGAGCTGACGGAACATCTAGGTGACAAATTCAACTGCGGTGGTGGGCGCGATCTAGAAAACGTTCGGTCCAAAGCTTTATGCTCTATAAAGCAATCGCAGTTTCGCAACGAACAGTACTTTTCAAGGCAGGTACAGTGTACCTGCCAAAACATTTTCAGTCGGTGATTTCGTAGCTTTAGACACGTTGATACCTCTGTCGGGACAAACAAGAAATTCGTTCAAAAATATCGGGGACCGTATGTTATTCACAAAGTTTTACCGAATGATAGATATGTAATCAGAGATATCGATAATTGCCAGTTGACACAGCTGCCATATGACAATGTCGTGGAGGCTGTGCGCATACGCAAATGGTCATCACCGATTCACAACTCGGGTACTGCGGTCGCTGACAGTGATAGGCAGCACATCACCAGTTAGGTATGCTAAGTCGAGAGGAGCGATTAGTGTTTAAATTTTGTATGTTTGCTTTATGATCGAGGTCGATCAAAGTGTCAGATTGACCGAGTTGTAATATAATTATTATTTAGCAAGTTGAGTAGTCTCATTGTTGAGTTGCGCGCCCTCTGTAGTTTCTTACGAGATTAATGTCAAAAATAACAACTTGAGATGGAAACCATGTTTTATGTAAAAAGGAGGGGGAACCTTCTTCGTTTTGGATTATTCTTGTTTCCGGTTGTAAAAGAGTGTGTTGCCATTTTTAGAGTAATAATAAAAGTTTGAAATCGGGAAATATCTCGTTAAATATTTGTTGTTTAAAGAACATACAATTATTTATTTATTTCGTATAAATAAATGATGAATTATTGGTTTAATTTACTGAAACTAATTAAAACTTTCATTTCACATATTTTAAATCGGAAATAGAAATGTTTTCATGTGATTGCAGAAATGTTGGTTGCCGGAACTTCCGCTTTACGTATCTATAATTATGGGTAGAACATCCATGACACCTTAGGTGTCTGATTTGTGATCTCATTCCTACACCTTTATTAGCAATTGACTGCGAACAAACGGATCTCTCTGTCCCGTCTCGTGCAAAAATGCGCGTGCGTGATAGTGTAAATGCAGTTTTAATTAACTACAGATTTTCTGCAATTTCGTTTGTTCAAGATTTTTTAAGGACTACCTACGTAGGTGTTCATTTTGACGTAGCTGATATAAAAAACTTTTTGTATAATATTGTGCCAACAAAAAGAAAAATGTAAATAATAGAATGAAGGAATATATAACGCAAGATGGAGTGAACCAATAAAATCTTTTACATCGGTTTCTTTGACGTTTTCAACTGACACATACGTATAGAATACACAACACGCCCAAATAATGGATGCAAAGAATGAAGTAAGATTATTTTCAAAATTTCTTGGCCTATGACAGTTCTAATAGATTGGGATAAAGCACACGAGTTAGGAAAAATATTGTGAGAACGAGAAAATTGCGATTGTCGTTGATTAAATCAACATGAGGCCTGTTAATTTGTAATACATTTTATTGGTTTTGGCTTTATTTCGGGTTTGTTCACAAAAAAATTGCTTATTGACTCACAAATACAAAATTTCATTCTTTAGTTCTAAAAAAATGCCTGTATTATTTAGTTATGATATTAATTTTTGTGTTTATTAAGCTTACAAAAAATAAATACATTAATAAAATACAAAAAAAAAAGTATATATTTAGCGAAAATTAAGGACTGCAAACTGATTAAATTACAAAGAGAGCGAAAAAGTAGTAAAGAACAAAAAGCGGGAGACTCAAAGCGCATGGGTCGAGTTGTCATTTGTGACAACGACTTTTTGGTTTGAGTGATTTCGATTGTTTAAACCGGTGTGGCGTCAACATTCCGCTGGCCTTGAACTACCTGGAGGGTTAGTTGAATCATCAAGCACATCGATGTTTTCTTTGAAGGTCAAAAGCGGTGATATCTTGACGATTGGGCGCACCAGCGTTCCATCTGCAGTCTTCAGTGTCAGCACTCGAACGCTGCCATCAGATCCAGTGTGAACCGCCGACACTCTTCGCATCCTCCATTTGCTAGGGGGGATGTTGTCCTCTCTAAGAAAGTAAAAGAACAACAAGATCTCCCACGGTAGTGTTAGGGTATGACTTCGTCCATTTAGCTCGTTGCTGAAGTTGTTGCAGATATTCGGTGTGCCACGTCTCCAGAAATGCTGTCGTAGTTGCGTTATAAGTCGCCAACGATGAACTTACAGATTGTGCGCATATATGTAGATGCTACCACAGGATCTTCACGATCACCTTCTGATTGCACATTCTCTTCGTCGCTTGCATGCTTTTCTTCGAAGAGCTGGCTTGTCGCTGAATGGTTAAAGCCGAAGGTCGAACCAGTTGGGTTTACCGCACTTTGCAGCTCCACCAACCCTTTGACTCCGCTTCTTTCAATACTTTGCTTATTCTTGGCCAGTTTTCTTTTCCAGTTGGCCTTGTACCCAAATCTGCAAAAAATAGTTTGTATGTAGAAAAATACTTATTTCGCATTATTAACGAACCCTTTACCATTCTTTTCCTCTCCTTGAAGGTGCCCCGATACTATTGAGCTCCAAATCTATTTTTTGCCATTCTTCGTCAATATTTTTGTTTGTTGAACCAAACTATCCTTTACCCCTGGCCAGATTAGGTTGTTCTTGCAAAATTCCTTTCAGCCGATAAAATTGCGCCGGTTTGGTGACTTTTAAACTTTAAAAACACGTATTCTATTATTAATTTTTTTTTTCTAATGCCTACTTACATTTTTTTGTCGATTTTTCATTAAAAAAAATCTGATCCTTTTCATTCAACAAATCCAACACAACTGATAAAAAGCAGTTGTCTGATTTTGACATTCAGGACAACTCCAACACAACTCAGTTGTCTTCTTTAATAAAAACACACAACTGCAAAGACAACCATTTTATTAGTTGTCTACTCATAGGATGATGGTTGTCTTTTGACAGACAACTAGTTGTAATAGATAATCCCAATTGGAGAAAGACAACCTTGGTTTGGTTATAGTTGTCTTCTATAATAGGGGTAGTAATTAAGAGCTGAAAATCCTACTTTACTTTGCTTTGCTGAGTTCGAAGCTCTAAAAACAGGCCTATTGTGTTTTGTTAGCATGAAAAGCATTTGTTCCTTTGTAACATCATTCAACACTTTTCAGTGTTATTCAACTACAGAATTTCCAATCGCACTTTGAGTGTGTACAAATATGGTGCTAAATAAACGAATTTGAAAATAACCAAGCCAAATGGAAAATTATTTTTGGGAATTCATTTTCCATAGTTTACTTTTGCCCTACTGGAACCTAGGGCTTAACTTGCATGTTGTTAACCTATTTATGGAACAACCCCCAAGGTTTAGCTGCATGAATTCTGCTGTCAAAAATGTAATTCACATAAACAAAATTAAAAAGACCTGAAATGTGAATGGATGAAGATTTGTTGGAACCGAATTTGGATAAAGAACAAGTAAAGCTATATAAAAAACCATACTCAACATTTATTCGTGCTACATTTATTGTTATAAATGCATATACAAATTGTTTTTAATTATAAAAGTACCACCGGGCGGCCATTAAGCGAGAGAGGGCTGTCATTCAAAATTTGCGGGGAAAATCGTGTAGGTGCACGGGAGTTGGCTATCTAGTTTGGATACTCTCTGGGCGGGTTCTATAAATGCGTACGTGATGTCGAGAACTGATAGCTTCCAATATTTCCTGTTCTATAGAGTAGTTCGCGACAACGTCAGTGTCAAATGAAAAAAAAAAGTGACAGCTGAGCAACTTGTAGGAAAAGAAACGAAATTTTATATGGCGGGAGATAGGAATAAATTTGAAATTTAATTAAAATTCACGTAAATGCTCTGAAATTGGAAAAGGATTGTTGTTTTAAAGTAGCAATCTGTAGTACGGATAATTAAAAGATTTATTCCTCGTTTTCTTGGTTAAATTTTATTATTTTCCTTCACGTGTGCTTTTTTGGCTCGTGTTCTTTTCTTCTTCTTCTTATCATCAATGGCCGACACCAACCTGAAGTTGGCTGCCATTACAATAAAACAGTCTGCCACTGAACACGTCCACAACTGAATAGTGGACGAGTTCAGTAACAGTTTGCTTATGTTACTACATCTCGGCCAGTCTGACAATTTGATTGACCACAATCAATACCATAACATTAATAAGTAATGATTCACAAGAAACTTAAATCAACTCAACATAGCTTAATCTTAACCATAACGTTAATAAGTAATGATTCACAGGAAGCTTAAATCAACTTAACATAACTTAATCTTAATTCAACTTAACATCTACACATTGAATGACACAAATGTCATGGGTTTACATAATAATGAATAACAATTAAGACTCTCTTCTTCTTTTTTTTTTTTTTTTTTTTTTTTTAAGAGAAATCTTCTCTCCACAGTCGGATATTCTTGGCCTCTACTATACCATCATATGGCAACTGAGTTATAGGACAATTTTCTATATCACGTATGACATACCTATCATGTGGCAGGACTCTGTGAATGACATAAGGTCCCTTGAACTTTTGAATGAGTTTCTTATTGGTACCGATTGTTGTATCCACATTTTTTATTACTACAAAATCACCCCTGTTATAAGTACGCGCAGGGCGGTGGTGCTCCTTGAAGTACCGGCAATTATACTCTTGAACCTTTCGTGACTCCTCTGAGGCCGATTCCCTGATGGCTATAAGATCTCTTTCACCTCGGTTCAAACCCTTTTCCTCAAGAAATTCTGTGAGTTCGTCTATCACTGGTCCCCGCTGATCAACTCCGAACAGTAACTTACTGGGTGTGTCATGTATTGACCTATGAATCGTATTATTAAGTGCGTATTCTACCTGTGCCAATGTCTGGACCCAATTAGAATGCTGCAGTGGTTCGCTAAGTTTGGCTAACATTCGTCCCAGCACTCGGTTGACTCTCTCAACCTGCCCATTAGCCTGAGGTGAATGGACAGCAACCTTAACATGCGCAATATTTCGCTCTAATAGGAATGAACTAAATTCTAAAGAAGTAAAACAAGTGCCCCTATCCGTAATCACTCTAGAAGGTCTACTGTAATATTCAAAATATCTTCCCAGCGACGCGCACACCTCCCTGGTGCTGGTCGAGATCACCGGATAGAGCTTGACGAATTTTGTAAACGCATCAACAACCAAGAGGACATGCTTTCTTTTTGATGCTATAGACGGAAGCGGTCCGAAGTGATCCAAATGAATGGTATGAAACGGGACCGGTTTCTTAGGTATACTGAAGATATTACACTCACGCGCCTGTGCAGGGGATGAATACATTATGCACTTTATACAATTCCTAATGAACTTTTCGATCTTCCTTTGCATATTGGGGAACCAATAATGCATCCTCACTTGGTTGTAACACTTTGAAACTCCTAAGTGACCAATCTTCTCATGCACTTGACGGATAAGGTTAGTCTCAAGCTCGGAAGGGACGTACATACTTAACTTATCACCACGGTCTTTTCGGAACACTACTCCGTCTTGCAAGACATACTGACTAGAGTCTTCAGAACACAATTTCTCTCTTAATTTCACGATAATAGGATCACGGCTTTGAGATGCCCTTAATTGAAAATCAATGTCTTCCGAATTCACCACCGATATCATAAAACATCTGCTTAAGGCATCAGTATGACCCATCTTTGATCCACTTCGGTGTTTGACCTTATAGTCATAATTTTCCAGCTCAAGGGCCCAACGAGCTATTCGCGGGTTTACACTTTTCTTGTTAAGTGTAAGCGTAAGTGAGTTACAGTCAGTCACCACTGTAAACGGAATCCCCTCCAAATACACTCGGAAACGCCGGAGGGCAGAAATAATGGCCAAAGTTTCCAGCTCAAAACTATGATACTTGGCCTCCTGAGCAGTAGTACTTCTGGAAGAATAAGCCACCGGATGAAACCGTCCATCATTCTGTCTTTGAAGGAGGACAGCTCCATATCCCAACGAACTGGCATCACAATGCAATTCCGTCTCACGGGTCGGGTCATAAATGGCTAACACTGGCGAAGAAGTCAGACAATCTTTCAATTGTTGGAAAGCTCGTTCGCATTCGGCTGAGAAAATATAAGGTTTGTCTTTCTTCAAAAGATCATACAGTGGTCGAGCTATCCTGGAGAAAGAATTCACAAAACGCCGGAAGTAAGAACTTAACCCCAGGAAGGAATGCAGTTCCTTACTATTCTTAGGGACTGGATACCGATGAATGGCCCTCAAGTGGGAATCACTTGGCTGAATACCTTGCTCAGTCACCTGGTACCCTAAATACTCTATGGCTGAAAATGCAAAACGGCACTTAGAAAATTTTAACTCAAGACCATTCTCGGCTAAACAACGTAAAACTTGTCTTAACAAGCTTAAATGGTCAGGTAAATTTTCACTGGCAATAACTATATCATCCATGTAAATGACAATCTGTTTAGACTCTGTCAGTTTACGAAAAATGCGTGAAATAAATCGTTGGAAAACACTAGGAGCGTTCTTGAGGCCAAATGGCATCTTTAAGAATTCATATTGGCCTGTTGGGGTCACGAAAGACGTAAGGTGAGTAGAATCTGATGAAACCTTCACTTGGTGGAAGCCACTCTTAAGATCCAGAAGGGTGAACACTTTTTTTCCCGAGAAATATTCGAGACAATCCTCAATCAGGGGAAGAGGGTAATTATCCCTCACCGTATACTTATTCAGAGCACGATAGTCGACACACATTCGTATCTCTCCAGATTTTTTCTTAGTCAACACAATAGGGGAGGCATAGGGGGAATCGCTGTGTCTTATGATCTTACGATCCAGAAGATCTTTAATAATTATGTCCACTTCTCGCTTTTCTGCAAAGGACAACCGTCGAGGCGGGCAAAAGAACGGTGTGTCCGTCAAAAGTCGAATTTGCATCTCGTAATCCAATGGTGTCACTTTTGATTTATCAAAATTCACATAAGTGTCATAGATAATACTACGCACTGTTTCAGAAGAAACTCGATCAAGCTCAGGCCCCACCAGAAAGTCGTCTCTATTTTCCCATTCTATGTTTAAAATTTCATGCCCTGTCTCATAATCGCCTAACCCCTGCGGACAACAATCGTTACCAGCTAAATTAGTTTTTTGTATTTTCATATTTGTCTTATCTACTGGACTATCATCACAAAGTCCTGTGCCACTTACAATGGGTTGTATGAATGACTCTGTTGCTCTGTTTGTGGAAACGGGAAAATAAGTGCACAAATACGTATAGTTTAGTAACAAGTGTTTATCAGTATTCATAGTACAAATTGGTTCTGAAGAAATCACATTTCTATGGCTACCCATTCTTAAGCTAATGTCAAACATTTGAAGTACATCCCGACCGATAAGCAGAGGCATAAGTGTAACTTCATCTGGAATAATCATAAGTGACACTTTTTTTATTTTCTTTTTAATTTTGAGATAACAAGATAACGTACCGTATGTATAAATTTTGATGTCCCCAAGTCCCCGATAATTAGAATACGATAAACTGCCAACTCTGATTTCTTCAGGCACCATGGATCTTCGAATAAAGCTAACCGGACTACCGGTGTCAAGAAGACAATTACATTCAATAAAGTTTGTGCACTTAGTTTCTCTTACAATAAAAGCAATGCTTACCAACTGAATGGAACTCAAGGATTGTCCAATGTCATCGTCATCGTAATCATCATCTGACGCGGCTCCTGATTGGATTTTGTTGACAGCACTCACTTGCCTTCGGTTCGGCGCCTTCGGACACAGCTTGTAGACATGACCCGGATCTCCACAGCGAAAACACGATCCAACCGGTCTCTTTTCCTTGGGACAGTTCACGGCTATGTGCCCATATGCTGAGCAGTTGAAGCACCGGACTGGACTCTCTCCAGATACTGCTTCGAACTGTTTCTTCGGTCCTGGTATGGCCGCAGTCACTGGCTTAGGTACACTACTACTGCTTCTGGCGGCTGTTGTTGCCTTCATGATACTCCTCTTCTCATAACGCGGCAACAGACTCTTCAGTTCCTGAAGCGATTTTGCTGCGTAAAGGATGGACACTGTTGATGATGTGTCCGCAAGCCCATCTATGATGTACTCCATTAGGTCAGCTTCGTCAACATCAGCATATGCAGCGATTTCCTGCATTGATAAGACGTAATGAAGAAGTGTTTCATCTCGTCGGCGGGTTCGGCGACTCAGCTGTTTGTACACTTCTTGCCGAGTCAACCGTTTATCAAACTCGGCTATCAGAAGGTTCCTCAAATCATCCCAGGTGTTCACTCGGATCGTCCTCAGAAGCATTTTTGCTGTACCTTTCAGCAATCTTCGTCCGCACACATATTTGCACTTGTCATCACATCCGAGGGATTGAGTCACGTCCTCATAGTCAGCAATCCACTTTCGAACACCATAGGAGTCATCGCCGGAAAAAGAAGAGACCGCATTCTCAATGTCGCTGAAGTCTACTCGCCTGGTAGGTAATGAATCAGAATAGGATTCATCTAGCTCTCTGCGGAGGTCTGCGATGCGCTTGCGCCTTTCTAGGCGAATCAACAGTTGTTGTTCTTCGATATCTGAACTAGTGCTAGTGGTAGCACACACTGGTACATTGCTGAGGGTTGAATTAGGATTCGGCGTGTTAACTTCAGCGGAAGTTGTTGCGTTCGCAATGATCATAGGTGCGGGTACGCTGGCGGAATGTGCGATAATTTTCTTAGGTGATGCTGAAGTTTCGTAGGCGGAGGACGTCTGGGTTCTGGAAATTATTGGGGCTGAAGTTCCGCTCGCTGAAGTTCCACTCACTGTAGTAGGGTATGTTGTCAGTGGCTCCATGGCCAGGTCATCATCCGAGCTCTCAGAATTGCCTCGTTCATCCGGTAGTTTGCTTTCGCTCAACTCTTGTTCGTACAATGCACGCAGCTGGGCCACTGTTGCGGAAGGTGGTACTTCAATTTGCGCAGCGTGAAGTGCCTCCTGCAGTTGAGACTTCGTTAGTTTGGTTGACATTTTAATAATCTCACCTAATCTTGTTTCTTTATGGTCATCCACACTTTTTTCTTTTCGATTAGTGTGGTACCCCACATCTGACGTTGTAGTACGGATAATTAAAAGATTTATTCCTCGTTTTCTTGGTTAAATTTTATTATTTTCCTTCACGTGTGCTTTTTTGGCTCGTGTTCTTTTCTTCTTCTTCTTATCATCAATGGCCGACACCAACCTGAAGTTGGCTGCCATTACAATAAAACAGTCTGCCACTGAACACGTCCACAACTGAATAGTGGACGAGTTCAGTAACAGTTTGCTTATGTTACTACAAATCAAACATAAAAATTGACCAAGAGCAAAATAAAGTGCTCTAAGAAGTTCATGGAATACCACATCAGTCCCAAGTAGAAATTTGTGACTCTTATCCACATTTACTTTAAACTATAGTCACCAAACGGTATATTCGACTCGGTTTTGTGTCGCTTAACTCCATTCCAATAAGATGGTAACGATTTGACATTTTTGTGACCATTAGGTGTCTCAAAGATACAAATGTCCTTTACTGTAACATTTCAAACACACAAAAACTGTGAGGTTACTATTTAATGTTACCACTTAACAGCTACGCAAATCGACTGCTCACAGTCGAAATTGTGACCACTGATTGTTACCAACCAGGCGTGCACGGATAATTCTTTAACTATGGCGCATCAAGCGTAAAAGGGAATATAGGGTGGCATGAAAAAAAAAACACCGTGAATGGTTTTATGATGAACAATGAATCTATCTAAAAAGAATGGAAATATGTAATTTAGATTAATTATTTTGGGATACGTATATCTTTTCATGAGTTTTCCTCCTAAAGAATTATTTTTCATTTTAAAAGGTGTATTGAAAATTGGTTGCCGTTGTAGTGCAACATCGAATAAACTTTTCATTGTACTTTTAGTTTGTGCGCTGCGCTGCTTTCCGACGTTTCAATAGTTTTGTAGCAGAAAAATGAGAATGCTTTCTGATTTTACTACACATTAACTCCAGCAGATTGAATTGGAAACAATTAATGAAGTGAGAAATAATTATATTTGACTGTGAGAAAAAGTTAAAAAAAAAAAAAAAAAACAATATTCTAACTTCTATCATTCACATTATATCAAATGGTACCAATATTTTTTAATAAATAGCATGTTATAATAATATAAAATGAAATAATGGTAGAAATATCATAACCTTTCTGCAGCGATTTAGTACGACAATTTTAAACCAGCCAAGTGAATGCGTATGAGGGGTGGGTCTTGTAAGACAATATTCCCATATGGACAACAAACGTTGTATATATTAAATTGTATTTCCTACATGTAGGTAAACATGTTTACTTTATTATGTCGGTCTTAGCAAACCAGAATAGCAGTACCAAAAACTAGACGCGAAAATATTTTAAAATTTGCAAATCCGTTTCTTATTATTCCCCCCAAACCTTTTTGCATGTTCTTATTATACTCTAAAAGGTAGAATTTAAAAGAATGAATCATTTAAATATTATACGATTTAATAATAATAGGTTAGGTTAGGTTAGGTTGAAATGGCTGTCGGCTAACTGGTTAGGTTAGTCGACACACTTAGACCATTATAAGGTCCCTTGTGATACCACGTGAATCTATAATTCATTCCTCCTACTCGTTGAACCAATCGGAGCTTCTGATGAAGCGTAGTAGATTTCGGATGTCTATGTTTTTTAGATCGTTCAGATCACTAAGGTAGAAAGCTCCAAAGTGGAGTTTTCGTCTCTGTGAGAGAGCCGGACAAGTACAGAGAAGATGGAGAACAGTCTCCTCCTCCTCCTCGTAAAAACAGCTTCTGCAAAAATCATTAGAGAATACGCCAAGCCTTTTTGCATGCCTGCCGATAAGACAGTGTCCCGTGATGACACCTATTGTAGCACTAATATGCTGCCTATCGAGGGAGATCAGATGCCTAGAACGCTTTAGATCCAGCTTTGGCCAGATCTGCTTTGTCACTAGACAAGTCGAGCCGGTTGACCACCTAAGATTTGTTCTTTCGATAGCGTCCAGCTTTATTTTGAGTTTGCAAGTAGCGAGTGGAATACCTAAGGAATCCTTAATTGGGAGCAGAGGTATCGTAGTTCCGTGTTTGGCGAGTTCATCAGCCCTGCAGTTACCTGGAATGTCCCTATGCCCCGGCACCCAGCAAAGGTGAATGTTGAACTGCTCCGCCATCTCCATGAGAGACGAACGGCAGTCTTGGGCTGTTATGGAATTCGTGGAAACTGATTCCAGGCACTTGATAGCGGCTTGGCTATCAGAGAAGATACGGATATCTTTAGCAGATATCACGTTTTCCCTTAGCCAAGATAAGACCTCTTTTATCGCCATTATTTCCGCCTGAAAAACGCTACAGTGATCAGGAAGACGGAAGGAGAGACTCTAAGTCTATTAGAGAAGACACCGCCACCAACACCGTCCACAGTTTTCGAACCATCTGTGTAGAAGTGGATCGATTCATCATCCACGGATGCTTCCTCCTCCCAGAATGATCTAGTAGGAATGGAGACCTGGAAGTTTTTATCAAATTGTAGTTCTGGTGTGGTGTAGTCGATATTTACTGGAAGGTTCCTAATGTTGCTGAGGATAGCGGCATGGCCAGTTGTTTTGCTTGTCCATTGTGAAATAGCTTTGAGGCGTACGGCTGCCGAAGCTGCCGTTTGCCTGCTGAAGATGTCAATGGGTGTCAGATGAAACAGGATGTCAAGTGCAGCGGAGGGGGTGCTGCGAAGAGCTCCGCCGATGCACAAGCAAGCCGTTCTTTGGACTTTGCTTAATTTATCGCGATTAATCGCTTTTTCTAAGGCAGTCCACCAGACAACCACACCGTACGTGAGTATAGGTCTTATGACCGAGACATATAGCCAGTGAGTGACGCGGGGCTGTAAACCCCATTTGTTCCCTATGGCTTTTTTGCAAGAGAAAAGTGCCACAGTGGCCTTCTTAACTCTTTCTTGGATGTTAGGCTTCCAGGTTAACTTTTTATCAAAAATAAGGCCTAAGTATTTAGCTTCATTTGAGAACGTCAAGCTAGTGCCATTTATAGATGGAGGGTCAATGTGTGGAATCTTATATTTCCTAGAGAAGAGGACAAGTTCAGTTTTGTGAGGGTTTACACCTAACCCACAACTGTTTGTCCATTTTATTAGCTTGTTGAGAGCGTGTTGTAGAAGTTCTTTTAAGGTGTTAAGGTACTTTCCCGAGACGGCAATAGCAACGTCGTCCGCATAGGCAATCACATTGTAGCCTTCCGCTTCCAGGGATATCAGCAGTTGATTCACCACTAAATTCCAGAGAAGGGGAGACAGGACACCACCTTGTGGTGTTCCTCTACTGACAGATCTTCTGGAAGATATCTCACCTAGACTTGAGTTGATAATTCGGCTATTAAGCATCAAATTGATCAGCTTGCCAAGTGAGACGTCAACGTTCAGAGCTGCCAGAGCACCAGCGATTGCAGATGAGTCGACGTTGTTGAAGGCGCCCTCTATATCCAGGAATGCAACCATTGTATACTCCTTATGACGAAGGGAATCTTCTATGGAGCGCGTTAGCGTGTGTAGGGCCGTTTCTACTGATTTGCCCTTAGTGTAAGCATGTTGAGCTGTTGACAGTCGATTTTTGTCAATGCTATTGCGTAAATGGATTTCAATCAGTCGCTCCAAAGTTTTTAGGAGAAATGATGAAAGACTAATAGGTCTGAGATCTTTCGGACTCACGTGAGAGCATTTACCTGCTTTGGGTATGAACACTACTTTAACCTCTCTCCATAGCAATGGGATGTACACCAGATCTAGACAGCTTCTCAGGATTGTCATTAGCGTTGGCAGAATGATATCCGATGTTCTTTGAAGCTCGGCCGGTACTATGCCATCTGGTCCCGAAGATTTGTATGGTTTGAAGCTATGCAGCGCCCAAAGCACTTTTTCTCTAGTGATCAGACCTTGTAAGTTGGTACATTGCAAGTTTGATCTGTTTGGATCTGTTTGGGCAATAACTTTACAGCTGCCTGGGAAATGGGTGTCGAGCAGCAGATTAAGCGATTCTTCGCTAGAAGTTGTCCAAGAGCCATCTGTCTTTTTCAGACAGCTTGACATAGTTGGGTTTGTCGAGAGTATCTTTCTTAGCCTTGATGCTTCGGAGGATTCTTCTATCTTACCACAGAATATTCTCCAAGATACTCGTTTGGCTTTTCTTAAATCTTTCTTATATAATTTAAGGGCTTCTTTGTAGGAGTCCCAATCCGTCGCTTTTCTTGTGTCTTTGGCACGATTGAAAAGTTTTCTGCAATTTGATTTACTAAGTCCCAACTCCGAAGACCACCAATGTGGTTTTTTCTTCCCTCTTGGAAGAATTAGGGGACACGAGGAGGACATTGCCTTGTTTAAAGCCAACGTAAGATTCTTGACTTTAAGATCAAGCTCATTGGCATTACAGGGGGTACTTGAGAGCTCTGGGGTAATTGATTGTTTCAGAGTCTCCCTATATTTGAGCCAATCTGTTTTCCTGAAATTTCTGAAAGGAAGTTGGCAAGGAGAGTCATCGGCTAAATTGAATTGAATATATCGATGATCTGAAAAGGAGTGCTCAGCTGATACTTTCCAGTTGGTAATCAGTTGATGAACGGTATCGGAGACAAGGGTGATGTCTAAAACTTCTTGTCGGTTTTTTGTTATGAAAGTAGGTTCGGTTCCTACATTGCTTATGATAAGGTTTGTTTTTAAAATGTAATCAAAAAGTAACTCACCTGCATCATTGATGTCAGTACTACCCCATACCGAGTGGTGAGCACTAGCATCACACCCGATTATGAGGTTGGTTTTGGTCCTCTCTGCTTCCGCGATCACTCTCTCTAGCTTTTCCCCAGGGAGAGGGCCCGTGTAGTCATAGGCCAGATATGCCGATGCTATCCAGTATGCGCCTTTCGGAGTCACTAGTTTAGCAACAGTTACATCTAGATCACTGAAAATAGGGAGTAAAAGTAATTTAAGGCTACGTTTCGCTAGTATACATGATCTGGGTCTACCTTTATCAGTCACATACAGCTTTTCGTATCCAGGAGTCTCGAGTCCACGAACCACGCTGTTGTCAAACCATGGTTCCTGTATCAAGACTATGTCTTCTCTGCTCTTTGATAGGCGGAGGATGAGGGCGGCCGAAGCCTCTATGGAGTGATGGAGGTTAATCTGCACTAACTGCAGCATTCTTGCTACAATCAGGCGGAGAGACCTCCACCACGGTGTTGTTAAGTTCTTCCGCTTCTGAAGATGAACCAAGAAGTTCATCCTCGCTCAGAAGAATTTTGTTAAAATCGTCCATGTCCATGTCCGAAAGTTCGTGATCCATGGTAGGAGTGATTGTGCTGGAGGCATCGTCATCCACTGATGGAAATGAAACCAATGCTCCAGGGTCTGAGGCTCCAGGTTCTGAACCCGTAGGGTAGGGAGGCATGTTGCCTGAATCAAGCTCATCTTTTTTGTAAACTTTAAGGGTGATAGATTCGAAACCGAATCTAATCACCCCTTTACTGAGCGTTAAGGGAGCAAGCGACTCTTTGTTGACGACGATAAGAGCGCACCTATAGAGACCTCGTTGCTCCTCCAGCTTTACAACCTTCCAGTTGTGAGTCGGGAGTGTAGGATTGCTCAATCGAATAATTTCGAGAACCTCCTCACTTGATGAGGGTTCGGCTGGGATCCAGGTACGAGTTCTAGGTCGGCTTGGGATATCCTCCCTTGCGACGACATCGAGTTTCGCACCCGGCCAAACTTCTCCGAGTTTGCCTATAGCAAACTTATAGAGATCGCAGGACCTCTGATCATCGCAGGCGATAAGCTTCACGTGGCCCTGATGCCATCCACCATCGCAAGTAATAGGAGGTGGTCCCGGGTTTTCCCTCATGACATTTAAGAAGCTGCCTGAAAGCTTCGTCTTGACCACCTGCCATCGTTCAGGGGAGATGGTGCCATCATCATCACTGCGATCGATCACAGCAAGCACAATTTTATTTTTAAGAACGTCACTAAACGACTTCTGAGATGTGACGTTGGATGACCTGTTTGAAGCGACGGTGCTATGCACCTTAGGTCGTTTGGGGGCCGGCGTGGTCCCCTCCAACGATCTCTGGCGCTTGGACGTGGAGTCCTTGCTAGTCGCTATTGGATTATTCTTTAGGAATGATTCAGCCCATTCAACTCTGCTGTTCTGTTCGGCGGTCCTATCAGCCCTCAAAGTAGCTCCGAGGACCTTTAGGATATGAACAGCACGACGACGAGTGTTATGCGTCCTTTTCGAGGGAGCGCGATGCCGCCCTGTCCCACTAGGAGACGAATGAGCGATATTGCTACCGCTGGTAGCAGTGGTAGGATCATGTATGGTCACAATCCCACCATTGCTAGGATTTGTATCTTTTTTAAGCGCGCTGCCGCTGTTCACAGTAGAAGAACCATGGATGGTCACGATTTTTCCACCGCTCACCGCTGCAGGAGCTGTGCCAGTAGTCAGCGAAGTCGCCGCACTACTGCCCGGTTTTAAAGGAGAACCGGTCTCATTTTGTTTTTGTTTTTTTAAAATTTTATTTTTGTTCATTTTTTTTTGATTCCCACGAGTAGCGGAGGATTGAGGTCCGTCTGTGCAGAGATCCGCATTACACAGATAGGGCTGGCTAATCCGGAGGTCGCCAGGTATCCGGATACTCCGTTTACGACTTGAGCTATTTTTGAAACTGGGCCCCCACCCAGGCTGATATTCGGCACGGGTCGTATGACACCTTTATCCGGCCCAGGCGGAAATAGGATAGGATAAGAGAAAGAGTTAAGGAATAAAATGGAAGGAGTGGGACAAGAAGGGAAGGGAGGGGAGAGGGAGCACCCTTTGGTTTCATGGTTCATCTGGAGAGATTCTCGAGAGTCTTTACCACTACTCAGCCCCCACAACTCGTCAAGTTTGGTGCTAGGATGGGGGTTTAATAATAATAAACGCAAATAAAAAAAAAAGTTTCCTCAAAGTATGTGCATGCACCCTGTGCTCCCTCCTAAAGAAATGCAAATGGCAGGCAAATGGTCGTTTTCTGCTTCTAATTGGGATTCATTGTCAAAAAAAAAAAAAAAAATAGTCCATGGAAAAATGAAAGTACCTAGCTTCGAAATAAAATAAATTTTTTAAATACTCAATATTTCTTGAGCGCGTGAGTTTTTGCCACTACAACTTATTAATATTTGTGGTAAAACTGTTCGTTTGAATATTTTGCATTCAGGTACGAAGAAATGCAATTATCAAATTCTCATAATATTACCTGCTTTACCATATTCATGACATATCCTCGTTTAGGTATTTTAGCATCCCCATTAAAGAGGATAGGTTATGTGTGCACGTTTTACATTGCTATCGCAGTATTTCTATTTCACGTTTTCTTTTTCATGTGAAGCAACATACAAACACATGAAAACAAATTTGACAGCTCACTAAGATTCGGTCACACTTTGGTTACAAAGAATAGCCGAAATACCATTATGTGTGTTTCCCGAAATATTAATTCAAAGAGCTAAAACTGATTCCCCACTTTGGTCAGCGTTCCATCCTGCACTGGACACAGTACGCACTTTGAGAGCCTATACACACTGTTACTGTTACAGAAACATTCCGAAATGTAGGATCAGCGCCTCCACTATAACCATCAATTTCTACTTGGGGTGTTTATTAAAAGTGTTAAAAGTAACTTAAATCTCTAATTTTTCTACTTTGCCTTCTGGCAATGCGTTGTTTGCGTTGAGATGAGTTAAATTTACCGGCGTACCCCAGGTGGAGGCTTGGAACCCAATCCGGATTCAAATCGTCCGACTGTTTGGCATATTTACCTAAATATAATATTTGTCACAATGGTTACATTATTGTAGGTTAGGTTGGGAGGGCAGTTTTGCAACCGATGCAAATTTCACCCAGAAGCCATGAAGGCCCATTGTGAGTACCCTGTTTGTACATGTAAGGACATGTGGCTAACAAAACCACTTCGTTCTGTTGAGGAATAGTTTTATGTCTGATAGAGGTACCCTTGCCAAGTCGTCCAAACTTTCGAAGAACCTAGTTCCCATACAGGATGAGCGGCGTTCTTGTAAAGCTGGGCAGTGGCATAGAAGGTGTTCCACGGACTCTATTTCCTCCTCGTCTCTACAGCTTCTACAGAAGTCATTTGCAAAAAGTCCCAGCCTTTTAGCCATGTTTCCTATGATACAGTGTCCGGTTAAAACCCCGACGAGCATCCGGATTTGGCTTCTATTAAGGGAGATTATGACGCAACCGGTGGTGTTGCTCCATTGTTCCTTAGCCAGTTGTGTGGTGACATCTTCAATAAAAGTCTTAGCAGTGTTGAAAGGCGGTAGCACCTCTCCGTCCGCAAGTTGAGGGTCCATATCAGAGCCGTATCTGGCCAATTCGTCCGCCTTTTCGTTCCCTTCCACCCCAACGTGTCCCGGAACCCAGCAGAGTAGAATTGAGTGATGACGTATAGCCCTGAGCGCCACGAGGCAATCTGTGACACATTTCGCATTGATAAGATTGGAGCCGATAGCTTTAAGTGCTGCTTGACTGTCCACACAGATGGTTATTTCCATTGCTGGTAGTCCCATCGATAAGATAGTCTGTGCTGCTTTTTTAACCGCATATATCTCAGTTTGGAAGACACTGCAGTGATAAGTCAGTCGGAACGACTAGCTAATAGCAAGCCTTTCTGAGAATATGCCGGCTCCTGTTCCATTTTCTGTTTTTGAACCATCCGTGTAGACGGCTATACCTTTAATGATGGTACTGGGTGATTTCCAGTCCTGCCTTTTGGGTATAGTGATTCTAAAATTTTTCTCGAAGTCATATCTGGGTTTCTCGTAATCGGTGAGTGACGTGAGTCCCTTCTGATCGAAGATTTCAAGTATGCTTGAGTGTCCGTAGTAACCAGGCTTCCAAGTTTTGTTCTCTCTTAATCTGAGAGCGGCTTTGGCTGCCACGTTCTTAGTGAATAGCTCAATGGGTTGCAGGTTCAATAGTGTTTCCAGACCTAATTGTGGTGTGGATTTAATTGCGCCTGTTATTCCCAAGCAAGCAATTCTCTGCACCTTGTTCAGGTTCTTAAGATGGGATTTGGTTTTAACCGCCTCCCACCAAACAACTGAGCCGTAGGTAAGAATGGGTCTCACAATCGCGGTGTACATCCAGTGCACAATGTTCGGTTGCAAGCCCCAGTTTTTCCCAAAGGTTTTCCTGCATGCATAAAAGGCATTAAGTCCTTTCTTCATTCTTTCTTCAGTATTCCGTTTCCAGTTAAGTTTGGAGGTGAATATCACGCCCAGGTACTTGGCCTCGGTCGAAAGATTAAGTCGGACACCTTTAAGCTTCGGTGGGTCCCATTTTGGTACCTTATATCTCCTGGTGAACAAAATTAGTTCGGTCTTTTCCGGATTAACCGCAAGACCGTTGTGTTCCGTCCATTTGGATATATCTGTTAACGCAGATTCCATAATATCTCTAATGGTGGAAAGGTATTTTCCTGTTATTAGTACTACTATATCATCCGCGTAGGCGACTATCTTGATACCTCTGTTGACAAGGGATGTAAGTATTTTGTTAATCGAGATATTCCACAGTAGAGGAGATAAGACTCCCCCTTGTGGTGTTCCACGATTAGTACTTTTCTTAATCGCACAGTCCCCTAGGCTGCTGTTAATAACTCTGCTGTTAAGCATAGTCTTAACCCAGTTTGTCAGAAACTGTGTTGAACCTGATTCCTCAAGTGAGGATATAATGGTTCTTGTGTTCAGGTTGTTGAATGCACCTTCTATGTCCAGAAAGGCCGCCAACGTAAATTCCTTGTTTCCTAGGGATTTCTCGATTGTTTTCGTTACTTCATGCAGCGCTGTTTCCACGGATCTACCTTTGACATATGCGTGTTGTGCACTACACAGAGTACCGCTTGTTTCGAGAGTGTTCCTAAAAGAAAAGATGAGAGGCTAATTGGTCTGTAATCCTTGGGTGTGGAGTGACTGGGTTTCCCTGCTTTGGGAATAAAGACCACCCTCACCTCTTTCCAGCAGTCAGGAACAAGTCCGAGTGTCAGGCAACCACGAAAGATTGCCTGCACTAGTACAGAACATACGTGGTATGTTCATTACCGCCAACACTTTTAGCAAACACAATATTAATTCTGCAATGTTTATAGACAGTATTTTGCACTTTATCATAGATGTTTAATCATACAAAAAACAACTTATTTTATTTTGTTATTGCCGCCGCCACAACACGCACGATAATGTTTTTTTTAACTATAACTCTTCCAAAACTTTTAGCAAGCACAATATTAATTCTTCATTTTGTTCGGTAGTATTTTGCACTTTATCATAAACTTTTAATCTTCAAACGAAACAAATCATATCTCCAGTCATATAAAATTTGGTTTGTTTGACAGCTTCGCGAAATACCCTATTGTAGTCAAAGATAATATGTAGAATTAAAAGAGATGGATATCTTTCGTACGTCTATCCCTCCAAAACCCATTTGTTTACATTGTGGCTTTTGTAATTTCAATCCCTGTCTGTGAATACGTGTGAGCTTTGAGCTACAAGAAAAAAATAAATCGACCAATGACCGGCCGCCAATCAAAATTCAGTGTGGTTAGTTATTTTCAAATATATTGTTACATTCTGGGCTGGGATTCGAAAAGATAAAACACTATTCTGTTCAACTGTTCCAATAAAATCTCTTTATTTACGCTTTCGAAATATTCACTTATTTAACTCCAAAACAATATCACTTTAATCCATTTCTTAAACGTCTCAATCTATTCGCTTTATTACTTTCACTTTATTACTATAAACTTATTTATCTCTCAGTACAATATCACTTTATTACTTTTCTTAAACTCTCAATCCAATCGCCTTATTCTATTACTTCACGCTTATCTTTCTTCGAACTCAACTATCGCGCGCTAAATATCAACTGCATTCTCTGTTGTCAACGCGCCCCTTTTTATATCCGCGCTGCCACCTATCGGCGAATATTCTAGAAAGGGATAGTAGCAGATGCACTCCAGATGTATACTCCATCTCTTCTCCAGAAGGTACTAGAATCACTTGACAGATTCTATTCCATTCTCCAATTGGAGGTGGAACTTTAAGAGGGAAACAGATTGTTACCAGGTGCCCGATTCACCACAATTCCTAAGTGTGTGATTCACTAAGTGCCTTTCACTCAGTGCCTGATTTACCACATTATCCCCCTCTTAAACTTGTTCGTCCCGAACAAACTCGCTAGCATTTTCACCATTATAGCGATGAAGACGATCCACATGAACGACTTTCAGCTTGCCTCTTCCTCGTTGGATGTGATAGACAACGTCGTTGATGCGCGTCACGATTTTATAGAGTCCTTCCCAGTCCCGCTGCAATCCAGGTGATAGGCCCCTCCTCGATGGGGACTATATAGCCACACCAGATCTCCTTCCCGAAATCCTGCAGCCGTCGTACCAGCGCCGTACCTGGCCCTCATGCGGTCCTCCGCTGGAAGTACCTCTGTAGTGCTGCATCGAATACTGAACCAACCCTGCGTTGCTTCCAAATCAAACTCTTATCTTTCTTCGGCTTTAATGTGTCCTCCTTTTCGTTTTTAATTATGTCCAGCTTGATGTATAAAGATACATCGACAATTACATCTTTTATGCCTGATTCACAATGCGGACGCGATAACGAGACGAGAGCGGGGCGATTTACCTCGTCGTCTCGCTCTCGTTTTACTATCGTCCGTCAACTCACAATGAAAAATGAAGCGTCGGCGAGGTTTTTTTGACAGAAGGAGGAAAAGCACAACCCATGTTGCCATTTATCGTTTTCGGAGCAAACAGGGATGCAATTTTATAGTTTTTTTTTGTAGCAGTAATTGATATGTTTACGTTAAGTCATGCTTATGGCCAGGGTTCGGACTTTACTGCAATTGCAGTAGATCTATTGCAGTTTTAAGAAAAAAATAAAATCTACTGCACCACTGCGCTCGACTGACAATCTACTGCAATTTATGACAATCTCGGAAATCTTAAATTAAAATTATATATTATTATATATTTTTAGGAGCACATTGCAAATAATTAGTTGGAAGCACTGTTTATTGATTCTGCAATCCACTACAATACATTTAAAAAGAAAATGTGCGTGCGATCTCATTTTCACTGAATATGCCTTGCATGAACTGATACTGAAGTCAAGTCTCAAGTGTGTCTTTCTCCTTCTCTGCTTCTAAATTTATTGTTGTTGTTGTTCTGCTCTGCTGTCAGCTATCGCTTTTTTATGTTTAAACTAATACATTTTTAAAAAATATATTTTAAAACATCATTTTTATCGTATTTTTTTCTAAATTCAAAAACTACTGCAAAAAAAAGTGAATCTACTGCACTTTTTTTTAAGATCTATTGCCAAATTTTATAACTGAAGTCCGAACCCTGCTTATGGCATATTAAGGCCGCTCCCTGATTTTTTGGTTCGTTACTTGTATTTAGTACTTAGATCGTTACCGAAATAATAGCCCTGCCAATATTTACAATAATCGCTGCGTTGTCGCTAATATTTTTCTTTATGCACATTTAAAAACGAAAACTATTGCGCGTCTCTAATGCGGCTCTACCACTGAGGCAACAAGCAATATTTTCGATTTTCGATTTTTAGATGCTGTTAAAACAACGAAAGATTTTTAATTTTCTTTGATTATTTCCATAATATCCGTAACATTGTGGCTTCCACGACAAACCATTTTCTAACAAGTAGATATCCAAATTGAAATAAATTGTATTATTTATAAAAAAAAATGCTTTAAAATCAATTCAGTTCAAAACTGAAGCACTATGCGGATGAAAATATAAATTTTGTTATTGCTAGTCAAGATAATTTTATATTGCAGTAACATATATGTAAAATAGACTTTACAAATTAACGGCTGAAGATTGGTTTAGTGGGTCTCATTATAATCAAATTGTATCAAAAAGTACTTATAATTTTCTTAAAATGGTTGCACTGTTTGGTAAAAGAAACGTAATTGGCCACTCTCTTTCACCAATTATAATGTCATCGCTGTCTCGCGCGAGATTTTTTCGATTTTCCGAAACGGTCGCGTTGCGAGACAACGAGTTTTGCATCATTGTGTTTTGTCACATAGATTTTCGTGGATTGGAATTTTTTTGACAACTCGCGCTAGACTCGATCTCGTTCTCGTCTCGCGCTATCGCTGCATTGTGAATCAGGCATAATTGTTCACCGTTCGGGACCCTGGGTTCCTTTTTAATGTGCCCTTCAGCTACTTTTTGTATAGACTTGTCATTATCGCTAATTTTTTTTTTTTTTTCCTCTCCACTTTTTCAAGCTTCTTGTCAGATGAAGAGTGTATACCAAAATCTGAATCGGCATCCGGATTCGACTGGATGTGCGCCCGTTTTGTCGGCTCTTTAGCTGCCTTGTCAGTTTCTTTTTCTTCTTCTGCTGATGACCGGCGCGCTTTACCCGAGTTGATGGGCTATAAGATATTTCTTCCGATTCCTTAGAAGTGGACGGCTCCTCCTCGGACACAACTTTCGTACCTTCCTTCGGGCCCAATTTCTGTTCATAGCGATAAAACACATCCAAACCGTTTTGTTTCGTGACATCACCTATTGCCTCCAGATACTCTTCCCTCTTCTCTTGTTGCTCTGCCTTTTGCATCTCCTCCAGCTCTTTTCTATATGCCGACTTAACAAATGACTCTTTGCCCTTGAATTCGTCACCTTCCAGTTCGCGTTCTTTTTGTGCGGCCACAATGGAATTTTTCCGCTCTTCAAGAGAATTATTTTGCGCTTCGAACTTCAATTCCATAGAATCTTTCTGTTGTTCCAGAGAATTCTTCTGTTCTTCTACTAGAGAATTCTTTTGCTCTGCGAATATCGATTCCATGGAATTTTTCTGTTCTGCGAATATCGATTCTAATAAATTTTTCTGTTCTGCGAACTTCGATTCCATAAAATTTTTATGTTCTTCTAGATAATTCTTTTGTTCTGCGAATTTCGATTCCATGGAATTCTTCTGCGCTTCGAACTTCAATTCCATAGAATCCATGGAATTTTTCTGCGCTTCGAACTTCAATTCCATAGAATTTTTCTGTTCTTCCATTTTGGCGAGAAGTAATTCCATCATAGCGCTTATATCAATGCCTGTACTTACATGTTCTTCTTCCGCGTCGAACAGCATGGATTTCGGATCTGCTCCCTCGCATTGGACAGCCTCCCGCAGACGAAGAATGAGGTCACCCCTCCCTCCAGCTGTGGAGAGATTTCGCTTTTCAAGCTCACTTTTTAATTGGGGTATGCTTAGATGTAGCAATAAACGACCCATCTGTTTGTCCTTTGCAATTTCAAAATTCACAAATTCACAAATTCACAAATTCACTTTCACTTTTTTTTTTTAGTCTTAATAGCAGTTAGACACTAAGCACAGAATAAGTTTTATCCCACTTCTGACACCAATGTTACATTCTGGGCTGGGATTCGAAAAGATAAAACACTATTCTGTTCAACTGTTCCAATAAAATCTCTTTATTTACACTTTCCAAATATTCACTTATTTAACTCCAAAACAATATCACTTTAATCCATTTCTTAAACGTCTGAATCTATTCGCTTTATTACTTTCACTTTATTACTTTACACTTATTTATCTCTCAGTACAATATCACTTTATTACTTTTCTTAAACTCTCAATCCAATCGCCTTATTCTATTACTTCACGCTTATCTTTCTTCGAACTCAACTATCGCGCGCTAAAAATCAACTGCATTCTCTGTTGTCAACGCGCCCCTTTTTATATCCGCGCTGCCACCTATCGGCGAATATTCTAGAAATGGATAGTAGCAGATGCACTCCAGATGTATACTCCATCTCTTCTCCAGAAGGTACTAGAATCACTTGACAGATTCTATTCCATTCTCCAATTGGAAGTGGAACTTTAAGAGGGAAACAGATTGTTACCAGGTGCCCGATTCACCACAATTCCTAAGTGTGTGATTCACTAAGTGCCTTTCACTCAGTGCCTGATTTACCTCAATATTAAGGCCCGGTTTCTTCAATCTTGGTCTTCTTCTTATGGGGCATTTACACGGTCACACATTTCTATCACGGAAAATTAAAGGGATGCCCAATACTAAACAGCCGACTGACTGAAAGGGACAGCATTACCTAACACGCAAAAAAACGTGATACGTTTTTTGGTCGACCATCTTGTTTACGTGGTAGGAATTATGGCAAATCTATGCATGTTGATATTTTTATAGCGATGGCTTACGAAATTTCGTTTTCCTATAAAACAAAATGGTTTCCGGAAGTGATGAACATACAATTATTTATTTATTTCGTATAAATAAATGATGAATTATTGGTTTAATTTACTGAAACTAATTAAAACTTTCATTTCACATATTTTAAATCGGAAATAGAAATGTTTTCATGTGATTGCCGAAATGTTGGTTGCCGGAACTTCCGCTTTACGTATCTATAATTATGGGTAGAACATCCATGACACCTTAGGTGTCTGATTTGTGATCTCATTCCTACACCTTTATTAGCAATTGACTGCGGACAAACGGATCTCTCTGTCCCGTCTCGTGCAAAAATGCGCGTGCGTGATAGTGTAAATGCAGTTTTAATTAACTACAGATTTTCTGCAATTTCGTTTGTTCAAGATTTTTTAAGGACTACCTACGTAGGTGTTCATTTTGACGTAGCTGATATAAAAAACTTTTTGTATAATAATATTGTGCCAACAAAAAGAAAAATGCAAATAATAGAATGAAGGAATATATAACGCAAGATGGAGTGAACCAATAAAATCTTTTACATCGGTTTCTTTGACGTTTTCAACTGACACATACGTATAGAATACACAACACGCCAAAATAATGGATGCAAAGAATGAAGTAAGATTATTTTCAAAATTTCTTGGCCTATGACAGTTCTAATAGATTGGGATAAAGCACACGAGTTAGGAAAAATATTGTGAGAGCGAGAAAATTGCGATTGTCGTTGATTAAATCAACATGAGGCCTGTTAATTTGTAATACATTTTATTGGTTTTGGCTTTATTTCGGGTTTGTTCACAAAAAAATTGCTTATTGACTCACAAATACAAAATTTCATTCTTTAGTTCTAAAAAAATGCCTGTATTATTTAGTTATGATATTAATTTTTGTGTTTATTAAGCTTACAAAAAATAAATACATTAATAAAATACTTACCTAAGTAAATTACTTATCAAAAACAAACGGACCCGAAGAAAAAAACAAAAAAAAAAGTATATATTTAGCGAAAATTAAGGACTGTAAACTGATTAAATTACAAAGAGAGCGAAAAAGTAGTAAAGAACAAAAAGCGGGAGACTCAAAGCGCATGGGTCGAGCTGTCATTTGTGACAATGACTTTTTGGTTTGAGTGCTTTCGATTGTTTAAACCGGTGTGGCGTCAACATTCCGCTGGCCTTGAACTACCTGGAGGGTTAGTTGAATCATCAAGCACATCGATGTTTTCTTTGGAGGTCAAAAGCGGTGATATCTTGACGATTGGGCGCACCAGCGTTCCATCTGTAGTCTTCAGTGTCAGCACTCGAGCGCTGCCATCAGATCCAGTATGAACCCCCGTAACTCTTCGCATCCTCCATTTGCTAGGGGGGATGTTGTCCTCTCTAAGAAAGTAAGAACAACAAGATCTCCCACGGTAGTGTTAGGGTATGACTTCGTCCATTTAGCTCGTTGCTGAAGTTGTTGCAGATATTCGGTGTGCCACGTCTCCAGAAATGCTGTCGTAGTTGCGTTATAAGTCGCCAACGATGAACTTACAGATTGTGCGCATATATGTAGATGCTACCACAGGATCTTCACGATCACCTTCTGATTGCACATTCTCTTCGTCGCTTGCATGCTTTTCTTCGAAGAGCTGGCTTGTCGCTGACTGGTTAAAGCCGAAGGTCGAACCAGTTGGGTTTACCGCACTTTGCAGCTCCACCAACCCTTTGACCCCGCTTCTTTCAATATTTTGCTTATTCTTGGCCAGTTTTCTTTTCCAGTTGGCCTTGTACCCAAATCTGCAAAAAATAGTTTGTATGTAGAAAAATACTTATTTCGCATTATTAATGAACCCCTTACCATTCTTTTCCTCTCCTTGAAGGTGCCCCGATACTATTGAGCTCCAAATCTATTTTTTGCCATTCTTCGTCAATATTTTTGTTTGTTGAACCAAACTATCCTTTACCCCTGGCCAGATTAGGTTGTTCTTGCAAAATTCCTTTCAGCCGATAAAATTGCGCCGGTTTGGTGACTTTTAAACTTTAAAAACACGTATTCTATTATTAATTTTTTTTTCTCTAATTCCTACTTACATTTTTTTGTCGATTTTTCATTAAAAAAAATCTGATCCTTTTCATTCAACAAATCCAACACAACTGATAAAAAGCAGGGGCCTGTTTCATAGATCATACATCACATACATCACATACAACATACATTAAGATTTTGTTTATACATCACATACAATTTTCTGTTTCATAAATTTCACTGGAAGTAATGTATGAAATATTATTTTGTTGTATGTGATGTATTATTTTGACACTTCATATTAACGAATTTTTATTCGCATTAAAGCGAATTTATTTTTGAAATTGAAAAAAATAAAAAACTTGAAATAGTTATAAATATATATTAAATAATATCTGAAAATGGATGTAATTTTTGGTGAAGATGATTTACTTTTTGGTGGTGTGGAGTATCGTAGAGTAGTTGTTAGACGCCCAAGAACATTTTTTGAACGAGTAAATTTTAACTTGAATGATCCTTATTTCGTGGAGAAATCTAGGATGCTCCCGACGTGTGTTCAATTTTTATTAGAGCGTTTGGGTACCTTTATTGCACATCCAACAAATTCCAATGAAGCTTTAACACCATTGCACCAAATTTTGGTCACACTTCATTGGCTTGGCAACGGGTGTCAATATCATGGTATCGGCACGATGCATGGGGTTTCAAAAGCAACTATTTGTCGTTGTGTTAATAGAGTTTGTTCACTCATTTCACAAAATTTATTAGGTAAATAGTTTCAACATTTAATTAGTAATATAAAAATATAACAATTAGTACTGTTTTTAGGCGAAGAAGTGGTTTGACCTGAAAATACTAACGCTGTAGCTGAAACATTTTTCCGCATAGCGGGAATGCCACGTATTGCTGGAGTTATTGACGGTACTTTAATTCCTATTCCTATTGATCCGTTAATGAACAAGCGTTTGTTGATCGAAAAGGTTGTCATTCCATCAACGTAATGCTAGTTGCTGTTGCTGATTATCGCTTTTATGCTATCAACAGTAACTACCCTGGTTCAGTACATGATAGCCGTGTTTTACAGTGCAGTCAATTTTATGAAAAATGGAACAATGAACAGTGGCGTCCATTCCCTGGTGCGATTATTATTGGCGATTCGGCCTATCCATTGAGAAAGTGGCTTTTTAATCCCAACGTTCCAGTTAGCATTGAAGAAGGAAGAGCTAAAAACCGTTTTCTATGCAAGCTTAAGAAAACACGACAGGTTGTAGAATGCAGTCTAGGTCAATTGAAGGAAATATTTCCTTGTTTGAACGGACTACGTTTAAAATCGGCACTTAGTTGTGCAAAAGTTGTAAATGCTTGCGTAACATTATACAACATACGAAAGAGAATGACTTACAGCAAAACCGATTGCTGTATGAAATGTATGAAAAATTTAAATTTTGTTGTATCAAAACAATGTATGATAAAGTTCTATGAAACAGAATCATACATTATTCTAATACTTCCAGTCGATTCTCCTAATATACATTGATGTATGACTGTTGATCATACAACATTTCTATGAAACAGAAATAATACATCAGAAATGACTAAATCAGAGACAATACTGAGACCCCCAACTTCGACCGATTAACAGTTATTTGCCTACAAGCTATATTTTACGCTCCCAAAAAGTTTAGGTGCGCTAGTATTGTTGCATAGAAATTCGTATTGACAAATGTCAAAAATTCTCTCAACCAACACATTCGCACCTAATCTTTTTACATTTTACTGTGGGCAAAGCAAAACGGATAGGAATTGGCGTACACGGATAAGAAAACAAAATGGCGGATTCCTGGCAAAAATTGAGGGGACCAGCGGCAAGAGGATTGTGAGTTGGGGGTCTCAGTATGATTTGTTTATGGACTAAATCATACATTGTATGTAATGTATGATCTATGAAATAGGCCCCAGTTGTCTGATTTTGACATTCATGACAACTCCAACACAACTCAGTTGTCTTCTTTAATAAAAACACACAACTGCAAAGACAACCATTTTATTAGTTGTCTTCTCATAGGATGATGGTTGTCTTTTGACAGACAACTAGTTGTAATAGATAATCCCAATTGGAGAAAGACAACCTTGGTTTGGTTATAGTTGTCTTCTATAATAGGGGCAGTAATTAAGAGCTGAAAATCCTACTTTACTTTGCTTTGCTGAGTTCGAAGCTCTAAAAACAGGCCTATTGTGTTTTGTTAGCATGAAAAGCATTTGTTCCTATGTAACATCATTCAACACTTTTCAGTGTTATTCAACTACAGAATTTCCAATCGCACTTTGAGTGTGTACAAATATGGTGCTAAATAAACGAATTTGAAAATAACCAAGCCAAATGGAAAATTATTTTTGGGAATTCATTTTCCATAGTTTACTTTTGCCCTACTGGAACCTTGGGCTTAACTTGCATGTTGTTAACCTATTTATGGAACAACCCCCAAGGTTCAGCTGCATGAATTCTGCTGTCAAAAATGTAATTCACATAAACAAAATTAAAAAGACCTGAAATGTGAATGGATGAAGATTTTTTGGAACCGAATTTGGATAAAGAACAAGTAAAGCTATATAAAAAACCATACTCAACATTTATTCGTGCTACATTTATTGTTATAAATGCATATACAAATTGTTTTTAATTATAAAAGTACCACCGGGCGGCCATTAAGCGAGAGAGGGCTGTCATTCAAAATTTGCGGGGAAAATCGGGTAGGTGCACGGGAGTTGGCTATCTAGTTTGGATACTCTCTGGGCGGATTCTATAAATGCGTACGTGATGTCGAGAACTGATAGCTTCCAATATTTCCTGTTCTATAGAATAGTTCGCGACAACGTCAGTGTCAAATGAAAAAAAAAAAAAGTGACAGCTGAGCAACTTGTAAGAAAAGAAACGAAATTTTATATGGCGGGAGATAGGAATAAATTTGAAATTTAATTAAAATTCACGTAAATGCTCTGAAATTGGAAAAGGATTGTTGTTTTTAAGTAGCAATCAAACATAAAAATTTACCAAGAGCAAAATAAAGTGATCTAAGAAGTTCATCGAATACCACATCAGTTGTTTATTAAAAGTGTTAAAAGTAACTTAAATCTCTAATTTTTCTACTTGGCCTTCTGGCAATGCGTTGTTTGCGTTGAGATGAGTTAAATTTACCGGCGTACCCCAGGTGGAGGCTTGGAACCCAATCCGGATTTAAATCGTCCGACTGTTTGGCATATTTACCTAAATATAATATTTGTCACAATGGTTACATTATTGTAAATATGCCAACATACCTGATATAAAATGCCTGGAACAAACACGAGCTATTTTAGGATTCATTTTCTTTAAATTTATAGCAGCTGGCCATCGTTTGCGCCTCTCCTTAGACAGATTTTGAATTTCAGGTTTTGTTCCTAATTGTGGAAATATATAAAAACGTATGTCTTCATTTTTCACTGCGTTTTTCGTACAGTTTTTAATGCAGCAACTTGTCGGCATTTTTTCTTATTTTATTATGTTCATTACCGCCAACACTTTTAGCAAACACAATATTAATTCTGCAATGTTTATAGATAGTATTTTGCACTTTATCATAGATGTTTAATCATACAAAAAACAACTTATTTTATTTTGTTATTGCCGCCGCCACAACACGCGCGATAATGTTTTTTTAACTATAACTCTTCCAAAACTTTTAGCAAACACAATATTAATTCTTCATTTTTTTCGGTAGTATTTTGTACTTTATCATAAACTTTTAATCTTCAAACGAAACAAATCATATCTCCAGTCATATACAATTTGGTTTGTTTGACAGCTTCGCGAAATGCCCTATTGTAGTCAAAGAATTAATTAATAATTACATATTAATGTAGAATTAAAAGAGATGGATATCTTTCGTACGTCTATCCCTCCAAAACCCATTTGTTTACATTGTGGCTTTTGTAATTTCAATCCCTGTCTGTGAATACGTGTGAGGTGTGAGCTTTGAGCTACAAGAAAAAAATAAATCGACCAATGACCGGCCGCCAATCAAAATTCAGTGTGGTTAGAGTAGAAGGGCTATGCGGATCCTGGACCACTATATGACGTCATAATGAGCCAAAAATGAGTCATCAAGGTCAATGTTCAATGCCAATGTTCAAGGTCGCCGATATGTCTGTTATTTCAAGGTCATAACTCAAGGTCGTTAATATGTGCGTGTGTTGTTTCAAGGTTGCTGATATGTGTGTGTGTGTGTGTTTGTGTGTGTTGTTTCAAGGTCGCTGATATGTGTGTTGTTTCAAGGCCATAACTCAAGGTTGCTGATGTGTGTGTTATTTAAAGGCCATAACTCAAGGTTGCTGATATGTATGTTGTTTGAAAACCATAACTAAGGTCGCTGATGTGTGTGTGCAAGCGAGAGATCAAGAGCATTGGGGGGAGGGGGGAAATCGCCTATAAGAAAACTATTCAAGGCCATTAAAACTGTTGAAGTCTAAAATCGCCTCTTATGAAATAAAAAACAAGGTCAATGAATAATTGCTTAAAAAAACACAGGCCATCGCCTCTTATGTAGATAAGAGAACTATTCAAGGCTAAAAGAAAAACTCTTGAAGGTCATTAAACGCTTGAGCGTATGAAAAGAAAAAAGTATTTTATTAGATATTTTATTTGTATATTTTTCTTCTTAAATACATATGTTAATTATTTAAGGGGTTCCATATAATGGTGTCTGTGGATTCGTATCCGTTATATAGATCGTCATCATCATTCATGCTTTGTGGTGGTGGTGTATGCATACCGGGGTTCCAACGTCGTGGCAAGGGGCCCTTTAGAACGTAGGTAGGACAGAATTCTAGCTCGAAATTTTCTTCTCGTATCCCGAAGCTTATTGTATCCCCAAAATATAGTTCCCTTATCGTATCAGGCACCAGTCTTTCTCCATTTACATAGGTTCCGCGGGAGTAGTTGTATTCTCCCATATATACCTTCTTGTCGTTGGGGTATATGTATATTGCAGACTGCCTGGGTGCCACGAGGGGGGAATTGAGTTCTATATCACTCGGGTAACCTCTGCCTATTATGTTGATCCTATGGCGTAAGCGGATTTTTGTATTTGATACAGTATTGACTAAAGTCCATTCCGAGTCCGGTATATAGTATATTTTCTCAATTCCGTTTGATTTTGTAAGATCCGAGATGTAGCCGAAGTTTACAATACTGAATAAACATTCCTACCCACAATATGTTCTTGTGAGATAAGGTTGGAGAATATATTGCTTTGAAGCAAACCAAGGTCAAAAAAAGTCCAAAAATCGCCTATAAAAAAAGCCATTCAGCGATTGCTTAGAAAACTCTTCAAGGTGATGCTAAAAATAGAAATCAAGGCCAAATACGATCGTAAACGAATGAAGAGTAGGGCGTATGAATTAAAATCGATAAGAGATCATGGTCATTTGGAAAATAAAAAAATCAGCTTCAAAGTCCAAGGTCATACAGAAAAAAATCTTCTCATAAGAATGTCATTATGTTTCGGTTTATGGAGCAACAACAACAACATAAGTCAACAATATGTTCTTCACAGAAAATTAACAGCCTACTTTTTGGAGCGCAATGTATTCTTCCTGAGGTATTGTATGCTCTCTACTCACCCTCTTGGCTAATGTACGCTACATTCTATAAACACATCTGTTCTTGCTGTTGTATGAGGAGTTGAAGCAATAAGCAATAGCATCCGTACTGTAATAATAATAAAGTCAATGATG
This sequence comes from Cheilosia urbana, assembly GCA_946477585.1. Lineage (NCBI taxonomy): Eukaryota > Metazoa > Arthropoda > Insecta > Diptera > Syrphidae > Cheilosia > Cheilosia urbana. The sequence continues at coordinate 68,025,648 of OX297853.1, read as the reverse complement.
CTGTAAAAGTCTTCTCTTATGTAGATAAGAATGTTATGATGTTTATATCATATAAAAACAAAGTTCAATCCACAGTTTTGAAGACATATTATTACCTGTAAAGTGGAGATTAAGGAGACCAGGCGAAATTATTGTTGAACATTTCAAGTAGTACATTTACGTACATAATATTATATCATATATATTAACTAATGTTTTATGAGAGTAGAACTAAAGAGATTGATTTACATATATCGACAGTAAACAAGGGCGAATCAACTCAACGTTCGAAGAGACATTTTAAAGAGCATGTAGTAAGGTTCAGACTGACTGTAAATCCTATAAGAAGAGTATTGCAAATTGTATTGAATATAGTTGCAAAGGCGAAATGTTTCTGCGTGAACTGTTAAGGGAGATGAAAGTTTCTGCATATGAGTCCACTGTATGCACTCAGTGAACATGAAATTAATAACTTCTTGAAATAAATTGAAAAAAATACTATATTAATTGTTTTTTATTTATCCATGAATTGTGTGTGGATGGAAAACCCAACCATTTAACATAAACTTTTTCATCTTTTGTTGCTATAACCTTTTCCACAAGATATATATCGGGAAATTTGTTTTTTTTTTTTTTTTGTAGTTCTTCCGCATATAGGTTGGCCTTGTTAGTCTTGAAGGAGATAAGTAACCGAAAAAAACTCTTCAAGACGATGCTAAAAATAGAAATCATGAGCAGAAATCAAGGTTAAATTTGCTTTATATAAAGTGAGCTCATAGAGTTGAATATACCTACTCTGGATGTAAACAAACATATGTGATGAACATTTCTCTGAATATTTCAGTTGTGCGTATATGAATAGAAAAGACAAAGTTTTTATTTTATTAGATATTTTATTTAGCTAATCGTTGATAAAGTGACATCAAATTCTTAATTCTAAGCAATCTTTTCTCTAACATAAAACAAGCGCAAGTATCTGGTCCATCTTTACATAAGTCCGAAGACCAGGAACAGTTCATAAAATGGCAGCCATGAATGGATTCAGTTGAAGACACATTCTCAAACATTCTTAAGAAATTAATACAACCAATGATTTCATTGTAATGCTCTTCAATTATAATGTTCTGATATGATTTCAGAAAATCTAAAAGCTGATCGAAAACCACAGAATTATTTAAGTCTGGCATGTTCTCAGAAGCACAATCGAATGCTGACTAGATTGATTTAAATAGGTGACCAACTGATTCTTTTTCTTATCAATAGGATCATAGTCCTCTTTAAACTTTTGAAGAGCATCAAGAAAATAGTTTCTGAACTTATCAAGCAATTCAAGTGCATTTAAATTGAGTTGATCAGTGTACAATCTCAAAGATTTATCGTTTTTTTCAATCTCCCATCGATTACTAAAAGATAGTCTTGCAACCCCACAGTTGGTCTTTGAAATCTGCTGGAGCTTCGACCGAACTTGTCAACGCTCATGTTGTTAATAATGTCAAAACTATGCTTAATTTATAATATTCGATTCACGCAGCTCTTCCACAATTGAGTTTATTTCATTCTGGTGATTATTATTGCCAGCAGTTTGAGATGCGATTAAAAGTCTTAGTCTATCAACGAGTTCGTTAGGATCATTCCAATGCACATAATCGATGGGATTCTCGGAATATAACATATCATATGCTTTACCAATTTTCCGTTGCGATAGCTCTTGAATTAGAGGATGAATAATGTGTTTATACTTTTTTCCTCTATTGCCTTTAATTTGAGAGCTACTATCATGGTTTCTCATGTGCAAGTTAGTTTTTTGTAATATTCTTCGATATTGCTGTAAGTCGTCAGTGGTATAATGTGTTTTTCTAGGGTTTTTACGTATAATTAGCTCATAAAGCCCATCTGTCCCATTAACAATTTCATCATCAATAACGAAATCATTGTGTTTATTAATTGAAAATGTTGATCTACCTAATTTCGTTGAATTTGACTGTGCATCGAAATATGGGCCATAGATTTTGTCACGATTTTCATCAGATGAAGGTGTTGATCGGTTGAATGGCGTACTTTGATCCACACTATCGGTATCGGTATCAAAATGTGTGGGTGTTCTAAATGAAACATCTTTATCTGTGATGGGAGTGGATGATGTTGTCTCTAGAATTGATTCCTTCAATGATGGGAACTCAAAATGTTCTTTTTCCTCAGACGGACTTTCAAATTTTAATCGTGCGCTTTTAGGTTTTACTGTTTCATCTGTATTGCCACTTTCAACACTTTTCGCGATCTCCTTTAAAGGTTCAATTATTGGCTTGAAAGTGTTTTCAAATTCAGTTTCCCTTGCGATTCTTCCAGTTTTGAGAGACGAATATTTCTTCTTCAAAGATTTTTTTGTTGCTATGAGGTCTTTGAGTAAACTTTCATCGATATTCATGTTGTTGTGTACGAATCAGGTTCAATAACAGGGCAGTTTAATACAGGGTTGTTTAGTTTAGTAACAGGGCTGTTCAATAACAGGGCAGTTTAATACAGGGCTGTTCAATAATGGGGGCAGTTTAATACAGGGCTGTTTAACAACAGAGCTGTGTTCATGTAGATAGTTGTTTAATAACTGAACAGCTTTATTTCTTTTAAGATCTATTATGTCACTCCTCGACCTCACGTTAAGAGAGTTCTGTAGGAAATTGATTATTTGGGCGATTTGGCTTAGGTTTCTAACCGTAATGGTGCGGTAAATGTGGGGATGGCGATGGGCCCGCTTTGGTGCCTGGTCTTTTGTCTTAGTGTCTAGAGGATCTACAGCCCAATGTCCAGAAAATCTCGATCAGTTAATAGGTTAGTTTAGGTTGAGTGAAGTTGTGAGATCGTTACAAAAGACCAGGCACCAAAGCGGGCCCATCGCCATCCCCACATTTACCGCACCATTACGGTTAGAAACCTAAGCCAAATCGCCCAAATAATCAATTTCCCTACAGAACTCTCTTAACGTGAGGTCGAGGAGTGACATAATAGATCTTAAAAGAAATAAAGCTGTTCAGTTATTAAACAACTATCTACATGAACACAGCTCTGTTGTTAAACAGCCCTGTATTAAACTGCCCCCATTATTGAACAGCCCTGTATTAAACTGCCCTGTTATTGAACAGCCCTGTTACTAAACTAAACAACCCTGTATTAAACTGCCCTGTTATTGAACCTGATTCGTACACAACAACATGAATATCGATGAAAGTTTACTCAAAGACCTCATAGCAACAAAAAAATCTTTGAAGAAGAAATATTCGTCTCTCAAAACTGGAAGAATCGCAAGGGAAACTGAATTTGAAAACACTTTCAAGCCAATAATTGAACCTTTAAAGGAGATCGCGAAAAGTGTTGAAAGTGGCAATACAGATGAAACAGTAAAACCTAAAAGAAGACGATTAAAATTTGAAAGTCCGTCTGAGGAAAAAGAACATTTTGAGTTCCCATCATTGAAGGAATCAATTCTAGAGACAACATCATCCACTCCCATCACAGATAAAGATGTTTCATTTAGAACACCCACACATTTTGATACCGATACCGATAGTGTGGATCAAAGTACGCCATTCAACCGATCAACACCTTCATCTGATGAAAATCGTGACAAAATCTATGGCCCATATTTCGATGCACAGTCAAATTCAACGAAATTAGGTAGATCAACATTTTCAATTAATAAACACAATGATTTCGTTATTGATGATGAAATTGTTAATGGGACAGATGGGCTTTATGAGCTAATTATACGTAAAAACCCTAGAAAAACACATTATACCACTGACGACTTACAGCAATATCGAAGAATATTACAAAAAACTAACTTGCACATGAGAAACCATGATAGTAGCTCTCAAATTAAAGGCAATAGAGGAAAAAAGTATAAACACATTATTCATCCTCTAATTCAAGAGCTATCGCAACGGAAAATTGGTAAAGCATATGATATGTTATATTCCGAGAATCCCATCGATTATGTACATTGGAATGATCCTAACGAACTCGTTGATAGACTAAGACTTTTAATCGCATCTCAAACTGCTGGCAATAATAATCACCAGAATGAAATAAACTCAATTGTGGAAGAGCTGCGTGAATCGAATATTATAAATTAAGCATAGTTTTGACATTATTAACAACATGAGCGTTGACAAGTTCGGTCGAAGCTCCAGCAGATTTCAAAGACCAACTGTGGGGTTGCAAGACTATCTTTTAGTAATCGATGGGAGATTGAAAAAAACGATAAATCTTTGAGATTGTACACTGATCAACTCAATTTAAATGCACTTGAATTGCTTGATAAGTTCAGAAACTATTTTCTTGATGCTCTTCAAAAGTTTAAAGAGGACTATGATCCTATTGATAAGAAAAAGAATCAGTTGGTCACCTATTTAAATCAATCTAGTCAGCATTCGATTGTGCTTCTGAGAACATGCCAGACTTAAATAATTCTGTGGTTTTCGATCAGCTTTTAGATTTTCTGAAATCATATCAGAACATTATAATTGAAGATCATTACAATGAAATCATTGGTTGTATTAATTTCTTAAGAATGTTTGAGAATGTGTCTTCAACTGAATCCATTCATGGCTGCCATTTTATGAACTGTTCCTGGTCTTCGGACTTATGTAAAGATGGACCAGATACTTGCGCTTGTTTTATGCTAGAGAAAAGATTGCTTAGAATTAAGAATTTGATGTCACTTTATCAACGATTAGCTAAATAAAATATCTAATAAAATAAAAACTTTGTCTTTTCTATTCATATACGCACAACTGAAATATTCAGAGAAATGTTCATCACATATGTTTGTTTACATCCAGAGTAGGTATATTCAACTCTATGAGCTCACTTTATATAAAGCAAATTTAACCTTGATTTCTGCTCATGATTTCTATTTTTAGCATCGTCTTGAAGAGTTTTTTTCGGTTACTTATCTCCTTCAAGACTAACAAGGCCAACCTATATGCGGAAGAACTACAAAAAAAAAAAAAAAAAAAAACAAATTTCCCGATATATATCTTGTGGAAAAGGTTATAGCAACAAAAGATGAAAAAGTTTATGTTAAATGGTTGGGTTTTCCATCCACACACAATTCATGGATAGATAAAAAACAACTAATATAGTATTTTTTTCAATTTATTTCAAGAAGTTATTAATTTCATGTTCACTGAGTGCATACAGTGGACTCATATGCAGAAACTTTCATCTCCCTTAACAGTTCACGCAGAAACATTTCGCCTTTGCAACTATATTCAATACAATTTGCAATACTCTTCTTATAGGATTTACAGTCAGTCTGAACCTTACTACATGCTCTTTAAAATGTCTCTTCGAACGTTGAGTTGATTCGCCCTTGTTTACTGTCGATATATGTAAATCAATCTCTTTAGTTCTACTCTCATAAAACATTAGTTAATATATATGATATAATATTATGTACGTAAATGTACTACTTGAAATGTTCAACAATAATTTCGCCTGGTCTCCTTAATCTCCACTTTACAGGTAATAATATGTCTTCAAAACTGTGGATTGAACTTTGTTTTTATATGATATAAACATCATAACATTCTTATCTACATAAGAGAAGACTTTTACAGCATCATTGACTTTATTATTATTACAGTACGGATGCTATTGCTTATTGCTTCAACTCCTCATACAACAGCAAGAACAGATGTGTTTATAGAATGTAGCGTACATTAGCCAAGAGGGTGAGTAGAGAGCATACAATACCTCAGGAAGAATACATTGCGCTCCAAAAAGTAGGCTGTTAATTTTCTGTGAAGAACATATTGTTGACTTATGTTGTTGTTGTTGCTCCATAAACCGAAACATAATGACATTCTTATGAGAAGATTTTTTTCTGTATGACCTTGGACTTTGAAGCTGATTTTTTTATTTTCCAAATGACCATGATCTCTTATCGATTTTAATTCATACGCCCTACTCTTCATTCGTTTACGATCGTATTTGGCCTTGATTTCTATTTTTAGCATCACCTTGAAGAGTTTTCTAAGCAATCGCTGAATGGCTTTTTTTATAGGCGATTTTTGGACTTTTTTTGACCTTGGTTTGCTTCAAAGCAATATATTCTCCAACCTTATCTCACAAGAACATATTGTGGGTAGGAATGTTTATTCAGTATTGTAAACTTCGGCTACATCTCGGATCTTACAAAATCAAACGGAATGGAGAAAATATACTATATACCGGACTCGGAATGGACTTTAGTCAATACTGTATCAAATACAAAAATCCGCTTACGCCATAGGATCAACATAATAGGCAGAGGTTACCCGAGTGATATAGAACTCAATTCCCCCCAGGCAGTCTGCAATATACATATACCTACCCCAACGACAAGAAGGTATATATGGGAGAATACAACTACTCCCGCGGAACCTATGTAAATGGAGAAAGACTGGTGCCTGATACGATAAGGGAACTATATTTTGGGGATACAATAAGCTTCGGGATACGAGAAGAAAATTTCGAGCTAGAATTCTGTCCTACCTACGTTCTAAAGGGCCCCTTGCCACGACGTTAGAACCCCGCTATGCATACACCACCACCACAAAGCATGAATGATGATGACGATCTATATAACGGATACGAATCCACAGACACCATTATATGGAACCCTTTAAATAATTAACATATGTATTTAAGAAGAAAAATATACAAATAAAATATCTAATAAAATACTTTTTTCTTTTCATACGCTCAAGCGTTTAATGACCTTCAAGAGTTTTTCTTTTAGCCTTGAATAGTTCTCTTATCTACATAAGAGGCGATGGCCTGTGTTTTTTTAAGCAATTATTCATTGACCTTGTTTTTTATTTCATAAGAGGCGATTTTAGACTTCAACAGTTTTAATGGCCTTGAATAGTTTTCTTATAGGCGATTTCCCCCCTCCCCCCAATGCTCTTGATCTCTCGCTTGCACACACACACATCAGCGACCTTAGTTATGGTTTTCAAACAATATACATATCAGCAACCTTGAGTTATGGCCTTTAAATAACACACACATCAGCAACCTTGAGTTATGGCCTTGAAACAACACACATATCAGCGACCTTGAAACAACACACACAAACACACACACACACACACATATCAGCAACCTTGAAACAACACACGCACATATTAACGACCTTGAGTTATGACCTTGAAATAACAGACATATCGGCGACCTTGAACATTGGCATTGAACATTGACCTTGATGACTCATTTTTGGCTCATTATGACGTCATATAGTGGTCCAGGATCCGCATAGCCCTTCTACTGGTTAGTTATTTTCAAATATATTAAGGCCCGGTTTCTTCAATCTTGGTCTTCTTCTTATGGGGCATTTACACAGTCACACATTTCTATCACGGAAAATTAAAGGGATGCCCAATACTAAACAGCCGACTGACTGAAAGGGACAGCATTACCTAACACGCAAAAAAACGTGATACGTTTTTTGGTCGACCATCTTGTTTACGTGGTAGGAATTATGGCAAATCTATGCGATGGCTTACGAAATTTCGTTTTCCTATAAAACAAAATGGTTTCCGGAAGTGATGAACATACAATTATTTATTTATTTCGTATAAATAAATGATGAATTATTGGTTTAATTTACTGAAACTAATTAAAACTTTCATTTCACATATTTTAAATCGGAAATAGAAATGTTTTCATGTGATTGCAGAAATGTTGGTTGCCGGAACTTCCGCTTTACGTATCTATAATTATGGCTAGAACATCCGTGACACCTTAGGTGTCTGATTTGTGATCTCATTCCTGCACCTTTATTAGCAATTGACTGCGAACAAACGGATCTCTCTGTCCCGTCTCGTGCAAAAATGCGCGTGCGTGATAGTGTAAATGCAGTTTTAATTAACTACAGATTTTCTGCAATTTCGTTTGTTCAAGATTTTTTAAGGACTACCTACGTAGGTGTTCATTTTGACGTAGCTGATATAAAAAACTTTTTGTATAATATTGTGCCAACAAAAAGAAAAATGTAAATAATAGAATGAAGGAATATATAACGCAAGATGGAGTGAACCAATAAAATCTTTTACATCGGTTTCTTTGACGTTTTCAACTGACACATACGTATAGAATACACAACACGCCAAAATAATGGATGCAAAGAATGAAGTAAGATTATTTTCAAAATTTCTTGGCCTATGACAGTTCTAATAGATTGGGATTGGGATAAAGCACACGTTAGGAAAAATATTGTGAGAACGAGAAAATTGCGATTGTCGTTGATTAAATCAACATGAGGCCTGTTAATTTGTAATACATTTTATTGGTTTTGGCTTTATTTTGGGTTTGTTCACAAAAAAATTGCTTATTGACTCACAAATACAAAATTTCATTCTTTAGTTCTAAAAAAATGCCTGTATTATTTAGTTATGATATTAATTTTTGTGTTTATTAAGCTTACAAAAAATAAATACATTAATAAAATACTTACCTAAGTAAATTACTTATCAAAAACAAACGGACCCGAAGAAAAAAACAAAAAAAAAGGGAAATAGTTAGCGAAAATTAAGGAGTGTAAACTGATTATATTACAAAGAGAGCGAAAAAGTAGTAAAGAACAAAAAGCGGGAGACTCAAAGCGCATGGGTCGAGCTGTCATTTGTGACAATGACTTTTTGGTTTGAGTGCTTTCGATTGTTTAAACCGGTGTGGCGTCAACATTCCGCTGGCCTTGAACTACCTGGAGGGTTTGTTGAATCATCATGCACATCGATGTATTCTTTGAAGGTCAAAAGCGGTGATATCTTGACGATTGGGCGCACCAGCGTTCCATCTGCAGTCTTCAGTGTCAGCACTCGAGCGCTGCCATCAGATCCAGTATGAACCGCCGACACTCTTCGCATCCTCCATTTGCTAGGGGGGATGTTGTCCTCTCTAAGAAAGTAAGAACAACAAGATCTCCCACGGTAGTGTTAGGGTATGACTTCGTCCATTTAGCTCGTTGCTGAAGTTGTTGCAGATATTCGGTGTGCCACGTCTCCAGAAATGCTGTCGTAGTTGCGTTAAAAGTCGCCAACGATGAACTTACAGATTGTGCGCATGAATGTAGATGCTACCACAGGATCTTCACGATCACCTTCTGATTGCACATTCTCTTCGTCGCTTGCATGCTTTTCTTCGAAGAGCTGGCTTGTCGCTGACTGCTTAAAGCCGAAGGTCGAACCAGTTGGGCTTACCGCACTTTGCAGCTCCACCAACCCTTTGACCCCGCTTCTTTCAATACTTTGCTTATTCTTGGCCAGTTTTCTTTTCCAGTTGGCCTTGTACCCAAATCTGCAAAAAATAGTTTGTATGTAGAAAAATACTTATTTCGCATTATTAACGAACCCTTTACCATTCTTTTCCTCTCCTTGAAGGTGACCCGATACTATTGAGCTCCAAATCTATTTTTTGCCATTCTTCGTCAATATTTTTGTTTGTTGAACCAAACTATCCTTTACCCCTGGCCAGATTAGGTTGTTCTTGCAAAATTCCTTTCAGCCGATAAAATTGCGTCGGTTTGGTGACTTTTAAACATTAAAAACACGTATTCTATTATTAATTTTTTTTTTCTAATTCCTACTTACATTTTTTTGTCGATTTTTCATTAAAAAAAATCTGATCCTTTTCATTCAACAAATCCAACACAACTGATAAAAAGCAGTTGTCTGATTTTGACATTCAGGACAACTCCAACACAACTCAGTTGTCTTCTTTAATAAAAACACACAACTGCAAAGACAACCATTTTATTAGTTGTCTACTCATAGGATGATGGTTGTCTTTTGACAGACAACTAGTTGTAATAGATAATCCCAATTGGAGAAAGACAACCTTGGTTTGGTTATAGTTGTCTTCTATAATAGGGGCAGTAATTAAGAGCTGAAAATCCTACTTTACTTTGCTTTGCTGAGTTCGAAGCTCTAAAAACAGGCCTATTGTGTTTTGTTAGCATGAAAAGCATTTGTTCCTATGTAACATCATTCAACACTTTTCAGTGTTATTCAACTACAGAATTTCCAATCGCACTTTGAGTGTGTACAAATATGGTGCTAAATAAACGAATTTGAAAATAACCAAGCCAAATTGAAAATTATTTTTGGGAATTCATTTTCCATAGTTTACTTTTGCCCTACTGGAACCTTGGGCTTAACTTGCATGTTGTTAACCTATTTATGGAACAACCCCCAAGGTCCAGCTGCATGAATTCTACTGTCAAAAATGTAATTCACATAAACAAAATTAAAAAGACCTGAAATGTGAATGGATGAAGATTTTTTGGAACCGAATTTGGATAAAGAACAAGTAAATCTATATAAAAAACCATATATATATATATATATATGAATCCTTCAACCCCGGGTGGGGCATAGGGCGGCGACAAACTTCTTCCATCCATCTCGATCTGCAGCCAGATACTTCAGCTGTGGCCACGTTTTACGCTGCGTTGCTGCTTCGGCCAATACGGTTGATTTCCACGTTGTTTTTGGTCTACCAACTCGCCGTGTACCTTGAGGGTTCCATTCGAAGGATTGCTTCGCGATGTTGTCGTTTGGTCTCCTCAAGGTATGGCCAATCCAGCGCCACTTCCTCTGCCTAATTTCTGCATTCAGCGGGTTTTGATGCGTTATATGCCACAATTCTTGGTTAGATATAACTTGCGGCCATCGGATCTTAAGGATGTATCGCAGGCAGCGGTTAACGTATGCCTGCAGTCTTCTAGAGATGGAGGTAGAGACTTTCCAGGTTTCGCAGGCATACAGCAGTACGGACTTGACGTTGGATTCGAAGAGCCTTAACTTGGTGCGTAGGGAAATTTGACTGGAGTTCCATACTGAGGATAACATTCCAAAGGCGCTGCGGGCTTTATTTATTCTGTTATTAACATCCAGATCCGTTCCTCCTTCGGATGAAACAAAACTGCCTAGATAGTTAAATTGCTTGACCTCCTCAATAGGCGTCTGTCTCAGAATAATGGGCTGATGTGCCGGGCGGCCAGTGTGCATTATTTTGGTCTTGTTGCAATTGATCCTAAGACCAGCCATCTCTGCATTCACTTGCAGTGATTGACACATCTCATTCATCCCGCTGTTGGTTTTTGCCAGGAAACAGATATCGTCGGCATAATCCAGGTGGCTTAGCCTCTCAAATGGTCTCCATTGGATACCATGTCTTTCGTATGTACCTACGGTGGCAGTCAGTACATCATCTATCGCCAGTAGAAAGATAATTGGCGACAGAATATCCCCTTGTCTTACTCCCTGTCGCACTTCAAAAGCATCGGAAAGCTGTCCATTATGTAGAACGAAGCATCTTGCGGCATGATAGGACTCCTTTATAACAGCAACAATCTTCGGGGGAATTCCTCTCCTATCTAAGGATTTCCAGATCCATTCGCGGTTGACTCGGTCAAAGGCCTTCTCAAAGTCTACGAACATAAGGTAGAGCGGTGACGTAAACTCGGTTGACTGTTCGAGTATAATACGCAGGGTGTTGATGTGATCAATACACGACCGACCACTACGAAAGCCCGCTTGATGCCTCTTGATCGTATTTTCGATCCTGTCCTTTGTCCGTTCGAGAATGATAGTTGCCATTACTTTCGGGAAGACAGACAAAACAGTAATACACGCCAGTTATTGCAGTTCTTAAGATTTCCTTTCTTGGGTATCTTAACAATAACTCCATCCTTCCAGTCCCTAGGGTATTTTTCATTTTCCCATATAGCCTGCATTAGTGGTAGCAGGATACAGGCCGTTGTGTCGGGATCTGCTTTCAGGAACTCGGCTGGTATGCCATCAAGTCCAGCTGCTTTGTTGACTTTAAGGAGTTTGATCGCAGATTTGATTTCTGCAGCTGTAGGGGGCCCGGTGTCAATACCCCTGTAAGAACGCCGCATTTCTAGATGTTGGGAGCTCATCGTTGCACTCGGCTCATCTGAGTCTTCATTTAGCAAGGCGCTAAAGTGGTCCCTCCATCTTCTCAATTGTTCTTCTATTGTTACCAATAGCGTGCCGTCCATATCCAAGACAGGATGATTGGTGTTGCTTTTTCGGCCAACAATATCCTTGGCAGTTTTGTACAGCTCCCTAATATCTCCTCTTCTTGCAGCGCTTTCCGCATTATCCGCAAGATCGTCCATTCTTTTCCTCCTGTCGCGCCTCACACAGCGCTGTACTGTCTTGTGAGCTTCTCGGTACTCGGTACGTAGAGCAACTTTACGTTGAATGTCGGTTTCGGCGTTTGTTTTAATCTTCAACGATCTGCGATACTCGATTTTGTCCCAGGTGTCTTGGGATATCCACGAGTCCCTAGCTCTTGACATTTTGGGCACAGTTTCGGAGCCAGCCTCTATAAACGCGCTTTTTACTTTGCCCCACATCTCGTCTATGGAGTGTTCGCCTAATTCAACTGTACTCAATGCTCTGCCGTTAAGTGCGGTGATAAAATTCCGACATGTGTTGGGGTCCTTGAGAGCATTAGTATTGAATTTGGCTCTCGTCGCTGCATTTTCATTTCGCCGCATGACAGCTGCTGTGCGTATCTGGATACTTGCTAAAACCAGGTGGTGATCACTCCCTGCGTCCGCACTCCTCTCGTTTCTGACATCGCATAGCGACTTCCTCCATCTCTGTTGTACGATGACGTGATCGATTTGGCTCTCGTACCCGTTCGGGGAGACCCAGGTGATTTTATGACACGTCTTGTGAGGAAATATAGTGCCACCCAAAACAAGCTTGCGTGCATTGCAGAAGTCGACAAGCATTATTGTTTCTTGATCCAAAGCCATGTTTCCCCATTACGCTTTTGAGACCTGTGTTGTCCGGTCCGACTCTGGCATTAAAGTCACCCATGATGATTTTTATATCGCTTTTTGGAGCACTGTTGTATACCGAGCTTAGTTGGAGATAGAAAGCGGTTTTTATTTCGTCTGCCGCCTCATTAGTAGGTGCGTAGCATTGAATAATCGTGATGTTTCTGACCTTGCAGTGAAACCTCGCAGTTATTATTCTTTCCGAAAACGGGTTCCAGGAGATGAGACTACGTCTCGCTTCTCTAGTTAGCATGATCCCTACACCATTCAAACGTTGACCTCCATATCTCTCTTCCTCGCCGGAATACACCATTGTCGTCAGTCCTGACTGTGATATGTATTCATTTCGTCCTCTCCACTTGGTTTCGCTTATACCCAGAATATTGATCTTAAGGCGGATCATTTCACGTTCAACCTGATCGTACCTTCCTGCGCTATACAGGGATCGGATATTCCACGCTCCTATTAGCGAACGTTTTCGGTAGCCAAAATTTCCATCCGCAGAGCCAGAAAGGTTTCTTAAATTTGTCGTCGATTCATTTATTGTAGCGTCACAATTGCCGCTAGTACACGAAAGATGCCGCACCCCCAAATCCGATGTGCGGGTTACTACTGTCATACCGGCAGTAGGGGGATTAGCCAACATATGGTTACCCCTTGGGGAATCTACTCCGTTCGTTGTCATATTTCATGTAATAACATTATCTTGTTTAGCTAGGTTAGTGTTTTCCGAGATATGGGTAATAACCCCATAAGCTCAGGCTCGACAGGCACACCTGCCTGTTGGATGGTCGAACACATACTTATTGAGGCCGCCCACTGTGGGATGACAGACGCCTTTCGTAGCCGCCCCATCATGGGGAACAGACGCTACTACGTGGTAGCGGTAGTGATCCTTATGCCCATAATATGTGAGCAGAGAATACTATCGGTCCTAAATCCTCCGCCGTCGTAGCGTTCGCCGTTGCTTAGACCTCGAGCGCTCCCACGTTGCAGGGTAATTAGTTTCGACTTGCTACTCCACTTCGACCTGTCGACCATGGGTGGCCCTCCTGCAGAAACTAGTTCCGCAAACACATAGCTCTAAGCTTCATAGTAACAGTCGCGTAAGCCAACTCGCCCCGGCAAGGCTTACCCCATTTATTCATGCTACATTTATTGTTATAAATGCATATACAAATTGTTTTTAATTATAAAAGTACCACCGGGCGGCCATTAAGCGAGAGAGGGCTGTCATTCAAAATTTGCGGGGAAAATCGGGTAGGTGCACGGGAGTTGGCTATCTAGTTTGGATACTCTCTGGGCGGATTCTATAAATGCGTACGTGATGTCGAGAACTGATAGCTTCCAATATTTCCTGTTCTATAGAGTAGTTCGCGACAGCGTCAGTGTCAAATGAAAAAAAAAAAAAGTGACAGCTGAGCAACTTGTAAGAAAAGAAACGAAATTTTATATGGCGGGAGATAGGAATAAATTTGAAATTTGATTAAAATTCACGTAAATGCTCTGAAATTGGAAAAGGATTGTTGTTTTTAAGTAGCAATCAAACATAAAAATTGACCAAGAGCAAAATAAAGTGATCTAAGAAGTTCATCGAATACCACATCAGTCCCAAGTAGAAATTTGTGACTCTTATCCACATTTACTTTAAACTATAGTCACCAAACGGTATATTCGACTCGGTTTTGTGTCGCTTAACTCCATTCCAATAAGATGGTAACGATTTGACATTTTTGTGACCATTACGTGTCTCAAAGATACAAATGTCCTTTACTGTAACATTTCAAACACACAAAAACTGTGAGGTTACTATTTAATGTTACCACTTAACAGCTACGCAAATCGACTGCTAACAGTCGAAATTGTGACCACTGATTGTTACCAACCAGGAGTGCACGGATAATTCTATAACTATGGCGCATCAAGCGTAAAAGGGAATATAGGGTGGCATGAAAAAAAAAAACACCGTATGTCTATTTTATGATGAACAATGAATCTATCTAAAAAGAATGGAAATATGTAATTTAGATTAATTATTTTGGGATACGTATATCTTTTCATGAGTTTTCCTCCTAAAGAATTATTTTTCATTTTAAAAGGTGTATTGAAAATTGGTTGCCGTTGTAGTGCAACATCGAATAAACTTTTCATTGTACTTTTAGTTTGTGCGCTGCGCTGCTTTCCGACGTTTCAATAGTTTTGTAGCAGAAAAATGAGAATGCTTTCTGATTTTACTACACATTAACTCCAGCAGATTGAATTGGAAACAATTAATGAAGTGAGAAATAATTATATTTGACTGTGAGAAAAAGTTAAAAAAAAAAAAAACAATATTCTAACTTCTATCATTCACATTATATCAAATGGTACCAATATTTTTTTAATAAACAGCATGTTATACGAATATAAAATGAAATAATGGTAGAAATATCATAACCTTTCTGTAGCGATTTAGTACAACAATTTTAAACCAGCCAAGTGAATGCGTATGAGGGGTGGGTCTTGTAAGACAATATTCCCATATGGACAACAAACGTTGTATATATTAAATTGTATTTCCTACATGTAGGTAAACATGTTTACTTTATTATGTCGGTCTTAGCAAACCAGAATAGCAGTACCAAAAACTAGACGCGAAAATATTTTAAAATTTGCAAATCCGTTTCTTATTATTCCCCCCAAACCTTTTTGCATGTTCTTATATACCGTAAGCTGGGGTTACTTTGTGCCTGCAGGGTTACTTTGTGCCAACCGTACTTTTGTACATTCAATTTCACTTTACCAATACTTTTACATAAAATATGAACGTTTTTTCACTGTGCAAGGCTGCTGGAAAAGCTTTCCAGTAAGTATTTTATATTCATCAATTTCTTTGTTTTTACGTTTTTGAATAATGACATGAAATTCAAAATCAATTTTTTTCCGAAAAAATTCTATTGCGACAAATTTCATATACAACCAAAAAACTATAATCGCTACGGAATTGAAGGTGGGTTATATGATTTTATGATTTATTTGTGATAAATAATATTAAAGTTAATATTAGTAGAACCTATTGTTTTCATTTTTACGTCCCCTTTTCAATAAAGTCGCAAGTTCATGGGGTAACTTTGTGCCACCATCCTTGGTGTTTAACTTGGCACAAAGTTACCCTCTGTGTACTGATTTTCTTTTGCACGTACAACGTTCTTGGTCCAAAGAAACCCCTTGTCTTTAATTTTAAATTTGAAAGTTCCAGAATTGAGCCGAAATGCCTCGAAAGTATATAAAAAAGATAGTGGGACGGCCCTACAGCAATTTCACCCAGGATGATTTGAAAAAATCTGTGCAGGAAGTCCGAAATGGACGAATTTCAATTCAAAAAAGGAGAGAAAAGAACGGTATTCATAGGAATACTCTGATAAATAAAGGATAAGATGCTCATTCAAATGTTGCAGGACGTCAAACCATTTTCAGTGCCGAAGAAGAGTTGTTACTTCATCCGCTTATGGTTTTCCAGTCACTTTTCTTGATCCAAGACGAATTGACAAAAGCTATTACGACATAATTATGGAGAAATAAACTCCTTTCCAGAACAACATGCCTGGCCCTGAATGCAGAATATCATTTCTGGACCGACACAAAGCCTTATAGTCTTTATAGCGTCCCCGAAATATCTTTTTAAAATTTTTATTTTTAACGCTTTTATTTTTTTTTTAAATGTAATAAATATAAAAGAAATCCTTCACTTGTTTATTAAAATAATTGTGTTATCATGTGTTTTAATGGTATATGGGGTAAGATTCAACCAAACTTACATTTTGACAAGATTAGCGAAGGATTTCGTCAGTGGCACAAAGTTACCCCAAACGTGGGGCAACTTTGTGCCACACTTTAAAGGCTTACATGTTTAAAATCCTAAGCCCTTTCGAGAATTTGAGAACGTTGCCTTTATTGCTTAATGCTTAAGATCAAAATGGTATATCTTATTTTGTTTATTTCATACAGAAATATAAGTTTTTTTTACAAAAACCTCAAAAACTGGCACAAAGTAACCCCAGTTTACGGTACTCTAAAAGGTAGAATTTAAAAGAATGAATCATTTAAATATTATACGATTTAATAATAATAAACGCAAATAAAAAAAAAAGTTTCCTCAAAGTATGTGCATGCACCCTGTGCTCCCTCCTAAAGAAATGCAAATGGCAGGCAAGTGGTCGCTTTCTGCTTCTAATTGGGATTCATTGTCAAAAAAAAAAAAAAAAAAAAAATAGTCCATGGAAAAATGAAAGTACCTAGCTTCGAAATAAAATTAATTTTTTAAATACTCAATATTTCTTGAGCGCGTGAGTACGAAGAAATGCAATTATCAAATTCTCATAATATTACCTGCTTTACCATTTTCATGACATATGCTCGTTTAGGTATTTTAGCATCCCCATTAAAGAGGATAGGTTATGTGTGCACGTTTTACATTGCTATCGCAGTATTTCTATTTCACGTTTTCTTTTTCATGTGAAGCAACATACAAACACATGAAAACAAATTTGACAGCTCACTAAGATTCAGTCACACTTTGGTTACAAAGAATAGCCGAAATACCATTATGTGTGTTTCCCGAAATATTAATTCAAAGAGCTAAAACTGATTCCCCACTTTGGTCAGCGTTCCATCCTGCACTGGACACAGTACGCACTTTGAGAGCCTATACACACTGTTACTGTTACGGAAACATTCCGAAATGTAGGATCAGCGCCTCCACTATAACCATCAATTTCTACTTGGGGTGTTTATTAAAAGTGTTAAAAGTAACTTAAATCTCTAATTTTTCTACTTGGCCTTCTGGCAATGCGTTGTTTGCGTTGAGATGAGTTAAATTTACCGGCGTACCCCAGGTGGAGGCTTGGAACCCAATCCGGATTCAAATCGTCCGACTGTTTGGCATATTTACCTAAATATAATATTTGTCACAATGGTTACATTATTGTAAATATGCCAACATACCTGATATAAAATGCCTGGAACAAACACGAGCTATTTTAGGATTCATTTTCTTTAAATTTATAGCAGCTGGCCATCGTTTGCGCCTCTCCTTAGACAGATTTTGAATTTCAGGTTTTGTTCCTAATTGTGGAAATATATAAAAACGTATGTCTTCATTTTTCACTGCGTTTTTCGTACAGTTTTTAATGCAGCAACTTGTCGGCATTTTTTCTTATTTTATTATGTTCATTACCGCCAACACTTTTAGCAAACACAATATTAATTCTGCAATGTTTATAGATAGTATTTTGCACTTTATCATAGATGTTTAATCATACAAAAAACAACTTATTTTATTTTGTTATTGCCGCCGCCACAACACGCGCGATAATGTTTTTTTTAACTATAACTCTTCCAAAACTTTTAGCAAACACAATATTAATTCTTCATTTTTTTCGGTAGTATTTTGTACTTTATCATAAACTTTTAATCTTCAAACGAAACAAATCATATCTCCAGTCATATAAAATTTGGTTTGTTTGACAGCTTCGCGAAATGCCCTATTGTAGTCAAAGAATTAATTAATAATTACATATTAATGTAGAATTAAAAGAGATGGATATCTTTCGTACGTCTATCCCTCCAAAACCCATTTGTTTACATTGTGGCTTTTGTAATTTTAATCCCTGTCTGTGAATACGTGTGAGCTTTGAGCTACAAGAACAAAAATAATCGACCAATGACCGGCCGCCAATCAAAATTCAGTGTGGTTAGTTATTTTCAAATATATTAAGGCCCGGTTTCTTCAATCTTGGTCTTCTTCTTATGGGGTCATTATCTGCCTGGCGAAAACACAGCATCGCTGTTGAAGAAGCCATTGTGTATTCGCCTTTAAGTCTTACGTATTCACCTTAAATTCCCCTAACAAGCTGACTTTACTGACGACAAGAGGGAGTGTGTGTAGCTGTCAACCACTGCAAGCGCCAACCTGGTGGTATTTCTTCATAGCGTTGTGTATTTCGTCGCCATTAGGTCGCAATTTCAGAAAAAGATTACAAAGTACTAACGTAGAAGTGATTGGATTTATATTTTAATAGTAGAAGTCTAATATTTTAAGGGATTTAAAGATGAGTTTATCACCGAATAAATCCAATAAAAGGGAAGATAGCCCCAGGCATTCAAAAGCGATTTCATCGTCGTCGAGCAGTTCGTCATCCGAGAGCGAACAGATGGCGTCACCGCCACCTAATAAGCGGAAGACAGAGTTCAGATCAGGGAAACATACATCTATAGATCAGCGAATGGGTGAACTTACAGAGCAAGTTAAGTATTTGTCCCAGTGTATGGGCATGTTTATTCCGCAGGAAGATGAATTCCAGGGAATGCCGATACAATCGCCAGAGAGTTTTCTCGATCATCCAGAATGCAGCAGGAGGACACTTAATCTAGGTCAATTACAGACTGAGAGTGATACGAAGGCCGTCCAGCCAGCAAAGAGAGAACACTTGGAATCACTTATCAGGTTACAGCACTTTGGATTACCAACTTGGAAGAGTGTAAGGTATTCAAAGGCAATGAAGATGTTGGCTGCGACTCCAGGTTTTGTGGAGTTACAGGTAAATGACGAGCTTTGCATGCTCAGTAAGACAAAAGATTACTTAGTTTCCACAGAGCAGGTTATGGCAGCGTTATCTAATTCTTTGTTAGAACAGAAAGCAATGCTTAGATCGGGACTGCAGTCGATAATTGACTGGGCGTTTAAGTCACCGGATGACTTAAACCCGAATTCTTTGTTTGACAGATTTACCAATCTATTCGGATCGTCCTCTGATTCTTATAAGAACACAGAACTAGCTTTACAGGTCATATGTGGCAAGAGAGCTGAATGCATAGAAGTGAGGCGTGAGAGATTAATTTCTGAGATTTCCAATAAGAACATTCAGACAGCACTTCGAAACATTCATCCAAGTTCAGAACAGTTGTTTGATAGGCATGCACTTCAGGCTTTAATGCAATCACTTGGCGGGGTTCAGACCTGGCTTAGCACTCCCTCGGTTTCAAGAGAGAGGAGATCTTTTCAAAATCAACGACCTTCATATTATAACAATGAAAAGAAGCATAGGAGTGAGTCTAGGTATAACTATAAAAGATCTGCACACAGGAACAATTACAAAGAAAGACAGGGAAATAGGAAGCAAGACAAACGAGTCGTATCTTCCTTTCGTTCGAAAGAAAATACCAAATAACTATCAGCATTTCAGGGGGGGGCAACTAAAGTTTTTCATAGACAAGTGGCAGAGTCTGGGTGCCAACTCCTTCATTTTGAAAAGTATTGCGGGAGCAAGGATACCATTTCGTTCCCGACCACCCTTAGTTCGTCCGACAGTAGATATTTTGAAAAAACTTGCAACAAGACCATCGCTGAGGATGGACATTCAGGTAAAAGAGATGAAGAAATTATTGGTTTTAGAGCCCCCCCTACAATCCAACCACAGTTTTATTTCAAAGATGTTCCTCATAAACAAATCCAACGGAGGAGTGCGTCCTATTTTCGACCTCAGAGCATTGAACGCCTATGTAATAGAGAAATCCTTCAGACTAATCTCTCACGCCTCAGTCCCAGATTTTGTACAGGCCAACGATTGGATGGTAAAAATAGATTTATCACAGGCTTACTTTCATGTACCAATTTCAGAGTCCCATCGGCCTTTTCTGAGAGTTGTTTACAGAGGCGAACTCTTACAACTAACGTGCCTCCCATTTGGTCTGTCGTCAGCCCCCAGGCTATTTTCAGCCATAACATGTTGGATTGCGGAAATCCTTCGAAGCAAGGGCATAAGAGTCTTAGTTTATCTGGACGACTTCCTTTTGGTGTCCCAGGATTTTTCAAAGCTTATGGCTCAGGTTGCGGAGACTATAGAACTTTTGCAAGCCCTGGGGTGGATGATAAACTTCGAGAAATCCTTGTTAATACCGAAGCAGATAATAGAATTTCTGGGTATTCAATGGGATTCAAGAGAAAATATTATGAGTATTCCAGAGTCAAAAAAGGAGAAAATCAGAATTTCTCTTCACGCTCTATCACAAAAACAAGTTTGCAGTCTGCGACACCTCCAGAAGGTTTTGGGGCAGTTAAATTTTGCAAGCTTCGTGATCCCAAGAGGAAGATTAAACTGTCGCTGCCTTCAGATCTTTCTTCGAAAGTTCAACAAACGGGCGAGGCAGACACTCCCCATCCCTCGGAGGGCTTCGGAAGAAATCAATTGGTGGCTCGGAGCCTTAGACAGGATCACACCAATCCACAAATCAGCCGTGACGGATTTCTTAGTCACAGATGCGGCAGCCTCAGGTTGGGGGGCTCAGTTAAACGAGTTAGCGATGTCAGGTCGGTGGACAAAGAGACAGTTAAAATGGCACTCCAATATGAAGGAGATGTATGCGGTATACAGAGCTATAAGTGGCCGAGCAGAACATCTGAGAGGATCGCACATCTTGCTTCAGACAGACAACCGTACTCTGGTGTCGTACATTCGCAAGGAAGGTGGAACCAGATCTATTGGCCTACTAGATCTAACTTATCAGATCCTCCATCTGGTCGATCAGTTCAACATAACAATCTCTGCCTTCTACCTTCCGGGACGGTACAACGGCATTGCAGACCGACTTTCAAGGGGACGACCAATACCCGAATGGCACATTCTACCGGAAGCATGTGCTCTCATATTCGACAAGTGGGGAATACCCGAAATAGATCTATTCGCTTCAAGAAGAACAGCTGTTGTCGAAAGATATGCTTCAATAGATTGCAGAGATCGTTCAGCAGAGTTCTTCGATGCATTCAGTCACGAGTGGAATTATCGTCTG
Organism: Cheilosia urbana; assembly: GCA_946477585.1. Lineage (NCBI taxonomy): Eukaryota > Metazoa > Arthropoda > Insecta > Diptera > Syrphidae > Cheilosia > Cheilosia urbana. The sequence goes on along the minus strand of OX297853.1, from coordinate 68,003,987 downwards.
GGTTGGGTTTTTCCACCACCAAACCTGATACCAAAAGTGTTGACACATCTAAATCGCTCGAGAGGCCACTATCTCATTGTAGCACCTCAGTGGATGCAGGTGTTTTGGATGGCCGACCTGAAAGCTCGAGCACTGGATCCACCATTGGCAATCAACAACCTGCGGAAGGTGTTAATAGATATGACAACAGGGCGACCACCCCCACAAGTAGAACATTTGAGCCTGAATGTATGGAGACTGGGGGGTGGGGTAATCAAGTAAAAGAGTGGTCTAGTGAAGAAAAACAATTGTTAAAAAAGGGATGGAGAGATTCTACTTTAAAAACTTACTTGCCTGCTATCAGGACCTGGATAGCTTGGTGTAAGGTTAACAATGTTAGTTGTAATCTCCCAACGGGTGCAGTTGTAGCGAGGTATTTGGCTTATTTATTTTTGAAAGAGAATTATTCACCAAGCACAATTCTTGTTCACAAATCCGCCATTTCAACTTTTTGTGGCCCAAATACAGTTGATAGCCTTTCATCACACTTTTTAGTTAAGCAGATTTTAAAGGCAATAGCAATAGCAAGACCCGCTACCAGAAGGCTACAGACTTGGGACCCACGAATAGTACTAGATTGGCTGACAACTGTAGATTATAAAGATACCTTGTTTGAAGCTTCCAGAAGGACAGCGATGATCTTGCTTCTTGCATCTGGGAGAAGAGTTCACGATTTAAGGTTACTGAAAATTTCAGATGACTGTTTTTTGGAGGGTGAGGAAGAGATTGTATTGCATCCAGCCTTTGGTTCCAAGACTGACTCGTCCACTCATAGACAGTCGAGTTGGCAATTAATCAAACATCCAAACAAAAAGATTTGTCCGGTATTTTGGATAAAGCGTCTAGTTAAGCTGTCACAAGAAAGAAGAGTAGATAGTCTCGACAATCTATTTATAAGTGTAAATGGACCAGTGAGACCAGCATCAAGAACAATAATAGCTGGTTGGATACGCTCAGTGTTACGAGAGGCTGGAATAGATGCGACGCCGGGCAGTGTTCAAGCAGCGATTGCATCCTTGGGTTGGCTACAGAATCAGCCGGTTGATGAGATTCTTTCTAGAGGAAACTGGAGAGCCGAAATGACTTTTAGAAGACACTACTGCAAGAAGGTAAATTCGAATTGTTCGGTTAGAGAGATCAACCTTTTTAAGAACTTTAAGCCAATATAATTTCATGAATTTATTGTATCCTTTTACCACGTTATGAATAATCAGATATTTGTTTTTTTCCTTTCAATACATTTACATTAAAAAAAAAGAAGCGTATGATCTAGAATAAATATAGGTACTCAATTTTCCTATCATCATAGCGTTGTGTTCAAACACCAGCAGATAACAAACACGTCTTCAACAGCGACGCTGTGTTTTCGCCAGGCAGATAATATGACGGTTTTACACTACAATAAAACCGATATTATTTGCCGACAGAAAACACAGCGTCGCAGTAATTTCCTAACTGGTGAAGATGCTATGAAGAAATACCACCAGGTTGGCGCTTGCAGTGTTTGACAGCTACACACACTCCCTCTTGTCGTCAGTAAAGTCAGCTTGTTAGGGGAATTTAAGGTGAATACGTAAGACTTAAAGGCGAATACACAATGGCTTCTTCAACAGCGACGCTGTGTTTTCTGTCGGCAAATAATATCGGTTTTATTGTAGTGTAAAACCGTCATATTTACACGGTCACACATTTCTATCACGGAAAATTAAAGGGATGCCCAATACTAAACAGCCGACTGACTGAAAGGGACAGCATTACCTAACACGCAAAAAAACGTGATACGTTTTTTGGTCGACCATCTTGTTTACGTGGTTATGGGAAAGCTATGCATGTTGATATTTTTATAGCGATGGCTTACGAAATTTCGTTTTCCTATAAAACAAAATGGTTTCCGGAAGTGATGAACATACAATTATTTATTTATTTCGTATAAATAAATGATGAATTATTGGTTTAATTTACTGAAATTAATTAAAACTTTCATTTCACATATTTTAAATCGGAAATAGAAATGTTTTCATGTGATTGCAGAAATGTTGGTTGCCGGAACTTCCGCTTTACGTATCTATAATTATGGGTAGAACATCCATGACACCTTAGGTGTCTGATTTGTGATCTCATTCCTACACCTTTATTAGCAATTGACTGCGGACAAACGGATCTCTCTGTCCCGTCTCGTGCAAAAATGCGTGTGCGTGATAGTGTAAATGCAGTTTTAATTAACTACAGATTTTCTGCAATTTCGTTTGTTCAAGATTTTTTAAGGACTACCTACGTAGGTGTTCATTTTGACGTAGCTGATATAAAAAACTTTTTGTATAATCAGGCCTATTCGGCAAAATCTTTTATCCATTTATTCTGTCATTCTGTTATGAATTTCCATACAAAAGTTCGAACTGTCACAAAATCTTTTACGGGCTATAGAATTGGTATTCTGTGTGGAAAAATCTTTTATGAATTCTGTTAAGAATCATAACAGAATAAAAGAAAGATTTTTGTGACTTTTATTATAAAAGATTTTTATTTAATAGAAAGATTTGGATTGAAAATGATATGTTTATCTATAACTATTTGTATTGTTTCACCAGTTGGAACAATTGCTTGACCATGCAGATCAAGAGACAGAAACAGCAAACTAAAATGACAACGATAAATAAAACCATCAAAGAAATCGCAACGAATGGCACGTCGTTGGATCTAGGGTTCGAGAACGATGTGTATTAAATTTAACATACGGAAACAATTATTTTATATGACACATATAACAATTACAAAAGCAAACAACATTTTCTTCGTATTATTACATAGATGTTACATTTACTAATTACTTGCACAACATTTTCTATAGCAGTTGCAGTGGTCATTTGTAAAGCAGTCAAACTGTCGATACTGGAAATAATTTTGTCCAACCTGTTGTAACACCATCGGCTTGTACCTGCTCATTGGCTCACCTAGATTTTGTGCTGTACTCTTGCGTTTTTTGTTCTTTTGTTGCGGGTCACCGGCACCGATTGCATCATTCAATTTCAATGCAGAATCAACCGAAATATCCCTCTTAGTATACGCTATCGCGCTGTTTTCTGTATTCAGTTAATTGCTCATATAGATCTTTACGCCTTGATGGTTGAACTGTACTTCCTTTGAATTTCACGCAACCAGCAACCAGGGTCATTTTTGCGACCTTCCATCCCAATGCGATTATTTATTTATTTACATTAAAAACAAAGCTACTTGTCAAAGCTTCGTAACAGATTTCAATTTTCGAAGTTTCATAACTGAGTTCCATAAAAGTTCGAAACCCAGAATACGATTTATAAAAGATCTGTTATGGTCGAAATCTTTTATGATTCATAGCAGAAATTCATAACAGAATAAAAGATTTCGCAGAATAGGCCTGAATATTGTGCCAACAAAAAGAAAAATGTAAATAATAGAATGAAGGAATATAATATAACGCAAGATGGAGTGAACCAATAAAATCTTTTACATCGGTTTCTTTGACGTTTTCAACTGACACATACGTATAGAATACACAACACGCCAAAATAATGGATGCAAAGAATGAAGTAAGATTATTTTCAAAATTTCTTGGCCTATGACAGTTCTAATAGATTGGGATAAAGCACACGAGTTAGGAAAAATATTGTGAGAACGAGAAAATTGCGATTGTCGTTGATTAAATCAACATGAGGCCTGTTAATTTGTAATACATTTTATTGGTTTTGGCTTTATTTCGGGTTTGTTCACAAAAAAATTGCTTATTGACTCACAAATACAAAATTTCATTCTTTAGTTCTAAAAAAATGCCTGTATTATTTAGTTATGATATTAATTTTTGTGTTTATTAAGCTTACAAAAAATAAATACATTAATAAAATACTTACCTAAGTAAATTACTTATCAAAAACAAACGGACCCGAAGAAAAAAACAAAAAAAAAAGGAAATAGTTAGCGAAAATTAAGGACTGTAAACTGATTAAATTACAAAGAGAGCGAAAAAGTAGTAAAGAACAAAAAGCGGGAGACTCAAAGCGCATGGATCGAGCTGTCATTTGTGACAATGACTTTTTGGTTTGAGTGCTTTCGATTGTTTAAACCGGTGTGGCGTCAACATTCCGCTGGCCTTGAACTACCTGGAGGGTTAGTTGAATCATCATGCACATCGATGTTTTCTTTGAAGGTCAAAAGCGGTGATATCTTGACGATTGGGCGCACCAGCGTTCCATCTGCAGTCTTCAGTGTCAGCACTCGAGCGCTGCCATCAGATCCAGTATGAACCGCCGACACTCTTCGCATCCTCCATTTGCTAGGGGGGATGTTGTCCTCTCTAAGAAAGTAAGAACAACAAGATCTCCCACGGTAGTGTTAGGGTATGACTTCGTCCATTTAGCTCGTTGCTGAAGTTGTTGCAGATATTCGGTGTGCCACGTCTCCAGAAATGCTGTCGTAGTTGCGTTATAAGTCGCCAACGATGAACTTACAGATTGTGCGCATGAATGTAGATGCTACCACAGGATCTTCACGATCACCTTCTGATTGCACATTCTCTTCGTCGCTTGCATGCTTTTCTTCGAAGAGCTGGCTTGTCGCTGACTGGTTAAAGCCGAAGGTCGAACCAGTTGGGTTTACCGCACTTTGCAGCTCCACCAACCCTTTGACCCCGCTTCTTTCAATACTTTGCTTATTCTTGGCCAGTTTTCTTTTCCAGTTGGCCTTGTACCCAAATCTGCAAAAAATAGTTTGTATGTAGAAAAATACTTATTTCGCATTATTAACGAACCCTTTACCATTCTTTTCCTCTCCTTGAAGGTGCCCCGATACTATTGAGCTCCAAATCTATTTTTTGCCATTCTTCGTCAATATTTTTGTTTGTTGAACCAAACTATCCTTTACCCCTGGCCAGATTAGGTTGTTCTTGCAAAATTCCTTTCAACCGATAAAATTGCGCCGGTTTGGTGACTTTTAAACTTTAAAAACACGTATTCTATTATTAATTTTTTTTTTCTAATTCCTACTTACATTTTTTTGTCGATTTTTCATTAAAAAAAATCTGATCCTTTTCATTCAACAAATCCAACACAACTGATAAAAAGCAGTTGTCTGATTTTGACAATCAGGACAACTCCAACACAACTCAGTTGTCTTCTTTAATAAAAACACACAACTGCAAAGACAACCATTTTATTAGTTGTCTACTCATAGGATGATGGTTGTCTTTTGACAGACAACTAGTTGTAATAGATAATCCCAATTGGAGAAAGACAACCTTGGTTTGGTTATAGTTGTCTTCTAAAATAGGGGCAGTAATTAAGAGCTGAAAATCCTACTTTACTTTGCTTTGCTGAGTTCGAAGCTCTAAAAACAGGCCTATTGTGTTTTGTTAGCATGAAAAGCATTTGTTCCTTTGTAACATCATTCAACACTTTTCAGTGTTATTCAACTACAGAATTTCCAATCGCACTTTGAGTGTGTACAAATATGGTGCTAAATAACCGAATTTGAAAATAACCAAGCCAAATGGAAAATTATTTTTGGGAATTCATTTTCCATAGTTTACTTTTGCCCTACTGGAACCTTGGGCTTAACTTGCATGTTGTTAACCTATTTATGGAACAACCCCCAAGGTTTAGCTGCATGAATTCTGCTGTCAAAAATGTAATTCACATAAACAAAATTAAAAAGACCTGAAATGTGAATGGATGAAGATTTTTTGGAACCGAATTTGGATAAAGAACAAGTAAAGCTATATAAAAAACCATACTCAACATTTATTCGTGCTACATTTATTGTTATAAATGCATATACAAATTGTTTTTAATTATAAAAGTACCACCGGGCGGCCATTAAGCGAGAGAGGGCTGTCATTCAAAATTTGCGGGGAAAATCGGGTAGGTGCACGGGAGTTGGCTATCTAGTTTGGATACTCTCTGGGCGGATTCTATAAATGCGTACGTGATGTCGAGAACTGATAGCTTCCAATATTTCCTGTTCTATAGAGTAGTTCGCGACAACGTCAGTGTCAAATGAAAAAAAAAAGTGACAGCTGAGCAACTTGTAGGAAAAGAAACGAAATTTTATATGGCGGGAGATAGGAATAAATTTGAAATTTAATTAAAATTCACGTAAATGCTCTGAAATTGGAAAAGGATTGTTGTTTTTAAGTAGCAATCAAACATAAAAATTGACCAAGAGCGAAATAAAGTGCTCTAAGAAGTTCATGGAATACCACATCAGTCCCAAGTAGAAATTTGTGACTCTTATCCACATTTACTTTAAACTATAGTCACCAAACGGTATATTCGACTCGGTTTTGTGTCGCTTAACTCCATTCCAATAAGATGGTAACGATTTGACATTTTTGTGACCATTACGTGTCTCAAAGATACAAATGTCCTTTACTGTAACATTTCAAACACACAAAAACTGTGAGGTTACTATTTAATGTTACCACTTAACAGCTACGCAAATCGACTGCTCACAGTCGAAATTGTGACCACTGATTGTTACCAACCAGGCGTGCACGGATAATTCTATAACTATGGCGCATCAAGCGTAAAAGGGAATATAGGGTGGCATGAAAAAAAAACACCGTGAATGGTTTTATGATGAACAATGAATCTATCTAAAAAGAATGGAAATATGTAATTTAGATTAATTATTTTGGGATACGTATATCTTTTCATGAGTTTTCCTCCTAAAGAATTATTTTTCATTTTAAAAGGTGTATTGAAAATTGGTTGCCGTTGTAGTGCAACATCGAATAAACTTTTCATTGTACTTTTAGTTTGTGCGCTGCGCTGCTTTCCGACGTTTCAATAGTTTTGTAGCAGAAAAATGAGAATGCTTTCTGATTTTACTACACATTAACTCCAGCAGATTGAATTGGAAACAATTAATGAAGTGAGAAATAATTATATTTGACTGTGAGAAAAAGTTAAAAAAAAAAAAAACAATATTCTAACTTCTATCATTCACAATATATCAAATGGTACCAATATTTTTTAATAAACAGCATGTTATACGAATATAAAATGAAATAATGGTAGAAATATCATAACCTTTCTGCAGCGATTTAGTACAACAATTTTAAACCAGCCAAGTGAATGCGTATGAGGGGTGGGTCTTGTAAGACAATATTCCCATATGGACAACAAACGTTGTATATATTAAATTGTATTTCCTACATGTAGGTAAACATGTTTATTTTATTATGTCGGTCTTGGCAAACCAGAATAGCAGTACCAAAAACTAGACGCGAAAATATTTTAAAATTTGCAAATCCGTTTCTTATTATTCCCCCCAAACCTTTTTGCATGTTCTTATATACTCTAAAAGGTAGAATTTAAAAGAATGAATCATTTAAATATTAGGTATACGATTTAATAATAATAAACGCAAATAAAAAAAAAGTTTCCTCAAAGTATGTGCATGCACCCTGTGCTCCCTCCTAAAGAAATGCAAATGGCAGGCAAGTGGTAGCTTTCTGCTTCTAATTGGGATTCATTGTCAAAAAAAAAAAAAAAAAATAGTCCATGGAAAAATGAAAGTACCTAGCTTCGAAATAAAATTAATTTTTTAAATACTCAATATTTCTTGAGCGCGTGAGTTTTTGCCACTACAACTTATTAATATTTGTGGTAAAACTGTTCGTTTGAATATTTTGCATTCTGGTACGAAGAAATGCAATTATCAAATTCTCATAATATTACCTGCTTTACCATTTTCATGACATATGCTCGTTTAGGTATTTTAGCATCCCCATTAAAGAGGATAGGTTATGTGTGCACGTTTTACATTGCTATCGCAGTATTTCTATTTCACGTTTTCTTTTTCATGTGAAGCAACATACAAACACATGAAAACAAATTTGACAGCTCACTAAGATTCAGTCACACTTTGGTTACAAAGAATAGCCGAAATACCATTATGTGTGTTTCCCGAAATATTAATTCAAAGAGCTAAAACTGATTCCCCACTTTGGTCAGCGTTCCATCCTGCACTGGACACAGTACGCACTTTGAGAGCCTATACACACTGTTACTGTTACGGAAACATTCCGAAATGTAGGATCAGCGCCTCCACTATAACCATCAATTTCTACTTGGGGTGTTTATTAAAAGTGTTAAAAGTAACTTAAATCTCTAATTTTTCTACTTGGCCTTCTGGCAATGCGTTGTTTGCGTTGAGATGAGTTAAATTTACCGGCGTACCCCAGGTGGAGGCTTGGAACCCAATCCGGATTCAAATCGTCCGACTGTTTGGCATATTTACCTAAATATAATATTTGTCACAATGGTTACATTAATGTTAATATGCCAACATACCTGTGCCTTGATTTTGTGCGGTTTTTGTCGCAATTGCGGTTGCGGAAAGGGTTCACGTATAGGCGGATTCTATAAATGTGTGCGTGATGTCGAGAACTGACAGCTTCCAATATTTCCTGTTCTAATATCGCTTTGTTCCTGGAAATTCCAGGCCGGTTTTCCCTAACGCAACCTATTTAGGTAGCGAGAAGGATGTCGGTTGTCGACAATTGACATTTGACAAAGAAAGTTTATGGTGATAACAACAATAGATGACTAGTAGTGAATACTGTTTATTTTTTAATTTTGGATGGAATTTGTTTGTCATGAGTTCAACAGTACGTATTTTTATTTAAATAAATTAATTGGACTTGTGTCTTTATACTATTTAGCTGTGTATTCCTTTCATATTTATTTATACATATAGATAACTTAAACCGTATCGCTAATCTGTGTTTTGTTTTTCTTTATTCTAAGAGAAGATTGAATTCTCAACAGCGTGACCTCTTGTTGGATATGGTGGAAGAGCATAAGGGTGTTTTGCTTGGACAAATGTCTGCCCAAGGAAACCTAAGGAAAAAGGAAACTTGGGCGAACATAAGTACTCTGCTTAATACAATGGGACCTGCTAAGTCTGAGGATCAATGGCGAAAAGTAAGTTCATAAAATACACAAAGGTTTATTAACTAATCAACTTATTTACCACCACAGGCGTGGAGTGACATCAAATCTGCTGTGAAGAAAAAGGCAGCAGACCGGCGAGTTGCGGTTAATACGACTGGAGGCGGAGAATTGCCTGATGGGCTAGATATGACGGACGAGGACCTACAAGTTATTAGGATATGTGGTACGGATGCAATAGACGGTCTTCAGGAACTGGGAGATTCAAGTGGTTCCTATTATCATTTGGTAAGAACTCGGAAAACTGTAAGATTTTGCTATTTTCTATAATTATTTTTTAATTCTTCAGATAAAAACTCTTGCAACACCACAAGCACAGCTACAAGACAACGATATTCTCTACATGGAAGAAGAAGATGAAGAGGAATATGATGATGGTTTGCTTTTGCCTGCAACAGATGAAAATGCTGCGCCGACATTGGGTCTCTCTGTTCCTGACCTCGATGAACTGCCATCAACAAGCAACCAAAGTCGGCAACCGCTTCGTCAAGAGGTAGAGAAAGGAATACTTTACCTACAAACCATTTGGTAAGTTTGCAAACTTCCGAATTGCTAATTAAAGTATTATAAGTAATAATTTTCTTGTTGCAGGAAAGCGTTGGTCTTGTGTCGGTTACTACAGCACTAAATCTCCAAAGGCAAATGATAGCACAGAACGATGTGCTAATATCACAGATGGGAGTGATAATAAATAACCAGGGGGAAAAGAAAAATCTGTTGAAACAAATTCTCGATGAATTGAGAAAACAGAATCAAAATAGGTAAGTTCCATAAGTTGAATTAATTCCTGGCTATTCAAATTTGTAATTTGTTTCTATTCTTATACTTTAGATAAATTCCCGAGTTGGACAGCACAACTGTATTAAATCAGTATCGCTAATTTTGTTCTCTACAAATTTCGTGTTCGAAATGGTTCGGTGTTCATCGTCCCTGAAACGAATGGGACAACTTCGATGCCTACACAAGATGCCAACTCATTTGTGAATGAAAAGTACGGTGTAGTCCGTAGTCGTCAGTAGATTCGTTATCCATCGTATGATAATGAATTGTATTCTTTTTATTTTGTTTTAATAAAATGTGAATTTATTCAATATTGCTTCTGTTTTACTAAAAGGATAAACGTATATTCCACTCCTATATTACATTCCAGATGAATTAATACAAAATTAGTATTATAGCATTTCTTTTTCATCCCGCGAAGATTGCCTTCAGACCCCAATAGTATATGTTGTAATATATAGATCCGTATGGCTTGAAGTGCAAGCCTTGTTTGTGCTAAGTTGTTAAGTATATAATACAAATAGGATACTTGAAGATATCGGGATGAAGAACGTTCACCTTTTGAAACTGTAAATGTAATTTCGCTCGCAAACAAATTTGCAGCAACGTCAACAATCAAAGTTTGCAAATTAAGAACCCAATATACCTGGCGTATGTGTAATTCATTTTTATTTACATATTCTATTATACAGAATTTTCAAAAATTATTTGAGTTAATAATAGTCGATTTTGATTACAATTTTCAATAGCAGCAACAGCAACTGCATTCGGAACAACATTTTCTTCATCAACTACGGCAGCAACGATTAGGCAGCTGTCGAGTGCAAATCCACTGTCCCCTGAAATCAAAATAATGTTAGGGAAAATAACTTTTAATTTGTCTAATGTTTGTTACCAAAAAGCCATGTTTGAGGAAAGATTTCTTGTATTGCCCGAAGTAGTGGCACTATTGGACTTGTCCGCCAAATCAATGAATCATGTGTTGATCCTGCATATCTTGCATTAATATACAAAATTCGCAATTTGAAATCACAAATCTATTAAACGGATAGATACAACAGAAATAAATAGTAGCTTATAATATCAATTATACTTACAGTGAGCACATTAATGGAATGGTATCCTTTCCTATTTACATATGAAAACTCAATTTCTTTCGGTAAATGACCAATAGCAACATGGGTACCATCTATTCATCCAATGATTCCAGGTACTCCAGTATTGTTAAGAAACTCTCTTTCAATTTCATCCCTTTTTGTATCCGTGTTTGGGAATTCGATGTAAGAATGCATTAAATTATGTACTATCTAATCCGATACCAAGGTAACAGCCTTGGAGACCATGGCTTGAGACATAATAGCAAAGGCATCCATTCCTATCCGACGTTGATACGTTCCACTTGCAAAAAAATACATCGCAGCCAAGAATTTCAGATGAAATGGTACAGCATTTCCATTGTCCGAAATAATAACGAAGGATTGAAGAGTATCAATGAGTTCCAACGCTAATATTTTTGGCATCACATAGTTCTGTTGAAACCTAAGTAGATAATAATTTTGATAACATCACATTTCTTTTAGTTTCATTTTTATTTCACTTAACTTACACTCTATCCGATATTTCGAATGGATTCATATAATCTCGTAAATATCGATTATAAAATTTTAGTTTTTGTTTTACGCTCGTAATACAATATAGACGGTAAATTGATCATTTTCGCACAAACCTTAATTTTTATTTTATAAATAAACACAAAATAACCCAAATGTCATTTGATGTAATTAACATCGCTCAGCGGGTGAGCTATGCACCACTATGAAACATTAGATGCAATTCTTTTTCAAAAAGAAAACTTTAAAATGAAAACGTTAAAGCCTTAATGTTCTTCTATAAATATAAAAAAAAAATTAAGCATTAGTTGTAAATATATCAACTCATTTTTAGATCTAGTTTTTAAGATTTCAGTTAATATATTTCGTGAACATTTAACAGCCAATCCGCGTCGAGTGGTTTGCTATGCTGGTAATGTGAACCACCTGAACGCAGGCAAAGCCCGTGGCTCACTAACACATTCAAATCCAATTCGGAACGTTCCCTAGCGCAATTGCGACAAAAACCGCACAAAATCAAGGCATAAAATGCCTGGAACAAACACGAGCTATTTTAGGATTCATTTTCTTTAAATTTATAGCAGCTGGCCATCGTTTGCGCCTCTCCTTAGACAGATTTTGAATTTCAGGTTTTGTTCCTAATTGTGGAAATATATAAAAACGTATGTCTTCATTTTTCACTGCGTTTTTCGTACAGTTTTTAATACAGCAACTTGTCGGCATTTTTTCTTATTTTATTATGTTCATTACCGCCAACACTTTTAGCAAACACAATATTAATTCTGCAATGTTTATAGATAGTATTTTGCACTTTATCATAGATGTTTAATCATACAAAAAACAACTTATTTTATTTTGTTATTGCCGCCGCCACAACACGCGCGATAATGTTTTTTTAACTATAACTCTTCCAAAACTTTTAGCAAACACAATATTAATTCTTCATTTTTTTCGGTAGTATTTTGTACTTTATCATAAACTTTTAATCTTCAAACGAAACAAATCATATCTCCAGTCATATAAAATTTGGTTTGTTTGACAGCTTCGCGAAATGCCCTATTGTAGTCAAAGAATTAATTAATAATTACATATTAATGTAGAATTAAAAGAGATGGATATCTTTCGTACGTCTATCCCTCCAAAACCCATTTGTTTACATTGTGGCTTTTGTAATTTCAATCCCTGTCTGTGAATACGTGTGAGGTGTGAGCTTTGAGCTACAAGAAAAAAATAAATCGACCAATGACCGGCCGCCAATCAAAATTCAGTGTGGTTAGTTATTTTCAAATATATTAAGGCCCGGTTTCTTCAATCTTGGTCTCCTTCTTATGGGGCATTTACACAGTCACACATTTCTATCACGGAAAATTAAAGGGATGCCCAATACTAAACAGCCGACTGACTGAAAGGGACAGCATTACCTAACACGCAAAAAAACGTGATACGTTTTTTGGTCGACCATCTTGTTTACGTGGTAGGAATTATGGGAAAGCTATGCATGTTGATATTTTTATAGCGATGGCTTACGAAATTTCGTTTTCCTATAAAAAAAAATTGTTTCCGGAAGTGATGAACATACAATTATTTATTTATTTCGTATAAATAAATGATGAATTATTGGTTTAATTTACTGAAACTAATTAAAACTTTCATTTCACATATTTTAAATCGGAAATAGAAATGTTTTCATGTGATTGCCGAAATGTTGGTTGCCGGAACTTCCGCTTTACGTATCTATAATTATGGGTAGAACATCCATGACACCTTAGGTGTCTGATTTGTGATCTCATTCCTACACCTTTATTAGCAATTGACTGCGGACAAACGGATCTCTCTGTCCCGTCTCGTGCAAAAATGCGCGTGCGTGATAGTGTAAATGCAGTTTTAATTAACTACAGATTTTCTGCAATTTCGTTTGTTCAAGATTTTTTAAGGACTACCTACGTAGGTGTTCATTTGGACGTAGCTGATATAAAAAACTTTTTGTATAATAATATTGTGCCAACAAAAAGAAAAATGCAAATAATAGAATGAAGGAATATATAACGCAAGATGGAGTGAACCAATAAAATCTTTTACATCGGTTTCTTTGACGTTTTCAACTGACACATACGTATAGAATACACAACACGCCAAAATAATGGATGCAAAGAATGAAGTAAGATTATTTTCAAAATTTCTTGGCCTATGACAGTTCTAATAGATTGGGATAAAGCACACGAGTTAGGAAAAATATTGTGAGAACGAGAAAATTGCGATTGTCGTTGATTAAATCAACATGAGGCCTGTTAATTTGTAATACATTTTATTGGTTTTGGCTTTATTTCGGGTTTGTTCACAAAAAAATTGCTTATTGACTCACAAATACAAAATTTCATTCTTTAGTTCTAAAAAAATGCCTGTATTATTTAGTTATGATATTAATTTTTGTGTTTATTAAGCTTACAAAAAATAAATACATTAATAAAATACTTACCTAAGTAAATTACTTATCAAAAACAAACGGACCCGAAGAAAAAAACAAAAAAAAAGTATATATTTAGCGAAAATTAAGGACTGTAAACTGATTAAATTACAAAGAGAGCGAAAAAGTAGTAAAGAACAAAAAGCGGGAGACTCAAAGCGCATGGGTCGAGTTGTCATTTGTGACAACGACTTTTTGGTTTGAGTGATTTCGATTGTTTAAACCGGTGTGGCGTCAACATTCCGCTGGCCTTGAACTACCTGGAGGGTTAGTTGAATCATCAAGCACATCGATGTTTTCTTTGAAGGTCAAAAGCGGTGATATCTTGACGATTGGGCGCACCAGCGTTCCATCTGCAGTCTTCAGTGTCAGCACTCGAACGCTGCCATCAGATCCAGTATGAACCGCCGACACTCTTCGCATCCTCCATTTGCTAGGAGGGATGTTGTCCTCTCTAAGAAAGTAAAAGAACAACAAGATCTCCCACGGTAGTGTTAGGGTATGACTTCGTCCATTTAGCTCGTTGCTGAAGTTGTTGCAGATATTCGGTGTGCCACGTCTCCAGAAATGCTGTCGTAGTTGCGTTATAAGTCGCCAACGATGAACTTACAGATTGTGCGCATGAATGTAGATGCTACCACAGGATCTTCACGATCACCTTCTGATTGCACATTCTCTTCGTCGCTTGCATGCTTTTCTTCGAAGAGCTGGCTTGTCGCTGACTGGTTAAAGCCGAAGGTCGAACCAGTTGGGTTTACCGCACTTTGCAGCTCCACCAACCCTTTGACCCCGCTTCTTTCAATACTTTGCTTATTCTTGGCCAGTTTTCTTTTCCAGTTGGCCTTGTACCCAAATCTGCAAAAAATAGTTTGTATGTAAAAAAATACTTATTTCGCATTATTAACGAACCCTTTACCATTCTTTTCCTCTCCTTGAAGGTGCCCCGATACTATTGAGCTCCAAATCTATTTTTTGCCATTCTTCGTCAATATTTTTGTTTGTTGAACCAAACTATCCTTTACCCCTGGCCAGATTAGGTTGTTCTTGCAAAATTCCTTTCAGCCGATAAAATTGCGTCGGTTTGGTGACTTTTAAACATTAAAAACACGTATTCTATTATTAATTTTTTTTTTCTAATTCCTACTTACATTTTTTTGTCGATTTTTCATTAAAAAAAATCTGATCCTTTTCATTCAACAAATCCAACACAACTGATAAAAAGCAGTTGTCTGATTTTGACATTCAGGACAACTCCAACACAACTCAGTTGTCTTCTTTAATAAAAACACACAACTGCAAAGACAACCATTTTATTAGTTGTCTACTCATAGGATGATGGTTGTCTTTTGACAGACAACTAGTTGTAATAGATAATCCCAATTGGAGAAAGACAACCTTGGTTTGGTTATAGTTGTCTTCTATAATAGGGGCAGTAATTAAGAGCTGAAAATCCTACTTTACTTTGCTTTGCTGAGTTCGAAGCTCTAAAAACAGGCCTATTGTGTTTTGTTAGCATGAAAAGCATTTGTTACTATGTAACATCATTCAACACTTTTCAGTGTTATTCAACTACAGAATTTCCAATCGCACTTTGAGTGTGTACAAATATGGTGCTAAATAAACGAATTTGAAAATAACCAAGCCAAATGGAAAATTATTTTTGGGAATTCATTTTCCATAGTTTACTTTTGCCCTACTGGAACCTTGGGCTTAACTTGCATGTTGTTAACCTATTTATGGAACAACCCCCAAGGTTTAGCTGCATGAATTCTGCTGTCAAAAATGTAATTCACATAAACAAAATTAAAAAGACCTGTGCCTTGATTTTGTGCGGTTTTTGTCGCAATTGCGCTAGGGAACGTTCCGAATTGGATTTGAATGTGTGAGTGAGCCACGGGCTTTGCCTGCGTTCAGGTGGTTCACATTACCAGCATAGCAATCCACTCGACGCGGATTGGCTGTTAAATGTTCACGAAATAAATTAAATGAAATATTAAAAACTAGATCTAAGAATGAGTTGATATATTTACAGCTAATGCTTAATTTTTTTTATATATTGATAGAAGAACATTAAGGCTTTAACGTTTTCATTTTAAAGTTTTCTTTTTGAAAAAGAATTGCATCTAATGTTTCATAGTGGTGCATAGCTCACCCGCTGAACGATGTTAATTACATCAAATGACATTTGAGTTATTTTGTGTTTATTTATAAAATAAAAATTAAGATCTGTGCGAAAATGATCAATTTACCGTCTATATTGTATTACGAGCGTAAAACAAAAACTGAAATTTATAATCGATATTTACGAGATTATATGAATCCATTCGAAATATCGGATAGAGTGTAAGTTTAGTGAAATAAAAATGAAATTAAAAGAAATGTGATGTTATCAAAATTATTATCTACTTAGGTTTCAACAGAACTATGTGATGCCAAAAATATTAGCGTTGGAACTCATTGATACTCTTCAATCCTTAGTTATTATTCCGGACAATGGAAATGCTGTACCATTTCATCTGAAATTCTTGGCTGCGATGTATTTTTTTGCAAGTGGATCGTATCAACGTCGGATAGGAATGGATGCCTTTGCTATTATGTCCCAAGCCATGGTCTCCAAGGCTGTTACCTTGGTATCGGATTTAATAGTACATAATTTAATGCATTCTTACACGAATTCCCAAACACGGATACAAAAAGGGATGAAATTGAAAGAGAGTTTTTATCAATACTGGAGTACCTGGAATCATTGGATTAATATATGGTACCCATGTTGCTATTAGTCATTTACCGAAAGAAATTGAGTTTTCATATGTAAATAGGAAAGGATACCATTCCATTAATGTGCTCACGGTAAGTATAATTGATATTATAAGCTACTATTTATTTCTGTTGTACCTATCCGTTTAATAGATTTGTGATTTCAAATTGCGAATTTTGTATATTAATGCAAGATATGCAGGATCAACACATGATTCATTGATTTGGCGGACAAGTCCAATAGTGCCACTACTTCGGGCAATACAAGAAATCTTTCCTCAAACATGGCTTTTTGGTAACAAACATTAGACAACTTAAAAGTTATTTTCCCTAACATTATTTTGATTTCAGGGGACAGTGGATTTGCACTCGACAGCTGCCTAATCGTTCCATATCGGTCTCCTACCACAAACGCTGAGAAATTGTTCAACAAAACTCATTCCCAGATAAGAAGCAGAGTTGAACGATATTTTGGAGTATTGAAAGCGAGATTCAAGTGCGTTTGTATAGATAAGCAGTGGATGTTCAAATTTATAATGTTGATATTTTATACTTTTTAACAGATGCCTAGCAAAAGATGCAGGTAGCTTGCGTTATTCGCACCTACGAGCGGGCTGCATAATATATTCGTCGCCACTATTCACAACTTCCTCATAAAAAAAAAATTTCCAGTACCTAGAGGATATCGATGTAGTTGATGAAGAAAATGTTGTTCCAAATGCAGTTGCTGTTGCTGCTATTGAAAATGGTAATCAAAATCGACTATTATTAACTCAAATAATTTTTCAAAATTCTGTATAATAGAATATGTAAATAAAAATGAATTACACATACGTCGGGTATATTGGGTTCTTAATTTGCAAACTTTGATTGTTAACGTTGCTGCAAATTTGTTTGCGAGCGAAATTACATTTACAGTTTCAAAAGGTGAACGTTCTTCATACCGATATCTTCAAGTATCCTATTTGTATTATATACTTAACAACTTAGCACAAACAAGGCTTGCACTTCAAGCCATACGGATCTATTTATTACAACATATACTATTGGGGTCTGAAGGCAATCTTCGCGGGATGAAAAAGAAATGCTATAATACTAATTTTGTATTAATTCGTCTGGAATGTAATATAGGAGTGGAATATACGTTTATCCTTTTAGTAAAACAGAAGCAATATTGAATAAATTCACATTTTATTAAAACAAAATAAAAAGAGTACAATTCATTATCATATAACGATGGATAACGAATCTACTGACGACTACGGACTACACCGTACTTTTCATTCACAAATGAGTTGGCATCTTGTGTAGGCATCGAAGTTGTCCCATTCATTTCAGGGACGATGAACACCGAACCATTTCGAACACGAAATTTGTAGAGAACAAAATTAGCGATACTGATTTAATACAGTTGTACTGTCCAAACTCGGAAATTTATCTAAAGTATAAGAATAGAAACAAATTACAAACTTGAATAGCCAGGAATTAATTCAACTTATGGAACTTACCTATTTTGATTCTGTTTTCTCAATTACTCGAGAATTTGTTTCAACAGATTTTTCTTTTCCCCCTGGTTATTTATTATCACTCCCATCTGTGATATTAGCACATCGTTCTGTGCTATCATTTGCCTTTGGAGATTTAGTGCTGTAGTAACCGACACAAGACCAACGCTTTCCTGCAACAAGAAAATTATTACTTATAATACTTTAATTAGCAATTCGGAAGTTTGCAAACTTACCAAATGGTTTGTAGGTAAAGTATTCCTTTCTCTACCTCTTGGCGAAGCGGTTGCCGACTTTGGTTGCTTGTTGATGGCAGTTCATCGAGGTCAGGAACAGAGAGACCCAATGTCGGCGCAGCATTTTTATCTGTTGCAGGCAAAAGCAAACCATCATCATATTCCTTTTCATCTTCTTCGTCCACGTAGAGAATATCGTTGTCTTGTAGCAGTGCTTGTGGTGTTGCAAGAGTTTTTATCTAAAGAATTAAAAAAGAATTATAGAAAATAGCAAAATCTTACAGTTTTCCGAGTTCTTACCAAATGATAATGGGAACCACTTGAATCTCCCAGTTCCTGAAGACCGTCTATTGCATTCGTACCACATATCCTAATAACTTGTAGGTCCTCGTCCGTCATATCTAGCCCATCAGGCAATTCTCCGCCTCCAGTCGTATTAACCGCAACTCGCCGGTCTGCTGCCTTTTTCTTCACAGCAGATTTGATGTCACTCCACGCCTGTGGTGGTAAATAAGTTGATTAGTTAATAAACCTTTGTGTATTTTATGAACTTACTTTTCATTGTATTAAGCAGAGTACTTATGTTCGCCCAAGTTTCCTTTTTCCTTAGGTTTCCTTGGGCAGACATTTGTCCAAGCAAAACACCCTTATGCTCTTCCACCATATCCAACAAGAGGTCACGCTGTTGAGAATTCAATCTTCTCTTAGAATAAAGAAAAACAAAACACAGATTAGCGATACGGTTTAAGTTATCTGTATGTATAAATAAATATGAAAGGAATACACAGCTAAATAGTATAAAGACACAAGTCCAATTAATTTATTTAAATAAAAATATGTACTGTTGAACTCATGACAAACAAATTCCTTCCAAAACAGTATTCACTACTAGTCATCTATTGTTGTTGTCACCATAAATTTTCTTTGTCAAATGTCAATTGTCGACAACCGACATCCTTCTCGCTACCTAAATAGGTTGCGTTAGGGAAAACTGGCCTGGAATTTCCAGGAACAAAGTGATATTAGAACAGGAAATATTGGAAGCTGTCAGTTCTCGACATCACGCACACATTTATAGAATCCGCCTATACGTGAACCCTTTCCGCAACCGCAATTGCGACAAAAACCGCACAAAATCAAGGCACTGGATTCTGTACTCAAACTGATTGGCTGCCTTTTTAATTTGCTCCTGCTACACTTTGCTGTTTTTATCACAAACATATACAAAATAAAAGAGAGCTAATCGTAGTAGGTGATGCAAATATAAATATAAAAAACGTTCACGATACTAAAGTCTTGAGATATATAGAAATGATGGCATCCAAAGGCCTAACTAGTGTCATAAAACAATCCACGCGGGTTAATCAAGCTACAAACACGTCGTCAATAATTGATCACATATTTGTTAGTATTACCGAAAGAGACATTGTATCAGCTGTTATTGAAACTGATCTATCGGATCACTACGCGACCATGTATGCAACTAAAAACCATTCGGAAAGACTAGTTGTTAGAGAAACCCCTGGAAAAATTAACCAGAATAAAGTTAATCAATTAATTGAACAAGCTTACTGGCGAAACTTATGTGAAGAACCTGATGTGGAGTGTCTGTACAGTAAGTTCGTGGAAAAAATGAACGATATATACAGGGAGTCAATAAAAATAATAACACACACGAAAAATCGCAAACACAAACCATGGATTACACCCTATATGACCAAATTGTGCAAAACAAGAGACGAACTTTATAGGAGGTGGAAAAACAACACTCTAAACCAAACCTATGAAAAAGAATACAAGCATTTTCGAAACGTACTAAATAAAAATATATTGATTATGAAGGGCAACTATTACAAGCAGAAATTCTCAAATGCAAAAAATGATCCAAGGAAAACTTGGAATGTTTTAAACGAACTACTGGGTCGAAAAAAACGATCAATCGATGAAGTCATTTTACAGAACTTTCCTATTAAATATAATCATACAACCCTAACACTCGTAGATGAATTTGCTGAACAATTTTCAAATCAAGCAGGAAAAATTATACACAAATGCAGTCATAAAACTTCTAGCCACGAAAACATATGTCTTGGACAATCAATCTACATAGAAGAAGCAAGCGAAGCTGAAGTTTTCCGAATGCTGTGTTGTTTAAAAATAAACAAGGGACCGGGAGCCGACAATATTAGGCCAATTGATCTAAAGCTAAATGCTGCAATTCTTGCTCCAATTATAAAAACAATTATCAACCAAAGCATCAATCAATGCTGTGTCCCTAAATTATTAAAATCATCAATAATTCGACCAGTGTACAAAGGAGGAGTGAAAAATGAAACTGGAAATTACAGACCGATTGCAATACTATCAGTCATAGAAAAGTGTTTGGAGGAAATTGTGGTAAGTCGTCTAACAAAGTTCATCGAGAAACACCGAATTCTTCAGCAGAACCAATATGGTTTCCGAAAAAATAGGAATACTGGAATGCTGCTGGGCGAACTTTCAAATCTAGTGACCGCGAGTCTGAACAAAAACCATCACGTGCTAGTGATGTTTATAGACTTCAGTAAAGCATTTGACACATTAAGTCATGAGAAGGTAATAGATAGTCTCCACAGAATTGGTGTAAGAGGGATCTTAGGAAAGTGGGTAAAGAACTACCTATCGGAAAGAACAATGAGGGTTAAAATAGGAAATACACTGAGCAAAGAAAAGAAAGTTTCGCACGGTGTGCCACAAGGCTCTAAGTTGGGACCAATACTTTTCATCTTATTTACGAACGAACTTCTCCGTGTGTTCAAAAAAAGCACGGTTTTTGCGTACGCTGATGATATAGCGATTATTGTTAAACACAAATGCCTTAATACCGCTCGGGAAATTATGCAGGACGAATTTGATAGCGTTTCGAGGTGGTGCCCCGACCAAGGATTAGTGATAAATGCTATAAAAACAAAAATGAGGCACATACGCACCCCATACCAACCTGAAGCTTCCATCAGCATATATCACCAGAACAAAGACTGCCCAACTACAAAGAAAAGTGAAGCGATTGAAGTAGTCAAATCAATAAAATATCTAGGAGTCATAATTGATGATCATTTCCTATGGCAGGAACACATTAATAAGCTACGAATTCAACTTAAGGGAGCTGTTTTTGCAATGGTGTACCTTAAAAGATACACTACAGTTGAGATCCAGAGACAGGTGTACTATTCGTTAGCGGAATCTCGCATAAGATACGGAATATTAGCTTGGGGAACTGCGTCAAAGACACATCTAAATAAGATAATATATCTTCAACGGCGATTAATTAAAATTATCAATACCACTAATACAAATTTCAAGTTTTTAGATGTAACCGGCATTTTTAAGATGACAGCCATATTATTACATTATAATGATCAGTGTTACCAGCAACCTATTCGGCATAACCAGAATACAAGAAGACGAGCACAACGACTTTTAGAAATACCTGAAGACATCTAAGTTACGTCATACCAACAATATTGAATCCACTACCACCAATTTTGAAGAATATAGTTAACTATAAAACACGAAAGAAAGATTTAAAAATGTATTTTCTTGAATCTCATTACATAATTTAAAATTTGTCTACTATCATTTTCTTTAATATATAATATAACATTATTAAATAACAACTTAACTTCAAATCACAATGTATATAATATAAGATACAAATAACCGCCTGCAGATAAGCATTAAGCTTCGCAGGTAATTGAATTTATGATAACGAATTTATTATAAAATTTATAACGAAATAAACAAAAATAACGAAAAAAATGATAAAGTGCAAAATGCTACCGAACAAAATGAAGAATTAATATTGTGCTTGCTAAAAGTTTTGGAAGAGTTATAGTTAAAAAAAAAAAACATTATCGCGCGTGTTGTGGCGGCGGCAATAACAAAATAAAATGTTTTTTGTATGATTAAACATCTATGATAAAGTGCAAAATACTATCTATAAACATTGCAGAATTAATATTGTGTTTGCTAAAAGTGTTGGCGGTAATGAACATAATAAAATAAGAAAAAATGCCGACAAGTTGCTGCATTAAAAACTGTACGAAAAACGCAGTGAAAAATGAAGACATATGTTTTTATATATTTCCACAATTAGGAACAAAACCTGAAATTCAAAATCTGTCTAAGAAGAGGCGCAAACGATGGCCAGCTGCTATAAATTTAAAGAAAATGAATCCTAAAATAGCTCGTGTTTGTTCCAGGCATTTAATATCAGGTATGTTGGCATATTTACAATAATGTAACCATTGTGACAAATATTATATTTAGGTAAATATGCCAAACAGTCGGACGATTTAAATCCGGATTGGGTTCCAAGCCTCCACCTGGGGTACGCCGGTAAATTTAACTCATCTCAACGCAAACAACGCATTGCCAGAAGGCCAAGTAGAAAAATTAGAGATTTAAGTTACTTTTAACACTTTTAATAAACACGTGATGTGGTATTCGATGAACTTCTTAGAGCACTTTATTTTGCTCTTGGTCAATTTTTATGTTTGATTGCTACTTAAAAACAACAATCCTTTTCCAATTTCAGAGCATTTACGTGAATTTTAATTAAATTTCAAATTTATTCCTATCTCCCGCCATATAAAATTTCGTTTCTTTTCCTACAAGTTGCTCAGCTGTCACTTTTTTTTTTTCATTTGACACTGACGTTGTCGCGAACTACTCTATAGAACAGGAAATATTGGAAGCTATCAGTTCTCGACATCACGTACGCATTTATAGAATCCGCCCAGAGAGTATCCAAACTAGATAGCCAACTCCCGTGCACCTACCCGATTTTCCCCGCAAATTTTGAATGACAGCCCTCTCTCGCTTAATGGCGGTGGTACTTTTATAATTAAAAACAATTTGTATATGCATTTATAACAATAAATGTAGCACGAATAAATGTTGAGTATGGTTTTTTATATAGCTTTACTTGTTCTTTATCCAAATTCGGTTCCAAAAAATCTTCATCCATTCACATTTCAGGTCTTTTTAATTTTGTTTATGTTAATTACATTTTTGACAGCAGAATTCATGCAGCTGAACCTTGGGGGTTGTTCCATAAATAGGTTAACAACATGCAAGTTAAGCCCAAGGTTCCAGTAGGGCAAAAGTAAACTATGGAAAATGAATTCCCAAAAATAATTTTCCATTTGGCTTGGTTATTTTCAAATTCGTGTATTTAGCACCATATTTGTACACACTCAAAGTGCGATTGGAAATTCTGTAGTTGAATAACACTGAAAAGTGTTGAAAAATGTTACATAGGAACAAATGCTTTTCATGCTAACAAAACACAATAGGCCTGTTTTTAGAGCTTCGAACTCAGCAAAGCAAAGTAAAGTAGGATTTTCAGCTCTTAATTGCAGTTGTGTGTTTTTATTAAAGAAGACAACTGAGTTGTGTTGGAGTTGTCCTGAATGTCAAAATCAGACAACTGCTTTTTATCAGTTGTGTTGGATTTGTTAAATGAAAAGGATCAGATTTTTTTAATGAAAAATCAACAAAAAAATGTAAGTAGGAATTAGAAAAAAAAAATTAATAATAGAATACGTGTTTTTAAAGTTTAAAAGTCACCAAACCGGCGCAATTTTATCGGTTGAAAGGAATTTTGCAAGAACAACCTAATCTGGCCAGGGGTAAAGGATAGTTTGGTTCAACAAACAAAAATATTGACGAAGATTGGCAAAAAATAGATTTGGAGCTCAATAGTATCGGGGCACCTTCAAGGAGAGGAAAAGAATGGTAAAGGGTTCGTTAATAATGCGAAATAAGTATTTTTCTACATACAAACTATTTTTTGCAGATTTGGGTACAAGGCCAACTGGAAAAGAAAACTGGCCAAGAATAAGCAAAGTATTGAAAGAAGCGGGGTCAAAGGGTTGGTGGAGCTGCAAAGTGCGGCACCCCAACTGGTTCGACCTTCGGCTTTAACCAGTCAGCGACAAGCCAGCTCTTCGAAGAAAAGCATGCAAGCGACGAAGAGAATGTGCAATCAGAAGGTGATCGTGAAGATCCTGTGGTAGCATCTACATACATGCGCACAATCTGTAAGTTCATAGTTGGCGACTTATAACGTAACTACGACAGCATTTCTGAAGACGTGGAACACCGAATATCTGCAACAACTTCAGCAACGAGCTAAATGGACGAAGTCATACCCTAACACTACCGTGGGAGATCTTGTTGTTCTTACTTTCTTAGAGAGGACAACATCCCCCCTAGCAAATGGAGGATGCGAAGAGTGTCGGCGGTTCATACTGGATCTGATGGCAGCGTTCGAGTGCTGACACTGAAGACTGCAGATGGAACGCTGGTGCGCCCAATCGTCAAGATATCACCGCTTTTGACCTTCAAAGAAAACATCGATGTGCTTGATGATTCAACTAACCCTCCAGGTAGTTCAAGGCCAGCGGAATGTTGACGCCACACCGGTTTAAACAATCGAAAGCACTCAAACCAAAAAGTCGTTGTCACAAATGACAACTCGACCCATGCGCTTTGAGTCTCCCGCTTTTTGTTCTTTACTACTTTGTTATGGTCACCTGAAAACAAATTAAATAAATTAAATTGAAGATAAATAAACCAACTTACCCTGCCATGTCCAAAATGCGTTTTGGGTGTTAAATGTCATCGTCGTTGTCGAGTCTCTATGGTGGTTGTCATTATGTTTGTCAAAGATTTGTTCCCAATTGTTCCCCGTAAGGTGAACACAGATTGTTGTCTCCGCTAGATGAGGTTTTAATAGGTAGGTACTCATAGAAAGGGAAAGAAATAAGAGGAAAATCTCTCAATTCAAATAGCGGCAAAGAATTCGGTTTTTTTTACAACAAAAACACAGTATGTGGGGCATTTTTGGCAGCGAGTCACACCACCCACGAACCGCAACGAACAATTTGAAATCATTCATACAGTCACTACTAGAGGCACACAGTCGGTGCCATACAAGATTTTAGTATTTAGTGCGGTGAAAATAAGTTTTTTTATAAAGACCTTTTGTAAGTAAAAAAAAAAGGCAGTGTACCTACCTAATACACACCATAAATTTGGAATTTTTTTGTGTGGCCAACAGTTGTTTGGGGTAAGTGCTATATATAGGAAATAGTGTGTGGAAGTGATTGTAAATAATTATGTATTAATAGGCGACGTCCATCGCGGAAATTCAAATTGGCGGTCAACGACGAAGTCGTGACCGCCCCGTTTTTTTTGTACCACGAGTGCGTACAGATTAGTACCGCCAAATACTCGCTATTCAGTGATATCGATACTCTGATAATTATATTAAAGAAGAAAATCCAAGATTTTTCCCGGAACGCTGTCAGTGTACAGACCAGGAGACTCCATTGGTGTACGGGTGACCCTGAGCACCCATATACCTGAAAGCGAGCTCAGCTGAACAAATCCACCAAAAAGAAGGATAATTCTAGCAGAAAAATACAAATTATATAAATCACGCAGATTAAATTAAGAGTAATATAATTATATACATATAGCCATATACAAAAAGAAAAAAAAAACAAATATTTATATACATACATATATAAATACATAATAGCTCACATACATAAGTGACAGCTGAAGACATTTTTTAGAACATTTTGAGTTGCCAATTTAATTTATACAATCGAGATCATCTTTGTGTTTTTTTGTTGTTTAATTTTTTTTGTGATTTTAAGTTAAGTTTTTTTTTTTGGCGTGGATAGGTTAACGATTTTCTAATTTTTTTGTTTGTTAAATTTCCTTTTTTTTTTTTTTTTGGTTTATATTAGGTTTTCTGTCGCCATCCCTGTGCCCCTACTTTAGTCGCGATATTTCGCTAAAGTCACCAAATATCCCTCCTACAGAGAGCTCTTTTTAGGTAGGAACTTTGATAAAGCTTTTCAATAAGTAGATAACCAAACCAAAGTCATACCTGCACATAATTGTCTACAGTCGAGGGCGGTGAGAATCAACCTACTTTAAATTAATAACTTACCTAGTATTATTATAAATTTTTTTTTTGCTAAAATTTTTTTTTGTTGTTGCATAATTTTTTTGTTAATCCTTTTTGTTGTTGTTATTACATTTTTTTTTTGTTTATTTATTTTATTTGATAAAAAAAACATGATATGAATAAAAAGTTGTGAATTCACGCCATATGATGAAAATTTGGTGTTTCGGAATTTTCGTTGTTATGGTGATCGTTAAGATCATCATGAATTGCTAAGGCATTATTTCAGGGGTGCGGAAGGTGGATCCAAGTCCAAGGTGAGGATGATCTGAGGTTGAGGCGGATTACAATTTCGGGGAAATCCTCACATAGGGCCATCGGATTTCCAGGTGGGGTGGGATATGGCCTCGCTGCAATGACATCCGCAGCGCCTTCCAGAGTGGTGGAAGTCTGTCCGCTTCCGGTACAAATGCCAAAGTAAGTACCTATTTTTTTTTTATGGCATGTTTCATGTTTTTGTAATAGGTTCGTGGAGTAGTGAGGACAAGGACCTCCCCGTCCGACGAGTTAAGCCGTGCATAGCAAGCATGCCATGCTCCTCACTCTCTGCACTCTCTTTCCCTTTCTTTTTCCTGTCACTTCCTTAAGTCCCATCCACATCCTTGCTTCCTGTCATTTTCTCACTCCTAGCTCCCTCGATTAATCCTCAATTAGACATATTACAACTTTTTCGCTCTCTTTGTAATTTAATCAGTTTACAGTCCTTAATTTTCGCTAAATATATACTTTTTTTTTGTTTTTTTCTTCGGGTCCGTTTGTTTTTGATAAGTAATTTACTTAGGTAAGTATTTTATTAATGTATTTATTTTTTGTAAGCTTAATAAACACAAAAGTTAATATCATAACTAAATAATACAGGCATTTTTTTAGAACTAAAGAATGAAATTTTGTATTTGTGAGTCAATAAGCAATTTTTTTGTGAACAAACCCGAAATAAAGTCAAAACCAATAAAATGTATAATAAACCAAATCTATTTAATTATCCAAAATAAGCAGTTCACTGCGCAAACTCGCCAAGCGCCCTTACAGTTCAGATACGGAAAGTGAACTTAACACTATACGCCTGACCCACTTGACGAGCTGCATTGTGCAGCCTACCTAAACTATTATACCTTTGAACAAGAGGGGTTTCCTTATTCAATAACTGTCATACTAATGGTAGAGTTACACTCTTGGGTTAACAACCCGGCCATCCTGTTATGTACTGTCCTCAGTACAGCTGAACTATATTATTATGCTATAATTTATTCATTTTTTTTTGTTATATAACTCTCACTCAGCTCTATTTTTTTCCAATTTCAATAACCTTACTTGGAACACGCAGTTCACTAGCTCAGTGCAATCATTATTGCAATATTCACTCAGAATGACCTTATTTTCACTCAGATTAAAACGATTACACTCAGTTCGTTTATTACACTCAGTATCTATATATCACACAGTCCACTACCCTCAGTCGGTCTAATACACTCAGTTATCTCATCACGCTAAGTTCAACTACTTCACTCAGTTTGCTTATCACACTTAGTTCAACTACTTCACTCAGTTCGAACTAATCACTCAGGTATCAAAATTATATCGACAAATATAACCAAGGTCAACCCTTCAATATATATGTATATTATTTCCTGTTTCAATTTATTTCCCTTAGTTAACTGATAAAATTATTGGCTGATGAATCGGTTCTTAACACAAAAGCGAACAGGACTAGTCGCAGAATTTGCCAATTAAGCAGATCCTCAATTTCCATTTACATACCTGGATTTAAAATGTCAAAATCTCTTGCGACAAAATAAACTATTTATACTTTTTCATTTCCATCACTCCATGTATTATTTTTTTTTATTAATTCATTCTTTGATCGTATATAAATATATATATACTGATAAAAAAAATATTTTGGAGACATAAAATATATAAAAAAAACAAAACAAAAGGATTACAAAACAAAAGGATTACAAAACAAAAGGATTACAAAACAAATTCACTTATTGGACTCATGTACCATTGGTAAAAACTTTATTTATTTATTTCAGGATGTGTTGTGTGTGTGTTGTGAATCTTCTTCATCATTGTTGTCTGTAGATTCTAATTCGTCTAATTCTTCCCAGTCAAGTGCATTTGTCTTTGCAAATGGTTTAATTTTATCTGCCGCATGAACTGAAGAATACGGTCGTTGCGACACCTGAAAAGCTGCTGTGTCACCCACTAGGTACCGGTCATTTTGAAGAACTCTCTTTACTTCAAATGGACCCTTATACTTCGGCAATAATTTTTTTGACTGTCCGGTAGCTGGATGCTCTGCTCGCAAGAGGACTAAATCGCCCTCTTGATATGATTGTGGTTTTTTATGTGTTCTATTAAATTTGTCTGCATGTTGAGTTTGAAGTTGTTGCGTGCGGCGGTTTGCGATTTCTCTGAGTTCGGCTAGTGGAATATTTTCGTCTTCATCACTGGAGTCATCTTCTTGAAGTGCTATGTTGAGTTGATTGTTTAGGGTATTTTTCGGTTTGAACCCAAACAGAAGATCTTGTGGTGTCTGATTTGTTATTCTGTGTTTTATAGTGTTGAGTCCAAACTGTATCGCTGGTAGGTGATCCTCCCAGTCTCTGCCATCTTGTCGAACAGTCATTGTAGATAAAGATGTTTTGACTGTTCTAAAGTAGCGCTCGATTTGACCATTTGCTCTTGGTGTCCGTACGGCGTTCAAAATATGGTGGATTCCATTTTCCAAGCAATATTTCTCAAATGCTTTTGATGTGAACGCAGTGCCTCGGTCGCTTACAATTCGGGTAGGTGTTCCAAAAAACTGGGAAAGTTCAATCAGTGTCTTTATCACAGCGTTTGCGTTCGTAGTTTTAACGGGTCGTAATATTAAAAATTTGGTAAAGCTGTCTATTATACCTAACACATAAAAATTGCCTTTAGTACTTTTCACATAGGGACCTAGATGATCTATGTGTATTGTATAAAATGGTATTGGCGTTTTTGGGATAGGGTGTAGCTGATAGCGCGTTTCATCTTTATTACGCTTGTTATACAAACAAGGGATGCAACTGTTTAAATATTTATTCACGATGTTTGTCATCCTAGGAAACCAATATGTACGACGAATATGTTCAACTGTACGCTCAAGACCACCATGTCCGATGTCATCATGCGATGATTTGATAACTCGCCATCTTACTCCCCTGGGTACAGCAAATCGAGGTCCTTTTTCTGTCATTTTATAGACGCGGCCATTCTTGAAGACATATTGCTTTTCATACTCTTTTCTTCTTGGGCACTTCAAGTCGGGGTTATTTAGAACGTCTTGAATTTCCTTGAGCTGACTATCTCGACTTTGCAAAACAGAAATCCAATCTTCTTCTTCGGCTTGGACAATCATCATATTTAAACCTGCCTCCTCCATCTCTACAGCGTTTTCGGTTGGGTTTCTGCTCAACGCGTCGGCGTGTTGCATCTGTTGTGCTGTGCGATACTCTAACTTATAATCAAACTCTTGGATTTTCAACCACCACCTGGCGATTCGTTTGATTTCCATCTTCGACTGAGTCATCTTTAACGAATTACAATCGGTAAATATTGTAAAATGTTTCCCTAATAGGTAGTACCGAAATCTCTCTAAGCTCTCGACAACAGCTAGAGCCTCGAGCTCATAGCTATGAAATTTCTTTTCGTCTTTCGTTGTCGCTCGGCTAAAGTAAGAGACTGCTTTTCGTTCTCCGCATTCATTTAATTGAATTAAAACACTCGCGAGCCCAATACTACTCGCGTCCGTATGGAGTTCATGTTCTTTTTCAGGATCATATATGACTAACACAGGGGATTCACACAATTTTCTTTTGAGGGTTTCAAACGAGTTTTCCATCTCTTTTGTCCATTCAAAAGTAGTACCCTTTTTTAGTAGAGCATTAAGAGGTGCAGCTATTTTAGCATAATTAAACACAAAACGCCGAAAATAGCTAGTCAGACCTAGAAATTGTTTAACTTGCCGCGTATCGATAGGTACAGGAAAGTTTTCTATCGATTTAATTTTTACACTCCCCGGCTCTATACCTCCTTCACTTATTTCATGTCCTAAATATGTTATTTTATCTGCTAGAAAAACACATTTTTTGATATTCAAAGTAACTTTTACTTCCCTCAGAACTATAAAAAGCTTCTCTAACATTTCCAAAATTGTGGGTACATCTTCTGCAAATAAAACAATATCATCCATGTATATTAAGATGTTTTTGGATGCTAGTTTTCGTATAACGATATTCATGAGTCGCATAAAAACCGATGGAGAGTTTGATAATCCAAACGGAACACGATTAAATTGATATTGTCCCTTAGGTGTTACAAAAGATGTTAGGTATTTTGAATTTTCTTCGATCGGAATTTGGTAATACCCATTCATCAAATCGAGTACAATAAAGACTCGCCCGCCGGTCATTAAATTAATTTGTTCCTCCATGTTAGGCATAGGGAAATTCTCACGAACCGTAATTTCATTTAGACGACGATAGTCAATGCAAAGGCGCCAAGACCCGTTTTTCTTTTTAACTAGCAAAGCAGGGCTAGCGTATTCAGAATTAGAATGTTCTATAATTTTGTTTTTTAAAAGTTCATCGATTATTTTGTCCAGATGAGGTAATTCATTATAAGGAATACGGTAAGGTTTGTATCTAATAACTTTTTGTTCTTTTAATCTAAGTCTCATTTCAATTTTATCTGTGATACCGAGTTCATCCAGAGTTATTGCAATACAGTCACGATATTTGTTCAATATGTTAAGGAGATGGGTATGGTCATTAGAAGAGCATTTATAATTACCAATGGAGACATCGTTCGCTTTAAGTTTAAACTTTTGTATTTGTTTTATCGGTGAATTGTTACTTCCTAGTCATATGTCGTTTTCATTTCTCGTTACAGTTAGCACACCATTTCGTCTTATAATGCAGACTTTGTCCGAGTCCAGAAAGTTTCTGCCTAAGATCATTGGATAGTCTTGTACTTGGTCCCGTACGACTAAGATATCGATTTTTAATGTTACTTCGCCCAATTTCACATTTTTTATTATTTTTCCGATGGCATTGTTAGAAGTCAATCCGAAGCCCTGTAGTTTTGTCTCACAAGACTGCATTTCCCAACCCAACTTGTTTACTTCTGATTGTTTTATGGTCGTGCAATCGCTCCCTAAATCTACAAAGGCTTTCATTGAATGACCATCGAGGTCGATATCTTTTAACAAGCCGCATTCGTCGTTGATCTGCTGCAAACGATTTATCTTTTTCATTGGTTCTTCGGCAGTGTGATCGCGTTTGTAGGGATGTTTTCGTTTTCTACAGTCACGAGACAAATGACCTGGTGTTTGGCAATTAAAACAAATGATCCCTTTTTTTTGGTTATTGTTATGGGTATTTTTTTGATTATTTTCGCGGTTTATATATATACATTCATTTGCTAAATGACCTGGCGATTGACATTTAAAACAGATAGGTTTAGTTTGGATTTTTGTCGCGATATAGAGATTTACATTCATTGGCTAGATGTCCCGGAGTACGACAATTATAGCAAATTTGAGGTAATGGAGTTTTGAAATGAGGAGCAGTTTGCTTATTACGGAAATTACTATTGTAGGGTTTGAGGACTGAACGGAATGTATTTTTTTGAATTCTACTAGTATCAAAATGCTGCCGTGTCTCTGCCTGTTTTTGTATGTCTTTAAGTGATTTAATTTTAATCAATAGGTCGGGGATGCTATAGCAGTTTGCTGTTACAAGGTTGTTCATCAGCGAAGTATCTCTAAGACCAGAAATTATGTATCTTATTGTTGTATTTGTGTCGAGTTTTCCTCTTCTTCCCAGTGCGGCCATCTCGTAAACATAACATTCATAACTTTCGTTGTCTTTAATTTGCCTTGATAGTAATTTAAGGTGAATTTCGGCAGAGTTCTCTTCCGAAGAGAAACCTCGCAAGATTTTAGTTTTAAATTCGTCCCAATTATGAATTTCTCCTCTGCACCCGTCAAACCAATTAGTTGCCGCATCTCCCAGCCTCAGGGACGCGTAAAACAAGGTGTTGCGATCGTCCCATTCATAGAGATGGCGAATATTTTCGATCGTCTCGACCCATTGGGAAGCATTGAGGGAGGAAGAGTTCGACGGATTGAATAGAGGGATTATCCTCGTAACCTCCTCTGTGCCTAACCTTAATGACATTTGATTCGAAGATGGTACATTTGATGTTATGTTTTGTGACGAATTACTTGGTGAACGACGACATAAAGTTACTTCTTTTTCCAGTTCGAGGTTCTTTTGCTTCAATTCTTCCAATTGTATTTTAAGTCTAAGAATATTAGCCTCACCTGTTTCATCGTCTTTATCAACAAATCGTTTTGGTATTTTCCGTGGTCTTCCAGTCATTTTGTTTACTTTTCTTTTACTGTGTTTACCTTAAATTTCCTCACAATACTTCGAGTTTTTCTTTTAAATTTCTTTAACTATATTTTACGCTTTTTTTTTTTAATTTCTACTCAAATATTTCAGAGTTGAACTGAACTGATCAGGATCCACCAAAAAAAGCAACGACAATACTCGTCCTTTCTCTATCGACCAGAACTTTTCTTATTATCTATCACGATCACTTTTAATAAACTCCCTTTAAAAGCATGAGGAGTAAGCGAGAAGATAATATTTTAGAATTTAATTTATTACTCCTCCACTCTACCAATACAATGATATCTTGTACATATTGTATAACACTTTCCCTTCGTAGTTTTGTTTCCTCTCAAATTTCCTGTTGTATCCTGTATTTTGTCATAGTGTCCCTTTCCCTCTTTCATAAAGAAATGCAATGAAATTTCTTACCTACTGCAGGAATACTTTCTTATCATATATTTTTTTTTGCAATATTGTCTCTTTTTCCACGAAACTGAATTTATTTCAAAATCAAGCACTCACTCATTACAATGGATTCATCATCCCACTTCTGAATTTAATAAACCAAATCTATTTAATTATCCAAAATAAGCAGTTCACTGCGCAAACTCGCCAAGCGCCCTTACAGTTCAGATACGGAAAGTGAACTTAACACTATACGCCTGACCCACTTGACGAGCTGCATTGTGCAGCCTACCTAAACTATTATACCTTTGAACAAGAGGGGTTTCCTTATTCAATAACTGTCATACTAATGGTAGAGTTACACTCTTGGGTTAACATGTATTACAAATTGGGGACGTTCGGATTCATAGTTTATGTAAAACGTCAACTAGATTGGTCGTGACTAGGAATCCGTACACGTTGACTGAGCAAGTTGAATTGTTTTTGTATTCTCGCTGTCAGCGTTGCCTTTGTTTGATTTGCCCTTTTTTATTCGGAAAAGACCCCTCATAATTTTTTCAAAAATTTATATTTTCAAATAAGTACATTTAAAATGTAACACGGTTGCCTTTCACAACTATATTACACTGTTATGCGAACTAATGGTTGTTAAATATGGTGCGAAAATTCGAAATTTGCAGAGTACCTTTAGAAAAGGCACCCTTTTCTCTCACTGGCCCTTTTTTCGAAACCTCAGAATCCTGCCACGGCCACTCTGTTTATTTTAAATCTGACTCTTCGAAATGTCAACTGAGTATGCAGGCAGGATTTTCTTGACAAGATTTGTCGGCTTCCCCTCCATAAACGTCAACTGCAAAAACTAATCACGTGACCACTCTGGGCCAATCAAAACTGAAATACATCTAGTCAGACAGCTTGTCAACTTACTAAACTATGAATCCGAACGTCCCCATTAACAGGCCTCATGTTGATTTAATCAACGACAATCGCAATTTTCTCGTTTTCACAATATTTTTCCTAACTCGTGTGCTTTATCCCAATCTATTAGAACTGTCATAGGCCAAGAAATTTTGAAAATAATCTTACTTCATTCTTTGCATCCATTATTTTGGCGTGTTGTGTATTCTATACGTATGTGTCAGTTGAAAACGTCAAAGAAACTGATGTAAAAGATTTTATTGGTTCACTCCATCTTGCGTTATATATTCCTTCATTCTGTTATTTACATTTTTCTTTTTGTTGGCACAATATTATACAAAAAGTTGTTTATATCAGCTACGTCAAAATGAACACCTACGTAGGTAGTCCTTAAAAAATCTTGAACAAACGAAATTGCAGAAAATCTGTAGTTAATTAAAACTGCATTTACACTATCACGCACGCGCATTTTTGCACGAGACAGGACAGAGAGATCCGTTTGTTCGCAGTCAATTGCTAATAAAGGTGTAGGAATGAGATCACAAATCAGACACCTAAGGTGTCATGGATGTTCTACCCATAATTATAGATACGTAAAGCGGAAGTTCCGGCAACCAACATTTCTGCAATCACATGAAAACATTTCTATTTCCGATTTAAAATATGTGAAATAAAAGTTTTAATTAGTTTCAGTAAATTAAACCAATAATTCATCATTTATTTATACGAAATAAATAAATAATTGTATGTTCATCACTTCCGGAAACCATTTTGTTTTATAGGAAAACGAAATTTCGTAAGCCATCGCTATAAAAATATCAACATGCATAGCTTTCCCATAATTCCTACCACGTAAACAAGATGGTCGACCAAAAAACGTATCACGTTTTTTTGCGTGTTAGGTAATGCTGTCCCTTTCAGTCAGTCGGCTGTTTAGTATTGGGCATCCCTTTAATTTTCCGTGATAGAAATGTGTGACCGTGTAAATGCCCCATAAGAAGAAGACCAAGATTGAAGAAACCGGGCCTTAATATATTTGAAAATTACTAACCACACTGAATTTTGATTGGCGGCCGGTCATTGGTCGATTATTTTTTTTCTTGTAGCTCAAAGCTCACACGTATTCACAGACAGGGATTAAATTACAAAAGCCACAATGTAAACAAATGGGTTTTGGAGGGATAGACGTACGAAAGATATCCATCTCTTTTAATTCTACATTAATATGTAATTATTAATTAATTCTTTGACTACAATAGGGCATTTCGCGAAGCTGTCAAACAAACCAAATTTTATATGACTGGAGATATGATTTGTTTCGTTTGAAGATTAAAAGTTTATGATAAAGTACAAAATACTACCGAAAAAAATGAAGAATTAATATTGTGTTTGCTAAAAGTTTTGGAAGAGTTATAGTTAAAAAAAAACATTATCGCGCGTGTTGTGGCGGTGGCAATAACAAAATAAAATAAGTTGTTTTTTGTATGATTAAACATCTATGATAAAGTGCAAAATACTATCTATAAACATTGCAGAATTAATATTGTGTTTGCTAAAAGTGTTGGCGGTAATGAACATAATAAAATAAGAAAAAATGCCGACAAGTTGCTGCATTAAAAACTGTACGAAGAACGCAGTGAAAAATGAAGACATACGTTTTTATATATTTCCACAATTAGGAACAAAACCTGAAATTCAAAATCTGTCTAAGGAGAGGCGCAAACGATGGCCAGCTGTTATAAATTTAAAGAAAATGAATCCTAAAATAGCTCGTGTTTGTTCCAGGCATTTTATATCAGGTATGTTGGCATATTTACAATAATGTAACCATTGTGACAAATATTATATTTAGGTAAATATGCCAAACCGTCGGACGATTTGAATCCGGATTGGGTTCTTAGCCTCCACCTGGGGTACGTCGGTAAATTTAACTCATCTCAACGCAAACAACGCATTGCCAGAAGGCCAAGTAGAAAAATTAGAGATTTAAGTTACTTTTAACACTTTTAATAAACACCCCAAGTAGAAATTGATGGTTATAGTGGAGGCGCTGATCCTACATTTCGGAATGTTTCCGTAACAGTAACAGTGTGTATAGGCTCTCAAAGTGCGTACTGTGTCCAGTGCAGGATGGAACGCTGACCAAAGTGGGGAATCAGTTTTAGCTCTTTAAATTACTATTTCGGGAAACACACATAATGGTATTTCGGCTATGCTTTGTAACCAAAGTGTGACCGAATCTTAGTGAGCTGTCAAATTTGTTTTCATGTGTTTGTATTGTTACATTCAGGCTGGGATTCGAAAAGATAAAACACTATTCTGTTCAACTTTTCTAATAATATCACTTTATTTACACTTTCTACTCAATCACTTATTTAGTACCAAAACAATATCACTTAAATCAATTCTTAAACGTTTCAATCCAATCGCTTTATTCACTTTATTACTTTACACTTATTTATCCCTTAACACAATCGCTGGCTAAAAATCAACTGCCTTCTCTATTCCAATGTGTACTCCATATCTTCTCTAGATGGTTCTAGAATTAACTAACTCTACATTTCCAGTCTCCAATTGGAAGTGGAACATGGAGTGTTACCAGGTGCCCGATTCACCACAATTCCTAAGTGTCTGATTCACTAAGTGCCTGAATCACTAAGTGCCTAATTCACTAAGTGTCTGGTTCACTAAGTGCCTGATTTACCACATTATCCCCCTCTTAAACTTGTTCGTCCCGAACAAACTCGCTAGCATTTTTACCATTATAGCGATGAAGACGATCCACATGAACGACTTTCAGCTTGCCTCTTCATCGTTCGATGCGCTTCATGATTTTATAGGACCCTTACCGGTCTTGTTGCAATTTAGGTGATAAGCCTTTTCTTCGATGGGGATTATATAGCCATACCAGATCTCCTTCCTGGAATCTTGTAGTTGTCGTTTTGGTATCGTACCTCTGGAGTGCTGCATCGAATACTGCACCAACCGTGCGTTTCTTCCAAATCAAACTCTTATCTTTCTTCGGATTTGGTGGTGGTAGGTCGACAGTCGGCATTAATGCGTCGTCCTCCTTTTCGTTTTTAATTATGTCCAGCTTGATGTCTAAAGATATGTTTGTTTACCGTTCGCGACCCTGGCTTCCTTTTTAATGTGCCCTTCAGCTACTTTTTGAATAAACTTGTCATTATCGCAAATCTTTTTTTTTTTTTTTAAACTTTGTCAAGCTTCTCGTCAGATGATGAAGAGTATATACTAAAATCTGAATCGGCATCCAGATTCGACTGGATGTGCGCCCGTTTTGTCGGCTCCTTAGCTGCCTTGTCAGTTTCTGTTTCTTCTTCTGCCGATGACCGGCGTTTTCTATAAATAAGTGCTTTACCCGACTTGATGGGCTATAAGATATTTCTTCCGATTCCTTAGAAGTGGACGGCTCCTCCTCGGACACAACTTTCGTACCTTCCTTCGGGCCCAATTTCTGTTCATACAAATGGCGATAAAACCCATCCAAACCGTTTTGTTTCGTGACATCACCTATTGCCTCCAGATCTTCTTCCACTGCATCTTTTTGTGCGGCCACAATGGAATTTTCTCGCTCTTCAAGAGAATTCTTTTGCGCTTCGAACTTCAATTCCATAGAATCTTTCTGTTGTTCTAGAGAATTCTTCTGTTCTTCTAGAGAATTCTTTTGTTCTGCGAATATCGATTTTATGAAATTTTTCTGTTCTGCAAACTTCGATTCCATAAAATTCTTATGTTCTTCTAGATAATTCTTCTGCTCTTCCATCTTGGCGAGAAGTAATTCCATCATAGCGCTTATATCAATGCCTGTACTTACTTGTTCTTCTGGCACGTCGAATAGAATGGATTTCAGATCTGCTCCCTCGCATTGGACAGCCTCCCGCAGACGAAGCATGAGGTCACCCCTCCCTCCAGCTGTGGAGAGATTTCGCTTTTCTAGCTCACTTTTTAATTGGGGTATGCTTAGCTGTAGCAATAAACGACCCATCTGTTTGTCTTTTGTAATTTCAAAATTCACAAATTCACAAATTCACTCTTTTTTTTTTTTTTTTTTAGTCTTAGTAGCACTTACACACTTAGCACAGAATAAGTTTTATCCCACTTCTGACACCAATGTTACATTCAGGCTGGGATTCGAAAATATAAAACACTATTCTGTTCAACTTTTCTAATAATATCACTTTATTTACACTTTCTACTCAATCACTTATTTAGTACCAAAACAATATCACTTAAATCAATTCTTAAACGTTTCAATCCAATCGCTTTATTCACTTTATTACTTTACACTTATTTATCTCTCAACCGATTACTCTTCAAACTTAACACAATCGCTGGCTTAAAATCAACTGCCTTCTCTGTTGTCAACGCGCCCCTTTTATATCCGCGCTGCCACCTATCGGCGAATTTTCCAGAAGTAGATAGATTCCAAATGTATACTCCATATCTTCTCTAGATGGTTCTAGAATTAACTAACTATACATTTCCAGTCTCCAATTGGAAGTGGAACATGGAGTGTTACCAGGTGCCCGATTCACCACAATTCCTAAGTGTCTGATTCACTAAGTGCCTGATTCACTAAGTGCCTGATTCACTAAGTGTCTGATTCACTAAGTGCCTGATTTACCACAGTATGTTGCTTCACATGAAAAAGAAATACGTGAAACGTGATATAGAAATACTGCGATAGCAATGTAAAACGTGCACACATAACCTATCCTCTTTAATGGGGATGCTAAAATACCTAAACGAGCATATGTCATGAAAATGGTAAAGCAGGTAATATTATGAGAATTTGATAATTGCATTTCTTCGTACCAGAATGCAAAATATTCAAACGAAAATCAGTTTTACCACAAATATTAATAAGTTGTAGTGGCTAAGACTCACGCGCTCAAGAAATATTGAGTATTTAAAAAATTAATTTTATTTCGAAGCTAGGTACTCTCATTTTTCCATGGACTATTTTTTTTTTTTTTTTGACAATGAATCCCAATTAGAAGCAGAAAGCGACCACTTGCCTGTCATTTGCATTTCTTTAGGAGGGAGCACAGGGTGCATGCACATACTTTGAGAACATTTTTTTTTTTTGCGTTTATAATTATTAAATCGTAATATTTAAATGATTCATTCTTTTAAATTCTACCTTTTAGAGTATATAAGAACATGCAAAAAAGTTTGGGGGGTATAATAAGAAACGGATTTGCAAATATTAAAATATTTTCGCGTCTAATTTTTGGTACTGCTATTCTGGTTTGCTAAGACCGACATAATAAAGTAAACATGTTTACCTACATGTAGGAATTACAATTTAATATATACAACGTTTGTTGTCCATATGGGAATATTGTCTTGCAAGACCCACCCCTCATACGCATTCACTTGGCTGGTTTAAAATTGTTGTACTAAATCGCTGCAGAAAGGTTATGATATTTCTACAACTATTTCATTTTATATTCGTATAACATGCTGTTTATTAAAAAATATTGGTACCATTTGATATAATGTGAATGATAGAAGTTAGAATATTGTTTTTTTTTTTTTTTTAACTTTTTCTCACAATCAAATATAATTTCTCACTTCATTAATTGTTTCCAATTCAATCTGCTGGAGTTAATGTGTAGTAAAATCAGAAAGCATTCTCATTTTTCTGCTACAATACTATTGAAACGTCGGAAAGCAGCGCAGCGCACAAACTAAAAGTACAATGAAAAGTTTATTCGATGTTGCACTACAACAGCAACCAATTTTCAATACACCTTTTAAAATGAAAAATAATTCTTTAGGAGGAAAACTCATGAAAAGATATACGTATCCCAAAATAATTAATCTAAATTACATATTTCCATTCTTTTTAGATAGATTCATTGTTCATCATAAAACCATTCACGGTGTTTTTTTTTTTTCATGCCACACTATATTCCCTTTTACGCTTGATGCGCCATAGTTATAGAATTATCCGTGCACGCCTGGTTGGTAACAATCAGTGGTCACAATTTCGACTGTTAGCAGTCGATTTGCGTAGCTGTTAAGTGGTAACATTAAATAGTAACCTCACAGTTTTTGTGTGTTTGAAATGTTACAGTAAAGGACATTTGTATCTTTGAGACACGTAATGGTCACAAAAATGTCAAATCGTTACCATCTTATTGGAATGGAGTTAAACGACACAAAACCGAGTCGAATATACCGTTTGGTGACTATAGCTTAAAGTAAATGTGGATAAGAGTCACAAATTTCTACTTGGGACTGATGTGGTATTCGATGAACTTCTTAGAGCACTTTATTTTGCTCTTGGTCAATTTTTATGTTTGATTTCTATTTAAGAACAACAATCCTTTTCCAATTTCAGAGCATTTACGTGAATTTTAATTAAATTTCAAATTTATTCCTATCTACCGCCATATAAAATTTCGTTTCTTTTCCTACAAGTTGCTCAGCTGTCACTTTTTTTTTTTCATTTGACACTGACGTTGTCGCGAACTACTCTATAGAACAGGAAATATTGGAAGCTATCAGTTCTCGACATCACGTACGCATTTATAGAATCCGCCCAGAGAGTATCCAAACTAGATAGCCAACTCCCGTGCACCTACCCGATTTTCCCCGCAAATTTTGAATGACAGCCCTCTCTCGCTTAATGGCGGTGGTACTTTTATAATTAAAAACAATTTGTATATGCATTTATAACAATAAATGTAGCACGAATAAATGTTGAGTATGGTTTTTTATATAGCTTTACTTGTTCTTTATCCAAATTCAGTTCCAAAAAATCTTCATCCATTCACATTTCAGGTCTTTTTAATTTTGTTTATGTGAATTACATTTTTGACAGCAGAATTCATGCAGCTGAACCTTGGGGGTTGTTCCATAAATAGGTTAAGGCCTCAGTTATAGCTTCCATTGAAATGCATCATTGAAAATTTTGATTTACGATTTTAAGACGATTAATCAAACAATATTGGCTTTAGTTGGTATCAAAATAAAGCTAATCAATTGTGGAATTTTTTTTACGAAAAAAACAACTTAATTCTGATTAAAACTTTTCTTTAAATCCACTTTTATTATTTCACTGATTGAAATTGATTTCAATGAACAGCTGATTTTCGTTCCTCTAATTTGGAACCCAATCGTTTCAATGATGTGTTCGATTCTCTTTCTGTTCTCAGCTGTCAGTTTTGCTTTCAATGATCAACTCCAACCTCGAAACCTGGAATTGTTTATTGCAAGTTGTTCGTTTGTACTGTAACTTTTTCTTTTTTTTTATTAAACTGAGCATTTTCAATAATAATAATAACATTTTATTACATTTTGTTTCTTTTATGCAATCCCATAATTCCGATTATTTACTTGCTTTCCGATTTTTGGAGTCTTCTCTGTTTAGTTTCACTGACAGGTCCTTCCACTGACTGCAACTTTTCAATGATTGCTATAACTGACTTGTCAAAAAAAGTAAACCATTATTCCACTGATTTGTTCCAATGATGCATTTCAATGATAGCTATAACTGGGGCCTAACAACATGCAAGTTAAGCCCAAGGTTCCAGTAGGGCAAAAGTAAACTATGGAAAATGATTTCCCAAAAATAATTTTCCATTTGGCTTGGTTATTTTCAAATTCGTTTATGGGGCATTTACACGGTCACACATTCCTATCACGGAAAATTAAAGGGATGCCCAATACTAAACAGCCGTCTGACTGAAAGGGGCAGCATTACCTAACACGCAAAAAAACGTGATACGTTTTTTGGTCGGCCATCTTGTTTGCGTGGTAGGAATTATGGGAAAGCTATGCATGTTCATATTTTTATAGCGATGGCTTACGAAATTTCGTTTTCCTATAAAACAAAATGGCTTCCGGAAGGGATGAAGGTACATTTATTTATTAATTTCGTATAAATGATTGATGAATTGTTGGTTTAATTTACTGAAACTAATTAACACTCTCATTTCACATATTTTAAATCGGAAATAGAAATGTTTTCATGTGATTCCAGAAATGTTGGTTGCCGGAACTTCCGCTTTACGTATCTATAATTATGGGTAGTACATCCATGACAACTTAGGCGTCTGATTTGTGATCTCATTCCTATGCCTTTATAAGCATTGATTGCGGACAAACGGATCTCTGTGTCCCGTCTCGTGCAAAAATGCGCGTGCGTGATAGTGTAAATGCGGTTTTATTTAGCACCATATTTGTACACACTCAAAGTGCGATTGGAAATTCTGTAGTTGAATAACACTGAAAAGTGTTGAATGATGTTGCATAGGAACAAATGCTTTTCATGCTAACAAAACACAATAGGTCTGTTTTTAGAGCTTCGAACTCAGCAAAGCAAAGTAAAGTAGGATTTTCAGCTCTTAATTACTGCCCCTATTATAGAAGACAACTATAACCAAACCAAGGTTGTCTTTCTCCAATTGGGATTATCTATTACAACTAGTTGTCTGTCAAAAGACAACCATCATCCTATGAGTAGACAACTAATAAAATGGTTGTCTTTGCAGTTGTGTGTTTTTATTAAAGAAGACAACTGAGTTGTGTTGGAGTTGTCCTGAATGTCAAAATCAGACAACTGCTTTTTATCAGTTGTGTTGGATTTGTTGAATGAAAAGGATCAGATTTTTTTTTAATGAAAAATCGACAAAAAAATGTAAGTAGGAATTAGAAAAAAAAAAATTAATAATAGAATACGTGTTTTTAAAGTTTAAAAGTCACCAAACCGACGCAATTTTATCGACTGAAAGGAATTTTGCAAGAACAACCTAATCTGGCCAGGGGTAAAGGATAGTTTGGTTCAACAAACAAAAATATTGACGAAGAATGGCAAAAAATAGATTTGGAGCTCAATAGTATCGGGGCACCTTCAAGGAGAGGAAAAGAATGGTAAAGGGTTCGTTAATAATGCGAAATAAGTATTTTTCTACATACAAACTATTTTTTGCAGATTTGGGTACAAGGCCAACTGGAAAAGAAAACTGGCCAAGAATAAGCAAAGTATTGAAAGAAGCGGGGTCAAAGGGTTGGTGGAGCTGCAAAGTGCGGTAAACCCAACTGGTTCGACCTTCGGCTGTAACCAGTCAGCGACAAGCCAGCTCTTCGAAGAAAAGCATGCAAGCGACGAAGAGAATGCGCAATCAGAAGGTGATCGTGAAGATCCTGTGGTAGCATCTACATACATGCGCACAATCTGTAAGACCACCTAACAGGAGGTTACCGGTGAAAACTATTGAAAAAGAGCGAATGGCCTACTTTAAAACGCAAACTGAGAACCAAACAAATATGCTAAAAACGATTGGCGAAATCGAAAAAGTGAATTACAGGAACTATGTTCTTAACAAAAAAACGGTCGAGATACACCAAAAGGCATTAGAACTGCAAACCAAAAAAATCAAAATTACTTTCCATTGTTTTTTTTTTTGTTTTAACTTTTTCGTTGTATATAACGAAGTAGTTCGATTTCAATTTCAACAAATATATTCCTAAAACTGACATTTAACAGCTGATTTCGAATTTTCAATATGATCC
Organism: Cheilosia urbana; assembly: GCA_946477585.1. Classification (NCBI taxonomy): domain Eukaryota; kingdom Metazoa; phylum Arthropoda; class Insecta; order Diptera; family Syrphidae; genus Cheilosia; species Cheilosia urbana. The sequence goes on along the minus strand of OX297853.1, from coordinate 67,960,292 downwards.
TAAAAGATGGCAATTTATTTTCTAAAGACAACTGAAAAGAGTTGTCTTGCAAAATTGTTACGGAGCCCGGGTTCAAGCTCAGCGGCTCCAACGATGATCGGGAAGCGCGCATGCATTCAACAAAATCTAAAATGATAGAATGATATCAGATATGCAATTTATCCAAATAATTGCTAAACAATTACATAGTTCACTGCTCACCCCAATACGAATTACCCCATGAGGTCAATGACTTCATTAGATGAGGAACCACCCACTGGAAGTACAAAAAAAAAAAAAAAAATTATATAAATATACAAGAAATCACATAAAATTACACACACTCACGAATATACAGTATCTTCACAACCCCTATTTAACACCACCACGAGGGAAACAAAAAAAAAACCTTAATATCTTTGCCAAAACAATTGCAAAATTCGCAAATATTTCGACCAAGATAGCTAGGAATCATTTATGATTGTTATAATGCTTTATTCCTACGGCAACTCTTGCTTCGGTAGACAGCTGTGTTTCAATTTCTTATCCCCGACGTAAATGACCTAATCATCACCATATATGGTCATAGTTTTCGCAAATGTTTAAGTGTGGGCGTGTGAGCTACCTATCTGAAGATAAAAGTGATAACATGTTTGTGCGGGTGCTTTACGGTAGACCATGTGGTATGCGCTGTTAGGTATAATTTTCCTCGTGAAGGAATTGATATGAAAATAAAAAGAGTGATTGAGATTTCATGTTTTTTTTTTATTTTTCGGACAACGAGTCTTACCTCGTGCAAAAGAAATGCAAAAGAGGCCAAATTTTGCTCAGTGCAAAAAAAGGAAATGAATAAGTTGACGTTTAGATGACAACCGAAGTAGCGACATCTTATAGTAAAACTTAAAACTACCTTGAAGTGTAATAAGCTAAAATTGGGATGATCAGAGGGAGTTAGGAGTTAAGAATTATGACAGGAAGCAAGGATGTGGACGGGACCTTAGGATGGGATGGGAGAAAGAGAAGGATAGAGTGTAGAGAGTGAGGAGCGTGGCATGCTTGTTTACGCACGACTTAGCTCGCCGGACGGGGGAGTCCTTGTCCTCACTACTCCACGAAACCTATTACAAAACATATAACATGCCAATATACAAACATACGTACTTACTTGGCATTTGTACCGGAAGCGGACGGACTTCCACCACTCTGAGAGGCGCTGCTGATGGTAGTGCAGCGAAGCCATTGCCCTCCCGACCTTGAAGCTCCGTGGCCATTTTGGGAACTTCCCCGATACGTGCCTCGCTTAAATCAGTTCACCATTAGCCAAGGATTATTCGCCAATCATACCGCACCCCTGAAACCTTGCGATTAGCAAGTCATTAGGACAAGCAGAACAAAAAACTGAATTTTGCTTGGGTAATTAACCTGACACATTTATTCGTCCCTCAGGTATTAACATTCATTTTCTTATTAGCTCTTATAAGCAATTATATGCAAAACAAAAAAAGCAAACTAACAGCAAATATTTTAACTCAAAAAAAAACTAAGTCAATTAAACTTGGTCTCACCATCCCATTTGCAGAATCAAATTATATGGCCTTTTTACCAACAACAAGAAGCTAAACATAGTTGAAGCGGAGTCCCTACCTATAGAGAGCTCTTTATGGGTATCTGGGTTAATAAATCCAACAAATTAAATTTCACGAACCAAAACAATCAAAATGGTAGGTGTGTGAAACTCAAGCTTATCACACTCGGAACTTGAAAACCAATAACAACAATAAAAAAAACTTAATATTACAAAAAAGGAAAATGGAAAATTTAAACAACAAATAAATGAATCAATAAATAATTAACACTAAAACTAAAGGAACGAGAAAAAAAAATTGTAATAAAGGAACTTTAAAGTCTCCAAGAAGAAAAAATCCAGGGACACAACGTGTTTCATGTATCATGCAGAATATGCGGTCGTTGTATATCCGAAACACAAAGGTTTGTATTCAGATACAAAAACTATGAAGAACAAATTTTCTTTCGTCCTTTCTCCCTTCTTCAAAAACCTTTTTTTTGTTTACAGGTGCGCATAAGGAACGCAGATGTATTTCGATGACTCGTGGTCTTGGTTGACAGAGAATCCCTTGCTGACTGCAACTTCTGGAGTAGTGCCGTTGTCGTTTGGTGTTATACCGGACACTATACGGTTCTCCGTGCAGTTTTTTTGTTTTTTTTGTTTTTATAAAACGGTACTTATCTGGACAATACCTTATTTGAAGAATTCTGGACCGCCTTTTTGCTGGGTTTAATTGATTTGCAATTTGCAGATTCACCCGCCTGCGGTTAAATTTCGGCGGCCACCACTGTAACGACCTTAGTAGATGACCGCCAACAACAATATGTATTAATTTTCGGTGGTTACGTCCGCCTAATAATATGTAACGCTTTATTTCCCGGCACTTAGGTATTTGTATTTGAATCAAACTCACCCCAATAATTATTGTGACTCCTTTTTAAGTTTCTTTTTGTTTTGTTCTCACTAGCAACTATTGTGCTGCAGCTATTTTGTGTTATATATATTACTTAATAAAAAAAACTTGATGTGTTCACCATTTACGAGACGTTGTGCCTCAGACCACTTGTCGACTATTAAACTTGGATATCGCCAGGCTTGTACTGTTTGCCCTCTTCGTAGCAATAATGCCCCCTAGTACCTCTATGCCTTTGGATCTTCCGATGTCTACGTCCGCTATTTGTGGGAGGATACCTTTTGGAGTTGAGTGGATAGGGTAATTTATTTACTAGTTCAACAACCGGTTTAAGTCTATACTAGCGCTCCAGACACCTACCATAAATCTTCATTCTATTCCCAACAGAGGCCGCTTCTACTAAAACAATAAGCACCCATCTACCAAGTGTTTACATTATAGCATTGACGTCACAGTTGTTTGTAAATATGACTGTACTGGCAGCACAGCAACATTCAGATTCGAACGTAGGTAATGACATTTGCCAATTATGTTATTTTACCAAACGCAACCAAAAAGAGCGATACTCGATGGAGAATGGAGTGGGTTTGTATTTTATTTTCCTTTACTTTTTTATTATTTATTATTATCTTTATAGTTTGTTTTGCAGGTGGCTGTTACAATGTTCCCATTAACTTCATTATTTATTTGAAGTGTCTTTTTAAGATCTTCATTTTCTTTAGTTAGCTTCCTCACCTCCTCATGTAGATGGGTAGTAAGCTGTTCGAGGTTGCTGAGTTTTTCTCTCAGTTCATCGTTTTCTTTTCTTTTTTTTATCTATATCCGACTGTAATATGTCCGTGTAGTTTTCTGGTGGATATACAGCCGAAGGCGTTGTTTTATTTGTTGTTTTGTTAGATCCTGATGGTGGTGATCTGTAAACCCTTGTATTTTTCCTAAACGGGTCAATTAAATGCAATAATTGGTCCTCCCCAGAATCCGTAGGACCGAACTCGATAGAGTGTGGATTTTCCAGTAAACCTGGTCTGCCACCTGGGGTATTACTTCCTGTTGTTTTGTTCATTACATGTTTTGTATATATTAACTTTTTTTCAAAAAGTTTAAAAATTTGTACTTTAGTCGACTTTTACGACAGGCACACCTACCTCGGGTAAATTCTGACCCCTAACCCGATGGGGTTATTTATTGTATATTTTTTTTTTTTTTTTTTTTTTTATCTAAGTGTACAGCCGCTCCTGACATGGAGAACAGACGCTGACCAGGGAGCCGCCCAATATGGGTCAGGCGCTCCTGGGTTTTTGTGACTAACCCTTGTGGGAAAGATTTGAGAATAAAAGTCAAGGTCAGAGTCAAAGTCAGACAAAGGCTTTGGGTATTTCATGGAATACTTGATTCTTTTCAATTCTTTTCGCAAAAATGTGATCACAATACCCCAGCGAAGCTCAAAGACTTCCCGCTTTGGTGGAATGGACCGCCGTGGTTGAGCAAACCTAAGGAAGCGTGGCCCTCGCAAGAATTGTTTACAACTGCAGTCGACCAAAAATCAAACACCGACATCTCCCTAGTTGCCACAACTCAAACGCATCAAGTCTGGAATATTATTGGTAAGTAGTCTTTGAATTCAAAACTAAAACATTGTTCATGTGAAAAGCAAATAATCCTTACTCGTTACTAATTCGATAACTTCTGTAATAAGCTAAAATTGGGATGATCAGAGGGAGTTAGGAGTTAAGAATTATGACAGGAAGCAAGGATGTGGACGGGACCTTAGGATGGGATGGGAGAAAGAGAAGGATAGAGTGTAGAGAGTGAGGAGCGTGGCATGCTTGTTTACGCACGACTTAGCTCGCCGGACGGGGGAGTCCTTGTCCTCACTACTCCACGAAACCTATTACAAAACATATAACATGCCAATATACAAACATAGGTACTTACTTGGCATTTGTACCGGAAGCGGACGGACTTCCACCACTCTGAGAGGCGCTGCTGATGGTAGTGCAGCGAAGCCATTGCCCTCCCGACCTTGAAGCTCCGTGGCCATTTTGGGAACTTCCCCGTCCGGCGAGCTAAGTCGTGCGTAAACGAGCATGCCACGCTCTTCACTCTCTATACTCTATCCTTCTCTTTCTCCCATCCCATCCTAAGGTCCCGTCCACATCCTTGCTTCCTGTCATAATTCTTAACTCCTAACTCCCTCTGATCATCCCAATTTTAGCTTATTACAAATGGCGCCCAACGTATGTTTGTGCACGTCCTTTCGTCCTTAATGTTGTCTTTTGTCCACAATTGTTCTTGTTGTCAGCACCAGAGAATTCGTAAGTCTTCAAGTGGATAGCTTTGGAGAATGCCATCTTGAATTGCGACGAGTATCTCTGGTGGTGGCAACACCAATAATTGGAACCTGTTTTAGTAGTTTGTCTTCTTCTAATCGCTTTCTAGTATCTGTATAAAAACTTTACTTTTCTATCCCAACATTTCACTTTTCAATTTTTCATATTGTATCGTCTTATTCCTACATGGAGCTAGTGTCCTAGTCTGACTGTTTGTCAAGTCAAGTAGCATTAGTCCATCTGTCTAGTAGTAGCCTTCTTATAATTGTGCAAATTGGATCGCTTCAAGTCTTCCATCGAAAGCCCTAATAGTGGCTAGAATGGAATAGCGGAAGCGTGAAGAGATGCAAACTTGTGTGTCCTTGTACCTTTGTGTTTATTTTCTCCACCACTCTGAAGGATTTATCATTTCGTCCGTCTGCAGTCTTTAACTGAAAATCGCTGAAAGATCAGATCACCTATTCGCCAACAACAAAGCCAAGGAAAGCCACCAGAAACACCCCTACCGTATATGGGAAACAAACAAACAAACAAATAGTGTTCATTCATCGTACCTTTCGCAAGTACACTTTAATTAAAATCAATATCCCTATCTTATCTATTTATATACCTTATTTAGATTACAAACATATAAACTAACCCACGTATATAATAACTGATATACCTTAATTAATTACTTAAACTTATTTACAATCTACTTATATATATAATACAATTTAATTTAAAAAATCCTTAAAAATACATACTATATTATACTATTCATATATAAAAACGAAAAATATTCTTACGTTTAGCCCATATTGATTTATCCTTGTCGTCATCTGAGTCTCGTTGTGTGTTCAGCAACCGCAACATCTTCCGTATCCAGAGAGGTAATATGAAGTTATCTGAAAAAGAAAGAATTAATCAACGAATTAGAAGAGAAAAAGCAATAGATAGTAGGCGAGTAATTACGCGTTCAACAACCGCAGCCTTAGCTGAAAACTCATCAATCGCAATGGCGAATGTACAGCGCTCCCCACCTCCTAAAAGTAATTTTGTTCCAGTAGGAGCCACAAACGACTTTCCGCAAGCCTCGAATGTACCACCAGTTAGACATTCACCGATTTCCGATCAGGCAAACGAGCAGCTTCAGAGATCAGCACATGGGCTATCACCTAGCAAGGGCGCTATTCCAAAGGCAATTAGCTCTCACAGTTCAGGTGCCCAGCATCCAAGCTTATCGGATGGGCAGCCCAGTTCGTGGTCCTCAGCTCGAGCACCATCATATAGCAGCCTAAGTGGAAATAGTGCTGCATCTCCTGAAGCCCAGAATGAAAGTTTTCGGACTCTAACGAATCTCCCTCAGAACACCATTCCACCAGGGAATAGTCATTCTGGGGCAACCGAAAACATTCTCGTGCCACCGGAATTAAAATCGTATATCAACTTAGCCGTCGTCAATTCATTTGCCTCTTATGAAAGTTCTCTTAGGCATGAAATATCAGAGGATATGAAAAAAGAATTAAAAAATAGTTTAATGTCTTTTATGAAGGAAATTAATGATGTCATTAGACCATTACCTGCCGTTACCCAGCCACCCCAACTAAACGTGTCCAGTAATAGCAACAGCTGGAGAGAGGCTACAGAACCACCACAGCCTCCGACTGACGTCGCTTCTACAAGCCAACTGCAACCCGAAGCTCCGATGTTTGCCAATACAACAAGTAGCAACCGGGGACGAAACAGAAACAGAAGCCATAGACCGAATAGGCAAAATAATTCCGCGAACGCCGCCCATCAGAATTTATTCCCGCATAACTCCGCAATGCAATCGGTAGTCACTAACCGTGATCAGGGACAACCGTATCCTTCTGCTGGGGGTTCTATAAGAATAGACAAATGGGGTTTAAATTTCGAAGGAAAACCAGATATACTCACGGTAGAAGACTTTGTTTTTCGATTAGAGACCCTTCAACACCATTACAATTGTCAGTGGTCAGAGATCCTCCGCGATTTTCATTTGCTGCTGTCCGGTGCCGCTTATGAGTGGTACTGGCAGTTCCAAAGAAGCAATTACCGCCCGGATTGGCCTATGTTACGCGATGCCCTGTTGCGACAGTTTCGCAATTCAAAGTCTGATTTCGAGATCATACGAGAAATCATGGATCGACGTCAAGGTGCCTTGGAATCTTCCGACGATTTTTTTTATGCGATCACGAAACTTAAATCCCAACTGCAAGTTCCAATGCCTGAAAATGAATTGGTCAAAATACTAAAAAGAAATCTCAAAGATAGCATTGGAAGGTTAGTCTTCCCAATGTCAATATTTACCCTTGAACACCTTAGGAGCATGTGTAAAGAGGCTGAAAGTGCATATCCAATGCAAAGCAGGGATCCTAGGTACAATCGCCCAACAGCAAGGTACCCGGTACACGAAATAAATTACGTCGAAGACGAGTCAGCAGAAGCGGATGCTGGCGTGGCTGCAATAAATTTCGTTCGTCCAGGTCAAAGAATGTCCCAACAATGTTGGAATTGTAGAGCGTCATGACACAATTTTATAGATTGTCCCGAGAATGTGCGGAATATATTCTGCTATAAATGTGGGCAAGCAGGCGTCATCACTCCGAAATGTCTTCGTTGCAATCCGGAAAACAGGGCAAAGAACGCGATGCAGCAGGGGGAGTCGCGTTCGACTCAAACCCCCTAAACGAAATTAAAAGTGACGTTGAGTCACAAACCAATTGTGTTAATAACCATAGTCCACTTTCGGTAAATGGTCCGGTCAAAATATTAGTTAGAGATAAGAGTGTAGATTTAGAAAAGAGCAAGAAAAGAATAGTGATTAAACCACTTCATATTAGGATTAAGGATTATTATTTAACTAGAGATAAAATATTTAACGGGAGTGGGTTAGTTTCAAATAGAATCAGGAAAACTAGAAATAGGTATAGAATTAGGAAAGAAATCAGAAAAAGCATTTCGTCAACAATCATAGATACCGCTGCTGACCCAAGACCGTACGCGAAGATCAAAATTGCTGGCAAAGAAATACTTGGTCTCCTCGATAGCGGGGCCAGCATCAGCGTTTTAGGAAAAGATTGTTTAAATGTCGTCAAGTTACTTAACGTACCCATACACTCATATAAGTCCGGAGTGAAAACCGCGGATGGCAAAAGTCAGTCCATTATTGGCAGGATTCAAGCCTCAGTTGAGTATAAAAATAGCACTCAGAATTTGTACTTCTACCTAGTTCCAGACCTGGAACAGGAGTTATACTTAGGCGTAGATTTCTGGAAGGCATTCAAGATAGCACCTAGTGTAATCAGCTCGGTAACACTATAAGATGCTCAAGGTGATCCAGACACCCACGAACTGTCGTTTGAACAGCGGTCCGAGTTGGAGGCGGTCAGGGGGAGATTTCTCTGCTATACACAACACGGTCTTGGAAAGATGGAGCTTGAAGAGCATGTCATCGACACAGGAGACGCGGCACCCGTGAAGCAGCGTCACTACCCTGTGTCTCCGGCGGTGCAAGCCCTTTTGTACGATGAGGTCGACCGGATGATTAGTCTAGGCGTTGTGGAGGAGAGCGAGAGTGCATGGTGCTCACCAGTGGTCCTTATACGCAAACCTGGTAAAAACAGGCTGTGTTTGGACTCACGAAAAGTGAACGCACTGACAAAAAAAGACGCCTATCCTCTCCCCCACATCGACGGACTACTCAGCCGGTTGCAAGACACTTACTTCATAAGTAGTGTCGACCTTAAGGACGCATTTTGGCAGATACCGCTGGAGAGGCAGAGTAGGGAAAAAACTGCATTTACGGTGCCGGGGAGACCCTTGTACCAGTTTACAGTCATGCCCTTCGGGCTATGTAATGCGGCGCAGAGAATGTGCCGGTTAATGGACAAGGTAATCCCCTCGCGGTTAAAAGACAGAGTCTTTGTCTACCTGGATGACTTGCTCATCGTAGCTCCGGATTTCCAAACCCATATGGCACTACTGGACGAGGTCGCGCAATGCCTGCGTAAAGCGAATCTCACCATCAACTTGAACAAGTCAAAATTCTGCTTCAAGGAGTTGAAGTACTTGGGGTTCATAGTTGGTGGTGGGATGCTTAAGACGGATCCGGAAAAAGTTGCGGCAATCGCGGATTTTCCGATCCCGAAATCACCAAAGCAAGTCCGCAGACTGCTCGGTCTCGCCGGCTGGTACAGAAGGTTTATCAGAGATTTCTCCTGTCTGACTGCTCCCCTCACGGACCTGTTGAGAAAAAGAAAAGAAAAGTTCGAAGTCACTGAAGAAGCACTGATAGCCTTCCAGAAACTTAAAACTGCATTAACCACCGCCCCTGTTCTGACACACCCTGATTTCTCAAGGCCATTTTTCATCCAATGCGATGCGTCTGATTCTGGAATAGGTGCAGTTCTATTTCAAAAAAATAGTGAAGATGAAGAATCCCCAATATCGTACTTCTCGCAAAAATTGAACAGCTGTCAGAGGAACTACAGCGTGACCGAGAAGGAGTGTCTGGCTGCGGTGATGGCAGTGCAAAAATTCCGGCCGTATGTCGAAGGAATGTCTTTTACAGTCATCACCGACCATTCTAGCCTGCGTTGGCTAATGGGTCTTAAAGACTTGAATGGTAGATTGGCCCGGTGGAGTGTTAAGCTGCAGGCATTTACCTTCGATATCGAGCACCGCAAAGGCACACTTAATGTGGTACCAGACACTCTTTCCCGTGTCTACGTTGATAGCATCGATATTGAGGATATAGCGCCACTAATAGACCTTGACTCTGAAGAATTCCAATCAGATGAGTACAAAGGCCTAATTGAAACCATCCAAAGCCATACGGACGAGTTACCGGATCTCAAAATAGAAGACGGCTTTGTATACAAACGTGCGTTACCGCCTACTGGAGATGAGTCCATGACAGAACATCGATGGCAACTATGGATTCCATCTGGCTTGACTGATGAAATCATTGCTCGGGCACACAATCCTCCTCAGGCATCTCACGGAGGCATGGCGAAAACTCTGCAAAGAGTACGACAATACTTTTATTGGCCGAACATGACGGTTCAAGTAAGAAACTACGTCTCTCAGTGTGAAACCTGTAAAATGTGTAAATCGTCTAATCAAATCCTACGTCCAACTATTTGTAACAATTTTTGTACAGACCGACCGTTTCAAAAAATCTATATTGATTTTCTAGGCCCCTACCCTAGATCAAAATCCGGCAATGCGCACCTCTTTGTTGTCCTTGACCACCTCTCAAAGTTTGTTTTGCTTAAACCTTTAAGAAATGCTAACACCAGCAGTGTAGTACGGTTCCTAATCGACAACGTTTTCAATATGTTTGGTGTGCCGCAAATACTGCACTCAGACAATGGAAGACAGTTCGTTGCTAAGGATTTCCAACGCCTCCTAGCAAAATATGGAATCCGACATTTTAAAACAGCAAACTACGCACCGCAATCCAACGCTTCAGAAAGGGTGAATAGGACCCTACTAGCTGCCATACGCACATATATCAAAAATGATCAACGCGACTGGGATGCTCATCTTAGCGACATCGCGTGTGCGTTCAGGAGTTCCGTCCATTCATCTACTGGTGTGTCACCATATTTCGCACTTTTCGGAACCAATATGATGACACACGGTAGTTGTTACAAATTGGCACAAAAGTTAAACGCGATAGACGACAGCGAGCTCATAACCCTACCTCGGCAAACACGATTGCAGTGCGTACGAGAAAACATTAAAGAAAACATACTGAGAGCAGGCGAAAAAAACGCAATGGTGTACAATAAACGTTCCCGAAAATTACGATTTCTCCCTGGTCAAGAGGTATACCGAAGGAATTTCGTATTGAGTGATACCTCAAAGTACCTCGCGAGCAAACTATGCCCTAAGTACGCAAAATGCCGCATAGTAAAGCAAATAGGAAAAAACATGTATGAGGTAGAAAAGTTGTCAGGGAAGAAAATCGGTGTCTACCACGCGAAAGACCTTAAACAATAATCTGATATGATGACACCTCTAAACTGTGATATATACCCAGCCTGCTGTGATAATCTATGTACCCATCTGCAGTGTTAGTCATCGCATGTACACATCTTCCACCTTATCTGTTATTTATTTATTTATGTATACACATAGTTATTTATTTACATAGTTATTTATTTATTTATTTATTTACATAGTTATTTATTTATATATTTATACACATAGTTATTCATTTATTTATTTATATACATAGTTATTTATTTATTTATTTATATAGGTATATAGTTAGTTATGTATTTATATAGTTATTTATTTAATTTATTTATTTATTTATAGTATTTATCCTCGATTTGTTGTAGTTTACCTATTTGTTATCTATTTATTTATTCATTCCTGATCTCTTTATGTTATCGTTATTATGTGTATTTATAAAATGTTATTTATTATATTATACCGAGTTCATTACTTTCATAGTTATTCTTATTAGTATAGTGATATGTGTTTATTTACGCTCTGTATAGATGTATGTAACTTTATGCATCTAGCTTTTTATTACTTGTTAATATATTCTATTTATATGTGTTATTTCTCGTGCTGTAAACACTTTAGTTTTGTATTAACTGATTCTTTAAAAGGTTTAGCTATCTATTCACTTTCTTTTTGTTTTATTTTGCTATGTATTTATTTGTTTACCTCGTACAACCGAGTAAAATATTGTTAGACATAATTAATGAAATTGTGAACATAGGTATATACAAGATATGTATATGTATGTATATCATGCGACTATGTATGTACAGAATAACAGAGGGTACTCACGTATAGCTACTTGTGAAAATGATTAAATGCATCTGCAACCGCCCTTCTTAATGCCGTGCTGTGTAGTTATGTCCAAAATTTCCTTTCTGCACTCTAAAAATATGACGGGTTGAGAAACGACATCGTTCCGTCCTCCTACCTGCAAGGGATTTTTACATAAATGTCTTGTGGAAAAGAAAATGCACTATACGAACCTGGGTAGCAACCAAATATGACCAAGGGACGCCTACGACCACCTTGTTATTTTGGTTATTTTGTAGTTCCACGGTTCGTGATGGTTTCCCTGCTTGTTGGCAACTTAGACAGCATACGAAGTGGAGCGGTAGTGTGGCTGAAGTGAATAATGCTATAGTAATTAAAATATATTAGATATCGGTAAAGATTACACCTTATTGAGGCAGAAGCAAAAAGCCTATGAAACAAGACTTACCCATCATGCATATTGCCCGGCTTGTTTGTTGTGGGTTTTTCCCCACGTTCCTTATGCAGAATTGCAGATGTGCTATTTATTCCTCCGCACATTCTTCAGTAGGACATCAGACATGCTCGGAGGTTTTTGTAACAGCCACCTGCAAAACAAACTATAAAGATAATAATAAATAATAAAAAAGTAAAGGAAAATAAAATACAAGCCCACTCCATTCTCCATCGAGTATCGCTCTTTTTGGTTGCGTTTGGTAAAATAACATAATTGGCAAATGTCATTACCTACGTTCGAATCTGAATGTTGCTGTGCTGCCAGTACAGTCATATTTACAAACAACTGTGACGTCAATGCTATAATGTAAACACTTGGTAGATGGGTGCTTATTGTTTTAGTAGAAGCGGCCTCTGTTGGGAATAGAATGAAGATTTATGGTAGGTGTCTGGAGCGCTAGTATAGACTTAAACCGGTTGTTGAACTAGTAAATAAATTACCCTATCCACTCAACTCCAAAAGGTATCCTCCCACAAATAGCGGACGTAGACATCGGAAGATCCAAAGGCATAGAGGTACTAGGGGGCATTATTGCTACGAAGAGGGCAAACAGTACAAGCCTAGCGATATCCAAGTTTAATAGTCGACAAGTGGTCTGAGGCACAACGTCTCGTAAATGGTGAACACATCAAGTTTTTTTTATTAAGTAATATATATAACACAAAATAGCTGCAGCACAATAGTTGCTAGTGAGAACAAAACAAAAAGAAACTTAAAAAGGAGTCACAATAATTATTGGGGTGAGTTTGATTCAAATACAAATACCTAAGTGCCGGGAAATAAAGCGTTACATATTATTAGGCGGACGTAACCACCGAAAATTAATACATATTGTTGTTGGCGGTCATCTACTAAGGTCGTTACAGTGGTGGCCGCCGAAATTTAACCGCAGGCGGGTGAATCTGCAAATTGCAAATCAATTAAACCCAGCAAAAAGGCGGTCCAGAATTCTTCAAATAAGGTATTGTCCAGATAAGTACCGTTTTATAAAAACAAAAAAAAAAAAAACAAAAAAACTGCACGGAGAACCGTATAGTGTCCGGTATAACACCAAACGACAACGGCACTACTCCAGAAGTTGCAGTCAGCAAGGGATTCTCTGTCAACCAAGACCACGAGTCATCGAAATACATCTGCGTTCCTTATGCGCACCTGTAAACAAAAAAAAGGTTTTTGAAGAAGGGAGAAAGGACGAAAGAAAATTTGTTCTTCATAGAGTTTGTATCTGAATACAAACCTTTGTGTTTCGGATATACAACGACCGCATATTCTGCATGATACATGAAACACGTTGTGTCCCTGGATTTTTTCTTCTTGGAGACTTTAAATTTCCTTTATTACAATTTTTTTTCTCGTTCCTTTAGTTTTAGTGTTAATTATTTATTGATTCATTTATTTGTTGTTTAAATTTTCCTTTTTTGTTATATTAAGTTTTTTTTATTGTTGTTATTGGTTTTCAAGTTCCGAGTGTGATAAGCTTGAGTTTCACACACCTACCATTTTGATTGTTTTGGTTCGTGAAATTTAATTTGTTGGATTTATTAACCCAGATACCCATAAAGAGCTCTCTATAGGTAGGGACTCCGCTTCAACTATGTTTAGCTTCTTGTTGTTGGTAAAAAGGCCATATAATTTGATTCTGCAAATGGGATGGTGAGTTTGAGTTGGTACGTCGACTGAGTCGGTTGTGTTTTAGAGTGGTCGCACTACTATCAGTATTTTCTCAGTAAAGTCTTCAAATTCTGAGCTTTATTATATACGCATAATAAAAAACACCAGTATATTTCTGAATATTAATCGTTTGATAATTATTAATAATCGATTTGCACAAAATGTCGAGTATGGAGCTTAGGCAAAATACGAAATCATCAACAAGAAATGCACAAATACCGGTTGTACAACAACAGCAGTCAGTCTCTTCACCTAAGTTGAAACAATCTAAAGAGAATGCTGAATTTGCAAAACTGCTTGACCGTAAGTTTAAAGAGCTTGAGAAACAACTAACAGAAAAGTTCTCCAACATAATTACGGCCATGGTTTCTTCTCTCGAAAAGAAATTACTGGAAAATGTCTCCGGAATGATAAAAAATCAAATTGATCTCAACACAAAGCAGTTTAATTACGATATGCGAGTGCTCGAAACCCGCATCGATGATCTGGAACGTGAGAGGATCGCTTCTAACGCCGTTCTACTTGGTGTTCCGTTTGTTCCTGGAGAAGACCTCAACGATGTTTTCGGTAAGCTCTGCAACTCTCTCAATATACCCGCGCCCGCACTCCAAAGCATTTTTCGAAGCAAGAACCACAAACCTTTACTGACCTCTCCCGATACTGCCATCGTCTTGAAATTCACCACTCCGAAAGAAAAAATGTCATTGATTAAGGCATCCTCAGCGCTGTTTAAGGAAAAAAAGACTGGTTTGACTCTTCGTGATGTCGGCTTCGAATCCGCAAAGAGAGTATACATCAATGAGAGCCTAACTAAGACGAATTACACCATACTTCGCCATGCACTAAAGCTTAAAAGAAACAAAAAAATTGCTTCAGTAAATTCGTTCAATGGTCTGGTGCAAGTTCGGCTGGGTGGAGATAAACAGTCGTATATTTTGCGTCATCGTGATGACTTCCAAAAAATTATGCATGGGTTTCGCTCTGCCGATAACGAGATGTTGTTTGAACCTGAAGATGCTGGTGCTGCCTGTGAATTGGTTACCGATGCTGAGAGTAAATCACCGCTCGATGTCTGAAATTGCTGTTATCACCGACTACACCTTCAAATCTTATTTATTTTTTATTAGTGTAATAACTTGCATGATAGTTTATTATTTATTGTTTTTGTTCATTCAATTCGTTTCTAAATTGTTCTTAAATATTTCCCCAGGTTCAATTTTTAGTGCTATTTGGTTGTTCTATTCGTTTATTCACCATTGCGGTTTTATTGTTTCGAATGATTTATACTCTCTCTTCCTCCCCGTCTTAGATGAGGACTTCAAGTTTTTCTCTTTCTTACCGTCTGATTTGATCTGACAATGGGTACTCCTTTGACTGCTGGCAGCACTACTAAAGTTGTTTTGGACATATTTTGTAAGCAGAAAAGTGGAGTCCACATCTGCCATATAAACGCACAGAGTTTAGTAAATAAAATTGATGAATTTAAGTTAATTTTTAACAACAGTCTTGTTGATATTATTTGTGTCTCTGAGACATGGTTAAACTCGGATCTACGCGACGAATTATTTCTCCTAGATGGTTTCTCTAAGCCCTGTCGGGCAGATAGATTCAAACGTGTTGGTGGTGGCTGTGCCATATACGTTAAGAAAAACATTTCGTTTGAAATTAAATGCAAATCAAAATATTCCGATAACTTTGAATATATCTTCATAGAGGCCTCTAATGGCCTCGCTTGGGCTAGTTTTTGTTAATAATTCTCAACCCACTCATTTTTTCCCAAATCGAAGACCATCTTTAATCGATATTGGGTTAGTAAACAACAATTCTTTGCTAAAATTTTACAGCCAGCTATCCGTACCGACTTTTTCCTACCATGATCTTTTTCTTTTCACATACGATATAGATATTTTTCGCTGCAGTAACTTAAAAGCCACAGAATCCTTTTCCTACCGAAATTTTAGAGCCATAGATCTGGTATCACTTCTGAATGAGGCAAATAGCTATGACTGGAATCTTATACGCTTGACTAACAATATCGACACACAAATTCAAATTTTTAACTCATTCATTAGCGCCTTATTTAATAAATTTGTCCCGTTGAAGCATAAGAAGGTCAAGACTAATACCCCTCCCTGGCTAAATGACTCGATACAAAGGCTTATGATTGAAAGAGACAACATTTATAAAAGATGGAAGCGATTCAAGACTCCTGAACTTTACCATGATTTCAAAACTATCAGAAATAAAGTATATGCTGCGATTAAAAGGTCAAAACGTCTCTACTACGCTGAAAAGTTTAGTAACATGTCATCAGGAAAGAAACTGTGGTCGGATGTGAAGAGTATGGGACTTCGTAAGAAAAGTTGCAGCGATCTTGGGGATGTAGACGTTAATGCCTTGAACTTACAATTTGTAGCCAACTTATCATCCACTACTCCTGCATTTGTAGCCCCTGTCTCCACCAGTGCTTTACCTGACGACATGAGCTTTTCTTTTCGAACGGTAGATGTTTTCGAGGTGGGAAATTCAATTTTCTCCATCAAATCCAAAGCCATGGGACTTGATGAAATCCACCCTGATTTTATAAAAATTTTACTACCTGTTATTTTACCTCATATTACGTATATATTTAATACTATTCTTACCACTTCCAGTTTTCCGTTGGTTTGGAAGCAATCTAAAGTAATTCCAGTTCTGAAAAACAGCTCACCGTCGTGTAAAGTTCCGGAATATAGACCTATATCAATTGTACCATTTCTCTCCAAAGTTTTTGAAACAGTGGTTGCTAAGCAGATTAAGGCTTATATCGAAATTAAACAACTTATTACACCTTTTCAGTCTGGCTTTAGAGCTGGTCATAGCTGTTCCACTGCTTTACTAAAAATCACAAATGATATTCGTATTGCAATTGAAAATGATAAAGTAACGGTAATGACACTTCTCGATTTTTCAAAGGCTTTCGATAGCGTGGATCATGATATCCTTATATCCAAATTAGTAAGGCTGTTTAATTTTTCTGAAACAGCAAAAAATCTGGTGTCATCTTATATCAAACAGCGCTCTCAAGCTGTTTTTGTCAACAACAAATTGTCGGAGTTTCTCAATGTGAATAGTGGTGTACCCCAAGGCTCCGTCCTCGGTCCCCTGCTTTTTATTTTATTTATAAATGACATTGTCGCCAAACTACACCATTGCTCAGTTCACATCTATGCTGACGACCTACAGCTCTATATACATGTTCCCTTGGGTTTACTTGAAAATGCTATACATCTTATGAATCATGATCTTGATGGCATTGCCCAATGGGCTAATGAAAATAAGTTGATCCTTAATCCAGTGAAATCACAAAGCATTGTTATATACCGACGTGAGCTTGATACCTCATTTTTTCCTCCTGTTGTTTTAAATAATACTGTCATTAAATTTGAAAATACTGTTAAGAATCTTGGTGTTATATTTAATAAGTCACTGTCTTGGTCAGAACATATCAAAAGCGTCGTAGGCAAAGTCAATGGTGCTCTGCGTGGTCTCTCCGTAACTAGAAATTTTCTTCCCAAAAGTGTAAAAATGCTTTTGGTGAAGTCATTGGTTCTACCAATTATTTTTTATAGCTGTCAAGTATTTTGTAGCCTGGACTCTGTCTCAAACAGAAAATTGAATGTGGCTTTTAATAACTGTGCAAGATTCATATTTTCTGTTCGCAGGTTTGACCATATTTCAGAGTACAGTAGAGGAATTTTAAATGGATCTCTGGGAGCTAACTTAAAGCTTAGAAGTCTTATGTTTTTCCGAGATTTAATGGAAAAGAAGTCACCAAAGTATTTGTATGACTTCATTAATTTTTGTCGCTCTGAGCGTTCGATGGCTGTGATACAACCTCATGCTACAACTAGTTGTTCAAAGCAGCAATTTTTTGTGTATGCCGCAAACCTCTGGAACTCCTTGCCCCTCGAAATAAGACGGCTGAAGAATAGAGAAAGGTTTAAAAAAGATGTTCTCATTTTCATTGATGGATAGGATAGGTTTAGAGAGTATTTGTTGCTTTTTTGTTCCTTTTAATATGATTTTTTTTGATCAAGCTTTCACTAGGGAAATGTTTAATTTGTTCTTAAATTTTTAACTTTTTATTTAGGTATTTATTTCTAAATTTTTATATTTTTAAATTGTATGATCATTTTTAATTTTTAGAATTTAAATACTTCTTTCAAAAAATGTTAAGATTATTATCCTCTAATTTAGGTAGATACACTACACTTATTATCATTCAAACATAATGTTTAATTATTTCCTGCATTTATATTGGATTGTACCCATGCAGCCTGTTAATGTAGAGATGCAAAAATCAAATAAATACTAAATACTAAATACCAAGTTTAATTGACTTAGTTTTTTTTTGAGTTAAAATATTTGCTGTTAGTTTCCTTTTTTTGTTTTGCATATAATTGCTTATAAGAGCTAATAAGAAAATGAATGTTAATACCTGAGGGACGAATAAATGTGTCAGGTTAGTTACCCAAGCAAAATTCAGTTTTTTGTTGTGCTTGTCCTAATGACTTGCTAATCGCAAGGTTTCAGGGGTGCGGTATGATTGGCGAATAATCCTTGGCTAATGGTGAACTGATTTAAGCGAGGCACATATCGGGGAAGTTCCCAAAATGGCCACGGAGCTTCAAGGTCGGGAGGGCAATGGCTTCGCTGCACTACCATCAGCAGCGCCTCTCAGAGTGGTGGAAGTCCGTCCGCTTCCGGTACAAATGCCAAGTAAGTACCTATGTTTGTATATTGGCATGTTATATGTTTTGTAATAGGTTTCGTGGAGTAGTGAGGACAAGGACTCCCCCGTCCGGCGAGCTAAGTCGTGCGTAAACAAGCATGCCACGCTCCTCACTCTCTACACTCTATCCTTCTCTTTCTCCCATCCCATCCTAAGGTCCCGTCCACATCCTTGCTTCCTGTCATAATTCTTAACTCCTAACTCCCTCTGATCATCCCAATTTTAGCTTATTACAACATGCAAAGTCAAGGTTACCATACTGACGAAGACGATTTACAGAGAGAAACAGACTGGGTACTGAAAGGGAAAAAGAGACCTAGCAAGAAACGTAAGGCCGTATCCTCACCAGATACCGACCTCGTCGATTCTCCCAGAAACAATGAGAAAAAGACAATCACAAGTAAAGAGAAGCCGCCTTCATCTGGAAATGAAATAGAAAAGGCTCTTAATAAAAATGAAGAAAGCACCGTTAAAAAAAAGGAGAAACCTCCTCCACCAATAAACATTATTGGTATAACAACTTTTTCGGAAGTTAAATCAATAATGAGCTCCGTAACGAGTAAAGATTATAAAATCGTGGCATTGAACAATAATGTATGGAAAGTTCTCACCACTGACTCTGATTCATACAGAGCCCTAGCTAAAAAGCTCAACGAGGAAAAAATTCAATGGTATACCTATGAAAACAAAAATAATAGGTCAGTCAAGGTCATAGCTAGAGTCCTTCACCCAACCTGCGACAAGCTAAATATAGTTGAAGATCTGCAGCAAAATGGGCTAAAACTGTTAGATGCAGTTTATGTTATAAAAAAAGAAAAACAAAGGGATGATAAAGGTAACGAAACAATTATCAAAAGACCTCTACCGCTATTCATACTGACTTTTGATAGCAATGAGAAAGCGGAAAACATATATAAAATAAAATCAATTCTCAACATGAGAGTAAAATTTGAAGGCAACGGTTCCCAATCTTTTTTAGTCGCGGAGCACTTTTTAGGTGAAAAATTCCTCGAGGAGCACTTCGTTGCACGTATGCTATTTTCAGGGATTCCCTATACCTACATAATGTTGATATTATCTTCCCATTCCACATATTTTTACAAGAATTATTTTTTTTAGTTTGTTTGTATGTGTTGATTTCTCTTAAATAAGTATTTAAAACTCGATTGCTGCGATCAAAATGACAAGTTCAGAAGCACAAAATTAACTAGTCACTAGTGTAATGGAGTTTTGTTAGGTATTTCTTTTTTTATCTTTCCGCGGAGCACTTTGATATCCTTCCCGGTTCCCGGAGCACACTTTGGGAACCGCTGCTTTAAGGAGAACAACTACTTTAATACCACAAGGCATAAAGTGCCAGGGGCTTAACCATACCCAAAAATATTGCTCTCGTGAGTCACGTTGTGTTAGATGCGCTGGAAAACATCTAACAAAAACTGCACCGCTAGTAAAAATAACCCACCTCAATGTGTTAATTGCAAAGAACAAACTCCGCAAGCTATAGAGGTTGTGAGGTGGCTATAGCACTACAAAACATTAGAAATAAAAAACTAATTCCAGATCAAGGAAGCAAAAAGACTTCAGAAAAAGTAAGCCAAACCAAAAAAGCAAAGCCCAACCAAAATAGATCAGGTATCATTACACAAGATAATAAATAAATAGTTGGCGCAACAGGTCTGGAGAGACCCTAGGCCTAGCTTCTCACAACCATTCGTTTTGTGTGAGTTTTTCATTTTTGGAACGAATGGAAGGGATCTACAGTTTTATGCCGACTCCAAACGGCTAATTGAGAAGCTCTTACAAGACATTTATACTCTCGGATGTTTGTCAGACGTTCGCGAGAGGTAGCGCTGCGGAAAAAAAACCCTAAGTCGGAATTGGGTTTTTGCGGGATTCGAACCTGGGACTCCCGCATAGCAGTCCAACACACTAACCACTAAGCTACTGCGACTACATTACACAAGATACACCCATGAAAACTACTTTTGCAGCCATCATTAAACAAAAGACACCTGCTACTACACGACTAGGTACACCAAAGAAACAATGGGGACGTTCGGATTCATAGTTTATGTAAAACGTCAACTAGATTCGTCGTGACTAGGAATCCGAACGCATTGACTGAGCAACTTGAATTGTTTTTGTATTCTCGCGGTGAGTGTTGCCTTTGTTTGATTTGCCCTTTTTTATTCGGAAAAGACCCCTCATAATTTTTTCAAAAATTGATATTTTCAAATAAGTACATTTAAAATGTAACACGGTTGTCTATCACAACACTATTACACTGTTATGCGAACTAATGGTTGTTAAATATCGTGCGAAAATTCGAAATTTGCAGAGTAGCTTTAGAAATGGCACCCTTTTCTCTCACTGGCCAACACAACGTACTAAAGACATTAGTAAATCGAAGCATGCTTACACACCCCCACCGCAAAATAAACCGGTTCAAAAGATCAATCAGAACCAGCTACTTCAAGAAATTCTAAACAGAGTAGCTAATCTGAACTTGAACAACTTGAAGAGCAAAAAGTAACAAATACTAAAATATTTGAGAAGTTCAAGCAACTAGACAAATATATAAAATATAAAGGGCACACGAAACCAATGTGAATATGAATAATACACTTAAAATTCTAACCTGGAATGCAAACGGTTTGGCACAGCACATCCCTGAGCTAGAATTTGTTTAAAACTGTAAACATAGACATATGTTTAATAACAGAAAGTCACCTCAGCAGGCAGGCAAAAGTTGAAATAAAAGGATACCTACTCTTGTTATTCTGCAGTTCATTCATCAAGATTCGAAGATGAAAAGATGCAAGCTGTAGCATTTTTAGATGTGAGTAGTGTGGACTCTACAGCATCCATATGCCTATTGCTATTAAAATTGAAGGAAGCAAGGGTCTATTATTTTGTTTACACTTCGTTCCATTTTCTCTCATGATGCCTTCTTTCTAACAATTGTTTTCCGGCTGCTCAGGGCTGGGTGTGGGAAGAGAAGAAAACGGAACGTTTTTTATGTTGATCTCAGGAGATCATACCACCGCCACCGCTAGAGAGTAAACGACAACGTAATTTAGAGAGAGTATCAGAATATTGCGGTTTCCCCCAAAAGTCTACACAATATCACAGCTGACTTGGAAGCTGCCTTTTTATCAGTTGTTTACGAATGATAATTGCTGCTGTTTAAGGCCTGATGAGAATGGTGAGAATGCCTAAAAGATAGGATTTTAACAAGACATTATTGTTGTTTTTATAGATTTATTTAAAAAAAAAAAACAATACTTCATGAGATAATTAAACAACAATAAAATTCAAAAAAATTGAGTGTAAAATCAAACAGTATGGACACCACTCAGTAAACAAAAGCTAAGTGTGTATGGTGTTATCTGAACTGACAATAAGCCACAGTGCCCAATAGACTGAGCTGATTGCTATTGCGCTTCAACAGAGGCACTTTTCTGAGTAACTTTTCCCTCGGATTTCGTTTGATTATATTCCGTGCAGATTGTGCTGTTGTGTCTTTGACCTGGACATCGAGGACAAGGTTCTCTGGGACAGTTTCTTGCTAAATGATTTGGACTAAAGCATGATTCACACAGTCGCTTACTCTGAATAAATTCCAGTCGACGGTTCATTGGCATCGCCTTGAATTCATCACAATAATACATTGCATGGCCCGGCAAATCACATTTGAAACACTTGCGACTGCCCGTCGGACGTTTACGATCATTGAATTGAACCATTGGGCGCCGGCCTTGGGCATTCGGTAATGTTGATTGCAACGGGCTCGATATGCGCTGCGTTCTGCTGGAGGAAAACCTTGTAAAATTGCGTGAATCATCAGCTGCCAATGGACGTGCTTTACAGCTACTAATCGCTAGACTTGAGATACAATTTGCACGCTGCTCCAAAAATGCAAACATATCAGTCAAAGTGGGTAGTTCGTTAACACGGCGGCGCATTTCCCATTCGCGTCGTCCTTCTGCGTCCAGCATTTGTTCGATTTGGTGCAGAAACTGAAAGTCTACCAACTGCTCTGTTGATAAAAGCGATAGTAAATGTCGTCGATTCACCCGTACAGTATCCAAAATTTCGCGCAAATCTTCATATGATTGATGGCGTACTGGTAGCATTGCATTGATTTCTTGCATGTGAGCTCGGATAGTTTGATGATCATTATCGTATTGTTGTCTCAATGAAGACCATGCCAATGAATAATTACCATCGTTTGCTACAGACCATTCACCAACTGCACGTTTTGCAGGTCCTTCCAGAGCAGCCAAAAGTTTTCGTTAACGCTGTGCATTTGTCAGTTTCTGGTTATTGTGTACCTCTTCCATGAATATATCGCGAAATGGTGCCCACTTCGCAAAATCTCCTGCAAATTTTGGCAATCTGTTTTCATTTTGCATATCACTCCACTCAATTTGCAACACATTGTTATCAGATTGAATTGTCTGTTCTGGCATTTGAGATGTCATTACCGCCAGCCGCGATCGCAGAGCTGTCTTGGCGGTAAAATAAATGTCTTCACCTTGATGGAGCCCATGGCCCGGAATACTCTCGTTCTTCGAATTCAAGTTCCGATTCTGAAACAGATAGGCGCTCGCAACTGCCTTGCTGCATTTTCTTTTCTATATAAAATAATACTCATTATTAGTCTGTCCTAACAATAGTTACGTATATTTGACGCATAAACAATTATCTTTGGTTATGGTTACGCAATTGCAACCCATAATGCATTCTTTGTTTGATTATGGTTACGCAAATGTAACCCATAAACAATTCTTCGTTTGGTTATGGTCACGCATATTGTGACCCATAAGCAACTTTGTTTGATTATGGTTACGCAAATGTAACCCATAAACAATTCTTCGTTTGATTATGGCCACGCATATTGTGACCCATAAGCAACTTTGTTTGATTATGGTTACGCAAATGTAACCCATAAACAATTCTTCGTTTGGTTATGGCCACGCATATTGTGACCCATAAGCAACATTGTTTGATTATGGTTACGCAAATGTAACCCAAAAACAATTCTTCGTTTGGTAATGGTCACACATATTGTGACCCATAAGCAACTTGTTTGATTATGGTTACGCAATTATAACCCATAAACAATTCTGCGTTTCTAGTAAAGTACCTGCTTTTTCAGCATCTAGTGCATTTGCAATCAGCTTTCGCCTGGGTAAAATTCTTTCTGAGCTTTCTTTTGATCGACCTGCATCTGCGTCATCATTCAGCAATCGTCGCTTGAGTTCCTTTGAAAAATCAAAAATTAATGTATCTCGCGGTACACCAGACAGAGGTAGATATGCACGTAATGCAAAAACGATAGGACACATAAATACGAAAGACAACTAAACTGGTACAGAATACATTTCTTCGACGAAAACAAATGCTTTTAAAAACATACGCTCAGCTCTTGAGAGTAAAAAAACCCATAGATTGAAAGCATTTTTTCTTTAAGACGTTAGTCCGCAACATCCATAGATCAGCTAATTCTATCTGGTTCGGTAGGACCATGTCGAAAGTTCAGCTGGTAAAGATAATAGACTGCAACGCTGTTAATACTTTATCATACCTTTTGTTTCTTCGGAAACGGCATCATGAAAACAAAGTCTTTAAAAATTTATATTTATTTTTTTTTTATTTTGTTGAATTGAATCTTTTTGTTTTTTCTTCAATTTCTCAAACTCCACTAAACAATCTATAAATTTCTAAGACAACGAAAACATTGATATCAAAAAGAGAAAATAAAAAATTATGAACAAGTAATTATATTAAAGTATATAATTGAGTGCACACGTAGCTTCTTTATATAGTGGCACATACGTAGTTGCACGTTGCATCATTCCATCGACGTATCTTGCCACATTTAACAGTATGAGTGTGCTGGCCAAGTTTCCCTTTTACCGCTGCCGTTTTGACACATGCTCGTTGAACCCAAAAACAACTTGGTTCCCGTTCGTGTCCTCAATGTGGAGCATAAAAGCGTGAAGCTGAAGCAAGGGGAAGTTATCGGAAAGTGCGTACCGATTACTGCGGTTACAAAGTTGTCTAACGAAAGTCCTGCGAAACCAGTTAAGCCTACGGAGGTATCGGTAATAAACAAGAATATACTCGGAGAGTGTGAGCTGGATCTGGAGCAGCGGGCCATGGCAGGGAGTCTAATCAACGAGTTCGCTGATATATTTGCTTCACAGAGTGGCGAGTATGGTCGTACACATCTCGTACAACACCGAATCGACACCGGGGATGCAAGACCAATTCGTCAGCCTCCCAGACGACTACCATTGGCTAAGCAGACGGAGGTTGCAGAAATGGTGTCGACGATGGAAATGGAGGGACTGATTGAAAGCTCGAAAAGTCCGTGGGCATCACCGGTCGTCCTGGTCAAGAAGAAAGACGGAAGTACGAGATTCTGCGTGGACTATCGTCAGCTAAACAACGTCACCAAGAAGGACAGCTACCCCCTGCCAAGAATTGACGATACTCTGGACACACTGTCTGGAGCTAAATGGTTTTCGACTCTTGATCTGAAGAGTGGGTACTGGCAAGTACAGATCCATCCAGAAGACCGTGAGAAAACAGCGTTCACAGCAGGTAACGGACTCTGGCAGTTTACAGTAATGCCATTTGGACTGTGCAATACTCCAGCAACATTTGAACGTCTAATGGAGCGCGTTTTGCTGGGACTCACGTGGAAAACCTGTTTGGTCTACTTGGACGATGTCATCGTGGTAGGAAAAACATTTCACGAACATCGAGACAATCTAAAGGAGGTGTTCCAAAGGCTACGAAGTGCGCAATTAAAACTGAATCCGAAGAAGTGTGCTCTATTTAGACCAGAAGTGAAATATCTCGGACACATCATCTCTTCCGAAGGAGTGAAGACTGATCCAGAGAAGGTCGATGCAGTGAAAAACTGGCCGGTTCCTAAAGACAAACATCAACTGAGAAGCTTCCTGGGACTTGCGACCTATTATAGACGATTTGTAAAGGACTTTGCCGGGATCGCAAAGAGTCTGCATCAACTGACAGAAAAAGGCAAACAATTCAAATGGTCAGGTGAGTGCGAGAATAGCTTCAAAGAACTTAAGCGACAGTTGTGCGACGCCCCCATATTAGCGTACCCCACTCCTGGGAAAACATTTATTGTGGATGCAGACGCTAGTAATGTGGGAATTGGAGCCGTTCTTTCCCAGGTGCACGAGGGCCAAGAGAAGGTAGTTTCGTACTTCAGCAAAGTGCTCTCAAAGCCAGAAAGGAACTACTGTGTCACCAGGCGCGAACTCCTTGCTCTGGTATTGGCAACAAAACATTTCCACAAGTACCTCTATGGGCGGAAATTCATCCTTCGCACAGACCATGCGTCTTTAAAATGGCTGCTACATTTTAAAAATCCTGAAGGACAAGTCGCGAGGTGGATCGAACGGTTGCAGATGTACGACTACGAAATACAACATCGAAAGGGAAGTCTTCACTCTAATGCAGACGCTCTCTCCCGTCGACCGTGCAAAGCAGATTGCAAACATTGCTTACGACATGAGGAAAAAGAAGTCGTGTCCATTCAAAGGGTGAGAGCTAACCCCAACAGTGGCTGGAGTGCGCGTGAAATCCGGGAGGCTCAAATGGAAGATCCGGATATCGAACCGATTCTCGCCTGGAAGGAGCATGAAGGAAAACCAGACTGGCAGGAGATATCACATAGGAGCCCGGAGCTGAAGGCATACTGGGCGCAGTGGGACTCCCTTCATGTACAAGACGGCATTCTAAAAAGGAGATGGGAAAGCTCGGATGGAACGTCTTTCGTAATGCAGCTTGTTTTGCCCAGGTCGAAAGTTATCGAAGTGCTAAGGGAATTGCATGATGGAGTGTCTGGAGGCCACTTGGGAGTAAATAAAACACTCGATAAAGTACGGGAACGCTACTACTGGGTCCATGCAAGGGAGGATGTTGAGAATCGGTGCAGGAAATGCGTAACATGTGCGGCCAGCAAAGGCCCGAGAGTGAAAGTCCGAGGCAAGATGCATCAATACAATGTTGGAGCTCCCTTCGAAAGGATAGCAATTGATATTGCGGGACCGTTTCCTGAAACGAACAATGGAAATCGTTACATCCTTGTTGTTATGGACTACTTCAGTAAGTGGCCTGAAGCATTTGCTATCCCTAACCAAGAAGCCGTGGTGGAGCAAATTGTCTACAACTGGGTAAGCAGGTTCGGTGTACCGATGGAACTGCATTCGGATCAGGGACGAAACTTCGAGTCCAAGATTTTCCAAGGAGTGTGCCAGCTACTCGGGATTCACAAGACAAGGACAACACCCCTTCATCCACAATCAGATGGGATGGTAGAGCGCTTCAACAGAACCCTAAATGAACACCTCTCTAAGATTGTTGCCGATGACCAAAGAGATTGGGATAAGCAGATTCCCTTGTTTTTATTGGCCTATCGAAATGCAGTACATAACACCACAGGGCATACTCCATCTGAAGTACTCTTTGGTCGAACAGTCCGCCTGCCAAGCGAGTTGATGTTTGGATACCCATGCGAAGAACCCAAGAATGAGGAAGACTATGTTGCAGACCTCAGGGATATCATCAGGGACGTGCATCGAGGGACTAGAGAAAAGATTAAGATAGCCAGTGACCGCATGAAAACCAGGTACGA
The DNA here is from genome assembly GCA_946477585.1 of Cheilosia urbana. Lineage (NCBI taxonomy): Eukaryota > Metazoa > Arthropoda > Insecta > Diptera > Syrphidae > Cheilosia > Cheilosia urbana. The sequence continues at coordinate 67,933,084 of OX297853.1, read as the reverse complement.
CACTAAAACGACAACTACAGGATTCCAGGAAGGAGATCTGGTATGACTATATAATCCCCATCGAAGAAAAGGCCTATCACCTAAATTGCAACAAGACTGGGAAGGCCCCTATAAAATCGTGACGCGCATCAACGACGTTGTCTATCGCATCCAACGAGGAAGAGGCAACCTGAAAGTCGTTCATGTGGATCGTCTTCATCGCTATAATGGTGAAAATGCTAGCGTGTTTGTTCGGGACGAACAAGTTTAAGAGGGGGATATTGTGGTAAATCAGGCACTTAGTGAATCAGGCACTTAGGAATTGTGGTGAATCGGGCACCTGGTAACAATCTGTTTCCCTCTTAAGGTTCCACTTCCAATTGGAGACTGGAATCTCCAATGTCAAGTTATTCTAGTACAAATTGGAGTTGTATTGCAGTTTGTATTAGTTCATTCTAGAACCATCTATGGATATGGAGTTTACATCTGGAATCTATCTACTTCTGGAACATTCGCCGATAGGTGGCAGCGCGGATATAAAAGGGGCGCGTTGACAACAGGGAAAGCAGTTGATTTTTAACCAGCGATAGTTGAGTTCGAAAGAGTAATCGGTTGTGAGATAAATAAGTGTGAAGTAATAGAATAAAGCGATTGGATTGAAACGTTTGAGAATTGATTTAAGTGATATTGTTTTGGAGATAAATAAGTGAATATTTAGAAAGTGTAAATAAAGTGATTTTATTGGAACAGTTGAACAGAATAGTGTTTTATCTTTTCGAATCCCAGCCTGAATGTAACACAAGGAATACTACCTCAAGCATGGAAAGTAGCTAGTATCATACCAGTCCCCAAACCCTTAAAAAAATCGACAGATCCCTCGGAATACAGGCCAATTTCCTTGCTGCCTTGCTTAAACAAACTGTTAGAAAAAATTGTGTATAAACGACTTCTCTGGTATATTGAAAAAAAAACTTTATAAGCCCAAACCAAGTTGCTTCTCCACCAAGATGAATACTTCTGCACATATCTGTCTTGGCGCTTGATTTCGTAAAGGCATTTGACAAGATAGGTATACATTATAATACTTAATAAGCTTGTTCAGTGGAAGATTGGTCCTAAAATGTTTTCTTTTATAAAATCATTCTTGTCAAACAGACAATTCAGAGTCTAAGCGAACAATTGCTACTCAACCGTATACAACTTAGCAAACGGTAACCCTCAAGGCTCATCGCTTTCAGTAACCCTGTTCATCCTAGCATACAATGATATTAGCGAAATCTTGTCAAATACAATAAATTAAATCACATCCTTTACGCAGACGACTTAATTTTACTGTCTAAATGCAATGGCAATAGTCGTACTAAAGTAATTTTTGATAACACACTTGCTGAACTAAATGAATGGTGCGCCCTCTCAGGCTCCATCATCTCACCTGATAAAAGCAAATTCTTACACATTTGTAAAAAAAGAAACTGTAATCCTATTAACATAAATATGCTCACTTATCAAATACCAAATGTAAACAACTTTAATATCTTAGGTATAACTTTTGATAAAAAATATTGTTTTAAAGATCACTGTCTAATGCTAACACATAGTCATCTCCTCAAGAAAGAAAATCCTCCGTCCTGTCATCTTTGGTAATCCAACGATATCTTAACACTTAAAAATCTTACCTCAGACTGTTCCAAAATAAACGATCTGTGTCAATCACTTTTCAATAAAAAACTAATTGACCTTCTGTCACCTCCTTCTATTATAAACTTTAAAAATGTATATGAAATTCTAACAAAAGTCAAAATTGAATCTGCCATATAACAAAATCCTTTATGTAAGTATGTGGGGGGCTGTCGGGGTTTCTTCGGTCTACGAAACGTTGCCCAAGATTCCCCGACAGCCCCACAAATGCAGAATATCTATTATCTTTATTTTTACACCTCCTTTTACCTATATACAAGCCGCAAGTCCTGGTAGCAAGTGCTTTGAATATTGTATTATTATATAAATTTATTTATATTGTATAAATAATAATAATAATAATTTTATTGAATTTCGAATTTATTCCCACATATCTCCCGCCATATAAAATTTCGTTTGTTTTCCTACAAGTTGCTCAGCTGTCACTTAGTTTTTTTTTTTTTTCTCATTTTATACTGACGTTGTCGCGAACTACTCTACACCTGCTGCTGCTGTGTACTATGACATAAAACGCATAGTAGTAGGTACCCACTCTACTGCACAAAGCCTATAATATATATATTTTTTTTTAACCAAGGGTAGGTGAAAATCTTCCAAAGACACTATGAGAATAGCAAACGCGTGCTCATAGTAGTGTCAGATTTTTACTGACTAAAAAAACCACCCTTCGAAGAATCGTTAGATACTATAACTAAGATATAACTTATCAATCAATTTTTCTATAACGAAATAACAACTTTTGACAGGCTATGTACTTTCCAATTAAAGATCCTGCATGTTCCGCAATTTAGACGCGGTTAATCTTATCTTGCCAAGTCGAACGGTTTCGTTCTTTGTAGCCGGCTAAATAAATTGTTCTCGTCCAAAATTTGTCGGACTGTATTGTTCACATGTCCGGTTAGTCGGTTTCTATGCTTTCTCGCGAAGCTTCTAGTTTCAGCTTCAATTGTTGGAATTTAGAGATCCCTGTGGATATCGTCGTTTATAATATACCATGGTGCTTGTACTTTCTCTAATCACTTTATTTTTAAAAGTTTGTAGAATATTGGCATTTGTTTTCTTGGTACAACCCCAAAGATGTATACCGTAGGTTCACACCGGCTTTAGCACTTGCTTGTATAAAGGCAGTTTGTTTTCGGTACTAAGCTGGGAATATTTTCTGAGTAGCCAGTACATTTCTCTATATTTGATATCAAGTTCTTTACGTTTCATTTTCACGTGCGAATTCCATTTCAGCTTTGCGTCGAGTGTCATTCCCAGGTATTTGGCCTCGTTTTGAGGGTACTCGGGCCAATTTTAGGAAAATTGGCACGTCATTAGTTTTCTTATACGTGAAATTCACGTGAACAGATTTAGTTTCATTGAGAGCGATCCGCCAGTCCCTCGTCCATTCATTTATCTTATTCATTGCGACTTGCAGTTTTGCAGTCGTTTCTTCAATTGTATTACCTACTGCTAGGATAGCGGTGTCGTCGGCGAACGTAGCAAGAGTAGTGCCATCTTCTCTTGGTATATCGCGAGTATATAACAGATAGAGAAGCGGGCCAAGGACACTTCCTTGAGACACGCCGGCCGAGATTCTCAGAAGAACTGAGCTTGCGCCTCTCCTTCTCCCTTCCGAAACACTGTAGTGTCTGCCAAGCCGAAATCACAGCTATTCGTCAAGCCGCGGCGTGGCTGTCGATTAATAGTATATCACACAGGGATATTGTTATTTATATTGACAGTCAGGCTGCAATCAGATCCTTAGTTTCCAGCGAAATAAGATCTAAGGCGGTGGAGGATTGCCGCGTATCTCTTAACGAGATAGCTGGACAGTAGAACCTTACCCTTTGCTGGGTTCCGGGACACTGTGATATCCCAGGGAACTGTGCAGCTGACGAACTTGCAAGATTAGGCTCCTCCGGTGTTGATAGCGTTAGTCTGTACAACGTACATGCACCCCTATCGTACGCTAAACAAATCATTAACGCGGACGCAACAAGAACTGCAAACCATAGATGGAAACATCTAGGATATTGCGACGTTGCCAAGCTTACCTGGCCGACCCTGGATACTAAAAGATCCAAGGAACTTCTGCGACTAAACAGAACTAGCATCTCGCTGGTTGCTAATGTCTTTACCGGTCATTGTATTTTGGGCAGACACGCGCAAGGACTTGGATTGCCATACAATGACTTTTGCAGAAGCTGCAGGGATGAGGAAGAGGATGAGTCCGTCACTTACCTTCTCTGCAGCTGCCCTGCTCTATCCAATCTAAGGATGGCGTACTTAGGAAACTACTTCCTCAATGATCTTAGTGATCTATGCGAAACCAGCGCTGCTAACATTCTTAGCTTTATCAACGGAAGCAAATGGTTCACATGAGTAACCAGATAAGGAACCCCTAAACACCAGTGGTACGCACAATGGGCCGATTAACGGCCTAAGTGTTTCTCTCATCGAGAGCCACTTTAACATAACATAACATAACATGCACTATTTGTTTCTTTTGACGACAGTGGTCGAGGGCTTTTCTGTTGTCTCTCTTTCTCTGACATTATTACGCTCTTGAACCGGAGGTTTTGTATTATCTACTACCTCCTGGGCGGTCTTACGCTTTGTCTTTTTTGGCGGCTTTGTTTTTCTATTTTGTGACTTAAGGAGCGCATCTCTCCGTTTTTGCAACTCCTTAGCTACTTCGCAACCTCTATAATTTGCCGGGTGCTTTCCGTTACAGTTGGCACAGGTAGCGGAGGATTATTTATTCGCTCCACAGTCTTGGGAGAAATGATTTCCGGCGCATTTCACATATCGCGGCTCTTTTTTTGCAATACTTTTGCGTATGATTAAGTTGTAGGCAACGTTTGCACTGTGTAATTATTTTTAAATATCTGCGCATGGGCTCGATTTTTACCACAATATTTATAAAATAAATAAATAGTTGGCGCAACAGGCCCGGAGGGACCCTAGGCCTAGCTTCTCACAACCATTCGTTTTGTGTGAGTTTTTTATTTTTGCAACGAATGGAGGGGATCTACAATTTTATGCCGACTCCAAATGGCTAATTGAGAAGCTTTTTCAAGACATTTATACTCTCGGATGTTTGTCAGACGTTCGCGAGAGGTGGCGCAGTGAAAAAACCCTAAGTCGGAATTTGGGTTTTTGCGGGATTCGAACCTCGACCCCTCGCATAGCAGTCCAACACACTAACCACTAAGCTACTGCGCCTACGACTACCACAATATTTAGTATGGTTTTAATTCGGTAGATATCTTCGATATTGTCAGACCTATCGAAGGTAAGCATAAAGAGCGGGTGTCCACGCCTTACCAGGATATCCTTATCTTCTTCCGTTTGTTGTTTCTCCTTCTTGATGATATTAACAGCATCAAGAATTTTAAACCCTTTGGCTTTGAGGTCGTTTATAACCTCTTCTTTTTTGCATGAGGGGTGGAGTCCCCTTGCTACAACACGATGTGGCCTTTCTGACTTTATTTCGAAAGTATACCACTGGATCTTCTCGGTATTTAGCTTTTCGGACACTGCCCGGTAGTCTTCGTGGTTACCGATGTTAATTTTCCACGCATTATTTCTCGAAAATGTAACCTTAAATTTCGATGTTATCGTTCCTTTAAGGAGGCTGTTCAATTTATTATAATCCGTTACCCCAACGACGTTTATTGGAGGTGGTGCGCGAATATGCTTTCGGAGTTGTTTTTCTTGCGGTACTTTACGCGTTAGTTCTTTTAGGGGCTCGACTTCGGGCGAAGAACTTGCTCTCCTTTTCTTACTAGGTCTTTTTTTAGTGACCCAATTCGTTTCGCGCGAATTAAATACACTCGCGTATATTTCGTAATTAAAACAAATTATATTTTTTTAGGATTTTATTTTTATTTTTTTCCTGTTTATTTATATTTATTTTAATTATTAGTTCAAGTTTATTATCACCGAACTGTGGTCTAAGTCGATGTTATTTCTAGACTCCTGCTTGCGTGTTCGTTTCTTATATTTATATCCTACTTAGTAATCTATGCATTTGGTTCAAAATAAAACCTTTTCTTTATTCTTAATCTATCTTTTCTTATCTACATACTGTGTGTTCAAATACAATCTCTCTTTATTTCCTATCTCATAGTTCTTACTACATTTTAGGTTACAATACAATCTCCTTTCATTTCTTATCTCATAGTTCTTATTACATTTTAGGTTACAATACAATCTCCTTTCATTTCTTATCTCATAGTTATTATTATTACTTTCTACCCTTATCTAGGTAGGTACACGTTATCTAACGTTTATTTTAGATAAATCTTAATAGATGGTCCTTAGACTATATGGTTAAGGGTCCTTAACTCCCCCCCTTCTTTAATAAAATCGTCCCGATATTCTAATTGTTTCATTTTAATTTGCCATTTCTTTTTCATATGACTCAATGAATTTTTGCTCAGTTTTTAGTTTTCTGTATTCGATTATAAAATTCACGATTTTCGTTATTACATAAGTTATAACAATAATTATCACAATGATTATGATTGTATTTATAATTGATAATATAGGATGTTCCTCAAATGGAATCATTATTTTGTTTAGGCTATCAATATTATTGAATGCATATAGCCCTTCTGTTTTTATAACAGTATTTATAAAAAAATCATTATTATGTTTTCTTGCTATTATTTCTTTAATGGCTCCATCCATATTTTTATAATTGTTTCCATCTATGTTTACAGTATCTTCGTATGTGATTAATTTCACATTGTATATGGTCTCGTTATTTATTTTATGATTTCCATGAGTTAATATTACACCTGTTACTATTTCTAATATATCAAAATTATATTCTTGTTTAATATTACATTTAGATTTTTTATTTTTTAATAATGGAATTATACATTCTTCTTTTTCAATATTTTCTTCGCAAATATTTTTTCCTAAATAGTTTTGACATTTTTTTATTCTAATGTAATCTTCACAAAATGCTATTAATTCGTCTGTTATATATTATTATAAAAAGTTCTTCCGTTCTAGCAATTGATATGGTTGCATATTCTAAAATATTTATTATTGGAACTCTCTCTAATTCATGTTTTATTATTTCTTTTATGTCCGTTATATCTAATGCTTCTGAAAGATATTCATTATTCTTTGCTGCGTTTATCGTTCTAGTTAGTAAGAGTAACTCTTCATATACCTGTTCTTAGATTATATGTTCTTTTAAATTGTGTCCCTCGAAATTCTTTAAGATTTGTTCGAATCTAGAGTTTACCTTCCTCTGTTTGTTATTATTTTCTATTAAATTATTTATTTTGGTTTGTATTTCAATAAGATCATCATGATCTGGGTTACCAAATATAAATTTAATAGCAGATCCTAAGAAATTTATAGATCTCTTACTTCTAGTATGTTCTTCTATTTGATTAGCTAAATTATGTGCCTTTTTTATCCAAATTTCTTCTTCCTGAGTAGGTATGTAATTGCTACTTATTATCTCTACGAGTGGATTTAGTAATGTTGTTAGATTTGTTACATGAAATAAATGTGTCTGATCATTAAATATATAAACATCATCGGTTTGAGTTAGTATGTATTTCTTTTCCGTGACGTCTTCTATTTTTGTTGTTCCTTGAGTATGCTTTAGTGCATTCACGAGTAATATGAGGAATGCTAATTTCGTCATCTACAGGGAAAGAATAATTTTTAATATTGTCTTTGTGTACAACTATCCCCTTCGTTGTTAAGATCGTGTCCTCACGGTCTTCCTTTACTATTCTTTTAATATATCTAGTATTACTTTTCTTTCTAATCCCTGAAATTCTTACCATTATTTGTTCTCCTTGTTGGTAGGTTCTATGTTTTGTTCCTTTATTAAGTCTTTCGAGGACTTTTTCCGATGCTTTAATAAGTTTTGTGTGTATATTTGAATCTTTGAATTTTTCTTGATTAAAAAACACTTCTTGAGTTTGTAGCCTGTGACGGAATGAATTGTGTAATTTAATTCACGCACTGTTTTAAATACTTCTTCGATTAGATTGGTATCGTTTTGTACCATAAATATCCTTGAGAGTTCTGATATTGTTTTATGTGCACTTTCGACTTGCCCGTTTGCTGTCGATCTATAGACTGGCGTCTGTACTTTCTTGATTCCATATTTTATACACATTTGCTTTACCATCTGGGTGTTAAAACAACTTTCGTTATCAGTCATGAGTCTCTCGCAATTTGGGAAATAATTTGATAAGACTTCCTCCATTTTATCATAAAGTCTCTCCTTTGTTTCTAGTTCTCGTATGACCAGATACTTTGAATATTTATCTTTTGATACTAGAAATGAATGTTTGTCGTTGAAGTATAGATCCATGTGGATGTGTGTTCCTACTTGTGTTGGAATTTCTGAGTCGTTCAATGGTTCTCTAACTGGATTTCTCTCGTATTTACCGAATAAGCATGCTACACATTTTTTATTAAAACATTTTGCCTGTTTCCTCATGCCTGGCCAGTAATATGTTTGATTTATCTCTTGAATGTTATTTTTGAATCCTCTATGAGCTCTCTCATGGGTCTCTTTCACTATCTTTATTTGTTCTTCTAGGTTGGTAATATCTTCCAATTTTATGGGTGTGTGTATAAACCTATTTCGTATAAAGACTTCTTTTATCTTTTTCTCGAATGTATACATGTCTTCTGGTTTTGCATGTATTGCTATTATCTTGTTAGGTTGAAGAATTTTTTTCAAATTTCCTAACAGTTCATCTTCCGTTGTGAAATAAATAGTGTGCCTTATCTTTTTTTCAAAAACGGTTTGTGTTTTTATTTCATTTATTTCGTTGTTCGGTATTAATTCTACCTGTAGGCTATATGTGTTAAATGGTTGGCTTACTACTTTGATTACATCTGTTATACGATAGCCACCGTGCTTCCTCTTTACCAGAGGGAAGAGTGTCGATCGGAGAGTTAAAATGAGTTTAAATAAAACAGTTTATTATCTTTTGTAACTGCAAAGCCCGCTGTCTTTAGCTAGGCTGCGACTTTGAGTTACTTTTATTTTAATTTAGTTTTAATGGTCCGCCGTCTTTAGCGTCGCTGCGACCGTATATGTTAACTCTCAAATTCAACTCTCGTTTGCTACCAAAATTCTCAGTCCCTTTATAGTGGTTAGCGAATTCATCCGTGTTCATTTGCGTTCCCCTCCAACACACATGTTCTTCCGCATTTCTTGGAAATGCGTTGCTCAACCATGCTGACGCAGTCCTTCATACCTTCGCGACCCAAAATACCATCGATATCGCAACAAGTCATTGGCGTTCTGCCCTAGCTGCGCAAAGTGCATTATCAGCATATCATTCGCACTTTGCCTTCGTTACACATAGTGCGACCACACAATGCGACATCAGCATATGTGTACAGTACTTGAAGTGGAGTTCTTCTTGCTGTCCCATTACTCATATTGTTTATGGGTTCTGTGGCGATTACTCACATTGTTTATGGGTTTTGTCGGCAATATGTGTGATATGCTTGGCATTGACCCAGTGAGGCGACCTATTGGGAATATCGAATAGTATGCATTTTTGGTATGCGGTAATATGGTTCTGTGAGCAGTTGTGGTTGGCAAATGGGAATTGTATGGGAATAAGTGAAACGCAGATGAACAGGTTGTGTGGGGTACTACACATCTTCAGATGAGCTCTCTTCTGAGTGAACTGTACTTATTGTTGAAGTATTTATTTGTTGCCGCGAAAGAGCGTCTGCAACTACATTCAGGTGTCCCGGTTTGTATACTAACCTTGCACCGAAATCCTCTATTATACTTTTCCATCTCTTCAATTTAGTGTTCGGATTTTTTTCCGATATTGAATATACTAACGATTGATGATCTGTGTATATAGTTAAATCCGCTACTCCGTATACATAATTTCTGCAGTGCCCATATGATGGCTAATAATTCCTTCTCGTTCGTTCCATAACTTTCTTCTGTCTTTGTCAGAGTTCTACTTAAAAAGAATATAGGTTTTTTGTTTTGACTAAGGACGGCTCCAATAGCTATGTTAGATGCGTCTGTCGTTAGTTCAAAGGGTTTACTATAATCTGGTTGGAATAGCTCTACTTGTTCTCTCAAATGTGCTTTCAAGCTACTAATGGCTTTAATTGCTGCATCATCTAGATTTATACAAGTATTTTTACTCTTATTTTTTCCTACCTGACCATTTTCTCCTCTTAGGTGTATCGTTAGGGGCTTAGCTATGCTTGCATATCCTTTGATAAATTTCCTATAGTAACCGGTCATTCCTAAAAAACCTCTCAGATCTTTCAACGTTCGGGGAATTGCATAATTATTAATTGCTTCTACCTTTTCCGGATTTGTCCCTATCCTATTATATTTAATAATGTGTCCGAGGTATTCGACTTCTGATTGGAAAAATTTGGATTTATCATCCGAAACCTTCAATGTTGCTTTGTTAAGAGCGTTGAAAATTATATTGATGTGTTTCATATGTTCTTCGGCTGATGAGGAATATATTAACACATCATCTATATAAACATACGCGAATTTCCCGATATATTCTCTTAATATGTCGTCTACACATCTTTGGAATATAGAGGGCGCGTTTTTGAGTCCAAAAGGCATTCTTACGAACTCATATTTACCTCCATTTGCGCAAAATGCTGTTTTTTCCCTATCTTCTTTTTTAATTTTAATTTGATGGAATCCTGATTCCAAGTCTAATGTTGTAAAATATCTGGCTTTTCCTAGATTTTGTATTGTCATGTTTACATCTGGGATCACATATCTATCAGTTATTGTTTTATTGTTTAATTTTTGGAAATCTATTACCATTCTTTTCTTTGGTTTTCCGTCTACCCTTTTTTGGTACTGTCCAAATCGGACTTTGAATAATACCTTCTTTTAATAATTTAGCTATTTCTTTATTGACAAATTCATTGTCGGCTATCGGATATGGATATTGCTTGGTCCATATGGGTTCATTATTTATAGTTCTGATTGTGGCTTCTATTGTAGTAGTAAAGGGCAGTGGTCCTATGCCAATATTTTCCTTCATCAAACTATCTATTTCTTTTTTATATAACGTTTCTCCTATAATATAGTTTAGTTTACTTTCGGATTGATTGTCACTGCACATGGTGATTAAGGTCATATCCTTCAAGTTTATTTCTGCGTTTAATTCTTTTAAACCTAATCCTAATATCATGTCGAATGAATCTATATTATTTAATTCGAAAAATGTTATTTTAGTATTCATTAAATTAATTATTTTCTTTGTATTTACTATGGAATACCCGTTTATAGTTTTAATTTTTATTTCCTTAATTTTTATTCTTTCCGCTGAATTGCATTTTTTATCTATATAATTGTGGGTTGCTCCCGTATCTATTAATATTTTATAAGTTTTGTTAGAAATGCTAGATGTTAATTTTAAACAAGGCAACCCGTCAACTAGTTTTAAAAGGTCAAATCTTAAGTTATTTACCCTTTGTTCTTCCGGTTCTGCATACATGCTGTCTCCGTCTTCTTTTTGTAGTTGTGATGACTGGTTCACCCTTTGTTGTTTGTTGACGTGTTGATTGCTGTTCTGATAGTGCTGCGGCTGCCTATACTGCCCGCTATCCTCTCTTCCTCTCTTCCAATGCTGGTTATTATTAGATGGGTTATAGTTGTTTCGCTGAGGTTGATGTTCTGCTTTCCTCTGTGCTTGAACTATTTGTCTTGAATTTATTTCCATAGGCATTTGTATTTCTGTACCAATTGGTTGGTTATGTTAAGGTTGTTGATGTATGCTCCTCTGATAATTCGTATTTGGTACTGTTTCGTAATTTGGTCGGCGTTGATTTATTAGCACTAGGTTTTCTTCCTTCAGATTTTTGTTGTCGACTCCATGTTGTTTTATTATGTTAGACAATTGTTCTGTTTGTCTATTTGCTTCTTGCAGTTTATTGTTTAACTGTGTGCAGTACATCTCTATTTGTGAGAATCTTGCTGCTAAGGTTGCTAGATCAACTGGTTCTGCCATCTTGATGACTACTTCTTTATTTTCACTTTCACTTTCACTTTCACTTATTATCTCGCGACGATTGTCGTGTAAATTTTTTCTTTTCTTAAATCTATTCATAAAACTTTTACGTTGGATACGTATGTATCTTTGTTCAGGTTGCTTCGTATGAAGGAACGTTTGATGGGTGCCACTATGTGGATCTGATTCCCGATTTTCCCTTGGTCCGCTCCGTGAAGATAAACAATTTATTAACCTCCTGGCAGGATCGCCAATTAAATACACTCGCGTATATTTCGTAATTAAAACAAATTATATTTTTTTAGGATTTTATAGTCCTGTTTATTTATATTTATTTTAATTATTAGTTCAAGTTTATTATCACCGAACTGTGGTCTAAGTCGATGTTATTTCTAGACTCCTGCTTGCGTGTTCGTTTCTTTTATTATTTATATCCTACTTAGTAATCTATGCATTTGGTTCAAAATAAAACCTTTTCTTTATTCTTAATCTATCTTTTCTTATCTACTGTGTGTTCAAATACAATCTCTCTTTATTTCTTATCTCATAGTTCTTATTACATTTTAGGTTACAATACAATCTCCTTTCATTTCTTATCTCATAGTTCTTATTACATTTTAGGTTACAATACAATCTCTTTTCATTTCTTACCTCATAGTTATTATTATTACTTTCTACCCTTATCTAGGTAGGTACACGTTATCTAACGTTTATTTTAGATAAATCTTAATAGATGGTCCTTAGACTATATGGTTAAGGGTCCTTAACTCGCGCTAGCTCTTCTTCGTCGGTGTGGTAGTCCCGACTAGCCAAGCGTGGTGGAGTACATTTGCGTTCTTCCTGCAAATGGGTGTTCCTTAGAACCTTATTTTGTTCTTTTAACAGTTCTATCTCTTTCTTAAGATCTTGATAGAGTAGATCCATTTCCTTAAGCTTGATTCGGAGTTCTTTATTTTCTTCCTCAAGACTTTTATCTTTCACTGAGTCCTGTTTTTCACGCGCTAGCGCTCCCGGCGGACTTCTTTTCCCGGGGTTATTCGATCTTGTTGGAGGAGATCGAGAAACCCTTGTGCTTTTAATAAAAGGGTTTATGGATTGCAACAAGCGGCTCTCCCCAGAATCCGTAGAGCCGACCTCCGAAGAGGGTGGATTTTCCAGTAAAGCTGGACTGCCACCTAGGGTAGTTAATCTTTTCGTTTTGTTCATTGCATTTTTTGTATACACCATTCCGCTCGGTGTACGGAGATTGGATTTTAGTCGCCTTTTACGACAGGCACGGCCAAATGTAACTTTTTTTTCTCTATTTTTCACAGACTTCTCGTCTAACAACGTAAGTAAACACACTTTAAAGTTTGACAAATGACGAATGTTTTGGTGTTAATGCAAATAGGTGTGAATCCCGCTCGGATATCAAGATTCGCAAAATTGTGTTATGGTCACCTGCAAACCCAAAAGAAAGATTAGTTATCAGTAAGAAATGAATTTCGTTGGTAAAACTTACCCTACCACAGATATCCATTAGGGACCCGCAGGCTGAGAGATCGCATTTAGTTACCTGGAAAAAAAAAAAAAAAAAAAAGAAAGGAAATTATTGACAAAGAATTACCTAAATAAAACGAAACACAACCTACAAGAAATACACGAGTTGTTGGGTTTTTGCTGTCAGGGAATTAACAAAAAAAAAACATATGGGTGTCAAAAAGTCATTTGTCAACGACGTTCAGATGGTGGTTTTGACAGTTCAGAACAAGTATCCGTTCACAATAATAGGTTGAGTTCAGGTAAACACATATTTTTTATGTAGTATAGACTAGAACCTGAAATTCAAATGCTGAGAGCAGCGGGATTTTTGAATTCGTGGCGGGTTCTGATTGGCAATCCGATGGTCGGAAGATGTTAGAGGAATCTCCCTGCTAGCGGGATCCGAGATAGCTGTTTCCAATATCTCGGACGAGGTTCTGTTGCTCTTGCTGGAGTGAATACTCGGCATTGTCTGACAGTCACCGGTAAGATCACACCCTGGTCAGTAGTGCGAAAAGTTAAAATTAAAATACCTACGAAGCAAATTAAAAAAGTACTACAGTGGCAGTGACGAAACAAACTCCAACAAAAGAAAAAGCAGAAAAAGGTTTAATGAAAAGAAAAACAAATTTTATTTAATAATTTAAAATCGAAGTAGTGCGCGCACAAACATAATAAAAAGAAAAAAAAAGTGTCAGTTATAAAATAAAAAGAAAGGACATCCAAAAAGACAAATTATACATCGAAACAGTGAAAAATTAAAACATCGAACTAATAACTGAAAGGGGAGAAGTAAGCTCAGATCCCAGAGGCAAAAATTAAAAAATATACATATAATAAAAAAACGAGTGAGTTTAGATTGTAAGTGTAGAAAATTATAGCAAGTAATTTGAACTTTTTGTTGAATGTAGGTCTCAGCATAGCGTGAGGTCACTTGGCGGTCACTGATTGTCCATCCGTATCTACATAGGAAGTCGTGGCCGCCGACTTTTTTTTGTGTGTCCGACCGACCGATAAGTTGATAAACGTGTCATCGATTCATCAATTTCAAACATACAGTCCCAAAGCGATTTGAGGAAGAAAATTGGTTCAATCGCTGCAAAAAGGGACGGCAGCAGCAAATGAATCATCGGTCTGGTACTTCGCTGAAAGAAAAAAAAAATATATATATATATAAATTTTGATTGAGGTCACGAAAGAAAAAATACCAATTTTAATTTTAGTTTAAAATGATCTTTATTAAGGTTAGGTTAGGTTTTTGGGCTGATGAAGCGGGTGACCCTCGCTTCACCACACTCAGGTCCTTGTGGACCCATTGTGATACCCTTTATTTGTGGGGTTTAGCCGCGTTGTATTTTGGCCTTGTTTCCTTCTCCTTATTCGATGTTGTCCAGCCATCTTGATGTCCTCAGAAACCTGTGAAGATTAAAGAGTGAGATGTTAGAGAGTTCTTGAATGTCTTGGAAGTAATATCTTCCAAGTGTTCTATTTCGCAAATGACAGAGACTCGGGCAGTGACAGAGGAAGTGAGGTGTGTCCTCATGCGTCTCCTCATCACCGCAGCCTCTACAGATGTCGTCGTCTATGAGGTTTAATTTCATTGTGTGGTTTCTTAGGAAGTTGTGACCTGTCAGAGCACCTACCAACTTAGACAGTGATGATCTGTCAAACTTCAAGAGTTTGTTGGTCCGGCTTTTGTCGTATTCAGGCCAAAGCTTCCTTTTCTTGATGTTTGGTTTCCAATTGAGTTTCCTATCTAGAATTATTCCCAGATATTTCGCATTTTCTACCACTCTTAGGGGAGTTCCCTCAATAGTTGGTGGCTCGAATTGCGGTATGTTCCTTCTATTTGTGAGTAGCACAAGTTCGGTTTTTTGGGGATTGATTCCAAGACCACATTGCTTTGTCCACAAGTTGAGTGTACGTAGTGAGTTCTCCAACAGCTCGCTTATGGTCGATAAGAATTTGCCTGTCGCAAGTAGTACTACATCGTCTGCGTATGCAATTGCTTTGACCCCCCTGTTTTCAAATTTCATTAGTATTTCGTTAATGACAAGGACCCAGAGTAGTGGGGAAATGACCCCTCCTTGCGGTGTACCTCTTGAGGCAGTTACTCTTAGGTCAGTGTCACCCAATTTTGCATTGATATTCCTTTCATTGAGTAGATTCATGATCACTTTAATGAGTGATTGTTCAACGTTGGAATTTTGTAATGCCCTTTTCACCGCGCATGTTTTGACATTGTTAAACGCCCCTTCAATGTCTAGAAATGCGGCTAGTGTATATTCTTTGTCTTTTAAGGACTTCTCTATAACGCCAACGACTTCGTGTAGTGCTGTTTCTACTCCTTTGCCCTTTATGTAAGCATGTTGTGTAGTGGAGATTACATTGCTATCTATCCGACTTCGTATATAGACGTTTATCAATTTTTCGAAGGTTTTCAAAATAAAGGATGTTAAACTTATAGGTCTAAAATCCTTGGCAGTGGTTTGGCTAGCTTTCCCTGCTTTTGGGATGAAGACAACCCTCACTTCCCGCCAAGCTTTCGGAATATAGCTTAATTCCAAACTGCGTGTGAAAATCCTTTTAAGAACCGGAGTGATGATGGTCTTTGCCTTCTGGAGCATAATCGGAAATATCTCATCGATTCCAGGGGATTTGAAGGATGAAAAGGTGTCAATTGCCCAGTTTATTTTGTCCTCTGTTATAATACCTTCTGGAACTATTGTTACAGTTGTTGAGGCATTATGCGTATTCTGAGTGTTATTTTGACTTGGGACACATCCTGGAAAGTGAGTCCGCAATAGGAGACTGAGGGTCTCTTCACAGGACTGTGTCCATGTCCCATCATCGTTTTTGAGATATCCTGGGACCGTGTGTTCTTTTGATAAAATTTTTCTAAGTCTGGCTGATTCTGTGGTGTTTTCAATATTGCTACAGAACGTTCGCCAGGTTATGCGTTTTGCACTTGCTATTGCGCTTTTGAATTTTCGCTGACCAGCTCTATATGTATCCCAATCTGTCTGAGAATTTGTGGCCTTCGCTGTATTGAAAAGAGCTCTAGTTTTCCTCCTGATTTCTAGGAGATTTTTCGTCCACCATGGTGGAGACTTTCTGTTCTTTATTGTTCGCAACGGACAGGCTTTCTCGTATGCATCTTTCAGAGTTTTGTTTAAAATTTCTGTGATAGCATCGTTTTCTTTAGGTGTATTTATTGTGTGGCGGTGCAGTTTCCGGTTATTCTTCTCTACCTCTATGAAGAATGTTTCCCAGTTGGTCATCCTGGGATTCCTGCATTTTCCTATTGGTTCTACTTTTTCATTGATAAGGAATTCTATAATTCTGTGGTCTGAGAAGGATGGTTCCAGCGACACTTTCCAGTCTCGCACAGTGAGAGTTTGTGAGTTACTATACAGTGTGATATCTAGTACCTCACGCCTATTCCTGGTTATGAAAGTTGGTTCGTTGCCAATATTGGCTATCAACAAGTTATTCTCTACAATAAATTCTAAAAGAGACTCACCTCGAATATTGGTGTCAGTACTCCCCCAAAGTGTGTGATGGGAGTTGGCGTCACATCCTAAAATGACATCCCATTTCTCACACTCTGCTTTCTTAACCAGTGCTTTGGTTAGCTCAGACGGTGGATTGTCTGAAGAGTCGGATGGCATGTACACTGCCGCCAGTGTCAGCGTGCGTTTTCCTTCCCTTTCCAGATTTACCACTGTTTGGTGTATATCGCTGTGGCTAGATAAAAGAAAAAGTTTTATCTGTTTCCTAGCGAGGATACAAGTTCTTGTCTTACCATTGTTTGGTGTATTGCAATACACACGCAAGTCATTTGAGTTCAGCCCCTTAATCTCACCCCGGACAATCCAGGGTTCTTGTATGAGGGCGATGTCAATAATGTTGGTCTTCATAAGATGAACGAGGTTGGCGCTGGCCGCCTTGCAGTGATGAAGATTAATTTGAATTAACTTCATTGCAGCCAGCTTCTCCCCCATCTTTATGTTTAGTTGCCGCCAGCAACCTCAGTTTGCATCGCGTTATGCCTACGCGAACCTTGAAGTTATGCTTGCGTAGCAACGGCAGTGATTTATGGCTTAGTAGTACAGTAACATCCATGCCATTGTCTGTATGCTCACCCGTTTCGAGGACTTTCCATTCCCTGCTTTGTAATTCCGGGTTAAGGAATTGCAGGTTGCGTTCGATCCTGTCCGCGGGTAAATAAGGTCCTTGTACGTGTATTAGGCCCTTTGGTCTGGTGAGGTTAAGAACTTCTTTTCGATCAACGACGCGCAGGTCAGCATTGTTCCAAGGTGCATCTGTGTTGGCGACGAAGTTCTTCAACCATTCCAAAGTGTCTTTATTATCGCATTCAATTATCTTAAATCCTTTGAAGGTAGTCAGCTGTCCAAAAAATGGAACCATGCCATCTGCCTTCAGGATAGCGTCATTGACACCATCCAGGATTCTTAGTTCTAGCAGTTTCCATTGATCTTCGGATAGCCTCCGCTCTGGATTTCCATAGTCGACGATTGCGACACGGAGTCTTTCCTTGATCTTTTCTGCAGTTTTCCGCTTTTTTGCTTCCCTACCTATCCCCGGGGAGAGTGTGTCGTCATGCCGACCTCTTTTGGAGCATCCTGGAGCCTCCTCAGATTTGGATGCATCCTTACCTGAGAAAGCTACTGGACGTTTAGGATCGGCAGCAGTCGAGATGAGAGGCAATTGGCATCTCGCCCTCGCTGCTGTCGGTCTCATACCAGCTCCTCCAGAGGCCCGCTCCCTAATTTTCCTAGGCCCTACGCTCTTGCCTGGCAGAACCATTTTGGAGCAACTAGGTGTCGGCTCAGCCTTGGACGAATCCTTGGCTGGGTTGGCACTTAGTTTTCCGGGTCTTGACCTACTCAAGGCGGGCTGCAATTGGCATTCCTCCCTTGGTCCAGTCAGTTTCCCTCTACCTGCTTGGTTTTGCCTCCTATCTAGGCTGCTGCGCCACTCGATCTCAGTGGACTTGATAGTCATCCGAGCCCTTTCTATTTTAGCCCTTTCCCTTTCCGTAAAGGAGTTAGGGTCTCGGCTCCTAAATCTGCTAAGCAGTCGGCGCGCATTCCTGCGCTGTCTTAGGGGGTCAGTGCTGATCGTCGTTCCGGACTGCACACTGTTGTTCGCAAGGCTCGCCTTAGTAGCAGCTGAGGCTTCGGTTTGGACCAAACATTCGCTGTACTTTGGTTTGCCTTGCTTGTCAACAACAGTACGTATACTGTCAAGAGTCGAGTCAGCCTCTCCCGGTGAAACAATTTTGTCCGCTTTGTCCGCTTCCTTTGCGGGTTCAGATGCCACAGACCCGTGCCCCGATAGGCTATGGCATATCACAGGCATTGGTGGTCGCATCTGAACTCCCTCGCTCGAGACTTCGGGGAAGTTCGTCTTTGGTGGAGTGCTAGCACAAGGCTCATCACACTCCAAAGCCTGACTTTCCAGGAAGTCGAGAGCGTTTTGGAGCCTCTGTTTTTCTCTGTCCTCTAGTAGGTATTGTTTCTGCAATTTTTTATCGTCATCTTGCAATTTTGGACTTTTTTCCTAATTGACATAGTTGACGATATGGAAAATTTGGATGAGCTGGCGATGGAGCGATTGTCCCCATCCTCAAGGAAAAGTTTCTCAAGGTTGAGATCAACCGTCCCCTCGCTTCCCCCAACCGAAATTGCCCTATAGGGTGACGGTTCCTGGAGTAAGACGTTCTCTTCCTCCTCCGTCATGTTCGTCTGGGAATCGGTGGTTTCGAAGTGTTTGGTGCCCGATTCGCTTACACCAGTCACTTTGTTTTGTTTTTTGTTATTTTTGTCTATTTTGGACCCACGAGTAAGGGGGAAGAAGATGTCATTCTGTACTCACCCCCTGTATACAGAAAAGGGGAATTAAATTGAAACTAGAGGTCCCCAGGTATCTAGAGTTCCCGTTAGAAGACACCATAACATTGTGCCATACATATGCCATACGGGTTTTTATCGAGCTATTCCGCTCTAGATCCGTCATATTTCGTCGAAAGCAGTGGCACCTCGTGCAGGATGTGATTCTTCACCACGTATGACGGTCTTGGGAAATATTCCCCTGATTTCCTTCCGGAACCCGGTGCATACTCAGCCCGGAACGTATTCCTGACTGGGTCTGCACCGAATCTCCTGGGATGTGACCAACTCAAGGCGAGCGGCAGTGGCATCTCTCCCTTGGTCAGTCAACTTCCTTTCGGAAACCTTAGCCACCATGATCTTTATTTAGTACAGCAGTTCGTGCTGTTGCTTCCGCGATAACAATGATCTTGAGGCTTGTTGCCTTTTCTATTTTCTATTACAATTATTATTTTAAGGAATGCAACTATGGCCTCATTGAATGTGGGTAATTATTAAAAATGAAATCATTTGGTTTTAGTGTGTGAGGGCTTTCTAATATAACACCTCCCTCATTAGAGCCTTCTGAAGATTTAAAAGAAACCGTTGGAAGATTTACGTTAGTTATTACCTTTCTATTTTTTGTTTTACATTTGATAAGTAGTACTGTTGATATAATTATTACAATGATTATTAGTAAAGAATATGAGAAGTATATAATTTGCTTGTGTTTTGAGTGTATTTCTATAATCTTTTCTGTATTTTTTATATGTTCATAATATAATTTTTTTAAGGTTATATCTTTTGTTTCTTTTAGAGTTAGGTTTTTACTTATAATTGGGATGATTAATTCAGTTGAATATTCTTTTCTATTGAATATTTTGTTATTTAAATAAATTTTACAATTCTCGATTTTTATTAAGTAATTCCCCTCGATTGTTAAGTTCAAATTGTTACAAGTTTGATTTAGTGTTATTCTATTTGTATTTAAAAGAGCTAAATAATTGTTTCCAATTTCGATTATTTTGCTTTCGTTTGTATCGTTTTCATAATTACAAATCATTTTATCCTTAAAAATATTTTGAATACATTTATCTGTTATTTTAGTAAGATTTCGTATATATTTTGTAGGAAAATATAGTTCATTTTCGTATTTTAATACATTATTACTTACAAATTGTATGGATTGTTTCAATGTGTTTGGAAAAGCTTGTAAATAGTATTTAGTAAATGCTTTAGTTGAATAATTCGGTATATCTACGACAAACATAATATTATTTTTATAAGTGGCTAGGTTTAATTTAATTTCTTTTAAGGCTTCAAAATTTATTTTAAATTGTGTTATTTCTTCGTCTGAAAGGATATCTCTACTTAAGGCGTTAAGTCTACTGGTTAATATGACATCTTTTATTTTTTCTATATTCGACAATACCTGGTGGATGCTGTCTTTTATTTCCATTTCTAATTTTATTTTTTGAATCTCTTCATCATATATTTTATACTTGTCTACATATAAACTAAATTTCTCTTCTTTTGCATTGAAATGTTCAGTGAGATCTTTTATTTGATCGAAATGTGTGTTTATGCTTATTTGATTGTTTGAATTTTCTATAATATTATGTGCATTAGATTCTACTAAATTTAGTTTATATTCTATACTTGATCGATCATCATCGTCCATAGTTCCGAAAAGGAAATGTAGACCGTTGCCTATGATATTTATTAAACCTCTTCTCGATCTTGTATGTGGGGCTAAAGTATCGAATTGTTTTCTGGTATGAGTCATTAAGTTTTGTATTTCTGAATTATGTTCGGGTAAGTGTCTGACTTGATTTTCTATAGTGTGAATTAATTTCTCCAGTTTTGTTAGATTAATTATGTGTAATATTTTGGAGAAATCTTTAATTAGATAAATACTATTGAGTTGAATTATTTGAAATTCCTTGGTGATTTCCGTGATCTGGATGGACTGGCTCTGGATCTGGGTGATCATTAGTATTATAATTAAAATTGTCATTGTCAGGGATTTGGGTGTCTGCAATTATAAATTTTTTCTTTTTCCTAAATTGGTCCTTATGTAGAATTCTGTTTGGAATTTTTCTATATCTATTTCCTTCTTGGAGTATATATTTTTTATTAATGTTATTAATTACCTTCACCTCAGTGTGCCTTGGAGTCATTTTGTTTTTTATTTTTTCTGGAGCGGTGATTTTCGCGAATTTCCCGTATATGTCTTCGTCTTTTCTATTTTTATTTATCTTTTTTAAAGTTTTTATCTTTGTGTCTTCTATACGTTTAAAAATCACTTGATTATCAACTTTCCCTAAGTGGATATCGATTGGTCTTTCTTTTGTTGTTAGGTGCACGGTTTTGTTATAAACCTCTATTGCTTTGATCACAAGATCGACTGGACGTTTTGTATCAGCGAGCAGTCTTAGATGTTCGTTCAGGGTACTGTGGACTCTTTCTATATCTGAGTTCCCTGTGTGTCTATTTGCTGTGCAATAATGTAGTTGTATACCCAAATTCTCAAAATGGTTTTTCAGAGTTTCTGAGACAAAGGCATTCTCGTTATCAAGTGTGATTTCTTCGGGAATGTGAATGTAGTCCAACACACTAAGCAGTGGCTTAGTGGTTAGTGTGTTGGACTACTACGCTAGGGGTCGAGGTTCGAATCCCGCAAAAAACCCAAATTCCAACTTAGGGTTTTTTTCACTGCGCCACCTCTCGCGAACGTCTGACAAACATCCGAGAGTATGACTGTCTTGAAGGAGCTTCTCAATTAGCCGTTTGGAGTCGGCATAAAATTGTAGATCCCTTCCATTCGTTCCAAAAATGAAAACTCACACAAAACGAATGGTTGTGAGAAGCTAGGCCTAGGGTCCCTCCGGACCTGTTGCGCCAACTATTCGGGAATGTTCATGTATGAAAATATTTTCGTTAAAGCATTTATCGCGTCAATATGTGTTTTGGTTCTTATCATTTCTACTGCTGAGTATTTACTGAATTTATCTATACAGGAAATGTACTTTAGGTTGCTGTTAATAAACCAGATATCTATGTGATAGTGTTTATGAGGACCTATGGGTGTGTCAGTTTTTTCATATGGCAGTTTTATGGGGTTTCTTTCGATTTTTTGGTTGCAGGTCATGCAGTTGTTAATGAGTTTGTTTATGGTTATTTTAAGGTTGGGTATATAATATTTTTTTGAGAGGTCAATATATAATTTCTCGATGCCTACGTGATTAAGTTCCTTGTATTGTTTCAGAATGATTTCTGTTACTTCGTCGTTATTGACGTCTATTAATAACTTCATACTTCTTTGAAGTATGTCTTTTGATGATTTGTTTTCTTCTTTCCATATTTCTTGGAGTTTTTGAAATATGGTATCATCTTCAGTGTATATTCCGTTTAGGGTTTTTGTATCGACTCCTGAGATAATATTTATTAAATCTTCTTTTGTATAATTGTTTTTGCAGAATACAATTCTTCTTTTTCCTGTGTGTGGAAATAGAATCTTAGTTTCTTCATCATTTTCTTTGACTACTAGAACTATTTGGCGATTAAATAAGTTGATTGCTTTTTCACTGATTGGAATTAAGCGTGAGTTGTCTGACTCAGCGCTATGTTCAGTTTTATCATCATCTTCATCTTCGTTATTTAACATATTTATGTTGTTTTCTATTTTTATTCTTGATAAGGCATCTGCGACGTAGTTTTCCTTATCCTTAATATATTCCACTTTAAAGTTATATTCTTCTAATTTGATTTTCAATCTTTGTAATTTCGTATTGGGTGCTTTCAAAGTTGAAAGCCAAACCAATGGTCGATGGTCTGTTTTAATTGTGAATCTTCGTCCATATAAGTAATGGCGATATTGATCTGTTGCCCATACAATCGCGAGCAATTCTTTTTCTATTGTACTGTAGTTACATTCGTGTTTGTTTAATGTTCGAGAAGCGAACGACAAAGGACCATGTGACTGTGATAAGACGGCTCCTATAGCAAAGTTGCTTGCGTCTGTGGTTAATATAAACTCTTTGTTATAGTCTGGGTGACGATTGAGTAGATCGTCTGACATGAGTGTTTTTATTTTATTAAATGCTTCTTGGTATTCTGGGTTATTTTTGTCGATAATTGCATTTTTCTTTAGACACATGGTAAATGGTTTTATTATACCTGCGTAATCTGGAATGAATTTCCTGTAATACCCTGTTAGACCTAAGAAACTTTGTATTTCTTTTACAGTATTTGGTATGGGAAAATTTTCAATTGTTTTTATTTTATTTGGGTTAGGTTTAATACCATCTGGTGTTATAATGTGGCCTAGGAATTCTGTCTCCTTCTTTAAAAATTCAGATTTATTTAAAGATACTTTAAGATTTGCTTTCTTGAGAGTAATTAAAACGTTGTTTATTGAATCTATATGTTCTTGGAGGCTAGTGGAAAAGATGATTATATCGTCAAGGTATACATAACAAATTTTCCCTATGAATTCTTGTAAGACTTCGTTCATGAGTCTTTGGAATGTTGCTGGTGCGTTTTTTAAACCGAAGGGCATGCGCACAAATTCGTAATGGCCTGATTGTCTTGAAAATGCAGTTTTTTCCCTGTCCTTTTTATCGACTTCTATTTGGTGAAACCCTTTTGTGAGATCTAATGTTGTAAAGTAATTACAATGTCCTAGTTTATCTAATATGCTATCTATGTTTGGAATGGGGTATTTATCTTCTTTAGTTTTTTCATTCAGTTTTCTATAGTCAATGACTATTCTCCATTCTTTATTTCCCGTACTGTCCTCTTTCTTGGGGACTACCCAAAGAGGAGCATTATATGGTGAAGTAGAATGTTGGATAATTCCTTGGTCGAGCATGTCTTGAATTTTTCTTTTTACTTCGTCATTATGAATTTGTTCGTATTTGTAAATTCGTGTGAATATGGGTGAGTCATCAGTAGTGGGGATCACATGTTTAATGTGGCTAGTAAAAGATAGATTGTCTCCTTTGTTGTAAAAGGTACTTCTATGTTTACTTGTAAGTTTTAAAAGAGCTTGTTTCTCTTCATTGTTTAAGTGATCTAATCGAAGTTTTTCCTGAATTGAATTTATAAATGTTTCGGTTATTGGTATTGTATTTAAATGATTAATGGTTTCAGTATACTCCCGTTCCTCATCTGCACTGAAGAATATGGGTATAATCTGATCATTCATTTTTAATATTTTCTCCTTATACCTAATTTCACTATTATTTGGAATTAGAATGTTATTCCCAAGTATTCCATTGTAGTTTATATGGAAATCATGTATTTGAAATTCGCAATCTTCTACTACTGGAAATATAAATTTTTCTTTTGGAATTATTAAATCTTTGGTTATTTCAATTGGATTCCCCACGGTATTGATTTTTAGTGGTTGTTCTCTAATTTTTATATATTCTTTTGGTGCATCATTTTCTCTTAAAAGGCTATTTGTGGCACCGGTATCTACTAATTGTCTTATTATTTTTTGTTAGTTTAATAAAGGGTAGTGATCGTTGTTTTGAGGTTCCGAAGCACATGACCGAAAATTTGCATTGTCTTCGTTATAATTCGTTATTGGTTGGTTTTGAGTGGTACGTCCTATTTGTGACGATCTTGGATCTACATCCATAGGTTCGAACCTCTGAGGTTGTTGCCTATAGTTGTTTGGGTTGGAATTTTGATTAAAATTATTTTCGTAGTTATTATATCTATTTTGATGGTTATAATTGTTTTGTCTTTGGAAGTTGTTATTTGGCACATATTGTTTTGGTTGCCAATTGTTATAATTATTATAGTTATTATGGTGCTTGTTATTATTACCTGGATAGGATTTTAAGTTCTTGTGATCTTTGTTTTGTTGATTACCTTTATTTTGGTTTTTGTGTTCTCTGTAATTGGAACTAGATTGTCTTTGATCACTGTTTTGGTTAGTTGTAAAACCAGCTTGTGCAAGTTCGTAAAGAGCTTGTTGTAGTGAATGTGGTTTTAATGAATATAAGATGGTTCTCATATTGGGAGGTAATTTTTCTTTAAATACAGTCAAAGCTGTGTCGTTATTTCTAACGATTTCGTATGTCTTGTTTTCTTGTACAGATTTTTGGTTTAGGAGACTCAATATTTTCTGAATATAATTATAAAATTGGTATACATCCCCTTTGTATTGTGAATTTCTGAGATCGTCATACAACTGAAAACTGTTTTTAAAACCGCCAAAATTAAGAATAAGCATTTGTTTTATATCTGACCAGCTGCTAAGATGGGTGTGAATTTCCATAGCCCTTCTAGCTTCACCAATAAATTTACTTTTTAATATATTTATACACATTCTTTGTGATTGTTCAGAATATTCGTTAAGGGTAGGTATGATATCATCTACGTTACTTAAAAATATAGGTAAATCTTCTGTTTTACCATCGAAAGTACTAAGTTTTTCTATATATTTTATGGATCTAAATTTAATTATCTTTTTACCTGTGGTATTGTATTATTTTGTTGTTGTTGTAGCTGTTGTTGTTGAAGCTGTTGTTGTTGAAGCTGTTGTTCGAGTGTAAGTGGTGGAGCCATGTTAGTGATTTCCGCTGTTTCTGCTTCTGTGTCACTTGATGAATCTTCCACTGGAATTTGTTGTTTATAAAAGCTGCAACTACGCTTTTCCCTCTGCTTTTTAAATTTATTTATGAGTTTTCTCATCAGCACGTTATGCCCCGTAAAGTTGTTCATCTAACTTATCTAACTTTTTCTTCTTTATTTTGTTTTAAATTACTTTCTCTCTATGAGACTAATTTTCGTTTATTGTGATCACTAAGTAATTTTTTGTATGGTGTAGAGTGTCTATGAATTCTCTGATATGCGTTCAGATATGAATTCTTTTATTCACTTTCACTGATTTTAAGTTTATGTAGTTTAAATCGTGTACTACGATTCGTTTCACGGATAGCTAATCTTTTTTATAGCTATCCTACCGACTGCGCCAATTTTGATTGAGGTCACGAAAGAAAAAATACCAATTTTAATTTTAGTTTAAAATGATCTTTATTTAGTACAGCAGTTCGTGCTGTTGCTTCCGCGATAACAATGATCTTGAGACTTGTTGCCTTTTCTATTTATACTGTCTCGCAGGACAGATTAAATAGATCTGTAACCAATGAGCGACACAATATAGATTGCTGTTACATTGTGTGTTTGGTTGTTATCTCTTTTAGGGGTTGTTGGTGGTTCTGATATAACATATATATATTTTAAGTATATATAATTTATCTAAACACAAGTATCTTTATTATTAAGGGCATTACCTACATATTATTTGTACTAGGATTAAGATCAAGCGCGAATATTTCCTTTTTGTTAATTCTGTGGTTTATTTGGTTTTCCGTTGTCCGTTGCTTATTGTATCAAAAATTAATATTCTTTTCGATCGTTAAATTCTGAGTGCTTCAAACGGGAGCGGTTTGGGAGGAAGTTGACTCATAATTTTTTTTGTGTCATTGTTTAAATTTTTTTTTTTTTTTTTTTGTTACGAGATTAACAATTTGGTTCCTTCCGGTTTTGTTTAATTGGGATCCCTCAACGAAACCTCCATCGAGCTCGATATAGGTAGTAATTCGACAAAGTAAACGGGAAGTAAAATGTTAGCGAGTGGGAACTAAATTAGGATCAAAAAAACAAAACAAAAAAAAGGGTTAAAGGAAAAGGAAGATTCTTTGCATTCCTGGAAGATATTTACGTCTTAAGGTCCAAAGTCCCAAATTGTCCCCAAATAAATTTCATCAGTAAAAAAAAAAAAAAAAAATTTTTGTTGACAAACTGTTAAATTGATTATTATATTTTTGTTAATAGTAATGGTGAATAAGTTCAAATAACGATCCTTACGTGGAATAATTTTTTTTTTTTTAAATACACGCTTGCGATTATGAACATGTTTGTGTTTATTTTTTTTGACATATGAGTCCGTAATGTCGTTGTGAGTTTCTGAATTTACAGGGGGTGGAGTAAGATAAGCTAAATCCTCTCGGCGGATGACTTGAACTGGATGGACACACTCTTCAATGGGGAAGTTCCTAGGCCATGGATTTCCAGGTAGGATGGGTATTGGCCGCGCTCACAACATCAACGAGCGCTTCTCAAAGTGGTAACTGTCCGTCCGTTGTCTGTAAGAAAAACATTTTTTTTGGCATGATTTATGTTTGTCATAGGTTCAGTTGAGTGTGGGGGCAAGATCCACCCCATTTCCGGCGAGTATAGTCGTGCCTCGCAAGCATGCCACGTCCCTCGCACTCAGCTATCTCTCCCTTTCTAATTTCATTTCCCATCCTTAGGCCCTGTCCACATCCTCATCTCCTGTCACTTTTTCACTCCTAGCGCCCTCTAAATATCCTCTACTAGCCTATTACAATGGCGCCCAACGTCTGTTTGTCCTTGTCTTCAGTCCTTTATGTTGTGTTTGTCCACAATTGTGTTCGTTGTCAACACCAGGGAACCCATAAGTCTTCATTTGAGAAGTCTCTGACAGGTCAGATGAATTGCGATGAGTTCCTTGACGTTGACAACGAAAACAATTGGAACTCTGTTTGTATTATGTCTCATCTACTTCTATCTCTTTCGCATTATCATTTTTACTTTCCTATCACCAATTTCAATTTTCATTTCCATATCGTCTCGTCGTTTTAGTTCATGTGTACAGTGGCCTTGTGCGATGAGAATCATCGTAACACGTAGCACTGTCACATCCTTTAGTTCTACTTAGTGTGTTGTTGTCTTCTACTCCAAGTCTTCCAGCAAAGTCCCTAGGATAGACTGGAATTGCGGGAGAAGAAGAAAACAACAGTGTGTCCTTGTTTATCTTTGTAACCAATTTACCACTTTGAGAAAAAATATGAAAATTTTAGTCCGCCTGCAGTCCAAGTTTTTTTTTTTTTTGATCCATAGCAGTTCAAGTCTTCGCCAACAAATACCGCCGAAGACAGCTACCTGAAACACCCCCGATACACTACATACAAACACAACACAAATTGAATTGAAAAGTCATTTATTGATTTTTGAATTACTTTTATTATACTTCACTCTATAGTCTATACTCCCAGTAGATAAAACTTATACTTAGGCATTATAAACAATATTTTCGTTCTTCGTTGTTTCGTATCCTACGTTACCTAATCTATCCTGTTGCTAATACAACAATTTTCAGATATATATATAGCAACACATATATTTATTAATCAATTACTACTATATATAATATATATATAACTTATCGTTTATCGTTACTTGTTTCTCATATTATTTATTCATATACTTATTCTTAAACATATTCTACATTAATATTTTTTTTCAGCTTATATACTTATATAACAAAATATCTATTAACTCATATTTATTTCTCCCCGTATACATACAATACTTAGATATAGGGATATACATATATATATCTTTACATAGCAAATAGGTAAAACATTAAATTAAACTCACTTCAAGTCTTCGTAACTTCGCGTCAGTCTTCGTATCCGTGTTGAAAATAGTTAATCTTGATTTCGTATAGTCTTGCCTGTAGTGTTTCCGGTTAGTCCTCAGTAGGTTAACTATGAGTTCAGCTGAAAAGGAAAAAGAAATTAGAAGATTAAAAAGAGAAAGTTTATATTTTGAAAATAGAATGATTACCAGGTTGAATTCACTGCAGCATCAATCGTCGGCAAGTACAATGCCGAGAGTACAGCATACTCCAGTAGGTAGCGGGATACCACTTCAAGATCCTCCCATTGGCAACACCGGTCGTACACCAACCGATCAGAATTCGAACCGTGCCATCGGCCCGGATTCTAACCTAGCTGCTCCCAGCAATCAGTTCAGCAACTTAGGTGCAGTGCCGAAACTGCGACGCACACCACTGCCTGGTAGGGAAGAACCTCAAGTTGTTTCCAACAGCAACATCAATATTGAGCAGGACGTTCCAACACCCGATTTTTCCCAAAGTCGATCAACTAGTGCCGAGTCCATTCCAGCACCGCCATACAGCGAAATTAGTAACTTAGGCGCAGTAGGGGGCAGGTCTCAAAACATCAGTGCGGGAACCTCTGTAGGGCCCAATGACAGGCAACAACCATCAGTAGGCCAGTTAAACAGCGGACATGTCAAACCAAAAATACCTTCTGACTTGAAAGCCTATGTTAACTTGGCTTTGGTTAATGCATTCTCGTCGCTGAAAGAGTCTCTAAAGGGAGAAATCTCCGAAGACCTAAAAACAGAGATGAGAAATAGCTTCTTAGGTTTCACTAGAGAAATAAACTACCTCTTTCGTCAAAATACGCAAGTGGGAGCCGACACGCCAACTGTTCCACTTCAGCCGGAAGTTATACATCAACCGATAGCCCAACCGCAGCCTTCAGTCCAGCAACAACCAAATATCGTTCGTCCACAACAAGTCCGCCAGGATCGTTCCCAGTTGGATGCAGCCGCAAGGATGTTTGTTCCTGTAGGGGGGCATAGTAGACAAACCAACAATTATAATAGGTCGAATCAAGGGTATCATCAACAACAAAATACTTACCCTCAGTCTCCATCTCAGTATAGCCGAAATCCTCCTGGCGGATACTACTACAGTCCACCTCTTCACTCCTTTCCAACTGCAACTGGTCCTCGTCAAGTTGTTGGAGGATCGATAAAGATTGACAAGTGGGGTCTCAGCTTTGATGGAAAACCAGATAGTCTTGATGTCGAAGATTTTATCTTCCGACTTGAGACTCTTCAAAGTCAGTACGACTGCCCATGGTCTGAAATCATGAGGGACTTCCATCTCCTTCTAGCAGGGGCGGCTCATGAATGGTATTGGCAATACCAGCGCTCCAATTATCGTCCAGATTGGCCAACACTACGAGACGCTTTGAAGCGACAGTTTCGAAATTCGAAATCCGATTTCGAAATCATTCGAGACATACTGGATCGTAGGCAGGGGGCCTGGGAGACAAGCGACGATTACTTAACTGTTATACAGAAGTTGAGATCTCAGCTTCGAGTCCAGATGCCAGAAAGTGACTTGGTACGGATCCTCAAACGCAACCTCAACGAGAGAATTGGGAAGTTGGTCTACCCAATGAATATTTTCACGTTTGAGCAACTTAAAGATGTATGCACAGATGCGGAGAATGCATTTCCTAATAGGGATCCACCGAGACAGCAGCGCTCGCAACCGAGGTTAGTGGTCAATGAGCTCGACTACGGTGACGATCCTTATCAGCAGGAGGAACAGTTTGCGGCAATGCAACATCACAACGTTCGTCCGAATCCTCCACGGAGACAGGCTGATCAACGAAACTGGATTTGCTGGAACTGCAAGGCTGAAGGGCACAACTTCATGGATTGTCCGTCCGCTGTGCGTAACATATTTTGTTACAGATGCGGACAAGAAGGTGTAATAACTCCAAAGTGTAGGCGTTGCAACCCGGAAAACCGGTCGATGAACGTGATGTCGACGGGGGAGTCACGTTCGACTCGAACCCCGGAGTAAAAACAACTAGGGATTGTGAGTTGCAGACAGAACTAGGAGAGAGGCAGCCTTCGCCAGAGGAAGGCGCCAACAAGATAACGATCTTGAAAAGAGAAAACAAATGTATAAATACGCGTAGAAATTAAGTAGAAATTAAGCCACTTCATGTTAGAATGAGGGAGTATATATAGCAAGGGATAGAATATTTAAGGAAACAGGATGAGCATATCAAATAAAATCATTAAAACTAGGAATAGGTACCAGATACGAAAGGAAATCAGAAAAGCAGTGGCGTCGACCCAGATTAACACCTCTGCTGATCCGAGACCGTACGCCAAGATAAAAATAATGGATAGAGATATATTTGGCTTACTAGACAGTGGAGCCAGCATAAGCATCTTAGGCAAAGACTGTGAGCAATTTGTAGATTCGTTGAAAGTATCAGTAAGCAGGTCAAATTCCAAGGTAAAAACTGCTGATGGCCAAAATCAATCCATAGTGGGAAGAATCCAAGTTCCGGTGACATACAAGGGACAGACAAATGTTATAACTTTTTATTTAGTACCAAACTTAGATCAAGAATTATACCTGGGAGTCGATTTTTGGAAGGCTTTCCAGATAGCCCCTCAAGTCATCAGCGCTATTAGTGTCCCAGAGCCATCTACGCTGAATGTTCTGGATCATGAGTCCCACGACCTGACGTCTGAACAATCGTCCGCGTTGGACGCGGTCAAGGAGAGGTTCCTATGTTTTACTAAGCATGGGTTGGGGAAAACACAAGTCGAAGAGCACATCATCGATACCGGAGATGCGGCCCCAGTTAAGCAGCGACACTACCCTGTGTCTCCAGCGATACAAGCCCTTTTGTATGAAGAGATCGACCGAATGTTGAGGCTCGGCGTTATTGAGGAGAGTGAGAGTCCGTGGTGTTCGCCAATGGTTCTCATACGGAAACCAGGCAAAAACCGTGCTTGCTTGGACTCAAGAGCACTGAACACATTGACGAAAAAGGACGCTTATCCTCTCCCTCATATCGACGGGCTTCTCAGTCGGTTACCAGACACCTACTTCATTAGTAGCGTCGATCTCAAGGACGCATTTTGGCAAATACCGCTGGAGAAACAGAGTAGGGAGAAAACTGCGTTCGCGGTGCCGGGAAGACCATTGTACCAACTTAGAGTCATGCCCTTTGGGTTGTGTAACGCAGCCCAAAGGATGTAGCGCCTGATGGACAAGGTAATTCCCGGAAGATTGATGGACCGCGTCTTCGTCTATCTAGATGATCTGCTCGTTATAGCCCCGGATTTTCAGACCCATATTGCCCTGTTGGGCGAGGTTGCTGAGTGCCTGAGGAAAGCCAATCTCACCATCAACGTGAACAAGTCCAAGTTTTGCTTCAAAGAGTTGAAGTACCTGGGGTTCATCGTTGGTGGTGGGAAATTGAAGACCGATCCTGAGAAGGTAAAGGCTATCTCGGAATTCCCGCTTCCTAAAAGCCAAAAACAGGTACGCCGCTTCCTCGGTCTAGCGGGGTGGTACCGAAGATTTATTAGGGATTTCTCCACCTTGACTGCTCCAATCAAGAACACCCTGAAAAAGAAAAATGAGAAATTTTTAATGACCAGCGAAGCCCTCGAAGCATTCGAGAAGCTTAAAAGCGCCTTAACAACCGCGCCAGTACTCGTCCACCCGGACTTTGAAAAAAGGTTTTATATCCAATGTGACGCCTCTGAGTCAGAAATTGGTGCAGAAGCAAATGGAAAGTAAGCACGAATAGACGCGTTCTTCAATCGTCCAGCTAAAGTGAGCAAATACGGTGTGCTAATCGAATAATAAACTAAATACTTATCATAAAACTCAAGTCACAGTGGTAATAAACCTTTGGCCGGCTACTGCGTAACGAAAAACACTATATATCCGCTAAAAAAGACTAAATTGTTTCTCGGTTCATAGTTCGTTTATTGCTACCGTCGACATTTTAAGTTTGTTTTTGCACTACCACCACGCAAAAGTAGTTCTCTCGTTCATCACAATGTCTGCTCCGAACCTCCGCTCAAAAGCCATCTCTTCAAAAGGCTTACCATCAACGCCTACTCAACCCACACAATCATCCTCACCCGCAGTAAAACAACCGAATAGCGACACTGCCCCCCTTACAGTCAAAATCTTAGATGAACATCTTTCAAAACAGGCTGAAATAATGCGACTTGGGTTCGTCGAAGAAATCTCCAAAATGCAAAATGAGTTTCTTCTTAAGATCGAGGAAATCAAAACAACTTGGAGTCAGCGTTTAAACGAAATGCACAGCAAAATCACCAGCATAGTTGAACGCATCGATCTGCATGAAAACACCACCAACACAACCATGCAATTGCATAATGCTGAAATTGTAGCTCTTAAACGTCGATGTGATGCTCTGGAAAAGAAGGAAGTATCATGTGACGCAGTGCTCTTTGGAGTACCTGCACTCCCAAATGAGAACATCAAAAGTCTATTCAACCGACTCTGCCACACCGTTGACTGTAAGCCGCCTCTCCTACTAAATGCTTTTCGCACAAAAATGCGCAACAACAATAACACTGCAACATCTCCTATTGTGTTAAAGTTCAGCAACCCACAAGAGAGAAATGCCGTTCTGATGTCTGCTGCGAATTACCGCAAACAACACAAGACCGAATTACGTCTCCATGATCTAGGCATTGAATCGGATAACAGCTGTTATCTCAATGAAAGTCTAACGAGACATACACGATTTCTCTTAAACAGCGCTCTGGGGCTCAAGCGAAAGAAACATCTGTTTGCTGTGCACACTAAATATGGATCTGTGTATGTTAAGAAGTCGGCGAACGAAAAAAGCTGTCTAATTGAAAGCTCTGATGATCTGGCCACTGCAGCTGCGATACACCAATGATTTCTATTTTTATTTTTACGTAAGCCTATTCACGCATTGTTATTTTATTGTCTTCATTTCTCTATCTATTTTGTAACTCCCTTTCCTCAAACTCTACCCAAACCCAATTCCTCCTTTTCGTCTCTATATAGTTGACACTTTTGTACTTTTGTTTTTGTTTTCTTTTTTGTTTTCTTTTTCAATGGATGGCACAGGTTTAGGTAACCAACACAGTGTGAATGTAAACTCAACGTACGCTATGGTAAATGTTATCTCCAAGAGATATGAGGGGCTTAAAGTATGTTATTTAAATGCGCGTAGTCTAAATGACAGCAAATTAGATTATCTAAAGTACCTGTTTTCTTGTTCCTGCGTTGATGTTATTTGTGTAAGTGAAACCTGGTTTACCCCGTTGGTACCCGATTTGTCCTATAAAATTCATAACTATGAAATTTTCAGGAACGACAGAATTACTGATACAAGAGGTGGAGGGGTAGCAATATATTGTAAATCCAATTTAAAGTGTGAAATTATCACTAAATCTATTGGCAATGGAATCGAATTTTTAATAATCGAAATTCGGGATTGCAACACTAAATGCTTGATTGCGTGTGCATACAGTAACAATAGAAGCTGCTCCCCACTGCCGTTCTTTTCGGTTATCTCTGAATACTGTGCACTCTATCAGCACATAATTATCTGTGGTGATTTCAATACCAACTTATTGATTAATGACTCGCTTTCCTCTCAAATGAAGGATTTAGTTTCTTCAGTAGGAATGGAAATAATGAATACAACCTACCCTACTTGTTTTGCTGACAATCGCTTACCCAGTCTTCTAGATCTAATCATTGTTTCTAATCCGTCCCTTGTTTTACTGTGCGACCAGTTATCGTTTGATGTTTCTGACCATAATCTGCTTTTCTGTACCTATGATGTGAATTTGTCCAAAACCGTTTTCTCTGATACCTTTACATTTAAAGATCTCAACTCCATAGACTTAAATGCCCTACAAATTGCTACTTATTCTGCCCCCTGGGAGCAATGCCGTTTGAAGACCGATCCAAATGAAAAAATAATACTGTTTCAAGCTATTTTAACAGGATTGTTCGATCGTTGTGTACCAACAAAAATAGTAAAAATCCAAAACAGAGCATGCCCTTGGTTTACGCCTGAAGTAGTCAGCTCTATTAAAAAAAGGAACAAATTGTTTAGTAAATGGAAGCGCAGGCCATCTAATGAAAACTGGTCTTTACTTAAAGCTGCACGTAACCACACAACTCTCGTTGTTCGAACTTCCAAGAAAAATTATTTTGCATCTAAACTAAATACATCCCTCCCAGCTAAGAAACTATGGAGTAATCTGCGTAAAATTGGTGTTTCCAGTGGCTCCAACTTCAAATGCGTTCTTGATCCTGATGAACTAAATCGTACCTTTCTAGGGGATGATTCCAGTTCTAATGATTTTGATTTTAATCTGAATGAGAACCCTGTGCACTCGTTGCCAAGACTGGAAGGCTTTGTAGTAACCACTGAAAACGAAATTGTTCAACACGTTGCAGCTATCAAGTCTGATTCAATTGGCGAAGACGGCCTACCAATACGCTTCATAAAACTTATCTTACCGCAAATTGTCTCCCACCTCACTCATATAATAAACTGGTGCATAATAACATCAACTTTTCCTCAGGTCTGGAAAAGTGCAAGAGTTCTGCCTATAGCAAAGAAAGCTAATCCAACATCTCCTTCCGACTATAGACCGATCAGCATTCTTCCTTGCTTATCTAAGGTTTTCGAGAAAATAATCGCAAAACAAATCACAACGCATCTGTCTACCCACAAGTTATTGAGTTCTCACCAGTCAGGTTTTAGAGCTAAGCACAGCTGTTCCACAGCCATGGTCAATCTACTTGAAGAAATAAGACAAGATTTCGATAAGGATTACGTTTCATTTCTCTGTTTGCTTGATTTCTCGAAGGCCTTTGATAAAGTAAATCACAAAATTCTGTGTTGGAAGCTTAAGTACAATTTCGGCTTCTGTGATGGGGCTGTGAAATTGTTAAACAGTTTTCTATCGGGTAGGTCGCAAAGGGTCATTTCTGGTGAAAGTTGTTCGTCGCTAATGGAAATCAAGCAAGGTGTACCTCAGGGCTCAATACTGGGACCGATTCTTTTTTGCATGTTTATCAATGACCTTCCGTCTGTGTGCAAACATGCAACAGTACATTTGTATGCAGACGACGTTCAATTACATCTAGCAAAACCATACCCTAACCTTAACGAACTCGCTTCTCTCATCAATGATGATCTGAAGCGCATCTACACCTGGTCAGTTGCAAATGGTTTACTTTTAAATCCTGCAAAATCTCAAGTAATTCCTATATCCCACAAAAAATTTAACCTTAATCTTCTTCCTGATCTGTATCTAAATGGTAATAAAATCAAAGCTGTAGAATCAACCACTAGTCTGGGATATTCAATTAATCGAAATCTGTCTGGTTACAATCACACCAACGTGGTCATTGGTCGTATCTACGGCTGCCTTCGCAAGTTATGGCTTACTGCTTATTTTACTCCACGGGAAACACGACGAAAATTGGTAACAACTCTAATCCTGCCCCTCATAATGTATGCCGAGGTTGTGTATTGTAGCTTAGACTCGTTATCCCAGCATAAATTGCAGGTAGCCTTCAATGACGCGGTGCGTTACATCCACGGCATTCGTAGATATGACCATATATCAGCATACACTAGGAGTTTGCTAGGTTGTGATTTGCACCAATATATCAACGCCAGGAACTGTATATTTTTACATAACATAATTATAAATCAAAGTCCGTCTTATTTGTACAACAGGCTTAAATTTACTCGGTCATCTAGAACCACCAGCCTAATACCATACCGCTGCCATTTTCTCAATTCCTCGCGTTTATTTTTCATTCACACCGTGAGACTATGGAACTCCTTACCCCCACACATTAGAGCTATATCCAATCACTCCAATTTTAAAAGTGCAATTCTCCTTTATTTTTCCACTCATTAACATTAATCACCACCAACTGTATCTCCTATCCATATCTCCCCAACTTAGTTTTAAGAAATTTTTTGTATACTAGTCTTAAGTTATTTAATTAAATCATTTCTGTATTAACATCACACTAAGTACTAAAAAAGATAATATCTTAATGTACAAACCTTTTTAAGAAAAATAAATGAAATGAAAATAAATGAAATGAAATGAAATGAAATCTTGTTCCAAAAGAACGAAAAGGAAGAAGAATCACCAATCTCCTACTTTTCACAGAAACTGAACGCGGCTCAAAAAAATTATAGCGTCACCGAAAAGGAGTGCATGGCTGCCGTTATGGCCATTCAAAAATTTCGTCCATATGTAGAGGGAATGGACTTTACAGTCATAACAGACCATTCGAGCTTACGCTGGCTCATGAGTCTTAAAGATTTAAGCGGGAGACTAGCACGATGGAGTCTGAAGCTACAAGCTTTTAACTTTAATATCGAACACCGAAAAGGCTCGTTAAACGTAGTACCTGATACATTGTCCCGAGTTTATGTTGAAAGTGTCGATGTCCAACATGTTGTGCCGTTAATTGACTTGGATTCGGAGGAGTTTCAGTCTGAAGAATATCGCAGCTTAATAACCACTATAAGTGAGCATCCAGAAGAACTCCCTGATTTAAAAGTAGACGATCATTTCGTGTATAAGCGTTCTTTGCCACCAGCAGGTGAGGAAACGGCCGAGCATACATGGAGGCTTTGGGTCCCGTCTGGTCTAATTGAGCAGCTGATAGCTAAGGCTCACGACCCCCCTCAGGTAGCTCACGGTGGTATCGCCAAAACGCTACACAGGATTCGGCAGTACTTCTACTGGCCGAATATGACAGTGCAAGTTCGTGATTACGTGTCTAACTGTTCTGTATGTAAACAGTGTAAGTCGTCGAACCAGGTACTACGTCCCCCAATTAAAAATAACTTCAACGCCAGTCGTCCGTTTGAAAAAATATATATCGATTTTCTTGGTCCCTATCCCCGTTCGAAATCTGGTAATTGTTACGTCTTTGTTGTCCTCGACCATTTGTCGAAGTTTGTTTTGTTGAACTTTAGAAACGCAAGTGCAGTAAATGTCGTAAAATTCCTTCAAAGTGATGTATTTAACTTGTTTGCTGTACCATATGTCATACATTCTGACAATGGAAAACAATTCCTTTCCAAAGATTTTCAAAATCTTCTGAAAAAGTTTGAAATACGTCACTTTAAGACGGCATACTATTCGCCACAGTCAAACGCCTCTGAACGAGTGAATAGGACTTTGCTAGCCGCCATACGCTCTTATATTAAAGATGACCAGCGCAACTGGGATCTACACTTGAGCGATATAGCGTGTGCATTGCGAAGCTCAGTCCATACAACCACTGGGGTGTCACCATACTTCGCTCTGTTTGGAGTTAACATGATGACCCATGGGAGCAGCTATGCACTGGCGCAAAAACTGAAAGCGGTGGAGGACAGCGAGCTACTCACACTTCCTCGACAAATTCGGCTACAATGTTTACACGACAAAATGAAAAATAATATAGCAAAAGCAAATGAAAAGACTGCAAAGAAGTACAATATCCGTACGCGCAACGTTCGCTTCATGCCCGGGCAAGAGGTCTTCCGAAGAAACTTTGTTCTTAGTGACACTTCGAAGTACCTATCCGCAAAGCTCTGCCCGAAATACGTGAAATGCAGGATAGTTAAAGCAATCGGGAATAGCATGTACGAATTGGAAAACCTAGCGGGTAAAAGAATAGGTATATTCCATGCTAAGGACCTGAAGCAATGAAGACGTAGAGTACCTGATATGTTTCTTTTTAACCAACTGTGATATAAATATGTCACGACTGTTCTGTGTAGATGCTTTTCTGTAGTGTATATTCTTCTAGTTGTTATTTATTCACCATAGTTTACGTTTATTTACTTATTTATTTATTTATTTATAGTTAGTTTAAGTATTTATTCATTAGTAGCTTAAGTATTATGTTGTTTCCTATTTATTTATTTATATATTGTTGTTAATTTATTTATTTGTATATACCAGTTTGTACTGTGAGGTCAAACGCTTGTGTTATTTATTGAATTTATTTATTAGTTAGAGATAAGTATGTGTTATATAATTGTGGCGTACCTAGCTAATTATATATTAACCTATTTACTATCTATTAACTTACTTACTAATTTATTTACTAAACTACCTACTAACTTATGTATTAACTTATCTACTAACTTATTTATTAACTTATCTACTAATCTATTTACAAACCTATGTATCTATCTAGTCATTTGTTTACCTATTTATTTATTTATTTATTTATTTATTTATTTATTTCTATGCACGTATGTAAGAGCAAAATTAACTATTACCTACTTGTATTATCTGTTATACATATTTAGGTACATTTGTATTCATTCATAGTATAAATTCTACACACTACGTATTTATGTATGTAAATGCACAAATCAAAAAGTACTCACAGAACACCATAGCCCGGCTTCATAGAGTGGGTTCTTCACCACGTTCCCCACTGCTCTTCCAAGTCCAAGCGGATGACCTTTGTCACTGTCCTTGTCGTCGATTTTCTTCATCAAATCCAGTGTTTTGTTATGGTCACCTGCAAACCCAAAAGAAAGATTAGTTATCAGTGAGAAATGAATTTCGCTGGTAAAACTTACCCTACCACAGATATCCATTAGGGACCCGCAGGCTGAGAGATCGCATTTAGTTACCTGAAAAAAAAAAAAAAAAAAGGAAATTATTGACAAAGAATTACCTAAATAAAACGAAACACAACCTACAAGAAATACACGAGTTGTTGGGTTTTTGCTGTCAGGGATATGGGTGTCAAAAAGTCATTTGTCAACGACGTTCAGATGGTGGTTTTGACAGTTCGGAACAAGTATCCGTTCACAATAATAGGTTGAGTTCAGGTAAACACATATTTTTTATGTAGTATAGACTAGAACCTGAAATTCAAATGCTGAGAGCAGCGGGATTTTTGAATTCGTGGCGGGTTCTGATTGGCAATCCGATGGTCGGAAGATGTTAGAGGAATCTCCCTGCTAGCGGGATCCGAGATAGCTGTTTCCAATATCTCGGACGAGGTTCTGTTGCTCTTGCTGGAGTGAATACTCGGCATTGTCTGACAGTCGCCGGTAAGATCACACCCTGGTCAGTAGTGCGAAAAGTTAAAATTAAAATACCTACGAAGCAAATTAAAAAAGTACTACAGTGGCAGTGACGAAACAAACTCCAACAAAAGAAAAAGCAGAAAAAGGTTTAATGAAAAGAAAAACAAATTTTATTTAATAATTTAAAATCGAAGTAGTGCGCGCACAAACATAATAAAAAGAAAAAAAAAGTGTCAGTTATAAAATAAAAAGAAAGGACATCCAAAAAGACAAATTATACATCGAAACAGTGAAAAATTAAAACATCGAACTAATAACTGAAAGGGGAGAAGTAAGCTCAGATCCCAGAGGCAAAAATTAAAAAATATACATATAATAAAAAAACGAGTGAGTTTAGATTGTAAGTGTAGAAAATTATAGCAAGTAATTTGAACTTTTTGTTGAATGTAGGTCTCAGCATAGCGTGAGGTCACTTGGCGGTCACTGACTGTCCATCCGTATCTACATAGGAAGTCGTGGCCGCCGACTTTTTTTTGTGTGTCCGACCGACCGATACCTTGATAACCGTGTCATCGATTCATCAATTTCAAACATACAGTCCCAAAGCGATTTGAGGAAGAAAATTGGTTCAATCGCTGCAAAAAGGGACGGCAGCAGCAAATGAATCATCGGTCTGGTACTTCGCTGCAAGAAAAAAAAAAATATATATATATATATATATATATATATATTTTAAGTATATATAATTTATCTAAACACAAGTATCTTTATTATTAAGGGCATTACCTACATATTATTTGTATTAGGATTAAGATCAAGCGTGAATATTTCCTTTTTGTTAATTCTGTGGTTTATTTGGTTTTCCGTTGTCCGTTGCTTATTGTATCAAAAATTAATATTCTTTTCGATCGTTAAATTCTGAGTGCTTCAAACGGGAGCGGTTTGGGAGGAAGTTGACTCATAATTTTTTTTGTGTCGTGGTTTAATTTTTTTTTTTTTTTTTGTTACGAGATTAACAATTTGGTTCCTTCCGGTTTTGTTTAATTTGGATCCCTCAACGAAACCTCCATCGAGCTCGATATAGGTAGTAATTCGACAAAGTAAACGGGAAGTAAAATGTTAGCGAGTGGGAACTAAATTGGGATCAAAAAAAAAAAAAAACAAAAAAAAAGGGTTAAAGGAAAAGGAAGATTCTTTGCATTCCTGGAAGATATTTACGTCTTAAGGTCCAAAGTCCCAAATTGTCCCCAAATAAATTTCATCAGTAAAAAAAAAAAAAATTTTTGTTGACAAACTGTTAAATTGATTATTATTTTTTTGTTAATAGAAATGGTGAATAAGTTCAAATAACGATCCTTACGTGGAATAATTTTTTTTTTGAAATACACGCTTGCGATTATGAACATGTTTGTGTTTATTTTTTTTGACATATGAGTCCGTAATGTCGTTGTGAGTTTCTGAACTTACAGGGGGTGGAGTAAGATAAGCTTCTCGGCGGATGACTTGAACTGGATGGACACACTCTTCAATGGGGAAGTTCCTAGGCCATGGATTTCCAGGTAGGGTGGGTATTGGCCGCGCTCACAACATCAACGAGCGCTTCTCAAAGTGGTAACTGTCCGTCCGTTGTCTGTAAGAAAAAATTTTTTTTTGGCATGATTTATGTTTGTCATAGGTTCAGTTGAGTGTGGGGGCAAGATCCACCCCATTTCCGGCGAGTATAGTCGTTGTTGCGGCTACCTGCAAAGAAGAATGCATCAAAATAAAGTTATGGCATGGGAACACAAGGGGGTGACAGGGATATATGATTACTTACGTTTGTACAATATTATCCGCCCAAGGGATGTTTTTTTTTGCATCTAAATTTGAAGGGTCGAACATCCGCAAACCTAAAAGAATAAAAATAAGAAGATTAAGTAGGAAATAAAAGAAAAACAAATAAAACTTTTTTTTTTGACGTTTGTCAAATAACTCCGAAAGCATGAAGGTGATTGATTCCACAGGTAGATGGAGTGGAGGTGTACCTGGGGTGGATATCTTGGGTGGGAAAATTCAAAAGTTTAAGGGTGGTGAGACTTACTACCACGAAATAATATCAGGGATTTTCAAATTTTTTCTGTAAAAAGAGTGGGACAGTGCGAATATAATTCGAGTTTCCCAAAAAAAACGGGTACTGTATAGAAGGGAGATGGGGGAGGAAGAATTAACTGCTTCCGATGGATGGCTCGATTTTCGCTCGTACCATTCTTGTGCCACTAGTTAACATCTACAGAGGTCATTAAGGACGCAGAAGTCCGCTTAGATCGTGCTGAGTTTTTTTTTTTGTGTAAGTCCCCTAAGTGAGGCCGTGCGCGATATTGTAAAAAAAAAAAAAAGGGAACATTTGAAATATAAAGTAAGAACAAAATACTTATTTTAATACAATAAGAAATAAAACAAAAAAATACGTACTTTAGTGCTAAAATTGGTGTTAGGTGCAACAAGTGGCCCCAGCTTGCTCCCGCAATTATAAACCACAAGTGTGTCCAGAGGGATATAGCAGAAGCAGCAATTCGAAATCATTCGAAGGAGAGTGGTGAATGGAAACTTATGGTTATAGCTAGGAAAGAAAGTTATGTAGTGTTTTATGTTAGGTGTTATCCACTTGCGGCGGTCATAGACAAAGTTGAAGGTTGTGACCGCCCGATTTTTTTTGGTTCGGATCGCAGGAGTGCAGTACCTCGTCTGTTGACCGACGTGACCGTCAGCCGCGCCGCGAAAACGCTAAAAAGGCGTCTGAAGCGGGAGATACTATTTCAAATCCCCGTGCGAGCGCCTTCAATAAATAGCTACAGGTGCGGAGTGTTTTGTTTGTATGCACTCGAAAAGACAGCCGTAGGAACCAAAAGACGGCATTCATTCCAAGAAGAGGTGCCCGTAGTTCGGTCACCGATCCTCCATACGTATATATATATAACATCTAGGTTAGTTACTTGCTAGTAGTACATAAAAAAAAAACTGCCGCATATAATTTAGTTATATAAGTGCTGTAGCGAATACGCTATGCTTAAGATTGGTTAGATGTTAAGGTAGTTTAAGTTTTTTTTGTGTATAATTAAATTTTTTTGGCGTGAGTTTTAACATTTTCTTGTAAGCATTGTAATAGGTGCCGTTTGACCCCAGAATCTTCGTTTTGGTTATCATCCCTTTTGGGGGGACAAAAGAAAAGAAGGATACCTCAAATAGAGCTCTGTTTAGGTAGGAAATAGAGTCGCGGTGTCGAGTAAGGGATGAATTTACCCCGATTGTTTTTGTTCGTGTTGTGCAGGGGCAGACCTAACTTAATTTGTTTGTGGAGGATGTGTCTTGTTAATGATAATTTTTCATGAAAGCTACAGAAGTTTTAAAATTAAAAGTAAACAACACTGTTTAATAAAGTAAAGTTAAGTATGCTCTTCGAGCCACGCCAATTGGTGGTGTTTTTTTTTTTATTTTTCATAAGCTTCATTACTCAGCTCACTGAAAAGTGAGGATGTTTTGGTGAGGTGGATTTTTTTCAGGGGTGTAATGGGGTAAGTTAAATCCCTTTCGGCGCAGACGGTGTGATCGGACGACAGCATCTACAACAAAGGGGAAATTCAAACATCGGCCAACGAATTTCCAGGAGGGGTGGGAATGGCCAGCGCTGAACGACAACAACAGCGCTCCTCAGTGCGGTGAAGGTCCGTCCGATTCTTTGGTGAAGGTGAAGTAAGTACCTGTTTGTATGGCAT
Source organism: Cheilosia urbana (assembly GCA_946477585.1). Taxonomy (NCBI): domain Eukaryota; kingdom Metazoa; phylum Arthropoda; class Insecta; order Diptera; family Syrphidae; genus Cheilosia; species Cheilosia urbana. Next base: position 67,889,663 of record OX297853.1, on the reverse strand, counting down.
GTTTTATGTGTTGTAGTTGGTTAGGTCGAGCGGTGGGGAGCAAGAACCACACCATTCCGGCGAGCTGAGCCGTGCTGAGCAAGCATGCCAAGCTCTTCGCTCTCGACACTCCTGTCCCTGTCTCTTTCCGTTCCCATCCTTCTTCCTGTCCACATCCGGTTCCTAGTCATTTTTCTACTCCAAACTCCTGCATTATCCTTATTTAACCATATTACATCGTGCCTCGCAAGCATGCCACGTCCCTCGCACTCAGCTATCTCTTCCTTTCTAATTTCATTTCCCATCCTTAGGCCCTGTCCACATCCTCATCTCCTGTCACTTTTTCACTCCTAGCGCCCTCTAAATATCCTCTACTAGCCTATTACAATTGCTCTGACTCTCAAAAAAGTGCTTTTTTTGCGTCCCAATGGAAAACGACATTAGACTAGCAGTTTATATTCACTGTGAAAAAGAAATCGCATTCACAGTTCTAACTGCGATTACAAAATCTTAGCTAATCTCTAGAAATGAGGATGCATGCGTTAAGCCGGAACCACACTTGTAACGTGTGTTGTGATTGTGATGTGGAGTGGCGTGTCGCTATCACTCCAATGGATTTCGTATGCGTAGAAACATATTATATATCTCGTGTGTTGTGTTGCAGTGTGTCGCGTTGTGTCGAAATCTATGGCGCAATGAAACGAGACATATATAACTATTATCTGAAATTGCATATGTGAAAGAAAGAGTACACATGAACTAGGAAATTAATAACGTCAAAAAAGCGAGCTTAAAGCCCGCACCAGACGAGACTTGTAACTTGTGGTGTGTTGTGGTGTGGTCTGTCGTTTCGTGTTCTGTGCACACTTATCTAGTGTGCTGTCATTTTTTTTAAATGAATTCAAGTGTTGTTTGTTTTGATTTTTTGAGGTTATTGACTTCCTAGTTCATGTATACCTACTCTTTCTTTCACATATGCAATTTCAATTTCTCGTTTCATTGCGCCATAGAGCGTTGTGGCGCAATCGGTACAGGAGCGATTTCGACACAACGCGACAGACTGCAACACAAACACGAGAAATATATGTATGTATCTACGCATATGAAATCCATTGGAGTGATAGCAACACGCCACTCAACATCACAATTCACAATACACGTTACAAGTGTGGTTCCGGCCTTACTTCATGAATTTTTCTGGAAAACTCCTTGTAGGCAGCCGACTTTCCACTGGAAGGCTATACATCTTTGTGTTATGCGAGAAATGCGAGAAACAGATTAACACAGCGACAGCAACTGCAACAGCAACAGCGAATTTAGGATTGGCTCTAACGTTGATGTCGCTGTCGATGCTGCTGTGCTATGCTAATGTGTTCAAAGGATTAAAATACATTGGTTCTAAGTTCGCTGTTGCTGTTGCTGTCGCTATCGCTGTGTTAATCTGTTTCTCGCATTAAATTATCTTTGGTCTGTAGATAGTATTTTTTTAACTGAGGCATATACTAGCCAAAGATAATAGAATTAAAAGAGATGGATATCTTTCGTACGTCTATCCCCCCAAAACCCATTTGTTTACATTGTTGTTTTTGTAATTTCAATCCCTGTGTGAATACGTGTGAGCTTTGAGCTACAAGAAAAAAAAAAATCGACCAATGAACGGCTACCATTCATAATTCAGGGTGGTGAGTTATTTTTGAATATGTTAAGGCCCGGTTTATTCAATCTTGGTCATCTTTTTAATTAACAACTGATTTTCTACAATTTCATTTGTTCAAGCTTTATTGAGGACTATGCATTCATTGGTTTCATTTTGACGTAGCTGATGTACCAAAACTTTTTTGTATAATATTGTGAAAACAAAAAGAAAAATGCAAATAAAAGAATGAAGGAATGTATAACGCAAGATGGAGTGAACAAATAAAATCTTTTATATCGGTTTCTTTGACGTTTTCAACTGACACATAAGTATAGAATACACAACACGCCAAAATAATGGATGCAAAGGATGAAGTACGATTATTTTCAACATTTTTTTTTGGAATATGAATATGACAGTTCTAATAGATTGGGATAAAGCACACGAGTTAGGAAAAATATTCGGAGAACGAGAAAATTGCGATTGTCGTTGATTAAATCAACATGTGGCCTGTTAATTTGTACTATATTTTATTGGTTTTGGCTTTATTTCGGTTTTGTTCACAAAAAAATTGCTTATTGACTCACAAATACAAAGTTTCATTCTTTAGTTCTAAATAAATGCCTGTATTATTTGGTTATGACATTAATTTTTTTGTTTATTAAGTTTACAAAAAATAAATACATTAATAAAATACTTACCTAAATAAATTACTTATAAAAAAAAAACGAAAAAGAATATATATATAACCATGGATTCGGTCAATGACTAAATGGAAAAATGGAACGATTTGTTGCAAAGATATGGTTTGATGACCGAAGTGAAAAAACGGTCAACAGATACTCATTGGTTATCTGTTAAAATTCGAATGTATTTTTATCTGCTATCTGGCACCACTAATTTGTTTCGCTCGTGCCAACCCGATGACATTGGTCATTCATTCCACTTTTCTACTTCGTCTAATATATATTACGTTTTATTCTAAACTGCGTGGTTTTTACTTATTTTATAACTTTGGTTCACAACAGGTTATGGGCCCAGTCCCTTGATTAGATTTAACGTAATTAGTAGAAAAATGTCGCACACGAGTTTGCCATCAATTGAGAAGCTAAAGGGCCGAGAGAATTACGACACATGGAAGTTTGCCGTTCGTGCATACCTAGAGCACGAGGAACTCTGGGACTGCGTTGCATCTGCAACGGCAGCGGACACAAAGAAGGACACTAAGGCTAAGTCGAAAATAATTTTATTAATCGATTCAATTAATTTCGTTCATGTTCAATCGGCCAAGACAGCTAAGGAAGCGTGGACTAATTTGGAGAAGGCTTTCCAGGACAATGGACTGACACGCAGAGTGGGTCTATTAAGAAAGCTGATTACCACGAGGATGGAGGACAGCTCATCCGTCGAGGAGTACGTGAATCAAATAGTCACGACAGCGCACAAACTCAACGGTGTTGGCCTGCAGGTGAGCGAGGAATGGATCGGGACTCTTTTGCTAGCTGGATTGTCGGAGGAGTATAAACCGATGATCATGGGCATCGAGAGTTCAGGTGTTCCTATCACTGGCGATGCAATTAAGACCAAAATTCTTCAGGACGTCAAAGTGGAAGATGGCGAAAACAAAGTTGCTTTTTATGGGCGAAAGGGACAGCGCAACTGGACTACCAAGAAGAAAATCAATTCGAGCAGCAGTACCAGTGGAAGTAGCAAAGGACCACGGTGTTACGAGTGTAAAAATTACGGACATATTGCACGTAATTGTCCGTCCAAACAGTGCAGTAACCAGGGTGCTCCAGGAAGTTCGAAAGGTGTTTTCTACACGTCATTTGCAGTGAGTTCGGTACAACGCAATAGGTGGTATATTGACTCTGGTGCATCGGCGCATATGTGCACTAATAAAGATATGCTGTCAGATGTCAGTCAAGCGCCACAAAAGGAAGTAATCATAGCCAATAATATGCGGCTGAATGTGGAAGGTGTAGGCAATGCACATTTACCGGTTGCTGGTGCAAATGGTTCAGAAGTTAGGGTGGAAGATGTACTTTGCATTCCTAAACTATGCACAAATCTTCTTTCAGTCAGCCAAATAGTTCGCAAAGGAAACACAGTAGTTTTTAACAGTAGTGGGTGTAAAATCTACAATGCTGAAAAAGAATTGATTGCGACTGCGTCTCATGATGGAGAATTATTTAAACTGGACAGCTCAGTCGGTGATCGAGCGCTCGTTGTTAACAATTTCGATGCAGAGTTTAACCTATGGCACAGAAGAATGGGACATTTGAATGCGGCAAGTCTTCGACAGCTGAGTGATCGTTTTGGAAACCGGATAAAATTTCCAACTGTCAATAATATGAACTGTGAAGTTTGTCTCAAGGGCAAACAAAGTAGACTTCCATTCAATCACACAGGAACGCGAGCAAACGATTTGTTGGAATTGGTTCATTCGGATCTATGTGGACCAATTCACGTGACTAGCATGGGCGGTGCTCGTTACATATTGGTTTTCGTTGACGACTACTCAAGAAAGGTGTTCGTCTATTTCTTGACCTCGAAGAATGAAACCCGAAATCGTTTTCAAGACTTCAAGGCACTTGTCGAGAACCAGTGTAACAGGCGAATCAAGGTCTTGCGCACCGACAATGGTTCTGAATATTGCAACAGTGCTTTTCAGACATTATTGCGCAAGTATGGTATACGTCATCAGAATTCGGCACCGTACACACCACAGCAAAATGGCTTAGTAGAGCGAATGAACAGGACGATCATCGAAAAGGCGAGGTGTATGCTTTTGGATGCAAACGTTTCGAAATCGCTTTGGGCTGAAGCAGTTGCTGCAGCGGTGTTCATTATCAACAGATCGCCAAGCAGTTCGTCTACTGGATATGTTCCTGAGCAAGTCTGGTCTGGCAAGACTCCAGACATGAGTCGTTTGCGGATATTCGGATGCAAGGCGATGGTGCATATTCCAAAGGAGCGACGTAAGAAGTTAGATCCCAAATCCGAAGCTTGCATTTTCGTGGGTTACTGTGAAGAAGCCAAGGCATACCGGCTTTATAATCCAAACAAGAAGAAGATTGTCATCAGTCGTGATGTTGTGTTTTTTGAACATCAGACCTTGTCATCAGCTGAGGTAATTGACAAATACAATTTTATTAATTCTTCTGAATTGTTCTCAGATGTTGCTGATGCAGTGGGGGATGGTGACAGTGGGTCTGCAAGCGAATCGGCGAGCGAGGAAGAACAATATTGCTCCGATAGTGATGGTGAACGCAGTTATAATTCGTGCAAGGACGAGATCGAGTCCGGAAGTTTAATCAGCGAATCAGAAAATACTCCTTCTCAGCTTGAAGGAGAATACATTATTCCACATTCAGTGAATGAGATACCATCATCGAGTACGCAGCCTACACTAAGAAGAAGTCAGCGAGAAGCGAAACCTTTGAGAAGAGATGAGTACATATCATATGCAGCAAAGACAGGTGAGTTGCATGATCCTTTAACAGTTAGTGAGGCACTAGATAGAGCCGACTGTGAGCTTTGGCTACAAGCAATGGCAGAAGAGCTTGAATCCCTGCGAGAAAATAAAACTGGGAGCTCGTAGATTTGCCATGCAACAAAAAGGCAATAAATTGCAAATGGGTGTTCAAGACCAAACGCAATAGCGAAGGCAATGTATACCGCTATAAAGCCCGCTTAGTCGTCAAGGGATGTGCTCAGAAAAAGGGGATCGATTACGAGGAGACGTTTTCGCCAGTTGTAAGATACAGCTCAATTCGTTTTCTGTTATCTTTGGCTGCTCAATATGATCTGGACATAGACCAGATGGATGCAGTCACCGCTTTTTTGCAGGGTGATCTTAACGAACAAATTTATATGCTACAACCGGAAGGTTTCACAGACAATATCGGCAAAGTTTGTCATTTGAAAAAATCATTGTATGGGTTAAAGCAAGCAAGTCGATTATGGAACCAAAAGCTTGACACTGCTTTAAAGAAATTCGGTCTAAATAGGTCCAATACTGACCCGTGTGTATACTATTCAGGTAAAGATACGAATTTGGTAATGGTAGCAATTTATGTTGATGATCTTTTGATATTTACAAAAGACAAAGATATCAAAAAGAAATTAAAGTCATACCTCCATTGTACTTTCAAAATGAAAGACATGGGTGAATCACGATTTGCATAAGGAATGCAAATAACTCGCGACCGTTCAAAAGGAATCATAAGAATTGATCAAGAACGGTATATAAATGAAATATTAGCACGTTTTAACATGACAGACTGTAATCCTTCTAGTACGCCAATGGATGTTAATCAGAAGTTGACAAAACTCATGTCTCCTCAAACGGAACAAGAAAAAATTGATATGTCAGAGATTCCATATCAGGAGGCAGTCGGAAGTATTATGTTTGCGGCTCAGGTATCGAGACCCGATGTGAGTTTTGCGGTGAGCGCAGTATCTCGATATAATAACAACTATGGGAAGGCACATTGGACTGCAGTTAAGCGAATCCTTCGATATCTGAAAGGCACAGCTGATGCTAAATTGGAGTTTAGCAAGTTTGGCGATGGTAACATCAGGGGATATTGTGATGCTGATTGGGCTAATGATACCGAAGATAGGAGGTCTTTCACCGGATATGTCTTCATCTCTCGACAAGGAGCAGTATCCTGGAATTCTAAAAAGCAGCCCACTGTTGCCCTCTCATCCACTGAGGCTGAATACATGGCGGTTTCTTCAGCGACTCAAGAAGCAATCTGGCTCAAGAATTTGGAAGCTGAACTCATCTCAAGCTGTCCAAACTCTACAACGATTTGCTGTGACAATAAAGGTGCGATCAGTTTGGCGTTAACCAGCGCCTATCATCCCCGGACAAAACATATCGATGTGAGACATCACTTCATCCGTGATAAAATAGAAGACGGCACGATCAATTTGAAGTACATTTGCACAGATGAAATGATAGCAGATTTTCTCACCAAGCCTCTGGACAGTAAGAAGTACTTGACTTGTTCGAAAGCTGTGGGGTTGATATTTAAGTAAAATAACATTCAGTGGGGGTGTTAAAATTCGAATGTATTTTTATCTGCTATCTGGCACCACTAATTTGTTTCGCTCGTGCCAACCCGATGACATTGGTCATTCATTCCACTTTTCTACTTCGTCTAATATATATTACGTTTTATTCTAAACTGCGTGGTTTTTATTTATTTTATAACTTTGGTTCACAACATTATCACTGATTTATAGTCATGGGTTAACCTAAATCCGTGGAAATTGAATTTGCTAGTGCTCAATTTTACGAGAAACTTACTCTGTTAATAAAAATGGAATTGGAATTGTTATTCGTAACTGTATTGACCATGCTTGATAAAAGGCAGTGTCAAAGTGTTAAAAACGTATTAATTATATATTCACTGCAAGCAAATTAGCTGCCAACCGTCAAAATTCAAATTTTCCTTGTGAACGTGCCCAAACCAGTTTTCCAGGATATTTGAAAATTTTATGAATTTCGGTGGTGAGTTCACCAACTTTCCGCCATCTTGCGGGTGAATTCACGAACTCACTTATACCATAGACACATAATTACTAGATGGTGCATTCCATACCCAACCTGGAACAGCGTATACCTCACGCTTTTACTCATAATAGATGGCGTCCCAATGCAGTTTTTCAACTTATCAACCTTTTTTGTGTTGCATGTTCCCATATTTGTATCTACAGTGTTTACAAACATGATGCAGAGATTGGAGGAAGAAAAATAGGAAATGAAATCGGTGATGGAAATCGAGATCGAGTACTTTTTGGATGAATAGCATATAGCTAGTTGTATGGTGGGTCGTGGGTGTGGTAGAGCTAGCGTACTTTTAGAGTGACGATAGCATTGTATATAGAGAGTCTCTGTATACAATGACGATAGATGACAATGGGGATGAAGTGTCTTACGAACCCAACAATGTGGAAAGAATGTGTATGGCAATGTGAAATAATTAGGTAGCTCTGTGTGTATATTCCGATATTTTATTGGCATAGGTCATGATGAAGGATATTAGGCTTTTTTTACTATGCCCACATGATCTATATAGATCATTGATTTCCATGGTTTACAACAATAATGCGGGATACACTTGTTGTACACATTAAAATCTTTAAAATTTCGTTTTGATGGCAATTTAAAAGAAAAAGATTTTGAAAATCTGAAAACCAAATAAGTGAAGTTTCATACACATAATCTACGGGAGCTTATGTTTAGTTTCTTTAGTTTTTTACCTAAAATTTCCTTTTCAAAATGATTGGCACAGACAAAATTGTTATATGTACTCATTTCTGTTGTAATTCTCAATATGTTTAACCATACTTCCCTTTCTTTTGTTTTTTTCGGGATCGAAAAAAAATTGCCTCTTGGGAAAATCTTTCGATTTTTCACGATTTTTTTTGTATGCACACAATCCCACTAGTAATAATTATTAATTATTATTTATTATTATTTTTTAGACTGTAATGGGTTATTCGAAATTGTTTATTTAAAAATAAACACACACTCGCACAAAAAAAGCTAATTTAATGTTTTTATTTATGTTTTTTTTTTTTAAATTGAAACCCCATAAAACTAACCTCAACTAGCTACCTGTTTTTTGCACTTCTTCCGGAAACCTTATTCCCGTTCATATTAAAGGGTTTTTCTATATTTTGTAGAAACCGAAATTTACGGAGAAATCCTATAAACAGTCCGGTTTTTTTAACATTACATCCACGCCGAATTCCGAATATACCCTTTAGGGAAAGGTAATGCCATTGCTCTGACTTCTCCGTTAAAAAATATTATATTCAGGAAATGGGCGTTAGTGCATTGGGTAGCCCCAATGCCAATATAATATTTTTTTGTTAAAGAAATCAGAATATATGTAAGAATTCGGCTTATAAATAAATAGGTTTTTCCTGGATTTTTTAGATTTTCTGCAACGAGTCTTTAGTTAAATAAAAAAGTATGAAAAAAGCATGAGGATAGAGATAAGTAAACTTAATTCCAATTTAACCAGTTGCAGAAATGAAGACTAATCCACCTGAACATAATGAAAACTTTAACTTGGTATTTTTAAAATAAGTTTCATACATCATACTTTTTTACTAACAACTGATAACTAAGAGTACACATTTAGCACTTGGTTTACCTACTTTTTTCAAAATCTATTCGACAGTAACAGATGTAAATTTTGAAATAAACATGCAATTTGCTTTACAATTTTTTCCCCACAAAATTGTACGCCCATAAAAAATTAAATACATGGAGTAAAGCAGGATAATCAATCATAATGCCCATAGAAGATATAAATCCAATTTGTAATATTATTCATGTGTGCTCAAACCAGAATTGAAAAATCTCACAAATCGAAATGCACAAATTCTTCGACAGAAAAAGAAATGCATATCCAACTACACACACAGTAGGTACCTATCCATCTCATTCATAAAGGCAACAGACGACAAATCTAAACAAAATATGAAATCGAACCAAAAAGGCAGAGAAAGAATAGATTACAAAACCCATCCCTCATCCACACTCTGAAATCGAAAAGGGAAAGCATATCATAAAACAGCAATGCAAATGCATACGCATTCTCTTGGGAACATTTTGTTGTTTGGTATGTTTTGCGAAAAAGGAAAATAAAGAAGAATCAGGTATGAACTTCACTGAGTAGCCAACGAAGACCAAGGTTCATGTTGATCGGAAGTGTTTGTCAACAGTACCATTGTATATAGAGACTCTATATACAATGACAGTACACCTCAAATAAAATGTTTTGCAGCATGTATCCGAGTTTGAGGTATATATAGCGATTTATTTCTATCACTATATTTCAAATATAGGTAGCGTATTTATTTCAATATAGAAAATAACTATGTATTACAATTTTTACAAAGATGGTAGGAATTGCGTTTTGGTACGCATAAAAAAATCTCGTTCGTCTTGCTTTTTTTATTTGCTTCGCCTTCACTGTTGTGTTGTCTCTCGGGTAGCTTTTTTCTTCTTGTACTTTTTGTGGAACTCTTCGGGTAGTTTTGCTTTCGTACTTTTGTGAAACTCTTCGGGTAGTTTTGATTTCGTACTTTTCCTTGTGGAACGCAACGGGTAGTTTTTATTTTTGACGTTTATGGTTTCAGCCTAGTTGCTGAACGCCATAGTACTCCCCCGCAAGTATTGAAATCATTGAAGTTGATTGAAGTTACGAAGATGTTGCAAAGGATATACGTTTGGTCTTTGGTCCGGAATAAGTCCTTAACGATGATGAAGTTTGTGTTGCATCTGAACTAATCACTGGAACTGGATTATCCCTTGTCGGTAGTGTTGTGGGCGCAGTGATGTTTGACTCAGGGATTGACGACTGGACTAAACGTTGGGGTTCGGCTAATGTTTCCGTTCTCTCGAAGAATGCTGGCTTTAGCCTTTCAGTTGACACCGTTGTTTGTACACCTTTCACATCAATTTTGAAAACGAAATCCGATATTCGTTCCAGCACTTTATATGGTCCATCGTAAGGTCTCTCGCATGGCTTTTGTACACTGTCTACTCTTACAAAAACATGCGTGCACGTAAATAGTGTTTTGGATGCAAACGCTTTTCGCTTGGTGTGATGTGCAGAAGGTATAGCACGTATTTGCCTCATCTGATTTCTAAATTTCTCGACGAAGATGTGGGGTTCCGGAGAAACTTCTTCGTTCAAGAAAAATTCTCCTGGTAATCTTAATACCGTTCCATATACCAGTTCAGCTGCTGTTGTTCCAATATCTTCTTTAAAACTAGTTCGCAAACCTAGAAGTATAGTTGGCAGAAGACTTAGCCAGTCTGAAGAATCCTGGCATTTGACAGCGGCTTTGAATGATCTGTGCCAACGTTCTATCATCCCATTAGAAGCTGGGTGGTATGCGGTCGTCCTTGTTCGTGTACTTCCAATTAGCTTCGCCAGTGCGTCGAACAACACTGACTCAAATTGCGAACCTCTGTCAGATGTGATTGTCGCTGGTGCACCAAATCGAGATACCCAATGGCTGTAAAATTCTTGTACGACGGTGTCGGCGGTGATATCCTTTAACGGTACAGCTTCTGGCCATCGAGTGAATCGATCGATCATTGTGAGAAGGTATCGGTAGCCTTTTGTTAGCGGCATCACAACAATATCGATGTGTACATGTCGAAATCGATCACTCGGCATAGCTATGTGTTGTGGCACGTTCTTGGTATGACGACTGATTTTGCCTTGTTGACACGGGAGGCAGGATCGCGCCCAATTTAGGATGTCCTTGTTCATGCTGGGCCAGACGAAGTTTCTGCTTATTGATTTCCTCGTTGAACGTCCACTTGGATGTGCTAAGTTGTGTGTCATATCGAAAACCCGTCGTCGAAGAACAAGCGGAACATACGGACGTAGATTGCTCCCCCCAATGTCGCAGTAGATGATAGTGTCTGCTTCATCAACACGTAGAGCGCGAAGCTGAAGCGATGATCCCCGTGGAGAGTCTTTTAGCTGCTGAAGTTCGACGTCATTTGCTTGCATGTCTGCTAGCTCCTGGGTACTGACGATTACAGGCACATCAATCATTTGTATACGAGACATAGCATCTGCTACGACATTCTCTTCTCCAGTAACGTGTACAATTTTTGTCGAGTGCTGACCAATCTCCTCCAACTGACGAGCTACTCGATCACTAGCATGGTTCGTCTTCTTTTCGAAAGCATGAGTTAGTGGCTTATGGTCGGTGACGATAATCAGCTCCCTTCCGTCAATGATATGCTTGAAGTGTCTGACTGCTCTGAATATAGCCAATAGTTCACGATCGTAGACTTTGTACCTCGCTTCTGTTTCGCTCAGCTTCTTCGAGAAGAATCCTAATGGCTGAAGTTCATTACCGTTCCGCTGATCTAGCACCGCTCCGATTGCTGTGTCAGACGCGTCACATCGCAGAACCAAAGGAAGATCGGAACGAGGGTGAGCTAGTTGGACGGCGTTCTTCAACTTTTGTTTACATTCCTCGAACGCTAGGTCGGCTGCCGGTGTCCATTGTATAGGTCGTTTGTCTCTCTTCTTTGCTCCGATTGTGAGTTGGATAAGAGGAGCTTGGGTCTCAGCTGCGCCGGGTATACAATTGCGATAGAAGTTCCATGACCCCACGAACCGTCGTAGTTTATCCATCGTATCTGGCTTGGGATAACTTACTATAGCTTCAGTTCTGTCCTCAGGGGGTTTGATTCCCTTCTTACTCACTTTGAATCCCAGATATCTGACTTCTGACTGTCCAAAACAGCATTTGGAAACATTAATCGTTAAACCGAACTTTTGAAGTTTCTCCAGAACGAGGCGTAGATGATGTCTATGTTCAGTTTCGTTTTTTGAAGCTATAATGATGTCATCAATGTAGCATTGGGCGAAATCGAATCCTCGTAGTACTGCATCCATAAAGCGCTGCATTGTTTGCGCAGCATTACGTAGTCCGAAGGTCATAACGACAAACTCGAAGAGACCGAAAGGAGTAATAACTGCGGTTTTTGCTTGATCCTCAGGTGCGACAGGGATCTGATTGTAAGCTCTTGTTAGATCTAGCGTACTAAAGATCCTGCATCCTTTTAAATGATGATTAAAATCCTGTAGGTGAGGTATAGGGTATTTATCAGGCACCGTGATGTTGTTTAGTGGGCGGTAGTCTCCGCACATTCTCCACCCACCGCATTTCTTTTTGACCATATGCAATGGGGAGGCCCATTCACTTTTTGACGGCTGACAAATTCCCTGTCTCATCATCCGGTCGAACTCCTCTTTAGCCACTTTAAGCTTGTCGCCAGCCAGACGTCGTGCTCGTTCTGCGACGGGATGACCGCGGGTGATGATGTGGTGTTGAACGAAATGCTCAGCTACGTTGGGATTGGTTTCCAGGGTGACCTCGATAAAATCCTTCAGTATATCGGCGTACGGGTTTGTCAAATCAATGGAACGCACAGAGGGTTGATTAGCGCTGGCGATATTTCCCTTTGTGGTCAGTTTTGTAGTGTTGTCTAAAAGTTCCTTGCGGTTGAGTCGAATTGTTAGATCAAAACTGTGGATGAAATCGGCCCCAATAATTGCCTGGGTTACATCGGCGATAGTGAAAGTCCAGCGGAAATCTCGACGGAGTCCTAAGTCCAAGACCATGTTTTTTGTTCCAAACGTCGAGATGGTTGCTCCATTTGCAATGTAGAGTTTAGAATCGGCAGGGATGTGGTTCTTGGCGAATTTCCTTGGCAAAACTGAGACGTCTGCACCGGTGTCTATCAAAAATGAAATATTGTTTTTTTTGTCGGATATTTGGAGGCGAAAACGTAACTTGTTGTTGATGTCGTTGTCGTTGTTGCCGATCGCGCTCGCCAACATACGGATCGGCAATTCTAGTTTTCCGTCTGAGGGTTTTGCCAACGTGAGCACCATGGACGACAATTACGGGCGTCGTTACCAAACTTCTTATGGAAATGACAGAGTTTGATGTCCTTGGCGTCGTGGTCTCTTCGCGGCTTGCTGTTGGACCGGTTTCGTGACTGCGATCTTCCTCTAGGTACAATATTCTTCCTGATGTCTCTGATTTCATTTCTAAGAAATTCGATGCTTTTTGACAATTCATCCATGCTCAAGGTATCGCCATTGGTGATCGCTTGTATGGTTTCTGCTGTCGATGTGGTAGCGTTAATTCCGTACAGATGGGAATTTGTAATATCAAAAATTTTGTCACCAACTTCAGCTAATTTATCGAGGTCGTCTTCTCCCGTCGCAATCAACACTGTTCGCATGTTTTCAGGTAATCTGTCAATAAAAAGCGTTCGCATTATAGTTGGGTCACAGCGTCCTGCCGACAGATGTTTCATGTGGGCAAGTATAGCCGTAGGTTTTTTTCCTTCGGTGTCTTCCCCACGGAGCATGCGTCGCAGTTGTGATTCGGGAGTTGGTGCAAAGCTATTTAGCAATCGCTCCTTTAGGGCAGCGAATTTGTTGTTCAGTAGTGGATTAATCGCTAGGTCCCCAACTGCTCGCAAGGCTTCTCCTTCCAGGTTCACTAGAACATGAGCGAAGCGTTCCGCATCGTTAGTAATATTGCCAAGTTGGAAAGCCACCTCGACTTGTGTCAACCACAATTGGGGATATAACGCATCAAACTTCGGCAGTTGAATGCGATGTGCCGGTAGTCTTGAGGTTGTAGGAACCGTGACAGTTGGTGTCGGAGCGAGAGCGGCTGTCGGAGCAAGAGCTGGTGTTGATGATAGGTCAATGAGTTTTGAATCTGGCTCGGAAGAACGAATAGGGTACATCAGCGATGTATCTGAGTGGGACGAGTGAGCCTGTTGTGTTAGCGAATGATTACCATGTGCTGCTTTGAGAGCTTGAATTGACTCGTTCGCTAGTCTCAACTCTTCCCTTAGCTGACTGATTATTTCAGCCGTGACCGTATCGTTTTCCGTAGTCATTGTCGGGATTAAATTCTCAATCCTTTCAGGTTCTTCTTCACTTCCGGATTCGTCCTCGGTTGCGTAGTTTGGAGCGTGGTTCCTAGTTTTCCGAGGTGTACGTGGAAGTGGCATAAAGCGAGATTTTTGTTTGTTCCTGACTTGATTTCGATGGGCGTGTCTGTTTTTCAACCTATCACGTCGGGGTCACCAGTTATATAGCGATTTATTTCTATCACTATATTTCAAATATAGGTAGCGTATTTATTTCAATATAGAAAATAACTATGTATTACAATTTTTACAAAGATGGTAGGAATTGCGTTTTGGTACGCATAAAAAAATCTCGTTCGTCTTGCTTTTTTTATTTGCTTCGCCTTCACTGTTGTGTTGTCTCTCGGGTAGCTTTTTTCTTCTTGTACTTTTTGTGGAACTCTTCGGGTAGTTTTGCTTTCGTACTTTTGTGAAACTCTTCGGGTAGTTTTGATTTCGTACTTTTCCTTGTGGAACGCAACGGGTAGTTTTTATTTTTGACGTTTATGGTTTCAGCCTAGTTGCTGAACGCCATATATATTTTCACGGTGGCGCCATCTAGATATTGGGGTGCTTCGGAATAACCATTTCCTTTATATGAAATGCACCATCTAGTAATTATGTGTCTATTAGGGTGGAGCGATTTTTAAAAATGTTTACAATTGCTTTGGCATACCTGTAAAAAGTTGCTCTATTAACTCACAAATATACACCTAAAATTTTAGTTGGCGCACGATATGTTTAGAGGTGCCCCCAACATCATTAAGTTTGGAGAAATTCGTGAGTTTGATCAAAAAATCACAAATATAGTATGACCGTTAAATGACATTCTCAGTGTTGGCCTATTAGTATAATATAAAAAAATTACGATATTGAACCGTATGCATTAAATATTTTGGATGTAGTGGGGTAAGAGAGGTAATTTCACAACTCTCATCAAACGTTGTTCGAAAGCCATTCAGTCAACTCGCGAGTTTACTATTTCTTTTGTGAAACGCTTTGAATTTTTCGGCCAATATCAACAATTAATCCTCATGTAAGTATTATATTTTCAATTTTTTGTTCAATGTTGAAGTAATTATTGTAATATTTTAGCAAAGCACACATTTTTTCTTAAAAATGTATCAAGTCAAAACCCGAAAAACGACGACCTGTCCTGTGTTTGGTTTACCAGAGAAGTTACCCGCCTCTCAATTACCTACTTATAATGAGGTTATGAAAAATTATCTATTCATAAAATATGAATTAAAGCCGGACAAATCAACAAAAGAGCCAACCGTACATGAAATGTGAGACAATTCCAACAGTCCAATTTGCCGTCATTCCTACACAATTACCTGAAATTACCAACAATAATTTGAGTACCGACCAAAAATATCTCTACGATATAATGACTGCTATCAGCACTGGTGTTTTTTCTTCAGATTTTGCTAATATTGAACCTGGGCCCCTTAACCATTCTAGATGGCTTACAACAGCAAATCGAATTCTAAGGTTATATGCTACTAAAACGGATCCCGAAGAAAAATTAGTTGTATTAGCCACATACATAATGAGAGTTTATGGTCCAATGTGGTTTTCGATAAAATGTAATCCCTCGTGTATAAACGCAGCTAAGCACCTGTGGCAAACCATAAGTCTAAGTCGCTATTTGGACACGAATTTGAAGAAAATCGTTGACAAGGTAATCCAACGAAATGCATATTTCGGTCACCCAGAAAATCTTCTTATTGCTATGCTTGGAGATGAAAAAGAAATAATACGAGAGCTGGCATATCGAAGAATTTTGAAGGCAAGAAGAAGAACCGAAAATGCTCATGCTCAAGAAATTCGAAAATTTCAAGTGCCTACGTTCAATTGCGATGCTAAAAGTTATTTTGATCTTATTGTGTGGCAAGACTGTGAGATAACTGAGCCTCCCCTGACCACAAATATATCCGATGAAAAGTTGAAAGCTATTGTTAAAGATAGTCTTGCCACCTGTCAAAACATTAAAGATTTCCCATGCCACACACAAGCCGTAGAGCGCTGCGTCAAGTTAGTGACAGAAGCTTCAAGTGCAGTTTTTGGGGAAAATAAACGAGATGGTTTTATTAGAGCAAGACTGCTCTCGCGTCAACAAATGCCTTCTTTTGATACAAAAAAACAATTTAATATTTAATTACTAATAATTTCATAATAAAAGCGTTTATACTGTTTTTTTTTAATTTATACGAAAACTACCTTTTTTTTATTTTCATCTCTGTTGGGGCACCTCAAAACATTAAGACAGGTAAATAATTTTTTGTGCGTTTCATGAACTTACTGAAAGGCAACTTTTTATCGCTATGCTGTCGAAAAAAAAACAAAAAAAAAAAATTTCATATATTATCGCTCCACCCTAAGTGTCTATGCTTATACTATCATAGAAATGAGCATGGATGCGTGACTTTATGAATTTTTCTGGAAAACAGCTTGTAGACAGCCGCCTTTCCACTGGAAAGTTATCCATCTCTTTTAAAATCCATTATCTTTGATACTAGCACTAGGTTGTCTATAGGTTGGATCAGTGATGCAAATCGACTTTTCTCAAGTGTACTAAAAACTGAAATGAAATAGTACTGAAACGTACAAAATAGTAGGTACCTCTTTTTTTTGTCAAATGCCATAAATTTATGTTATTGCATTCAAGCAAAAAAAACTTGGCAATTGCTTTGATTTGCTGAGTGCTGATTCTCAATTTTATTGTATTACATTATTATGAATTAAGCCTCCAATATGCCTCTTTTTTTAGCCGGAAATATTACTGAAACTAAACGACATCTAGCCCTAGCCCGCTTATGCATTCGATATAGACGAGGACGACGTTGATACACCATTTATGCTGTTCCATCAGTTCTAAGTTAATTTTCTAACTACGAAGCCATCAACATTTCATCGTAAAGAAACGAAGAAATGTTAATATTATGAAATTGAAATTTTAAGCCGAGTTAATATACCTTCTTGTGTTCGGGGGTAATGATATTATGGACTTGGGTTTAATTTTTGGAGTAAATAATATGACCCTAAGTGAAATAACCTCATACATGTTTGATTTATTCCGAAAATTACAAATAGTACTCAAAATTGAAAAGTGGTACTTGCGTACTCGGTAAAGTTAAATAGTACAGAAATTAGTACAGTGTAAGCCTTTTTTCATCTATGGGTTCGGGTTGTAGGTATCTTGTATACTGTATTATGTAATTGAAATTGACCACTACTTGGTTTGTGTTTGTGCGGCTGTGGTATATCAGTAGTATTAAAAGCAAAAATATTTCTATAAAATGAGTTCACCCAGCTCAAAACCGAACTGCAAAAATTTCGCCATTTCATCGAAAAAATCAAAATCAGGTTCTCGTTATCGTGAGGTTTCCTCTAATTTTTCCTCAGAAAAGTCCATAAAGCTCTTAGAAAAATTAGAAGTGAAAAGGTTAAGCGAGTTGGATCAACGCAAACGTTTTAAGGAACAAATGAAATCTAAGGAAGCCCCAGAAGAAAAACGTGCTCGGCGGTTACGGGAAAAGGCTGAAAAAGATACGAGACGCCGAGAAAGAATGGGTTGGGATACAGAGTACCAACATTATACCAATCAGGATAATCCTTTTGGGGATGCGCATTTAACATCGTCTTTCGTTTGGAGTAAAAAGTTGGAAAAGGAAGGATTACACAATGTTGGTCCATCAGCAGTTGAAATAATGCATCGTCAGAAGCAGATCGAAAACAAAATTGAGCTTGAAAAAGTTAAAAAAAGGCGACAAGAAAAGGAACTTGAACGACAATCACGAGAAGATGAACTTCTTCTTTTGCAACGTTCTCGAGAAGCTGCGCAATTTGAAGAGTGGGAAAAACAAGAAGATTTGTTTCATCTGAAGCAGGCTCGACTTCGAAGTACCATACGCATACGAGACGGTCGCGCAAAGCCAATTGATTTACTTGCCCAATATATTTCAAATTCCAATTTAGAAGAAACTATAGAGATGCAGATGCACGAACCCTACACATTTATAAATGGTTTGGGTGTTTATGACTTGGAAGATCTTCTAGCTGACATTAAAGTTTACATAGAGCTAGAAAAGGGAAATAATGCTGAATTTTGGACAGACATGACTGTAATTGTGGAGGATGAGTTGCACCGGCTGCATGTACTTGAGCTTGGTAGAGAATATCACGCCAAAGTTGGTAGAAGAGATGGTATACATAAAAGTGTTGCCAAAGATGTAACTGATGTATTTCGAGGTAATTTTTTGGGTTCATTTTTGCATATTATTATTATTATTATTATTATTTATAATTAACAGAATAATTCAGGAAAATTATTAGGCTAATAATAATTTAATGAGCACTAGCTGCAGAGGCTATCGGCCCTAATGTAAGAGGATATTTATATAATTATGTTACAACGTTTGACAATTTGATAAGTTTTGGATAGTAGGGTTTTTAGTATTTCAATAATGGAATTGTTTCCAAGGGTGTCGATGATGGGGCCTGGCACAGGGCACCGTCCCAATCCCAGAATGTGCTTGATGTCCACAACCGTGTTGCAAATTGAGCAGAGTGGGGGGTTTTCTTTTCGAAGGAGGTGTTGATGCGTGGTAGAGGTATGACCTGAACGAAGGCCTACGAAATTTGTTATGTCTGCTTTTGATGAAGACGTTGGGTAGATGGGCTGAGTGCGATTTTTATTTATGCTGGAGTAGTAGTGTACATATGTTCTCCTTGGTCTTGTCTATTTTTCAAGTTTATGTTTTGTACAGCATTACCGAGGTCTTTTTTGGAGAAAGAGTCAAATAGAAGGATTGGCATTTTGTGAGCCGAAGCAGCTACCTTGTCGGCAAATTCATTACCTTGTACACCTGTGTGACTGGGTACCCACATTATTTTTGTTTTTTTCGGTGTGCGTATAATTATGTTTCTTATTTTGTTTATAATGGTGCTGTTGTAGCTATTATTTAGTATTGCATTGATAACGGATATACTGTCAGTTGTTATAATGTTTTTCTGCCAAGGTTTTAGAGGCGTTATGCAGTCTTCAAGAATTGCGTGTGCCTCTGCTGTGAAAATTGAAGTTTCTTTGTGCAGCAGCCCAGTGCGGATCAGCGACCCGTTTTCGCTAGTAACTGCAAATGATACGCTTTCCGATAATTTTGAGCCGTCTGTAAAAACAAAGGTCCATCCTTTTGATTTTAGGTCTGAAGTGATATCATTGTAGAGGGCACGAAAGACGTTGTTGTGGGTGTTGCTCTTTCGGTTTAAGTGTAGGTCCAGGATGAATGTTTACCGAAGTGTCTTATTGGTAGTTCCATTTCGATCGCAGATTCGACAATGAGAGCAATTGCTGAGGGGATTCTTTTTTGTTTCCGTGTGGTTATTGCTGATTTGAAGTATTTTACTGCGATGGAACCTGATGAAAAGAAGAGTTTAGTAAAACATTTCCCATTTGTTTTTGCAATCTGCTCTTCCATTTCAGGGAGACCAGCTTCAGCTAGTATGTTTCTGATTGGGGTGGTGGGGTAGGCGTTGATGCTTCTTCTGGCTGCGTGATGGTAGATTGGTTTGATTATTTTTAACGTGGATTTTGGACAGCTGCCGTATATGCAAAGAGCGTAATCAATTTTACTAAGAACTAGAGCCTGGACTACGTTACATAATGTATTTATATGCGAATTAATTTTCTTACATGCTAAATAACTAATTACATTTGCTCTGTCAGCTAGGGTCTTTTTAAGTTCTATAATGTGGTCATTCCATTTATATTTATTATTAAATGTAAGTCCTAAAATTTTTAGTTTATCAACGGAGTTAATAACAATATTGTCAATATTTAGTTGAATTGTTTGAGGGCAAGATAATTTACGAAATATGTGTAGTATTTTACATTTTTCTAATGACAATTTGGCTCCAGATGTATTGGACCATTTCAAAATATTTTTTATAACATTAGTGAAAAGGTTTTTTGTTTTAGCTAGATCATTGGATTATTACTTTTCGATTTTTCATTAAATATTTAGCTCATGATCTTTCTTTGCAACGTAATTTCGTTTCAGTCCTAATATTTTTGAGGCAGTAAATTGTATGTGAAACGGTAAATAGGTTCGCCAATGACTTATTTTTACATCTTCTTCTTCGTAGGGTTCCACTTCGTTCTGGAGGTTGGAAATCATGTTTGATTGTTACTCTTCTTCAGGGGTCATATTCTGTAAGGCAAAACGTTCAAACGTTTTCGTGCGCACGAATGATTTGCCCTATGTTACACAAGCAAATTTCTTCGTGCACACGAAAACGTTCCAACGTTTCGCCTTACAGAATCTGAACCCAGGTTTCTATCGTAGAAAGATTAAGCCATTCTCTCAAATTTGTGACCCGTGCCTTCCGTAGCTTCTTCCTTCGATCCTTCCCTGCACCATTAGTTGGATGAATTTTTTTTTTTTTTTTTTTTTTGGCAGCAATATCTATACATATATATATATATTATATATAGGTAGGCGCAGTGGCCTAGTGGTTAGTGTGTTGGACTACTACGCTAGGGGTCGAGGTTCGAATTCCGCAAAAACCCAAATTCCAACTTAGGGTTTTTTTCACTGTGCCACCTCTCGCGAACGTCTGACAAACATCCGAGAGTAAGACTGTCTTGAAAGAGCTTCTCAATTAGCCGTTTGGAGTCGGCATGAAATTGTAGATCCCTTCCATTCGTTCCAAAAAATGAAAACTCACACAAAACGAATGGTTGTGAGAAGCTAGGCCTAGGGTCCCTCCGGACCTGTTGCGCCAACTATTTATTATTATATTATATATAGATATAGTAGTATTTATTTATTTATCAAAGATTGCTATTACAATAATTCATATACGTACTTATAAAAAAACTGCATATTATCTGTACTTGCATTTACATTTTTAAGGATAAAGAAAAGTAATAATTCTGATCAAGATACTGTATCTCTTATATGAGCTACTAATAAATGGTTAAAGCGTGCAAAGACAGTTTCGTTTTTACTTCTATAGGCAATTCATTAAAAAGTTTTAACCCTCGATAAAATATCATACTTTGAGTTCGCGAATCTCTATATAGTTCTAATCTAAAATGACAATTATTTCTTAAACTATAGGGCTGAACATCTTGCGTGTATATTAAATTTGATGACAAATATTTAGGAACCATATTATGCTTCATTTTATATACAAAAACTATGACGTTATATATTATACGCTGTTTAATATTTAACCACTGCAAACAAGGCAGCATCCATTCGATTGGTGTATATATACTGCATTTAAGTATGTATTAACTGTATTATACAGTTGAACAAAATTCGAAATGTTGTTTTATAATCGTGTTATAAATATTTACCGCACACAAAGTTGAAATGTTTTTCCTTATTCTCCTAAGAAAAGAGATTTTTTTAAAGATTTTATTGGTAGTATATTTCATATGGTTGTTAAATGTCAATTTATTGTCCAGCACTACGCCGAGGTATTTTATTTCGTATAATTGTTCGATTAATACATCATCCATTCTCAAGTCCACAACCGAATCACTATTTATCACCATGCATTTCGTTTTGTTTATGTTAATTTTCAGTTTATTTACTTGCAGCCATCTAAGCAAATTGTCGAGATCACATTGAATATCAATTTATAGAACATTTAAGTCACTACCACTAATAAATTATAGAGCATCGTCGGTAAACAAAGAGACATTACTTTTATGGACAACAGCACAAATATCATTTATATACAATAAGAAAAGAAGGTTACCAATTATTGTACCTTGCGGTACACCAAACATTTAACACTAGATATTGCACTTTTTACAATTGTTCGTTGAGTTCGACCATATAAGTATGATTTAAACCAATTAAGTTCAGTTCCCTTAGTACCATATTTGAACAAATTTTCCAATAAAATACTTCTGTCGATTGTTTCGAAAGCTCTTTGAAAATCAAGAAAAACTGTTATTATTATATTTTTATCGTGCGAGAGTTGTTGTCATTATAAGCCAGACGTTTCACAAGAATGTTTATGACGGAAACCGGACTGATTTTCAATTAAAAGTTCATTGTCACATACATATTTATAGAACTGTTCATACGCACATTTTTCAACAATTTTTTTCTGAAATTGGCAACATTGGTCTAAACTTATCACAGATTTTAGCTTGGTTTTCTTTTGGTATTGGTACAATGATTGATTCTTTTAAATTATTTTGGAATTCTATCAGATCAAATGATTTGTTTATTATTCTAACAATAATTGGACCGATAATGTCGAAACACTCAATAAATATTTTTACATTAAGGCGGAACGCACTTTTCTTATTCATCTTTTTACATATGGACATTAATTGGGCACAGGTTATTGCACTAAATGAGAAAGTCGATTGACATTCCAAAACACTATCACAAACAGCTCCATGATTACTAGACGAAATAGAGTTACTTATAGCATTGACACTTTCTATAAAATATGAATTAAACTTACTAGCAATAATCAGAATTGATATTTGCTTTTCCTCATTATATGTCCGAGATAAGGGAGTTTACTTTCTATAATTTTGATGAGTATTTTCCGTTTCATCCTTACCCAAGAAATTCAAAGAATTATTCTATAAATCAACATTCCACAAGAGTCTCTCTTACTCGTTGTTGCGCTATTTAGAGTCTATATTTCTGCTCCATAAAGTAGAACCCACCAGACATAACATTTTTCAAAACGCACTTTGATATTCAAGTTAATCTCTCTGCTCATAAGAGTTTTCTTTAACTTGCAGAACGCTGCTTTCGCTTGTTCGATCCTGCACTGAATTTCTTTTGAAGAGTTTGCTCTGGTGTTGATTATTGTTCCCAGATATTTAATGGAGTTGACTATTTATTTTGCTATTAATTTTTTTTTTTTTTTCAAACACTATACATTTTGTTTTGCTTGTATTAATTTGTAACCCGTGTTTATTACTCTCCGAACTGAGATTGTTCATTGTGATGTTAAGTTCATTAATGTTTTTTGCTATTATAACTGCTTCGTCTGTGTACCTTATGCTGTTAATATTATTATCTCTTCTCTGTATATATAAAACTAGCTGACCTAGCGAACTTCGTACCGCCTTACGGTCAATGAATTTAATGATACCTTTTAACTTAACTTAATTTAATTAAGTTCAATAGTTCATTAGGAAATACAAATTTAATAAAAGCACAAAAATCAAGTATTTCAATGCCTTCTTTTATATATATAGATATCGTCACTCGCTCCATACAAAATGTATGGGAAAATTAGTTTTCTTCATAAATTTTGTTTTTCGGGTATTTTTGGGGAATTTTCTTTGATATTCTTCTTGTTTGGCCGAAGACCAGTCCGAATTGTTGCGAATCATCGAAATCTGTCCAGGCTTTCTTGAGTTATAAGATAAGATACTAACATCACTTTCTTTTATATATATACTAGCGAGCCCGGCGAACTTCGTCCCGCCCAAAATTGACTTTTTGACTAAAATAATTTTCACTTGCACCTGAAATTAATTTTATTAATCCCAACTATAGCTTTTGACAAATACTGTATACTACGATCTCACTGTATACGACGATCAAAATTAAAAAAAAAAAAAAAAAAAAAAAAAACCGTAGAAAATGTATGGAAAATCAATTTTCTCAAACTTTCCAATTTCCCGTTCAAATTTTCCCATTTTGTCGCCGTATGAACTTTCCTTAGGCGTACACAAACGCAACAAAGAAGATTAACGTGTCGGCCAACCTTCCGCTTTTTGACTAAAATGGTACAGTACACGACGTACAAATTCGTTCTCTATAAGGGTCCGAAACTATAGTATATTTCAATCTTGAAGCAACCATACCTACCCATCCACAAAATTTCAATCAACTCGGTAGAGCTGTTTCGGCGATCGGCAACAGCGCCACCTATCAGGTCCAAAAGTATCCTATCCTTCAAGTGGGAACGAAGAATATACATCCACGAAATTTCATGGAAATCGGTCGAGCAGTTTCGGAGATCGACAACAACGGGTTCAAAATTTGATCTTTTAAGACTTCCTAAGCCTGAAATACACCAATACGAACAAAACAAAATAAGAATCATAAAATTTAATAGAAAAGCGGTACAAGGAAACCGCAATCAAGAACATCTACGTGGCGCAAGTGTTAGCGGCGTCGACACAGTCGCTCTTCAGCATTCATCGCGAATAGTCGACTTTGTTAGCGGTGCGTAAATTGCGAAGACAATTGTGTTGAAGTGATTTTGATCAGAAAATTTCTGTAAGCCCTTTGGCGCAGTGGGAAAGACCATAGACTCTGACACAAGGAGGTGTCGGTTCAAGTCCCCGTGGGGGAAGTGCTCTTTTTTTTTTTTTTGATTTTTTAATTGATTATAATTAATAAAAAAAAAAAAAAAAAAAAAAAAACAAAAGTGAAAGTGGAAATGCCGCAAGGCAACCAGGCGATGGACACAGTCCCGCAAGGAGAGGCCCCGTTGCCAAAGCGTGGGTCAAAAAAACAAGTAGCACAGCAGCCATCGGGAGCAGCAGCAACAAAAACAACTAGTGTACCAACAACAAGTACAGCAGCGATAGCAGCAACAGCGCCAGCGTTAGTACAGTCATTGGAACCCACAAAATCTGATAATAATAGGCGACGAAGACTAAAGCCGAAACCAAATTTGTCGTTCAAGAGAAGGGCAAAGTCAGGCGACTCAGTGATGACGTCAGAGGCTGAGACAGACGACAACACAAATGGACTCAGCTACTCGTACGAGTCTGAAGGGGGAGAGTGCCGGTACGTGGGCGAAGGTAACTCGTTCATAGAGTTACTGGACGCCGAAGATGAACCAGCACAGCAACAACAAGAAGAAGATGAAGCAGAGCTCGATCGTCTTATTAAAGAGCTCCTCGAGAAGAGGGAGAAGCTGCGCGAGCAAAAAGCTCAGCAACAACAACAAAAGCTGATGAAAATTCAAGCTGAACAAAAACAACAACAGCTAAAACAGCAGCAACAACAAGAGCTCATCAAGCAGCAGCAACAAAACCAAAATAAAAAACAAATGCAGCAACAAACGCCGCAAAACCAACAACAACGACAACAAAAGCAACAAAAAACGCAGCAGCAACAGCAACAGCAACAGCAACAACAACAACAACATCAACAACAGCAGCAGCCGCAGCAGCAGCAGCAACAGCAACAACAACAACAACAATCAAAAAAAGTACGTGTTCCACCTATTAACGTAAGTTACCTAGACAAAGTGATAGTATTAGGTTATGTAGATTAGTTAGTAAGGAATTTTATATAAAAAGGCTAAACGCCGATAGGCACATCATAATGCGCTCTGGAGAAAGCAGAGGCAGAATACTTCACGTATACTCCAAAGGGAGAAAAATTGCAAACGGTGCTGCTTAAAGGCATCGACCCAAATATTAAGACGGACGAGCTCGAGAAGGAGCCCAAGAATTATGAGTGCGACGACCTTAAGTTCGTGGGGGTCAAGCCGTTTTCCTCGCCTGCGGACAGGGATGGTAGCCGCAAATTACCATTCTTTTTGGTGCAATTAACACCCAACAGCAAAATCGATAGTCTGAAAAGGATCAGATTCCTGTACTATCATGCAGTACGTTGGGAAAAATTAAAAAGGTCAGATCGTGTACTTCAATGTATGCGCTGCCAAAGGTTCGGGCACGCCGCAGCTAACTGCCATATGCAGTTCAGGTGCGTCAAGTGTAACCAGGACCACAAACATGGGGAATGTGCTTTAGGTAGCGATAGAGTAGAAGATAGAAGCCAGCTTTCATGTGTACTCTGCAAAAGCTCTGGACATCCTGCTAATTTCTAGGGATGCCCGAAGTATCAGCAGGTTAAACAGAATGTGCAGGCTCGAAAACAGAAGTCAGAAGAAGAGAAGGGTCAAAAGAGTCGCTCGTTCTCAAATTTTGTTGCACCCAATGTGTCCTTTGCCCAAATGGTAACTGGACCGGGTAGCTCAAAAACAAAAAGCGCGCCGAAGGTTCCTACACCGGAAGCGGATCTGGATTTTAAATCGATCCTTCTGTCATTGCACGGAAAGATCGATCATTTCCAGAAACAATTAAATGAGCAAGCGGCTCGAATAGACGTTATCTGTTCGATGCTGTTTGCCGAGTCTGCCGCGCCATGAATATGATGGGTACGCTGGACGAGGTAAACTTAAAGATCCTTGCGGTGAATGTTAATTCACTAATCAGGATCGAGAGAAGGAACAATCTTTCCAATCTGTTGAAAGCCGAAATGCCAGATGTAGTTTTGGTTAGCGAAACTAAGCTAAATCCGAAGCACAAATTGGGCTATAGAAATTATCGTGTAGTTAGAAGAGACCGGCCCAACTCCACACAAGGAGGTGGTGTCGCTATCTTAATACGTAAAGGCTTGCGCCATAAGGTCATATATAGCGGGGACGTGCGCAGGTTCCAGGTGTTGGAAGCATGCATCGTGTGCATTCCCCTCAATAGCCAGAGGCGGGTGTATGTGGTGTCGCTTTGCGCGCCTGAATCGCCTCATCGCATTCAATTATTTTTAAATGAGATCGAGACGCTTTTTCGTTGCTTAGAGCTTCAATCGGAAGACAAATTATTACTTTTTGGGCGGAGACCTCAATGCTAAACATGCGGCATGGGGAAATGATATTCCGAACCCTAGAGGCAACCAGTTTCACGACTGGTGGCGTCATAATATGATTGAGTACAAACTTGAATTGTACGCGACGGACGTCTTTCCCTAGAGAGGGTTCTTTCTTGGACTTGGCGCTAGTTGACGAAAGACTGGAACTAACAAATACTGATCTAAGCACGCGGAACTGTTTACGAACGGTTGAGTACGATAGTGATCACTAAGGACTTGCCGCCGTAATACGGATCCCGAACGAGCAGACGCAGCTGGAGCAGTACGACCAAGTGCGTTCTTTCGATTACCGAAAAGCGCAGTGGTCGCGCTTCACCAGAGCTTTAAAGCGAGACATACGCTCATGCGAGATCGACCCACCGACAAACAGGAACTTAACGAACGATGAGATCGACAATCATTTACGGCAAATGAATGTTGTCATCAAACAGACAATGGAGCGGACTATCCCTCGGGTAGGACATTCCAACGACGAAGAACAAACTGAAAAGTATCGAAACGCGACAATCGATGCTCTGTACAGACATAAAAGTAGACTGCTCTCGAGGCTTAAACGGCTACACAGACTACTGACAGTAACGATCCCGAGATAAGGACACTGAAGTCGATGATCAAAAACTTGACACAGTTGATCACCGAGAATCACAGAAAATCTGTAAGTTTGTATTGGGGCAATAAAATTCGGGCTATAAAATCCAGTAGTCCGAGTATGTTCCCAAAAATAAATAAACTGTTCAGGCGGAAAGATCATAACGACATTTCATATGTCCGAATACCTCAGACGAACGAGAACAGACAGACACTACTGACTGCTGGCATAAGTCCGGAAAGTGCTGAACGACGGTTTTTATGTGGTCGAAGACCTGCAGGAGAGAGTGGACTTGATGGGAGCTTTCTTTGAAACTGTGTATACGGTGAACAACCCAATTCACCGTAACCACGACCTCGAAAAAAGGGCCTTTCTTAACCACTTTTATCTGCGGACCGAAATTCAAAATTGGCGATCCGAGAACAACGGTTTCACCGTGTTCAATGACGACAACCGTGCAAATGGTGCAATCGCCGATGTAAATTCTCATCTGTTCGTGAGTAAAGATGAACTCCGGTGCATCTTTGAGTCACTGAAAAACAAAAAGTCGGCGGGAGTTGACGGGGTCCCAAACGTCGTATTAAGACACCTGCCACTAGAAGCGATCGATATCTTCACCACGCTATTTAACAATGCTCTGAATAATGCATATTATCCGGCGCAGTGGAAAATGGCGGTGGTACATCCTATCCCGAAAAGGGATAAAGATAGGACAAACCCTGCTAATCTGCGATCAATTAGTTTGCTTCCGAATATTAGCAAGGTATTCGAGAAAGTCGTCAATAGATCTCTTTTAGGATGGGTTGAAGAAAATAAGATTATTCCGGACAACCAGTTTGGCTTTAGAGCGGGGCATGACACTCCGCGTCGAAACTGGTTTCCGACATTCAGTGGAATAAAAGTAAGAAGCAATGCACAGGTGCATCACAGCAGGGACGACCATTGGTGGTGAAAAACGTGGTCAGGTATCTCGGCATCCGACTCGACCAGTATCTGTATTTTGACAAACATATAGATGCTTGTCTTGCCGGGGCTAAGAGGGCCTACGCTCTGACAAGGCGACTGTTTCGCAGCAGTCAACTTGACTCCAGGGTGAAGGTCATTTGCTACGTGGCCCTTATAAGGCCTATCATCGCTTATGGCTGTCCCATGTGGTTCAATATAGCGCCGTCCTATATGGAAAAGATTCGGGTGTTTGAGAGGCAATGCCTCAGGGCCTGTCTAGGGTTGTTTAGAACTCCTGAATCTCAGTACATAAAATATTATCCCAACAGGACCTTATAAATACAATGGGGCTCGACTGAATAGGATTGACAATTTCCTTATTAAGGTGATTCGGAGGCACGTTGCTAGGGCGATGGCCAGTGATAATAACCTGATCTCAGGGGCTTACTACCCCAATTTAATGTACCACGAGAGTACGCTTCGGTCTGGCTTTATTCCGCCTGAGGCATTTCTTCATGTAGACATGAAAGGGTTAGTCCAGACAAAGGATGGTGTGCCGGTATTGTACCACAGCCACCGCGGCGCGAGGGATAAGCGGCTCATCCACGACGGGTCCGCCGCCAATGCTCAGGAGCTCCTCCGTTTTAGTACCGCAATTGCGGAACCGGACAGGGTCGATACGGTAAAGCAGTTCACCGAATTTTGGTGGCTTGACGAAGACGTGAGAGTCGATACGCTCTCCCGGGCCGGTGCGCTACTTTTGTAGCATTGCTCCTTAGATTTAAGCTAGATATTAAGTTAGTAGGTTTAGGTTTAGAGTAGGGAGTCTTTGGGAGGCGGCGGGCTAGCCAACATGAAAGAGTGCTTCCGAGACTTGACCGACGCTTATGGCCTCGATCGAGTCTCGGCGGCGCAGATGAACCCCTGTTGGCGGCCGTCAGGCAACCAAGGACGCGATCAGGATGGTGACCAATCGATAAGATTGCTCAATAGGATGAGGGAGTGCGGATAGGGAAGGATGATGCGGAACAGGAAGTGAAAGGTGGCGAATTAAGGGGCTACTTAGGCGAGTATGGTAGCCATGGTAGGGAGGGTAGAGGAAATTCTCTCGCAGCGTCAACATCACCTCGGCGCGAAAGACTGGCATGTTTTTTTTTGAACGGACCAAGGGTCAAGTCCCACACCCACCGACGAGCTAAGAATGGGAACTCGCATGCCAGCAACGACCCAACAGCAAGAGCGGTCTAGCAACAGGGTCGGCATCATATAATGCTCGTTGCAGACTTGTTGAACGGTTTATTACAAACTCAGGACTAACAATTCTAAACGATGGTCGCCCTACCCACTTTTCTACACACAAAACCTTTACCCATACAGATCTAACGCTCATCACTCCTTCACTCACTCCTAAAGCAACATATACTCTTTCAGAGTTCCTACATGGTAGCGATCATTTCCCCATTATTACAACCATTCTACTTGGGAACAAAGGTAACCCGATCAAACCAAAAAAAAAAAATATTCTTAGTAGACAAGGCAAGTTGGGAGCTTTTCAAGTCGACGATTTCTAAAGAACTTTCACAAAGAGAAGCCGCCTCTAACACAAATACAAAAATCCCTTCGATCCGCTGCAAACTTAGCAATTCCTCAATCAAAAAGAAGAGCCCATAAAAAAACTGTTCCTTGGTGGAATAAAGAAATCAGTGCTCTACGCCAAGCAAAACAAAGTTCGTGGCATCTCTTTAAAAAATACCCCAATGATGACAAC
Source organism: Cheilosia urbana (assembly GCA_946477585.1). Taxonomy (NCBI): domain Eukaryota; kingdom Metazoa; phylum Arthropoda; class Insecta; order Diptera; family Syrphidae; genus Cheilosia; species Cheilosia urbana. The sequence goes on along the minus strand of OX297853.1, from coordinate 67,859,576 downwards.
CTAATTACCTATCGCAGACAACGCAAAATTCCGCAAAGCTGTAAAAGCTGAAAAATTGCATGCTTCGAAAACTTCACTTCGAATATAAACCCAAAATCCACATCATAAAAACTTTGGGCCGATATCAAAACCCTGACAGGCACATATGTTCCACACTCAATACCAGTCATTAAAGCCAACGACAGAACAATAATTAACCCAGTACAAATTGCTGAGCAATTTGCATATGAATGGGGAAACTCTGCCAACGATTCGAACTTCCACCCAAAATTTGCGAAAGCAAAGAGATCTTTATTAACTAGGCCAACCCCCACTTATATTACCAACCGCTCCGCTCAAATGATTGAAACACCAATAAACATTTTAGAGCTCGAAAATTGCCTGAAAGCTGTTAAAGGCGAAACCCCCGGATTTAACCGCATTTCATACGTTATGCTTAAGAATTTGTAGGTTGTAAGTATCGGGTCTGGTTAGTGAAGATGGATCATTCCAACCAAAGCAGCAGCGGTGGCACGCTTGCAGATGCTCGAACTCAGCTCGACGGTGGGGTGGGATCTTGCTGCTGACTACCCTGAGTCTACAAAAAAAGTTATCGTGCCATGGATAGGCTTTAAATAAAGAAAAGAGAGAGATAGCTGAGTAAATAAAAACACAGCAAAGGAGCGGAGATCCTCGCATATCAGAGGCTATTGTAGTAAAGACGTAAAATGGTTGAAAAGAAAGAAGAGGAATGAGAGTTTGTATAAACGAATCATACCAGCTACGGCGTCTGATGGTATTGACGCTTGGAGGTACCCCCCCCATTTGCAGATGGCTATTGCCATTGCTCCTTGACTAGCCCTCCTCAAATTCTATTGAGCTAGTCCCTAATGCGCTTCTCGCACACCTATTCAATAATACATCTCAACGAAAATTATGGGCTTAACACATGATTATTTATTTCCTGTTTCAAGATTTCAGATATATATACTGAGTCGCGAACTCATTAATTCAATCAAGCAGTTATAATTTAGAAGATAGGCAATTTCATTGTAGAACTAATGGAAAATGTAACTACTAGGCAGCTAGACAGATAAGGTATATGATGTATATATATACGATTCCTTATGATTTACGTATTTGTATCAAAGCACAATATTATATGTTAACTAATCAATGTTTAGATATAGATTTATATATAAATATAATTCAATTTGTAGGTCACTATTATTATTATTATTATTATTTTTTTTTGAATAGAGAATATGTATAAAGCCAAAGAAAAGATATAAGTTTTGTACTCACTTTGTTTGTTTCTCGTTGATGCCAATGCGATGAAGTTTGTGCACAAATTTCCGCAGTTTCGTAGATAAATTACTGAAGCTATTATAAGTTAAATGAAGCGAATCTATTCTTAGGCTTTAGTTTGTTTTAGGTTTAAATATTAGAATATAAGTAGGTATGTAGGGAATTTAGCAAATTATAGAATTTAAGTATGTTTTAGTTAGGTAAATTATAGTCCTTTTAGCTGCTTTTCAGGTACACTTTTCACAGTTGAATATGCTCTTGCTGTAAACGGAAACTGCGAGGCTGATGATGATGGCGGGATATGATTAGAGATGGTGGTGGGGTGGTCGAGTGGTATCCGTGCAACTTCTCGATCGAAGTGGATGCCTTTGGTCAGTCTGCGTGCGGGTGAAGACTTAGGGCTGCTTTTTGTTTGATGGATGTGGCTGATGATATATTCAGGGATTCTCATCGGAGGTTCCACTGACTGTGTGTTCTGCTGTTTTTTTCTTTTTTCTTTATGGTTGTCGGTGAACGCTAATCTTCTACGGTGGAGCACTATTTCATATTTTTATAATTATGATGGTAGCTTCCAAATGATTTAGGGTGTCACCTCGCGGGTTGGGGAAGCGGAGGCTCTGGTAAAAGTTACCGTTGTGTGTCCCTCCAATCGGGCCACCACTTGAATGTGCAATTTATGGCAGTGGAGCGCTAGGACACTTTGGACAAATACCAGAACTCATCCGCTAACTATAAAATTAATCGGGATTAGATAAGACACAAAAAAAATGTATTCCGAAACGGAATTACCTTAGAAAATCACTATTTTCCTCACGTGCAATTTCTGCAAATCCACAAAAGTTATGTTTTATCGTAATCCTTTCGTGTTTTTTTTTGTTTTCTTCTCTCGTCTATCTCTTTGCTTCCTTAAAACTCAGTGAAAAACTTAATAGTTTAAGCGCAGCATCTTTATACACAATTAAGGAAAACACAAAAAAAAAAAACACTTAAGATGATGAGGTATAAAAAAATTAATGAAACTTACGTGGCCTCAACCAACACCACCTACGCACAAGAACTTAGAAGAAAGAAAAAGAGCGCGTGGAAAGTTTGCTCGGTTTTTATACCATTTCGAATTATGCGTCTAATGCAAATCGAAAATGGCCGATCTTTTTCGAAAATGATGGGGATGTTATGCGGGCTATGTTCACACATCAATCCGGAAGGAGCATTTGGGATGACGCAACTGCCGGTTATTTTTCAAAGATATTTATTGTGTGGAAGTACAAAAAAAGAAAAAAGGATATTGCAATCTGTTTGCGTACTATTTTTGTCAAGCACGCCACAAAATCGTAAATTTCAAAGCCAGAAGCTGGTTGGGGAAGATACGAAAACGCTTTTGACAGAAATGTTTGCTTCCAAAATGGCAGGCTTATATTCAGGCTGACGTCGACCCATGTTACCCTGAGATGCTCGGCGAAATTTTCAGGTTTTACTTCCGCAGATCCTTTGAATGATATACCCCGATATTTTTACCATCCATGTTTTCAATTTCATATAAGCATTTGCCTACAGGCCGGACAATTCTGCACTTAACGAATTTAGCACACAACTTTGAGTTTAGGTTTTTTGATGCATCACTCAGTACAAAATTTCGTCTATAAACCATTTCGCCTGGGCAAAAGGTCCTCTTCGAACTTCGAAGGTTATAGGACTTTTCGTTTCGATTGTATGCTAGTTTAATGTTATTTTTCACCTTTTCACGTATAAGATTCATCTGATTCATCTGATTCTGAAGATCACCACTATCGAGTCCTTTTAGTTCCCGAAGGAGTTTGTACACATTCCCGTGAGTACTCATGTGTTGACCATAGAGACAATAGTAAGGTGTCATTCCAGTCGACTGGTGAACTGACGTGCATAAGGCCTGTTGAACCTGGGAGATATATTTATCCCAGTCCCTCTGATCCTTTCCAATATAGCTCCTAATTGCAGACAAAATGGATTGGTTTACCCTCTCTGACGCATTTGCTTGCGGGGAGTAAACAGCATTGCGGATATGAATACAACCATATTTAGCGAGAAAATGTTGGAAGTCCTTGGAAACAAACTGTTTTCCATTATCGCTATGAATGTACTCGGGAACACCGAATTGATGAAAATAATTATCTTCCATAAACTCGACTACTGCATTTGTCGTAGCTTTGCGCATTGCCTTTAATATAACGTATTTGGAGAAGCCATCTAATATGACGAATAGATATGCATTGCCTCGTTTAGTCCTTGGATAAGGTCCCATGAAGTCAATGTATAACTATTGAAATGGTCGGTTTATCTCATGATGGGATCCCATTGGCGAACGCAATGTCATATTAGACGACTTACTCTCCTTGCACGCGGAGCAATTTCGTATGAAGCTACGCACATCTGTGGTCATATTTGGCCAATAAAAAAGTTCCCTTATCTTGGAAAGAGTCTTAAAAATTCCACCGTGTGAACTGTCCGGAGGTTAATGAAAACGTTTGATCAGAGACTGAGTTAGCTTGTCTGGTACCCATAACTTCCACACAAATTCTGTTGTTGGCTGATCGTCAGATTTTTGCGGTGCCTTCCTGTAAACAAACCCATTAGACACTTTCAGCTCCGGCAATGTTTCATTATTTTTCAACACATTTGAGATTAAGTCGAGATATTCTGGTGACTTGAACTCCGTTGAACTAAGGTCGATGCAAGCAGAAGATGTCATATCAGCAGAAAGTTCTTCGTTGAATGCACGGGAAAGAGCATCCGGCACAACGTTTTGTGTTCCTTTTCGATGTTGGATTTCGAAGGTAAAAGCTTGAAGTTTTAGCGACCAGCGTGCCAATCTGCCGCTCAAGTCTTTAAGACCCATAAGCCACTTTAAGCTGGCATGATCGGTCACGATGGTAAAAGCTTGACCTTCGACGTACGGACGGAACTTCTTGACTGCTTGTACCGCCGCATAGCATTCTTGTTCTGTCACGCTATAATTGCGTTGACATGCATTAAGCTTTTCAGAGAAGAATGCTATGGGCTTTTCGTTGTTGTCCTCATCGTACTGAAATAAAACACCACCTATACCAAAGCTCGAAGAGTCACACTGTATCGTGAAAGGCCTAGAAAAATCGGGGTTTGCCAATAAAGGAGCAGAAATGAGAGCCGCCTTCAAGGAATCAAAGGATATTAAAGCCTCAGGGGTCATAGCAAACCGTTGGTTTTTCTTAAGTGTATCCGTCAGAGGACTAGCAATTGAAGCAAAGTTGCGAATAAATCGACGGTACCAACCACACAATCCAAGAAATCGTCGGACTTGTTTTTGCGTTGTTGGCACCGGAAAATCTTTTATTGCTGACACTTTGTTTGGGTCAGGTTTAATGTGACCCTCTCCAACGATATACCCTAAGTACCTTAACTCCTTGAAACAAAATCGCGATTTCTCAACGTTGATTGTTAGGTTTGCTTTCCGCAAACATTCTGCTACCCTCTCTAAAATCCTGAGGTGACCAGCGAAATCCTTGGAGATGACCAGCAAATCATCTAGGTAAACAAAAACTTGTTCTCTAAGTGCACTCGGGATCACCTTATCCATCAACCGGCACATCCTTTGAGCTGCATTACACAACCCAAAAGGCATGACAGCAAATTGATAAAGTGGTCGGCCTGGCACAGTGAAGGCCGTTTTTTCCCTAGACTCTTCCTCTAAAGGAATCTGCCAGAACGCGTCCTTAAGATCCACACTGCTTATGTAGTGTGTCTCTTGCAGACGGCTCAGCATGCCCTCTATGTGAGGAAGAGGATACGCATCCTTCTTTGTGAGTGAGTTCACTTTCCGAGAGTCCAGACAAAGTCTGTTCTTGCCAGGCTTCCTGATCAAAACGATGGGTGAACTCCATGAACTATTACTCTCTTCAATCACTCCCAAAGAAAGCATGCGATCTAATTCGCTATATATCATCTCCTGAATAGCTAGTGAGACAGGATAGTGCCTCTGTTTGACAGGTTCGGAATTTCCAGTGTCAATGACATGTACTTCAAGTGAAGTTTTGCCTAAGCCATGCTCAGCGAAAGATGGAAACTTAGCGACAACTTCTTTTAAACTATGAGCTTCAGAGTCGGTTAACTCAAGTTTCTGGGGTTCGTCATTGTCTCTATTCACCAATTCAATTGTGTTTCCTTTAATTTCACTGACCATCTTTGGCACTATTCCAAACTTCTGCCAAAAATCTATTCCTAGATACAGAGACTGTGATAGTGAGGGTATAAGGTAAAGATCGAGATATTCTTCTTTGTTATTAAACATCACGTTAACATTAACTCTGCCTACAATAGATTGCGGTTTTCCATCTGCTGTTCGTATGAAGGACGAAAACTCAAGGATAGGGATTTTTAATCCACGAACTACCTCCAAGCAGTCTTTGCCGAGACAAGAGATGCTTGCACCGCTGTCTAGTAGTCCCATGATCTTTCTCCCAAGTACTTCAACTTGCGCATACGGACGCGAATCTACTGCGCTGGTGAGAATGCTACTACAGGATAAAATTTGCTTGAATAACTTTCTCTTTTTATAGCGTAGACGTGTTTTTGAAAATTTGTGTGTCTCTTCAGTGACCTTCAGTTCTTCAATATTAAAAATCTTTGCTCTAAGCTGATTGTACTTTTTCAACCTTTCTTCGTAAGGCAAATTACGGAATTCATATTTATTTAAATTAAAGTCCGGTATTTTGTTACATGCAGCATTACAAACAGGTGTTAATTCATAATCTGCAATCGTATTGGTACATGCGTCGACCATTTTTATACCGGAAATGTCTGCGTCGAACGAGACTCTCCGGTTCTCATCTCGTTCGGTAACGCGTTTTCCAATGGAGGGTTACATTGACCACAACTTAGTACAGTAACTCCATCAGTGCCACATCTATAGCAAAATAGTCTATTGATAGGCGATGGACATTCTGTAAACAGGTGACCTTGACACTTGCAATTATAGCATTTAGAAACTCTGATAGCAGGAGATTGCCTGTACCTAGTTGAGTGAAAACTCCCTGGGCCGGACACAGCCGAAATATCAACACCTTCGCTTTCGCGAGCAAGAGGATCAGGCAAACCTTCAAGTTCACGAACTGATTGATACGGAACACTTCTATTAGGTAAGGTGAATCGGGACTGTATCATTCTTTCTGTTCGTTTGCATTCGTCCTTGAAGTGTTCGAGGGAATACATTTTCATAGGGTATATGAAACTCATTAACTTGGGGCTTATATTTGTCCTAAGAATTTGAATGAGATCCATATCCCGTATTTGTTGACGCAACTGGCTTTTCAACCGTACTATGGTACTGAAATAGTCTTCAAAGCTCTCCCGAGGTAATTGCTTTCTGTCCATGATCTGCTTTATTATTTCGAAATCATTTTCATGATTCCGGAATTGTTTTATTAAAGCATTACGCAAGCTGGACCAATCACCTCGAGGATTGCCTCGGAGAAATTGCCAGAACCAGTCCTGGGCAAGTCCTGTTAACAGATGGTGGAAGTTCTTTAGTACCTCGTTCCAGGAACAATCATAATTCGATTTAAGCATTTCTACTCTGAACACAAAGTCTTCCACAGTCATGCTTTTCATTGTCCCATCATATTTAAGTCCCCAATCAGACGGACCATTAGTTGATCTTGAATGCCTCGCCCTATCATCAGAAATAGGTATATTAACCCCACTGTTATTATGTTCATTGTTCGGAAACTCTTCCGTATGAGGATTTTGATCTTGATGAATGTATGGAAGATTCAAGGGTTGAATCGACTCATGACCGTGTGACTGGACATTAAAAAAAGGATTGATTGCCTTCTCCACATTTGTTTTTATTAAAGATGGAATAAGACTTACAAGTGTGTCGTTTACCACTTGTTTAATATGTTCGTCCAGCTGTTTTAGCTTAGGCGCATTGCTAGCAATGTACTGTGTCTGCGGAACATTAGGTTGTGAAACATTAGATTGATGAACAGCTGGCATGATGTTGCTGGCAGCATTTGTTAAATTTGCATGTGCAACATTTAGAAAACTGTTCACTTGCTGATTACTCGCTGGAGCTGAAGTAAACATTGAAGCAGCATGTTGCTCAATAATCGACTCGTCAGCTAGTACAGAAACACGCGGATTTGATATACTTGTTACGGTAGTAGTTGTCGTATGGGTAACTGCACTAGTTGTGAAGACACAAATATGAGCTTCTGCAATATTGGATTTAGAATTGTTGAAGCTGTTATCGAAATCAAGATGATGTGTGGAAATTCGATCAGGAGTCATTGATAATCTGGGAGGAGAATGTCTCAGCGGTTGGAAGCTATTACGGTTAAGACTTGTGGGTGTGTCAGCATGACGTAACGTTTGGGAACGCGTGGCAATGCTTCTTGGCTGTTTAGGTACAGCTCCGCTACTTTTGTTGTTTTGGTTCTATTTTTCGTTTAACGAGAGAGGATTATTTGCGATTACGCTTGTTGTTGTTGTTAGGTGCGAGAGTTTTGGTTCATAAGAAGATTTCGTTGAGACATGTGTTGTATTGAAAGTGTGCGAGAAACTGAGTTAGCTGATAAGAGTTCATGAAATTTGGAAGAAAGAGAAATTGATAAAGAGATGGGTAAAGTGATATGCAATCGGTAGATTGTTGATTGGTACCATGTCGATTTGATAGATTATTTTTGGACTGTTAAGCGATTTCCTTAACGACTCGGAAATATGTAAATCTATCAGTAATAGCAGGCGACTGTATATGGCAACCCAAGTTCCTTGAAGATCAGTAAGCTCGGTCTCATAGACGTCAATCCTGTCCATTAACTATGGTACTTTCAACAAGTTATTGAAGATTGTATTTCGTATATGATGAAACATTGAGTTTAATAATCAATTCCGAAATTCAAGTAGAAATGCAAGTTTCCGCAAGAAAGCTTGCTGATTGTTGTAGTATACGCTATATTTGTATATTAATTTAGTGATAGAATTATTCCTATATTGTTGTACACCTTAGGTCAGGAAATATAGTGAATACCACAAGGTAAGAACCGTTTAATAAATTAACTTAAGAAATGGTGAGGGTGCTTTAGTAAGCCTAGCATTTGCTTGTGTTTTATTAATTTGAAAAATTGGGCCCCACGTTGGGCGCCATTGTAGGTTGTAAGTATCGGGTCTGGTTAGTGAAGATGGATCATTCCAACCAAAGCAGCAGCGGTGGCACGCTTGCGGATGCTCGAACTCAGCTCGACGGTGGGGTGGGATCTTGCTGCTGACTACCCTGAGTCTACAAAAAAAGTTATCGTGCCATGGATAGGCTTTAAATAAAGAAAAGAGAGAGATAGCTGAGTAAATAAAAACACAGCAAAGGAGCGGAGATCCTCGCATATCAGAGGCTATTGTAGTAAAGACGTAAAATGGTTGAAAAGAAAGAAGAGGAATGAGAGTTTGTATAACGAATCATACCAGCTACGGCGTCTGATGGTATTGACGCTTGGAGGTACCCCCCCCCCCCCCCATTTGCAGATGGCTATTGCCATTGCTCCTTGACTAGCCCTCCTCAAATTCTATTGAGCTAGTCCCTAATGCGCTTCTCGCACACCTATTCAATAATACATCTCAACGAAAATTATGGGCTTAACACATGATTATTTATTTCCTGTTTCAAGATTTCAGATATATATACTGAGTCGCGAACTCATTAATTCAATCAAGCAGTTATAATTTAGAAGATAGGCAATTTCATTGTAGAACTAATGGAAAATGTAACTACTAGGCAGCTAGACAGATAAGGTATATGATGTATATATATACGATTCCTTATGATTTACGTATTTGTATCAAAGCACAATATTATATGTTAACTAATCAATGTTTAGATATAGATTTATATATAAATATAATTCAGTTTGTAGGTCACTATTATTATTATTATTATTTTTTTTTTTTTTTGAATAGAGAATATGTATAAAGCCAAAGAAAAGATATAAGTTTTGTACTCACTTTGTTTGTTTCTCGTTGGTGCCAATGCGATGAAGTTTGTGCACAAATTTCCGCAGTTTCGTAGATAAATTACTGAAGCTATTATAAGTTAAATGAAGCGAATCTATTCTTAGGCTTTAGTTTGTTTTAGGTTTAAATATTAGAATATAAGTAGGTATGTAGGGAATTTAGCAAATTATAGAATTTAAGTATGTTTTAGTTAGGTAAATTATAGTCCTTTTAGCTGCTTTTCAGGTACACTTTTCACAGTTGAATATGCTCTTGCTGTAAACGGAAACTGCGAGGCTGATGATGATGGCGGGATATGATTAGAGATGGTGGTGGGGTGGTCGAGTGGTATCGGTGCAACTTCTCGATCGAAGTGGATGACTTTGGTCAGTCTGCGTGCGGGTGAAGACTTAGGGCTGCTTTTTGTTTGATGGATGTGGCTGATGATATATTCAGGGATTCTCATCGGAGGTTCCACTGACTGTGTGTTCTGCTGTTTTTTTCTTTTTTCTTTATGGTTGTCGGTGAACGCTAATCTTCTACGGTGGAGCACTATTTCATATTTTTATAATTATGATGGTAGCTTCCAAATGATTTAGGGTGTCACCTCGCGGGTTGGGGAAGCGGAGGCTCTGGTAAAAGTTACCGTTGTGTGTCCCTCCAATCGGGCCGCCACTTGAATGTGCAATTTATGGCAGTGGAGCGCTAGGACACTTTGGACAAATACCAGAACTCATCCGCTAACTATAAAATTAATCGGGATTAGATAAGACACAAAAAAAATGTATTCCGAAACGGAATTACCTTAGAAAATCACTATTTTCCTCACGTGCAATTTCTGCAAATCCACAAAAGTTATGTTTTATCGTAATCCTTTCGTGTTTTTTTTTGTTTCCTTCTCTCGTCTATCTCTTTGCTTCCTTAAAACTCAGTGAAAAACTTAATAGTTTAAGCGCAGCATCTTTATACACAATTAAGGAAAACACAAAAAAAAAACACTTATGATGATGAGGTATAAAAAAATTAATGGAACTTACGTGGCCTCAACCAACACCACCTACGCACAAGAACTTAGAAGAAAGAAAAAGAGCGCGTGGAAAGTTTGCTCGGTTTTTATACCATTTCGAATTATGCGTCTAATGCAAATCGAAAATGGCCGATCTTTTTCGAAAATGATGGGGATGTTATGCGGGCTATGTTCACACATCAATCCGGAAGGAGCATTTGGGATGACGCAACTGCCGGTTATTTTTCAAAGATATTTATTGTGTGGAAGTACAAAAAAAGAAAAAAGGATATTGCAATCTGTTTGCATACTATTTTTGTCAAGCACGCCACAAATTGTCCCCCTGATTTTAAAATTAGGTTATTGGGTCTGTTCAATAAAATATTAAATAATGGTATTATCCCACAAGCGTGGAAAATCGCGACAATAGTCCCCATACCAAAACCGAAGAAAGATAGCGCAACCGTTGCTGGCTACCACCCCATTTCTCGCCTCTCCCGCACTGGTAAACTCCTAGAGAAAATCACTGTCATTGGAAAAAATAACCTCATCGACAACCGGCAAGTCGCGTTCAAAAAGAGTCTATCCACCACAGACGCTCTTTTAAGTTTAGACTTTAGACGATGTCATCTCCACAGCGTTATCTGAAAAAAAAGCATCTATTTTAGCTATCGATTTTGAAAAGGCGTTTGACCGGATCGGTATGAACGCCACTCTGAAACAGCTTACCGATTGGAAAATTGGAACGAAAATTAAAAAATACATTACCTCTTTTCTAAGTAATAGACGCTGTCGTATTAAGGCAAACGATACCTACTCCTCCACTTACCACCTAAAAAATGGCATCCCACAGGGATTGTCCCTACCGGTTGCTTTCAATAAAATTAGCAAAATAGTCGATGGTTATAAGCAAATTGATCATATCATATATGCAGACGATCTTATTCTGTTTTCTAAGTGCAAAAATTTGAGTTTGCTCGAAAATGCCTTCTCCAGCTTTCTCGGTGACATTTCTAAATGGGGGCAATGTGAATTACTCCACGTATGCAAAAAGTACAGCTGTCGGAAATTAATGTCAGTCAGCCTAAACAGTACACCGATCAACAACGTCGACTCTTCCAAAATACTTGGTATCATCTTTGACTCTGAATACAACTTCAACGATCATTGCATGCACCTAAGGCAAGACCTCACACCTAGAGTAAATATAATTAAATACCTTTCCGCGAAAAATAGCTTCTGTAACGTTAACACAATTACCAATGTATGTAAAGAGCTATTATACTATCAAAAATTGATTATGGTCTTACAATCTATAGTAAATGCTCGAAGTCATCCAATCAACTCATCTCCAACCCATACCACGCAGCCATCAGATCGTGTACGAGACCCTTTCGGACCACCCCCATTGCGAACCTACTTACAGACTCTGGATTGCCTCATATCACTGAAAGGAGCGCATACAATACTACACTCATTGCACAAAAAATCAACTCACCTGTGATGTCACCTATCCATACTGATGCAATCAAAATTTTAAAACGTACGAAAATCCCGAAATACCCTACATTAAACTGCGCATTAACATCCGCAATGAATCTAAATACATAACCAATCAAAATTAAACGGAAAAGGGAAAAACATTTCCTTATGGAAATTATTAACAGCATAATATGTACAACCTTAAGAAAGCATCCTAAAAACACAACAACCAACAACACCTACAAACAACTTTTCGCAGAAGCTGTAGTAAAATACAGGAAACTTGGATGGCGATTCCTTTATACCGACGCTTCAAAATCTGAAGATGGAACATCTTTTGCCGTCGTTGATGCAATTGCCGAAGCGTATGCAATCTTAAGCGCAATACTTCATACGGACAAAAACAAAACAATAATTTTTACTGACAGCCTTTCCACCATCTCAGCTATCCAAAACACAAATAACAACACACGTCATATTATAGAGAACATTCGAGATGCACTGATTTTGAGAGACAACTTAATAAAGTTCTTGTCTTCAACATAGAAATTTAGAAGAAAAACCTCATGGGCCAATCATCAGCATTTATAACGGGTGATTTTTTAGCTGGTTTGGTTTTGGCAACACTGGTTTTGACAGCTGACGTGTGTTTAGTACCTTGTGTCACTGTCAAACAGCTTCAGTTTGGTTTGCAATTTAACCATGGATCGTCTTACAAATGAACAACGCTTGCAAATTATTGAATTTTACTATCAAAATTCGTGCTCGGTTCGAAATGTTCATCGCGCGCTACTTCCATTTTATGATCGGCATTCTCGACCTTCTGAGCAGTCTATTCGGAAGATTGTGACCAAATTTCGCACCAAATTTACTTTGTTGGACATTAAACCACCAACACGTTTACGTACTGTGCGTAGTGAAGAAAATATTGCGGCCGTATCAGCTAGTGTGACAGAAGACCGCGAAATGTCGATTCGGCGCCGTTCCCAGCAGTTAGGCCTTTGTTACAGCACTACGTGGAAAATTTTGCGGAAGGATTTGTGCGTAAAGCCTTTTAAGATACAGCTTGTGCAAGAACTAAAGCCAGCCGACCTACCACAACGCCGAATTTTTGGTGAATGGGCTCTTGGAAAGCTGGCCGAGGATCCGCTTTTTTATCGAAAAATTGTGTTCAGCGATGAGGCTCATTTTTGGTTGAATGGGTACGTAAATAAGCAAAATTTCCGCATTTGGAGTGAAGATCAGCCAGAAGCATTGCAACAGCTACCAATGCATCCCGAAAACGCCACTGTTTTTGGTGCGGTTTATGGGCCGGCGGCATTATTGGGCCATATTTCTTCAAAGATGATGCGAATCGCAGCGTTACTGTCAATGGTGAACGCTACCGAGCGATGATAACAAACTTTTTTTTGCCCGAAATGGAAGTTCTTGACTTGCATGATATGTGGTTTCAACAAGACGGTGCCACATGCCACACAACACAGCACGCGAAACAATGGCGCAATTGCGAGGCGAGTTTGGTGAACAGTTAATTTCACGTTTCGGGCCGGTCAATTGGCCGCCTAGATCGTGCGATTTGACACCATTAGATTATTTTTTGTGGGGGTATGTCAAGGCTAATGTGTATAGGGACAAGTCCGCTTCGATTGACGCACTGGAAGCCAACATCCATGCATTCATTCGTGAGATACCGGCCGATATGTGTGAAAGAGTATGCCAAAATTGGACTCAGCGGATGGACTACCTGAGACGCAGCCGCGGTCAACATTTGCATGAAATTATCTTTAAACATTAAATTGCAAGGTTCAAACTATCGATTCAAATAAATATTTCATTCATTTTTTCGAATTTTTTGTGTTTTTTTTTTGTTTAAAGTTCTAAACCTCTTAAAACATCACCCGTTACAAACAATTTAACCCCAATGGTGAGAGGCCTCACCAAAAAAACTTAAAACATACATAAGATTAAGGATGGGACACACGAACGCAATGCATTCTCATTTCTTCACCAAAGATCCACCACCACTTTGCCAACTATGTGCCGGTCAAACTTCGTTGACAGTTGATCACATTTTAGTATGTAAGAAAGCTAGCAATATCTGTAAACGACTCACTAACCAAAACCTTACCGATCTTATTGAGTGATTATTGAGCTCAAAACTGCAAAATTTGCGAAAAGACGCTTTATAAATAATACATATTGAGTGAAAATGGAAGTTCTTTGTAGTGATCGTGATTGTGCAAAGAAAAAAATATTACGGTCCGAAGAAAGTGTTACATGTAGTGGTATGTGTGGGAAAAAATACCATCTGAAGTGCACTGGCTTAGCAAAATACGATTTTGATTTAATTAATACTAACCCGCGGATATTCTTTATGTGTTCAGATTGTCCTAATCTATTAAAAATATTTAGTGAAAAAATTTCAAAACTATCTGAAGTGAGTGACAATATAACAAAATCATTAGATCATTTAAAGAATTCTATGTCAAGTGTAAATTCCAATATAACAAAAACAAAGGAAGCAGTGAGAGTGCAGACATATGCTGAAAGAGTAAAGGAAAAAAAAGACGATGTTATTGTAATTAAGCCCAGAGAAAACCAAGACAATTCCAAAACCAGAAAAGACATACAAAATACGATCAATCCTTCAGACTTATCCCTTAAAATAAATGAAGTGAAAAATATTCAAAATGGTGCAATTCTAATAAAAGGTGATGAAAAATCAGTGAAAAAGATTGAAACAGAAATAAAAACAAAATTAAGTTCAAATTATGACGTAAATATACCACCGCATAAAAAACCCAGAGTGCTTATTGTAGGAATGAGAGAGAAAGTAAGTGAATCAGAGTTAATAAATTCACTCAAGTGTCAAAATCAATTGAGCGAATTCGATATCAAGTGTCAGAGTTGTAAAAGAATGCAATACTTTAGTATTGCATTCGCTGAAGTCGCAGTCATTTGATTGCTTATTGCAACTTCAGTAAAAATACTTCATAGCAGTACTATTACTTCAAATTTTAAATCGCAGTCTATTTTGAAGTCTTAAGTGAAGAAATCAGTTGATGCAGTCAAACGACTTGAAGTCAAAAGATTGCATTACTTTTTGATTGCTTGAATTCTTTGAAGTCTTTTTGAAGTCTTTTCCATTCTTTGCATTCTTTTAGTCATTTGAATGCATTCAATGTATTGCAGTCTTTTGAACGCTTGAAGTCTTTTGATTGATTTGAATTATTTTTTCTTGTAGTTTCGTGCACCTCTACATTTTTAAACTTATATTTTATATCTGAAATGTGAATTTTAAAAACTCAAATCAATAATAGGTTATGTCAAGAAAAAATAATTCAAATCAATCAAAAGACTTCAAGCGTTCAAAAGACTGCAATACATTGAATGCATTCAAATGACTAAAAGAATGCAAAGAATGGAAAAGACTTCAAAAAGACTTCAAAGAATTCAAGCAATCAAAAAGTAATGCAATCTTTTGACTTCAAGTCGTTTGACTGCATCAACTGATTTCTTCACTTAAGACTTCAAAAAAGACTGCGATTTAAAATTTGAAGTAACAGTAGTTAATTGAAGTAAAAAGATTTCAAAATAAGTCTTTTTAATCAAATGACTGCAGTACTGTAAAGATTTCATTTTTTTACAACTCTGTCAAGTGTTTACATATATACCAATCACCAAAAAATAAGTGTTATAACTCAATCATTGAACTGGATAGTGTTGCCAATGCGAAAATTATGGAATTTGGGAAAGTTAATATAGGATGGGATAGATGTAAAGTGTATCAACATGTTAGTGTTACTAGATGTTACAAGTGTTGTGGTTTTAACCATATAGCAGCTCATTGCACTAAGCAAAAAACATGTATGAAGTGTGGTGAACAACATGATATAAAGGAGTGTAAAAGTAGAGAAGAAAAATGTGAAAACTGTTGTATTGCAAAACAAAACTTAAATATAGAAATAAATGTAAACCACTGCACCAATAGCCCAAACTGTCCAGTTTTCAAAAGAAAACTTAAAATCGCTGAAGAGCGTACTGACTATTAGCAATTAAATGACATGAAATCTGCTTATTTGAATATACAAGGTCTAACGAACAACTTTAATCAGTTGCAATGTTTAGTGGAAAGTGAGAATATTGATGTTGTAGCAATATCGGAAACACATTTAACAATATCTGAAGATACAAATGATGATTTAGATTATGTTCATCTTGATGGTTACTACCCATTTCACTGTGAAAGTCAATCTAGTCATACTGGTGGTGTTTCGATATATGTCAAAAATATTTTTAAATGTTATATTGTAAAAAAATTCATTGTTAGTATGCGATTTTGGTGTTTAGTGATAAGAGTGCAATACATAAACAACCCTGTGATATATATTTGTGCAATATACAAATCTCACTTATCTAAAAAAAAGAGACTTTTGTGATAACCTAGATAACTGGGTCGAGTTTTTACTTCAGTGCAATAACAATTTTATTATAATAGGAGACCTCAATATAAATTGGTTTGAAACATTAGACACATACAGACAAAGAGTTTCGAATATAATAAATGACAACGGATTATATATGATGAATTCTGAACCAACTAGGATAACAGCCACCTCGAGTACATTAATTGACTATGTTATAACAAATTGTAAAAATAGAATAAGATATAAAATAAATCATGCTTTTAAAATCAGTGATCATGAATCAATAGAAATATTAATAAAAAATGGGAATACGTGCAATAAAATGAAGCCGATTAAATACTGTCTATACAACAGAGATCATCTGGTTATGAATCTGTGTGCAAGCTCCTTCTTTTCTAACTTTGATAGTGAACAACCATATAACTTTAATAATTTGTGTGATGAATTTGTGTTTGAAATTAAAAAAGCAATAAGCCCTATGATCAAAGAAAAGTTAGTGCCTTACAAAAATGCTGAATGGTTCAATAATGAACTCAAACAAATGAAATTGCTAAAAATAAATTTGTATAAAAAAGCCATATTGTATGGTAATCCTAACGACTGGAGTGCATACTACCAATGTAGGATATCGATATAAGAGGTGTATATGTGCAGCAAAATCAGCATTCTTAAAAAGACGGATAGAAAATGCTAATAACCAAAAAGATATGTGGTCTAATTTAAAGAAATATGTGTTACAAAGTAATAAAGATACTGTAAATGTTGTCCAATCAGATGATGGTACGATTATAAATGATAACTCAATTCTCTGTGATAAGTTTAACAAATTTTTCCTGCAAAGCATTACCAACATTACCCAATCAATTATACCTTACGAATATGTGAATATAATAAATGAGTGCAATATAGATTTTAAGTTCAGTGTCGTTAGTATAGAAATAATTAATCGTGCAATAGAAATGATAAACAAAAAGAAAGACTTTAATTTTATGAATTCCAAAATGATTAAGGACTCCTTAAATATAACTGGACCAGTTCTGCAGAGGATAATAAACACGTCTTTAGCTCTGGGTGTCTATCCCGAATCGTGGAAAGAGTCACTAATAATACCTATAAAGAAAATACAAAGTGCAAAAGAGTTCAGTGATTATCGTCCAATTAATATGATGCCAATCTACGAAAAAGTTTTAGAAAAATGTGTAATGATGCAACTCCAGAACCACGTAGATCAGCATGGTATACTAGATAGATTTCAATCTGGATTTAGGGCTAACCACTCTTGTGAAACATGCCTCAATTTTGTAATTTGTGAGTGGAAACGTGAAATCGACAGTAAGAATGTGATAGTTGCCGTATTTTTGGACCTAAAACGTGCATTTGAAACCGTAAATCACGAAATATTAATAAAAAAACTTAATTGTTATGGTATTAAATCGACGGAGTCAAACTGGTTTAAGTCTTTTATTACCAGTAGAACCCAACGAACTATTGTGAATGACAAAATATCAGCTCCACTTTATGTAAATGTAGGAATACCACAGGGCACAATACTAGGGGTCGTGTTATTTTTACTCTATGACGAAAGTTGTACAATCATCTAAACTTGTGCTATTCGCTGATGATGGACTTCTTTTTACGTCCGGTAACGATTTACAAACATGCATAAACAATATTAACGTAGACCTCGAGAATATAAATAAATGGCTGAAGATGAACAAACTTGTATTAAATGTAAACAAAACTAAGTGTATGATATTCAATCCGCGTCCTGTCAGAAGTCCTTTAAGTATAAGTGTACATATAGACAATGAACAAATTGAAGTTGTGAGTAAAATTAAATATCTTGGTGTCATGCTCGATGAATCCCTAAGCTTTAAGGAACATATAAATTATATTTGTAAAAAAGTGTCAAAAAAGATAGGTGTTTTGAGAAAAATTAGGTGTAATATATCCACTTGTTCAGCTATCGTTGTGTATAATGTACTGATTAAGCCTCATTTTGACTATTGTCCTAGTGTATTGTATATATGTCCTGAAAGTTATAAAAACAGATTACAGATATTACAGAATAAAGCAATGAGAGCTATAATAAAATGTAATAGATACACACCAGCACCGTCGCGTGAATTATTTAGATGGGTGTGCAAATTCTTTAAAATTATACATTTTTTAGAAATATCAATTAATTGCCTAAAAACACGTCCCATTTATTGTTTTCTCAATCATTGTTTTGCTGTTTTTGATATCTTATTTTGTTTTCAAAATAAAATATAGAAAAATAAAACTTTCGCATACAAAATCAAAAGCACCGCACGAAACTGCAACCCCAATCCCCAACCACTTAAACGAAAAGCTAAGTTCAACCATTCATTCATCGGCTTTCGTGCACAGCTTTTATTTGCACGAGTATCGATGTAATACATTGTGTATTTGACTCATGACGCTTTACGGAAACAGAACAGAACAGATGCAAAAGAAGAGAAAATGAATACAGCCCGTGCACAGAAAACCTTCGCACTAGAGTTCACTACAAGTTCATCAAAGTAAAGCGATTTAAATACGGCGGCGTGTGGGTGACGAATGACGATGGGGATGAATACTGGAGAAATCTTGTAGAGGGATATAGTTTGGAGTTGGATGAATTTATTTGATGAAATCAACAGAATGGTGCACAGCGAGTTTTTGTACGAGTTAATTTTTTTTTTCTCAGCGGTGAAGGAATTTTGAAAGAAGATTTATAATTTATTAAGGATGAATATGAATAGGTATGGTGTAGGCTGTAGCTGTTGGCTGTGTTATGGAGGTTTTATGGGTCATGAAATTGTGCATATCATTATTTGTGTGTAATTATTATTACACAGTGTTTGATGAGGGACTTATTTTCGTTAGATCAGGGTGTGCAATGCACACCTTGCACACCCTGACGAGACGCCACTGATACACACCAATTAGATTTATGCTCAACACCTTAAGATGGTTAAATGTAAATCAGAGACTATATGTAATGACTATGCTATTTGTGTATAAAATTAAAAACAATATGCTCCCTGGTTATTTATGTAATGACGCACAAACCGTCGGTGGTGATTCATATCAACTGAGGAGTATAGGCAATCTTCAAATCCAGCGGATGCGAACAGTTAGAGGACAGCGAAACATTTCTTATATGGGTTTTCAAGGATATAATAATCTACCAAGCAGTTTAAGGAACATAAATAATTTTTATGAATTCAAGAGAAAGTTAATTGAATACGCTAGATATAATATCAGTAAGAACAAGTTATAATTTAATTGTAACATTCTTGAGTTATATATTATAAACTATATGACTATGTAAACATAATGTCAAAATGGCTAAAATGAGCTAAATAAACAACAACTATCTATATCTTTTGAACACAATATCTTCCGTATACAACATAATACTAGAAATTAATTTAATCATTTAAGGTACTTTAGATTGGCCGTAAGCTAGTGCTATCTTAGTTTTTAATTCTGTAATTTACTTACTAATTAATAAAACTATAATAATAATAATAATATTATTTTTTTTCCCATATCAATATACATTATAATAAAACTGTAGGCATTTTCTTTGTTACCTAATGGCGTGAAAACTACTGCACAGATTTCGATGAAACTTTTTTTTTTAAATGTTCCTTAAGATAATAAGAAACACATAGGCTATTCCTTTCATTACTATGCCTATTTTTTGGAGCATTTTTGACAAAAATGTGTTTTTTTCTGACTTTACTGCCTTTTATTCGCCGTTACTCAAACAATTCTTAATCAATGCAAACAAAACAAAATACTTAGGAGAGCCAACACATTTATAGTTATTTCAAGCCATCAATCAGCTTTCTATGTCCTCTAGAAGCAGTAGTAGTAGTAGTAGTAGTAGTATTTATTACTAGCTCCTTCTGAGCTATTGAAATTCAAACATTACAAGTTTACAATATTCATTTAGTACTTAATCTTATCGAAATCGATACATTTTCTTTTGAAATTTAACAAGTTTGTTTCGTTTTTTGTGGCACTCGGAAGCTCGTTAAATAATTTAAAGCCTTTATAAATCAATGAATTTTGTGAACATACATTTAACATATTAGGCAGTATAAAATCATTATTATTTCTATTGCACATATTTCCCTACATATTTTGGCATTAAATTATTCTTAAATTTATATAAAAACACTAGTACATTCATCACCACGCTTTGCTTTACAGATAACCACTTTAAAGAATTTAACATAACACTGATGGGTACATATCTATTACATTTTAAGATATAACGCATAGCCTTATTTTGCAAAAGTTGGAGCCTTTTAATCACATTATCACTACATAGAAAGAAAATAGTTGTACAGTACTCAAAATATGGTTTTACAATTACGTTATATATGTTTATTGCACTTAGAGTTGAAATATTACTTCGTATTCTTTTTAAAAAAAAACTACTTTTTAGGGTTCCGTAGCCAAATGGCAAAAATCGGAACCCTATTAGATACTTCATGTCTGTCTGTCTGTCCGTTCGTATGTCACAGCCACTTTTCTCCGAAACTATAAGAGCTATACCGTTGAAACTTGGTAATAAGATGTATTATGTGAACCGCATTAAGATTTTACACAAAAAAAAAAAAAAACAGTAAATTTTGGGGGTCCCCATCCCCATACATAGAACTGAAATTCAAAAAAAAAAAATTCATCAAACCCATACGTGTGGGGTATCTATGGATAGGTCTTCAAAAATGATATTTAGGTTTCTAATATAATTTTTTTTTCTAAAGTGAATAATTTGCGCGAGAGACACTTCCAAAGTGGTAAAATGTTTGTCCCCCCCCCCCCCCATTCTTTGAGTCTTTTTGACATTGAGTTTAAGTCTATTTTGTTTTAACCACTTATCCACTGTTTTTAGATCCTCTTGTATTTTATAGTGGCAATCGGAAAAGTTCATTCCCGTCGCATAAATCACCGCATCATCCGCAAATAGAGCAAGTTTGCTATTCTTCATATCGCTTATACATATATATAATAAATAGTCAGTCACCGTCTAACCTTCGAGCCGATAACATCGTTCTCATTGTCAGTCGACTGTGCGCTTTATTTTGTGCTGCTTTGTGCTCACACACTCTAAACCGGTTTCGGTTACTTTACCGCTTGTTCACCACATTTATTTGCTTATCAGTGCAACAGTTACTCATCTTCGCGTGGGTGTTTGACGTTTTCTTTATAACCATGGCCCCTGGGCCGAGAAAATCGGAAAACCGATTTTGGGATCTTAATGAAGATCCCCCCATCGATTCTCAGCCAAATAAAAAACAAAAAACCACGTTTACCCCTCTATACGATTACCCAGAATTACCAACTAAATCCAGTGCTAAAAACCCAAGATTCCTACTTATTTCCGCAACTAACGTTGATAAGCCCATCTCTTCACTTAGCCCTTTTTTGCTTAAAAAAACAATTGAAAATATAAGTAAAGAGTACGAACATAGAATGGAAACTTACTCATTCTTGTTAAATCGCAAAAAATCGCAGATAATTTCCGCAAAATAAATAACCTTGGAAACGTATGCCCTGTTAGAGTGAAACTCCACGACCGATTAAACTCAACGAAAGGTATTGTTTATGCCCCATGCTTGATTAATGTCCCGGAAACTGAAATTATAACTGAAATGAAATCACAAGGGGTTACTGAAGTGTACAAATTCACCAAACCTGAAAATGGCAAGCCAAGAACAAGAGGTTTAATGTTATTCACATTCGATCTTTTCCTAACACCAAAATCTGTGGAAATAGGTTGGTACAAGGCCAAGGTGACTGAATATATTCCTAACCCAATGCGCTGTCGCAACTGTCAATTACTTGGCCATACCACGAAGCGCTGCAATGGAAACGCAAAATGCGAATCATGTAGCCTTCCACCTCATTCACCAGACACCTGCTCACGCACAATGTGCGCCAACTGCTCCCTCTCCCACCCTTCTTCTTCAAAAACCTGCCCAAGCTATAAACAAGCCAAAGAAATCCTTACAATTAAAACTACGAAAAAATGTACTATGGCAGAAGCCAAACAAATTTACAACCAACAAAACCCCTCTATCGCCAATGGTATTTCTACCTCTGTCTCATTTTCTGCAAAAACAAAACAAACCGACCAACTTCCAACCACCACTCCCTCACCTTCAACCTCATCTACCGCGACCTCATTTTCAAACATAAAAACAATCAACAAAGCCAAAACTAACTCCGACCACACAAAAGCGATCCCTCACACTCAGAATCAAACTATTAACTCTACTAAGTCTAACTCTTCAACCTTATCCTCTGATTCACAATACCAAACCCATTCCAACGACATAAATACTTCATGTAACAAACATAAATTAAACAGCAACACCGAAATACATACCCCACAACAAAATACTAGCAACACAATCACAAACCTCTCTCCTATAACTTCTCTCACCTCAAAATTAATAAACAAAAACGAATCTTCTATCTATCTATCTATTCTATATATATAAAAATAACTTGCTAAATGTGTGTGTGACTGCCTAACGACTGCCACACACATCCGATTTTGATTTAGTTTTTTTTGTTGGTTAATAGACCATGCAGAGAAGGTTTATATATTAGTATGATACATTTTTGAAAGAAGGCGCAACCGCCATTCCAATAAATTCATTTTTGTTCACTTTGAAAAAAAAAAAAAAGAAACTGGATAGAAATCGAGTAGTGACACTTCAAATAAAAAAAAAATATTTTAAATTTTAAAAGCAATTGTTGTTGTCAATTATTTTAATTATTTTCCAAGCAAGTTGTTATTGTCAACAATTTTGAAAGCTTTTTTTTTTTTTTAAATACCTATACCTAAAAAGTTTGTTCTAATAAATTATGTTTACTATGTTACATTAAGTAACTTTTTGAAATGAAGTAGAACTGAATTCCTGATTTCACTGATTTTGGCTACAATTCGTTCGAGATCTGAGATCGCTTTGGCCCTAGCCTCTTCTGGGATAGTGGCTACTTTGTTAGAAGGCGGTCGAACAGCTCATTCTGCATTGAAATTGCCATTGAATCTGCAATGGATGGCTTACAAACGCGCATTGGAGGCCCTGAATCGTTTACATATGACCTTTAGGTGGAGCAATGATCTTGCTATCAGGCGATTTCCGTCAAACGCTGCCTGTCATTTCGAGATGAACTCCGGCAGATGAATTGAATGCTTGCCTGACAGCAAACATGCAAGTTTCTTTACAAAATGTCCAGACCGCTGCAGAGTTCTCCAGGCAGAGTTTTCAAAACATTTTTGCAACTTTACAACGACACCGGAAGAACTAATCATGAATGTTTTCCCGAATATCGCTTAGAATTATATTGACCATGATTGGCTGAGTGTAAGAGTGATTTTGGCTGCGAAAAACAAGAACGTCGATCATTTGAATTTCGCCATTCAAAAACAAATCGCTGGTGAGTTGCATTCATACAAATCAGTCGACTCCGTGATGGATGAGAACGAAGCCACCAACTATCCCACGGAATTTTTAAACTCTTTGGATGTTTCGGACTTGCCTCCACACAATTTGGAACTAAACATCGTCTCAGTAATAATTTTGTTGCGCAACCTAAATGAACCAAAACTTTGTAACGGTACGCGTTTGATTGTGAAGAATTTAATATCAAATATAGCTGACCCGGTGAAAATGTTCTTATTCCGCGGATTCCACTTATTCAGAACGATTTGCCGTTCGTGTTCAAGCGTCTTCAATTTCCCGTACTTCTCGCTTTTGCTATGAAAATTATTAATAAGTCGCAAGGACAATCGCTGGATGTGTGTGGCATAAATCTTGAATTTCAAGTGTCGGCAAAGCTCTCGCTTTGTACGTGTACCCACCCGATAATAGAAATAGAACAAAAAATGTTGTGTACCATAAAGCACTTCAGTGAAAAAGCGGTAGGTTGGCCGACAAGTATTTGATTTTATTTACCTATTTATTTAATTTTAATATAACTTTTGAATAAAAAAATTGAATTGACTTGAACGAAGTTCGCCGGGTCAGCTATATTATATAAATTCATCTAAAAATGATGACGATATATAATTTAAACTATTTTTTCCAACACAAGGCCGTATTCTAGAATGTGCCATGTGGACGCGGAACTAAACACGTCCGCGCCCGCATCGCATAGACTGGAATACGGCCACACACAATTACATCACAGCTCATTTATTCCCCACCAATACCCAAACGTATACAACCCTTTTCACAATATTAAAAAAAAATATCATATTGTGCATAAGGGCCCACTTTAGAAAATATGATGGTAAAAGTTCTGCAATGGAACATCAATGGCTATTTTAATAATTACCACGAACTGCAATTATTAATAAATGAGCTAAATCCATCAATTATCTCCTTACAAGAAACGCATCTCCCTACACAAATAAATCCACACGCACCTAAACAGTTCGCCCCATACTTTTATAATACCCCTGGTAACACCTCATCCAAGCAGGGAATAGGTCTCCTAGTCCACAAATCCATCCCGCACAAACCCCCTATAATAATAAATTCAAACATATCTGCAATTGCTTTCGAAATTGAATTAAAAACAAAATTGGCCATTATATCATTATACATTACCCCCGACCAAACCTCGCAATTCCCCAATCCCACAACAACCCAAATCACAAAGCACCAGTCAAATGGTGGAGCAAAGAACTCGATTCCTTGAGGGCCAAGAAACAGCATGAGTGGAAACAATTTAAAAAACATCCAAATGACGCCAACCTAAATGCGAAATCAGCAAAACGGGAATCATTCTCTAAATTCACGTCAAACATAAACCCTAATACTACTGCAAAAAAATTATGGACAGATATAAAACTACTCACCGCAAATCACATCCCCCGCACTCCATAAAAACGATTAAAATTGACGGTGACACTGTATCTAACCCCCTCGAAATAGCCAATCTCTTTGCCACAACTTGGTCGAACTACTCCAAAGACTCAAACTTTTCATCTCACTTTCTTCAAGCCAAACACACTGCACTAAACACGTGCCTGCCCTCCAACTCCACTTCACTCTCAGCAAAGTCGATCGAACTACCAATCAAGCAAATCGAATTTGAATCCGTTCTCCTCTCGGTAAAAGGTTAAGACTGTTAAAGAACAGTCCTCCACCTCTAAAGCACCGCATCCTCTCCCTCTAGAACAATATATTTGACAAAGGAGTTATCCCACAAACATGGAAAACAGCTACTATCAAACCAATACAGAAACCAAACAAAACAACTACCGAAGTTAGCAGCTATCGACCCATATCCCTCCTGTCCTGCACAGGGAAAATTCTGGAAAAAATTGTCGCCAAACGACTAATGTGGTTCCTAGAAAAGAACGATCTCATTGAAAGCAGCCAAGTCGATTTCAAGCATGGCCGCAGCACAGTTGATACTTTGTTATACATCGATGAATATGTCGCGTCAGCGTTATCAACTAAAAACCGTGTCTCAATTCTCTCAGTAGACTTTGAAAAGGCCGTTGATAGAATCAGGATTCATGTAGTCCTAAACAAATTAACTAACTGGAAAATTGGCTCCAAGATGTTTGCTTACATCAAATCATTCCTCCTAAATCACAAATTCCGCATAAGAATTAATAACGAGTTTTCCTCCGTAAAAGTCCTGGAAAATGGTATTCCACAAGGATCCCCTCTCTCAGTTATTATCTTCATAATTGCTTTGAATGAACTAAGCGAAATCTTAGTCAAATACAAGCCCATCCGACATTCCCTTTATGCATTCCCTTTCAAAATGCAAAGACATCCCGAAAATCACTAGAAATTTCTCATACATACTAACCGACATTAACCAGTGGTGTGAACTATCTGGGTCCAAAATATCATTAAGTAAAAGTAAAATATTGCATATATGTAAAAAAAAACAAATGTACAAAAAACTTAAACCTTAACTTTAATAACAACAATATTTGTAATGTAATATTTGTAATGAATTGATCACGTTGCGATCGACGCAAGGCACTCCTCCAGTATTCTAGATGTCCGAACTTTCCGAGCGGCCAACATAGACTCGGACCACTACCTTGTTGTATCCAAGGTACGGATGCGGATATCCCAGACGCCACAACAGCGAGAAAATACTGTGAGGAGATTTAACGTTGGACGGCTACAAACGCAACAAACCGCCAGAACCTTTGCCGATCGCGTATCCCTCAACCTCTTGAGAAGTCCTATACTGCCAGCATCAAGTGCCGCAGACCAGTGGCGCCGATGCCAAGAAGCCATCAAAACCGCCGCAACTGATGTGCTCGGTTTCACCAGCCCACCCCCTCGAAACCCCTGGTTTGACGAAGAGTGCCGGCAAGCACATGCAGCAAAACAAAGTGCATACGAAGCGTCGCTGCATAGAAGGACGAGAGCAGCTCGTCAGCTCTACGAGCAAAAAAGGAGGGAAGAACATCGGCTTCTCCGGAGAAAAAAGAGAGAGCATGAGAAGCGCGCGATCGAGGATATAGAGAGGTGTTACTCCAGGAACAATGTTCGGAAGTTTTACCAAAAGGTAAAAAGAACGTGTCATGCCAACAAGACCCGAACGGAGACCTGTAGAGACGAACAAGGAAACCTTGTAGTAGAGTCACAGTCGGTGCTGAGGACATGGAAAAACCATTTCTGCAGACTGTTAAACGGCGAAGACGACACAAATTCCGCTGTTAGGCAGAACGAACCATTCAACCTGGACGATGGCAGCCAAGATTTCCGTCCACCTGACCAAAATGAAGTGAGGATAGCAATATCTAAGCTTAAATCCAACAAGGCTGCTGGTCCAGACGGCTTACCTGCCGAGCTCTTCAAGGCAGCCGGAGATGACTTGGTAGAGTGCATACACCAACTCATCTCCAAGATTTGGTTAGAGGAAAGTATGCCTGATGAATGGAACCTCAGCATTGTTTGCCCGATCCACAAGAAAGGAGGTCCTCTTAACTGCGCCAACTACAGAGGCATCAGTCTCCTGAACACTGCGTATAAGATCATGTCTGATGTATTGTGTGAACGCCTGAAACCATTCGTCAACGATCTGATAGGTCCCTATCAGTGCGGTTTTAGGCCCGGTAAGTCCACGACCGATCAAATAATCACACTACAGCAGATCCTGGAGAAAACCCAAGAAGTCAAAAAAGGATTTAGACAAGGTGACGCGCTGTCATTTGAAAGAGAATTATCTTATACGGTGATGCGCGAGAAAAAAATGAAGGCCCATATGGGCGACTCAAGCTTAAAACAAAAAAAAAAAAAACGATCTAGAATATGACCTCCACTACGTCACACTATTTATTTAACCTCATATCTACTACAATGCTTGAGTGACCTACTGCCCGCGCTTAATACTTCGTTCCAAGGGGGAACACGCTACACAAACTACTAATCGGGTTCACGATACAGTATGGAGCTCCTACGACACGCCTTGCTGTCGCTCCCTTCGCTGGACTGATTCCTGATGGGGCTTGCGCGCCTGTCGTCCGGTGCCGCCTTGCGGTAGTGAGGTAAAGAGTACATCCGTCTTACGGGTATTGCAAAAAGAATTGTTCATCCGACATGCGGGAATTATTAAAAGAATTATGTTCGGTTTTCGAACCATTAAGCACAAAGAAATGTTCATCCGACATGCGGGAATTATTAAAAGCACGCTTTCGTGGTATCCGAACTATTATACACTGAAGAAATGTCCATCCGACTTGCGGGCATTAAAAAAAACTTGTTCGGTTTTCGAACCATTACGCACAAAAAGAAATGTAATTGTTCCTCCGACATGCGGGAATTATTAAAACAACTTTGTTCGATTTCCGAACTATTATGCACGAAAGAAACATGATCATCCGACTTGCGGGAATTATTTAAAAATACTTGTATTCGATTTCCGAACTATTATGCACTAAAAGAAATGTAATTGTTCATCCGACATGCGGGAATTATTTTAAAAGAATTATGTTCGGTTCTCGAACCATTAAGCACAACACGTCTGAACGATCTCAAAACCAAAAATCAACTCCTTAATTTATTCGCACTTAGTCTCAGGATTTATTAATTAAAACTACGCGTACTCGCGATAAAATAATAAAATTGTTCCACCATCCTTCTGGACTGGCTTCACGCCGACCATGCGCAAAAAACAAAAAGAAACTCTCGAACACCAGAGAACTGCAATCGACAAAATCCAAAATCAAACTGCCGAGAAAAATTCCCAACTCGCCAACCAAACCTCGTGTCGATGATGCTACGCAGCACGCGACAACCAAAAAAAAAAATCGCCAACAACAACCACCCGATCCCAGCCATACGACTTGCCATCCACAATATGCATGTGCTGTTGTATGCCCGCTTCACTCTTTCGTACGAGTACCCCTGCCATGCCCAGTCACATAGCACAATGTATCATATATACAACGAAGCCACTGCTTTGCGCAATACACACTGTATGTATGTGCGTATATGCAATTGCCTGTTGGTTGCTGGCTTGGAGTACAAACCTGGTGCTTAATGCGCTTGGGTACATCGTGCGAGAAAAGTACCGCTGCCCAAGCAGATTTTGTGTCAACAAGATACCGCTGCCCAAGCAGATTTTTGCTTGTCTATGCTTGGTCATGGAAAATTCCATACGGTGGCGTGATCCTACGACGCAGTCAACAACAAAAAAAAAATAATTTGTATTCGTGGCGTTTCTACTAATGCGATGCAACGAGTGGTGGTCTGGTACAGTGTGGCGCAGAAAATTCGGTCCACACAAAAAAAACATTGTTAAACATTTTTTTTTTTTTCTACACTAGCAGACAGTACAAAGCAGCTTTTGTGGCACCGTCATCGAAAGCTGGAAAGGCTGCTAGTTTTTACTGACGTATGTCCTTGGCGTGGAAAGTTCCGATGCTACGACCTTTCAAATCCACTAGTTCGTAATAACAATTACCTATCTTCTTCGACACTCTGGCTTTCAGGAATTTAGGTGCTAGCTTGGCACTAAAGCGTTGGCTAGCCTTACTCTGGACAAAATTCCGCCGGAACACTTCTTGTCCTGGCTTAAATTTGGTGACCGCGCTACGCAGATTATACCTTTTCGCGTAAGTCTCAAAAGCTCTCTGTAAGTTCTCTTGTACCTTTTTCCTAACCAGCTGAACCTTATCTTGTGGGCACAGATGTTGTTCCCCTTCCTCCAGCATGTGGAGTTTACGTAAGAGTTCATATGAGGACGCGTGGTTCACCATTTGTTGTCCAAAAAGTACAAAATAGGGCGAGAACCCAATTGCTTGGTGGTGTGCACTACGAAGTGAAGCCGCAATTAAATGAAGGTTGGTATCCCATCGTCGTTGGTCCTTATCAAGGTAAGCTCTTATAGCCGCTAGGATCGAACGATTAACTCGTTCGGAGGCGTTATCCTGCGGTGAATAGATCGCCGTGAAGTCATGCCTGATTCCGTACTGTGATAGGAGGTTACCGAGAAGAACAGATTTGAATTGGGAACCGTTGTCGGTTAGGATGCTCTCCGGAACACCAAATATGCTGAAGATGGACTCTTCCAGGTACTGACAGATATTCTGCGTAGAAAACTTCTTCAGTGGTTTCAGGAGACAGAATTTCGACGTGTGATCGACGACTATCAAAATGCCTATATTTCCTGAGATCGATCTAGGGTATGGACCTAGTAGATCCATATACAACTTTTGAAAAGGCCGTTGCGCTTTGAAACATGCCACCATGGGTGAACGCAAGACCTTATTGGTTGCTTTCGTAGTTTTACAAACCTCACACGCGTTAACAAAGTCGGTGATATCCCTGCACATGTTTGGCCAAAAAAAATTACGACGAAGCCTTGCTAAGGTCTTCGCAATCCCACCGTGACTACAGGGGGGCGGTTCGTGCGCTTTTGCCATCGTTTCCGGTACTAGACCGGACGGAATCCATAGTTTCCACTCGCAGGATTCTGATGCTACGTCTGCTGCTGCGTGTGCTGTCCGCTTATAAACGAAGCCATAGACTATCTGTAGGTCTGGTAAGTGACTCTGGTTGGTTTGAATGCGATCTTTCAACTCCCCATACTCTGGTGAATTGAAATGCTCGGATTCCAGGTCAATTTCGATGTCTGTACTAGTTATAGCAGCGATCTCCTCGGCATCTACGCGCGATAGCGCATCGGGCACGATATTTTGGGTACCTCTTCGGTGTTCAATCGAGAACTTAAAACCCTGAATCTTTAGGGCCCATCTGGCTAATCTTCCGGATAAGTCCTTTTGACTCAAAAGCCATTGCAAGCTTGCGTGATCGGTAACTATTTTGAAGGCTTGACCTTCCACGTACGCGCGAAACTTTTTCAGACTCAACAGGGCCGCTAAGCATTCTTGCTCGGTCACGGAATAGTTCCGCTGAGCCTTGTTGAGCTTTTGTGACATGTATGCTATAGGCATTTCAACGCCTTCATCATTCAGCTGTGCCAATACCCCACCAATGCCTGTTTGACATGCATCGCACTGGATAACGAACGGACGACTGAAATCCGGATTAACCAGTACTGGAGCCGTTGACAGTTTCTGTTTCAGCTGCGTAAACGCAACCTCGGCTTCTGTGTTCCAAGTAAATAATTTCGCATTTTTCAATACATCAGTTAACGGGTTCGATACAGCGGCAAAATTATCGATAAATCGCCGGTACCACCCAGCCATGCCTAAAAATCGGCGAAGCTGACGGACCGTTGAGGGAATGGGATAGTCAGTGATGGAGGAAATCTTTTCAGGGTCTACCCGAAGAGTACCGTTGCCGACTAGGTATCCCAAATATTTAACTTCCTTTAGACAAAATTTACTTTTCTCCACGTTTATCGTCAAGCCCGCTTTACGTATCAATCGAGCCGACTCCATAAGGAGGTCGATATGACTTTCGAAGTCCTCCGAGATCAATAACAGATCGTCGAGGTAAACGAAGACCCGGTTCCGTAGCTGTGGGGGAATCACTCGGTCCATCAATCGACACATAGTTTGTGGGGCGTTACATAGCCCGAAAGGCATTACCTTGTAGTGATATAGAGGACGGTTGGGTACGGTGAACGCGGTCCTCTCCCTGCTCGACATATTGAGAGGGATCTGCCAAAACGCATCTTTTAAGTCCAATGCTGAGATGAACTCGGCCTTTGGCAGGCGGCTAAGAATTCCCTCAATATGCGGCAAGGGATAAGCATCACGCACCGTGACACTATTCAGCTTACGTGCGTCCATACATAGGCGCACCTTCCCGGGTTTCCTAACTAAAACTACCGGACTGCTCCACGAACTATGTGACTCCTCGATTACTCCAAGTGACAACATACGGTCTATCTCCGCGTGAAGCTCCTTTTCAACTGCTGGCGAAATCGGGAAGTATCTCTGTTTTATCGGGCGCGCACCGGGTTCAATTTCAATCTCGTGTTCCAACAGAGTAGTACGACCTAGCCCTTCCTTCTTGAAAGATGGGAAAAGGCCTATAGCGGCGACTAGCCTGGTTTGTTGCTTCTCGCTCAACCTATGCGCATTGATATGCTCGCCCGTATCTCTTTCAACGGTTGAAATTTCGGAGATCAGATCTGGAGCGATATTAAAATCTCGCCAAAAATTGACACCAAGGTATACATTTTGGCTCAAGCTGGGCGCGATCAGAAATTTTGTACTCTTGGTAATGTCCCGAAAAGTAACAGGCGTTTCAAATTCTCCCTGGACGACTTGATTTATTCCATCCGCAGTACGGACACAAAATCCAACCGTTTTGTAGCTAGCATTGCTCCGGAGTAATTCTTTAGCTGCTTGTGCGCCAATACAAGATATGGACGCGCCACTGTCTAGGAGACCTACATACTTTTTTCCCAGAATGGAAATCTCCGCGTACGGACGTAGATCTTTTTTTATACTGCTTATGGAAGAGAGGGTCTTTGCAAACAGTTTGCGATTGCACTTAATTCTTTTCCAGAACTCTCGTATTCTTCGTGCCGATCTGTTCTTCTTCGGGCTGATCCTACGTTCTGAAGAAGATGGGTCTATTGCCACTGAAGAAAGGTGAGGTTGTATAATTCTATCTCTAGCCTCCTGATAGGCTTTTAAACGCTCGTGGTATGGGCGTAAATGATAAGGTGTAGGTGGAGTATGGCGAGTGTTAGGCGTATGCCCCGGACTGGAAAGGAGTCTATCTACTGGCAGATCTTGCAAGGAGTTAGGAGTTATCCCCCAAGATGGAAGTATTGCTACGGTTAACGATCTTGTAGGACCGGTGGAAGTAGGCGGTACTACAGTTGTAGCAATGATAGAAGCGTTTGGTGCAGGGTCTAATTGCGGTTGGAGTGGAGGTGGGTGTTGGTACCTACACTCATCCGTCCGTTTCCCGACGGATTACATTTCAGACACTTTGGTTTTACGGTGTTTTCGGCCCCGCATCCGTAACAAAAGATGGTTCGATCTTCTATACAATCGTGGTAACTGTGACCGTCCTTCCGACAGTTCCAGCAATTCAGTGAGCTCGCTTTACTAATTTCCGATAGGTCGTTATCGACTCCAACATCGACTTCTTTGGAAATGTAATCAAGCTCCACCTCACTAACCGATTGTCTATATCCCGGATTCCTGAACTTGTTGGTCGTATACGAACGGTTAAGATCTGCTATGAGACTTTCTCGTTTTAAACAGAGATTCCTAAGTTGTGCGATTGAAAATATCTGAAGGTGGAAAAGCTGCTGCCGGATTTCCGGTCGCAGGTTACGTTGGACTATCTCTACCAACTCGCGTTCATTCAACGGGAATTGGAGACGATCAGTAAGTTTAAAGATAGCGTGATAAAATTCCTCGAAGGGTTCACGTTCTCTCTGTTTCCTGTCGCGAATCATTTCACGGATATCCGTGTCAGTACAATTATCCTGGTGATGTTCTCGTAAGGAACGACAGAGTGAATCCCAGGTGACTCTTTCTACCTCCTTCCGATAACGCCAGTACCATGCCTTCGCGTCGTCTGTGAAGAGCACTTGTATATGGTCACAGACTAACTGGAAATTCCCTCCCAGACAATCTTCTGTAAGGGCACTAATTTGATATATGAAGTTCTCGACAGAAATTTCTGTTCGTGATCCGTTGAACTTCACGTTCCAACCCTGTATGAGGCCTGCAATTCTCCCCGCATTTGCTAGCGAGTTTTCCGACATGGAAGAGAACCTGTTGGAACTTGCAAGTTGAGAAGGGTGAGAATACTGCCGGTGATTGGTCGACGGACGATTCTGGTACGACGATGTGGGTTGTGAGTTCGCGTATCGATGGTGGGATGGAGGGTTCGTCCCGAACGCCGGTTGGGGATGATTCTGAGAGAACCGCGGGTTACGCATGGATCGTCCCTGTAACTCAAAAGGCATATCAGTAGGCCAGGTAGGTTCTTGCGGTGGTGGTATATTAGATATACGAGGTTGGGGTTGTACTGGTGGGTTGTCCACTCGTAGATTGGCGATAGAAGATTCTAGATGCCGAGTTAGCATATTTAGGCTGGACTCGATCTTTGTGTCAAAAATTCTGGTGATCTGATTGTTGAGATTGTCCAGTGAGGTCAATTGCCTGGTACTGACAATATCATGAATTATATTTCGTAAATGGTCTTCCGATAACGGCAAATTCCTGCCGGTATGGTTTGGTGGTTGACTCGTGTTAATCTGGGAGTTCCTGATCGCGTCAATGGGGTCAGTCATTGCTTCAGAACCGGTCGCTTTCGACGTCTGATTCAGCAAGGCTGAGTCATTGCCGTCCGGACCTCGAGAAATATTCGCGCCTGCAGATGTAGGCTGCGATTGATTGAGCGATGCTGTGGTTCGAGCTACTGCTATACTGTCATTCATTGACCAATCAAGGGGATTCTGGGATTGCGCCAAGGTCTTTGCACGAGTTTGGATTGCCTGTTTAGTAATAGCACCCGATGGAGCTGCAAGAGTCACATCGGAACTAAGTGAATGGTTGGATGCAATATCGTGTGTGTCACTTCGTGAACACTTAGCACGACATTGAGGACAAGAGTTAGCATTCTTAAGCCACCGACTAATGCATTTGGTGTGGAAGATATGCTTACATCAATTCAATTCAATTTATTTTAATTTAAGCATTGTACAAATAAGACTTGGTCTTTTATAGTACTTAAATTAGCAGATAATTTATAACATTAATGAAAACTAGGACTAAAATTAATATAAACATTAGATACTTAAGAATAAGAAGCTATAATTAGGAAAAGAAAGGATTATGAAGAGAAGATGGTGAAATAGAAAGTAGTAGAAGAACAGTAAAAAGATTTGTGGTGAGTATTTGTTGCTTTTTTATTCGAAGTATTCCATTACGGCATTTTTGAACTTAGTAGCCCCAGTTATTTGTTTTGTAGTTGCCGGTAGCGAGATCCAAAGCCTGGTGACATACACAAAGAAGAGACGCGAAGAGTTCAGATAGCTAGAGGAGGGCATTATAAGATTATGTGTTCTAGAGAACTGACCAAATTGAAGTTTTTCAAAAAGATACATGGGGGATCTGCTGTTAATAACTTTGTGCATGAATACAAGACATTTAATATCAAGAAACTGCTGAAACGTACAACCAAGAACCAGTTTGTGATAGTGTGAAATGTGTTCATATCGACGTAGCCCATACACGTACCTAATCAAATCATTAAACGCAACAAGCAACTTGTGCTGAGAATGGGAATCAAGCTTGCAGTAAACTATAGTAGCATAATCAATAATAGGCATAAATAACATTCTTACCAACCTAAGCTTAGTGTCAACTGGAGTAAAACTTAGGATAACCTAAGTTTACGCAGCCCAGCATATACTCGCCCAATAACGTAGTTGGTATGGTCGACGGCGGAAAGAGAGCGATTTAACTTGAAACCAAGGTTGGTGACAGTATCTACAAATTTAAGTTGCTTATTATTTAAGAATACAGGCGGCAAATGATCGGTATCGCAATGTTTCTTGGAAATAAGTATAAGTTGGGATTTGTTAGGATTTAGATCGAGTCCATTGCATAACGACCAGTTGAATATTGCTGACAGATCTTCGTTTATTCTAACAATTAGATCCTCAACGAGCCCTATTGGTCGCGACAAGTAAATCTGAGCATCATCAGCGTATAGATGAATGTTCACATTCGAGCATACTTTAGGTAGGTCGTTGATGAAGATACAAAAGAGTATAGGTCCTAAAACTGATCCCTGTGGTACTCCTGCAACCAATGATCTAAACCGTGAAGTTTTGCCATCATGACAAACCCTTTGGAAGCGATTTTCTAAATAGGTATTTATCAAATGCACAGATCTTTCATTAAATCCAAAATATAACCTGAGCTTGTGACATAGAACCTTATGATCCACGCTGTCAAAGGCCTTGGAGAAATCAAGCAAACAAAGTACCGTTAAATTGTCTTTATCATATTTGACCCTTATATCGTCAAGTATTTTAATCATAGCCGACGAACAGCTTTGATGTGCTCGAAAACCAGATTGAACAGGGGATAGCAAACAGTGTTGATTTAAGTAGCTTGAAATTTGGTGTGCAAGAATTTTCTCCAAGACCTTTGACAAACAAGGTAAAATACTTATTGGGCGGAAGTCGGTTGCCGCAGATGGCTGAGGTTTTTTCGGAACCGGAATGACTTTAGCCACCTTCCAAATGTTAGGAAAGGTAGAGCACGTAATACAGAAATTGATGATATGTGTGAGACAGCTTAAGATATGGGGTAATATCATCTTCACAAAGCGAAGAGGTACTCCATCCTCACCTACAGCATTGGACTTTAGGGAACGAATGGTATTTATAACATCAATTACTGTGACGACTTCAAAGTTAAAGTCAGAGCTGAAGAATAGTTGGCTATCCGGAGTAAAGCACGTACTATTTACAGATCTGGTAAGAAATGCATCGTTAAGGTCGTTTACATTCGGCACGCTTTCAATAACGGCCTTTTTCCCAACTCCAATGGAGCGTAAATTGCTCCACAGTTTCTTAGAGGTTTGGTCAGTACTCAGTTTTGATAGAAAATATCTTTTTTTTGCTCTTCTTGTCACGAACGTTGAGTAGTTACGAGCGCGACAAAAAATCTCCCAATTTAGACTTGAGGGCCTAAGCTTCCATCTGGCGTATAATTTGTTACGAGCTTTCATGGCACTGTGAACTTCACGTGTGAACCACGGGCATTTTGTATTTCGTATAGCAACAGTTTTTAATGAAACATGCCTGTTAAAGAGGTCAACCAACAGGGTTTGCACATGATCCACCTTTTCATCAGCACTTGAGGAATAATAGCAGTCACGCCATGGGAGAAGGCTAGCATTCACTTGCAATATATTATTATTATCTAAAGAGGAAAAGTCTCTAAATTGGAAAGATGATGGTTTAGGGGAACGGGATAAGTCAACATTGTATGCGCAATATATTAAATCATGGTCAGATATGCCGATTAAGGACAGCTGATCGTGAAGTAAGACATTAGATCGATTTGACACCATAAGAACGTCAAGCAGGCTGGGAGGAGCATTTGGAGCAAATCGGGTAGCAAAGGAGTTAACTATCGACAGCCCAGTCGCAGCCGCATAATCTAAGAGTCGACGTGCTCTGCTGTCATTTTTAAGTAGATCAGCATTAAGATCGCCGCAGATAATAATATCCTCATACAGAGCAGTGAAGTCGAGGATTGCCGAAAACAGCGGCTCTGGCGAGTGACACTGGTTTGGGTTGTACGCAACACCTATCAGACACTTCGAGTTGCAGTCACTAACTTCAAGCAGCAGATATTCTACAACACTTTCTTCAGATTTCCTTAGTATTTTATACTTAAGAGAGGTACTGCAGTACACAGCAACTCCTCCACCTGTGGTGTCAGTCACCCTATCCTTACGTATGAGTTTATACCACGGGATGTCATACAAATCGGTAACTTGATCCTTATCATTTGGATCTGTTTTCAGCCAAGTCTCTGTAACACATATAATATCAATCATCACTGAAGATATATTTTAAATAATCCAGTTTGGCTAAGCTTAAGCTTCTAGCGTTTAGATAACATATTTTTATACCCTGACGAGCAGAAGATAAAATATTGACAACTGATCGCACCGCAGCTCTACCAGTAACATCACCAGACGAGGTAGAACGTTCCACCATCACAACAACACTAAATAAACAAACAAATGGAGCACAGTGTAATTAAATAAAAAAAAAAATCATAATAACTTAAGAAGCAACAACTACAGAAACGTAAAAAGAAATAAGAGAGAAAGAAGATGTAAAGTAAATAGAGAAAGAAGAAGAGGGACTAAAAGAGAAAAAAGGAGAATACAGTATTTTAGTATGTTTGTAATATTTGTTAAATAAATACGAATCCATTCCATATGATTATGCTCCGGTCCAGATCAGTGTTGAAAATAGCGGGTTAAGTTGAAGTGTAGATGATGTAGGCAAACTTCTTAAGAGAGTTTCGTTGTGGAAAGAATTTTCGTCTCAATGTCATCCTTACTCTTCCTCACGTAGACCAAACCATTGCGCGTTCTTGCAGAGAACAGTAAACCCTCTCTGCGCAACCGAAGTGCATATCTTAATATGGAGCTATTCTCTTGCGTTAAGCTCTCGTTGATATATATGCGTGTGCGTGAGGCTGAAGACGTACTGACATCAGGCACCTAAGATGTTCTCCAGTTGTTGCAGTGACAGCCCTTTGTTTGCTCGAAATGCAGCTAGTAGTGCACTTTGTTCTGTATGCGATGATAGTCTGACAAGCAGCGGGCTGTGACCATCAGCGGTTTTGGTGTTAAGACGAAATGCATCGAAGTGCGGGGAAATCTGGTGGCGTAGTTTCGCAGCGATGCCTCGTACCACTTCAATAGGGTTTTCGTTTGGTGTCCGTGGAATACCGCGGACAATTACATCACACAGCCGCTCTTTACGCTGTATGTCCGCTAGTTCCTCTCTAAGCTTTCGATTTTCATCTCGAAGGTCAGATAAACTGCTCTCAAATTGATGCACTTTGATATCAAAGGAAGCAATGGCATCGCTTAATTTTTTTTTTTTTTTTTCTTCAATCAATCAAATGAGTACATCAACTGTTCTCGCTAGATTACTTAACAAAGAATATACTTAAAAACTACCACCAAAGCCTAATAATAGAATTAATTTAATCTTGAATGAATCCCTAGTTAAATGAAAATCGAATATACTACAATATTTATTGGATTCTCTAAGACATCTGGAAATTGGTTCATTGTATCCATAATTAACTCTATGATAAGGTATATAAAATAAAAGATGATTTCTAAGAGCTCTCGAAGGAGCATAAAATCCAATTAATGATAATAGGAAAGGGCAATCGATATGTCCATTTATCAAATCACGAATAAACATAATTGAAAAATATTGCCTACGCTTAAAAAGAGGTAGAATACCAAATAATTTGCACCTCGTCTCGTAAGATGGCATTTCAATATCCCATCGCAGTCTACGAACGGATACTCTAGTAAGACGCTTTTGGATTTTCTCTATTCTAATAGAATGCACTTCAT
This sequence comes from Cheilosia urbana, assembly GCA_946477585.1. Taxonomy (NCBI): domain Eukaryota; kingdom Metazoa; phylum Arthropoda; class Insecta; order Diptera; family Syrphidae; genus Cheilosia; species Cheilosia urbana. Next base: position 67,820,784 of record OX297853.1, on the reverse strand, counting down.
AAAATGGATTCCATACTATACTGCAGTACTCAAGATGAGATCGAACAAAACCAAAAAATAAACAGTTAAGAGTATGTGGATCTTGAAAGTCTTTCGAATTCCGCAATATAAAACCCAGCATCTGATTACCTTTCGCAACCAAAGACTCAATGTGTTTGCAAAAGTTAAGTTTTACGTCAAAAACTACTCCAAGATCTTTTTTCGATGAAATATTGGACAGAGGGGTATTATCAATTACGTACGTAAAGTGAACTGGAGAGAGGTTGCGATAAAAAGAAAGGCTTTGACATTTAGAGACATTGAGATGAAGGTCATTATTGTGACACCATATGGAAAGTCGTTCAAGATCCGCTTGTAAAAGAATACAGTCGTGAACTGAACGTATAGGTCGAAATACCTTCAAATCGTCGGCAAACATAAGACACTGGGAGCTCAAAAACAAGTCAGGAATGTCATTAACAAATAAAAGGAAGAGCAGAGGGCCTAAATGACTTCCTTGAGGTACTCCAGAGGTAACATAAACTGGTGACGAGAACGTGTCATTTATGCGAACATACTGGATACGATCAGTTAAGTAGGAATGAATCCACTTTAGGAAATCGGAGTGAAGTCCTAAGCCAATTAATTTGGAAACTAATATATTGTGGTTAACGCGATCAAACGCTTTAGCAAAGTCCGTATATATTACATCGCATTGCAAGCCATTCTCAAGGTATTTCAAGGCAGAATTACAAAAAATTGAGAGATTTGTGGCAGTAGATCTGCCTGCAACAAAGCCATGTTGAAACGGAGAGATAAATCTCTTCAAGAGAGGTGTAAGTTTGTCAGAAACTATTTTTTCAAACAACTTAGGAATAGCAGAAATCTTGCAGATAGGACGATAGTTAGTAATATCATGTCTCGATCCAGATTTATGTATGGGCGTTAAAAATGAGCTCTTCCAATTTGTCGAAAAATTTCCAGACCGGAGAGACAAATTAAACAGAAAACACAGAGGTACAGAAAATGCAAGGGAGCACTTTTGAAGTAAGATTGGCGGGATGCCATCTATACCAGGATTTTTATCTAAATTTAATAAAGAAAGAGCACTTTGAACTTCAGGGATTGAACACTCTAAGTTCCCGATATTAAAGTAATCACAGGATGTTGAGGTATTACTAGGAACTGCCGGTGTTGCAGTACCACAAGAATATACAGACTGGAAGTGGTTAGCGAACATATTACAGATGGTTGAAAGGTCAGACGAAGATACGTTATTTAGACTCATACAGTTAGGAATACCATTAGATTGTTTTTTGCTATTAATAAAGCTCCAAAAGCGTTTACTATTTGTCCTTAAATCAGATTCGACAGAAAGAACATACTGTTTGTAAAGAAACTTATTTAAAACATCAAATTGTTTTTGGAGCATCCGGTAAACGTTCAAAAGTTCCGGGTTGTTATTACTATTACGGAACCGCTTATAGGCCTTATTTTTCCTATTATTTAAATTTATGATTCTGTCATTAAACCAAATGGGTTTATTACCCTTGACAGACTTCATTTTAGGTGTAAACAAATCAATTGCCATATTTACAGTATTCATAAATAAATTTAGAGAATCATCTAAATTACAATTTTTAAAGATTTCCAACCAATTCTTGCTATCTAAATAGTTTGAAATATTGCGGAAATTGGCTTTAGCATAGTTATATTTAAAATAAGTGTCACCGGAACCTGGTTTAAAAAATGCATAAAATTCAAACTGCATGGCTAATGCTACATGAAAAACAGAATTAGGAAAAAGTGGAATGTTGGAGTTGTTGATACTAATGTCGAGCTCGGAATCAACAAATACCAAGTCAAGGATATTATTAAATTCATTTGGAAAATGATTTATCTGACGAAGATCAAGCTGGGCAAGAGTATCAACGACTTCACGCTCATAATCTAATTTAACATTAAATGGAAAAAGTCTACAATCATCGCAGTCAAATGACCAAATTAAATTGGGTAAATTAAAGTCCCCTAGAAGAATAGCGTGCTGATGATCTTTTAAATTATTTAAGATAAAGGAACAATTTTCTATATGTGCTTTATATAATAGGTAAGGACTCCTTGGTGGTATATAACTTACAATAACAATAACTTCAGTTCCAGCAATGAATTTTATTGAGACTGCTACTTGGTCGACATCTAAATCAGCTGCTGTTGGAGGTAGATTGATTTCATCACTGCGCAAAGAGGCCCGAACCGAAACCAATACTCCACCGCCTCTCGCGCAATCGGTTAGAACGGAGCAGCGGTCCTTGCGGAAAACTTCGTACTGGTCCTTGTTGAACAATTTTTCGTTGTGATGATTCTGCGTAAGCCAAGTCTCAGTTAACACAATAATATCATATTGACCAGATGAAGAGAAGAGCAAGACATCGCGGAGCTTAGTTCTTAGACCACCAGTATTTTGGTAGTAAAGACTAAAGGCTGTAGGATCTAAGATATTTGGTTGGAGTTTTTTGGAAGGTTTTTTGGTTGCGTCTTCTTGGAGTTAGGTCTGCTCACGAATTCCTTCACAAGAATATCCTTAGGCCAAAAGTTTGGGTTGACTAGCTGTTTTCCAATTGGTTGAGTCGTTACCAGTTTAAATGAAGATGTCAAGCGACCTGTAAGGTTATCCGCTGTCAAGCTATGGCATTTTATATTGCTGGTATCAATGCCCTTCCCAGCAATGTAGTTAACGATTTCATTGCTTTTGGTACCATATTCAAGCCGCGACAAAAACACTGCAAAGTGGGGTGGCACCACTCTAAGAGTACAGTCTGTACTAGGAACACCGATCAATCGTTGATGGGAGTTCAAGGCCACAGCACTAGTAGATGGTTTGTCAACTGGGATTGAGGCAGTATTGTCACTAACGGTGACTCCAGTCGGTGTGATACTCCCTAATGGCGATTTACCTTGCGAATTAGATCGAAGAGTTCTTTTCGCCAGAGGGAGCTGAAGTTGTAAAATAGGATCTTGTAGAACTTCCTGAAATGGGCGTTTAGATCCTTCTGGTAGATTATGATTAGTACCACTTTGAGGAATCTGATGACGAGGTTAAGGTTGAATATGCAAGACTGGTTCAATCAAAGTCGGTGTTATGACTCCATTTGTTGGTTGCAGCGGTGGATGAAGTGATTGGTTATCGAGGTTCGGATGTTCTTGGATGATATTTGGGCTAAGTCCGGGTGATTGGTGTAAGATCCGATCAATGCTCGAGAACCCTTCAATCAGCTTGTTACCGCTGCTGACATTAAAGTTGAACACATCTTGCATTTCCGAAAATAACATCGACATGCTAGTAAAGGCCTTTTGAAGCTTAATAATTTTCCAGTGCAAGGTGTCAGGTGAAATGCTTCGGTGCTTAACACAATAGAAGCAAATACCGGGAGTAGAAATAATCTTGTCAACATCCTTTCCTTTAAGGCCTAAGCATTTAGCATGTGCAGTGTCAAGGCAAATCCCGCACGATAAGTTTATATCATTCGTGTCCATTCCACAAATGTAACAATTTGGGGTACTTTTTGAGGTACTCATACTCCAATAATAACACGATGGTAACTCTGTTTTGTTTTTTGTTAAAATTGCATTCAAATTCAGAAAGCAACGATTTGAACTTGTTCATTAAGCTGATTTCAAGATCCCGAAGCTGGTCTGATAAGGACGTTTTTTTATCTGACGTGCTCGATTTGACTGCTGGCGATTTATCTGCGTTCGATGCGGAGGTAGTAGCGGATTTTTCTCTGAGCACTTGTTGACGTGTGGTGGACATGGTGATGATTGATGAACAAAGAAATAAAGAGCAGAGACAGACACGAGGATTTTCTTTTTGGTTTTTTGTGTTTCTGGCTGAGATATTTAATCACTAGTGTTCAAAACTATTTGGCTTGGAGACGTTAACTTAAAAACTTTGACTTTCAGTTTTATATTTCAAGAACTGGTTAAAAAAAAAAAAAAAAAAAATACTTCAACGAGCAGGAGCGAACTACAAACACGTCTATTCACTATACATAGTATAGTTGCTTACATCGGGTAAGCATTCTTTCCTGGTCTTCGCCTAAGCGGTCTCGGCATATACTACAGATACCTGTCTTAGGTATATTCGGTAGGTTGTCTCCACTGTGGCGTAATGAAATGTTTAGTGGAGTGTGTGTACAGAGAGTGTAAGTAATTGGTAAGGGAACACAATGTATGTTGTGTTCGAGAAAGAGATTATTGTTAAATATGTAGAGAAAGAAAAAAATATACTGAATCAACGAGTCACTAAAAGATATACTTATGTATCTAAAATTGTTTACAATTATATAGATAGCGCAAAAAAAATTATAGTTGCGGTACGGTATGCTAGAATGAAATAATCATATATTTTGCGGTACGGGTTCTGATATAGGAGTAGAATATGATAAGGTTACTGTGAGTAAAATTGTCGGTGTGTGGTGGTGACACTTGCTCATGATTACTGAGCGTCGTGAATAAGCCGGTCCTCGGGAAAGATCCTGTCAGTTTGGTCAGGGTTTCAAGCACCAGGCTTGTAGAAACGCTGCTATTCCTAAACTTTAAGAGTCTCTTCCCAAGCCGTGCATGGTTGACTATGTGTCTACCTGTTGTAATAATCTATGCAATGAACTAAGATGATAATGGTTTGGGTTCCAATTTAAACAGGAGGACGGTTCCGGTAAAGTTACCTCTTAATCATTGAAGTCAACTAAAATTCCGTGAAGGTCTGCCCCTAAGTCCTTTACAGAACCAGAGATGTGAATCGGTTACCAGACAAGAGTTAGTTCTGTGATGCCCCACGTTGGACGCCAATTTATTATAATAAACGCGTACAACGTGGAAATTGTCTTTTGGTTCTTTCTGTTAGATGTTCCAGTCGTATGTGTGATGCCCCACGTTGGGCACCAAATTATTGTAATAAACGCGTACAACGTAGAACTTGCCTTTTGGTTCTTTCTGTTAGATGTTCCAGTCGTATGTGTGATGCCCCACGTTGGGCGCCAAATTATTGTAATAGACAGGTCGTGCGGAGCATGGAAGTTAGCGCTTTCTGCTACCTTGGATCTGGAGGTGGTAATCAGCTGTCTATTTAACTGTCGCGGGTGCACGTCTAGCGATCCCTGACTAAGCTACGCTAAGTTGTGTCTCAACTGGCGCTATATTTGCATATTTATACAAGTACGATCGGCATTCGCCCTTAAGGTAATGTCATGATTTGAGATACAAAATCTGATCCCACTGCCGTGCGTCCTTATGTACCATATTTGGGCTCTTATCTTTTGTTTGAATAAATACGACTCTTGTGAATGAACTAAACGATGGTCTAGTTTTATTTTATTTTTGCGGTGTTTTGATATAGGAGGGAAGTAAGGTTGCAGTTACAGGGAGTCACTGAACCGAGCAGGACTCAGGATGGGTGGGCAAGGCAGGTGCTAACATCCGTAGCCTGTCAAGGAGGTGAGTGGTGTGACATGGACTGAGAGATGAACCACTCTTTATGTGCACGTAAAATTTTAATTATTTCCGATAGACTGTGTCAGTATAGTAGGGAGATATTTAAGTGTTGTTAAAGAATCCCCCCCCCAGCGTAGCTTAGTCAGGGATCGCGAGACGTGCACCCGCAACAGTTAAATATACAGCTGATTACCACCCCCAGATTCAAGTTAGCAGAATAGCGCTAACTTCCATGCTCCGCACGAACTGTCTATTACACCTGGGGTTTCCTGTCGTCGGGCTGTTGTGTTGTCGGGAGGCCTGACCGGATGAGTTGGAAAAAGAGTATTTAGAATGCTCTCCATCTTTTCTTCGTTTATAGTGGGTGGTGCCGATTGAGCTCCCAGTTTCCGCACTACTACCTTGTAGCCTAGCCCCCAGGGGTCGCTGTTTATGTCTCGGCGGAGATCCTCCCACTTACGTTTTTTGCTCAGATTGATTGCCCTCTTAAGCTCGGATCTTTTAGTTTTGAACTCCGCTAGAGCTTCCTCTATGTTTATAGCGTGTCTTCTCCTTCCCCTGGTTACTATGCGCCTAAGCTGTAGACATCTCATTCGGAGTTCAGCTTTCTCATCTGACCACCAGTACACTGGGTTTCTGGTTCTGTTGTTGCTTTTCCTGGGCATTGAGGCATCACATGCGAGCCGTATCAGTTACATTGTGGCCTCAGCTTTTTCTTCCGCGGGTCCTTGTACTTGGAGCACAGCACTTTCTCCTTCTTCAATGACGGATTAAAAGAGCTCTTCGTTTAACCTGTTGATGTTCCACCTCGGTGCTAGTGTACGGTTCCAATGAGGAGTTCGCTGGTTTGCTAAATCAAAAACAATGTATTGGTGATCGCTGCCCGTGTAATCCTCGATTACCCGCTAGTTTTTTATTCTTGCGGATGTGGATTCAGTAGCGAAGGTTACATCCGGTATGGTGCCTCTTTGCCCTGGCCTCCTGAAGGTCGGGATATTTCCTACATTTGCTACGTTTAGGCCTTGTCTCGCAGCCATTTCAAGTATTTGCCTTCCTCGAGAGTCTGTAGTTGGCATTCCCCACTCTTGTGCTCTGGCGTTAAAGTCGCCAGCAACCAGAATCTCGCCTGTCGTTTCATTTAGAATGTCCTCCAGGTCATCCAGTTTTTGGCGGTCCATCGGTCTTGACCCACGCGAAACCTCTTTGTGTACCGTAGCTATTTAGGGAGAATATCCTTGTGTCTGGTATCCAAATTGCGGCGGTTCCTAACGTGTCCACTATCCAGTTTGTTTCTTTGTCTACGTACTGTTCGCTGATTATGACGACATCAATCTGTAGTTCCCTCAGTAATTTGGTCAGTAAGTTGTTAGCCGTTCGACTCCTGTGGATATTTCCCTGTAATATTCTGGTCATTGTAAGGCCTTTTTCTTCGCGTTTTCAAGTGCTTCTCGAAAAACTTGGCACTTACCGGATCCCGGCATATGATCTAGGGCACACTCTGGTGTTTGCAGATCTGCACATAGACAGCACTTTGGGGGTTTATCGCAGTGGCTCTTTTTGTGGCCCTCTTCTCCACAGTTGAATCAGAGCCCTTGTCCTTTTCTGTCCGTGCCCTTACAGGTTGCCTGGAGGTGTCCGTTTCCGAAACACTTGAAGCATCTAGGAACTTCTACTCTGCGGCGAGTTCTACACTGAACCCATCCTATTTTGATTCGGGGAAACTTCAGCATCTCGTGAGCTGCTCGAGCGTTCATGTGGACTATAGCCATTTTCAGCGAGCTTCTGCTTATCCCGGTCACTGCCACTTGTATTTCCAAATTTTTGTTTGGTGTTTTCTTCTTGATGGCTTCCTCGACCTCTTCTACTGTGGTCAGTTCATCCAAGTCCCTGATTTCGAGTGCAACCTTATCTTCAAGGCTGCGGACCGTAGCTCTTTCTCTTAAAATGTCTCTGAGCGATTTCCCAAAAGCCTCTTTGTCCTTTGTCTTGTCTTTGTCTTGTTTTGTTTTTCGCACCGATTTGATGACGGTTTCGGTTTCGCCGGGGTTGGCTTTTTTCCGAATTTCCCGCAGAATATCACTATACTTTTCCGTGCCTTTTGGTTTGATAAGGATTGCCTCGTTTCTGGATTTCCGATGTTTACTTTCATTCTGCTTCGCTTTATTTCTAGGATTTTCTCTTACGCGTTTCTTAGTTTTTCCTGTCTTCTTCTTGAGCACTTCTGCATAGCTGTCCTGTTCTATGTTTGTTTCTTCAGTGTCGGCACCTTCCGTCTCCAGAATTTTCTCCTGTTTTGATTTGTTTACAGGATTTGGATAATTTCTGGTTTTCTTGTCGGTTTGTTTTCCAAGAGGGCTAGACGGAGGTCTCTTGTTTGCGGCTGGCTTTTCGAGATTTTTTATTTTTTCTCCTGGTTTTTCGTTCCCATTTGGTGGCGGCATCTTCAGGGTTGGCTTCAGAACGCTTCGGGCTTTCGCGTCCCACTTCATTTTGTCCAGCGATTCCTCTAATGCAGCAATTCCGTTTCTGATGTCCATGCTGACATTTTTTTGCTTCGCGCAGGCATTCTTCATCATTTTTAAAATATCGAAGCATTTCTGTACTTCTTTGGACATTTCGTCTTCGGGTTTTTGCGGTTCGGTGGCCGAGGGGGGAAGCTGAGTTTCTATAGAGCTCAAATCCACAAGATCCTGGGTAGATATTGGTTCCATAGTGCCATGTATAGGCATCGCACCTTTATGGTTTCCCTCAACGACTTCGGGCTCGGATTTTGTCGAGCTCTCTGCCCCTCTGAGTTCAGAGCAGTGTTTGGCAGATTGCTGTAACATCCATCTAAAAGAACTTCTTACCGTTCCTATTTGTGTCCCGTCATGGGCATTCCTTGGCTCTGCTGATGTTGGGGTGCTCCCATATCTCTTCTGCTCAACTGTCTTGTCGATTTTCAGTGGCGGTGATCGCATTATCGCAGATCTCCGCCTGAACGGGTCTTCTACCTGAATGAGACGATAAGTGACGTGCAATTAATCAGGCTTGGGGTACCACAAGGTTCAGTCTTGGGTCCCATTTTATTTTTTTGATCTATATCAACTCACTCTTCCACCTCAATCTAAGAGGATCCCCTACTGCTTTTGCTGACGATGTTGGGTTATCGTATGGCGTAAACAGTCCCTTAGATCTTATCTCTGATATAAATTGTGATGTACAAACTCTAAGACAATGGTTCGCTGAACACAAACTTGTAATAAGTCCGAAAACTAAATTAATGTTCTTTAATTTATCTGCTTCTATTAATCCAAAACCGGATGTATACTTTCATGCACCGAATTGCAAAAAATTTAAATTATATCAATGTAAATGTGCAACCAGTGTGCCTGGTCAATTATTTTGTGCTAGTGAAAATTGTAGTGATGATTGTTTTTTGATAGAAAATGTAGACGAATTTATGTACCTAGGACTCTTACTTGACTCTAATATGAAATTTTCATCCCACGCTACTGCATTGAAGAAGTACTTTATCTCCACACTTAGGCATTTCTATTACCTTCGTAATATATGTTCAACTAAGCTCCTAACCACAATTTATTATGGACTTTTTAATTCTAAGCTTCAATACGGTATAAATTGCTGGGGAGGTGGCTATCAAAACAAAGTTCAGCCATTGCTAGTCTTGCAAAAGAATGTTGTCCGGAAAATTCCTTTGTTTTGTCAATTAAGGATTTCTGTTCGTCACTTATACTGTTTTAAAGTTCTAAAAGCGTTCTTTATGAAGTCTGGTAACCGAAACTTTCGTATAATCTCAAATTATAACCTACGCTATAACTCACTTAATATGTTACAAGTGCCAAACTATCGAACCACCGCTGTAAAATTATACGCCTGTTTGTTCTGTGTCTGTCGATCAAGTGACGATATATTTATTTAATTTATTTATTTCATTTTGACATTTTGCTACAGTGTTACTGGATACTACATCACTTTCTCCTTTTTATATATAAAATATTTCATGTTAACATTGTTCCATATGTTAGTCATAATTGTAGCGCTTTGTTTTTTTTACACATCGCCTTGGTCGTTCACTTTCTGGACCATCTACTTTCTCTTCCAGTGCCAAAGGTACTCGTCGATAGGGTTGTACAACTGGTCGTGCATCAGACTTAATTGGAATATCAACAATTACACCCTTGATTTTACCAATTTTAGCTTTTTGATCGAACTCACTGATCTCTTTGATATCAACCCCAATTTTTAAAATTAAAATCGGCATTGCTGTGTCACGGCCGATGAGTAGTTTCCCTTTTCCTTTGATCACATAGAATTCGGCATTAATGTTTCGATGGCCAATAACAAGTGTTGCCATATCACTTGAAACATTTATCTGTTTCTTTTCGTTGATTCTTAACGACAACCTTCTCATTTTTTAATTGGTTCCAGGTTTCTTCATCCATCAAATTATATTTTGAACCGGAATCAATTATTGCTACAGCATAGATGCCACCAATTTTGCATTTTATTTCGTTTTTCTTATCTTGTGTATTGACACAAAATACATAGGTCTTTTCCAGTATCTCTTTGTTGGCAATTTGGTTTACTTCATTTCCAATGTACTTAATCATTGTTTCTCGTTCTGAGTCGTCTGTGGCATATTTTGTATTTTTAAGCTTGGACTGCCATTTATTTCCAGCACTAAAATTTCCTGTTAGTTTGCGTGATTGACACTTTCGGCTAAAATGATGAGGAAAACCACATTTATTACATGTTTTCCCTCTTGCCGGACATTTTTCATAATTTGCATGATGACCACTGAATCCACATCGACCGCATTCTTTGTTTTCCATTTCTTCTTTTCTTTTGTCAACTTTGATTTTATTTACCTCGATAGTGGTAGCTGGTACTTCAAATTTTTCGAGAACGAACAACTTTTCTTGTTCATTTACGGTCTCAAAAACTTTTGCCATTTTTAAAGTCTCGTTTTACGTTGCATCACCTTGTTTTAACATTTCTCTGCGCATTTTAGGTGATATGCATTTCTCAATGATTTGGTCTTTAATATTTTCATCAATTTTGTCACCAAAATCACATCGTTCCGCTTGCTTTCGTAAACGCATAGTTAAAATCTCAATCTTTTCTCCATTTTGTTGTTTCATTTGTCGCAAAATGTGCCGTTCATATGTTGAATTTGTCTTTGGCAGGAAAAACGCATTTAACTTGTTGACTGTCCGTTCATAACCTGATACTTGGACAGCATAACCAGATGCCATTGGACCATATTTCACTTCGTCAACTGTTCCATCTGGCAATGAGTCGTACAATTCTTGAATTTTCTGACCACCAAAGTGCAATAACATTGTTTGCTTTTCTTCTTCATCTGTAATTTTACTGGCTTTCATGAATAATTCAAACGCTCTTAACCATAAACGCCACTCATGGCCGCAATTATCACCATAAATGGTATAATCAAAATTATTTACTCCTAGGCCAAGTTTTGTACCTGTAAATGTATAAACGAAGAAAACATCTCAACTTATTTTTTTTTTATTTGCAAACATCAAAGTTGCATCAACCATTAAAATAAAATAAAAATAACGTTTATTTTATTTTATTTGCGAGCATTCAAGTCGCATCAATCATTATTATTTTTTTTTTATTTGTATTTGCGAACATCCAAGTCGCATCATTTTTATTTGCGAGCATCAAATCGCATAATATCAATTTTTAAATTTTATTTGCAAACATTCAAGTCGCACCAATCATCCCTTATTCTTATTTTTTTTTTTCTTATTTGCGAGTATCAAATCGCATAATACCAATCTTAAATTTTTATTTGCGAGCATTCAAGTCGCATCTTGTTTATTTAATTTATTTATTTACCTGAATTTTCTTTATTCATCCTCGTCGCCAATGTAAAATTATACGCCTGTTTGTTCTGTGTCTGTCGATCAAGTGACGATATATTTATTTAATTTATTTATTTCATTTTGACATTTTGCTACAGTGTTACTGGATACTACAACCGCATATAGAAATTCTTATTCAGTTGTATATAATATTTCGCTCGCTCTCAACATAAAACCTCATTTTCAGTACTGCACCTCAATTCTGTATCTTTCAACAGAAGCAGACCTTACGAGATTGCAAAAACTACAGAATAGGGCGATGAGGGTAATACTTATATGTTGGACAAACTAGGGTGGTTGAATGTTAGGCAACAAATTTAATTTAGTGTATTAGTATATTTGAAATGAAAAATGACTTGCTGCCGGAATATCTGACTAACAATTTAAAATATATAAGTGAAAGTCAACCTTACAACCTCAGAGGAAGACACAACCTTAGACCACAGTTTAAATCCACAGTGCGCGCTCAAAACACCGTGATGTTCAAGGGGATAAATATGTTCAACAACCTTCCCAATGCAATTAAAACACTTACAAATGTTAACAATTTTAAAAAGCAATTATTAAAATTTATAAAATCAGACAACCAAATATAATTATAAATAAATAAATAAATAAATGGCCTTTTAAGCCAAATAATTTAGTCACACACTCAAACACTCTCAAAAATAAAGCAAAATATACTATACAAATAATAATGAATTTAGTGAAAAGAAAATCATTAGAAACAATAAATAAATAAATAAATAAAAGGTCCGTCTCACGTGCGGTTTAGACGGGGAGTGGGGGCGTGGGCATAATAATAATAAAAAACAAAAGTTAACGACCAGGTTCAGTTGGAAATACAGGGAACGTACCTACTGACATTTTTGGATTCGATAAAGGTGAACGACACCGTATACCAGGTGAAGAAAAAGGCTGCTTATATCGTACAACATCCTCCTAAGGCTCTTTCGTTAACGCACATCGCACATGAAGAGAAATTGTCGCTTCCATATTTGCATCATATCCATATCGACAGCACAAACCACATCAAAACACTTAGGAAAGAAATATCGACTAAAAAAATCATCTGGCGGACAACTATTCTCCCAACGACAGTAATTGTTTGCACACTTTTCCTAATTCTCCTCAGAAGCAAAAGGAAAAATACCGTCACATCAAACCAAATCGATTCCAAAATCACGCAAGTAAGAGGTCGAAACGGGGACGTCTCGAACACAGCAGAGGGAAGAGTTAACGCACACGATGCAACTTAAGCACGCTCCGGCAACCGGCAACCTCCACCGAGCCGGCAACCCAACACCGAAGTAAAAAAAATGCAATCTAGGCAAGTGGCGACCGAAGTAACAAAATGCAACTTAGGCAAAGCGGCGGACATCGAACTGACAAACTCGTTCGGCAACCCAACACCGAAGCCGCCGTCCGCTTCGTCGGCAAATCAACAAGAAGCGCATGCAGGGCATTTTAATTAAGGTAGAAATAATTTATTTTTTGACTAGTGTGCCCGCAACTTCGTACGCGGCGTGAGTGTTAAAGTATTTGTGGACTTTCAAGGAACTGTGGGCAAAATGGAAAAAAATTGCTGATTTAATTGACAATACGGTAAAAAATTAAATGGAAAAACAAAATCAGAACATTGAGAGAATTTTAGTTGGAATGAATAAATTAAGTAATGGAAAAATGGAGGTGAGATTAAAAAAGTTAATATCAAAAATAAAAAGCCATCATATGCGGAATCTGTGAAAAATGAACCGCCGGTAATAGTTAGACCAAAAGTGACACAGGATAGCAAAAAAACGAAACAAAATAAATCCAGCTTCATTGGCAGTGAAAGTGAGTGGGGTAGTCAATAAAAAAGACGGTATGGTAATTATAAATTGTGAGGACAACGAATCAAGACAGGTCTTGGAAAGAGAGGCTAAACAAAAACTAGGAAATGAATATGAAGTGTCAGTTCCTGAATTAAAAAAAAACATGTGTGACAGTGAGTGGAATGAGGGAGCAATGGGAAAAAGGAGCTTTGGAAGCAACTATTAAGAATCAAAATAATATTGCTGGATACTAAGTGTAAAAAGGAACAACTTCATCAGTTACAAAACAATATTAGAATTGGAGAAAGAGGAGTGTAAGCAAATAATGGAGAGAGGAAAAATGAATATTGGATGGGACAGATGCTTGGTATATGATTACGTATTGATCCGAAGATGATATAATTGTTGGGGTTACAACCACAAAGAGGCAGACTGCAACAACAATATTGTGTGTGCAAAATGCGGGTAGAACCACGAGACCAGAAACTGTGATAAAACGATTTTGAAGTGCAATAATTGTGTGAGAGCAAACAAAAACTTAGGTTAAAAACTTGATGTGTGTCATGACTGTGGAAGCTATAAACTTGAAATCCAAAAGAATTGTATTGCATTTTAGCAACCAACCAATATTAAAGCTATTTATTTAAATTAATGGCAACATATACCCACGGTTTTGGGTTTGTGCACATCTACGGCACAATACCTTTAAAGTTTCATTCTCCTCATTCTATATTAAATACGAAAAAAACGTATGGAAAGCTCGGATGTTCACGTATTAATATAATGATGATGATATCGAGGGCCTAATAAACAATTTCGATGAGGTACAAGAACTTATAAGTGGTGAAAAATCCGACATAGTGGTACTTTCAGTCACGCATGTTTTAAAAGATATTAAGGACAACGTAATTTTGATCCCAAATTATAATATGGAAAGGTGTGATAGTATATCGAGTCGAACAGGTGGCGTTATTATTTATACAAAAAGTTGCAGTATAGAATTACTAGAAACAAATATAAAAAAGAAATAAAGAATAGTAAAAGTAAATTTATTAAATTGAAAGTTGAGGTCTCGAGAATTCAAAAAGATTTGTGGCGTAACTTGGAGAAATATGTTTTAAAAAAGTTTTAAATACTGTGGTATAACAGACGTAGTCTTTAATGGTGTTGTTTTTAAGGAATCTAAAGATATAGCGGACGCATTAAATGTTTTTTTTTTTTTTTTGTATCGTTCAAATTAACAATTCTATCCAAAATGTCTCATTTGTTAATTGTGTTAGTGAAACGAAAACAATTTTTTAATTTAAAAGAATATCTATACCCTATACGAGATATACAAATAAATAATGGATAAGAAGGCTGTCAACCGTTGATCTGTCAAGTTGCTTTCTCTGTGTTCTGCGATAGATTTCAATTTTCTTTATATATATCTTGTTCGGGATTACCTAATTTTCTATAAATACTAAACCTAAGTGAGACTAGACGCTGTTGAACATAAAGTTCAAGTGAGTCCTAGAGATTAAGACCCCAATAGCTCGGATTGAAAAGTTAGTAACTTAGACCGTAGCTCCTAACCTCAACTAGAAGAACGTATGCATATATATTTTGCTCATACGTAATCTAATTGTGTGCATGCCAGGTTTGCAAGGGACAGAAGACACCGGGAAAGTCAAGGAAATTTGCATTAAACTCCTTAACAACTCATCTGATGCCAATGTGGAATTAGTACGGCAGCTACCTTCTTCATCGAGAATCGGCGGAATGGCTAGGTATTCTGTTGAGCTCGACTCCAGGCAAAATGTTATCAAAGCACTGAAATCTGCAAAGTTTCTGTAAGGCATTGGTATTGTTGTGCAAAAGGATTTACCCCTGTCAATGCAAAAAAAAGGGAAAGCTGTTGCATATACGTCGAATCATAAAACAACATGCTAGAGGTGCGAAAGTTGGTGTAGGCGACGATCGGCTGTATTTTGGTGGTAACATCTTCACATGGAGTCCTACAACTGGTTTGAGATGTGGCGATTTGGATGTCTACCATATCCTAAATAATACACTCACTAAAGAACGAGTTAATTTGAAATATGAGAGGGATAGTGATAAACAAGATTTATTTATCACTACAAGTCAACCTGCAAATGTCACTAATGTCATCGATAGTGGTGTCAAAGGAAACGTCAGCAACAACAATGAAGTCAGTAGTGATGCGAATTTCGAACAGCCTGAAAGTATGCAGGGTAGTAATCAAAACTAGGAAGTAGTCGTCTGCCATATTTTTAATAGTAGTTCGTTAAGTTCAAATTTATGTAAATTTAATATTTTAGCATATAATGTATCTGGTATAAAAAATAAGAAATTGTTCTCAGATTTTTTCAATTTTATAAACGAAATGGATTTTGTATTTCTTTTTGAAACCTTTGTAGTAGAGGAGGATTATCTTAAGTACGAGAACATTTTCACAAATTATAAATTCAAGTGGTTACCAGCAATTAAAATTAACCGACAAGGGCGTGCATCAGGGGGCTGTTACTTTGGAATAAATAAAAGAGCTACTATCAATCTCAAATGCGAATTCAAAATATCGGATAATGGACTCACGTATGTTGAATTGGAAATTTTGTCACAGCGATTAATCATAGTTCCAATTTACATTAACTGTAACGGTGACAAATGGCAAAGGGAATTCAACTTACTAGAAGAAGTAACAATTTGCTGGTGATTGGCGATATGAACGGTAGGATTGGCAATTTGGCAGGGGAGGCTAACCGCATTGAAGGAATTCTGCGGAAATCAAAGGACCCAGTTGTAAACGCGTGCGGGAAAAAAATTCTAGACTTGATGGACTCGATGGGACTTAAGTTACTTAATGGATGCAGTAAAACCGACTCAAATGGGGAATATACCTACATTAAAGCGAAGTTTGCAACTGTAATAGATTACTGCTTCGCCGGAGGTGACTGGTGCTCCTTAATAACGGATTTCGAAGTAAAACCCCTTCCATACTCCGACCACCTCCCTATTATTACTTCTATAGGGCTAGAAAGGACCGAGGCGGGTCACACGTAGGATATGAAACTTCTCCCAAAATTCATATGGAAAGAAAGGACAGCGAACATATACAGAGAAAATCTTGACAGTCGCCTACGTGAACATAACGGTAATGCTGTGCTATGTATGGACAATTTGGAGGAAATAATAAAATTATCGATTCCACTTCCTTCCTTCGTGGGCCTTCTGTGGTCTCGTAGATCAGCTCCCGATCGCTGAGATAGTCCTTCACCATATTTAGTAAATAGGCTGGGATGTTGAATCTATTTTCCAAAGCATTCAGTATATCAGTCCACCTAGCTGAATTGAATGCATTTCTTACATCCAGGATTGCCAGCAAAACGATCTTCTTAGAGCGCTGGCTTCCCTCTTGGGCGGTTTGGGCAGCCTTCACCACTTCTTCAACCGCTCCGACCGTAGAGCGACCTTTCCTGAAACCATACTGCCTTTCTGCTAAGTCTCCTGCTCCTTGTACTGCATCTGTGATTCGTGATTTCAGCAACTTTTCCATGAGTTTCCCCGCAGTGTCCAGCATACATAAGGGCCTGTACGCCATTGGGGAATCTGGGTCTCCTTTTCCTTTGCTGATGAGTACCAGTCTTTGTTTTTTCCAGTTCTTAGGGGAGGCTCCTTCTTCAACGCAACTGTTGTACATATTGAGCAGCAGGTTAGGGCATGTTTGGGCAGTCAATTTTAGTGCTTCCACTGGAATTCCGTCTGGACCGGGTGCTCTTCTGTTTTGCAGTGTCTGCGCAGCTAATCTCAACTCTTCTTCGCTGAAGCCTGGGGTTTCCTGTCGTCGAGCTGTTGTGTTCTCGGGAGGCCTGACCGGATGAGATGGAAAAAGAGTATTTACAATGCTCTCCATCTTTTCTTCGTTTATAGTGGGTGGTGCCGATTGAGCTCCCAGTTTCCGCATTACTACCTTGTAGCCTAGCCCCCAGGGATCGCTGTTTATGCCTCGGCGGAGATCCTCCCACTTAAGTTTTTTGCTAAAATCTAATCTAAATCTAATCTCATCTGACCACCAGTACACTGGGTTTCTGGTTCTGTTGTTGCTTTTCCTGGGCATTGAGGCATCACATGCGAGCCGTATCAGTTGCATTGGAGCACAGCACTTTCTCCTTCTTCAGTTGAGTTTTGTTATATTTTCACTTTTTTGTACTTCCAATAATAACTAGTCTAGCGAAGGTCATTATACGGACTATCCGCCTAATCGCACATTTGTCCAAATCATCCACCTTGCTCTTGATACCGGAATTATTTTTCTTCTTTGGTGGTGAATTGTGGCCTTTGATTGCTTTTTCCCTTAAAAGCCTGTATACAGTTTGTTCCGTAACAGGAAAAACAGTAGCCGCATTTCCTACGGCTTCCGATTTATTTTTAAAAAGGCCATAGAATTTTTCAGTTGCATCAACAATTTGTTGTTTCTTTTCCACACTTAGATCCTTTGAAGATCATATGCACAATAAAGTTAACCACTTGCTTAGATGCACTATCCGCGATTGAGATAACAACCATTGTTTACGCCTTATATACACAAACAGGCAATTAAAATATAAAATTATATAACCACGACACAATGTCATATACCTTAACAGATGGTAAAAGGACTCCACTTGTGCAGGTCTACATACATTTTTTAATATAGACCTACATATGTATATACCTAGATTACATATTTGTTAAAAAATTATTACCCGTCAATGCAGAACTTCGCGGAAACAGTATCAAAAAAAAAAAAAAGGATCATAAAATAAAACCCAACGACCGAAAATAAACAGTATAGTTTTACCTGTTTCATCATTTTGATATTTCAGTGTTAAAAATATATATAAATATGCTCTACAAAGTGAAATATGAATTTATACCTACCAAAACATGCAGAAATATGCCCTAACGAATAAGGCTGAAAAATTTGTACTTAGTTTTCTATATTAAAATATTTAGTCAAATTTTATCGCAAAAAATACCATGCTTTTGCATGAATCCGGTTGAGTTGCCCTAGTAATCACTATTAATAACGGGTGATTTTTTAAGAGGTTTAGAACTTTAAAAAAAAAAAAAAACACAAAAAATTCGAAAAAATGAATGAAATATTTATTTGAATCGATAGTTTGAACCTTGCAGTTTAATGTTTAAAGATAATTTCATGCAAATGTTGACCGCGGCTGCGTCTCAGGTAGTCCATCCGCTGAGTCCAATTTTGGCATACTCTTTCACACATATCGGCCGGTATCTCACGAATGAATGCATGGATGTTGGCTTCCAGTGCGTCAATCGAAGCGGGCTTGTCCCTATACACATTAGCCTTGACATACCCCCACAAAAAGTAATCTAATGGTGTCAAATCGCACGATCTAGGCGGCCAATTGACCGGCCCGAAACGTGAAATTAACTGTTCACCAAACTCGCCTCGCAATTGCGCCATTGTTTCGCGTGCTGTGTGGCATGTGGCACCGTCTTGTTGAAACCACATATCATGCAAGTCAAGAACTTCCATTTCGGGCAAAAAAAAGTTTGTTATCATCGCTCGGTAGCGTTCACCATTGACAGTAACGCTGCGATTCGCATCATCTTTGAAGAAATATGGCCCAATAATGCCGCCGGCCCATAAACCGCACCAAACAGTGGCTTTTTCGGGATGCATTGGTAGCTGTTGCAATGCTTCTGGCTGATCTTCACTCCAAATGCGGCAATTTTGCTTATTTACGTACCCATTCAACCAAAAATGAGCCTCATCGCTGAACACAATTTTTCGATAAAAAAGCGGATCCTCGGCCAGCTTTCCAAGAGCCCATTCACCAAAAATTCGGCGTTGTGGTAGGTCGGCTGGCTTTAGTTCTTGCACAAGCTGTATCTTAAAAGGCTTTACGCACAAATCCTTCCGCAAAATTTTCCACGTAGTGCTGTAACAAAGGCCTAACTGCTGGGAACGGCGCCGAATCGACATTTCGCGGTCTTCTGTCACACTAGCTGATACGGCCGCAATATTTTCTTCACTACGCACAGTACGTAAACGTGTAAACGTGGTCACAATCTTCCGAATAGACTGCTCAGAAGGTCGAGAATGCCGATCATAAAATGGAAGCAGCGCGCGATGAACATTTCGAAATTCAATAATTTGCAAGCGTTGTTTATTTGTAAGACGATCCATGGTTAAATTGCAAACCAAACTGAAGCTGTTTGACAGTGACACAAGGTACTAAACACACGTCAGCTGTCAAAACCAGTGTTGCCAAAACCAAACCAGCTAAAAAATCACCCGATATATCGCAATATCTCTACAACGCACATAAATGATCACTTGTTGCGTTAATGAAATGAATGCATTAAAACACCTGACGAATAAACCTTATTTCTAAAAGACAACATTCAAAAATATGTTTTAACTGAATATTATTGGATCTATCAGAAATACAAACAAATTAAAACCGAATGGCAACACCCCACATAATATGCCGCTCTTAAAAGGTCCAAAAAGCACCAAAACCGAAAGTTCTTTGACAAAAGAAAAGAGTGAGAGTGAGAGTGAGAGTGGGAAGACGTATTTGTGAGCGATCCGAGATAAGAATAATAATTACAAGTTTACAAGAAAATTAAGACAATAAGTGAAAAAAGTGCCATCGCACGACAGGTGGACACTAATAGTGGAACGGTGGATACATTCTGTTCCATAATATTATTATTATTATAATCAATTAACATACAATATTAAATATATATGCTAAACATAATTTTTTGTGAGCGCTAGCTGCGAGGGCTTTCGGCTCTGAGGTAACTTAAAATTGTAAGTTAGTTTGTTGAAGACAATATTTATAGTTAGGTTTCTTATGATTAGGTTAGTTTGTGGTATTTATTTATATTTCTAGATTTAAGTAGTTTATAAAGTTGTACATTTGTATAATGTTATCACGACTAGGGTTACTAAGTATTTCGTAGGCTGATGTGTTTGGAGGTAGTAGACGGTTTGCGGTTATGATGGATGGACACCTGCCTATGCCTAAAACATGGCTGATGTCGATGTTGGCGTTGCACAATTGGCACAGTGCAGGTCTTTCACCCTTTAGGAGATGCTGGTGTGTGGTAGACGTATGTCCCAGGCGCAATCTACGAAAATCGTGTTCATAACTTTTGATGTAGTAAGCGGATATGATGGTTTTAATTTCGTTTTATTTATTGATGAGTAATGGTGTTGGTAATTTGTCCAGTCAAGGAGTTCTTTTGCTTTGAGCTTGAGATTAGCTATTCTTAGAAGGTCCAATTTAGTGTAAGTATCGAGCTGGTAAACAGGAGCATGGTGCGCAAGATTTGCAGCAGTGTCAGCGTGTTACGTGACTTGGCACCCACATGAGCTTCAGTTTTTCGGATCTTTTGATGAGAGAGTCTCTGATCTTGTTAATAATAGTGGTGTTGTGATTAGGGTTCATAATGGCTCTTAAAACTGATAGGCTGTCCGTGCATATGATGAATTTGCTGCGTAAGTTAGCTGTTTCAGTTATAGTTTTATTTATAGCAACGGCTTCAGCAGTAAAAATGGATGCATCCACTGGTAAAGTGCCTATGCTTATTATGGCACCGTTTTCATGAGTAGCAGCAAAAGATGTGCTAAAGTTGGTTTTAGATCCGTCGGAGAACACAAAATTCCACTTTCTAGCCTTCAGTTTGGAGGAAATGCTCATAAAAAAACGACGAAACATATCAGGAGACGTGTTTATTTTTTTAATTTGTGATAGGTCCATTATCAGCGATGAGCGTTTTATGAACCATGGGGGAAATGAATATTTGTAGGGGATATTGCGCTGAATGGGTATCTCCAAGTGTTTTGCAGTATCGATAGCGAGAGAGATGGCTGATGGTATACGTTTTGTGGTTTTTGCGTTTATGTCGGAAAGATAGTCTTTATCGATAATTGAGCCGATACTGAAAGCTGCCTTTATAAATAACCTTGCTCTGGTTGCAGTAACACGTTCCTCGAGAGATGGGAGTCCAGCTTCAGCCAATATATTTTTTATAGGACTAGTGGGGTATGCGTTTATACTTCTACGTGCTGCTTGATGATAGGGTGCCTTTATAATGTTGATAGTAGATGTTGGGCTGTTTCCGTATAATAGTAACCCGTAATCGATTTTACTTAATATTAAAGACCTAACGATACCACAGAGAGTATTAATATTGGAGTTACATTTTTTACTAGCTAAATAGTTTACTATACCGGCTCTTGCAGTTAGACTCTTGCGCAGTTCTAAACAATGTGGTTTCCAACTATATTTATTGTTAAACAATAAGCCTAGTATTCTTAAATTATCAACTTGTTCTATATAAATGTCATTAAAACAAAAGGACAAACCACAACATGAAGTTTTACGGCAAATGTGTAGAGATTTGCATTTCTCAAGTGAAAGCTTAGCTCCCGAACGGGTTGACCGTTTTCTAATATCCCTTACAGCGCTGTATAGTACATTTTTTGTCTTACGTAGATCACTGTCTTTACACAAGATGTAAATATCATCCGCATAAATGCAGTGATCTAGAAGTTTATGTTGAGTGACTATTTTACTCAGGTCATCAAAAGCTATTGTAAAAAGTACTACTGATAATGGCGAGCCTTGGGGAATACCATTGAAAAGTGAAAAAAAAAGGTGAATAGCAGTTATTTGTTTTAACAGAAATTTTTCTGTTTGTAAGAAAAGACTTGACGTAGTTATATATTTTTGGGCCAATGCCCCAAGTTTTAAGTTTCGATAGAATCAAGTGTATGCCTATCCTCTCAAAGGCCCTTTCAAAATCAAGCGAAAGAATTGTGACGTGATTGCGAGATGACAGTGCATTGGAGATGTTGTGATCTAGGTGAAGTAGAGCATCCGCACAACTTTTACCTGGTTTAAAAGCGACATGATTTGGACTAATTAGTTTTTTTGTTTCCATGAACCACAGTAATCTTTTAGCAACAATCTTTTCAAGTAGTTTGGACATGCAAGGAATAAGCGATATCGGGCGATAGCCCTTTACATTGCTAATGTTTTTATTAGGTTTGGGTATAGGTATTATTATGGCGAGTTTCCAACTTTTTGGGATTATGCCTTCATCGAGAATATTATTGTATAAATCCCTAAGTCTATGGCTTACTGTGCATGGCAGATTTTTTAACATCGGGTAATATACCCTGTCTCTGCTAGGTGTTTTACCTTTAAGTCTCGCTAAGCAGCATTCCAATTCTAGACTTGTAATAGCTTTTTCTATATGTCTGGCTGCCTCAGGGATTGATGTAAAATCAAGAAGGGAGTTTAAAACTGTTTCCTTATCCGTTTTGAATCTGTCCGAAAAGTGTTTATCTTTCGATAAGTTCGACCAAGTACGCGCAAAGAAGCTGCTAATATCGGGGGGAGCCGCTATTGAGCCTGCAGGAGTAGAAATACATTTTATGCGTTGTAGTGTATAGTTTCCAGTCAAGCTGCGGATATTATGCCAAATTGTAGAGGGGGGGGGGGGGGGGGGGTTTGGATTTAAAGATGAAGTGAAGTTATTTAAGCACTTATCTTTGCTATTTTTTAATTCTCTACGAAATTTGGCATTCGATTTTTTGTATGATATGAGGTTAGCTTGATTAGGGTGTTTATTGAAATTCCGCCATGCACACATTTTCTCATACCGAAGAGCCTTTAGCATAGGATTCCACCAGGGAACTTTCCGTTTGGGATTTTTTGATGAACTTAAAGGTATTGACTTGTTGGCAGCAACACGAATAGCTTTGAGGAGTAAGGCTGCCTCTTTATTAATATTTGGTGAGGGGCTTTTATCTGATAAGTATTCTAAAGTGGTCTTTTTGAAAAAAGGCCAATTAGCGATATCAGTTTTAAATTTGCGACTCACCGGCGTATTCGAGTATGTGGGACCAATAGCTATAGTGGATACTACAGGGAAATTATCGCTATTAAATAGATCCTCCAATATTTTCCAACTGATTTTGGGGTATAATTCGGGCGAGCAGCATGTGATGTCAATATGAGTAAATGTGCTGTGTGTTGAAAAATGCGTGGGGGAGCCGTCATTCAACACCGTGAGATTTGAGTTTAGTAGAAACTGTTCCACAATGTTGCCCCGTGTGTTATTCGTAGGTGAACCCCACAAAGCACTCCAGGCATTAACATCGCCAACAATTAGAAACGGGGGCCGAGTTTGGTTTAGGATGTTTTCTAGATCCCTAGCGCAGAAAGATTGATCGGGCAGAATGTAAATGGAGATTAGAGTAAATGTTAGCTGTAGCTGGATTTCGAAAGCTAACGTTGGTATATTGGAGCTAATAGGTAATGGCTTATGAGGTATGTTGTTCTTGATAAGTATACCGATGCCTTGTTTTGCAGTGTTGTTATAGGGGAAATTTGTAAAATATCCCTTGAATGTCTTAGGGGTACATGGTGTAAAACCCAAACGCACAGTGGGTCTCTTGAATAGCTATAATACTGGGGGATTCTTCTTTTATAAGAATGCACAACTCGTCATAATTGTTGACGAATCCCTTCATGTTCCATTGCAGGATTTTTATTTTTCTATTGGTGGTGTTTGGTTTAGATTTTTGGTTAGGTAGGTTTGATGAATTTGAGTAGCGACCTCGACCTCTGGAAGTCGAGGTATATGGGTAATTAACTTGTAGACTCTGCAACCCAGATGTTGAGCCCCCCAGACTCTGAGATGAGTCTGGGTGGTTCAACATCTGAGGTGCAGAGTCTGTATTGGGGAAAGTATTATTGTTTTTATGATGTGTCATCATCATCATCATCATAAGGCTTGTAGTATTTATTGTTTTCGATTAGTGATTGAGTGATGGATGAGATTGGTGATTGTGTGGTAGTGTTGTAAGTGAGTGTTTTTGAGTGTTTGTTGAGTAGATTATCTTCTGAGAGAAGAGTATCAGTTTTATGTGTGTTTGGAGAAGAGGTAATGGATTTTTTTTTGCGGTTGTATGGTGCCCGTAGGAGCGAGTGAGTTGGATGGTATTGAGAGGCATTGTGATGCATTTGAGGAGGTGGTAGCCTGTGTCAAAATTGTGTTGTTGCTTTGTTTGATTTTGTTGTTTTGTTTATTGGAGGAAATTGATGGGGCTGTGTTGGCGTGTGTCTGAGTGTGTGGTTTGGATATTTTGCTATTTGCGGTTGGTACGGTTGATGGTGGGGGCAGGGAGGTGGATACAAAATTTAGTGTGGGGGATTGAAACGGAGCGGAGTTCGAGGTTGTTTGAGTTGTGGAAGCTACTAGAAGAAATACCTTGTGTGACTGCGGAATACGTTGTGGATAATAGCGGAATTGGGTTTTGCTCTCTGAAAATTTTCTTTGCGTCAGCCATGCTACATTTCTTTGTTGTTTTTATTTTGAGCACTTCTTTGTCATCGATGTACCGTTTGCACGTTTTAGAGGAAGCTGGATGCTCCTCAGAACAATTGGCGCATGAGACACGTGTGCAAACTTGGGGTTCGTGGGGTGGGAGGTTGCAGGTTTCACAAGCGGCGGAGTTGGTGCACCTCTTCGTGGTATGGCCAAGAAGTTGGCAGTTGCGGCAGCGCATGGGGTTGGGGCAGTATTCTTCTACTTTTATCGTGTGCCAACCAACGATGACAGTGCTGGGAGTGCGGAAGCGGTCAAAAGTTAGGAGAACGAGACCAGTGGCCCGAAGTTTGTTTTCGGTTGTTGGTTTTTTGAACTTGTAAACCTCTGTAACTCCTTGGGCTTTCATTTCACTGATTATCTCTTCTTCGGGCAAGTTTATTAACCAGGGGGCGTAAATAATACCTTTGCAGGAATTTAAGTTGGTGTGGAGTTTAACGGAGATTGGGCAGAGATTGGCAAGTGTTTTTTTTGATAGGAATAATTTAGCCACTTTCTCAGATTTCGCGAGAAGAAGTAGGCTGCCGTCACGTAGTTCAGTAATAGATTCGTACGCAGTACTTATGCCATCAATAGCTTTTTTGAGTAGGAAAATGCTTATGGACGAGAGGGGTGTGTTTTGATCACTGGAAGATATCACTATAAATTTAGGATCTGATTGGGTTGTATTTATTTCAAAAAGCTTATTTAGTTCCATAGGGGTAAATGTAGTTTTTTTTCTTTTTTTATTATTGGGCTCAGATAGCAGCTCGATATCGAGCTTGCCAAACTTGTTGCCCGCGAGCGTTGGCGGCCCAGGGGCCATGTTTTAACCGTTCACACACTTATACAAATGTATTTATTTGTGGTAACGGAATAAAGCGAAAATTCAGAAAAATTAAAGAGTGAGAGAGTAACGGGAAAACTCACTGACGCAAAGGAGAAAATAGGTGGAGCGGAAAAGATAACGAAGTTGCCGGCTTGAAGATCAGACAGTGACTGATTTTATGTTTAATCTTAAATAAAAATACTGCTGCGTTGAAGGTTATCCTCTGTTTGATATTGAGCCATTGTAGGCACGAGAGCATCCAGCTGATTGGTGTATAAAAACTGCATTTGAGAATTACTCTCATCGCCTTGTTTTGAAGTTTTTGTAGCCTTCTGTAGCCCTGTTCCATAATAAAATGCGGGAGTGTTTTAAATGCAAAAATTCGATTCGAGGAGATTCGGGAATAACATGCGCTGGCGTTTGCGGAAAAACTTTTCACCCTACGGTAAAATGTAGCGGAATGGATCAATACAGCAGTGGTATTCTCGAATCGAACCCGATGATCAAATATATATGCGAAGATTGTATTTTGTATATACATAATGTTGATTTGGTATTGAAGGATATGCAGGAAGTGAATCTTTTAAGTCAAAGAGTGAAAAAATATGCTGTGATGTTAAAACACAGAGTGAAAAATTATGTGAAAGTGTGAAAGAGATAAAAACTGATCTAAAAAATCAAGTAAACAAAATAAAAGAATCAACAAAAACCGACACAAAAACAACAATGAATTACGCGGAACAATTGAAACAAACAGTGTATATTAAACCAAAAGCCAAACAAGAAAACTCAAAAACAACAAAAGAAATAAAAGATAAAATTAACCCATCATCTCTTTCTCTAAAAATTGATAGGAATACTAATAGAAATCAAGGAGCAATAGCAATAAACTGTACTGGGGAAGAGTCAGTAAAAACAATTGAAAGTGAAGTAAAACAGAAACTAGGTGAAAAATATGACGTTAAAATATTCGCGAACAAAAAACCGCAAATCATGATAACGGACATAAGTGATATGTGGGAATGCGAAGAGTTGGAAGTGGCAATCAAGAAACAAAACAATATCAACGGTACGGTAAAATGTGTAAAAGTGTTCAAAAACAAAAATAGAGATGTGCATAGCGCAATAATAGAGTTGGAGATGAGCAACTTTAAACAAATAATTGAAAATCGAAAAATTAATATTGGTTGGGAAAAATGTCGCATTTTTTAATACTTCAATTTAAATAGATGCTACAATTGCTGTGGATATCACCACATGGCTAAAAATTGCAAAAATAATATGAAATGTGCTAAGTGCGGCGAAGAGCACGATACTAGAGGATGTAAGTCAACTCTCCTAAAATGCGTAAACTGTGAACGGTACAATGAAAAATTCAAACTTAACTTGGATATTAACCACGATAGTAGAGACACAAATTGTGCGGTATATAAGAAGCTCCTTGAATGTGAAAAAAAAAGATTAGTACACTAGCAATTAAATAAAATTCGCGGTATTTATTGCAACATACAGGTAATTTAGCTGAACTTCAACATAATTGAGTGAGAATACAAATTTTGACTTTTTAATATTGTCGGAAACGCATACTACTGAAAATATCGATGATAGCGAAATAATGATAAATGGTTTTCAAAAACCTTTTCGATGTGATAGTGATTCAAGACATACGGGTGGAGTATGTATTTATGTAAAAAATTGTTATGAAGTATGTGAAGAAACAAAATCTATGGATTTTAGAATTTGGTGGCTTAAATGCAAGGTAACAAATAACAATCAGTCAGTGTACATTGCGGCTGTCTATCGTTCTCATACATCGTCAAAACGTGAATTCTGTGAACAAATAAAAATATGGATTGAAGATCTCGTAGACTCGGATAAGCGTTTTATTATTGCCGGGGATATGAATATTGACTGGTTGGATGTATCAGATCTTTATAGAAACATCTTAAAGAATGTGATTGAAATTGATAATCAGTGTCAACAAATAGTGCGCGAGCATACGCGAATTACAAAAAATACAAAAACATTAATCGACTATGTAATAACTGAATCGTTAGGCTATGCAACAGCGGAAATAAATCAAGACCTAAAAGTGAGCGATCATGAAACGGTCCTCATACAAATATGTTCAAGCGACAAGATTATCGTGAAATAAGAAATCGTTATAAAATTGAACTCTTAAAGGCAAAAAATGAAAACATAAAACGCAAAATATTAAGTGCGCGTGATCAAAATAGCATCAGTGAAATAAATGAATCTATTCCAATTATTCAATATACACCACAACCCAGATACGTTAGCACAGTATTCAAATTTAAGTGTATCAATATAACTCATATAAAAAGTATTCTAAAATCAATGAACCAAAAAAAAAAAGACTTCAATCATATAAGCGCTAAAATGATACTGGATGCAATTTATGTAGTTGGAGATATAATTGTGCGTGTAATAAATCTATCTATATGCAGTGGCCTATTCCCTGAAACATGGAAAGAGTCTATAGTTACCCCTGTCGAAAAAATAAAAGGTACAAATTTATGTGAAAATTTTCGGCCTATTAACACCCTTCCCATATATGAAAAAATAATAGAAAAAGTAGTGCATATGCGACTAGAAGAATATTTTGAGTCAAACAACCTCTTCCTCGAAAATCAGTCTGGGTTCAGAATTCCTGTGAATCAGCTCTAAATAGTGTTATTATTAGTTGGAAAGAGGAAATCGCCGAAAAAAACTACGTCATTGCAATCTTCCTTGACTTCAAAAGAGCCTTCGAGACCATCGATAGGAACATCCTGCTATATAAACTGAAGGGATATGGTATTGGAAGTACTGAACTGAAGTGGTTTGAATCCTTTTTGAATGGTCGAACCCAGCGAACGGTGGTGTGCCATCTAACAGCATCGAGACAAAAATGGGCGTCCCCCAAGGATCGATACCTGGAGCTCTACTTTTCATAATTTATATAAACGTCATTAAGAGTATAATCAGCTACTCGCAGATAGCACTATTCGCGGATGATGCACTTTTATTCATAGCGGGGAAGAATATAATTGAATGCGAACAAAAAATAAACGGAACGGAATAAAATTCCAACAATGTTTGCAATAAATATTTATAATGTGATGGTTAAACCACACTTCGAATACTGTTCGTCAATTTTATTTTTACGTAGTGATCATATGTTATTAAAGTTGCAAAGAATTCATAATAGAGCAATGCGAATTATTTTAAAATGTATTAGATATACGTCAATTGTGTTTATGTTAAATATGTTACAATGGTTAAGCATTAAACAAAGAATCCTTGTTAATTTTTTTTGCTATGTCTTCAAAATTAAATATGATATGCTGTCCAAATACCAAAAAAAATATATGAGATATGTTAGTGAAGTTCAACCTTACCATTTACGTAATGAAGGAGACCTCAGACTACCTCCATACCTTACAAACCTGACACAAAATAGTATTATATACAAAGGTTTTCAGTTATTTAATTCAATGCCTCAAGATATAAAAAACGAAAGAAATTTTGCCATATTTAAAAGAAAAACTATAAGCTTCTAAGATGCAATTTCCCACATACAATGTAATCAATCTATCTTTAATTTATCTTATTTAGTACATAGTAATCTTGTAATTGCTAAAATTGTTAAAATGAATTTTAAATAGTGGATAATCCGCTAAATATATGAAACAAACGAACAAACAATTCAAAGAAAACCCCTTAATGATATGCTTTCTTTGACATATGGTAACACTCTTCTGATGTGCTTCAGTCAGACACACTGCTTATTTTGGTTGATGATAATAGCAAGCGAACACCAGACGATCGTGTTCATTCAGCCCGCGGCTGTGTGGGATGTATGCGAATTTCAAGAGAATTACAACAAGAAATTCTTTGGAATGCCAGTGGTTTCGTTTTTATTTCAGTGGCAAATCTTGTGTTTGAGTGCCGTGAGAGTAGCTACAGGCACCACTGGTAGAAAAAAGCTCCTCCATAAGGCCTGTACTGACAATTTTTCTTGGACAGAGTATAATAATTTAAAAACGTGAGCAAAAAAAAAAAAAAACAACGCAAAGCCCAAAAGGAGCATAAAAAAAGAGGAAGAAAAAGCGCACCGCAGAAAGTGTACAAAGAGAGAGAGACGGATTTTGCCGCACACGCACACAAAATTTTCTGCACTGAACTCCGAGAAAATCCAACGATCTAACTCCAATCGAACATTTTACTTTTTTGAATTGTTTAGCCATTATTTGTCGTAAAAAGTAAATGACAAAAAAATGTTATTGTGGGATATCCATAAGAGATAGACATATACCATCGCGGAGTTTTCTGTAGACCTTTGGTTACAGAGTTTAGTGTTCGAAGCAATCGGTTGTGTTTTTTTTTATCTGCTCCGAGTATAAATCCAAATTTGGTGACAAATCTTTTGTTTAATTTTTGAACTATTATATAATAGTGAATATAAGACAGTGACTTTTAAAATTGAATGCAAATAAAAACGCATAAATTAAAACGCAAAAACCCCTCTTCCCTTTTATTTATTTATTTTTTTCAATTATAAACAGCAACTTGCTTAACGGCATTTATTATATTATCTCTTTGTCGTAAACAAATACACCCATAAACCATCATAAATTCCTATGTATAACATGGATCCGTGCTCCGAGTGTCTGTCCGATCTCCCAGCCGATGGGGACTTCGTAACGTGCCACAGGTGTGATCGCAAGATGCATTATGGATGTACAACACTCTCCGAAAAATCATACAGGAAAATGACAACAGCCAAAAAGGAGGAATGGAAGTGTCAAATTTGTAGAAGAGAACTTACTGCAGCCTCCATACCGAAAGCGACACCAGATGAAAATACACCTATCCAACCGCTGACCAAACGTATGAGGAGTGTTAGTTCTCCTGATGTTGACCTAGGCACCACTTCTACGAACCCAAGTTCAACATCAACAAAAAACAGTGATGATATACTAAACAGCCAAATATTAAACGAAATGCGTATAATGAGAAAAGAAATGACCGACATAAAATCAAGTTGCGAATTCCTTGCGAACAAGTATGATGAGATCAAACACCATATGAATTCGAACAATGAATTGCTACATAAACTCTCCAATGAGATTAAAGAAGTTAAACAAAGTAATGTAAGAAAAGACGAACAAATTCACACAATGGAAACGAAAATCAATGCACTTGAACAACAACTATTAAAAAACAATATTGAAATAAAAAATATTCCACCAATGCAAAATGAGAATCTTGTTGAAATAGTCCAAGCATTGGGCAAATCAATCGATTTTAATTTTTGCAATACCGATATCACTGATGTGTATAGAACCAACAAAAGAAATCCGGAAAAGTCAACAATAATTATTTCATTTTCAAGTCATACGTGCAAATCAAATCTAATAAGGAAAGCAAAGGCAAAGCGCAGTATATCAGTAACTGAAATTATTAAAAACGCAAACAAAGATCAGACTGCAACAACAAACGAAAGATATGCACCGGTTTATGTAAACAATCATCTCACTCCAACAAATAAGCAGCTTCTTTGGCTAGCCAAAAATAAAGCCAGAGAATGCAACTGGAAATTTGTTTGGGAGAGCACCGGCAAAATACTCGCAAAAAAACATGAGAACAGTGAAACCATACACATTGGGACGTGCAACGATATCCAAAAAATATGCAACTAGTTTTATGTTGTATATTTAAAAGAGAAGAATAAATAGCAAAAAAATTATATGATGGAAAACGAATACAGTGAAACTGATTTCAATTTTAGGGTAATTCATGGTGTAAGTGGCATTGAAAATGAATTTTTAAAAAACATGAACTTTTGTTGCATTTGCTTAAACATAAGATCTATTACGAAAACTTGGGATAATCTTATAGCCGAAATTGAAAACGTGTTATGCAATGTTGATATATTAGTTTTAAATGAAATCAACATACCCAAAAGCAAAAATGAAATTTATCACATAGATGGATTTAAATCAGAGTTTGTAAATAGGGAAGGAATGAAAGGCGGAGGTGTAGCAATATTTATAAAAAAACATATAAAGTACGAAATCATACCTACGAACCCTATTAACTATGAAGGAATTCATTTGGAAATAACGCATACAAACAAAAATAAGTATATCCATGCCATATATAGGCGACCCAAGCTCAGTGTAACTCGATTTATTGAAGAAATGAATACAATAATCAATGCCGAAAAGGAAAATATTGTTTTAGGTGACATGAATATAGATATATCAGATGAAAACAACTCTCTAGTGTTGAAATATATGGAGATGATGGCATCAAAAGGACTCACGAATGTCATAAAAAAACCAACACGCATTGATCTAAGTCGAAACACGATTTCTCTTATAGATCACATGTTCGTCAGTATCACGAGACAAGAAATATATTCAGCAGTCGTTGAAACTGATCTTTCTGATCATTATGCTATACTGTATGCGACAAAAGGTGTAAATAACAGTAGAATGGTTGATGATATCGATGTTGTACACGTTAATCAACAAAAAGTTAATGAGCTCATACAGCAAACAAATTGGGAAGATATTATTCAAGAAGACAATATTGAAACTCTATATGAAAAGTTTGTACTTAGAATTAACAACATTTATAAAAGTTCAATTAAATATTACAAAACAAAACAAAATCGAAAACAAAAGCCGTGGATCAACAATGAAATAATTACAATGTGTAAAAAAAGAGATGAATTATATAGGAGATGGAAGAACAGTTCAAGAAGCCAGAGCTATGAGCGCGAATATAAAAATTACAGAAATGTTGTAAACAAAAACATACAAAACATCAAATCCAACTTTTACAAACAAAAATTTATAGATGCACAACATGACCCCAGAAAGACATGGAATGTGATAAGTGAGCTATTGGGAAGAAAGAAAGCTTCAATCGATGACGTCATACAAAGTAACTTTACAACAAATATCGATGGTGAACGTACTATTGTAGAAAAATTTTCGGATCAATTCGCTAACCAGGTAACAAATATTATTCACACGTGCAATATCAAAACACAAACCTCAAATCATGAAAACTTGAGAGTACAACAGAGTATTTATGTAGAAGAAGCCAGCAGAGAAGAGATATTTCAAATTCTTAGTAAAATAAATACCAAAAAGGGACCTGGGGCAGACAACATTAGACCAGTTGATCTCAAAATGAACGCCGAAGCCCTTGTCCCTATTGTGCAAACAATAATCAATCGTAGCCTAGCACAAGGTTGCGTGCCAAAACTAATTAAAACATCAATTATTCGTCCTATTTACAAAGGAGGTATTAAAAACAAAGTCGAAAACTATAGACCAATTGCAATCCTGTCAGCCGTAGAAAAATGTTTGGAAGAAATCGTTGTTAGACGACTAAACATATTTATTCAGAGACACCAAGTTTTGCACCCACATCAATACGGGTTCCAGAAAAACAAAGGCACAGATAAACTCCTAGGAGAGTTCACAAATACTATTAACGCAGGTCTAAATCGAAATCACCACGTCCTTGTGCTATTCGTCGACTTCAGCAAGGCCTTCGACACTCTTAGTCAAGAAAAGCTTCTAGAATGCTTAAACTTAATTGGTGTGAGGGGATATTTGTCTGAATGGCTCAAAAGCTACCTTACTAATAGGTCGATTAAGGTCAAGGTATCTACGACCCTGAGTTCAGAAAAATCTACCATGTATGGTGTTCCACAAGGCTCGAAATTGGGGCCAATTTTGTTTATTTTATTCACGAATGAACTGTTACGGTTGTTTAAAAACAATACAGCATATGCATATGCAGATGATATAGCCATCATTGTCAAACACAAACACTTACATTCAGCAATAGAAATACTTCAAGAGCATCTAGACTCTGTATCCAAGTGGTGTCATGACCATGGACTAGTTATAAACAGTACAAAAACAAAAATAATGCACATACGCCATCCATTAAAGCGGGAAGAACCAATTAACATCTATTACCGAAATGACCACTGTCCACTATTAGCAAACAATAAACCAATCGAAGTCGTCAGAAAGATAAAGTATCTTGGAGTCATCATAGACGAACACTTTCTTTGGCGTGAACATATAAACACTGTGCGTCTCAAACTCAAAAGCACAATATTTGCCTTAGTTTATCTCAAACGGTTTTCAAATTTTGAAGTTCTGAAGCAAGTCTACTACTCGCTAGCAGAATCACGAATACGTTATGGGATCCTTGCCTGGGGAAATGCTTCAAAAACACACCTAGATAAGATACTGAACCTTCAACACCGTCTTGTCAAATTAATTAAACCACCTAATACACATTTTGAAGTTTTGGATACAAACGCAATCTTTCGTATGACGGCAATACAACATTATATGGATGATCAAAGATTTCTACAACCAATAAGGCATAATCAAAACACTAGAAGAAGAGCGCGTGGGATGTTTGAAACTCCGACAACTTTCAACGTATACGGGAACAGAGAGCTCAGATCAATTATGCCGAAGATATTAAATGAAATACCAGTGAACTTAAAAAATATTCGAAACTTTAGGAAACGAAAAAAAGAAATTAAAAAGTACTTTTTAGAATTGTATTCTGTTAGATAAAAAAAAAAAAATATGTATATATATTTGGACTATATTTTACACTTAAATTTTAACTTTCTTTTTCATTATGTATAAACGAAATACTTAAACAAAATATCAATTGAATTGCTTCAATCACTTAAAATTAAATAATGTTTATAACCGCCTGCAGATAAGCTTTTTGCTTTGTGGGTAAACTATTATAAATTTGAAGTTATTATTATTAAATAAAAATAAAACAAAAACAAACAATACTTAGTACATTATTTTGATAAATCTCGTAGGGTTCAGCCTGCGTTTGCAATGTAAGCGGAAAAAATGTAATTATTTACGACATCACATTAGAAACCTCAAAAATAACACTATTTCTCCACTATTTAATGGATGTTATTATACATATAAACCTTCCTCTTCAATCACTCTATTTATAAAAAAAAAAAAAAAAACGTCAAAATCCGTTGCGTAGTTTTAAAAATTTAAGCATACATAGGGACATATGGTCAGAGAAAGCCACTTTGTTTTATACTATGTAGTGATGTAGTGAAGCTTGTTCTCGAGGGTAAGCTTGGAATATTTTCCAAGTAACCAATAAAGTTCTCTATATTTGATTTTAGCGAGATGGGTCTATAAGACTTTTTTTCATTCGGTGGTTTGCCTGGTTTTAGAACCATTATGACTTCCGCGATTTTCCATTGACTCGGAATGTATTGTAATCTGATCGCGGCGTTTATAATGTGGAGAAGCTTAGTTAATGCTTTCCGAGGTAGCATTTTTAGGAGTTCACCCGTGATCAGATCATAAGCTCGGTGAGTGTATCGTTTATTACTACACTATTTTCAGATGTTAGTCTGTCTGATGCATTAATATTTCCATTAAGCGCTTGACCATCGAACGGCTTAAAAGTTTCTTCTAGATGAGCGGCGAGAACATCCGCCTTATCTTTGTCGCTTTTTGCCCAAACATCTTGGGTTATCTTAATAGGCAGCCCCGCGATCTTTGGCCTTTTTGTGGCTTTAATAGCCTTCTAAAGCGTGTAGTTGGATTCTTTTTCAGCTGTAAGGCTTTCGAGGTAATTTCTAGTCTCGCAATTTTTAAAGTCAACTTTTTTAGCAAGTTAGTAAGTCGATTTAAGCGAGTTATAGTTCGATGTTCTCTGCTGCTGAGGAGTATTATTCCATGCAGATTTTTGTACGATATTGACGAAGCGGTCGACCGCGACTTCTAGTTCGTAAGGCGTCTTGAATGAATCACACTGCCATTTGTTAGCCTCGGCGGTATTTCATTTTTTATAAATGTCTTAGTCGTTGTTAAAATTACCGGAGAATGATCAGAAGAAAGATCAAAGCATTCTTCAACTTTAATACGATTGGCGGGTAGTACTTTTGTAATAAAGAAATCAATCAAATCAGGTATTTTAGCGACATCAGTCGGCCAGTATGTTGGTTTGTCTGTCGAACGAAAATCGCAATTGCACTGCATACACACTTCGTAAAGTATCTTCCCTTTCGTGATATGCATCTAGATCCCCAGAAACTATGTTTGGCGTTGAAATCACCTCCAATTATAAAATATCGTCCGAGGGAATTGATTAGGTTTGAATAATCATTTTTCTCTATCTTGCATCGTGGTGGGCAGTAGATAGAAAATATTTTTCAAAATGCATTTCGATATTGGACCTGTACAGAGCTCACTTGCATTGTTTCCAGTTCTAATTGTTAATCGATTGAGTGGCCTAAACACTCCTTTATATAACTTAACACCGTCAAACCACCTGCACGCGCGGCGGAAATGCTGACCAAGCGTCTACGGCAATAAAACGAATTTCCAGGGAAATTCACCTGACAAACAGAAATGCAAGCAATGGGAAAATAATATAATATTAAGTAATTTGGAATCAAAATGCAAGCT
Organism: Cheilosia urbana; assembly: GCA_946477585.1. Classification (NCBI taxonomy): domain Eukaryota; kingdom Metazoa; phylum Arthropoda; class Insecta; order Diptera; family Syrphidae; genus Cheilosia; species Cheilosia urbana. The sequence goes on along the minus strand of OX297853.1, from coordinate 67,784,858 downwards.
TTGGTAATGAAAGAAAAATTGTTATAAGCTAGTCTTAATCGATTCATTGAATAATAAAGGTCAGAGCAATCTGCTCTGGATATATTTTTTTGTAATTTTCGAGTAGTTTCCTTTTAACTAGCGCCCAATATGGGGCTGCATTCTGTGAACACTGTCAAAATTTGCTGTTAACAATCTCTAAGTGAACTTAGGCAATAACCAAGCCTAAAATTAGTGAAAGTGTTTGCAAACAAAAAGTGAGCTCAGGCAATAACCAAGCCTAAAATCAGTGAAAGTATTTGCAAATAAAGAGTGGACAACCAAGCCACCAACATGACAGTGCAACAAATAAAGAGTGGACAACCAAGCCACCAACATAAAAGTGAAACAAATAAAGAGTGGACAATCAAGCCACCAGCATAACAGTGAAATAAATAAAGAGTGGACAATCAAACCACCAATATAACGGTGAAACAAATAAAGAGTGGACAACCAAACCACCCAGTGAAGTAACCAAAAGAGTGGATAACCAAACCACCACGACAACAGAGTAGTGATAGGGAAATCAAAGGCCCCCGAGTAATTCTACTAACAAAAGGAATAAAAAGGAGTCAGTAAATACTGACAGCCGCCCTAACCCGCAGAAAGCAGTCCAGAACCCACAAAACAAATACGTTAAGAAGAGATGCTACAAGAATTAATTATAACATTACTGTAAGTCAATAGTAAATAACTTAAGTAACAAAAATTTATATATTTTATACCTGTATGAACCCAAATCATATTTTAGTTATAGTTAGTTATAGTTATAGTTTATTCATTATTCTCATTTACAAAATTTTTTTAAAAACATATTCTAACTGAACATTTTTTGGTTAAAGAGAATAGTTTGTGTAGCATTTGTATTTAAATTAAAAAATAGAGATAATGCTACATTTTACAAAAAATAATAAATTAATAAATTGTGGGGTGAACAGTAAAACATATTTAACATTACATTCAAGAAAACAATTTTACAGAAGTATTTGAATCAACTTAAGAGACTAAATTCAAAGCAAGACTGAAAGAATACAAGCAAAACAAAGATCAAATCAAAACAAAGATTAAATCAAACCACATAGCGCAACAAAACTTCGATTTCACCAACATCAAATTCAAGAAGCCACGATTTTATACTTTTTAAGAACACTGATAAAATTCTAATGCTTCGTATATCTTCAGGGAGTTTATTAAACAACTTACGCGAAACGATAGTGTAGGAGTTTCTAAAATGTGTAGTCCGAAAAGGTAGTGTAGAAACAGAGCGGGAATTTAATCTTAAGTTATATGTGTCTAGTATAGGACTTTGCATATACCCGCATCTCATAAAAAATATCTTCAATACCTTAAAGTAATAAAGGTGTCTTACCGGTAAAATGCCCATTTTTCGAAATAGTGGTATAGAGTGGGCCAAGCGTGCAGAATTACAGATTTGCCTAACAGCACATTTTTGAAGAACAATCAATTGCTGTAATTTGTTTAGGTATGCACCCCCCAACAAGATATCCCATATTCCAATTTGGAATGAAACAATCCGTAGTAAACAGTTTTTAGAACGGTATTCGACACAAATTTTCGAAGACGGTAAAAGCAACGAATTATTGAAAGAAAGTACTGTTTTAGATTTGCTATGTGTTGGTTCCACCTAAAATGTTGATCAATCGTAACACCCAGATACTTGAACTCCTTTACTATTTCAAACCTAAAGCAATTATCGTTACACACTGCATTTGCATCAAAAAGAGGAAAAGAACCAAGACTCGAGCAATTGCTGTTAAATAGTTTGAATCCAATACAATCAGGAGAATGAAACAAAACATTAATATCAGTCATTTCGTTTGTATCAAGACTGAAGAACATTAATTTGGTTTTATTGCTAACAACAAGTTTATGCTCAGCAAACCATGATCTTAACAGATGAACATCATAATTAATGTCAGCAATTAAATTAAAAAGATTTGCAGAATCATATCCAATTGCAAGATCATCAGCAAACGCCTTTATTTTTCCCACAAAAGGCTGCTCAAATAAAGAATTTATGTAAATCAAGAAGAGAATGGGACCCAGAACTGATCCTTGTGGCACACCTAACTTTATCTCCATCAAGTCGCTTAAGACATTATTTATTTTTACTTTTTGATTTCTGTCTTTTAGATAGGATTTAAACCAGTTATAAATAGAACCACGAAAACCTAAACTATGTAACTTGCTCAACAGAATGCTATGGTTAACCATATCAAAGGCCTTGGTTATATCAACAAAAAGCGCGCCGCAGCATTTTTTGCCATCCATACCTTTTTGTATGAAAGAGCAAAAGTCCAGCAGAGCATCTTCTGTCGATAAACCTGATCGGAACCCAAACTGCAAGGGACTAAAAAAATTTTGCTTAGAAAGATATACTAAGATTCTGCTTTTAATGATTTTTTCAAATATTTTTGAAATTGAGGGCAATAAAGAGATTGGTCTGTAGTTTTTAATATCTTTTTTGCTCCCCTTTTTAAATAGGGGTACTACAACAGCACATTTTAATTGATCAGGAAATATTCCGGACAAAACACTCAAATTAAATATATGCGCTAAAACATCTACTATATTTAGCGCGATTTTTCGCAGCATAATGTTCGAGATACCATCATTTCCACAAGAGTTAGTATTTTTAAGGGAATTTATTGTTTTCCAGATTTCCAAACCGGAGATTGGTTCAAAATAAAAACTGTTTCTACTGAAGCCGCTGTTCGAAAGCCCATAGCTAGTACAACAGAAACAAGGCAAAGATAATTCGCTAGGAAATGAATTTACTCCGACCGTAGTAAAGTAATTATTGAATAAAGTAGCTACGTCTCTAGGATCAGAAATATCCGTGTTATCGTTTTGAAGCAAAATTGCATTTGATTGGTTTTTAACTTTTCTATTTACAATACTGTTAATTACATTCCATTCTTCTTTAAGGTTACCTCTAGAGCTACTTATCTTGTTATGATAATAATTGTCACGACTTAATCGAATTTCCTTATTAACTTTTCGACAAAAACTTTTAAAGCGGCATTTCAAATTTGTGTTAAATGGATGTGTTTTACATTTTTTTCCTAGTTTGTGTTTGAACCTAATTTTTCTAAGCAGATTGCTATTAATCCAAGGTTTTAATCTTCTTTCAGATTGTTTCTTACAAACTACGTAGGTTGAACGGCAGATCCGATTCTTTAAAATCTTTAAAAATACGTCGTAAGCACAAGAAGGATTTTGTTCAGCATATACTTCCTCCCATTTATCATAAAGCAATTCGGAATTTAATTTGTTGAAATCAATCTTAGCAACCCCAAATTCCGGAATATATTTATTTTGTTCCTTATTTTTTAAAGTACTAAACGCTATACCTGTCATGCAATGATCTGAAATACCCAGATCGAAGACAATACCAGCACACTCATTTAAAAATTTCCAAAAACGTGATCAAGACAGGTTCCTGCGACTAGTCTCGTAGGTTCGTTAACCAACGAAGTAAGCCCATGCTCAGAAAAAAGACTTTTATATGCGTCCACAACAGGACAATTGGTTAAAATATCCAGGTTAAAATCACCCAAAATGAAAAGATTCGCTGCTCGCTCTCTATTTAAAAAAACAGAAAATTCATCAATAAACACCCCAACTGACTTAGAGTGAAGTCTATACACACAAATGAAAGTAAACACTTCATCACATAAGGGAAAAGATATTTTTATAATATCGGCACTAGACAAACTGTAGGTATTAAATTTATAGTTATACAAATCACGCACAAAAACTCCCACTCCACCTGCAGAATACGAATCATTAGGATTGGCACGAAAATCATAATTTGGCAAGCTATAGTCATCGACTTCAGATGAAAATATCCAAATTTCAGTAACAAAAATTAAATCGGGCATATTTACAAAACTATCAATATTACTAGCCAATAAATCAAAGTTACGCCGCAGGCTACGAATATTTTGATGAACAGCATAAACAGATTTCAGATCATCAGAATCAGATTTAAAAATGCTTTCGCAATTGCTACGTATGGTTGGTATGGTGGGATTGTTGCTTATAAGATCAATATTATTAAATGAGTTTAACATATAGCACTTTAATTTTGCATTTTACTTAAGTCGTCAAAAGATCTTATAACAACAACCTCACCATTATCAACCTTTCTTAATAAAATTTGAGAATTCTTAAACCACAAATACTTGAAATTATTCTCTTTCTTTATCTTTTTAGCTGCATTATATAAAGCTCTAGTGTATTTAGTAAAAGAATCATTGATAAAAATACTACTCCTTTTGTTACCGCCAAATATGGATGCATTTAGATTTGTCTTCTCTGTTTTTTTCCTCAGCATTATCTTCTCCTTGACAGCACGTGAATAGAGTTGCACGAAAACAATGTTTCCTTCCACATTCGCACTAGATTTTCTCACTGGTTTTACATAAACATTTTGAATTTCATCGGCGGAGACATTAACATTCAAAGCTGTATCCAGAATTGTTTGTACACATGTTGCTGCATTGAAGTTGTTTACCTTTGGCACACACACAATCTCAATTGCATTCTCAATTTGCTTCTGATCTCTCCAATTCAATTTGCTCTCTAGACCATTTACCTTTCGCCTCAGTTCGACATTTTCCTCTTTTAGGGTTTGTAATGAAGAGAGAAATTGACTGTTTATTTTCTTAAGGCTTATTATTTCCTCATAAAGTAACTTAAGAGTGATCATATCATTGAACTGCGACGATTGCGGTAATAAATTTGACGTTAGTACAGCTGATTGTTTATTTGCATATGTTATATCATCGGTTCGGTCCGGAGTTGCTGGCTGGATGAGGTTCACAGACGCCTGTGACTGTGGGTTCGATGCTGCTGCAGTATGAGTTGGTAAAATGTTCGTTGGCTTATATTGTGGTTGCTTCGTTGATTTTTCTGTATGTTTTGTTTGATGTTGCTTGGCTGTGTTTTGTTGCTCTACAGCCGATTGCTGTTGTTTCTCTTCAGCTAGTTCAAGTTTTTGTTTGGAACTGGCTACTGATACCGTTGTGTGCAAAGACGAAATGGGTTGCTGTATCGATTTACGACGTAGAACAACACACTTGTCGCATAGATATTGTACATTGTTTGCGGTCATGTATTCTACATCCGATGTTGCAATATTAACACTATCACTATCTATCTATCTTTTCACTGCAAATCAAACAATGCATGATCGGTTTGTATTTATATGACAAGAAGAAAAGAACGTTAATTAAGACAAAAGTGCGCACCCCACGACACTATGAAAAAAACACGTCCGCTCTCGACTTGGTTCGAATAGAAACAACAAAATAATTGAATAATTCTTACAATTGTGAAATACTATTCAGAAAATTGATTGCAAATTTAACTATTCCTTTCTTATTATCGCTCTAAAAGAAAGTACAAAAAAAATAGTTAGCGCAACAGGTCTGGAGAGACCCTAGGCCTAGCTTCTCACAACCATTCGTTTTTGTGTGCGTTTTTCATTTTTGGAACGAATGGAAGGGATCCACAGTTTTATGCCGACTCCAAACGGCTAATTGAGAAGCTCTTACAAGACATACTCTCGGATGTTTGTCAGACGTTCGCGAGAGATAGCGCAGCGGAAAAAAACCCTAAGTCGGAATTGGGTTTTTGCGGGATTCGAACCTGGGACTCCCTCATAGCAGTCCAACACACTAACCACTAAGCTACTGCGACTACATGAAAGTACGTTGATTGAACTTTCCCTTATCATTACTGGAACGAGCGATATAGTTGATTCTCTCATTTAATAAAGAAACATATCTCGAAAGATGTCAAATCCTAAAAACCTAATACGACCAGCTCGTCTGGAAGTTCCAGCAGATAATGTTGCAGCTCCTCAACCTCCTGCTCCCATTCCTCCCCCTGCTCATAATGTATCTAATTAACGATGACATGATCCATATAATCTCACAACTAGTAACCCAAACCCTTCAAATACAGGAACGACAACTTTTTAATTCCATCATGAACCCTGCGTCCGACATAAATAACGACATAGACCAGCCAATAAATCTGGCTAACGATAGGAGTTTGTCCGAAATGGATAAAATACCCGACGTTGCGAAAAGCCTAAGAGAATTCTCAGGCGATGCACACGAATTAACTTACTTACTTAGGTGGCGCTACAGTCCGGGGTGGACCTGGGCCTCAACCAATACGCCTCTCCAGTTAGCGCGATCTTTGGCTAACTGCCTCCAGTTGCGCACTCCAAGTTGGTTGAGGTCCCCTTCCACTTGCGCGCGCCACCTAAGGCGAGGTCTTCCTCTACTGCGTTGTCCCTCCGGGTTAGAATCGAAGACTCTTCGGGCCGGAGCGTTGGTGTCCATTCGCTCTACATGTCCCAGCCATCTTAGACGACTGATGCGTACTTTTCTGACTAGGTCGATGTCGCTGTACAGCTCGTAGAGTTCGCTGTTAAATCTTCTCCTCCAAAGCCCGTCAACGCAAACGGGACCAAAAATCACTCGAAGAATTTTGCGTTCGAAACGACCAAGGAGATCTTCATCCGCCTTTTATAGCGCCCATGCTTCTGCACCATAAAGCAGGACTGGGATGATGAGGGTCTTATACAGAGTTTCCTTAGTATTTCTCGACAAGGCCTTACTTATCAGTTGCCGTCTTAGGCCAAAGAAACAGCGGTTGGCAAGTGTGATTCTTCGTTTGATTTCTGATGTGATGTCGTTATCAGAGTTTATAGCGGAGCCGAGGTAGACAAAGTCCCTAACTACCTCAAAGTTATAGCTGTCTATCGTGACGTTCTGCCCGATTCGTCGATGTCGTGTGTCCCTTCTTGTTGACAGCATATATTTTGTTTTACCCTCATTCACCACTAAACCCATTTTTGCCGCTTCTGTACTAATACTTACAAACGCACCAGTGACAGCTCGCTGTGTTGTACCAACAATGTCAATGTCGTCAGCGTATGCAAGCAGTTGCACAGACTTATAGAAAATTGTGCCTCTGGTGTTGGCTTGTGAGTTTCGCACAATCTTCTCAAGAATGATGTTGAAGAAGTCACATGACAGCGCATCACCTTTTTCTAAATCCTTTTTTGACATCAAAGGTCTCGGTGAGATTGTTTCCGACCTTTACGGAGCAGCGAGCGTTCTCCATCGTCATTCTGCACAATCTGACAAGTTTGGCAGGGATGCCAAAACTAGACATGGCTCTGTATAGCTCGTCTCTATAAACGCTGTCATATGCGGCCTTAAAATCGACAAAAAGATGGTGAGTATCGATCTGGTATTCTTGGGTTTTTTCCAGGATCTGCCGTAGTGTGAATATTTGATCGGTGGTGGACTTACCGGGCCTAAAACCGCACTGATAGGGACCTATCAGATCGTTGACGAATGGTTTCAGGCGTTCACACAATACAGCAGACATGATCTTATACGCAGTGTTCAGGAGACTGATGCCTCTGTAGTTGGCGCACTTTAGAGGGTCTTGTGGATCGGGCAAACAATGCTGAGGTTCCATTCATCAGGCATACTTTCCTCTAACCAAATCTTGGAGATGAGTTGGTGTATGCACTCTACCAAGTCATCTCCGGCTGCCTTGAAGAGCTCGGCAGGTAAGCCGTCTGGACCAGCAGCCTTGTTGGATTTAAGCTTAGATATTGCTATCCTCACTTCATTTTGGTCAGGTGGACGGAAATCTTGGCTGTCATCGTCCAGGTTGAATGGTTCGTTCTGCCTAACAGCGGAATTTGTGTCGTCTTCGCCGTTTAACAGTCTGCAGAAATGGTTTTTCCATGCCCTCAGCACCGACTGTGACTCTACTATAAGGTTTCCTTGTTTGTCTCTACAGGTCTCCGTTCGGGTCTTGTTGGCATGACACGTTCTTTTTACCTTTTGGTAAAACTTCCGAACATTGTTCCTGGAGTAACACCTCTCTATATCCTCGATCGCGCGCTTCTCATGCTCTCTCTTTTTTCTCCGGAGAAGCCGATGTTCTTCCCTCCTTTTTTGCTCGTAGAGCTGACGAGCTGCTCTCGTCCTTCTATGCAGCGACGCTTCGTATGCACTTTGTTTTGCTGCATGTGCTTGCCGGCACTCTTCGTCAAACCAGGGGTTTCGAAGGGGTGGGCTGGTGAAACCGAGCACATCAGTTGCGGCGGTTTTGATGGCTTCTTGGCATCGGCGCCACTGGTCTTCGGCACTTGATGCTGGCAGTATAGGACTTCTCAAGAGGTTAAGGGATAAGCGATCGGCAAAGGTTCTGGCGGTTTGTTGCGTTTGTAGCCGTCCAACGTTAAATCTCCTCACAGTATTTTCTCGCTGTTGTGGCGTCTGGGATATCCGCATCCGTACCATGACTACAACAAGGTAGTGGTCCGAGTCTATGTTGGCCGCTCGGAAAGTTCGGACATCTAGAATACTGGAGGAGTGCCTTGCGTCGATCGCAACGTGATCAATTTGGTTGACGGTTTGATGATCAGGTGACCGCCATGTTCCTTTGTGTATATTGAGGTGAGGAAACCGTGAGCTAGCTATGGTAACATTACTTCCCGCAGCAAAATCAATCAGCCTAAGTCCGTTTCCAGACGTGGTGTCGTGTAGGCTATGTTTTCCGATTGTGCTACCAAAGATGTCCTCCTTTCCTATTTTGGCGTTAAAATCACCCAAGACGATTTTAACGTCATGCTTAGGACATTGCTCATATGTTTTGTCGGGGAGCTCGTAAAAACATTCTTTGGTAGCATCGTCTTTATCTTCTGTGGGGGCTTGAGCGCATATCAGGCTGATGTTGGCGAATTTAGCCTTGATGCGGATAGTTGTGAGGCGTTCACTAACGTGTCGAAAGCTCAAGACTTCTTGCCTAAGTCTGCCGCTTACAACAAATCCGCATCCAAATAGACGCTGCTTTTGTTCTCTGTAGCAGTCAAATCCTCAATGACCTCAGCTCCAAATACGTCGAAGTAGCTCATTGAGGTAACTGCCATGCTGACTGTTGACGCCACCGTTGATTCAACCATGTGAATTCATCCGCCGTACGTCCTCTTTCTGAGGGGCTCATGTAAGACCTCTGAGACTCGATCAGGCAGTCATTCCGACAGAGCATTATAGTGTTGCTATTTTCTTCGTGTTCAACACTCACGCTGTTACGGGGCCTAGGCGCAAACATTGTACCCTCGTCGAAGGCAGCCGACCGCGATGGCGCGCTGAATCCTAATCCTAATCCAACCCTAAAAGAAATAAAACGATTAATAAACCCTTACTACAAGGAAATAAGAATAAATGGATACACCTACCTGTGATATGAATCCCAGAAACCTACCCCCCTCGTTCCAAACACACTTCGCTCGATCCTAAAAGAAAAATAAACAGAGCATGTAACTATCAAGCTTGACGAATTAATTAAATTATACAAAAAAAAAATCTTTTTTTACACTTAACCCCACTATCCACTACCGAGCCAAACAATCACAAAAAAAAAAAAAGGCAATTTACCCGGTCGAATCTATCGAACCATGTAAATTGTTGGATCTCAAATAACATAATTAGATATCGACACAAATAAATACCTGAAACAAAATGCCGAAATATTCCATATGTCCAACGAAAAAGAAAAGGGCCGAACTCCAACGTGTTGCTGATGATCCCAATTGACTACAAGGGTTGAATTGTGTCAACCCTTGATTATAGTCTGATGTGGAATCATTTCCTCCAAACTTCGGAAACTAAAACATGAAAATTGCAAGATTAATATTAGAAAATAGGAAAATATAAGAATAAACTTACCTGACGATGCCATCCAAAACCACGCTGAAAACACACAAAAATAAATAGAATACACAGAGAATGAGAGAATGACAGATAAGTGGTGCACTTATTAGTTGTTGCACCCTTCGATGCACTGGTTAGCCTGCTCGCACGTCTCGAATTAAATAGAATGAACAAAGTGCTACCAAGTGAAAAGTTTATGTACGGGGAAGTTGCAATTATAGCAACTAGATGATATTTAGGTAGTTATTTTTGAATAAATATGGGAACTGTGATAAGATCTTAGATCAAATCCAGTCGGGGTAGTGCAATTTTAGAATTAGGGTAGTATGACATATTCGGATTAGTATGATCAGCAGATATAATGTTTAGGTGTCTATAGGGAGAAGTGGTCAACATGTTGCAGGGGATAGAGTAGTATGAACTGAATACAGAAGTCTACAACTATACCGAGGAGAGACAAAGTGATGTTGCCATATAGCTTACACTTAAGGGACGTATATTTGAATTTTATAGTTGACAAGAAAAAGAAAAAACGGTTGAAACTTGACGGTCATATCTAGGTCATTAGAGTCCAATCCTAGTACCAATCCTATAACCCAGGATTAATTATTTTATCTCAGTGCTCGCAGAACTTATCTGCAAGATATGTATAAGAAAAGACATTCGTAAAGTGAATTACAAAGTGAAGCCATTTAGATTTAGTGAAATTTTTTTTTATCCTTTTTTTGCATAAAGTTTAGAGTAAAGACTATTGTGTGAATAGATATAGTGTTCTACGTAAGTGATTTCGCGGGAAAGAGGCAGTAAAAGCCAAAATTTGGAAATAATCCCTTTACAGTAAGTGATTATACATTTTTTTATTTTGTTGGTTTTGGGGCAGGAATTTTCGCCCAAATTTCCCTCTTAAATGATTGGTGGCATCACGAGCCGGTAAGAACACTGGTATCTAGTTTTTGTGTAGAGTAATTTTAGATCTTAAGATTTACGGAACGAATTATTTATTATGAATTATACACTTTATTAAGACAATAGCGTGAATTTCATTATGGAATAGAACAAGAGTGTAGTGGTGTGTGGTGAAATGAGGCAGCCGTCTCCACGCTAGCGTCTGAACGAGGACGCTACGCGGACGACTTATAATTACTTGATGACGTGGTGATATACGAACGGACAAGAGTGGCTGGATAAAGGCGTAAAGGGGCTATCTCTCGAATTCCTTCGGCCAGAGAGATAGCCATGGATGTGTCTATAGAGACATAGGGTGGGTAGGCCACGCTAGTGCCAATATCATCCGGCACGTCTCTGGGACTGGACGAACCTCACCTTTCGCGGGAAAGAGGCAGTAAAAGCCAAAATTTGGAAATAATCCCTTTACAGTAAGTGATTATACATTTTTTTATTTTGTTGGTTTTGGGGCAGGAATTTTCGCCCAAATTTCCCTCTTAAATGATTGGTGGCATCACGAGCCGGTAAGAACACTGGTATCTAGTTTTTGTGTAGAGTAATTTTAGATCTTAAGATTTACGGAACGAATTATTTATTATGAATTATACACTTTATTAAGACAATAGCGTGAATTTCATTATGGAATAGAACAAGAGTGTAGTGGTGTGTGGTGAAATGAGGCAGCCGTCTCCACGCTAGCGTCTGAACGAGGACGCTACGCGGACGACTTATAATTACTTGATGACGTGGTGATATACGAACGGACAAGAGTGGCTGGATAAAGGCGTAAAGGGGCTATCTCTCGAATTCCTTCGGCCAGAGAGATAGCCATGGATGTGTCTATAGAGACATAGGGTGGGTAGGCCACGCTAGTGCCAATATCATCCGGCACGTCTCTGGGACTGGACGAACCTCACTTGGGAGCGACATCGGAAAGCAGTAGATGCAAAGGGCTAGAGTAGTTAGATATAAGTTAGAATAGGATTAGCTGATAGGGTTTAGTTTACGTACTTTTAGTTTAGCATAGTATTAGTGTAGGATAATTAGGGTAGGCGAAAATAGTTGCATCTGACTTCCCGGCCTCTCTCCTTGGTGAGGCAAAGGTTATTGAGTTCTTCACTTTCTTCTTTCCTTTCAGTCTCTTCTCTTCTCTATCCTATCATTTATTGGTCCGTCCGAAGTCTACTAATTTTAGTTCTCCTCCTATCTTCTCCTAGTTTTTCTTTTCTGGCACGATATTTTTTTGTTTTGAGCAGGTGGTTTAGTGTGAGGGGTGACAAGAACTACCCCGTCCGACGAGCAATAGCCGTGCAACCGCGAGCGTGCCACCGTCCTCCTCCACTTCTCCGAAGATGCCCCTGTGGCCAACCTTGACTCATAACAATGGCGCCCAACGATATTTATCGATCTAAGTCAAGTTGCGTTTCCAAGGGGAGGATTTCTACCTATAGAGATCGTCGCCTTGGACTCGTAACAGATACATTTCTTTTCAATTTTTTTGATTTTAGTTTGCTTTCGCTTTTATCTTTTGAATTTTACTTTCCTGTCTTTCTCTTTCACTCAATAGCCGTTTAGGCTCTGAGTTCTATATACAGATGGAAGATGGCTGTCCTACCTGAAGGCCAAGAGTCTAAAGGTAATGTGAGGTAGTTGGAAATCTGTATTGGAGCAAAGAGCGGATCGGGGTGAAAAGGCCGATTTTCTAATTGCTGTCCAGGGAACGAGTGCCAAGAGCATAGTTCTGCGTGAGGCAAGAGTCTCGTTCTAGGAACCTCGATCGTGTCGAGAGTAGGTCAGCAGCTCCTGGCCAGCCTTCTATTCGGTTATTCACTAGATAGTAAGAAGTGGTAAGGAGCAAGCAGGCATACTTTAGACACTCGCTCAGTTCCAGAGACCCAGTCACGACTAAATAAGACGAGATTAGGACTAACAAACTCAACAGGACGAACGGAACCGACGACAATACGAAAGGCACAAGCAGGAGAGACCCGGAAAACTGCAACAGGAAACCACACACCACCACCATCACCTAGAAAACAAAACAAACAAAGCAAACCATTGAATATTTAACATTAACATTAACATAAGTCCGCGTTATTTCGATTTGAATTATTTATTAATACATACTTATATACAATTTTTTTACAAATTTACTTTTATATTTTTTTTTACAAATCTTTTGATTCAAACAATACCGATATAAATAATTTAAAGTTCACATTTAGATTTTATTTGAAGTTTTTAATTGCACTGGTTTTAGTAATTAGTTTTTTTTTATCAATTTTTTTATTTTTTTTTGAATTACCATTTAATATTTTATTGGTACAAAGTCATAGAGAATTTTTTTCTGAATTTTAAAAGCTATGGAAGGTAAGGGAGCGGTGGCTAAGACAACCTTAGCTCAGCAAGCAGAGCCGCCAACAGGGCGAATAACTCGAAAAATGACACAGGAGTTAGGAATATCTCCAGGTCCTGGGTTACCGACTCGTGAGATGTACCCAGTAAGGGCCACCACGATGACTACTGAGTCACAAGTTGAGGGTTCAATGGATCTAAACCGCACAGCTAGAGAACTCGCAGAGTGGGGCCGTGAATTGCAAGAAGATGAGGTAAATCTGTTTACGAGAGGCTCTGCCAAAGATAAGGGAAGGGGGAGTTCAAATTTAGTCGGAGAGGAAAGAGATATCAGTGGCCAGTATGAAAATGAATACGCAGGGGCGCTAGGTCCTCTTCCAGACAGCGAGAAAGGGGAAGCTGATAAAGCGGGCTCAAGATCATTGGAAGACAGAATAGAATTACAGATTCAAAGGGAGGTCTCGTTAGCTATAAGGGAGAACAAAGTAGAGCTACTAGCAATTCTTGCAGGGGGCTTAAGGGGAGTAAAGAATACCTTCCACGAAGATATGAACACCCTACAGGAGAGTATAGGGCAGCTTGCAATATCCCATCAGAACCCCAAGCCACACGATTCTCAGGTTGACAGCAATGTCGAGAGCAACCAACAGCAACCAACTCCGCAACAACATCCAGTCCCGCAACAACAACCAATTCCGCCGCAGCGACTGTCAATTCAGCCGCAGCAGCTATCTGCTAGTCCCCACCAATCATTCAGTAGACGGGAGTCGTATAGGCAGGAGCCACGTCAGGATGTAGGTGGGAGGACAGATATCCATAAATGGGGGATAAAGTTTGACGGGTCCAACAAAAGCATGTCCGTCGAAAGCTTTATATTTAGGGTAGAGACTCTCCAACGGCAAGGTGGCCTGTCTGACGCGCAAGTTTTCGCGAACTTTCACCACCTGGTGACGGGGTCGGCGGAATGTTGGTATTGGCAATTCATGGAGGAGAATGCTGGGGACACTCTCCTCAACTACCATGACCTTAAAGCTGAATTGCTGCATCAGTTTAAAAACAACAAGGGGGATTATGAGATATTGCGACAAATCATGGATAGGAGACAGTTACCCCACGAAACGTTCGACGAATATTATAGTGATATACGGACGCTTACATTACAGATGAGGCAAAGGCCAAACGACAAGGACCTACTTGCAATCCTCCGCCAAAACCTAAAGGACAGAGTAGCCAACCTAATTTTTGGTTGCAACATATTAACAACCCGTGAATTACGCGAGGAGTGTAGAAGAGCAGAGAGTCATATTGCAGCCAGAGATATTAGGTCACGAAGGAATGTCAGTGAGTTAGGATGCGAAGAGGATAGAAATGCCGAAGTAGAAGCTCGAACCGACGATGTACTAGAAGTAGCGGCTCTTCAACATGGAAGGACAAACAGACCGACGAACTACAGTAGCATGAACAGAACAGCTCAACCAGCTAGAGACAACAGGCAAGAGAGTAGAACTAGGGATTCGCAACCAACCCTAGCCACATGTCCATCGAATTTCCACACTCTGACATACTTCAGTTGTGGACAAGGAGCTCTGGCATTCAGCTGTGTCAAATGTCAGGAAAACCTGAAAATCGGCGGTGCGTCCGGGAGCCGACTGTCGATACCAAACCCGATCCCGGGACCACAGAGGGACGCGGATCAATCACAATCCTGAAAAGGGACCCCAACTTACGAGTTCCCTCAAAGAGAAAAGAAGTTCCACCAAAAAAGACGACTGCAAGAGTACGAAGAAGTTAGAAAAAGAATATTTAGTGAATAATTGACGCGGCCTAAGAAGGATAGGAATTTTAAAAAGATAGCTAGACTCAGGACGAAATGTGCAATATTTAGACGAAGAAAGAGCAGAATAGAAGCGACTATATTAAATACGACAGAATATAACAGGCCTTACGCCAAAGTAATAATCGAAGGAGAAGAAATTTTAGGCCTACTAGATAGCGGGGCCTCCATTAGCTGCTTAGGAAAAGGAGCCCTGAATTTCATAGAACGACACAACTTATCCATGACAAACATGACGACAGATATAAAAACAGCCGATGGCAACAATCAACGCATACAAGGACGGTTTAAGACAGAAGTTTCGTGGGGGAACCAATCTCGAGAGATAGAACTCTATGTTGTTCCAAATCTGCAGCAACAACTATACCTGGGTGTAGACTTCTGGAGTGCGTTTAAGGTCGCTCCAAATGTGATCAATGAGATCGAGGTACCATCGCCGACAACCGAAGGTGCTCCAGTCCAGGCACTCTCACCGGCACAAGCGCAGCAGCTGGAACAAATCAAACAGCTCTTCCCTTCTTTCGCGACGCAGGGGCTAGGGAAGACATGTCTCGAAGAACACGTGATCGAGGTGGATGACGACAATATTCCCATCAAACAGAGACACTACCCGATATCCCCCGCGATACAGAAATTGATGTTTGAAGAGCTCGATAGGATGCTGGCACTGGGAGTGATTGAAGAAAGTAATAGTGCCTGGAGCTCACCGGTGGTGCTGGTGAGAAAACCAGGGCAAAACAGGCTGTGCCTGGACTCAAGAAAGGTCAATGCAGTCACTAAAAAGGATGCATACCCGCTTCCCCACATTGAGGTCCTATTGAGCCGTCTACAGGATACCAGGTTCATTTCTGGGATAGATTTAAAGGACGCATTCTGGCAGATTCCTCTGGAGAGGGAATCAAGAGAGAAGACGGCCTTCACAGTCCCTGGGCGGCCGTTGTATCAATTCACGGTTATGCCGTTCGGGTTGTGCAACGCTGCCCAGAGAATGTGTAGGCTTATGGACAAGGTCATACCATCCAAATTGAAGGAAAATGTCTTCGTATATCTCGATGACCTCTTGGTTTGCTCTCCAGATTTCGAGTCACATGCCAGATTGCTAGAAGAGGTGGCTAAGTGTTTACGGGAAGCGGGACTCACCATTAATGTAGAAAAGAGCAAATTCTGTTACAAAGAAATCCGCTACTTAGGTTACATAGTCGGTGATGGATGCCTACGAACCGATAAAGATAAAGTGTCGGCGGTCGAAAACTTTCCGGTGCCAAAGACTCCCAAGCAACTCCGTCGATTCCTAGGGATGACGGGATGGTACAGACGGTTTATACCGAACTTTGCCACCCTGTCAAGCCCAATGACCGACTGCCTAAAAAAGGGACAGACATTCAACATGACCGACGAGGCGATAAGAGCATTCAACCAGCTCAAAATGTCGCTGGTAACCGCGCCGATACTAACGAACCCCGACTTCACTAAACATTTTTATATACAATGCGACGCTTCGACAACTGGAGTGGGGAGTGTGCTCTTTCAGGTGGACGCGGAGAAAAACGAGCGACCGATAGCATTCATGTCCCAGAAGCTTAATTCCGCACAGCGGAATTATAGTGTCACGGAACTTGAATGCTATGCGGCCGTTCTATCAGTGAAAAAGTTCCGAGCCTACGTGGAAGGATTGCCTTTCACTATTATCACGGATCACGCAAGTCTGAAGTGGCTGATGACACAGAAAGACTTATCCGTACGCTTGGCTAGATGGAGCCTTAAGCTCCAAGCGTTCGATTTCGTGATAGAACATAGGAAGGGCATCCAAAACGTAGTCCCGGACACACTCTCACGCGTTCACATGGAGGAGCTCAAACCCGACACTGTTCACCTAGAAGTCGACCTCGGCTCGCCATACTTTTCCTCAGAAGAGTATGAGGAGCTGAGGAAGACAGTTGAAAAGAACCAAGACAGACTACCTGACCTATGCATATCAGACGGCTACGTTTACAAACGAACCGACATACGGACTGGAGACGAACTACAGGAAGACAGGGCCTGGAAACTCTGGGTTCCGAGGGAGTTGCGAGGGAGTCTCCTGATCACCGCACATGATTCACCGTCAGCAGGGCATGGTGGGGTAAACAAATCGCTTTCCAAACTAAAGCAAAAATACTTTTGGCCAGGAATGGCCACCGACGTTCAATCACATGTGAAGTCGTGCGAAACATGCAAATGTAATAAGCCACTCAACGTAGTCTCTCGACCGCCGATGGGGCAGCAAACGATCACCGAGCGACCTTTCCAACGTCTTTACATAGACTTCTTGGGACCCTACCCTCGAACCAGATCAGGGCATACTCATATCTTCATCGTGTTAGACCACTTCAGTAAGTATGTGTTACTGCGGCCTATCCGCAAGGCAACGGCAGCTGAGGTAGTGAAATATTTAGAAGAATGTGTATTTCATGTGTTCGGTGTACCTGAGTTTGTCCACTCTGACAACGGAAAGCAGTTCGTTTCAGAACTGTTCTCCAGCTTCTTAAAGAAATATGGAGTTAGGCATGTTCGTACAGCCTTCTATTCACCGCAAGCGAATGCCTCCGAGAGAGTCAACCGATCTCTGTTGGCCAAGATTCGGTCGTACATAGACGGAGATCAGAGTAATTGGGACTTGCATGTTAGCAATGCGGCATTTGCCCTTAGAAGTGTAGTCCATGACGCAACCGGATTAGAACCGTATTACGCTGTGTTCGGCGTACCCATGATTCAACATGCAAGCGCTTATGAGATCCTACGAAGACTAGACATGCTAAAGGACACTGGAACACGAATCACAAACAAGACTGATAGGTTGGAACGAATTAGGAATAAGATATTTGACAACTTGAAGCTAGCGCACAACAAGGCTACGAAAATATATAATACTAGAAGTAGAGATGTGAAATATGCAGTAGGACAAATCGTTTACCGACGCAATTTCAAACAAAGCAGTCAACCAGACGGCTATAACGCGAAATTAGGACCAAAATTTCTTAAAGCAATAGTTTTAAAAGCAATAGGCAATTCCCTCTACGAGATTGGGAACCAGAGAGGCGAAAAAGTGGGAGTATTCCACGCGAAAGATCTCCATACATAATGCCAAAGAAACAACTGACGCACTCAGGCTGCCGTTGTAGGGCTAAGTTTCGATGTTAGGTGTTAAGTTATTCTGTATTCAGTATATGTCAACAGATATAGCTTATTTATTTATTAATTTATGTGATAATTTATTCAGTATATGTCCAGAGATATAGTTTATTTACTTATTTATTAATTCCTTAAATTAGGACAATATAGATGCAATTCTACTTATTTATTTATTTATTCTTAGGACATGAAATACATGCAGATTAGTTTACTACCAATAGATTAGCAAAGGGTAATGAACAATGGAGGGAGAGCCTCAAACTCACCCAATTTTCCCGGCTAGGAGAGACATCTCAAGGCGCAGGCCCTTGCCACACGTTAGAAATAGAAATTGTGGCACGCTCATCTAATGGTAAACCCCAATTCGGTTTACGCCAGACTCCCTCTTATTACGAGGTCGGTAGGTTCGCGACCACTCTCCAACCGCCGTCGAGCCTGTTACGGGGCCTAGGCGCAAACATTGTACCCTCGTCGAAGGCAGCCGACCGCGATGGCGCGCTGAATCCTAATCCTAATCCAACCCTAAAAGAAATAAAACGATTAATAAACCCTTACTACAAGGAAATAAGAATAAATGGATACACCTACCTGTGATATGAATCCCAGAAACCTACCCCCCTCGTTCAAAACACACTTCGCTCGATCCTAAAAGAAAAATAAACAGAGCATGTAACTATCAAGCTTGACGAATTAATTAAATTATACAAAAAAAAAAAAAAATCTTTTTTTACACTTAACCCCACTATCCACTACCGAGCCAAACAATCACAAAAAAAAAAGGCAATTTACCCGGTCGAATCTATCGAACCATGTAAATTGTTGGATCTCAAATAACATAATTAGATATCGACACAAATAAATACCTGAAACAAAATGCCGAAATATTCCATATGTCCAACGAAAAAGAAAAGGGCCGAACTCCAACGTGTTGCTGATGATCCCAATTGACTACAAGGGTTGAATTGTGTCAACCCTTGATTATAGTCTGATGTGGAATCATTTCCTCCAAACTTCGGAAACTAAAACATGAAAATTGCAAGATTAATATTAGAAAATAGGAAAATATAAGAATAAACTTACCTGACGATGCCATCCAAAACCACGCTGAAAACACACAAAAATAAATAGAATACACAGAGAATGAGAGAATGACAGATAAGTGGTGCACTTATTAGTTGTTGCACCCTTCGATGCACTGGTTAGCCTGCTCGCACGTCTCGAATTAAATAGAATGAACAAAGTGCTACCAAGTGAAAAGTTTATGTACGGGGAAGTTGCAATTATAGCAACTAAATGATATTTAGGTAGTTATTTTTGAATAAATATGGGAACTGTGATAAGATCTTAGATCAAATCCAGTCGGGATAGTGCAATTTTAGAATTAGGGCAGTATGACATATTCGGATTAGTATGATCAGCAGATATAATGTTTAGGTGTCTATAGGGAGAAGTGGTCAACATGTTGCAGGGGATAGAGTAATTAGGTTAGGCGAAAATAGTTGCATCTGACTTCCCGGCCTCTCTCCTTGGTGAGGCAAAGGTTATTGAGTTCTTCACTTTCTTCTTTCCTTTCAGTCTCTTCTCTTCTCTATCCTATCATTTATTGGTCCGTCCGAAGTCTACTAATTTTAGTTCTCCTCCTATCTTCTCCTAGTTTTTCTTTTCTGGCACGATATTTTTTTGTTTTGAGCAGGTGGTTTAGTGTGAGGGGTGACAAGAACTACCCCGTCCGACGAGCAATAGCCGTGCAACCGCGAGCGTGCCACCGTCCTCCTCCACTTCTCCGAAGATGCCCCTGTGGCCAACCTTGACTCATAACAACGCTTATAAGTTTGCAAGTCATGCCCGGAAGGACAAGACCAGTACCCGGTGGCTACCACGCGGAGGTAAAATAAGCACAATTGATGTGTATGAACAGTTACAACGCCTGGGCATCGCCAAGTTGACGCCAATCAGTGCCTACCCTATTCATACAACACCCAACCACCACGAATTTAACTCGTGGAAAAAGAGCGTCGATAGGATACTCAAGATCTATGAACATCTGAAAGGTACCCCCAAGTATTATGGGATCCTATCGGTCATCAGGAACAAAATTACGGGCTACGCAGACGTCACCCTAGAATCGTACAATACCCCACTAAACTGGGACAAAATATCGAAATGTCTCACCCTCCACTACGCGGATAAGAGGGACTTAGGAACCCTTGAATACCAACTGACAACTTTGGTACAAGGCAGTAGTACGATCCCTGAGTTCTATCAGGCCGTCTACCACCACTTGTCTCTTATCCTAAATAAGTTAGGATCAACGGATATGAGTCAGGAGTCGATGAACAACATGACTCAGTGTTACCGGGACAAAGCTCTCGATACCTTCGTCAGAGGGTTGAGAGGCGACCTGCCCAGGTTACTCAGCATCCGTGAGCCTGCTGACCTACCCCAGGCTTTACACTTATGCCTAAAACTGCAAAATGTCGATTTTCGAGCCCAGCATGCAAACAATTCGCAAGCTAGCACACGAAAAACATTTCAACAAACACCGCCTCCAGCTCCCCCTAGAAGAAATAATTTTGTACATTCAGGACCAGCACCAATTGCCGCACCCAGGCGCGAATTTCATCCCCAGTTACTCCATAATCCACGCAATGCTCAACCACCACAGTTTTATAGGGAACCTCAGTATCTACAGCAAAGACCACCATCAAATCAGCGCCCGCTTCCTCCGAAGCCAATGGACGTTGACCATTCCGTCAGATCCCAAAACTCTATTAACTCTGAAAATGACATCGCCTCAGAAATCAAGCGAAGAATCACACTTGCCAACCGCTGTTTCTTTGGCCTAAGACGGCAATTGATTAGTAAGGCCTTGTCAAGAAGCACTAAGGAGATTCTATATAAGAATCTCATCATTCCTGTCCTGCTCTATGGCGCAGAAGCATGGACCCTAGCAAAAACGGATGAGGATCTTCTTGGTCGCTTCGAACGCAAAATTCTTCGAGTGATTTTTGGTCCCGTTTGCGTTGACGGAGAAGATTTAACAGCGAACTCTACGAGCTGTACAGCGACATCGACCTGGTCAGTAAAAGTACTAGTCGTCTAAGATGGTTAGGACATGAAGAGCGAATGGACACCAACGCTCCGGCCCGGAGAGTCTTCGATTCCAACCCGGAGGGACAACGCAGTAGAGGAAGACCTCGCCTTAGGTGGCGCTCGCAAGTGGAAGGGGACCTCAACCAACTTGGAGTGGGCAACTGGAGGCAGTTAGCCAAAGATCGCGCTAACTGGAGAGGCGTATTGGTTGAGGCCCAGGTCCAACCCGGACTGTAGCGCCACCTTAAGTAAGTAAGTAAGTAATAATGAAGAGAACTACGGATAATGGGGAGCCTTGGGGGATACCGTTTTGCAGATCAAATGCTGCCGAAAAGACGTTGTTGGTTTTAACATACAATTTTCTATTTGTTAGAAAAGATTTGACGTATCTGTAAATTCTAGGGCCGACACACCACTTTCTTAGTTTATCAAGAATAATATGGATACCAATCCTATCGAACGCTTTTTCGAAATCCAAAGAGAGTATAGAGGTGTGGTTTTTTGCGGACAACGTTTTCGATATAAAATGGTCGATATGGAGAATAAGTTTGTTTGTTTCGGCAAACCAAAGTATGCGTTTAGCGACGATTTTTTCGAGTACTTTTGACATGCAGGATATAAGCGAAATTGGGCGATACCCGTCGATTAAGTTTTTTTTCTTTTTTGGGTTTAGGAATTGGAAAGGCAGATGCTGTTTTCCAGCTTTGGGGAATATTACCAGTATCAAGGATGTTGTTGTAGAGTTGGATGAGTCTCACTTTTGTTACACGGGGTAAATTTTTTACCATCGGATATGATACCTTATGTTCCGCACTGGGACGAGTGGGAAATCGAAGATGAGCTTGGAATAGTTGATTCTCAAGCGGTAGGTGTTATAATTCAGTTAGATGAACTGATTTTGGATGAGGAATAAAACTCTGTTATTCTAATTTGTGGATAAAACTCAACTATATTTTTTCGCTGTTCGTTGACGAGTATAAAAGAATTAACCTTTCTTCTTCCCTTGAAGCTGCTGATGGTTTATGTACAGAATCAGCTGTGCATTCAGGGGTTAATGACCATATGATATAGCAAAGCAATACAATAATTTTACATTTAGCTGTGTTATTGTTTAGTTTGGCAATACCTAACAATTATGTTGAATAATGCCCTTTTTCTCACTCCCTCAACAATGCCCCACATCTTCGGAGTGGGTGTTAGAGTGCACTGCGCTGGTAGGTGTATCTCGCTCACGTTTAATTCGGCCATCATGCATTTCCTTCCTTTATTGGTGATTAGCAGTGCAACTGAGATGATAGGTGTTCGAGTGAGATGAGCGTTGTGCATCTTTCGTCGTGCTGCCCAAACTTGACAGTTCTCGTTGATTTTCTGCCGCGTTGTGTGATGTCGTGGAATAATATATTTGTTAATTATTATTAATAATTTGGTACGTGTTGTGTGCATAGGAGCTAGGAACTCGAAATGTTCTGCACACCTTGTGCGCCTGTTTTCAATACATTCGAGTACCTAGTTTTCTGCAAACACACATTTTCTTCTTTTCTTCTGCGCGAGTTATATACGCTTTGCCCAACAAGCATATAACGCCATCTCAACAATTCAAGCCAGCTAAAAACACGACAACGCAACTGTACGAATTCATGCAATAATTTGATTATACAAAACATTGCCAACAACAGCATCAAATGTTCTGCTAGACGAGATAAGTTATAGACGCTTTGCCCAACAAGTATATAACGCCATATCAACAATCCCAGCCAGCTAAGAACATGTCAACGCAACTGTACGCAATCATGCAATTGATAAGACAAAACATTGTCAACCAGATACCAATATACCAGGTACATGCGTTTGGCGACAAGAGACATTGAGGCGACCATCACAGCAGCCCGATCAGCAGCGGCAGCCTAGCGGTCGGAATCTTCATACAAGAACATGTTGACTATGTGTTTGGTCATCACGGTTGTTGACTATGTGTTTGGTCATAACGTAGCATCTATGTATACACGCCAATCCTATGATTAAGTTATATTGCTCTCATGTTATCTATATTTTAAGCGTTGTTTCTCATGTTTCATTTTAAGTCAAGGGATAGCGAGTTAAGTCAGTCTGGTGTCACATTTGAATAAAGTAAGAGCAAAATTGAACGAAGTCTTTAATTTCTTACACGCGGATCTTTAACTGGCGCAGTCGGTAGCATACTTAGTTCCACATCTCAGTTAGTGAATAAAAAGTATAGTAGCTAAAAAAAAAAAAAAAGGTGTTTGGACTAAAAAAGAACACACTAAGATCATACAACGAAGTGGTGGATTTTTATCCTTTGGTTCACGTTAAAGAACCTCGCAAGTGAAGTGTGTGTACTATAGACTTCAAATAATTTTGAAATAACTAAATCAGAAAGCTGAACTCAATAAAATCCTGAACATAGAAGCAGATATTGGTGAAATTGTACGGTGAATTATTGGAGCAGATTGGTGTCGCTGTCGATGATCATCTGGAGCTGAAACCTGAAGCAGAATTTCGAGTGCGTAAGTCCATTCTTGTGGTTCATTCTCATCAGTGTTACCTTATGCCTTCTATCTCAAAAGTGTTCAGAAATAGAAAATATAAAACAAACTCCTTTCTAAATATAACTAGCTGGCGAAAATTAAAAGTTAATACAGGATTTGTTTCGATATATAAATTATTCAACTCTGAACCTACCGCGGATTATATTGATAGTTTATTTAAATTAGGCTCGTGTTCAGTTAACAGTAGTAAGACTAATTTTGTTGACAAAAAATTTTGTTGTTTGAGGAACGATTTAAATAATATCTCCCAAAAAATGAATTTAAATCATTCGTTAGTTGCTTTGGATGCCTTTAACTGCCTCAGAATCCCTGACGCAGTTAAAGATCTCCCCAACTTTGATGGTAACCCTCGGTGCTTATACGATTTCATAAGTAATGTCGAAGAAATCTTAAATTTAATGCCTCAAATTGGAGGAACTACGTACGAAAAAATTATTATTAGAGCAATCAGAAACAAGGTTTTGGGACCAGCAAACGAAGTCTTAAATATGTATGGCACAGCTATCAATTGGCAGGAAATGAAAGCAAACTTAATAGTTCATTACTCCGATAAACGTAATGAAACTAGTCTTATTCGTGATTTGCATCAGCTTAGTCAGAACCAATCAACAGTAGAAAGTTTTTATGCTAAGGTAATAGATATACTATCAGCGATGACAAATCATGTAAATGTTCATGAGACTGATGGTAATGTCATAAGGTCAAAACAATCGCTTTATCAGGAAATGTGCTTAAACACATTTTTATCTGGTCTAAAAGAGCCATTAGGGTCCACTATTAGATCGATGAGGCCAAGCAAACTGGCAGAAGCACTAAATTACTGCCTTCAAGAACAAAACTGCCACTATTTTCAAAATCCTCAACAACAGCATGTACCGCACAATAAGGGAAATCAATACAGACCAATTCAACCCTCCCATTCGACTGGTTTGCAACGATCTTCATTCAGACATCCCCAACAATCCCATAGACAACGTTACACTAACCCCCAGTACCCTCCAATTCCCATAATACAACCTAATAGTCCCCAATATCCTCTAGTAAGACATCCTCATATTAACCAGCAATTTACAAGACCTAATAATAGTAATTTGAATCCTGGGCTAAGATCTTTTCCTCCACCCGAACCTATGGACACTTATAGTGGTAATACCAATAGAGGTTTTAATAATACATATAGGCAAAGTAATAATTCACAAAATCAATTCCATAACATAGAAGGAACTCCATATATTAACTATTATACCCCTTGGCTTACAAACTCTAACTATCCAGACTATCAACATTACGATGAACCACAAAACTATGTTCAAAGTTTCGATAGGCCTGGCCCCACAAACCAAATAATTCACGGTGAAATTGACGATGGAAATTTTCCTTTACAAGCCTCGGAAAACCAATAGGTTATTTAGAAATTAATAGTTATAATTCATACGTATTACCATATATTATTATTGATAGTATTAATAACAAAAAACTCAAGTTCCTCATAGACACTGGGAGTAACAAATCATTTATTAGTCCAGGCATAGTTGATACCAAGCAAATACAAGCTATAGAACCTGTTGAAATAAAAACGATATTCAATAAGGAATTTATAAATAAGAAAGTAGACATTAATGGTTTAAAAGAATTAAATACAAATAGAGTATTGTCGTTCTTAATATTTAAGTTCCATAATTACTTCGACGGCTTAATCGGTACTGAAATGATGAAAGATCTCGGCACCAAAATAGATCTCCAGTATTCAGTTTTAGAAACCGAAAATTCCAAAATTCCAATAATGTACAAACCAAATCTTATGTCTAAAAAATACACGGTTCCAGGTTTGTGCAAAGTAGTTTGTAATTTACCCGTTGACATTGAATCTGGCAGTGTTTTTATTAAACCAACTATTATACAAGACGGTTTAATAGTACCAGAAGGGATTTACAAGGCTCAGCATTGGTACTCTTTCATGGAAGTTGTCAATATTTCAGAATTACCACAAACATTCGTAGTTGAACAACCACTCAAAGTTGAGTCTCTCGATCATAATACATGTATGGAAATTCATAGCCTTTCAATAAATAACGTCGAAAGCTTAAACAATTTCAATATTCATGAACTAATTCGCACAAATCATTTAAACACCGAAGAAAGGTATGCTATAGGAGGGTTATGCAAAAAATACGAGGATATTTTCTTCAAAGACGGAAACAACCTAACGTTCACGAATGCTATTAAGCATGAGATTAATATCAAGGATAATATACCAATCTATACAAAATCCTATCGTTACCCATATGTGCATAAAACTGAAATACAAAAACAAATTAATGATATGCTTAACCAGGGTATTATTCGTCACAGTTTTTCGCCGTGGTCTGCTCCAATTTGGTTAGTGCCAAAAAAGAGAGATGCAAGTGGTAAAGAAAAATGGCGTTTAGTCATAGACTACCGAAAACTAAATGAGAAGACGATAGATGATAAATATCCGATACCAAATATAAATGAAATCCTTGACAAATTAGGAAGATCCATGTACTTCAGCACACTAGACCTGGCATCTGGGTTTCATCAAATTGAACTTAAAGCTGAGGATATCCCAAAAACGGCATTCTCCGTTGATAATGGTCATTATGAGTTCGTTCGTATGCCGTTCGGACTTAAGAACGCTCCATCGACATTTCAACGCGTAATGGATAACGTTTTACGAGAGCTTCAAGGTAAAGTGTGTCTGGTGTATATGGATGATATTATAGTGTTCTCATCATCTCTCCAAGAACATGTTGAAAACTTGGATGCAGTTTTTAAAAAGCTGAGAGAAGCAAATTTTAAAATCCAACTGGAAAAGTCAGAATTTCTTCAGAAAGAGGTGTCATTTCTAGGACATTTAGTGACAGCGCATGGGGTGAAACCAAATCCCGACAAAATTAGCGCTATAAAAAAGTTTCCTATACCAAAAACCCGGAAGCAAATAAAATCGTTTCTTGGACTTCTTGGCTACTACAGAAAATTTGTTAAAGATTTCGCTAAGCTAACCAAGCCAATGACGGAGTGTCTTCGTAAAGGAAACAAAATAATCCTTGATTCCAAATACATTAACTGCTTTGAAACCTGCAAAACCCTGTTATGCAATGATCCTATTTTAAAATATCCGGACTTTTCCAAACCTTTCAACCTTACTACGGATGCGAGTAATGTTGCTATAGGTGCTGTTTTGTCTCAAGGGCTCATTGGATCCGATAAGCCGATTTGTTATGCAAGTCGTACTCTATCTAAATCTGAACAGAATTACAGCACGATTGAAAAAGAGCTACTTGCTGTTGTTTGGTCCACAAAAGTTTTCCGGCCTTATCTATTTGGGCGAAGATTTCAGATCATCACCGATCACAAGCCCTTAACATGGCTTTTTTCATTAAAAGAACCAAACTCAAAGCTTGTGCGTTGGCGACTTAGGTTGGAGGAGTATGATTATTATATAACGTACAAAAAGGGAAAACAGAACTCCAATGCTGACGCCTTATCTCGAATTGAGATAAATGTGACTGAAACAAATAGTGCTTCTGATGAAACTGAGAACTTAGACAATGTATCCACCCAAAATAATATTGACTTTCAGGACAATCTTTCCACAATCCATTCAGCTGATGAAAATATCGATGATGGTATTCCCATATCGGAGCGTCCTATAAATGAGTTTTCAAACCAGATCATTCTCAAAGAAAATAGTATTAGAACAAAACCTGACATTAAATTCAAAATCCTATTTAAAAGAAAAAAGCGATTTACAATAGAATATAATCAAATTTGCGCAGAAAATTTTATAGTAAACATTTTTAAGGATTACATGGCCACTAAAAGACTTACAGCGATATTAACCGATGACATAACGTTTAGAGTAATTCAATCCGTTTATACTAAATATTTCAGTAATGGCAGTTTGAAAATAGTTCGATGTAATACCATGTTAGAAGATGTGATAGATTCTGATGAGCAGGAAAAAATAATCCGGAACTATCATAAAAATTCGACCCATAGAGGTATTAATGAAAGCTTTGAGCATTTAAAAAGAAAGTTCTACTTTCCAAATATGAAACATCTGATTACACGTATAATCAATAATTGCGAGATATGTCAGAAATATAAATATGATCGCAAAAGAGAAAGCTTGAAATACGAGATTACAGAAACACCATCTAAGCCATTACAAATCCTTCATTTAGATGTATATTCAATCCATAAAGAAAACTTTCTGACAATTATTGACAAATTCAGTCGCTTCTCCAGTGTCTATTTGCTAACGGCCAGAAATAGTGTTAATTTAATTAAATCCTTGAAACACTTCTTTTCCCATCATGGAATCCCACAACAGGTCGTTACGGATAATGGCAGCGAATTTATATCGACTTTGTTTAGGGACTTCTTAGAAATTTACGGTATAAGTTTGCATACAATCTGTGCCAAAACTTCAACGGGAAACTCGCCTGTTGAAAGATTTCATTCGACTCTTACAGAACTAATACGAATCATTAAATCTCAGCATAAGGAAAAGCCCATCGGTGAGATTGTTGACGAAGCTGTTATAACCTATAACAACTCAATCCACTCTGCTACTAAACTGTCCCCTTTTGAGCTATTGACTGGTCATATAACAAAAAATAATCTCTTTTCTATCAACAATAATTTTAAAACTGAGCAAGAGTATCTTAAGGAGCACATTAGAGAGTATGAATTGCTGGCTAAACTAATGCATAAACGATGTTTAACTAACAAACAGCATCTTATAAACAAACTGAATGAAAAACGTAAAGAACCCCCTAATTTTTCACAAAATGATAAAGTATTCGAATTAGATGATAGGCGAAATAAATTAGCAGCCAGGTTTAATGAGCATATAGTAGTTAAAAATAATAAAATTACCTTAGACACGAATAAGAGAAAAGTTCATAAACAAAAGGTAATGAAAAAACGTAAATTTACAAGCTAGGAACTTGAAAGCATTGTTTCTGATTCTTTAATCCTACTTTAACCTAGTCATACTTATACATCGTATAAAATCCTTATTATTTTAGATGAATAATAATAATAACCAATGTAACTGAGTTGAATTTATATATCGAATCATATTCTTATTTAAAATTAAAACGTAAAACACAAAACTGGATTAACAACCACCGAATAAAAATATAGCAAAAAGGAAGTAGTTTGTTTCGTTTTATATTTTGGGCTTTAACACTTCTATTTTCCTTTGATATCACACTGATGAATTAATGAGCCTCAAATGTGGATAAGTTATATCTGAATCAACTTTGCCACGGAGAAAGTTTACTACCCACAACAATCATCAAGGAACATGATACCTGAGCAATCAACATACATTGATATATACAATGTTTATATAAAAGCTAATAAACTTTTAAAATTTACCTCTGCAACATCACATCATTCATGGACGTCACTCAAAAATTCGTATAGTCCATACTAGGGCGGGAGGAGTTATATACGCTTTGCCTAACAAGCATATAACGCCATCTCAACAATTCAAGCCAGCTAAAAACACGACAACGCAACTGTACGAATTCATGCAATAATTTGATTATACAAAACATTGCCAACAACAGCATCAAATGTTCTGCTAGACGAGATAAGTTATAGACGCTTTGCCCAACAAGTATATAACGCCATATCAACAATCCCAGCCAGCTAAGAACATGTCAACGCAACTGTACGCAATCATGCAATTGATAAGACAAAACATTGTCAACCAGATACCAATATACCAGGTACATGCGTTTGGCGACAAGAGACATTGAGGCGACCATCACAGCAGCCCGATCAGCAGCGGCAGCCTAGCGGTCGGAATCTTCATACAAGAACATGTTGACTATGTGTTTGGTCATCACGGTTGTTGACTATGTGTTTGGTCATAACGTAGCATCTATGTATACACGCCAATCCTATGATTAAGTTATATTGCTCTCATGTTATCTATATTTTAAGCGTTGTTTCTCATGTTTCATTTTAAGTCAAGGGATAGCCAGTTAAGTCAGTCTGGTGTCACATTTGAATAAAGTAAGAGCAAAATTGAACGAAGTCTTTAATTTCTTACACGCGGATCTTTAACTCGCGCGCTAGTTTTGTTGGGTCGCAACACCTTATCTCTGCCAGGCGTTTTTCCTTGGAATTTGTTTAAACATGTTTCGAACTCTAGGTATGAGATGTTTTGTTCTATATGCCGAGCACTTGAGCTGCTGGGATGTTGTTGGTAGGAGGTTCTGAGACAAAGGGTTTTATTGTTATTGAAAATATCGGAGAAATTTGCGTTGTTTGCGTAACTCGCCCAAGTGTGGGCAAAGAGGTTGCAAATTTCACGTGGATCGGAGATTTGGCCATTGGGTGTCGTAATAGAATTGATATAATGCGATGTAGGGTTACCTGTCAAGCACCGAATGTTCTGCCAAATTTTAGACGGTGGAGAGTGGGGATTGATTGACGCTGTGAATTTGGTAAAACTTTTTGATTTGCATTGTTTTAGGGATCTACGGAAAAGGGCGTTACATTTTTTATATTTAATTAGATTGTCCTGGGTAGGATTCTTTTGAAATTGTTTTAGTGTATCCATCTTCTCTTTTCGTAGAATCGATAATTCCGGCTTCCACCATGGCACAACACGTTTTATGTGTTTCGGCTTTGTTTGTGGTATGGAGAAATTAGCAGCGTGTCTGATTGCTCTAAGTAATACTGCGGCTTCTTTGTTGGTATTCGACGTTGGGTTTTTGCCTGAAAGGTATTCGGATATTTTGGTACTGAAGTATGACCAATTAGACAAATCTGTTTTGAATTTTGGGGTTGGGGGGTTGTGTATAGTGGTGTGTCCTGTATTTATCGAGACCAGAATAGGAAAATGGTCACTGTTATGGAGATCATCAATTTTTTTCCAAGAAGTTTTTGGGAGAAGTTCGGGTGAACAGCAGGTTATATCTATATGGGTCGACGTATTATGCGTTGAAAGGTGGGTTGGGGAGCCATCATTTAGTATTGCCAGGTTCGAGTTTAAGAGGAAATCTTCCCAAATCGCTCCGTTTTTGTTTGTAGATGGAGAGCCCCAAAGAACACTCCATGCATTGACATCGCCGCCTAGTTGAACAGGGTGTCAACTTGATTGAGAATGTTTACTAGGTAATTTTTGTGGATTATTTGTCCGGATTGAGGGTACAAATTTATGTAGGTTAATTTAAATTGTCCTTCAAGTTTAATGGCTTGAGCCAGAATGTTGGAGTTGATCGGTATGCGGAATGTTTTGTTTAACTAAAATCCCTATGCCCTGCTTAGAAGTCGTGTTGTAAGAAAAGTTTTTGAAATCACTCAAATAAGACTTTGGACCAGGTGGGGTTTGGTTGTAGGGGCAATGTGTCTCTTGTAGTGACACGATGCAGGGATTGTGTTGTTTTATTAGAATATTGAGCTCATCGTAATTGTTTACGAAACCTTTAATGTTCCATTGTAAACAACGGAGAGCTTTATTCATGTGGGACGGCGTACACAAACTTGTATTGCATGAAGCAGTAGAAGCGTGATTGAAGCTGTTGTTTTGGTTATAGGTGCTGTTATTACGATTTGTGTTTGGTCGGGGAGAGTTGTTGTTGTTAGAGTTTCGTTGGTATGTGCTGTGACTCCGCGGTACGGATGTTGGGGCACCCAAGCTCTCTGCAGCTTGTTGTATTTGATGGGGTGGGGTTATCGGATTCTGTTTGTACGGTCGAAGGATTTTTCGGCCGTTCCTTGGAAAAATTTACTTCGTCAAGTAGGAAAATTCCCGCGGATTTGGTTTGAAAGCTAACGTACGATTTATTGTTCGAATAATCTCGGTAGATAACGAAATGAGTTATGCCCTTGCTAAGCGACGAGACCAAGAACTGAGAATTGCTCAAATCGAATAAAGCGAGCGAAAAATAACGACCAAATGTGTTTAATAAAAAGCTCCGATCAACGTGAATGTTACAACCAAAGTCATTTTTATTTCCTCAGCGAATTCTTTATGGCTAACAGTTTGGTACAATTCGGTTATTTACATAGCTTTAGTACATGATTAAATTAAAAAATATGGTGAACATTGGCTTTTTGGCGCTAAATTTGAATTGTTGCTTGAATTGGAAGAAGGTAGTAGATGTAAGTTAGGATGTAATTTTTAATACAATGAGTTAATAAATGCTATGACAAATTAATGGTTTTATGAGTTAATTTAAGTCTTATTTTTCAAGATCCATTGGTTATGGTGTTGTGTGATCCAACATTCCGCCTCCTTTGAAATGACTCGGTTTCAACACGGCAGTAGGGCTAGTTTGTGGATCGGCCTCTTAATGATGCCTTTCGTTGTGCGGATTTCGGCAACTCGGATTTTCCCATCTCCACCAGCAATTGTTTTGCTAACTCTACCCAGCAGCCATCTCTGCGGGGGTGAATTGTCCTCGTGAACAATAACCATCGAATCGGTTAGGAGATTTGGTTGCTGCGAAGACCACTTTGTCCTCTGCTGAAGTTCTTGCAAGTACTCCTCGGTCCAGCGCTTCCAGAAGTGGTCCTTCACGTTATGTATTCGACGCCAGTATTGTAGAACACAGGTATTGGGAGCTTCATCTGCTGGTTCGGGAATTGCCTTCAGCGATGAACCGATAAGAAAATGACCTGGAGTTAGCGCCTCGTAATCGTTGGGGTCAGTCGTCAATGGCGTAATAGGCCTCGAGTTCATGACTGCTTCTATTTCGCACAGCGCAGTAGCGAGCTCTTCGAACGATAGCTTCGTGTTATGAAGAGTACGAAGGAGATGTCCTTTAGCCACTTTCACAGCGGCTTCCCAGATTCCACCAAAATGCGGGGCCCTAGGAGGAATAAAGTTAAAGTTAATATGTTCATTACTGCAGAAATTTAAAATGGAATCTTGAGAGGTTTTGCGAAACAACATGCTATGAAGCTGATTAAGTTTTGTGTTAGCTCCAACAAAGTTAGTTCCGTTATCGCAGAATATATCCTGCGGTAATCCACGACGACTAATCATGCGCTTTAACGCAGCGATAAAAGCATCTGCTGACAGATCTGTTACGGGTTCGAGGTGCACGGCTTTGGATGAAAAACATACAAAGACTGATATGTAAGTTTTATACGGAACTTTTCCACGAACCCTGTGGTACGTAAGTATTGGTCCGCAGAAATCGACTCCACAACGAAGAAACGGTCGCGCAGCGATGAGCCTTTTTGGTGGAAGGTTGCCCATGATTTGTTGTAGAAGCTTGGGCTTGTACCGGACACAAAGTACGCATTTGCTGACTATCTTGCGAGCCATTTGTCTGGCGTTCACAATCCACACCTTTTGCCTAAGTAAAGCGACGAGAGCCTTCGGTCCAGCATGGTAGTTCTTCATATGAAGCTGACGAGCGAAAGATGCGGCAAATTTCGATTCTTTGGCCAATAAAGCAGGGTGTTTTTGTTCTTCTGGCAGTTCTGAATTTATTAATCGTCCGCCAACTCGAAGTACAGGATATCTTTTCGAACTATCCAAGAATGGAGCGAGATATCTTAGAGAACTCTTGATTTCTTTCTCATTTGTGATGGAGTTTATCTCTTCAGCAAAGTGATAACTTTGGTCGATCCAAATTATGGTAGTGAAAGCAGCATCGAGTTCTTCGGTGCTGCATGCAAGCGTATTGTCGATCTTTCGGCTTTCGCGCCGATTGATGAATCTCAAGATATATGCGAAAATATGCAACAATTTCGTATACGAGCTGCAGTTGTTAATTGTTTTGAGCAGATCATTGCTAATGACTTGACTGACCAACGCGGTCTTTTTCTTTTCCAACGATAACTGCTCCAAAGAAAGTAGGATTTTTGGATTTGAAGGCCATTCTTCCGAGGATTTCAGCAAAAACGTAGGTCCAGTTGACCAAATGGAGTCTCCAAGTTCTTCCACAGTACATCCACGAGAGCATAAATCTGCTGGGTTACATTCAGTAGGAACGTGCCTCCACTTAATGTCAGTTGTCAATTCCTGGATTTCCGCAATTCGGTTTCCTACGAAGGTGCTTAGCTTGGAGGTATGGGTCGAAATCCAATGCAATACAACCGACGAGTCTGTCCAAAAATATCCCTCCGAAAACGAATCCTTGAAAATCGGCTGGATTTTGAACCAAAGTTTGGCTAACAAATGAGCTGCGCAAAGTTCGAGACGAGGAATTTGTTTGTTTTTGGATGGTGCCACTCTAGACTTTGCCACCAACAATTTGACCGAAGTGGAGCCCTTGACATTTATAGTCCTTAGATAAATGCAACATCCGTATGCATTTATAGATGCATCGCAGAATCCGTGTATTTGCACAGATCCCTTGGAAGGCGCTAGCGCATATCTTGGAGCTGGCACATTTTGAATGGAGTGCAAGTCACTCATGAATTGACGCCATTCGGTGTCGATTGATTGCGAAATCGCCTCATCCCAACCGACTTTATCTATCCACAGCCTTTGCAAAATCATTTTTGCTTTGACAATAATGGGACAAAGAAAACCCAATGGATCGAAAAGAGATGATGCGATAGAGAGAATTTTTCTCTTCGTAAAAGACGTGTATATTTTGGTCGGGTTATACGAGAAGTAAAAGTTATCATCGAGCGAATTCCACGTTATGCCTAAGGTACTAGTAACGTTGGACTCGTTGATGTGTAGATCCTTTCCACTATATTCTGACGAAATTGAGGGGTGGTTACTATGCCCCTTGGACAGTGTAAGCCCTGCAGATTTTAGAATGGTGGTGACTTCGCCTTGCTTCTGCTTCAGAGTGTCGAGATCATCCGCTCCGGTGATCAAATCATCTACGTAAAAGTCTGTTCGAAGTACTTGAGATCCCAGTCCATACTGGTCCTCATATTTGTCAGCCAAATATTGAAGACACCTAATTGCCATAAATGGTGCTGAAGAAGTCCCATAAGTGACTGTATTCAGTGCATATGTTTTGATAGGTGATTTCTCGTTTTCCCTCCACAAGATATATTGAAATCGGCGATGGTCGGGGTGTACCAAAATTTGCCGGTACATTTTAACAATGTCGGCCGTTAATGCGAATCTATGGAGTCGAAACCGTAGCAAAATAATGAAAAGATCTTCCTGAATCGTTGGACCTACCATCAAGATACCGTTGAGTGAAATGTTGGATGATGTACGACATGAGGCATCAAACACCACTCGCAATTTTGTTGAGGTGCTATTTGGCCTTAGCACACATTGATGAGGCAAGTAGTAATGTGGTTGACTGAGATCTGCGTTCCTAATTGCCGACATATGTCCTAGCGTTTCATATTCTTTAAGAAATTCAACATAAGCTGACTTTAGTGTTGAATCCTTAGCTAGCCTGCGTTCTAATGAAAGGAACCGACGAAAAGCAATACTGTACGAGTCTCCAAGAACGGAAGGGTCCTGCTTGAATGGTAATTTCAACATTATTCTTCCGCTTAGTACTGTTTCCACTGATTTTCTGAAGTGTTGTTCGCATCGCATTTGTTCGTCTGACCACTGAGATTTTTTCCCAGAAACTGCCTCGAGTTCCCAGAATCGTTGAACAAATTCATCCAGACGACTGTCATTGGAACTAATACAACATGTTTGATATTGATTAGCTTTTGATGATGAATACTTCCCCGAAACAATCCATCCAAGGTGAGAATTTTGAAGTGATGGCAGCTCAGATCCAAGTTTAATTTGGCCAACCCGCAACAAATCGAAAAATGTTTCTGCTCCTAGCAACATGTCGATAGGCGCAGATCGATTGAATTGTTCATCTGCAAGCTCTATATTCTTAGGAAGGTTCCAAGTATCAATGTTCAAAGATGGATCGGGTTGATACCCAGTAATCGAAGGTGACACCAAAAATTCCAATGATAATTCAAATGGTGAGTATCGGGACTTAATTGTCGTTTGAGTTGTGCAACCAATTTTTGTTTCTATCATGCCTATTCCCTGAATGTCAACATTTTTCTTTTGAGTTTGAAGACCTAAGGTTCTAGCAAACCGTTCTTTTATCATATTGACCTGTGAGCCTGAGTCTAATAGAATTCTTCCCAATTGGAAGCTTCCTGAAGCGTCCTTCACTAGAACGATGGCTGTTGCTAATATGACTTGGGTCGGCCCTAAGTCTCTTTCCACTGCGGAGTTGACAACGGCTGAGGATGTCGAAGGAGCAGAGGAAAATGAAGACTCCTCTGTAGTAGTGACGCTTGCCGATTGGTTCGGCCGATGAAGCAGCGTGTGATGCGTTTGTTTACAAAGCCTACATCTATGGTTTGAAGAACATTTGGCTACATTGTGTCCTTTCCGAAGACAGTTTATACATAAACCGAGCTTTTTTATATTGGTGAAACGGTCGTGAATTGATAGTTGAGCAAAGGCTGAGCAACCATTAATTGTATGCGAACTATCCTTGCAAAATGAACAGTATTGCTGAGTTATCGAAAGTGAAGTTTTTGGGAAATTTGCATCTTGAAATGATTTGGCTTTATTGAATTGTTTTTTACCCGTATCGGCTCGCATTGTCTTGCTTTCCCGAGCCTCTAAGTATTGACAACGACGGCTTAAAACATCTGAACACTCATTCCACTTCGGCAGTTTATTGTACTGTAGCTGTTCGTCCCACTTGGCTTGCGACTCCGGATCTGCCTTTGACATTGCAATGTGGATAATTATTGCATTGCATATTTCGGATTCGGAGCCTATGGATTGTAGCGAATTGAAGAGTGCAGAGACGTTGTCCACTAGATTTCTGAGATGAGTAGCAGAAGCCTTTTGAATCTTTGGTAATTCGAACAATTGCGATATGTATTCTAAAAAAATTAGACAATCGTTGTCATAACGTTCCGTTAACCTATCCAATGCTTTTTCGTAATTTTCCTCAGTTATTGGAAATGTTTTCACAGTTCCTAGTGCCTGGTCAGTTAGACAATTCAGCAGATGATTGAACTTCTCAATTTTTGAGAGTGTAGAGTCGTTATGAACACGTTTCTTGAATGTGCTTATGAAGTTCTTGTATTCTGAATACTTGCCACTGAATCGTGGTAGTTTCGCAAATGGTAAATGGTTGACCGACGAAGGAATTGATATGGTTGTTTCCAGAGCGCTGCCTCTTCTTTCACTACCCATTTGCGACAGAATTTTTGATTTTGTAGATACATAAACTTCTTCCAATTCACTACGACCAGTGTCGGATGGGTCTAATCCCTCAATTTGCGTTTGGTAGGCTAGTGCCTGTTTAAAATAAGACTCGACAATTCCCAAACGGCATTCCAATTCCGTAAGCGAGAATGTTTTGGTTTCAATAAGATTCTTGATTCTTGTTATGCTTCCTTTTGTTGAAGCACGAGAGATTTTCCAACTTTCAAGAGACATTATTGGGTACTACAGAAATGCCAAGAATAAACGAGCCGATAGTAGAATTCAAATTTATTACAGAACGAATGTTCGTAGAAAAGAATCTTTTTGTCGAACAAACAAAGTAATTCTATGATTGTGTGTCTAGTTCCACATATGAGTGGCTTGATGGTGATGATAAAAAGACGATGAGTAAAAGCAAATTAAGCAGCACCAACAACAGTAGATGAATATAGCAACAACAGCAGCAGCAATCCGTGGACCAGCAACAACAACAATTTCGAAGATCAGCCCAAAGCGCAGCGTGGCAAAGGCAATCATAAATATTAGGACCAAGAAAATTGCAAAAATCAAAGAGAAGTGTATCAACGAAAGGTTTTATTTTGCAACCATGGAACCTATGTTTGTTACTTTGGTCTATTAGCGACGACGGCGAATGATCAAGTTGATGGATGCTGTATGAACGACGAATGCGATTGAAAACGAACGAAAGAAAAGTGCAAGTGAGTAGGCACGACAACTGAAGAGCAGAGTGGGTGGCTGAGCGAAAGCTTTTGAGCACACTTTAAGCGAGAACGGCGAATATGAATGGAAAGAGCAATGTAGAATAATTCTTTTTTGGTTGTGGATTGTAATCTTTTCGTGTGGATGGTATGATACGCGACTAGTTTATGCGCTGCTTGCTTATATTTTTGATGATGTAATTATGCAAATCGATTATGTTTAAATTTAGATTAAATGTTGTTTCGCAAATCAGTAAGATCGGAGTTCTAACTACTTTGCATGCAATATCATTGCCTTTATATCGAATGTGCGTATATCAAGTGTCAATAAGCAATTAAGCAGACTTATTTTTCCTTCCAAATTCGTTTTTGATGAATTGTTAAAGCTGAGTGATTTTAATTTAATTTTTAGCGCACGTTCGATTAAAGAGACGATATGACCACATACCTGCTAGGGACGAGTTTGATACTTATCTCCCTGTTTCCTTTGTCTAGTTCGTTTTGAATTTGACAGATATTCCTATGGCTGGGGGGCAGATTCTTCGTTCCGATTATGGTCGACTCTAGATGTTCTGGTGATGATCCTTGGAGGTGCTCCTCTTGTGTAACTTCCACTTGCCTCAACACTTGCACTTCCGCGAACCGTTACTGTTACCGAACCGGCAATGTCTTTATTTTCTATTACGCGGTATAGTTTTAAGAGTTTTTTACGAGTCTTCAAAACCCACTTTTTTAAGCGAATCTTACGCAAAGGACTATTATCAACGACTTTACCGAGATTGGTTTGCGAAAGGTCCTGTCACGGTCGCCAAAATGTACGGTCGAAGGATTTTTCGGCCGTTCCTTGGAAAAATTTACTTCGTCAAGTAGGAAAATTCCCGCGGATTTGGTTTGAAAGCTAACGTACGATTTATTGTTCGAATAATCTCGGTAGATAACGAAATGAGTTATGCCCTTGCTAAGCGACGAGACCAAGAACTGAGAATTGCTCAAATCGAATAAAGCGAGCGAAAAATAACGACCAAATGTGTTTAATAAAAAGCTCCGATCAACGTGAATGTTACAACCAAAGTCATTTTTATTTCCTCAGCGAATTCTTTATGGCTAACAGTTTGGTACAATTCGGTTATTTACATAGCTTTAGTACATGATTAAATTAAAAAATATGGTGAACATTGGCTTTTTGGCGCTAAATTTGAATTGTTGCTTGAATTGGAAGAAGGTAGTAGATGTAAGTTAGGATGTAATTTTTAATACAATGAGTTAATAAATGCTATGACAAATTAATGGTTTTATGAGTTAATTTAAGTCTTATTTTTCAAGATCCATTGGTTATGGTGTTGTGTGATCCAACACTGTTGTTTCCTTGGAACGAGTTATTTTGTTGGGTGGATTGTTTGTGTCGCTTGTATTCGTGTTTTTGGGAGTGGTTTTTACATTGTGAGTTTCAGGAATTTGTAATTTGTTTTGATTGTTTTCTGTTGATTGAGTTGTTGGTTTGGAAGAGGTATTACTGTTTTGATTCGTTTGCTTTAGTTTTTATGAGTACTGAGTACTAGATGGTGTTATTTGGAAAGGGTTGCGCTCCTTGTATATTTGTCTTGCCTCAGCTACAGTCAATTTGTTTTTTGTCTTGATGACAAGGATTTCCTTACTTTGGATGTATCTGGGACATGTTTTTGCGGAGGCAGGATGGGGACCTTGACAGTTTGCACATAGCGTGCGGGTGCATTCTACGCTTTCATGGGGGAGGGGGGGAGAGATTGCAGGTAACGCATGTGGCTGATCGTTTGCACCATTTGATAGTATGGCCAATGTTGCGCCACGGCAACTTGCTAACCAAATTAAGACAGAAATCGAGCGGAACTAAAAAAAAAAGAAAACACTACAAAGTTACGTTATAAGTTGGTAATTTTATTGATCGGAAAAATTACAAGATGCGTTAATTTGTACTGCCTTATCGATGGTTAAAAGTGGACTCTTCTTCTGTATTTTCTGCTCCCGCCTTTTATGTCGTCTTGTAACTAGTCACCACCAGTCCCATACGTTCCACAGCTTAATGGTATTGAGTACTTTATACCATGTTATCGCCTTCCATATTTCATTCAATATGAATGCGCCGCCGCCAATAGCGCTGACGATAGCATTCACCGAATACAAAGTGGCCACATGGTATCTAATTCTTTCTGTCGCATGCCTTCGGTGTTTAACCCTTATAAATTAAATAATTGTGTCAAGTGGGTGACAAATCAATTACTTAATTGTTGTTTGGGCGCTGCATAATGGTTCCCAAAGTGATGGGAGTGGGTCACAATGCAACTTGATACATTGTTCCGATTACGACTTCATGGCTTGCGCTGATGGTAGATCGGTCTGCAACTAAGTGTTCTGTTTATTTTGAGCTATTGGCAGTTTGTCAGAACTGCAACTTAATACTATGTTGAATTTAGGTTAATGGCAGTGGATCGGGACTCCAGCTTTGACTTTGTTTTGTTGTATACGAGACGGTGACTGGTGACATTGTATGGCGATGACTTTGTTGTTGGATGTTAACATGTTGCTATTCGCAACATCCTCCCGCCCCGCGGCGCGAGGGTGATGATGATCATGAAAAGAAAGAAAAAAAATGCAAGTGCGTTGGATAGTGTTGGAACATATTTTGTTGAAAAGATTTATATGTATACACTAACTTAAAATCTCTAAATAGTATAGGAGTAATATGACGTTTCATGGTTCGATTGGTAATTTGCATACCTTGGCTATTGGTCGGACATAGGTCCCCTTGGCCGTTTTCACTGTGACTACGCGTATTAATCCATCTGCTCCAGGTTTTGTTTCGATGATTCGTCCCAAGGGCCATAATGTTGGAGGTGATTGATCGTCCTTAATTAAGACCAACTCGCCGATGCTTAGATTTGTTGAGGGGGTCAGCCACTTCGGTCGTTGTTGTAGACGTGCTAGATATTCTGTTTTCCATATTTTCCAGAAATCTTGCATTATTTTCTGCATTAACTGCCACCGCGTCAATGAGTTTTCCTTAACCTCAGTGAAATCCTTCTCTGGCATTGTGTTTAGAGCCTCTCCAATAAGAAAATGTCCGGGCGTTAAGATCTTCAAATCCTCACAGTCCTCTGATAGTGGACATAATGGTCGGGAATTGAGACATGCTTCAATTTGTGTCAAGGTGGTGCATAATTCTTCAAATGTCAACGTATAGTTTCCCATGATTCGATGCAAGTGGAACTTTATTGATTTTACCCCAGCCTCCCACAATCCCCCAAAATGTGGTGCTGACGGCCGGCGGGTTAAAATGCCAGGTGGTGCCGTTCGCAATTAATTGATCGTTAATTTCGTTATTCTTTACTAGTGCCTTTTTTGTGCCCAGATCTGTGTCTTTAATCTCTTCGCCAATGTGCGTTTGAGTATCTCTCTCATTCAATATGAATGCGCCGCATTCTAAAAATGATGGCCCCTCCCACCATTGTCGGCATTCAATTAGTTGGCTTGGAAAAACCCCCCTGGATGCGATGTCAGCTGGGTTTTCCTT
The DNA here is from genome assembly GCA_946477585.1 of Cheilosia urbana. Taxonomy (NCBI): domain Eukaryota; kingdom Metazoa; phylum Arthropoda; class Insecta; order Diptera; family Syrphidae; genus Cheilosia; species Cheilosia urbana. Next base: position 67,743,659 of record OX297853.1, on the reverse strand, counting down.
TGATGGAACATACTTCCAACTCTGTACGTTCGTAAGACGTTGAATCTCTGCTACTCGATGTCTCGAATGTCTCACGCTTATGAGGTGCATGTGTTATCCATACCAACACAAGCTGAGAGTCCGTCCATGAAAATATTTGAATTTGATCCACCTGGATCGTCTTTACCACATGATTCATTAGTTTTGCTAGAAGTAGTGCGCCACATAATTCCAGCCGTGGCAAGGTTACCCTTTTTACTGGTGCCACCTTGGTTTTTGAGATTATGAGGCTTGTTGTTACTATGCCATGAGTCTTTGTGCGTAAATAGATTGCTGCGGCGTAGCCCTTTTCGGAGGCGTCACTGAATCCATGTAGTTGTACCTCTGACTGTTTAGTTGTGTGGATCCATCGTGGAATTCGTAAATTCTCTAGCTCCCGAAGTTCCATATTAAACCTTTCCCATTTTGCCTTAATCTCTGAATCGACTTCGTCATCCCAATCGATTTTCTGCTTCCACAAATCCTGCATGAGCATCTTCGCTTTTATGATGCAAGGTGAAATCCACCCCATGGGATCATATATACGTGCTATGTCTGACAAAATGGTACGTTTGGTGCATGATTTATGTTCAATCCAATTTAATTTAAACGTAAAAATATCCCGTGCTGGGTGCCACTGGATCCCTAGAGTTTAAAACAATCCTTTTCGTTGAAGGATAATGGCAACTCTACTTCACGAAATTCGTTAGAATTGCTGGCCCATTTACGTAGAGGAAAACCTCCTAGCGACATCATTCTCATCAATTTTTCTCTCATACGATTTGCTTCGGGAATGGAATCTGCTCCATGTATAACGTCATCCACATAAAAATTGTTTTCGGCAATACTTGCTGCCAATGGAAAATCGTTCCCTTCGTCTGCTGCCAGTTGACGTAGTGTTCTAATTGCTAAGAACGGTGCGGCTGCCGTGCCAAAAGTTACTGTCTTAAGACGAAATGTTTTTACTTCTTGATCTTCTCTTCTTCTCCATAAGATCAATTGGTACATAGCGTCTTGGTTTGCTATCCAAATCTGTCTGTACATTTTATTGATGTCAGCCACAAACGCAACTCGATGCTTGCGAAAACGTAGTATGTGATCAATGATGTCGTCTTGTTGTTTCGGACCAGTCAGCAAATGATCGTTGAGTGATGATCCGTCCGATGTAGGACAGGATGCATCGAAAACAATGCGAAGTTTCGTGGTTGTACTTGATTCCTTCAGTACAGCATGGTGTGGTAAATAGTAATGTTGATGCGAGTTAATCAATTGGACATTCGGAACTTCTTCGATTTGGTCCAATTCAAAATACTCTTCCATACCCTGGTTATATTTTTGGGCGAAATCTGGATTTGTTTTGAAACGTTTTTCAAGTTGTAGAAGTCTAGCTAAGGCTGCATTGTATGATCTCCCCATTTGTGGACGACGTCCTTCCTTGAATGGCAAAGAGACCTTATACCTTCCGACTACCTTGTGTTTCGCAGAAGTGGGACTCACAGTCTTCTTCTTCGCGGGTAAACACCATCTTTTGTGGGTCCTGTTCAACTTCCCAAAATCTCTGCAGGATCCCTTCCACGTTTTCTGTCTTCGTATAAAATGAATTAGTAACACGGTTGCCTTCAAAAACTGGGCCGGTCAGCACCCATCCAAATACAGTTTGTTGTGCCATGGGTGTGCCACATTGTCCCTTAATTAAACCTTGGAGCGAAATTTCTGGGTATACATCACTTCCTAACAATATGTCAATTTTGTTTGGTTGATGAAATTGGGGGTCAGCTAATGGAAGTCCGGATATGTGTGGCCACTCTGACCTATCAATTTTCTGGCTCGGAAGCCATGCTAATGCCAAAATCATGGTCCATTAACGAATGTAAGCTTACCATAGCGCTTGCCCTTGAGCAACAATTATTTGCTCCGCCAATTCCTCCAATCTCAGTTATTTGTTTTGTCTTCCTTAATTTCAACAATTGAATTGCCGATTCGGTTATATACGATGCTTCCGATCCAGGATCTAGTAACGCGCGCAGTGTAACTAAATTACCTGACTGATCCATCGCGTTGACCAGCATCGTTCCTAAAAGCACTGTTGGTTGTTTCCTCTCCGGTCTTCTTCCTGCCGTTACCTGACCTTCTTCCATCACGTATGTGTTGCAATTCTGTGATGTTGAAGGTTGAGGATCTCTTGGTCTCTGCATTTGTTGGCCATTCCTATTAGGCTGGTATGCTGCATTGGACCCTCTGGCATTGTTTGCTTGGATGTGTAACAACGTATGATGCTGGCCGTGGCATTCAGCACATTTGAATTGGCTGGGACAATTATTTCTATCATGCCTTCTTGCCAGGCAATTGAAACACAAATGATGTTGACGCGTAATTTCTTGACGTTTCTTTGGCTCGGCTGCCAAGAATTTACTACATCGACGAACCGAGTGGGACCCGTTACATAGTACACATGAGTAGTGATCATTTTCCTTTGTATGTAAGGAAATTTTCTTGGTGCTTGGTCCTTGCCCAGGTTTGGCGATCTGACCAATAGCTTCTAGGGTTCTGTATCGTTTTGTAAGAAATTCGGTGAAATCCGCGAAATCAGGTAGTGCTTTGGAAGATCCAAGATGCTCTTCCCAGAGACCCTGAGTTTGCGACGTCAATTTCTGTGTCATTAGATGTATAATTATAGCATCCCATTGATGCACGGGTACCTCTAAATTTCTCAGTGACTGAACACATTCATTGGTGGTGTCCAATAATGCCTTAATACCTTTCACATCTTTGTTATGTAACTTCGCTTGGTTACAGAAGAGTCTCAGTTGACAATTGACTAGCAAGCGTTTGTGCTCGTATCGCGTAGTCAAGATTGTCCAAGCTGAATCATAATTCTTCTCATTAATGACAATGCTGCAGCAAACGTGCAGCTTCGTCGCTGACAGTTGCCTTTAAGTAATGTAATTTTTGCACCTTAGATAATGTATTATTATCATGTACGATGCTTCTGAATAAATTGCTGAACTCTGGCCAGCTCTCATAATTGCCACCAAAACATGGTATTTTGATAGCTGGGAGCTTGAAATCACTTGAAATGGTGGGACCTAATGTTTCTTTGGATACATTGAGGGTATCAAGAGCTTCTTTCAATGAGGCCATATACTTGAAATATAATTCTTTCAGTGCCCCGAAAATTTCCTTTTCCAAATAGGAAACCTTGACTTCGTTGGACTCTGTGGATGAGACAATGAGCATATGGTGCCGTTTAGCACTTGCATATGTATCCTCCAGTTCCTCCAATCGTGCTTGAAGAGCGAACCTTGATTGAGGAGTGGCTTTACTCTCATTATATTTGTCGTATTCACCTTGTACTCCCCTTAAAAAATTAGTGACCGTTCCACAAGCCACAGTTAATTTTGCCTTACTCATTTTCCTATTCTACCTTATTTAGAGACCTTAATAGTATCTATACTTGGTTACTAATAAAGATAAGAAAATAAAAGTTCCAACGCACCTGATTTTCTCCTTGGTTCCACAGTATCTGCCGGTGATCAAAATAGCTGCTTCCTCTTCGGTGGTTGTTGAAATGACTGCTTCTGATGTTCAGGTCTCACTTCAATTGAATTGTTCACTTGTTTTCACGATACAGAATGTTAAATGTTGCATACAGTATTGCCCGTCCTTGGGTCACAATAGCTGTAGTTGAGTTCACTTTCACTATGTCGGTAATTACCCGATGTTGGGTCACAATAATTGTACTTAAGTTCACAATTTACTGTATATATCCTTGACGAAGGATATCCGGCTCAAAGGACCAAATGTTGCGCCACGGCAACTTGCTAACCAAATTAAGACAGAAATCGAGCGGAACTCAAAAAAAAAAAAAGAAAACACTACAAAGTTACGTTATAAGTTGGTAATTTTATTGATCGGAAAAAGTACAAGATGCGTTAATTTGTACTGCCTTATCGATGGTTAAAAGTGGACTCTTCTTCTGTATTTTCTGCTCCCGCCTTTTATATGTCTTCTTGTAACCAGTCACCACCAGTCCAATACGTTCCACAGCTTAATGGTATTGAGTACTTTATACCATGTTATCGCCTTCCATATTTCATTTAATATGTATGCGCCGCCGCCAATAGCGCTGACGATAGCAATCACCGAATACAAAGTGGCCATATGGTATCTAATTCTTTCTGTCGCATGCCTTCGGCGTTTAGCGCTTATAAATGAAATAATTGTGTCAAGTGGGTAACAAGTCAATTACTTAATTGTTGTTTGGGCGCTGCATAATGGTTCCCAAAGTGATGGGAGTGGGTCACAATGCAACTCGATACATTGTTCCGATTATGACTTCATGGCTTGCGCTGATGGTAGATCGGTCTGCTCCTAAGTGTTCTGTTTATTTTGAGCTATTGGCAGTTTGTCAGAACTGCAACTTAATACTGTGTTGAATTTAGGTTAATGGCAGTGGATCGGGATTCCAGCTTTGACTTTGTTTTGTTGTATACGAGACGGTGACTGGTGACATTGTATGGCGATGATTTTGTTGTTGGATGTTAACATGTGTACCGCCACCAGTCGTCGCTACGTTGAAGCGCCAAATTCTTGGTGCCGATCACCGGAAAACGTAGTTGTAATTACCAAAACAAATTTACCCTCGTCTGTCCTAGGGTGCACGTCTAGCAAACCCTGGCTAAGCTGCGGCTGGGGGGGTTTCTAAGCAGAGCGAGGCCGACGAATAAGACTACGGTGGTTGTGGACATAAAATTAAATACTTACGTGCACGAATGTAATAATATTGGGTTGTTCTTGCTTCTCTTGGTCGGTCACCGGAAACCACAACTCACAAGTGCGGTAAGCTTAGGTGTTATTGACCTACCTTTCTCTCTACCCACCCTTCCTGAGTCCTCGTGTACATCGTGAGTGACTCCCTAGTGAAGCTGGACCTGTTCCGTAATCAAGACATTAAAAGGAAGTCTAGTTCATTTTACCACGCATCCTGTGCGGACTTAAACTTTATTGTAAACAAAGAGAGAAAATATACTTATATTTAAAGACATCTAATGTCACAAGGAGAATGCCCATAAGGGTTTGAGATAGCCGTATATCCAGAAGGGATTTACAGTTTACGGCGGAGAGAACCTTAAGTCTCAAGAACTTAGAATTTAACTACAGAGTTAGGCATAATTAACTCTCTACTCGAACTAGTATAAATACACGACTAGTACGCCTGTGCGTAAGGAAAATTTGGTTGAGGTACTAACCTCTCCTGCCCCTGCCAATGCATTGCCAGCTGCTAAAGAGTGCCTCTACCCTAGGGATACTCTAAAGGTGATCCCGCTTATGTGACTCTCAAGTTCTGTATTTATATTTATACTAATTCCTAGTACACAGTAAATAATGAGATACGAATAGCTTACTTAACTAACGACTCTAGCAACGTTTCTCTTACATTACGAAATAGTGGAAATGCGAAAAATCGCACCATGAAAGCTTAAAATTAATATATAATTAAAACATAAATTGTATAGCTACGTCCGCGTCATGAATTCATGGGGTGCGCCAAACGCCTGTGGTCTCTGCCGGGATTCCCAAACTTCCAGGGAATTAGGTTTCACCAGAAAACAATCCGAAATGTTTTAACGTCCTTGGACGGTGATGAATATAGTCACTTTGAACGTGGTTTTTAACGTCCTTGGACGGTGATCATTAAGATTCACTTATGCGAAAAGAATTTAAGTTTTTAACGTCCTTGGACGGTGATCAATACGATTCACTCACGAAAGATGAAAAAAAAATTAAGTTTTTTTTTTTTTTTTTTTTTACGTCCTTGGACGGTGATCATTACGATTCACTCACGAAAGATAAAGATTAAGTTTTTTTACGTCCTTGGACGGTGATCAATACGATTCACTCACGAAAGATGAAAATTAAGTTTTTTACGTCCTTGGACGGTGATCAATACGATTCACTCACGAAAGATAAAAATTAAGTTTTTTTACGTCCTTGGACGGGGATCAATACGATTCACTCACGAAAGATAAAAAAAATTAAGTTTTTTTTTACGTCCTTGGACGGGGATCAATACGATTCACTCACGAAAGATAAAAAAAATTAAGTTTTTTTTTTTTTTTTTTTTTTTTTTTTTTTTATTTACGTCCTTGGACGGGGATCACTACGATGGGAAACAAAGTTACACACTTCGCATGGTACCACTTGCGAATTTATTCCGCCACAAGGGAATACAAAAAAATTATCCCGCACCACTTCGGTGAATGCCAAAAAAAAATTTAATAGATTTGTCCGAGGCGATTCAGCCAACGAATTAAACGCCACGAAAAAAATTGTTTTATCAAAAGTGAATTGCGCAATACGTCCGCGCTGCTCGAGATCCCAAATTCAACTCTCTCTTTACCCAAGTCAATCGCCAGCATTTCCACCACCGACTCGAACAACAACCAACAACAACCATCCATGCCTATGCTGCAAAAAAAAATGTACCGCTGCCCATCTGGCATCGTCGCTGCTCGATGGAAAAGTACTACGAGGTGGACTGATGTGCTTGGGTATCGAAAACAAAGTACCGCTGCCCAAGCAAAATTTCTGCTGCATGGAAATTTCCTACGACGTGGCGTGATGTGGCTTGGGTATGGGTATGGTAAACAGAGTACCGCTGCCCAAGCAAATCTTTATATACATATTTTTTTTCTGCGAAATGCCACTTTTGCTACGTCGTGGTATGCAATGGCTTGGGTAGACATGGTAACGAAGTACCGCTGCCCAAGCAAAAAAATGTCTGAGTGGAAAATTACCATGCAGTGGCGTTGTGTTGTCGACTGCCTATTGGCTGCTGGTGATTTTTGGCTTTGGTTGGTGGTGTGGCGAGGTACAGGGTGTACCAAAAAAAAATATTTTTGCACACCAAAAAAATGTTATTGTATTTATTTTCTTTTTATTTCCAATCCTATGCCAACCAGTACAAAGCAGGTTTTGTGGCAACGTCACCAGACAAAAAAAAGTTACTTTTTCTTTTCGTTGACACGAAAGCTGAAAAGGCTGGTTATGTTGCTACTGCCTAATATCCTTCGCATGATAGGTACCGATCTTTCTTCCCTTTAGGTCTTCTAGTTTGTAGTAACTGTTTCCTACCTTTTCTGATATTCTCGCTTTTAGGAACTTTCGCGACAGTTTAGCACTGTAAGACTGACTCGCATTGCTTTGAGCAAAATTCCGCCGGTACACTTCTTGACCCGGCACAAAACTGCTCACCGCGCTACGAGTATTATACCGCTTGGCGTAGTTAGCGAAGGCTGTATCTAGATTCTTTTGAACTGTCTGTCGAAGGAGTTGAAGCTTGTCTGACGAACATAGAGAAGGTTCTCCTTTTTCCAATAGGTTAAGTTTTCGTAACAGCTCGTACGATGATGCATGGTTAATCATTGATTGCCCAAACAGAACAAAATATGGAGAGTAACCAAGCGCTTGATGAAAGGAACTTCTAAGAGAGGAAACAATGAAATGCAGCTTTTCATCCCAACGTCGATGGTCTTGCCCTAAGTAGGATCGCACTGCCGCCAGGATCGAACGGTTGACACGCTCCGACGCGTTCGCCTGTGGAGAGTAGACTGCAGTAAAATCATGTCTGATTCCGTACTTACAAAGCAGGTTTTTGAGATGAATAGATTTGAACTGAGAACCATTGTCCGTTAGAATACTTTCCGGTACTCCGAAGGTGCTGAAAACATATTCTTCCAGGTACTGGCAAATGTTCTGAGTTGAAAATTTCTTCAGTGGTTTGCAAAAAGGAAACTTAGATAACTGGTCGACAATGATCAGTATCCTAATATGTCCTGAGGTGGATCTAGGGTAAGGACCTAGTAGATCCATGAAAAGTCTCTGGAAGGGACGCTGAACGGTAAACCTTGCGATCATGGGTGGACGTAGTATCTTGTTCGGTGCTTTTGTGGTTTTACAAACCTCACAGTTTCGTATGTATTCTGTAACATCGCGACACATGTGCGGCCAAAAAAAATTACGGCGAAGCCTTGCCAAGGTCTTCCCTATTCCTCCATGACTACACACGGGTGGTTCATGCGCTTTTGCTATGGTTTCTTGGATTAGCCCGGAAGGAATCCACAATTTCCAATCGGAAGTTTCCTTAGCCTCATCGTCATTCGAATAAGCGGTACGCTTATAGACAAAGTTGTCAATGATTTGCAAGTCTGGAAAAAGGTTTTGACTATCTTTTATGCGAGTCCTAAGATTTTCATACTCGCTTGAGAGAAAATGTTCGGAACTTAAGTTGATTTCGGGCTCTACATCCTTGACAGCTACTAACTCGTCAGTACCTACTCTTGATAAGGCATCTGGAACTATGTTTTGGGTACCTCTACGGTGTTCTATGGTGAATTTGAAGCCTTGTATTTTAAGAGCCCATCTAGCTAATCTGCCTGACAAGTCTGTTTGTCGCATGAGCCATTGTAAACTGGCGTGATCGGTGACGATTTTAAATTCTTGCCCCTCTACGTATGCTCTAAATTTCTTTAGGCTTATCAAAGCGGCCAAACATTCTTGTTCTGTAACGGAATAATTCCGTTGAGCCTTGTTAAGTTTCTGCGAGATGTAAGCTATTGGTACTTCCACACCTTCGTCATTTAACTGCGCGAGCACTCCGCCGATTCCAGACTGACAAGCATCACACTGTATGATGAAAGGTCGACTGAAGTCAGGGTTAGCGAGGATTGGTGCTGAGGACAGTTTCTGCTTCAGTTGTTGAAAAGCTTCCCCTGCGTCAGCATTCCACAAAAACGACCTCGAATTCTTCAAGAGATCAGTTAATGAGCTAGATAGTGAAGCGAAGTTACTTATGAAACGCCTGTACCATCCTGCCATGCCTAAGAATCGACGAAGCTGACGAACGGTGGCTGGTGTTGGGTAATCAGTAATTGCGGAAATCTTTTCCGGATCTACACGAAGTATACCGTTACCTACTATATAACCCAAGTACTTGACTTCTTTCAAGCAAAATTTGCTCTTCTCAACGTTTAACGTTAAGCCTGCTTTGCGAAATAATTGCGATGTTTCGATTAGCAGATCGATATGACTCTCAAAGTCTTCCGAAATTAATAAAAGATCGTCTAGATAGACAAAAATCCTGTTACGCAGGTGTGCGGGTACTACTCGGTCCATTAGACGGCACATAGTCTGTGGAGCGTTACATAGCCCGAATGGCATCACCTTGTAGTGGTATAAGGGACGGTTTGGCACGGTAAATGCAGTTTTCTCTCTGCTTGACATATTGAGGGGTATTTGCCAAAAGGCATCTTTCAAGTCCAAGGCCGAAATATATTCGGCCTTAGGCAAAAGGCTAAGTATTCCCTCAATATGCGGCAGAGGATACGCATCTTTGAGAGTAACGCTGTTCAATTTGCGTGCATCCATACAAAGTCTTACTTTACCGGGTTTCCTTATTAGGACTACGGGGCTGCTCCATGGACTATGTGACTCCTCTATGACTCCTAATGATAACATCCGGTCGATCTCGGAGTGTAAATCCTTCTCGATGGCCGGTGAGATCGGAAAATAACGTTGTTTTATGGGCACTCCTGGTTCAATTTCTATTTCATGTTCTAAAATGGACGTCAATCCTAAACCTTCCTTGCTATAGGACGGAAATAGACTAATTGCGGAAGCTAATCGTTGCTGTTGTTTATCGTTTAGACAATGTGAGTTTGGATCGATCGAGGTGTCCTGGCTGGCTACTGAAATTCCCGAGACTACGTCCGTGCAATCTTAAATTCTTGCCAAAAATTAATTCCGAGGTATACATTTTGACTAAGACTGGGTACGACGAGAAATTTGATCGATTTTGTTGTATCGCGAAAAGTAACCTGAATCTCAATTTCCCCAAGAACATATTGGCTTGTCCCATCAGCTGTCCTCACCGAGAATCCTATTTTCCTAAAAACGTTGCGGTTTGTCAGTAGCTCTTTGGCTGCTTGAGCACCTAAACAGGATACTGACGCGCCGCTGTCTAGAAGACCGTTATATTTTTTTCCAAAAATCACGACGTTAGCATAGGGCCGGATGTCGTTTTCAACATTGTTTATTGAAGCTAGGGCTTTCACCAAACCTTTGCGATTACTTTTTACTCTATTCCAAAAAGTCCGTATTCTTTGATTAGAGCGGTGTTTCTTCATGCTGCGTCTACGCGACGTGATATGTGGTCCAACCAATAATGAGGAGATATGCTCTTGCAAAATCCTTGCTTTGGTTCTTTGATAAGCCTTTAATCGTTCGTGATAGGGTCGAATAAGGTATGGAGTGTGATGGTTATTAACACTACCGGGTGAGTGAACAGTTCTCTGAAGAATATTAACAGATAGAAGTTCTGGTGAGGGCACCGTTGAGGTTTCGGTCACCAGAGGTGTGGCTCCTGCGAGTGAATTACAAGAGTCGTTAGAGGTAGACGATGTTGGTGAGCTAGTATCTCTTGTAGGCTGAGGTACTATCTCTAGTGGCGATTGGAGTGCAGGTGGGTGTTGGTACCTACACTCAATCGACCGTTTCCCGACGGTTACATGTAGTACATTTTGGTTTGTAGGTATTTTCGGCCCCACAACCGCAACAAAAGACTGTCCTCTCTTCCACACAGTCGTGGTAACGATGACCGTCTTTCCTACAGTTCCAACAGGTCACTGTAATATTTTTACCTATTTCCGAGACTTCGTTGTTTGAATCTTCGAAAGTTTCTTCGCATTGGGGTTCGAAAATGACTTCGCTTACAAAAGGTTTAAAGTTGTTATACCTTGGTCTGTTTAAAACACACGGACGATGAAGGTCGGCCATTAAACTTTCCCTTTTTAAACAGAGGTTTCTCAAATGTGACATGGAATATATCTGCAAGTGGAATATCTGTTGTCGTATTTCTGGGCGCAAGTTGCGCTGAACGATTTCAACCAACTCGCGTTCTTGCAAAGGTGACTGCAGTCTGTCCGTGAGTTTTAAGATAGAGTGGTAAAATTCCTCAAATGGTTCTCTATCTCGTTGTTTCCTATCGCGTATCATTTCGCGTATATCTGTATCCGTGCAGTGATCTTGATAGTGTTCTCGTAAGGCAAAGCAAAGGGACTCCCACGAGACACGTGTCACTTCTTTTCGATATCTCCAATACCACGATCTTGCATCGTCCGTGAAGAGCACTTGAATGTGGTCGCAGACGAGTTGAAAATTACCTCCCAAACAGTCTGCTGTGAGAGCACTGATTTGGTAAATGAAATTTTCAACCGATATACCATTGCGAGAACCACTAAACTTTACGTTCCAGCTTTGCATTAAGCTTGAAATCCGTCCAGCATTAGCCAGAGAATTTTCGGAGAATGAAGAGATTCTCGGGTGTTGTTGCCGCTGTGACGTATACGGTTGTCTATAATGGTTAGGTGGTTGTCGAACTTGTTGGAATTGAGGAGGCCGCAACGTTGCAGACCTGCGAGACATTGCAGGTTGTGAATCATTCGAGTTTCTCGGATGTGTTTGAGAAAACCTAGGAATGTTTTCCTGTGGTTCAAAAGGCATTACCGTTGGCCATGCAGGTTCTGGAGGTGCCTGAGCTTCCGGTTGCCGAGATTGATGTAAGCTTTGAGCGTTTTCAATTCGCAGATCCGCGATTGAGGATTCAAGCTGACGAGTTAGAATATTTAAACTATCTTCTGATAATTTCAATCGAATTAGTAGGATTGTTAGAGACGTTTACTGAGGAAGGTTGAGGATTCGGAACTAATTCACCGTTTCCCTGACTTTGAATAGATTGACCAACAGATGCTGTTGGTTGTATTCGTCTAATAGAGGAATTAGCTTGTATCGCCGTGGACGCGCTATCGTTCATGGACCAATCCAATGGATTTTGTGACATAGCTAACGTCTTCGCACGGGTTTGCATTATTGGTTTAGGTACAGTGCCAGACGGAACATCAGAAACCACAACTGAGCTGGATCCGCTGGTTGAACCAGAGCGTAAAAATTTGGTGTGTGGTAGTAAATCAGTGCGTGAACATTTTTCACGACAGTGAGGACACGAGGTAGAATTTTTCATCCATTGTAAAATGCATCTTTTATGAAAGATATGTTTGCATCGGGTGAACATTCTCTCGTGATCCTCGCCTAAATTGTCCCTACATATTACGCAAATAGCCGAGACCGGACTATCCGTTAAGTGGTCTCCGCTATGACGTACCGACATAGTGAAACTGAAAAAAATTAATAATAATAATAGTAGATAAAGATAAGTTATATATCTGAAAGAAAATTTAAGTAAATACCATCCTATCAGAATAGCAAAGATAAATTAATAATAGAGAAAAGTCTAATTGTATGAGTAAGTGTTTTAATCATGAAAAAATATAATGTCTTGATTTCTAGAACAGGTCCTAAAACTTTGAACATGAAGAGATAAAGTGAGTGATTTCCGGTAATAACGCAAGGCTGTACTGTTTAGTTGTTAATACCGTTTCCGAGATAGGTCTTGCCAAGTCGGTCAGCGATTGAAAGGCGTATAGCTCGTGACAGGGCTGCAATTCCAGTCTCGTAAAGACTAAATCAGAATCGAGTATGTTAGATAACAATACCTAACTGTTTAGCAAAACGCTGCGTGACTACCGAGAAGAAGAACAATTACGTTTTGGATTTCGAATAAGGCCGAATGCATTGCTTCCGCTAAAGCCACCTCATTAAAAGAAGAAGTCAACTAGAAATTCCGTGAAGGTCTACACACGTTAATTCGATAACCCAAGATAGAAATAGATTAGGAACTCCACAGTTTTATCTGTGAGGGCCCCACGTTGGGCGCCAAATTTTGTTTGTACCGCCACCAGTCGTCGCTACGTTGAAGCGCCAAATTCTTGGTGCCGATCACCGGAAAACGTAGTTGTAATTACCAAAACAAATTTACCCTCGTCTGTCCTAGGGTGCACGTCTAGCAAACCCTGGCTAAGCTGCGGCTGGGGGGGTTTCTAAGCAGAGCGAGGCCGACGAATAAGACTACGGTGGTTGTGGACATAAAATTAAATACTTACGTGCACGAATGTAATAATATTGGGTTGTTCTTGCTTCTCTTGGTCGGTCACCGGAAACCACAACTCACAAGTGCGGTAAGCTTAGGTGTTATTGACCTACCTTTCTCTCTACCCACCCTTCCTGAGTCCTCGTGTACATCGTGAGTGACTCCCTAGTGAAGCTGGACCTGTTCCGTAATCAAGACATTAAAAGGAAGTCTAGTTCATTTTACCACGCATCCTGTGCGGACTTAAACTTTATTGTAAACAAAGAGAGAAAATATACTTATATTTAAAGACATCTAATGTCACAAGGAGAATGCCCATAAGGATTTGAGATAGCCGTATATCCAGAAGGGATTTACAGTTTACGGCGGAGAGAACCTTAAGTCTCAAGAACTTAGAATTTAACTACAGAGTTAGGCATAATTAACTCTCTACTCGAACTAGTATAAATACACGACTAGTACGCCTGTGCGTAAGGAAAATTTGGTTGAGGTACTAACCTCTCCTGCCCCTGCCAATGCATTGCCAGCTGCTAAAGAGTGCCTCTACCCTAGGGATACTCTAAAGGTGATCCCGCTTATGTGACTCTCAAGTTCTGTATTTATATTTATACTAATTCCTAGTACACAGTAAATAATGAGATACGAATAGCTTACTTAACTAACGACTCTAGCAACGTTTCTCTTACATTACGAAATAGTGGAAATGCGAAAAATCGCACCATGAAAGCTTAAAATTAATATATAATTAAAACATAAATTGTATAGCTACGTCCGCGTCATGAATTCATGGGGTGCGCCAAACGCCTGTGGTCTCTGCCGGGATTCCCAAACTTCCAGGGAATTAGGTTTCACCAGAAAACAATCCGAAATGTTTTAACGTCCTTGGACGGTGATGAATATAGTCACTTTGAACGTGGTTTTTAACGTCCTTGGACGGTGATCATTAAGATTCACTTATGCGAAAAGAATTTAAGTTTTTAACGTCCTTGGACGGTGATCAATACGATTCACTCACGAAAGATGAAAAAAAAATTAAGTTTTTTTTTTTTTTTTTACGTCCTTGGACGGTGATCATTACGATTCACTCACGAAAGATAAAGATTAAGTTTTTTTACGTCCTTGGACGGTGATCAATACGATTCACTCACGAAAGATGACAATTAAGTTTTTTACGTCCTTGGACGGTGATCAATACGATTCACTCACGAAAGATAAAAATTAAGTTTTTTTACGTCCTTGGACGGGGATCAATACGATTCACTCACGAAAGATAAAAAAAATTAAGTTTTTTTTTACGTCCTTGGACGGGGATCAATACGATTCACTTTAATAGATTTGTCCGAGGCGATTCAGCCAACGATTAAACGCCACGAAAAAAATTATTTTATCAAAAGTGAATTGCGCAATACGTCCGCGCTGCTCGAGATCCCAAATTCAACTCTCTCTTTACCCAAGTCAATCGCCAGCATTTCCACCACCGACTCGCACAACAACCAACAACAATCACCCATGCCTATGCTGCAAAAAAAAATGTACCGCTGCCCATCCGGCATCGTCGCTGCTCGATGGAAAAGTACTACGAGGTGGACTGATGTGCTCGGGTATCGAAAACAAAGTACCGCTGCCCAAGCAAAATTTCTGCTGCATGGAAATTTCCTACGACGTGGCGTGATGTGGCTTGGGTATGGGTATGGTAAACAGAGTACCGCTGTCCAAGCAAATCTTTATATACATATTTTTTTTCTGCGAAATGCCACTTTTGCTACGTCGTGGTATGCAATGGCTTGGGTAGACATGGTAACGAAGAACCGCTGCCCAAGCAAAAAAATGTCTGAGTGGAAAATTACCATGCAGTGGCGTTGTGTTGTCGACTGCCTATTGGCTGCTGGTGATTTTTGGCTTTGGTTGGTGGTGTGGCGAGGTACAGGGTGTACCAAAAAAAAATATTTTTGCACACCAGAAAAATGTTATTGTATTTATTTTCTTTTTATTTCCGATCCTATGCCAACCAGTACACATGTTGCTATTCGCAATAGCCAAGAAGTTGGCACTGCCTACAACGCATGGGGTTGGGGATATATTGCGACACTTTAGTTTTGTACCAGGCAATTTCGACATATTTCGGAAGTTGGTAGAGATCAAATGAGAGAAGCATGAGACCAGTGGGTTTTCTAGTACCTTCATGTAACTGTGAATTTATAGACGTCAGTGACGAACTGAGATTTCATTTCAGAGATGATGTCTGCTTCCGGAAGATTAATTAAAGAAGGAGCGTATACAATACCTTTGGTGAGATTGAGGTTAGGGTGAAGTTTAATTGACACTGGGCATAAGTTACCAAGATTTTTTACTCGAATAAACTTATCTGCAGTATATTGATCCTTTGTTAATATGAGTATTGAGCCATCTCTCAATTGAGAAATTTTTTCGTATTCTGTACTAATTGAATCTATAGCTTTCTTCAATAGAAATGCACTTATTGAGGTTAAAGGTTTGTCCACGTTGTTGGACGAAATTAGAACAAAGCGTGGGTTTTTTGTTTTTACAATTGTTGGAAGTTCTGGGTATTACTCAAATAACCGGGTTGTTTTTGGTCTTTTTGTTGGTCTATCCGGTGGAGGGTCAGGGGGGTCTGAGAGCGGTAGCTCATCCAGATCCCCAAACCTATTTCTAGGCGTGGGTCGTGGCTTTGGAGACATGATCACTTTGTTTTTTTTTTAACACTCACTATACACAGTGAAATTTTTTTTTTCCAATTATAATAAAAATAAAATATTAGAAAAAGGAGGGGAGAAAACGGGAAAAGAAAAAAATCAGAAAGAAGTAGATAGCTGTTAACCACGATGTTGACGTCTCGGTGTATAACACGCGACTGTATCCATTTGTAATTCCGAAGACATTGTCAATATTAGAAACGATACATGTATTCCCAGCTTGCTCAACAGTCTCCCAGCCATCTGCAACACCGTCAATAATCAGCATATTCCAACCATAGACGAGATATCTACAGGCAATATATTGCTAAATCAATTTACCGGAACCGTACAAGTATAACACACTACCCACAGCCTCAATGGAACATTCCTAATAAAATTTCACAATACCACTATTAATATCAATGGACAATCATTCATTTCCCAAGAAGTATCAATGGTTAAGGCACTACCGGCAATACTCCAAGCCAGTCCAAAAGAGAAAAAATACACAGAAATCCTATCTCTGGAAATGATGAAAGATCTTTACATGAACAACACAAATAAAATCCAACTATTACAAACAGAGAAAAACACACATCAGGTAACCACCTACTCACTCATCTCCTGTCTCGGAAAACTCGCTAGCCACAATCCTTAAGCTTTTACCTAAACGAAATAATACCAAGGTCCAAGGTCGTTCCAAACACGAAGTGGCGTATCTGCAAAAATTGACATTTTGAGATATTTGGCGTATATTATCTACCGATCGTTATTTATCATCACACGAAGTGGCGTATCTGTATCTCAAACCGTTTTAATTTTATTAATAATTTCTGTTTTATCTACAAATTTTTCGCTTTGAATTTACTCAAAAATGGTAAATGTTTATGAAGAAACCGTTTTAACACATTATAATAACCACTTCCTCGAAATAATGGTAAGCTTCGTTGAAAGTTTTCAGCTAAAGAAAAAAAAAAAAAAAAAATTTCGTAAATTTTTGTTTTGGCTCTACTGTAAAATTAAGATTTTGCAGATACGCCACTTCGTGTTTGGACCGACGATATAATCACCCCAATCATTGAAACCGGCGGATAGACTGCGGCGGGACCTTATCCGATCCGCATCCGTTCACTTGCCCTATCATTGAAACCGGCGGATGAACTGCATTATCGGTCCGTAAAACCTCTTTATCGAAAAATTCGAAATCAGCTGTTCTGCTGTCAAATGAAACTTTTTCAAAGAAAATTATTGAAAATAAAGAAATGGATACTATCGCTTTTTATATAAATGTTGCAACTGGAAATCAAACTGATAGCAGGCAAGTTCGGAGGGGCATTAGAATGCGAGCAGAAAATATTCTGAATCTACCCGATACTCAGTAAGTAATTTAAAAATAAATGAATTGCTTTCACATCTTGAATTTTATTTTTAGCTTTATCAAATACTTCAGGCTCAACAAATCTGCATTCAGGTATGTTTTGAGTGAGCTAAAAAGCAAACTGCCACCACAAATAAGATCCTCATCACTTACACCTGAATGTAAGTTGGCAGTTGTTTTGAGATTTTTGGCAGAAGGGGGCTACCAAACTGGTGCTGGACAAGATTTTAACGTGGGAATGGCACAATCGACAGTATCTTCAACGCTGTCTGAAGTTCTCAACATTTTAGAGGAGTGTTTATGTCCTAAGTGGATAAGCCTGAAAATGTCAGAGGAGGAAAAAATGGAAGCGAAGATGCATTTCTACGAGAGGTCAGGTATTCCAGGTATTGTTATGTGTGTTGATGGCACGCACATAAATATTTTAAAACCTTCTGGTGAAAATACACACCTCTTTTACAATCGGAAAGGTTTTTACAGCTTAAATGCCATGATAGTAAGAAAATCTACAAATTAACCTATGCATAGGTAATCTTAATGTGATGCTTCATTTTCAGATATGTGATCATAAGCAGCGTATCCGATATGTGGACGCAAGATATCCGGGTGCCAGCCACGACTCATTCATATGGGGAAATAGCGACGCAAATTTTTATTTTAAATCGCTGTATGATAATGGAGATAGAAATACACGATTACTAGGTAAAATAATTTTAACTTTAAATCGGTTATTAATTAGTTATCTTAACAGGAGACTCTGGGTACCCTTTGTCGCCATGGCTGATCACCCCGTTTAGAAGTGCTGGCGTGAACACACCAAAAAGCAGATTCAACCGGAGTCATAGCAAAGGCCGTAATGTTGTAGAACGTACTATTGGCGTTTGGAAGAATTGGTGTCGATGTTGTCTTGGAGCCCGGCAACTACATTATTCGCCAAAAAAAGCTGTACAGATTGTCAATGTTAGTGCTGCACTTCACAATATACGTATACACTACAACGTTTGCAATGAGCAATTAGACAACCCAGAAGAAAATGACGAATTTCAGCATAATGATGGAGGATATACACAAACCGATTCGTATTCAGCAGAGGCAAATCAAATTCGTGACGACATTTTGCAAAATTTTGAATAAAATAAATTGATTAAAGTAAATTCCATTTTTATTAAACGTAACAAAAAACGCAATAAAATAAACATAAGAAAAAACAAACGTAAACAAAAGTAAATCACTTTTCATTGCAAAGCGTAAAAAGTAAATCAGCCTTCATGGTAAAGCGTAAAAAGTAAATCAGCCTTCATGGCAAAGCGTAAAAATTAAATCAGCCTTCATGGCGCATGCAAAAACTTAACACTAAATAAATAAATAAAAATAGTTCCTTCTTTTTACATATATACACATAAACTAATATACGAAAATCTAGTCACAAAGTTCTGAGTTAATTTTCAGTATCTGCATTGCTACTTTTTTGTTGCAAGGTATTCCATGTGCGCATTGTGCCTCTTTGTTTCATCAACCAATGACTGATTGATTTTATTCGCCTTCTTTTGGTATTCACCCAACCGATCTAATGAATGATACACTTTTTTGATCAAACAATTAGTATCATTGGATCGCTCTTCCATTTTTGAGAGGCCTTCGGAAATTGTTTCATACAATTTTTCTTGTGTGTTTATCTGTCGTTGAAGAAGTTCCAACTGTTTTGGTACTGCTTTTTTCGATGGCCGGTCTGCGTTATTGGTGGTGGTAATATTGAATAGGTTGGGGTTGTTTTCGGAGCCTATGTCTAATCCCTGGTAATCCGCATCCATTTCGATTTCCGAAATATCCCCTGTGTCTTCGAGCAGATCGGATGAGACGACTGATTCGTTAAGAGGTTTCCGTATAATTGGACTCCCATAGCAGCTTGTTCCGGGCAACCCGTCTACGCAGTCCTTCAAACACACAAGTTCAATAACCTCATTCTCCAGAGGAGTAAAAAAAATTTCTTTGTTTTCACCACCTCCAGTAGCTTTTAATTCCCGTCTGTTCTGGGACAGTTTCTTCCTTAAAGAGGACTTGTGGTCTGACCAAACCTAAGGTAAAGTAATCTTAGTAATAAGTCACTTGCATTTGATTGATTACTTACCTTTTTCCATTCTGAAACTTCTTTAGCAGGTGGCCCCAAGCTGTTCAGCTGATTTTTCAGATTTTCCCAAAACTTTTGTATCGTCTCTGGATCTTTTTTCGTTAAATTCCTAGCGATGTCAGGATTTTTTTTCATATGATTTACTATTGCTAGGAACTGTGGGCGAGTTGTTTGTTTGCTTAAAAATAGAAGTATGTGGATAATAGATTTATACTTGAAAACATTTTACACGTTAACTCACTTCCTGTTCATTTTGAATTAAAAAAAAAAAAAAAACAGACTATTTTGTTGTTTACTTCTTGGAATCCGCAGCTACTTTGATGCGGATTGAAAATATAAATAAGTGTATGAGCTGCGGATGGTCTGCGTTTACAATGATAGCTATGTTCGAAAACTTCCTTACCGACATCTGTTCACTTACTGTCCGACGGTTTCAATGATTGAGACCATACAAAAACCAAGTACTATCCGTTCCGCAGTCTATCCGCCGGTTTCAATGATTGGGGTGAATAATTCAGCAGTTCCCATGAAGCAAATGAATGTATTAATGTATCTGTAGGTATATTAGAAATTCAAGTTCAATGACCATATTAGGTAGAACAAAAATTGTATGTAAAGAACAGTAGCGACTAAAAACAAGGCTTCATGGGAACTAAAATGCAAATCTTGCGGACACTTGTCAGTTAACAGAAGACTAGATCAGTGCTATTAAAATTATAACGTAATTGGAGCAAGTTTGTTTTATTTATCTCGAGAAATTTACCCAGTTTTGGTGCAAGACTTCCTTTTCGCATTTAAACATTTTTCTAAGTTCAACTCAGCTTAGAACAAACTAAAATAAGCTGTCGAGTAGTAATGTTAATGATAATTTTTTGAATGAATTTGTTATTATTTGATTGTGTGGGTGTTGAGAATAAGTGGTCCGTGTCCATTTGGGATAAGTGTTTTTTTTTTTTTTTTTTTTTTCTTCTTTTTGGGCTCGGGAGGTGGAACTGTTTCCAGACCACTGAAACGATTTCCCGAAAGCACACGTGGCCCTGAGGGCATATTTAATTCACTGAAACCAAAACGATGACTTGCGCAGTAAAGGTACGCGTGGGAGCGAAGAAACCGGCTATATGTATAGCGGAAATTGCACTAAATAAACAGAAAGGGAAAACTATCCGTAAACGATGTTGCCTATTCGGGAGTTAGTCGGTTCATCATAGTGTCTAGAGCGGAGCCCGGTATGCTGGAGAAGGCCCCTGTGCAGGCGAGACAAACCGTTCTTTCAAGCCTGGCAAAAGAGGCAGTAACACGTTTCCGTGAAAGCCTGTTCCACCATACAACCGACGCGTATGAGAGGAGTGGTTTTACCATTGTCGTATAGATCCAAAGCACCCTTTTAGGAGATAAGCCCCATGTCTTGCCAAAAACGCTTTTACACTGCCAGAAAGTTGATAGCGCTTTATCGGTTTTCGATTCAACATGCTTTTACCAAAGAATCTTTCTATCGAGGATTACTCACAGATATTTAACTTCATCGGAGATCGGAATTGTGACACCTTTTAACACAAGCTGAGTCAGACCAGTGACCTTTCTCCTTCTCGTGAAGAGAACAAGAGTCGTTTTAGGAGGATTCACTGAAAGTCCATTTCTTGTGCACCAGCCATCGATCAAGCCCAAGGAGCTCTGAGCCCGAAAGTAGACAGTCTCTAGGTCAGAACCGACAGACAGAACGGCGACATCATCCGCGTATGCTTGAGTATAGGTTCCAGGAAGATTGAGAAGCGTTAGCAGAGAGTCAACTACCATACACCATTAAAGGGTAGACAGAACATCGCCTTGAGGGCAGTCCTGTTTACCCCTGTCACGACGCATTTGCCACAATCCGCCTCGGCAATCAACGTCCTGTACATTAGCGTTGTTTTAATCCACAACACCAATGTTTCATCTATACCATAATGTCTGGCTGCATTGCACATGCTATCAAAAGTCGCATTGTTGAAAGCACCCTCAATGTCGACGAAAATGCCCAACACAACAACACACAATCCTACCAACAAGGTTCTGAAGCGCAGTTTCACAGGATTTTCCGCACTAATAGGTATGTTGCATTGCATCTCTGAAAGAGGATTCAATCGAAGAGCGACATTGCCCACGTGCAGCTCAACCAGTCTCTCCAAGCTTTTCAGCAGGAAGGAGGAGAGACTTATGAGTCTGAAACTTTTGGCGAGAGTGTAGTCGGTCTTACCTATTTTTGGTATGAACACGACTTTAACCATACGCCAAGAAGAAGGTATGTAGACCAAGGCCAAGCTAGCGGTGAAAATTATTTTCAGCGTCGGCATCAGCTGACTACAACTGTTAAAAAATGTATCTAAATCGAAATGAAGAGTGTAATCGGTGGCTTATGTGGTTGTATCGAGACTCTTACGGAACACATCCCAAAATGTGCTGTCACTTGTTTTCCGCGGCAAACTATAACTTAGGGCGAAATATGTCAAATCAAATTCAACCGTCACCGAGCCCGGACGCAGCCACATAAGTTGCCGAAAAGTAAGTAAATTGTAATTTCATAATTAATTTACACCTTTCTCAGAGAATAAACACATTCCAACGAAATTGAAAACGTTTATTCAGGCGACGAGACGCGGGCCGGCGACAATTTTATTCTTTTTCGTGCCAGCGAGTACGACAAGAGAAGGCAATGTACAAAGGAGGACATCGCAGCCAGAGAGCATAATTTTCTTGGACAACGAACTTCCCCTTCATAACCGAGTAGTGAATTTGCACTCTTGACGTACATCGCATCCATATGAAGAATATTCCTTTGCGCAGGAATCTCGGAAGTCGTCTACAACTCACTGCAGTCAGCCAGGTAAGCGCACATAAAAGTCAATTTGCCGCCATCGGGAAAAGTGAGTACTCTGACTAGACATGAGACAGCCCATTGTTTGATTTCTAATTGCCGCCATCGGTGGAAGTCAGTACTCTAACCACACGGGAGACATCTCCAATTGGTCGACTTTCTCATTTCGCCGCCATCGGGAGAAGTCAGTATCTTAGTATACCTACAGTATTTCTGCCGCCATATTATTAAATATAGTTGGTTGACTTTTCCATTTCGCCGCCATCGGGAGAAGTCAGTATTTGGTATCCAGTATTTCTGCCGCCATTTAATTGATTATACTGCCACCATCGGGAGAAGTCAATATTTCGTATTCATTTGTATTTTTCTACGAGAAATAATTAGCTGCCTATATATTATCTGAATACATTTGCTGCCATCGGGAGAAGTTATTGTTTCTGTATTGGAGTATTTTTTGTTGAGAAAGATTAGTCGCAATTATATTGAATAAACTTCACCTCCATAGGTAAAAGTGAACAAATAATTTCTCCGAGGGCTAGGGTAGATTTCTTCATCGCAACTCATACAAAGTCTACAGAGCGACTATATCTACACTCGTTAATGCCGAATATTCAACGATCGCCCAACCCAGCTCCCCACAGGGGACAGGCAGAATCTCAGAAAATGTGCTTGGTTAGAAGAATTTGTAACGTGGAGAGCAGAATTGGAGGTAGGCCCCGTCTACCTACTTCAGGATTGAGAGTATGTGAGTTTGAAGTTAGCGTGGGGTGATGACGGGTACCTAGCGGAAGTGCTAAAGTGGTTGGTTGTGAACAGTTTACAAGGACCAAGCTTGGCTGGGTTGTTTATGGCAGAACAGGATTAGCGAGTGAGGAAGCTGTTGTTCTTTTTGGCCATCAATCAATCGAAGAAGATCGCCGAATAGATACCATCGTCGAAGACTACTTCCGAAATGAGAACTTTGGTGTCGGAAAGCCGAAGCAGAAGTTAATATCCAAAACGGACAAGAAGGCTCTATAGATCTTAACTGCTACAACGGTTCGACTGGGCGATCGATTCAGTACGGGTTTATTATGGAAAGAGGATAATCCCGTGTTACCTAGGAGTTACCAGCTGGCAAAAAAAAGGCTTCTCAGCCTCGAGGCGAAGATGCAGAAGGATCCAGAATTTGCTGATACGTATAAGAAGACGATTGCCGACTATGTCGAGAAAGGATACGCGAGGAAACTAAACTGCGTGGAGGCACTGAAAGACGACTCAAAGACTTGGTACCTTCCACATTTCGGGGTTAAGAACCCAAATAAACCCGGGAAGACTCGTCTAGTTTTCGACGCAGCTGCTGAGGTCAGTGGCGTCTCTTTAAATTCGTTCCTTCTAAAAGGGCCCGATGATTACCGGCCTCTACTGGCAGTCCTCTTCAACTTTAGAATGCGAGTTATAGCAGTTATAGGGGATATCAAGGAGATGTTCCACCAGATATTAATTCGACATGAGGACCTGCAGCGCCGTCTGTGGCGAAATAGTGTCGACGAGCCAATCGAGAAGTACGTGATGGAAGCCATGACCTTTGGAGCCGCTTGCTCACCTTGTATAGCCAACTTCGTGAAGAACCATAAAGCTTCAAGATTCTCACTCGAAGAGCCACGAGCCGTTGAAGCAATTATTAACAACCTACGTAGATGACTTCGTCGACAGCTTTGAAAGCGTTTCGGAAGCTATCGACGTAACACAGGCTGTTGTAGATATTCATCGAAGAGGTGGGTTTACGTTGAGGAATCTGATGTCGTATTCTGAAGAAGTCAATGCCGTTATTCGTGACTGTAAGGAAGAGAACCACTCGGAACGCACGATAGGCATGAATATTGAAGGAACACCAACGACCGGAAAGGTTCTCGGTATGTGCTGGGATAGGGCGTATGATGTATTTGTCTTTCAACTTAAGTTTCCGCGTATCAGCCGAGCCATCATGGAAGACGATAGACGCCCAACGAAAAGGGAATTTCTTAGCATCACAATGTCGATATTCGACCCCTTTGGGATGATCGCAAACTTCATGCTCTACTTAAAATTGTTACTTCGCTTGATCTGGACCTTTGGGATCGCGTGGGATGATGCGATTCCCGACGAATCGTTCGAGAAGTTGAAGCAGTGGAAGATGCAGCTGCCAAAATTGAACCAACTCAAAATTCCTAGATGTCATAATGAGTATCTTTCAAGTACCAGTCAGATAGACGAGCCCACCTTCCTCGATGCCAGCGAGGAAGACTTTAGCGCAGCCACATACATAAGAATGGAGCACAACGGACAAGTCTCCATTTCGTTAGTTTGCGGAAAAACGCGAGGAAGTCCGAAAAAACGTATATCTATACCTCGTCTGGAGCTGTCGGCTGCTATTCTCGGCGTAAGGCTTTGCACCCCTATCATTGACTGTAATAAATTGTCATTCGCTAACCGGGTGTTCTGGAGTGATTCAAACCCGTACTTCACTGGCTTCGATCAGACCCCCGCCGACACAAAGAATTCGTGGGTTTCAGAATTGCGGAAATATTGGAGAGTTGTCGTGTCAGTCAGTGGCGATGGGTTCCTTCAGGCGGACAATAAATGGGTAAAGGGCCCTTCTTTTCTGAAGTTACCTGAAGTGGATTGGCCAAAACTACCCGATGACCTTTCTACGGGTGAGTGCAGAGATGAACTACGGCCGAAATGTGTACTGCACGGCAACACCATGAGGAGTTGTCTATTTGACGCAACCAGGTTTTCCAAATATTCAAGGCTTCAAAGAACTATTGCATGGTTACTACGTTTCATCAAAATTTGCAAGGGGAAAGGGTATGAACGAGGTGGGCTGACCGTATCCGAGCTTCGCGAGTCAGAAATTCTTATATGTCGTCAAAAGCAAAGAGAAGCCTTCACCTCCGAAATCGACGCACTGCAAAGGGAATCATGCATCTTAAAGGATAGCCAGATATACAAGCTTTCGCCGTATCTCGACGACCGTGGTTTCATTCGGATCTCGGGTCGAATAGACGCAGCTACGACAATACCCTTTGAGACGAGGCGACCTGACATACTTCCGAAAAATCATCGCGTGGCGACCCTAGTCATCGATCACTTTCATCGACGCGTTCTGGGAGTAAGAACTGCCGTGAAAAGAGTAAGGAGCCAATGTCAACTATGCCGTATCCGAAATGCAAACCCGATCCCACCGCCTATGGGCCAACTACCGGTTGATCGCCTTACCCCAAACGTTAGACCATTTACGTATTCCGGACTGGATTATTTTGGACCCGTCACGGTCACTGTAAGACGTCGAGTTGAGAAGAGGTGGGTTGCCCTATTCACCTGCCTAACCATCAGGGCGGTACACCTTGAGATAGCAACGGATCTTTCGTCAGGCGCGTGTATCCTCTGTATACGAAATTTTGTCAATAGACGAGAAGTTCCAATTCACATAACGAGCGACAACGGAACGAACTTTGTCGGTGCGAATAAAGAACTTCTGAATAACAACGTTTGCGACAACGAGGCCGTAAAAGCAGAGCTGTCTCTAAAAGGGATTGAGTGAAAGTTCAATTGTCCTGAAAACCCACATGCTGGAGGTTGTTGGGAGCGTTTGGTGCAGTCAGTTAAGCGAGTACTTTCTCGAACGCTATCTGAAATATCGCCAAGGATGGTTACGCTGCAGAGTGCACTGATAGATGCCGAAAATATCGTTAACAGTCCACCGCTTACCCACTTGCCTGTAAAGACCGAGGATGAATAGCCACTTACGCCAAACCACTTTATCATGGGAGGACCGAACTCTACGCAGACCCCGGGACGAATCGACGGTAAGACGCTATGCCTAAGGAAGCAATGGAGAGTTTCCCAGCTTCTGGAAAAGATGGATGGCAGAGTATTTGCCCATACTAACCAAAAAGGTGCAAATGGTTTGAAAAGGTAAAGCCGTTGCAGGTTGGAGATCTAGTGCTTGTGTGTGACGTCAACGCAAAGCAAATGGCTACGAGGCAAAATACCAAACGTGTATCCAGGAATCGATGGGCAAGTTTGCTTGGCTGACGTTCAGACGACTAAAAAAATGTATCTAAATCGAAATGAAAAGTGTAATAGGTGGCTTATGTGGTTGTATCGAGACTCTTTCCAAACACATCCCAAAATGTGCTGTCACTCGTTTTCCGCGGCAAACTATAACTTAGAGCGAAATATGTCAAATCGATTTCAACCGTCACCGAGCCCGGACGCAGCCACATAAGTTGCCGAAAACTTATTACATAATAATTAATTTAAACCTTTCTCAGAGAATAAAGACATTCCAACGAGATTGAAAACGTTTATTCAGGCGACGAGACGCGGGTCGGCGACAACAACCTTGTTTCAGCAAAGCCGGATAGATTCCATCCGGACCAGGTGACTTGATACCCTCAAACTATATGCAATTGCATATTTGATGGCTTCATCCGTCACTACTCTGGATGCAACATACCAGCTACGCCGCCTGATTTTTGACAGTTCAGGAGTGGCTACCGTTACCGGTACCACTGAAGGAAGAGCATGTAGTAACCTGATTTCCCGTGAAGTGAGTCTCCAGTAGGAGACTAAAAGTCTCCGCCTTTGTGTCTCAGTGTAGGTACCATTAGAGATTCATTTTTCGATTTACGAATTAGTCTCTTAAATTCTTTTTGTTTCGATCGATATAGATTCCAGTCTTCTTCTAAGTTCGTTTTTAAAGACCGATTAAGGAGCTTCCTGGTTTCTCTGCGAATGCACTGCAGTTCGGTATTCCACCAAGGTACCGGATTTCTACTAAGTTTTTTTGTAACTGGACGACTGTGGGGTGGAGCTTTAACAGAGTTGCCAAGCTCCTCCCCAAATCGTGCCCAATTTGTTTTTCTCGGGTGTCTCCTCAAATTGACATAATAGGTCTGTTCCCTAACGATAATGCATTCGAACACATTCGCCAAATTTAGTCAAACTTCGTTCCCTAACGCAAAATCTGGGCAGAAGAGAGCCAAAAAGAGAGAGCAAAACATTTCCCCTCCATAAAAAACCTACGAATATTAGCCCAAGAAATTTCTTTGGGCTAGTTGGTTATTGCTGACAGATGGTTGTCGAATCGTGAAAATGCTAATTTCAAACTGACTTTTTATTTGATTTCTTTATAATTCGGTGCTTGTATAGCATTAAAATAGATGTAAGAAACAAAAGAATTGCATTTTATTTATTTCTGCAATAAAAGCAATACAAATCTTGGTCTTAAATAAAAATATCTGTTTTGTTCTACCGATATTCGAATATTCCCGCCTTGAAGAAATTCAAATTTTTTAAATTTGTGGTTCAAAGCGTTCCTTTTCTTTTTGGTTATATTTCATTTCGGTGAGCGAATCCTCTCACAATGAGAGAAATGTGACATATTGCCAAAAGTAAACCAGAAAGTAAGGGAACAGACCTAATGACTGCTTTTAGAAAAATTCGTGAGTAAAAGGTAGTAAAATTTGCAAAAGCGAAGAAGATTATCGACGGAACTGAAAAAGTGATAATTATTCAAATCATGTTAAAGTTTTAAGTTTCCCTTCGTAAGTAAAGTATGTATATTAATTACTATTAACTGTTTTATTACGTGATTTATTGTTATATGAAAATAAATATATTAATTTCATAACACTTGTTTGACAATGGGTATTGTTATTTAAATTGAATATTCTGCAAAAACACTCAATACGAGAGCCGATAGGATAAGATGATTTTAGAAATTATGCAATATCTAAATTGTCAAGTTTCATTCGATCGGTATGGACAGTGATTCATGCGTAGAGGTTAATTCGAGTTATATGTTTATTATTTACACTTTGCCCATCGCTCTCAACAATACCAAATATGGAACAAGGGGATCGAATTCACACTGAAAATGTTAATAAATTTTAGTCTTGAAAAACTTCTCGACTCATTGATTTCACTGCGGCATTTTTGGCACACGATTGCAGCGAGCTACGTTTTGTACCTACAACATTTCACCGTGCTACGCTTAAATAGCTTAGGACCAATCAAACACTCATCGACAAACATTACTGCACAGTATGTAGGTACATGGTACATACATATTGTATTATGTAAAATAAAATCACATTCTATCTATTCACTCGCTGAACCCCGCCGGTTTCGCCAGGCACTGATAGAAATTAAGTGGTTTATCGTTTGTTTTTTTTTTTTGCCTAACAATTGATCACCGTAATTACCGACATATAAAAAAATTAACTAAATTGGTTGAAAATTACAGGCGACAGAGGGAAACATACTCTTTTTGACACTTTGTTTTATATATAGAAATAAGAGAAGAGATTACATTCACAATTTTATTTATTCAATTAAAACACTTCGGCAGAACATTTTTCTTTTTTCTATACGCTTATTGATTTTTTATATAAGAGAAGTGTCGATGTCGATAACCGACATTCTTCTCGACATCTAAATAGGTTGACTGGAATTTCTATGAACAATAAACAAAATTTTTTTTTTTTTGTTCTCTGTAGGTAAGACGGCTTTACAATTAGGAGAACTACAAAAGAAAATTGAAACTCAAATTATAAGTAAACGGGATGGCGTTGATGTAAGCTACTGGGAGAGTTTGTTGTCGCAATTAAAAGCACACATGGCACGCGCCAGATTAAGAGATAAACATCAGCAGAATTTACGACAAAAACTTGAATTGCTGAAGAATTCTACATCTGAAGTATCCAATTCCTTGAATGCGTCAAATTGCTCACAAAATGAAACTTTAACACAAAAAGTTCAATCCAACTTCATGATTTTAAGCCAAAGTCGGCCTCAATCAGATGGTGATGTTAATAAAAAAACTAATGAGGGAAATGCTGAAATTGCACTAGAATTTTCCTTTAAATTGTATAATGATGGCAAATATAGTCCACCTTATATTTCGTTTGGAGAATTAGATGTTGGTATACAACCTATTTCATCAGCGAAATCTGAAGGATCAATAGAGAATCTACGAAATTTGTTATGTGAAAAAAGTGTAGAAGAACATAATCTTTCTCGAGAGGAGTTATTATTGCAGCAAGAGGCTCGTAAAGGCATGAACGACGACGAAGCAGAGTTTTCGGTTGAAACAAAATTAGACTCTCAAGTGTATTTATGGTCAGATAAGTATCGACCACGGAAACCTCGTTATTTCAACCGCGTTCACACTGGATTTGAATGGAATAAATACAATCAAACCCATTACGATATGGACAATCCACCTCCAAAAATTGTGCAAGGATACAAATTCAACATATTTTATCCCGACCTAATCGACAAAAGCTGTACTCCGCAGTACTTTTTGGTATATAATGTGTTTCATTCACTGCATATTTTTTTAATCATCTCTTTTTTCAGAGCCCATGTTCGGATAATATCGACTTTGCATTATTAAGATTCCATGCGGGACCCCCTTACGAAGACATTGCCTTTAAGATTGTTAACCGAGAATGGGAGTTCAGTTACAAGAGGGGTTTCCGTTGTCAATTTCAAAACAATATATTCCAATTATGGTTTCATTTTAAACGTTATCGATACCGTCGATGAATTATTATGTATTCATTGGAGATAATATACTTTTAGCAATACAAACAATAAACAAAAAAAAAAAAAAAAAAAAAAAAAAATACACGTATTACGTATTAGTATTATTCAATTATTTATTTCATTAAATCAAATGGGTATATCTACTGTTCTCGACGTCTCGCTAGATTGCCTTAACATCCAGTCCATTTAATTCCGCCCATGTTGTGATTTTGCGGAGTGTATCTTGCATGAGTTCCCCTATTTTGTTCAGATATTTGCCTCTTAATTATGCTTATTTTGACATTCGAACGAATAGCCAATTCATAGAAATGTCTCTATTCATTCGAATGAACTTGTGTGTATTTTGATAGACATTCGTTCGAATTGGCTATTCGTTCGAATGTCAAAATAAGCATCATTAAGGCGACCAGGTCGTCTGCATATGCTGTTCCAACCATTAATTAATAATTTTGTTTTTACAGCGTTGTTGTCGACCTCGAAATCACTTACCCGATTTTAATGAAATTTTGTGAATGTATATTTTTCGTTTCGGCTTAAAGGATAGGTTACTTTTGGACCAGATAGGTGGCGCATGGTTATTTGCAACTTGGAAGATAGGATACTTTTGGACCCTATAACCCAAATTGTTGTCAATCTCCGAAACCACTTCAGCGATTTTAATTAAATTTTTTGAATGTCTATCATTCCTTCCCACTTGAAGGATGGGACCAGATAGGTGGCGCCGTTGTCGATCTCCGAAAACAATCAATTGATCTCAATGAAATTGTTGTTTGTGGGTGTGCATGGTTGGTTGCAGCTTGAAAGATAGGATACCTACTCTTGGACCCGATAAGTGGAGTTTTTATCTATTTACGAAAGCACTCCACCGACTTTAATGACATTTTGTGGATGTATATTCTTTGTTCTCTCTTGAAGGATAGGATAGTTTTGGACCCTATAGGTGGTACTTTGCAAAACATAAGCGGGATAGGAAAACGGGTTTTGACACCTCTAATTCAAAAATAAAATCAAACGGTATTTCTAAAGTTTTATAATTAAAATTATTAATGGACATTGTCCAAATAAAGCACTGCAAAATGCGAGCAGGACTTAATACGAAAGATACTGCCGAAGCCGGGTGGGTACAGTTACATATAAAAGAGACTGACGTCCGTTTGTGCACTCATAACTCGGGAACGGATCGTTCGATTTTTATGATTTTTTCGCATGGGCTCAAGAAAGGGCATATTATGCTATTTTTGTGGCGAAAACAAGATTTTATAGGGATTAGTTGCATTTTTGAATTCTTTGGAAGTTCAGGGCCTAACTCTACATAATTTGAAATTAAAAGTTGGTTCAATTATAATTTTGTTGCCAACCATTGAGGTAACGAAACGTAAGGGATCACGTTTGATATAATGGTGTAGGATCTAAAATCAAATGTCATGCAACCGACGGTTTGAGGTTGTGGGCAACCCTGTCGCCATCTTATTCTTTACCCATCTTATTCTTTACCCATCTTATTCTTTACCCATCTTATTATTTACCCATTTATTATGTATATAGTTGTATCTTATTATCGGATGTTATAATATTTATCTTAATCTATCTTAGGATAATGTTAACTGCATTATAATATTTAATACCTACCGTTTATTTATATACTGAATTCTAATACATGACTGTTTTTATAACGTGAAATAATAATAAAGAGTTAGTTGATCTAGTGCAGTCATAGCGTTCATTTCCTCAGCACAAGCACAACAGTGGCTACGAGGATAATTGTTGGCTAGTTAAGCAACATGGAAGTCTTGGTAGAGGAATTGAAATTAATAGCAGCACAGCAATATAAGTTAATACTTGATATAGCAAACAAAGTATTCAAGCAGGAACCTCACATATCTCACTATAAAGCGCAGTCATCACCGGAATATTCTCTCGAAGTTTTGGCTCAGAACATTCAGGAATTCCATTCGACCCAGAAAATGGCATTACATTTCAAAAATGGTATATACGTCATTCCGACCTGTTTGAGAGCGATGCATCTAAATTAAATGACGCTGCGAAGGTAAGGTTGCTAATGAGAAAACTCGGACCACAAGAACATAGTCGGTATGTAAATTTTATTTTGCCTAAAACACCTAAGGATTATGAATTTGATTTCATTTCAGAATCCAACTTGATTACCCTTAACGACGGCTCCCCTACTCACTTATCCACACATAGACATCACACTCATGCACATAGGCCTAACTTATTGCTCTCCACTTCTCTTCCCGAAAATCAAATGGCACGCTCTTGATGATTTAAATAATAGCGACCATTTTCCCATTTTGGTGTCAATTTCACTCGAAAATCAAACGGAAGCATCCACACCGATTCTAAAATACCAGACTGACCTAGCTGACTGGGACAAGTTTAGAAATTCTGTTGATGCCTACCTTTTAGAGAAAACAGTAGACCAAACTATTAATAGGGAGGCAGCAATACTGCAAAAATGCATCCGCTTTGCTGCCAATAAATCAATACCCCTTACCTCTCCAAAAGCACCAAAACGTGTAGTCCCATGGTGGAACTCCGAACTGGGAGCCTTAAGAAAAGACAAGATTACCACTTGGAAACGATTTAAAAGAAACCCAACCCAAGAAACCTTGATAGCTTATAAAAAATCAAGCGCCAAATTTCGAAGACTTTTAAAAAGCATTAAAATCCAAAGTTTTTTGAATTTTTTGAATTTACTTCGCCCATTAGTCCAAATTCTTCAAGTACCCAACTCTGGCAAAACATCCGAAGGCTGGTTGTTGCCCCCACCGGCCTAACTATTAAACATATCAATTCAACGGCCGGACCGCTAAGCTCCCTCGCTGATATCGAAAATTACTTTGCCCAAAGTTGGTCCCAATATTCTGAAGATACTAACTTTCCCGACAAATTTAACATAAAAAAACGGCAAGCCCTGACTATCCCCGTCAAAACGACAAATAACCCATTAGCTAAGCGTATAGAACAACCGATCTCTTTTATCGAATTTGAAAACTATCTGAATTTGGTTAGAGGGAAAACCCCAGGTCGAGACAAAATCTCCTATCCCATGATAAAAAACCTAACTATCTCAGCTAAAAAGAGACTAATCAAACTCTACAACTCTAATTTTAACGATAGCGTCATACCACAATCGTGGCAAACGGCTGCGATAGTCCCCATCCGAAAATCAAATGAAGACAACTCAACAATCAATGGGTACCGACCTATATCTCTACTTCCATGCGCCTCAAAAATCTTCGAAAAAATAATAGCTTCCCGCCTCCTCAGGTACACTGAATCTAGAAAGCTAATGAGCAAAAACCAACTTGCTTTCAAACCAAAACGAGGATGTATCGACGTCTTGCTACATATAGATTGGGTTATAACAAAAGCCGTCTCCGCCCGAAGTCACATCTCAGTCCTCGCGTTAGACTTCGAAAAAGCATTTGACCGTATTGGCATACACCTGGTACTACAAAAACTAAAGGATTGGTGTATAGGCCCGAAAATGTTCGGCTATATAAAATCCTTTCTTACCAACAGAAAATTTTCTGTGAAAGTTGGGAACACCTTCTCATCCAGTCTTCCCCTACATAACGGAATACCACAAGGATCACCTCTATTCATTATTCTGTTTGCGATAGCCTTCAATGATATCAGCAAAAGCATATCCAAATATAAAAAATTAGATCACTGCGTATACGCAGATGACGTCTATATCCTCTGTAGACAAAACACCCAAAAACAAACCAACACTTGGCTCGCCAGAGTACTAAGAGATATACTCAAACGGTCTGCCTCGTCTGGAGCTAACCTATCGCTGCAAAAATGCAAAATCCTTCATGTTTGTTGCAAACGTTCATGTCAAAATGTAGACCTAAGACTTAGCAAAATTGTTATAGAATCCGTCTCAAATTTAAGCATTCTAGGCCTGTTATTCAATTCTAGATATAAGTGGAAAAAACACTGAATAGAAATTAAGAAATCGCTAGCTGTAAGGTGTAATATTATTAAATATCTCTCTAGTAATAAGAGCAGCGCACACATAAACTCACTATGTAATGTAACTAGATCACTTATACTAAGTAAGATTGACTATGCTTTATCTATATACGGATCCTGCCCAAAGTCTACGATACAAATCATCAAGGCTCCATATTACCAAGCCGCCAGAAGAAGCATCAACGCCTACCACACATCCCCGATCAAAAGCATCCTAGCAGAAGCAGGACTGCCATTAGTTGAAGACCGTTACTGGGAAATCTTAGCTAACCTCTTAACTAAACTGTCCTTCGCAACTGGTTCTATCGTCGATAAAGATAACCTCACCATATCCAAACTCAAACGGAAAAAAAGACTACAACCGCAATGGAGCTCTCGCTGGCACTAGGCAAACAGTTGGAAATACCATTTAAAATATTCACCCAATTCCTACCATCACTGCCACCATGGACAATTAGCAACAACTCCATCAGACTAGAACTCAGCAAACCCGCCAAAGGAAACACTCACCACAGTTTATACCGGTCGCTATTCCAAGACATATTATCCGAATTAACCTCAGAAGGATGGACTTTCATCTACACAGACGGTTCTAAAACTGAACACCACACTGCCTTTGCAGTCACCCTAGATGATGGCACTGTACTCAAACAAGGGATTGTATCCGATACCGCATCCATCTTTACAACAGAAGCTCTGGCGATTCTGGAAGCGCTTAAACTTATAAAGCCCCCTAAAAGGCAAATTTGTTATCTGCTCTGACAGTCTCTCCGTACTGCGTGGAATAGTTAACCCCAAAAACAATGAAAGTTTGAGGACACGATATATCGAAGTTCTTCTTATAATTTCTAGGTTTCTTACGTCTTTCAAGTTTGAAATTCGAAATTTCTATCAAAATTACGTTTACTGATATCTGTCATGATACTCATGCTTCATAAACATATGGGTTTTGTCCCATCTATATCATGTTTAATAATAATTTAGCGACCATTTTGGTGTGGAGATACGAAGTGGAGACTATGGGCGCTAAAATTTAGCGCGAGCAGGATACTAGGCTTTAGGGTGTAATTTAGCGAAAATTTTAATTATGGTGTGTGCTGATCCGTATACCATTGGAAATATGTGTGCAGGTAAGTTCTTTTTTCTGTAATTCAATTTTTAGATTTACATTTTTTTTTTGTTTTTAAGAATGGATTTTGGTAGCGTGTTGTTGGAATGGGTATGTGTATATATGTGCGAATGGGGCAGAGCAGAAAGCGGACTGTATTGTATTATTTGTGTTGTATTGAGTGGGTTTAGTGTTACTAGACAGGGTTTTTTTTTTTTTATGGTTCGTTTAATTTTGTTTTGTGTAGTGTTATATGATGTGGGGTGGTGTTGGGTAATTTTATGTGGTATTGTGTTGATTAGTGTATTTTATGAGTGGAGTTAATAATTTTCATTTTTTCTGTTAAGATTTCATATTATGTTGATATATATATATATATATATATATATATATATATATATACTATATAAGTTAACTTCGTCAACCACTCGCACGCGCAGCGGAAATGCTGACCTAGCGTCTGGGGTAAGAAACGAATTTCCATGGAAATTCTTATTGGGAAATAAAATGCAAGCTAGGGAAATCAATATTGTAATAAATGAAAATGCAAGCTTTGATACCTGATTTAATTTGTAAGAGTCTTCTTTATTCTTTAGTTTAGTCTTAATCGATTCTTCCAACAATAAAGGACAGGGTAATCTGCCCTGAAAAAATATTTTTTTAACAATTTCGGCGTAAATTTTATTAACTGGCGCCCGAGCAGGGACCGTGCGGTTTTACTAAACAGTCAATACGCGTACGAATAATAAACGCACTTATAAACTAAACTAATCGTGGAAATAGTGCTAGTGAGAAAAATATAGTGGACACCAAGCCGCGAAATCTTCGCTAGTGCGTGAAACAAAACAGTGGACACCAAGTCGCAAGTTTCATAGTGGACACCAAGCCGCGAAATTTTCACTATAGTGCGTGTAATCAACAAAAGTGGACACCAAGCCGCAAGTTGTGTAAAGTGGACACTAAGCCACGAAATTATTGATAGTGCGTGTAAAAACAAGGTGTACACCAGGCCACGAGACTGATTAGTAATTGTGTAGGGGAAAAGAGGCCCCCAAGTAATCCTGTAAAACAGGGATAAAAAGAAGTTCCAGAATAGCGAACAGCCGCCCCAACCAACAGCCACGGTCCAGAACCCATCTACACGTTATGAGAATTGAAGCCGTTATATTTCTGTAAGAATATTATTCCTTTGTAATTTTTAATCGATTTTGTAACAACCTAAGACTCAACTAGAATAAGATCCAATTTTTAATTTCTGTAAGAATATTTTTTGCTTTTGTAAGTAGTAATTATTTGTGTAACAACTTAAGACTCGTCTGGATTAAGACCCATTTTAATTATTTTTGACTCAATTTCAATTGCGAATCTCGGTTCCCACATTCATTGACTTAATTTCAATCACAAAGATTTCAAAATGTCGAACCCAAGTAATTTAATCAGACCAGCCCGCTTAGAAATACCAGGAGAAAATGCTGCTCCTCCTGCTCCTCCTGCCCCCTCCTTTACAAACCAAATAGACGATAACTTGGTACATCTCATAACCAGACTCGTAACCGAAACACTACACACTCAGGGACGAAAGATATTTAATTCAATTATGAATCCAGCCTCAGATATCAATAACGATATTGATCAACCGATCAACACCACTGATCAGAATCTTTCGGACATGGACAAAGTTCCAGATGTGGTTAAGAGTTTGCGCGAATTTTCAGGTGAAGCTCAGGAGTTCAACTCGTGGATAAAAAGTGTTGAAAGAATACTTACGATCTACGAGCACCTTAAGGGTACTCCAAAATATTATGGCATCTTGTCCGTTATTAGAAATAAGATAACAGGCCATGCCGATATAGCGCTCGCATCTTACAACACCCCTTTAAATTGGGAAAAGATTTCTAAATGTTTGACTCTGCATTATGCAGATAAGAGAGACCTAGGAACCCTCGAGTATCAGATGACGGCTCTGGTACAGGGTAACAATACAATACCCGAATTCTATCAAGCAGTTTATCATCATTTATCCCTGATTCTTAACAAACTCGGTTGTATTGATATGAGCCATGAATCGTTAAACAACATGACTCAATGTTATAGAGATAAGGCACTTGATTCTTTCGTTAGAGGGTTGAAGGGTGACATTCCCAGATTACTCAGTATAAGGGAACCCGCAGATTTGCCGCAGGCTCTGCATCTTTGTCTTAAACTCCAAAATGTTGACTTCAGAATTCAACACGCCAATAATTCCCAATCAACAGCTCGGAAAACCTTCCAGCAAACACCTCCACCGGTTCCTCCTAGAAGATTCAATCCTCCACACCCAGTTCCTGTTCCAGCCCCAAGGCGAGAGTTCTTTCCACAATTGCTTCATAACCCTCGTCAACCTCAGCAACCCCAATTCCACAGGGAACCACAATATCATTCAAGGTCTTTACAACAAGCCCAACCGCAACGGTTTCCACCAAACCAACGTGAACTTCCTCCCAAGCCTATGGACATAGATCATTCTATTAGAACTCAGAGGGTAGATTGCTTAAATAGACCAAGAAACCAACCTACTGCACAGAAGCGAGAGCATTCACAACAAGTTCATCAACCCTATAAAATGGAACGAGTCTACCATACTGGAGAATCCGTCGCCGAAGAACAAGAAATAGAACAATACGAAGACACGATGAACCGAGAAGATCAAAACCACGAGCAAACACTTACGGAACACAGTGACTACCAAACAGATGAACAATATTTTGATCCACCGCAACAAGTTATTAAGTATCCATCGCAGGGCACACCGTAATCCAGAAGAAAACCGCATACAACTTCTTCAACATTTTTATTTTCCGAAAATGGCATCAAAAATCAAAAGACTAGTAAAAGTATGTAGAATTTGCAAAGAAAACAAATATGAACGACATCCAAATAAACCTATCCCTGAACCAACTCCAATCCCTAATTATCCTGGCCACACTCTGCATTTAGATATTTATTCAACGGAAAAGAAACTGGTATTAACCGCCATATGCAAGCTCACCAAGTTCGCCAAGACTAAAATTATCAAGTCAAGAGTAATAACCGACCTCAGGCAACCTCTTCGAGAAATCTTATTCTCTTTCTGCATTCCCGAGAGCGTTGTCATAGACAACGAAAAAGCCCTTAACTCGGTATCCATATTATCCATGTAAGATGTACCATCCTGGAGACGTCATTTATATAAAGCATAACAAAAGAATTGGTTCTAAACTCACCGTCCGATATAAAAAGGAAGTAGTTAAGGAAAACAAAAATACAACTGTCGTGACCGAATCCGGCAGAACGATCCACAAAAGCAATATTAGGAACTGAACAACAAATTTCACATCTCTCTTTTCAGACATGCATTATGCATCACGGAAGCGGAAATCCAAATGTTGGATTTCTCTAATTCTCAATTCGTTTCAATACACACTGGACAAACAAAGATACAGAACGGAAATTTCAAATTAATCCATGACATTGACCTCGACCAATACGAACAACTCTTGACCAAAATTTCTCCAATGCTTAAACTTAACGAAACCACGAACGATTCCCTTTTCCTATACCTTTCCCATGAGCACGAGCAAATGAAAAAATTGATATCTAACCTAAAACCAAAAAAGGTAAGAAGATCTCTAGATTTTATAGGTTCGACGTGGAAGTGGATTGCTGGTAATCCCGACCACAACGACTTCATTACTATCAAAAGAAAGATGAATAACCTACTTATTTACTCTAACGATCAAGTTGTAAAAAAATAAATTGCATAATGAAAGAATTAATAATATAACCAAGATTACGAATGAGATTGAATCAATGCTAAAAACCAATAAATATTTCAACAGAGATGTAATATTAAATATTCAATACAAGTTTAAAATTTTAAAAGAATAATTAGTTAACATTAATTTGGCCATACATTGGGCGAAACTAGGAATTGTTAATTCAATGATTTTATCAAAAGAAGAAATAAGCCTAGCTGTAAAAACACTAAATCAAGAGAATGTCCCTTTCACTACTATAGAAAAAGCCCTTAATTTTGCCGAAATAAAGATAATAACAAACACAGTTTCCATACTTTATATTGTTAATATCCCTACTACCGATCCCTCCACATATGAACGAATATTATTAAAACCTGTGAAGAGAAATGGAGTAGCCATAGAAATAGACTATAAAGAAGTTGTAAGAAACAAAAACGAAATATTTGGCGTAACCAATGATTGTAAAATAATAAATAGTGTTTCAATTTGTAATAAAAGAGATCTTATAAATATTGATAACTCAGCATGTATTCCCAACCTATTAAATAGTAAAATAGCAACATGTAATAAAGTGAATAGTCAGCATATCCCGTCGATCGAGGAAATAACAAGTGGAATGATCCTGCTTAACGACTTTAACGGAACTCTCCAAGTCGAATCCACACCTCGGA
The DNA here is from genome assembly GCA_946477585.1 of Cheilosia urbana. Taxonomy (NCBI): domain Eukaryota; kingdom Metazoa; phylum Arthropoda; class Insecta; order Diptera; family Syrphidae; genus Cheilosia; species Cheilosia urbana. Next base: position 67,704,408 of record OX297853.1, on the reverse strand, counting down.
ACCTTACTGGTACCTTCCTTATTAAATACGAGAAAACCAACATAACGATAAACAATAGAGTATTTGCGGCATACGAAGCTTCTACACACACCGTTCTTCCAGCCATACTGCAGCCAACACCCATAGAGAACAGATTCCATCGACTATTGTCGCTCGATATGATGGGCGAACTCCACATCCACAATACCAAAAGTATCGAGTTGCTCAAAAGTGAAAACGAAACTTACGCATTCATCAGCTGCGGAACAATAATCATCGGGATTATCCTAGTAATTATCACCATCTATAGAATCATAACAAGGCATTCAAGTAATGAAACCAGAGTCATAGTCCAGCAGCAAGAAATTAAGAACATCGAAGCTCCACCACACACTGAAAGTTTACCAAAAGGAAGAATCCAACAAACACAGTTCAACAACCTTCCTTACTTTTAGGCGATTGAGGACCATCGCATTTAAAGGGGGAAGAGTTAACTTCTACAACCACTCGCACGCGCAGCGGAAATGCTGACCTAGCGTCTGGGGTAAGAAACGAATTTCCATGGAAATTCTTATTGGGAAATAAAATGCAAGCTAGGGAAATCAATATTGTAATAAATGAAAATGCAAGCTTTGATAATTTAATTTGTAAGAGTCTTCTCTATTCTTTAGTTTAGTCTTAATCGATTCTTCCAACAATAAAGGACAGGGTAATCTGCCCTGAAAAAATATTTTTTTTAACAATTTCGGCGTAAATTTTATTAACTTATATATTTTTTTTTTTTTTTTGATATTTTACTTGTGAGAAATGTGTATATATGTATGTAATGTGATAGTGTAGTGTGTGTATGATTGAAAGAGTAAATATTATGTAAGTGAATGAAATTATAAGGTACTATCAACTATTATATAGGGTGATAAGTGTTTCATATTTTTATATTTGCTAAACATTGCTCGGTCTCCCTATGAATGGAACCTCAGCATCGTTTGCCCGATTCACAAGAAAGGAGACTCTCTAAACTGCGCCAACTATAGAGGCATCAGTCTCCTTAACACTGCGTATAAGATCATGTCTGCTGTACTATGTGAACGCCTGAAACCTTTCGTCAACCATCTGATAGGTCCCTATCAAGGCGGTTTTAGGCCCGGAAAGTCCACGACCGATCAAATATTCAAACTACGGCAGACCCTGGAGAAAACCCAAGAAGTCCAGATCGATACTCACCATCTTCTAATCGATTTTAAGGCCGCATATGACAGCATTTATAGAGACGAGCTATACAGAGCCATGTCTAGTTTTGGCATCCCTGCCAAACTTGTCAGATTGTGCAGAATGACGATGGAGAACGCTCGCTGCTCCGTAAAGGTCGGAAACAATCTCACCGAGACCTTTGATGTCAAAAAAGGATTTAGACAAGGTGACGCGCTGTCATGTGACTTCTTCAACATAATTCTTGAGAAAATTGTGCGAAACTCACAAGCCAACACCAGAGGCACAATTTTCCATAAATCTGTGCAACTACTTGCATACGCTGACGACATTGACATTGTTGGCAGAACATAGCGAGCTGTTACTGGAGCGTTTGCTAGTATTAGTACAGAAGCGGCAAAAATGGGTTTAGTGGTGAATGAGGGTAAAACAAAATATATGCTATCAACAAGAAGGGACACACAACATCGACGAATCGGACAAAACGTCACGATAGACAGCTATAACTTTGAGGTAGTTAGGGACTTTGTCTTCCTCCTAATGACATCACATCAGAAATCAAGCGAAGAATCACACTTGCCAACCGCTGTTTCTTTGGCCTAAGACGGCAATTGATTAGTTAGGCCTTGTCAAGAAGCACTAAGGAGATTCTATATAAGACTCTCATCATCCCTGTCCTGCTCTATGGCGCAGAAGCATGGACCCTAGCAAAAACGGATGAGAATCTTCCTGGTCGCTTCGAACGCAAAATTCTTCGAGTGATTTTTGGTCCCGTTTGCGTTGACGGGATTTGGAGGAGAAGATATAACAGCGATCTCTACGAGCTGTACAGCGACATCGACCTGGTCAGAAAAGTACGCATTAGTCGTCTAAGACGGTTAGGACATGTAGAGCGAATGAACACAAACGCTCCGGCCCGGAGAGTCTTCGATTCCAACCCGGAGGGACAACGCAGTAGAGGAAGACCTCGCCTTAGGTGGCGCGCGCAAGTGGAAGGGGACCTCAACCAACTTGGAGTGCGCAACTGGAGGTAGTTAGCCAAAGATCGCGCTAACTGGAGAGGCGTATTGGTTGAGGCCCAGGTCCACCCCGGACTGTAGCGCCACCTTAAGTAAGTAAGTAAACATTGCTTGGTAACAAGCAGATTTTTGTAACGGGTCGTTTGAACTCACCGTTTTGGGTTTTTAATGTGACAACGCGAATAAGTTCGTCTGCTCCTGGGTGTAGATGTATGACTCGTGCCATAATCCATTTCGACGGTGGAATACGCTCGTCTTTTACCAATACAAGATCGCCTATTTTCGGTTGTGGCTCGGTTTTAAGCCATTTAGGTCGTGGTTGGAGACGGGATAAATATTCCGAGCTCCATTGTTTCCAAAACGTTTGATATAATTGTTGTATCCTTTTCCACCTTTCAATGCAACAGATGTTTTCGTCAAGTATATTTGGTTCCGGTACACTTATTGTAGGCTCTCCTATAAGGAAGTGTGCCGTAGTTAATGCTGCGAAGTCATCTGGATCACTGCTGAGTGGACAGAGGGGTCTTGAATTCAGACATGCCTCAATCTGAGTTAAGAGTGTATAAAGCTCTTCGAAAGTTAAAACCGAATTTCCGGCTATACGTTTGAGGTGATATTTTACCGACTTCACCCCGGCTTCCCATAATCCTCCGAAATGGGGGGACGCCGGAGGGATAAAATTCCATTTAACTCCTTCCTTCATTAATGTGTCGGCTACCTCCTTCTTCTTGTAATTTGCTGCTTTCCGTAGATTTTCCAATTCCTTGGCAGCACCCACGAAATTTTTGCCGCAGTCACTGAAGATTTCCGTACAGTTACCGCGTCTGGACGAAAATCTGCGAAAGGCGGCGATAAAGGCTTGTGTCGTCATATAGCTGACCAGCTCAAGATGAATTGCCTTGGTGGCCAAGCAAAAAAAATATGGCGAAATATACCTTAAACATTTTCGTCCCTCGACCTTTCCACGCTTTTACCTCAATAGGACCGTCATAACCAACTCCGGTAAAACTGAAAGCCCGAGAAACTCGTACCCTTGGAGCTGGTAAATTTCCCATCAGTTGAAACACTGGTTTCGCCCTATGTCGGAAACATATATTTCATCTGTGAATGCATTTTTTGACACTTCTTTATATGTCGAGGATCCAATATTTGGTTCGGAGATAGGCTATCATTTGTTGGTTGCTACCATGAAGGGTTTTTTCATGCGCATCCTTAATGATAATGTTGGTAAAATGATGACCAGGTCTCAAAATGATTGGGTGTTGTTGGGTGTAACCTATGTTCGCATTTTGAAGCCTACCCCCTACTCTAAAAATCTTCTCCTCATCGATGAATGGATGCAACGATTTGATGCCCTTCAAATTTGGTTGGTTCCCCTTTGAGTTATCAAAGAACATGCTCGCTTGAACTGTACTTACGGCAACCTTCAAACCTGCTTCTTGTTCCACCGGTGACAATATTAACAGCTTCCTCTGCGCTGATAGTTTGCGTGTATTGGACGCAAATCTGCAGCAATATGCTAAAATCCTGATCAAGGTAGGTAGTGTTGAGTGACGATGGATCAATAGATTGATCACGTTATCCTCTTTGACGACGCATTGAGACTTGATTTTACGACTTTCCTCGTTAGTCGGCGAAATCGTTGGTTGGCTTGGCATTGAGAATTCCCAATCGGTCCTCAGAAATTCTGGACCATTCCACAAAAGCGTATTGCCCTCTAATTCGGACGGTAAAAGTCCCCGTGACTCCAGATCAGCTGGATTGTGTAACGTGGGAACATGTTTCCAGATGTTGCTGTTTGTTAGACGTTGTATTTCTGCAACACGGTTCCCAACAAATGTCTTCCACTTCGATGGAGGTGCCATGATCCACGCCAACGTAATAGTTGAATCAGACCAAGCATAGGTCCTCACATCAGCAAATCGCAAAATCTTCGTCACGTAATCTAATAGTGTTGCTAACACTGCAAATGGAATCCTGCGGTGGCCAGCAACTCTCGGACCTCATCGCGTTTGTGTAAGGCATCTTCCACTGAATCGGCACCGGAAATTAAGTCGTCGACATACATCTCGTCTCGTACTGTTTGAGATCCCACTGAAAAATGTGACTCTTCATCCAAAGCCACCTGGTTAAGAGTACGAATGGCGAGATAAGGTGCACTGGCTGTGCCGAAAGTAACCGTATCCAACCGGTACGTTTTAAGATGGTCGCGTTCGTTGATTCAAATTAATTTGACGGTACATTTTCTCCAATTCGGCTGTGAAGGTAATTTTGTACATCCTCCATTTTAAAATTAGATCCATAATATTATTTTGTGTTTTAGGACCTATCAGCAATCTTTCGTTCAAAGAAGTCCCGTCCGAACATTTTGCGGCTGCGTCAAAAACAACCCGGAGCTTTGTTGTAGAACTGGATTCTTTGATTACAGCATGATTGGGCACAAAATAATGAAAAGGGGAGCGAAGTACATCATCACCATCCTCAACCTCCGTCATATGACCCAACGAAAGGTACTCTTCTATACATTTAGTATATTCGCGGTGTAGTGTTGTGTTATTTAAAAATCACCTCTCTAGTTGATGGAACCTACGCATGGCTGCTGCTTTAGAGGATCCAAGCGCGGGTTGCCATCCATCCTTAAATGGTAACGATACTTCGTATCGCCCACTCGGTAAACGCTTCGTCGTTTTTCTAAAATGTGCTTCACACTTCCGATTTTCTTCAGTATCTTGGTCTAGATATGGGACCTCCTCAATCTCCCAAAACTTGTGCAACTGGGTGTCGACATCAACCACTTGAAGAAAGCTATGCACCGATATATTTTGACCTTCAGGTACCTTGTAGGCACAGTGGCTTAGTGGTTAGTGTGTTGGACTACTAAGCGAGGGGTTGAGGTTCGAATCCCGCAAAAACCCAAATTCCAACTTAGGGTTTTTTTTCACTGTGCCACCTTCGCGAACGTCTGACAAACATCCGAGAGTATAACTGTCTTGAAAGAGCTTCTCAATTAGCCGTTTGTAGTCGGCATAAAATTGTAGATCCCTTCCATTCGTTCCAAAAATAAAAAAACTCACACAAAACGAATGGTTGCGAGAAGCTAGGCCTAGGGTCCCTACGGACCTGTTGCGCCAACTATTTATTTTTATTTTTTTTAGGTACCTTGCCCAGTAAGATCCATCCCAGCTGCGTTTTCTGCGCGATCGGCGAGACTTCATTTCCCCTGACTATCTCCGGCAGTAGTAGGCAGAGCAACGCTCTCAGGTGGAAATATCTTCCGTTCGACGATTTAATTCTCACCAAAGCAGTAGCCAAAAGGTGTGTTAGTGTTAGTGTTGTGTTTTGCGAAATGGTTTCTAACCGCTCCGCTTGTACTCGGTCGCTCTTCATGACTAGGGTTACTAACAGCCTGAGCGTGAACGTTAGTACTTTACGACGGTGCAAAAGAGTGTTGTGTGGGATGGTTTCTAGCCGCTCTGCTTGTACTTGGTCGATCTTCGTGACTAGGGTTGTTAGCAGTCACTTGATACGACTGAGCGTGAACGTTAGTATTATGCGGGGTAACAAAAATGTTGTGAAGATTGATGATACTCAACGGTTTGTGCAGATGTTGGCATGTTAGTGGTTTGGGTAGAAGACGTATGCAGAAGAGAGTGGTGCTTCTGCTGACAGAAGTAGCAACGTGCTTTACTCGGACACTGATGCGTACTATGGCTATAACCCAAACAGTTGCTGCAAACCCCGATCTTCTGAACCATGTGCAACGCTCCACAACGTTCAGTTTTACAAACCGGTTGCATGTTCAAATGTTGACCCTTACCACAAACCTTACAAGAAAACTGTTCCTTTTGTTCATTTTGCCTAACATGAAAAGCTGTTTTCGTTGTAGGACCTTTCTGGAAAGCGGTTTTCATTTTTGGCTTCTGCTGGTCTATAACCTCTAATGTCCTAAATCTAGTTTCCAGGAATGTTGAAAATTCTTCGAACGATGGCAACTCTTTACTAGCTCCTAAACGTTCTTCCCACAACTGTTGCGTACATGAAGGTAATTTTTGAAACATGTAAATTATTACTAAATCCCATTGTTTTACAGGAATCCCCAGATTTTGTAAGGAATGAATACCCTCGGTTGTCGTATCCAGCATCGTTTTCAGTCCAAAAGAGTTTTCATTTTGCATATGCGGTCGATTGAAGAGCACCTTTAAATGGGTATTAACTAAAAAGCGCTTATTTTCATACCGCGAACACAAAATGGACCAAGCCTTTTCGTAATTTCCTTCATCTATGTCCAAATGCTGCAGCAAACGGTCAGCTTCCCCCGATAAACCTGACTTCAGATAATGAAGCTTTTGTATTTCTGAGATAGATTCGAATTTACTTTTATATTGTCTCCATTTCACTGCCCCGAGAAAACTGGAAGCGCCATTTCTGGCAAGCGTATACCAAGCGTATTTGAACTGCTTTGTGCGGGAGTGCTTTTAGAAGCGCACTCAGTTAGCTCATCCAAGCAATCCATCAACGCAGATCTGTACTCTATATAACCTTCCATTATATCACACATAACCTTCTCGATTTCCTTAATAATCCCATCTTCATCCGACAATCAGATCAAATTCTCATTAATGGCTTTCGTTTGCCTAAACAAATCTTCTAAAATAGACAGACGGCCACTCAACATATTTGTTGTTCTTTTCGATGGAGAAACCAAATTAAAACTATTGAAATTCATCTCGAGAATCGATAGAGCGTTTTTTAATAGTTTGAGTTACTTTAGTGCGCTCATATTTGAAGAAAAAATGGCAAAAATGTATTGCAAATAATGGGGCAAATAACTATTACTCACTCAACTGGTACTGCAGCAGAATATGGAAATCAATTACACGACGCGGGAAACCGATTGATACAAAAAACTCACAAGGTATTGTCTTTGTGTTATAATTTGATTATATTAATTGAAAATTTGTTTTATATTTCAGATGAAAGTCAATCTAAAATCACCATAGACCGATAAATAAATAAATTATAAAATTTATGTATGTATAGTTTATATATATCTATCACACAGTTAATGTCACTTGAACTTGTGCAATATGTATATATAATTTATATGTAATCCGGCTCGAAGGACCTAATGTTTCGTCCTAAAACTGTCTTTATATAACACAAGGGAAAACTGTATGAAACTGTGAGGAAACTTCCCGTTGATAATATTCTGTTGAAACGGATAACTTTAAAAAAAAAAAAAACGCACGGTAATTTTCTCAACGTTATAAACGATCGGTTTTATTGCGAATGAATTTGTATATAAAAAATAGCTGACATTTATACTTTTGTTTATGTACAGTTCATGTGGAGACTTTTAATAACGAATGTCATTCTAGGTTAAGCTTTACATACAATATTAGAATTTATTTTATACGACACAGTTTTACTTTGTATTAAAAAAAATTATTCTGCATTGCATTTTATATCCGGAACACCGAGAAAAGCTCTTTAAAGCCACAGCTAAAACAAAGCTCATGTGGGTACCAGGACACGTTGGCATACCCGGCAATGAAGCAGCCGACAGTGCCGCAAACTCAGCCTGTGTCGCCCCCACCTTTATGCTCAACACATACATCCAACTCGATCTTAAACGCTTGATTGAAAGGACCATACGGTCCAATCAGTTAAACAATTGGAAACTCTACGACCACTGTGGTAACACTGGTATAAAAACTCTACTACTTTCTGAGTTTGGATAAATCTGTCATCTGCGCACACATGCCAAGTCGACGAGTCGTTCTTCGTTAATCCAGCCAGTCTGCCACAAGATATTATTTCATGTATTTAAATATAGTTTTAATAAAACCTACTAATCAGTCTTGCACTATTGAATAATCCTAAACAGTGTTAGAATTTTATTCGGAAGCCTTTTCAGCAATAATACTACATTTGGCGACGAGCAAAAGTGAATTTATTGCAAACACGCAGAAAAAAAAAAAAAAAAAAATGGCGGCTACTCCACAAAATTTCAACTTCGACAAATTTCTTCCAGAACGGGAAGACTGGGATTACTACATCCAGCGTTTCGAGACAGAACTGGGTATTTACGGTCTGGACATTGCTGTCAAAGGTAGGTGCAGAGACATTTAAGATTTACGTTGATCATTTTCGCCCAGATGCTGTGAACGAGAAAACATATCCAGTAACAAACTTGTGTGTTGGCTGAGCGACGTACATTTAGTTTTCGAACACGAAAAGACGACGAAACTGTGGCACAATTCGTTAATTCTTTGCGTGCACTTGCTGGAAATTGTGATTTTGGTACGAATCTAAACGAACGAATTCGTGATCAATTGGTAATCGGCATAAACAACTCCATGTGGCAGCAAGAATTAATTCGATTGTACCCAACAAACAATTCAACCCTTAGCGCAGTTTTGGCATCAGCTATGAGTATGCAACAGGCATCTATACAAACACAATGGTTGGAATCATTGGCACAAAACGAAGGAACACACACATACCGTGTGCAACACGGTGGTAAACCAAGGTCAAATCCATCGTCTAAAAAGCAGACAACAGCTGCTGCTTCTACAGCAAAGGAATTGGATGGATCAGTGACGTGTGTGAAGTGCGGTAAACAAAAACATAACAGCAATGCGAAATGTCCAGCCTAAGGTAAAAGCTGTCGTGCGTGCGGTCGAATGGGACATTTTTCAACAGTTTGCATTGCATCGGGAAATGCAAAAATTAAACAAAAACGACAATCTAACACACATTCAGTGCGGCAGGAAATTGATAATATACATTTTTGTTGTGACAGTAATTTATCTAATATTCGATCTGTGTCTTGCGCAGCGAGTAAAGTGTTAATTCCTACAGTATTAAACGGGGTAAAATTCGATATGTTGTACGATCCGGGTGCGTCACATTCGGTGATCGGTCGCGAGCTGTGGATGAAAATTGGGAGTCCTAAGATTTCACCCACAAACAATTTAATAGCTTATACAATCGTACAAATAGAGACTCTTGGCGTGACGAGCGTAAAGGTAAGTGCTCTTAGAAAAACATTAGAATTGCCAGTTCATGTTGTAAAAAAAAGTGACATTCCATTGTTCGGACTCGCTTGGTCGTTTGCATTTGAGGTACCTATGCCGGAAGGTGTTAAAATTTGCACAGTGAAAAATACAACAAATATAAACTCGTACGGTGATGAAACAAGCAAACTCTTGTCGGAATTTAAAGACTTATTTAGTGACAGTATTGGTGCTTTGAATGGAAGGCAAGTGAAGATACACATATCAAGTGATGTTAAACCGAAAGCATTTAGACCGAGACCTGTTCCTATTGCATTACAGGACAGCGTTCGGTCAGAGTTACAACGTTTATATCGGGAAGATATAATTGAACCAATCGACACATCGAGAGAAGCCATTACTTGGGCATCACCAGTTGTTAAATCTGTTAAGTCAAACGGAAACATCCGATTATGTGGGGACTTCAGGGTGACGATAAACCCATACGTCCAGATTGACGATTATCCTCTTCCACGTTTTGAGGATATTACATCGAAGTTAGCCGGTGGAGCGAAGTTTTCACGTATTGACTTAAAGGATGCTTATCTATAAATGCCTGTACACCCCGAATCACGACAGTACTAAAGCTCGCGCCAGACTTGTAACGTGTGGTGTGTTGTGGTGTGGTCTGCCGTTTCGTGTTCTGTGCACACTTATCTAGTGTGCTGTCATTTTTTATATGAATTCAAATGGTGTTTGTTTTGCTTTTTTGACGTTATGGATTTCCTAGTTCATGTTTGCTCTTTCTTTCACACATGCATTTTCAGATAATATATATGTCTCGTTTCATTGCGCCATAGAGCGTTGTGGCGCAATCGGTACAGGAGCCATTTCGACACAACGCGACACACTGCAACAAAACACACGAGAAAAATATGTTTCTACGCATATAAAATCCATTGGAGTGATAGCGACACGCCACTCCACATCACAACACACGTTACAAGTGTGGTTCCGGCTTTAGTCATATCAACTATAAACGGATACTATCAATATAAACGATTGCCTTTCGGAGTATCGTTTGCTCCAGCGCTTTTCCAGAAAACAATGGACGAATTGATTTCAGGAATTCCAGGCGTAGTTTGTTATCTAGATGATATACTCATCACAGCTGATAGTAATGAAACGCATTTACGACGCCTACGACAAGTATTGCAACGTTTAACAATTGCTGGTGTGCGTACGCAACCAAATAAATGTATTTTTATGAGTGATAGTGTTAAATTTCTCGGACATACAATATACAAACATAGATTACACCCTACAGAGGAGCATTTGAACGCGATTAACAAGATGCCGAGTCCAACAAATATTGGTGAGTTACGTTCTTTCTTGGGTTCTATTACGTATTACAATAGATTCATTAAGAATTTGCAAATAACATGCGAACCATTATATACTAAGCTTCGTAAAAACCAAAACTGGTCGTGGACGCGACAAGACCAAGATATTTTTATGTCATTAAAAACAAGATTGACATCAACAGATACGTTAGTACATTACGATTCCAGATTATTACTAGTTCTCCAAACTGATGCTAGCGACATTTGAGCGGGGGCAGTATTATTCCATAAGTACGAAAACGGTGAGCTGAAACCAATTGCTTTTGCGTCACGAACATTCAACAGCACAGAAAACAGGTACGCGACAATTGACAAAGAAGCACTTGCCATTGTTTTCGGGGTAACGAAATTTAATCAATATTTATACGGTCGACATTTCACATTGTATACGGATCATAAGCCACTCGAACGCATTTTTGGTGAAAACCGTGAAACACCGAAAATTATTTCGAATCGTTTGGTCCGTTGGGCAATGTTTTTGGGATCTTACAATTATACAATTAAGTATATAAAAGGGAAAGATAACAGTCCAGCAGATGCTTTATCTCGACTTCCACTTCCGGATGAACAAAAATCGGATGGTGAAGAGTTAGGTCTGTTATATGGAGGTCATCTTTTACACTTACGTTTGGACACACTGCCTGTTACGAAGAAACGTTTACAAAAAGATACGAAGTCTGATGGAGTCTGTCGGCGGTTAGCTACATTCATAACAAATTCCTGGCCGAAACGAGAGGACCTTCCTAATCATCTTCGACACTACTACGAGAAACGCAACGAGCTTTCCTATGAAGACAACCTACTTCCCTGGCAGGGAAGGCTTATCATTCCGACGACGCTTCAAAGGACAGTATTGGACATGCTGTGGAGCTTGCCAGGAATCAAAACCAAATGATAGCAACGTGCCGTTGTACCCTTGGAATTCACCATCAGAGACCTGGGCAAGAGTACATATAGACTCTGCAGGTCCATTCGAAGGAAAAATGTGGTTACTTGTAATCGATGCATATTCGCATTGGTTAGAAGTAGTACCAATGGTCGATATCAGAACTTTAGCGGTAATCACTAAGTTGCAGGAAATCTTCGCAAGGTTTGGCATTCCGAAAATAATCGTGTCAGACAACGGTCCTCAACTGGTGGCAACAGAGTTTAAACAGTTTTGTGAAAATAACGGTATTACACACGTTAAAACCACGCCTTACCATCCAAAAACAAATGGATTGGTAGAACGAGCTGTTAGGACTTTTAAGGAACGAATGAAAGCTATCAGACTTAATGCCGATATTCATGGACGATTACAAATGTTTTTATTTAATTACCGAAATACCATACAGCGATCAACTGGTCGTTCTCCAAGTATGCTGATGTTCGGTAGACCTTTGCGAACAAGGTGGGACCTTATGAAACCAGACGTAAACAAAACTATTGACAAAGAAAAATTAAAACAACAATTTAACTACAAGCGGACAATTAATAAATTTTTTGAGACGGAGGAGAAAGTCCGGGTGAAACGCCCGTTATCAAAGGGTTACGATCGAGGACATATCATCAAACAGCAGGGACCTTATTCGTATATTGTAAATGTATGCGGAATCAATCGACGAAAGCACGCTGACCAGTTACGTCATCGTCAAGACTCAGAAGCTACGACATCATCTAAACCAGCTACGACATCATCTAAACCAGCTACGACATCATCTAAACCAGCTACGACATCATCTAAACCAGCTACGACATCATCTAAACCAGCTACGACATCATCTAAACCAGTTACGACATTATCTAATCCAGCTTCAATATATGAACCAGCCATACCAGTGGTTGAACCAGACAACGTAATGGACGAACAAAATTATATTCACAATACGCCATTAGCACAAGAACCTGTCAATGAACGTGAACCTGAACCTGTAGCTGAACAAACCAGAGATTTCCAACATCGCAGGAATCCTCCAAGACAGCGTCAGGTACCAGCTCGGTACAGAGATTAAACTTTTCTAAGTGGGGAAGGAATGTGGTAACACTGGTATAGAAACTCTACTACTTTCTGAGTTTGGATAAATCTGTCATCTGCGCACACACGCCAAGTCGACGAGTCGTTCTTCGTTAATCCAGCCAGTCTGCCACAAGATATCATTTCATGTATTTAAATATAGTTTTAATAAAACCTACTAATCAGTCTTGCACTATTGAATAATCCTAAACAGTGTTAGAATTTTATTCGGAAGCCTTTTCAGCAATAATACAACCACCACTACACGAAAATCAACCCTACCAAGTCTACTCCGAAATATCCAGCCTCCGCCATCAAAGCAATGCTTAACAATTTTGTCAGACTGCGTATAGGACACGGAATAATGACGCACCAACACCTACTAAAAAATGAACCACCACCAATCTGTAGCAAATGTAGCAGGCCCTTAAATATGGAACATATAATTGGGGACTGCTACCTATCATCAGATTAAGCAAATCGTCATCTAAAAACAAACATTGTCAAAACACTAAATAAACCGACATCAGAAAACATAAGGATAGTCAACAAACTAATTGAAATGTACAATATCACCCTGTAATTTATTCTCATTTTACAAGTTTGTTGCGTTAAATTTGACCGCAACAAGGTCTACTCTTAGGTCCCTTTCTTTTCCTACCCGTGGCCCCTCTTTTCTTGGGTTTTGTGCTCGAGGTCCTGGGATGTGGACGGGCATCCGAGGCCCCCATTAGCCTCCGGACCACCTCCTTGGAGCCTAAGGGTACAACCACTTAGGTACTCTACCGTGACAGGCCGGTCACGAACCATCAGACGGGCGGTCTGAATGGTTTAAAATGGAAGTTCCGGTTGCGCAGCCCTTCGGACGGAAGGGAGACTCGCAACCGTCCATTGAGGACGGGCACTAGTCGGATGGTGAGCCTGGTAGGCCGCCAGGAGACTCCCACCGACCCAACGCACAAAAGGTACCGACAGGAGGTCGGTACAGACGAAAGAGTGGGGGGAGGACGATCCCCTTAGCCAACACTCCACCGAGGGATAAATAGACAAACAATTATTATGTCTATTCAAAGGGTGTGGCGGACAGCCAACACAAAACACCCCAACGACTGTCACACAGTAATTGGTGACACAAACATTATGTTCGATGGGTGGAGAGACGACGATCTCTTGCACAAATCACCCCTCCGCTGGAGCAACGAAGGAGCAGCAGAGGAGTGCAGGCGAACGGCCAACGCAAACAGGCACTCTTCAACAAGAACTACCACCACCACGGTAGAGAGTCTGGTTCGATGGGCACAGCGAAGACGATCCCTAAGTAAAGGCCCCGACGATGGAGCAACGGAGGAGCAGCAGAGAGTGTGGGCGGACGGCCACAGAAAACGCACTCCCACCATAGAACCCGCACAAAAAGTGCGTGACAAAACAAACACGAGCACCATAACACAATCACTAAAACACAACAAGAAACATCGTATGGTAGACGATCCGAAGCAAGGCAATACATAACACTAAACACGAATAATGTTGCAACACAAATAATGGCCGAGAGCCCACCCTAAATTCCAAAAGGTGTAAGGAATGGCCTGCTATCTGCAAGTCTCATCCCCCAAATCTGCGCGAAAGTCCACCGAAGTAGATTAGATTGCGCGGAAAAAAGTAAACAAACAATACCTGATGGGTTCCTTGTCTGCTATGGGGGGTTGATTGTTCGGGAATTATGGTCCAAACTCCGATGTCCGGGTGGGAATTTATTGCGTCCACCAGCATCCTTTCTTCTTTTTCTATTTTTTATTGGATTTTTATTTAATTCGTGGGGAAAAATGCCGGTCGCAAAATTCCTCCACGAATTACGTTTATTTACATTTTTTTTCCTCATCTTTGGCTGAATACCAAAGATGACACTCAAAAAGAAGGCTAACTCTGATAAAAAGAACAGAGAGAGTCAAAGTCGGCTGGCTAATCTCAAATATACTGGAAGAACCCTCCCAAGGCGAATTCCAGTATATAAAGAGAGGAACGATTGGAAATTTTGAGAGGATTAGCGGGTTACGGCAGCGTATTGGTATCGCACAAAAATTGACCGTTTAGCCCGCTAATATGTTTGAATGTGGTGGTTCATGGTCGTGGGAGGCATTGCTGAATGCCAACATTAAGATCCCACAACTGTGGCCTAATACCAGCGTATGAATGAGAGTGTGAGTGAGGAAGCCGAGCGACATTGAACTAAGTCAAAGGCCCTGGAAGTCACTTCTTGGCTGACCAGCGAAAGATAAAGTTTGGAAGTTTTTACAGAGATTTTTTTTGTTGATTTTGCGTTGCGAGAAAGCAATTTTTTTGAAGATTATTAAACAGTAAACCGTGGAGGTTTTCTTTAGTAAAAGTAAAGTAGAGTAAATTTGAGAAAAACAGTGTGAAGTGCTAAATTGCATAAAGAGGAAGAAGAAAGGAAGACAGGACAGAGGATAGAACAGAGTTGCTGAGGTTGTCAGAAGGACAACGGCAGAGAAGAAAATTTAAGCGAGGCAAGATACCCAACAGGCAGTTAACAAAAAGATAAGTAGAGTGCATTTCGTTTGGTTTAGGGTATTGTTATAAATTGAATTTCGGTAGACTTTTGTTCCGCTAGATTCCCGAAAGCAACGGGACACGCGACCCATTATTTACGGTTTTCTGAATTTTCGAGATAACGCGATAGCGGGCCACGCCAACGGTCCAAACGCCATTTTTTTCTTACACATTTCATAATCCTATTGTTTGTCACAAATTTTGTGAAATTAATTAATTTCGTAATTTGAGTTTTTCCTCAGTAAATAAAGACCGTGCTCCAACGGAGCCATTATAACGTGGTGGAAAAAAAAATTGTTGTTTTCTTTTTTTTTGCTCCCTCCATTTATCGAGGTTTCGTAATTCTCCGAAAATTAAGTGGCGCCCATTTTTTTTTCCCACTTAACCATCAAATTCATCAGGTAATCTTGGGAACTTCTCGCTCAACGAAAAACGAACCCACCCCTTCGCTGAGCTAAGCTGAACGTAGCCTTTCCACGGGCTACTGTTGCAAAAGTACGCGATCTATTATTGCCGATCTTTGGCATGTGACATTATTCGAATTTCCTCTCGGGCAGTGGCGACTGCATTTTTTTTTTCCTTGTCGTTTGTTTTCGCCAAATAACGATTAAATAGTAGTTTTGCATCGCGTTTCATATTAACAATAATTTAATTGCAACATTTGGCACCCGACGTGGGACAATTTTTATATACTTTTGTGGTTCGTGAAGGAATTGGCGGTGTATACAATTTCAACCCCAATCGAAGTTTCTGTGTTTAGGGAAGTGTTTTGTGTTTTTTTTGTGGTTCTTTTTACTTTGGCTTTTGTTTTTCTTAGGTTTCAAAGTGAATAAAGTGGTGGAAGGATTCAGGAAACAGTCGAGTTTCGGGAATCCAAGAGGACACGAGTTTTGTTTTGGAACCATACCCACAGGGAGAAAAGCTGAGTAAGATTTCCCACGGTGGAAATACCCAAGTAGGTGGTTTTGTTTTTTCTTTTTTTGCTTCATTTATTCATTTGCAAATTTATTCATATTTTCATATAATTATACAAGTGATTTACATAATTATATACAATTATACATACATACGTGATACTGACATCAGTTAGTTAATGTCAAGCGGGATTTTTTTTTTACTTTATTATTTACATTTACCGTGGTACTCCATACATACTTGAAACGGGGTTACCATCGATCATTTTTCGTGGGTTTTGCTTTTTTTTTCTTTTCGGTTTATTTTCCTCGTGTTTTAATTTTTTTTTTATCTAATTTTTTTTCTTTCCATTTCTGTTTTCCGATCGTATTAATCGGACTACCTTGGGAATTCGTTGGTAGAGTTGCCAACAGTTAACTTTTTTTACTTTGGTGGTTTTGTTATCTGGGTTGAATCATTTTTATAGTTTTTTCTCTTGTTTTGTGCTGACTTGCTTACCGTGTTGGAGTTGCCAACACACATTCCTTATAATTTTTTTTTCCTCGTGAACTTGAATTGTGATTTTTTTTTCTTTTTTTTTTCGGTTTTCTTGTTCATTGTGGGCATAGTGGTCTTATTTTTTTTTTATTATTTTTTTCTGTTTTTGTATACCTATCTACTTACACTTTTACTCTTCCATTGAAATTAATTTTGTTTCGGCGCGTAAAAATGGAGATAAATAGGTTAGCTAGGGACGTACGAGATCGAACGCAGAGGGTTGTCGGTTGGCGACGTCGACCCAATGCGAAAATCGCTTAGGGCAGCTAGGGCAATGGAGCGACGTGGTTCCGTCTTGGAATCGGACACGTGTCCATTCACTTTTGAGCAGGATAGGGATGCAGTCGAGAGAAAGATAATGGAGATCAAGGCGCTCGTAGCGAGCCACCCTGAACGGGGATCTTCAGAATTCAAGAAGGCCTTTACCAAAATAGACTGGGCAATGAATAGGATAGGGAGGGCTCGTGCTATTACGGAAGACGAGACGGTATTGAAAAAAGAATTGAAGACCGAGTTGGTGTACACCCTCGGGGAGTTAGAGGATAGTGACGACGAAGAGAGTGACTGCGATGATAACGCAATCACCAACGAGAAACAAGTTGTACAACAACATCAACAACAACAACAACAACAACAACAAAGTCAACGGCCATTGGAACCAACACGGGTAGAACCGTCTACATCAGCAGCGGTTCTGGGTACTTACAGGAATACCTTTGCTAATGAGCCAGTATATATCCACTCGGAGAAGCCTGAAAACCTCTCCAAGTGGAATATTTCATTTACGGGTGAACGATGCGGTGCATCCGTCAACTCTTTCCTGGAAAGAGTTGAAGAACTTAGGGAAGCTAGAGGGGTTAGTGAATCCCAATTGTTTAGGTCGTCGGTCGATTTATTTACTGGGAAGGCACTTCTTTGGTTTAGGGCGATTAGGCGGACTGTTTCCTCGTGGCCAGAGTTGGTGAGGGAATTGAAACTGGAGTTTCTCCCTCCCAACTACGATGATCTTCTTTTAGAAGAGATTCGACGTCGTACCCAAGGGAATGATGAATCCATTGGTGTCTACGTTGCGACAATGCAGAACATGTTCGGCAGACTTTCCGATCCTCTGCCGGAGAGAAGGAAGCTGTCGATCCTGCAAAGGAATCTTGCGCCATTTTACCAGACGCAGCTTGGACTCGCAGAGCCCAGGTGCGTCAGTGATTTGGTCGCTTTGGGAAGAAAGCTGGAGACAGTGCGAGCAAATGTGGAAACGTTTGCTCCACCTCCAACAACTCGGGGTAGGCATCTCCTGGAACCGGATTTGGCCTACATTGGTTCGGAGGAACCAAGGGTTTCGGTTGTCGTTCCAGACAACCAACAGCGTCGATCACCACGACCGATGAGGTGTTTTAATTGCGATAGCGAAGGGCATTTCGCTAATCGTTGTTCCGCTCCTAGGCGTTGTTATGGTTGTGGTGCAGTAGGGACGTCGCGTAAGGATTGTCGGCGCTGTTCGGGAAATGCGCAACGGTCTCTTGAATCAGCAGGACAAGAGCGCCGTCGCAATTAGAGAGGTCGCCTGCTGGTGACCAGTTAGGGACTTCTCAAATTCATTTAGGTTTTACTTTGGAGGAAACTTAATAAAGTTACAGATAGGGATGCTTATCCACTTCCATACATTTCAACGACCCTAGATAAGCTTCGAGATGCGAAGTTTGTTGACCCCACACCGGTTTGAACAATCGAACGCAACTTAACCCAGAAGTCATTTGTCACAATTGACAGCTCGACCGATGCGCTTGGAGTCTCCCGCTTTTTTTTCACATTTCTGCGCGCTTTCGACTCGATCAGATATACTTTTTCTTGTATTCCGCTCCTTTTGTTAATTTAACAATTTACAGTCCTTAGTTTTCGCAAAATATATATATAAAAACAATTGCGTTCTTTTTATTCATCGAATACGCGACATTTTTGGTCCATTTCGAGCCGGATAAGATAAAAAATCATCGATTAAATTGTCACTTCCCTTTTGTTCATCGCGAAATGTCGAACACAAGACGAGATGTGCTGAGAAACGCGCTCAAGCGTCTCATAAACACAAGCAAGAAAGCCGAAAGTTACGACGAAGCGGACATCGAATCCTTTCTGAAACTTTTGACTTTCCAATGGGAGCAATTCAGCAAGGCGCAGGGTGAGGTCGAAGACGCGTGTGGCGAGACTGCTTTACCACTCGAGGAGGCTCAACGTGAACAGGGCGACGAATGGTACCGGATCGCAGTGTCCAACTTCATGAGAGCAGAGCTTAAGATAAAGGCTAATTCCAACATGAGCACCGAAAAATCCAGACAACATGTTGACGTCAAGCTGCCGCAAATGGACTTGCCACATTTCTCTGGAGAACCATCCGAGTGGAAGCAGTTTTACGATGCATTCTCTTCTCTCATTCACAATGAGGTGGCGCTAACGGGCTCGCAAAAGCTCCATTACCTTCGATGTAGTCTACAAGGGAATGCGCTAAATGTCATCAAATCCTTCAAGATAACAGATAGCAACTACAATGAGGCATGGGAATTGCTTTCTAAAAGGTACAATGTAGAGCGTATCATAGTTGATGCCCATTTCAGAGCTCTTTTTTCACTGCCAAAGCTTTCTTCCGAGTCATCCACAGGTATAAGGTCTTTACTTGACAACATCCAGGAAAATTACAGATCGTTGAAGTCGCTGGGTAGACCAGTTACCAACTGGGATGACTGGCTTGTGCATCTTACTGTGGGCAAACTGGACCAAGAAAGCCATCGCCAATGGGAACTTTCGCAAAAAGACGACAAGGTAGCCACTTTCATGGAACTTGTTGATTTCCTCGAAGCCAGGTGTCACTCATTGGATGCTGTCAAGTCACACAACATCGTCGACCCACAGCACAGTTTCAAGTCCAGAATGAAGTCCACAACAGCCTCCACATCTCAAAAGAAAAATGCTGGATGCTATTTTTGCGGTGGAAAGCACAGAATTTTCAGTTGCGAGCAATTCAGGGCTCTACCAGCTTCTCGCAGAATTAACGCAGCAGAAGAAAAATCCTTGTGTAAAAATTGCCTGTCAAATGTCCACCGAGAAAATGCGTGTCGCAGTACAAACACTTGCAGGTTATGTCAGGCTCGTCATCATACGCTGCTTCATCAGGAAGAGCCCCCGCAACCAGTCGCAAGTGTTTCATCGGCTAATGTGGTCAATACCGACCAGCAAATTCTCTTAGGCACCGCTCTTGCCAAAGTCAGGGACAGCTCCGGACGGTTTCAGCCAGTGAGAATATTGTTTGACAACGCATCGCATCTCACCTTTATCGCCAAATCATGCGTAGAACGACTGCAGCTTCACATTATGCCTTCTACGACGGAAATCGAAGGTATATGTGCAGTTACCGCTGGTCGCTCTAGAGGAACTGTTCAACTCGCGTTATCTTCGGTAGATGACAGCCTTACTGAAACCATTCAGGCGAATATATTGCCGAAGCTAACAAATGCTCTCCCTCCATCTCGCATACGCAAAGGATCCTGGCAACACATTCATGGCCTAACTTTGGCCGACCCCAACTTCAACGTGCCCGCGGCAATTGATATTTTACTAGGCTGTGACCAGATAGGGAGTTTTCTTCTTGAAGGGTTAGTTCGTGGACCTAAAGACTCTCCTATTGCACAGCAGTCGACTCTAGGATGGATATTGTTCGGAAGAGTGTTGGCCCCAGACACCGCATACGCTTTTTCAACTATTGTTACAAGTCGTTCGGACGCCGCACTCACGAAAGCAGTAACCAAGTTTTGGCATTTAGAAGAACTGCCCGACTCGAAATTTCTTACCGACGAAGAACATCTATGCGAAGAAATCTTCAACCGTACACACAGTCGCCAATCTGATGGACGCTATGTCGTCAAATTACCCTTCAAGTCTGGAGTTATGCTCGGAGATTCTCGGGATGCAGCGGTTCGAGCCTTGTATCGCATGGAAAAGATTTTCACTAGAGATAAATCGCTTCACTCGCAATACGCAGAATTTATGCAGGAGTTCATTGATTTAGGACACATGGAGGAAGTTTGCGACACCCCAACACCTGAAAAACACTTTTACATGCCGCATAGGGCAGTTGTGAAGGAGTCCAGCACGACAACGAAGCTAAGGGTTGTCTTCAACGCCTCAGCTAAAACAACGTCTGGATTTTCACTGAATGACGCGCAGCTAGTAGGTCCTCAATTGCAGCCAGACCTCTTCTCCACATTACTCCGATTTCGATGTCATCGATTCGCGTTAATCGGAGATGTTGAGAAGATGTATCGCCAAGTGCGAGTTCATCAAGATCATATCGACTTCCAGCGCATCGTTTGGCGCCGTTCGCCAACAGACCCAATTAAGAATTATCGCCTATTGACGGTGACATATGGCGTTGCATCTGCTTCGTATCTGGCAGTCAAAGCATTGCAGCAAACAGCCGTGGATGAAAGCCACGATTTCCCCACAGTATCTGCATCGGTTCAACGCGACTTCTACATGGACGACCTCCTCACTGGGTCTTCCAGCGAAGTAGAACTGCAACAGTTACAGAGTGGATTGGCTAGTATGCTTAACCGTGGCGGTTTCCATCTACGGAAATGGTCATCGAATTCCAGTGCCGTCCTTAATGCGATACCAGCTGAGCAGCGTCAAACGAAAGCAACGTTCAATCTAATGGATATGTCTGATTCGGAAAGCGTTAAAACTTTGGGACTTCAGTGGCATCCATCCACAGATGCTCTAGCGTTTAGCGTCCAGGTTTATGTGTTAAGTACCAATATTCTCACTAAACGTGTTTTACTTGCAGATGCTGCGAAGCTATTCGACCCTCTAGGGCTACTAGCTCCAAACACAGTCATCCCAAAAATGATGTTCCAACGCCTTTGGAAAAATAAAATCAATTGGGATGAAGAAGTTCCAGCAACTATTAGACAAAAGTAGCTGGACTATCGAGCAAATCTTCCTAGTTTGGCAGCAATAAGAATACCGAGGTGGACAGGCTGTGGCGGCTCAAACGTATCAATAGATTTGCATGGCTTTGCTGACGCATCGGAAGCTGCGTATGCTGCTGTTGTATATGCGAGGACTATGGACTCAAATGGTGTTGTCATCCGTCTCTTCGCAGCTAAAACTAGAGTGGCCTCTATCAAGCAGATATCCCTGCCTCGATTGGAGCTGTGCGCGGCTTCCCTGTTAGCGCAGCTAATGGTGCATGTGAGAAAAGCGCTTGATCAACGTGTTCGCAATATTTTTGGATGGACTGATTCATCTGTTGCACTAGCCTGTCTTCATCAGCATCCAAGCAGGTGGTGCACATTTGTTGCTAACCGCGTTTCCCGAGTGCAAGACGTCATCCCTCCAGAAAACTGGTTGCATGTTCCATCCGCTTCTAATCCTGCAGACTGCGCATCCCGTGGGCTAGCACCAGAGAAACTCAAGGACTTCCCACTTTGGTGGAATGGACCGCCGTGGTTGAGCAAACCTGAAGAAGCCTGGCCCTCGCAAGAACTTTTTACAGCTGCAGTCGACCAAAAACCAAACACCGACATCTCCCTAGTTGCCACTACTCAAACGCATCAAGTCTGGAATATTATTGATAAGTATTCTTCGATTTCAAAACTAAAACATGTTACCGCTTTTATCTTCAGATTTACCAACAACATACGCTGCCGCATCGCAAATCGAAAAATCGGTAAACCGCCACCCCAGTATGGCAGTAATTGTCTCAGTTTGAGAGAGCTCAACGACGCGTTAACATTCTGGATAAAGGCCACACAAAAATCATTTTTCGCAGAAGATATTCACAGACTACAAAGTGGGAACACTGTCTTGGGAGACAGAGCAAGCTAAGCAAGTTACATCCATTCCTGGATCCATCGGCGATTCTCCGAGTCGGTGGAAGACTCAGAAATGCATCAATGCACGCGGACAAAAAACACCCTATTCTTTTGCCGACCAGAGCAAGACTTACTGAGATGATTTGCCAAGATGTTCATCGTATATCACTTCACGCAGGGCCATCAACCATGCTTATAATCCTACGAGAGCGCTTTTGGATTATAAACGCACGCAATCTACTACGAAGGACATTCAGATCTTGTGTTAAGTGCCGAAGGTACCAGAACATCATTCAACAGCAGCTTATGAGTGACTTGCCGAGACCCAGGGTGGAATTTTGTCGACCGTTTCTTCGTAGCGGAGTGGACTTCGCCGGCCCAGTCATGCTTCGATTTTCAAGGGGGCGTGGATCTAAAGCCGTAAAAGGATATATTTCTGTCTTTATATGCATGTCAACAGGTGCCATGCATTTGGAGTTAGCGAGCGACCTGTCATCCGGTACTTTCATAGCAGTCTTGAAACGGTTTGTGTCTCGTCGAGGTCGGTGCATGGGAATATACAGTGACAATGGGACGAATTTTGTCGGTGCTGAAAGGGAGTTAAGGCAATTCTTCGTCCAAGCGACCCGGAATGAGCAGTTGGCAAAATATTTAAGAGACGATGGTATAGTTTGGCATTTTAATCCACCAGCAGCTCCTCACATGGGTGGATACTGGGAGGCTGCTGTTAAGCGCGTGAAGTTTCACCTGCGACGGACACTCGATGGCCGCCTCCTTACATTCGAAGAATTTTCAACGCTCTTAGCAGAGATCGAAGCTTGTGTTAATTCGAGACCATTGTGCCCAGCAACAGCTGATGTCGACGATCTACAGGCTCTAACACCCGGGCATTTCTTGGTAGGGGAGCCGCTCATAACCATCCCGGAGCCTGATCTGATGGATCACAAAATCGATCTAGTTCATCGTTGGCGACTTATCTCGCAACTACGACAGCATTTCTGGAGACGGTGGCACACCGAATATCTGCAACAACTTCAGCAACGAGCTAAATGGACAAAGTCATACCCTAACATTACAGTGGGAGATCTTGTTGTTCTTAGAGAGGACAACATCCCCCCTAGCAAATGGAGGATGGGAAGAGTGACGGCGGTTCATACTGGAGCTGATAGCAGAGTTCGGGTGGTGACGCTGAAGACCGCAGATGGAACGCTGGTGCGCCCAATCGTCAAGATATCACCGCTTTTGACCTTCAAAGACGACGTCGATGTGCTTGATGATTCAACTAACCCTCCAGGTAGTTCAAGGTAGGCGGAATGTTGACGCCACACCGGTTTGAACAATCGAACGCAACTTAACCCAGAAGTCATTTGTCACAATTGACAGCTCGACCGATGCGCTTGGAGTCTCCCGCTTTTTTTTCACATTTCTGCGCGCTTTCGACTCGATCAGATATACTTTTTCTTGTATTCCGCTCCTTTTGTTAATTTAACAATTTACAGTCCTTAGTTTTCGCAAAATATATATATAAAAACAATTGCGTTCTTTTTATTCATCGAATACGCGACAAAGTTCTTAACATCATTAGACATAAAGTCGGCCTATTGGCAGATCCCGATGGAGGAGGGATCGCGCCCACTCACAGCCTTTACGGTTCCGAATAGAGGTCTGTTCCAGTTCAAGCGAATGCCATTCGGCTTACATAACGCGCCTGCGACGTGGCAACGATTTATCGACAGCGTTTTAGGTGCCGATTTGGAACCACACGTATTCGTGTATTTGGATGATATCATTATCGTCACTAATACTTTCAAACAACATCTTGAGATACTGGAGGAGGTCTTTAAGCGTTTGTGTGAGGCGGGGTTGAAAGTTAGTCGGGAAAAATGTAACTTTTGTAGGCCCTCTTTAAAATTTCTAGGTTACGTCGTTGATAGGAACGGATTACATGTTGATCCGGAAAAGGTGGAAAGCATGGTTAGGATTCCTGCACCGAAGAATGTGAAGGAAGTTAGGAGATTTATAGGGACAATTTCATGGTACAGACGTTTTGTACCTAATTTCGCCACTTTAGTTAGGCCTTTAACAGATTTGTTAAAGAAAAGTAGGAAGTTTGTATGGTCGAAAGAATGTGAGGAAAGTTTTAGGAAGGCGAAAGAATGTTTAATTACGGCACCGATCTTGACATGCCCGGATTTCCAGCGACCGTTTGTGGTGCAAACCGATGCATCAGATTTTGGTATCGGGGCCGTATTATCTCAGGAGTTTGAGGAAGGGGAAAAAGTTATTTGTTATTTGAGTAGGTCTCTCAATAGGTGTGAGAGAAACTACTCGACGACTGAAAAGGAATGCTTAGCCGTGCTATGGGCAGTTGAGAAGTTGCGTCCGTATATCGAAGGAGTTCGGTTTACGGTCGTGACGGATCGCTACTCGTTGGTTTGGCTGAGTAACCTTAAGGATCCGTCGGGTAGATTAGCGCGCTGGGCAGTGAGGCTTCAGCAATTTGACTTTGAGATCATTCATCGCAAGGGGAAGGAACATGTCGTCCCGGATATGTTGTCGCGAGGAGTTCCGGTTGTTGCCGAGATCTCGGATGCGGATTTGGACCCTTGGTGGTGAAGATGATTTCGGCGGTTGAGTTGAATTCACTAGCATACCCAGCGTGGAGAGTGGAAAATGGACGGCTCTTCAAGTTCGTGAAGGCTAGTCACATTGTTGTCCACGAGGATAGTAACGAGTGGAAATTAGTTGTAGCGAAATCAGGTAGATTAGGGATCTTAAGAGACTGCCATGACAGTCCGTTAGCTGGACATATGGGGGTCCGAAAAACTTTTGCTAGAGTAGGAGGCAGATATTATTGGCATAAAATGAGACAGGATATAACTAGGTATGTTAGGAATTGTAAAGTTTGCCAACAGGTTAAGCCGGTGAATGAGAAACCCGCTGGTCTAATGAGGGAACGTGTAGGGGTTTCGAGGCCTTGGGAAATGATCTGCGTAGATTTGGTAGGACCACTTCCCAAGTGCAGTAGGGGGTTCGTTTATATTTTAACTGTCGTCGATTATTTTACCAAATTTCCCCTTTTATTCGCGTTGAGATCTGCCACCGGAAAGGCAGTATGTAAGGAGTTGGAAGACAATGTCTTTCTTTTATTTGGCGTTCCATCAGCGGTCGTATGTGACAACGGCCCGCAGTTCCGTAGCAAGGAATTGAAAGCGCTTTGCCAGGCGTACGCGTCACAACTACGTTATACAGCACACTATCATCCACAAGCTAATCCTGCGGAGAGGATTAACCAAATTATAAAGACAACGCTGAGAGCGTATGTCTCTGAAAATCACCGAAGTTGGGACTCGCAGCTGGCGAAAGTAGCGTGCGCGATTCGCACGGCCCAACACGACGTTTTAGGGATTTCGCCATATTACGCGAATTTTGGTAGGGACATGATGACTTGTGGTCGAGAAGTAGCTCCTACAAGTAATCACGTCGGAAGTAGGGAAGCAGCCCCGGGTAGTGGGGAGGCAGCTTCAACGAGTAGGGATTTAAATGTAGAAGATAGGGATTTAGCTGTGGAAGATAGGGAGTTAGACGTAGGAGATAGGGACGTAGATAGGGCCGAGTTAGAACGTCGATTTAGGGAGCTTAGGTTAGATATAGGTAGAAAGTTAGCGGCGGCCGCCAAGAAGTCCGCGAAAGTCTACAACCTCCGACGGCGAGATACCCAATATCTCCCGAACGAGTTGGTATGGCGCAGAAATTTCGCGTTATCAGATGCCGCTAATTATTATGCCGCAAAGTTGGCTCCCAAATTCGTCGGTCCCTTCAGGATAAATAAGCGGGTGTCACCTTGGACATACACGCTAACCGATGAGAACGGCAAAGACCGTGGAACATGGCACGTGAAGGACCTTAAGCCTCATCACGATGCAGATTAGTCTAGAAGTCCCGATAGAGTAGCGTTAGCTTGTTTTGTTTTGATTTCTTTCACTTTTGATTTTGGTTTTAAGAACTAGACGGGCAGTTTTGGCCAATGATGGGAATGTCTTTCCTCTGTTGTGGTGTCAACCTATACCTTGGAAAATGATTTGGGTTTCTTCGAAAACCAAGATCATTTCCCAGGAGGTGAGGGTGGGGTTTGTTTCGTTAAATTTGACCGCAACAAGGTCTACTCTTAGGTCCCTTTCTTTTCCTACCCGTGGTCCCTCTTTTCTTGGGTTTTGTGCTCGAGGTCCTGGGATGTGGGCATCCGAGGCCCCCATCAGCCTCCGGACCACCTCCTTGGAGCCTAAGGGTACAACCACTTAGGTACTCTACCGTGACAGGCCGGTCACGAACCATCAGACGGGCGGTCTGAATGGTTTAAAATGGAAGTTCCGGTTGCGCAGCCCTTCGGACGGAAGGGAGACTCGCAACCGTCCATTGAGGACGGGCACTAGTCGGATGGTGAGCCTGGTAGGCCGCCAGGAGACTCCCACCGACCCAACGCACAGAAGGTACCGACAGGAGGTCGGTACAGACGAAAGAGTGGGGGGAGGACGATCCCCTTAGCCAACACTCCACCGAGGGATAAATAGACAAACAATTATTATGTCTATTCAAAGGGTGTGGCGGACAACCAACACAAAACACCCCAACGACTGTCACACAGTAATTGGTGACACAAACATTATGTTCGATGGGTGGAGAGACGACGATCTCTTGCACAAATCACCCCTCCGCTGGAGCAACGAAGGAGCAGCAGAGGAGTGCAGGCGAACGGCCAACGCAAACAGGCACTCTTCAACAAGAACTACCACCACCACGGTAGTGATGCGCGATAATCCAAATATATATCGATACATCGATACTTCAGTATCGAAAGGAAAATATCGATGCAAAAAAATAATCGGTCCGAAAAAATCGATAATATCGATAATTTCGATATTTTTTTAATTAAAAGCTAAATATTTGTTTGCAATTAATAATTCATACCAACAAATAGGTCACAATACAATCATCATGTTTCCTTACTTTATAGAACTTAAAATAACTTATTTTTATTAAATAAACTAGGAGACCCGGCGAACATCGTTCCGCCCAAATTCGTGAATGGAATGAAAATAATCTCCCTTATTGCAGTTGTCAACTAATGAACCGATTGATAGTTGGTAAAATGTATCAATCAATTGATACTTTTGTACTCAGTTGATAAAGGTTTTGATCATTGTGACTGAAATTGACTGTTTTGACATGAAAATTGAATTTGCTGTGAATATTTTTTGTGTTAATTTAAAAATTCCATTTTATTATGAAATGCGAATTGTGGTTTGACATTTATGAGGAAGATACTTTTTTTTTGGAAATAGCGAGAAGAAAGAAGCAACTAAGGGATGCTTTATAGTTTAAGCCCCCTAGAATTAGAAGAATAATCAATTAGCTTAGCACAGTCCAAATTTTCAGCTACCTATCTTTAAAGTTATTTGTTAATGCACTGGAAGAATGTAGGTAGTTTTCGCAAATGGTATTTGAGCCATCAAAATAGTTAAATAAACTAGAAACTTTACAAACAGTTTTTTTTTTTTTCAGTTGAAAGAAATAGATACAAAATGAAAGAAAAGTCAATGATAACTTACACTCGCAATACCGATTTTTGTATTCACAATCAAAAATTAATGGAAATTGACAATGAATCACCAAACCAGTGCCAATTGACAATCACAATATCGATTAAAGTAATTGGTTGACAATTCCGTAATTTTAATAGTTATTCGAATCCATCAAATCTGAGACCATTCAAATCGGTCCAGCCGTTCTTGAGTTATAAATGGTGTAACTATCCCGACTTTGTTTTATTTATATTAATATATCTAACATTAAAAGAAAACATAATAAACTTCCATTATTTAATGCAATAACAAATAAATAATAATTACCCAGGAACTTTGATTGTATTAAAATACGTATTTAGTTTGTTTAAATTTATAAAGCGAAGGTTAACATATTGAAACAAGCATTTCCAAAATTATGTTTTTTTTTGAGCTTGTTTTAATGACTGTACATGTACAATGAGCTGCAGTACATAACATCACTAGATGTGACCTAGAAAAATTGGTGGACTGAGAAAATGTCTTAAGTTTATTGAGGCGCGTCGTCATGTATTTTAATAAATGACCGAACCAGAGACAATACTGAGACCTCCAACTTCGGCTGATTTCCCGTTACCTTGCCTACAAGCAATACTTGTACGGAGTGTACACAATTTAGTGCGCTAGTATTGATACATAGAAATTCGCATTGAACAATGTCACGAAACTTCAACACACCAACACACCCTCAAAAAATATCAACAACTTCCGGTGACTTCCGGTGTCGGCAAAGTTGGTGCCAGCGTTCATAGAATTTGGTCGGTTACATTTGAAAATATTCCTTACGTGTCAATAGTATTTTATTTTAGGAATAAGTGCACTTTTGCTGAAAATACTTATGAAAAATGATTACTCCAGAATAGTTGTAGGAAATTAAAAACATTTTGAGCAATTTTTCTTTAGTTATTTATTTATTTATTTACAACAATGTTTGTCCTAATATGTTTCTGGAATATAAATCAACTCATTTAGATAGTATTATTAACCAAACAAATTATATTAATCGACTTTTGAAAATTTATAATAATCAACCAATAGCATTCAGTTATCTTAAAATGTCGTATTCCCGAACTCTATCACATTCCGCCATGGTTGGTAGCGGTTGGCAGCATTGATTTTACATTTTTTGTATGTTCTTACATGTCACACGGATTCTAAATTGCCATTACACCGATAGGAAAACAAAATGGCGAATTTGAAAAAAAAAAAACTGAGGGGGCCAGCGGCAAGAGGATTGTGAGTTGGGGGTCTCAGTATTGTCTCTGGACCGAACAATCAAAAAACTATGAAAGTCCCATTTGTGTTGGAGTGCAAAAAATCGGTGGCAAATCATCGATGCATCGATAATATCGAGGATAAATTATCGAGTGAAATAATCGATATTTTTTTACGAAAATATCGATGAATCGAGTGATTCGATATTTATCGCGCATCACTACACCACGGTAGAGAGTCTGGTTCGATGGGCATAGCGAAGACGATCCCTAAGTAAAGGCCCCGACGATGGAGCAACGGAGGAGCAGCAGAGAGTGTGGGCGGACGGCCACAGAAAACGCACTCCCACCATAGAACCCGCACAAAAAGTGCGTGACAAAACAAACACGAGCACCATAACACAATCACTAAAACACAACAAGAAACATCGTATGGTAGACGATCCGAAGCAAGGCAATACATAACACTAAACACGAATAATGTTGCAACACAAATAATGGCCGAGAGCCCACCCTAAATTTCAAAAGGTGTAAGGAATGGCCTGCTATCTGCAAGTCTCATCCCCCAAATCTGCGCGAAAGTCCACCGAAGTAGATTAGATTGCGCGGAAAAAAGTAAACAAACAATACCTGATGGGTTCCTTGTCTGCTATGGGGGGTTGATTGTTGGGGAATTATGGTCCAAACTCAGATGTCCGGGTGGGAATTTATTGCGTCCACCAGCATCCTTTCTTCTTTTTCTATTTTTTATTGGATTTTTATTTAATTCGTGGGGAAAAATGCCGGTCGCAAAATTCCTCCACGAATTACGTTTATTTACATTTTTTTTCCTCATCTTTGGCTGAATACCAAAGATGACACTCAAAAAGAAGGCTAACTCTGATAAAAAGAACAGAGAGAGTCAAAGTCGGCTGGCTAATCTCAAATATACTGGAAGAACCCTCCCAAGGCGAATTCCAGTATATAAAGAGAGGAACGATTGGAAATTTTGAGAGGATTAGCGGGTTACGGCAGCGTATTGGTATCGCACAAAAATTGACCGTTTAGCCCGCTAATATGTTTGAATGTGGTGGTTCATGGTCGTGGGAGGCATTGCTGAATGCCAACATTAAGATCCCACAACTGTGGCCTAATACCAGCGTATGAATGAGAGTGTGAGTGAGGAAGCCGAGCGACTTTGGACTAAGTCAAAGGCCCTGGAAGTCACTTATTAGCTGACCAGCGAAAGATAAAGTTTGGAAGTTTTTACAGAGATTTTTTTTGTTGATTTTGCGTTGCGAGAAAGCAATTTTTTTGAAGATTATTAAACAGTAAACCGTGGAGGTTTTCTTTAGTAAAAGTAAAGTAGAGTAAATTTGAGAAAAACAGTGTGAAGTGCTAAATTGCATAAAGAGGAAGAAGAAAGGAAGACAGGACAGAGGATAGAACAGAGTTGCTGAGGTTGTCAGAAGGACAACGGCAGAGAAGAAAATTTAAGCGAGGCAAGATACCCAACAGGCAGTTAACAAAAAGATAAGTAGAGTGCATTTCGTTTGGTTTAGGGTATTGTTATAAATTGAATTTCGGTAGACTTTTGTTCCGCTAGATTCCCGAAAGCAACGGGACACGCGACCCATTATTTACGGTTTTCTGAATTTTCGAGATAACGCGATAGCGGGCCACGCCAACGGTCCAAACGCCATTTTTTTCTTACACATTTCATAATCCCAATGTTTGTCACAAATTTTGTGAAATTAATTAATTTCGTAATTTGAGTTTTTCCTCAGTAAATAAAGACCGTGCTCCAACGGAGCCATTATAACGTGGTGGAAAAAAAAATTGTTGTTTTCTTTTTTTTTGCTCCCTCCATTTATCGAGGTTTCGTAATTCTCCGAAAATTACGTGGCGCCCATTTTTTTTCCCACTTAACCATCAAATTCATCAGGTAATCTTGGGAACTTCTCGCTCAACGAAAAACGAACCCACCCCTTCGCTGAGCTAAGCTGAACGTAGCCTTTCCACGGGCTACTGTTGCAAAA
Organism: Cheilosia urbana; assembly: GCA_946477585.1. Classification (NCBI taxonomy): domain Eukaryota; kingdom Metazoa; phylum Arthropoda; class Insecta; order Diptera; family Syrphidae; genus Cheilosia; species Cheilosia urbana. Next base: position 67,673,073 of record OX297853.1, on the reverse strand, counting down.
GTACGCGATCTATTATTGCCGATCTTTGGCAAGTGACATTATTCGAATTTCCTCTCGGGCAGTGGCGACTGCATTTTTTTTTCCTTGTCGTTTGTTTTCGCCAAATAACGATTAAATAGTAGTTTTGCATCGCGTTTCATATTAACAATAATTAAATTGCAACAAGTTTTAAAATTGAGCCGAAAGCCTCTGCAGCTAGCGCTCGTTAAATCTTAGAGTAGCAATGTATTTTAATCCATTGTTAATAAATAATAATAATAATAATAATATGAATTTGAAGTGTCAGAACTAAAACTAGGAAATATTTTCGGAACTCAAGAATCAATTTTTAGAATGCGATATAGGTTTATTTTATCATTACATTATCGCACAGACTGTTTTAGAAGGCGAATCACATTTTTCAACAGAGTTGCACGGAAATATTAAAAATTTACCAATTACATATAAAATGATTAAAGCAGCCACAAATCAATCGTCAGAACTCTGCCAAATCAAAGAGTTTATTAGAACCGGTTGGCCTAAGGTTATCTCAGTGGCGCTGAAACCATTTTTCTATCGACGGGACTCCCTCATGATAGTAGAGGTATGCCTACTATTCATTGAGCGTGTAATGATTCCAAAACTGCTACAGCAGCGCATCTTAAAGCAACTACATAAGGGTTACCCAGGGGAAGAGCGCATGCCCAAGTAGAAATTTGTGACTCTTATCCACATTTACTTTTAACTATAGTCACCAAACGGTATATTCGACTCAGTTTTGTGTCGCTTAACTCCATTCCAATAAGATGGTAACGATTTGACATTTTTGTGACCATTACGTGTCTCAAAGATACAAATGTCCTTTACTGTAACATTTCAAACACACAAAAACTGTGAGGTTACTATTTAATGTTACCACCTGGTTACCACTTAACAGCTACGCAAATCGACTGCGCACAGTCGAAATTGTGACCACTAATTGTTACCAACCAGGCGTGCACGGATAATTCTATAACTATGGCGCATCAAGCGTAAAAGGGAATATAGGGTGGCATGGAAAAAAAAAACACCGTGAATGGTTTTACGATGAACAATGAATCTATCTAAAAAGAATGGATATATGTAATTTAGAGACTTCATTATTTTGGAATACGTATATCTTTTCATGAGTTTTCCTCCTAAAGAATTATTTTTCATTTAAAAAGGTGTATTGAAAATTGTTTGCCGTTGTAGTGCAACATCGAATAAACTTTTCTTTGTACTATTAGTTGTGCGCTGCGCTGCTTTCCGAAGTTTCAATAGTATTGTAGAAGAAAAATGAGAATGCTTTCTGATTTTACTACACATTAACTCAAGCAGATTGAATTGGAAACAATTAATGAAGTGCAAAATAATTATATTTGACTGTAAGAAAAAGTTAAAAAAAAAAAAACAATATTCTAACTTCTATCATTCACTTTATATCAAATGGTACCAATATTTTTAAATAGCATGTTATACGAATATAAAATGAAATAATGGTAGAAATATCATAACCTTTCTGCAGCGATTTAGTACAACAATTTTAAACCAGCCAAATGAATGCGTATGAGGGGTGGGTTTTGTAAGAAAATATTCCCATATGGACAACAAACGTTGTATATAAATTAAATTGTATTTCCTACATGTAGGTAAACATGTTTACTTTATTATGTCGGTCCTAGCAAACCAGAATAGCAGTACCAAAAATTAGACGCGAAAATATTTTAAAATTTGCAAATCCGTTTCTTATTATTTCCCCCAAACTTTTTTTGCATTTTCTCATATACTCTAAAAGGACGAATTTAAAAGAATGAATCATTTAAATATTACGATTTTATAATAATAAACGCAAAAAAAAAAAGTTTCCTCAATGTATGTGCGTGCATTCACCCTGTGCTCCCTCCTAAAGAAATGCAAATGGCAGGCAAGTGGTCGCTTTCTGATTCTAATTGAGATTCATTGTCAAAAAAAAAAAAAAATAAATAAATAAATAGTCCAAAGTTAAAGTACCTAGCTTTGAAATAAAATTAATTTTTTAGATACTCAATATTTCTTGAGCGCGTGAGTTTTTGCCACTACAACTTATTGATATTTGTGGTAAAACTGATTTTCGTTTGAATATTTTGCATTCTGGTACGAAGAAATGCAATTATCAAATTCTCATAATATTACCTGCTTTACCATTTTCATGACATATGCTTAGCATAGCATCCCCATTAAAGAGGATAGGTTATGCGTGCACGTTTTATATTGCTATCGCAGTATTTCTTTTTCACATTTTCTTTTTCATGTGAAGCAACATACAAACACATGAAAACAAATTTGACAGCTCACTAAGATTCGGTTACACTTTGGTTACAAAGCATAGCCAAAATACCATTATGTGTGTTTCCCGAAATAGTAATTAAAAGAGCTAAAACTGTCGAGACTTGAATTCAACCAGCGCCTTGGCAGTTCCCTGTCTGACAGCTCATATTTTCGTTGTGTTTATTTATGTGTGGCAATACTGACAACTTTTGAATTCCAACGCCAGTATCTGTCACTCTTCGCATTTCTTTTATACTTTTCTGTCGCTACTAATTTGTTCATTATTTTTCAATAAATATTTCATTCGTTAATTGTCTTAAAATAAAGCTCTACAGGTTATGGGCATAGACCCAAATCGTAAAGAGTAGTAAAACTTGAATTACATATAAATTTACTCGTCCACTGGTGCAAGATGTCAATAAACATGAATGCGATCAGGCCGCTTACAAGCGAAAATTACGATACATGGTGTTTTGGATTGTGAAAACGATCGGATTTATTTTGTTATATTAATAAATAATATACCATACCAACATGAGTGCGTTTACCACCTGAGCACTTTCGTAGCAGCAACAGAGCAAATCCTTCACCAGCTCGTACTCCGAAAACGAATGTGTGATGAATGTGTTTGTGTAATGTGTATGATTGTGCGGAAAATGATAAAAATGTTCTTTTCAACTTAAGACAATAATGTATTTAGTGTATTATATAATATGTGTGTGCATAATAAATTTATGGTGTACTCTCGTTGCTGGCTGACTTACGAATGAATAACGATCGCCGTTGGCAAGCAAAATTAAGCATCCAATTTGTTCTGTCTGTGTTACATGTTTAGAATTACAGTTAATTTTAAGAAGAGAATGAAATTGAGAGTAACCTTTGCAAGAAGTACAACGAATGACAAGAGAATGAAGGAATTCAAAATGGTATAAATTAGAATAGGGTGCTTATGGCACATGATTGGTAAATTGTGGAACATATTTCAAAACACATGGGTAATGCAAATTGAAGCGGTGATGACCAAGTGTGGGACATGGAAGCATGTTAGCGGAGCTTCAAATAGACCTGTAGCGACAGAAGAAAATGAAAAATCCCGGATCGAACTACAAAATTGGTTGGATAACGACGCAAAGGCAAAGTCAGATTTAATCATCGCTATAGATCCGACTCTGCTGCGGCTGGTAAAAGGATTGGACACGGCCAAGAGTGTTTGGGAACGATTGAAATCTGAATTCGCCTCTACAGGACCAGTCAAGAAAGCCAACTTGCTGAAACGTGTGGCGACTTACAAAATGAAGGAAGGTGACGATCTACGCAAGAATCTAATGGAATTCTTCGATTCGGTCTCACAGCTGAAGTGTATGGGTATTGATATACATGAAGAATTGCTGTCGATACTTCTGCTGAATGGTGATGTGCGATGGAGTCGCATGACAATTTACCAAAACCTGACATTCTGAGGGAGAAAATTCTTGAGAAGAACGATTCACAGAATCAACGAAAGGCGGATGGTGATACGGAGGCCATGTTCGTCCGTAGAAATGCATGTCATAGTAAGCAAAAGTTCGAACGAGGAGCACAGCACAAGAAAGTGTTTAATAAAGGTAGTGAACGCGACAAAACCTTTAAGCACAAGTGCTGGAGATGTCATGAAGGCCACAAGGCGTCTGAATGTCCGGAAAACAAAAATCGACGAAGCTACTCAAAAGATGAATCATACGCAAACAAAGTAGAAAGCACTTTCCACACAGCGGAAGTCGAAGAAGAGGCTTTGGGAATTCTGAATCGTACGAAAACAGGACGATGGTGCCTTGACAGTGGCTGCACGTCTCATATGTGCAACGACGAACGTTTGTTTGTATCATCACCCACGATGGTACAAGGGAAGCTGCTACTGGCGAATGATGCTAGCACAACCGTTAATGCGAGCGGGACAGCTGAGATTATCACTACAGACGGGAAGTCTGAAAGGTCAGTAAAACTCTAAAATACGTTATTAGTTAAGAATTTGAGGACTAATCTTCTCTCTGTTGCGAGGATAACGGATCATGAAAATACCATTACGTTCGACAAGGAAAAGGCAGTTGTTCGCGGAAATGATGGTGAAATAAAAGTCATTGCCAATCGAGTTGGTCAATTGTACTACGTTCTAGAAAGTACTTCACAAGCATGCGTGATCAGTGGATCAAATTTTGAGTTATGGCACCGAAGACTTGGACACTTGAACGGACGGGATCTGTTAGATATGTCTCGAAATAAATTGGCAACTGGAATTGACATCATCGATGACGGAAGACTCAATTCATGCGACATTTGCCTCCGCGGGAAAATGACCACAATTCCGTTTTCTAAACAATCAAAGTGGTGTACAAAGCTGTTGGAACTGGTGCATTCTGATGTCTGGGGACCTTCCAGAATAGAATCGATGGGTCAATCAAGATATTTCGTCACTTTCATTGACGATAGCAGCCGTTGGTGCGAAACTGTTTTCCTAAAACAAAAGAGCGACGTTTTCCGCGCATTCAAGGACTACAAAGCGCGCGTAGAAACTCAAACAGGTCTTAAAATTAAATGTTTGATGTCGGACAATGGGCGAGAATACCGTAACCATGAGTTTGACGAGTTCCTGGGAAGAAATGGAATCACACGACGACTTACAGTTCCACATACGCCACAGCAAAATGGAGTGGCGGAACGTAAAAACCGAACTCTAGTCGAAATGGCAAGGTGCATGCTCATTCAGTCAGGTGTAGGAAATGAATTTTGGGCAGAAGCCGTAGCAACATCAAATTATTTGCGAAATAGGTGTCCTACAGTCAGTTTGGATGGTCACACACCGTTTGAACGTTGGAACAAAAGATTGCCAAACTTAAGTCATCTGAAGGTTTTTGGAGCGAAAGCATTTGTGCTGGACAAAGCTCCTGGCAAGGGAAAGTTCGAGGCGCGTTCAAGTGCAGGTGTCATGGTGGGATACTCTGAAGTATCCAAGGGCTACCGAGTATGGGTTCCTGAGAAACAAAAAGTGGTGATTACGAGGGATGTCAAGTTTATCGAAAATGAGATAACCGGCGTGGAGCGTCAAGAAAAGTACATTGGAATTCCTGGTGATGAGTCTAAGAGCGAATACGAGTCAACCACAATATTGATACCGATGCAAGGACAAGAAGAAGATGAAGAACTCGATCAAAGGGCAGCATCACCAGATTGTAAAAGAGTTTCCAAAATTGACAACAAGTCCCAAAGGCAAAATAAAGCGGCTCGGAGGATATATGAAACGAGATCTGTATCACGTAATACTAAACGGATTGAAATCGAGCAAGTGAGGCTGGTGATGACCATCGAGACGAGGAGAGAAATGAAACAGATGACGACGTTTATTTTGATCCGCTGAATGGTTCGGCTGAGGAAATGGCAAACATTGGAGAGTTATCGCTCGAAGATGCGATGTCTGGACCAGAGGCTATAGGCTCCGTGAAGTAGTCTTGACTACGTTTCGGAGATTGGCAGATGGGCCGGTGCAACACGGATGGGACACAAAAGCCATGATGCAACTTCCTGAGATAAAGAATTCCTGAGGTAAACTAGTCTCCCATTCGGATCTCCGGGGGGGACTATCTCAGGGGGTTCAACATGCAAATAATCACCCACAAGACTTGCATGACGTCAGACATCAACGAAGAAAGCTAGCAACAGATTTTTGCAACATTCGAGGTCTAGGACTCAACAATGTCAACGTCAGCTGTGTACACCAGCATCTGCAAGAAAAAAAACCAGACGTCCTAGTTTTAACAGAGACTCAAATAAACTCAATAACTGATTACAATATCTTCAATGTCCAGAATACGAACTACATCCTCGTTTTCGATATAAGGGTGGACTATGTGTGTTTGCCCGAGAAGATCTGGCGTGTGTAAGAGAAGAAGTGATGGAACCTACAGATCTCGACATAATATGGCTAAAAGTCGTTCTACAAAGTTGTACCAAATTCGTTTGCTGCCTGTACCGCTCACCAAACGATAACGAACCATCTAAATTATTTCGTCATTTATCCGATTGGACTGGATACAAATTCATCATCCAACCGCTGAAGTTATTATACTTGGTGTTCTGAGCTGTGGTGTACTCAGAATAATTGATTGTCTTAAAAAAACGATTGAGAAAAAATAAGCGACCAAGATACGTCATAATAACTAGGTATATTTCAAACGTTGTCGTTGGAGTGATAATGGACAAGTGTCCGCAATTGTTCACGCCAGTCCCCATGATACCTCGCCTTCAGGCACTACTGTACATTCATATAGTTTTACGGAATTTGTTATCTTAGGTGGTCAATGACTTTTACCTTGAACTTGAATTTTCAATTTACCTTCAAACATTATCATACTTGTATCATGGGAACTATGTGTGATTACATGTGTATTGCCTTTTTTATTCGTGTATAACACTTTGACATTAATGCCCCATATTTGACTTGGGGGTTAGAAGTGATCATACAATGCATCCTCTCTCCTTGTCACCATAGCATTTGATTGTGCCCGTGTCTATGTATATTCATAAAAGGGGGATAGCCATTGGGCTCCCTTGCATTATCATATGTGAGAGAGGGAAAATGCACTGTATATTCATAATTGCACATTTGACACTTAGTTCCGTGTTTTTTCTCGTCGCGTGTGTGCGGTCGGTTTTTCATTCCGATTTTAATTTAATAAAATGCGTGAAAAGTTTAACGCGAGTGATTCTTTTAATCGTGCGTATTAAAACTAATCATCTGGATGTTCTGTATATAACGCAACATCCAAATGAATAGTTAAATACGCCGATTTTGATGCATCAGTGTCAAGTGTGCAGATTACCTAACTGTATTTACAATCGTTTTAGTGTTACAATCAACAATTATAAGTGATAAGTGTTAATAAGTGTTGATTGATGTCATCTTCCTTCTTGGATCAGTGATTTGTCGTGTTTTTGTGTTTTGTGTTGGGAACCAACATGCTCCCCGCCTTCGGCGACGATTTTTCGAGACATCCTGGTCATGATTTGTTGACATAACCTCCTTGCGCGCACATGGTGCTTACATTTGTTGTTGTGTTGCTTGGGCGGATGCCTGTTCCTCTCATTGCAGTATTGTATCGTGTTGCAATTGAAAATACAAAAAAAATGAGCAATAATAAATTTGTTTTCGTGAGTTTGTGAAAATCAAAAAAATTATAAAGGGTTAAAGAGTTCTAACAGCAGAATTCAGTTTTGTTTACAAGGTGGTATTGCATGGGGTGAGTTGATTTAGTTTGAGTTCATTATTTTTGCTACAATCGTTTATGTTCGTGATCGTTTGCTTATTTAGTTATGATTTATGGTTGATTATTTTAAAAGTTCATATTGATTTGTGATGTTTGATTATTTTAACGTTCATAGGGTGGGAGATGTTCGGTTTGATTGTTTATTTTTGTTTTGTTTTATGTGTTATGATTTTTTTTGCATTGTTCATGGGCTCTGATACCGGTAAGGGGGAAAGTTTGACGATTGGTCGTTTAAGAGTCCCCCGAAATGTGGTGATGCGGGGGGGTTGAAATGCCATGTTGTATTTCTTGAGGCGAGTTCTTTAGCCACTTCAGTGGACCATTCGGACGATATGAATTGAGCGTCTCTTTTTAATTCATTTTGGGCCCCTTAAAATTTGTGCCGCAGTCGCTAAATATATTTGTGCATGTGCCTCTTCTAGAGACAAATCTTTTGAAAGCGGCTATGAAGGAGGCCGTGCTTAGATCGCTTACCAACTCAATATGTATAGCTTTCGTTGAGAGGCAAACAAATACTGCAATGTATCCCTTGCAGATCTTGTTACACCGGCACATCCATAGCTTGATTTCTATGGGCCCAGCATAATCAACTCCCGTATTGGTGAATGGTTTACAGCATATGACTCGTTCGGCTGGTAGGCTACCCATAAGCTGCTGCTGCATTTTGGCCTTATGACGATGGCACCTAACGCATTTGTGTATCGTCGATTTTACCAGTCTTTTTACGTTGGTAATCCAGTACAGGTTCCGTATTTCTGCCATCATCAATTGAAGGCCGCCGTGCAGGGTTCGTAGATGGATATCACTGACAATTAATTTAGAGAAGTGGTGGGAATCCTTCAATATTAAAGGATGCCTCTGATTAAATGGAAGTGAGGAATTCGTTAATCGACCTCCAACCCGCAGTAACCCTTCAGAGTCGAGAAACGGATTCAGGCTAAGAATTTTGCTACCCTTGGAAATTGTGTTATTCGTTTTTAATGTTTTGATGTCTTCTGGAAATATTTCCTCTTGTACTATTTTTATGAGCTGATTGTGAGCTGATGTTAGTTCATCAGCGGTGATGGGATATCTGTCAAGTGGCTTGTAGTTTTTTGTATTTTTTAAGTTAAAAAAATATCTTCTCCATACCGATACATTGCGAAATGAGCCGCCGAACTGTGGAATATTGTTCAAAGAACTCTCTGTCCATTGTTATGCAATGTGTAACTATCTGTTTGAATTGGGGTTTTTTATCTTGGAGATTGGCTTGATAAAAGTATGCTTGAATATTAGCTTGTTTATTTACACTCTTTGTTTCCAGATTAGTATCGATTGGGATTGCTGCTGGTAAATCAGTAAGAGAAACCCTTTGTAAGAATTTGGGACCGTACCTCCACAACTGGTTGTTAATGAGCTCCTCTGGAGACAGTCCCCGGGAACCTATGTCTGCGGGATTTTCTTTTGAACCGACGTGTCTCCAGATTGTGGGGCTGGTCAGAGTCTGGACCTCCGCGACTCTGTTAGCCACAAAAGTTGTTCTTATTAGTGGACTTCCTTTGATCCAAGCTAATGTAATCATGGAATCGCTCCACGCAAAGACTTCTGGGTCATTAAATTGCATTGCCCGTGATATGCGTTGTAAAAGCTTTGCTAAAAGAAGCGCGGCGCATAATTCCAGGCGTGGTAGAGAAACGCTTTTCACTGGGGCCACTCTTGTTTTCGCGGCTGGGAGGTGTATATGTTCCTCGCTATTTTTGAAAATTCGCCCGTATACAACCGCGGCATAAGCCTTCTCAGAGGCGTCGCTGAAACCATGTAATTGTACCCGATCTGAATCTTCATACTGGATCCAGCGGGGTATTTGAATGGCCTCTAACGCCATGAATCCATTTCGTAGATTCACCCAAAGATTTTCGGTTTCTTTGGAAATTTGCGTATCCCACGATAATTCTTGAAGCCACAGTTGCTGGAGAATAAGCTTTGCCTTGATGATGCAAGGTGAGATCCATCCGAGAGGATCAAACAACCGGGCGATGTCCGCGAGAACCGAGCGTTTCGTGTATCCCTTTACTTCAGGTAAGCTTATTTGGAACTTAAACACATCTTGTGCTGGGTGCCATCGAATTCCAAGTGTCTTGATGGCATCGGCTGAATCAAAGTTCAGGGGAAGATTTATCTCTCTTTCTTTTGCAGGTATTTGCTCTAGAACCTTGACTGAATTACTTGCCCATTTTCGGAGCGGAAAGCCAGCCGACTTCAAGATGTCGAGAATATCTCTTTGAAGAGTGATTGCATCGGATTCGTTATTTGATCCGTATATCAGGTCATCCACGTAAAACCCTTCGGTAAGTGCCTTGGTTACGTTAGGATGAGACGTTTTAACATCAGCCGCTAGCTGATGTAGTGTGCGCACTGCCAGGAAAGGCGCAGAAGCAGTGCCAAAGGTGACAGTTTTGAGAGAAAATGTCCTTAAAGGCTCGGAACTATCCGGTCTCCACAAAATCAACTGATAAGGGGTATCTGTAGGAGCCATCCAAATCTGTCGGTACATCATACTGATGTCCGCAACGAATGCCACCTTAAACTTTCTCCATTTTGCGATCAAATCAATAATGTCTGACTGTAATCGTGGTCCAATCATTAAATTGTCGTTTAGGGATTGACCATTTGATGTTTTGCATGAAGCATCAAAAACTACGCGAAGTTTTGTGGTGGTACTCGACTCTTTGAATACCGCATGATGTGGAAGATAATAATGCTCTCCCGTTGATAAAGGTAAATCTGTGGTCACCTCTTCCATATGCCCGAGAGTGAGGTATTCTTCGACGCACGCAGTATAGGACTCCTTTAATATTTTGTTTGAGGCGAGCCGTTTCTCAATTTGAAAAAACCTGGCTAATGCTGGTTTTCTAGAATTCCCGAAATTCGGGCGAATATTGTTCTTGAAGGGAAGTCGAACCTCGTACCTACCGTCGTCTCTTCTTTTACAAGTATCTTGGACATTTTTTTCACATATCCTTTCTTCCTGAGTTAGTTGTCTAATTTCGAGATCTTCCTCTTGCTCCCAAAATCGTTTAACTGAGCTTCCAAGGAGTTAAAGTGGTTTTGAATGGTGATACTCTTAGACTGACCAGAGCTGTTGGTGTTTCCTGTCAGAATCCACCCTAACTCGGTACATTGAGCGACAGGAGTCCCACTTTCACCCTTGACAAGGCCTTCCAAGATTATCGATGCGTATACATCGGCACCTAGAAGCAGGTCAATGTTTCCCGGCGAGCTGTATGAGGGATCGGCAAGTGGTAGGTTAGTCAGATGGGTCCAACCATTTGTTTTCAATTCCTGAGTTGGTAACATTGCCGTCAATTTTTTGAGGACAAATGCATTGACTGTGAGAGCAAAAGAGGAGTTATTCAATGAATGAATAGTGAATTCAACTTTATATTGCGATAGGCCAGTTGAAGTCTGCCCTAAGCCCTTGATTTGTGCTGATGTTTTTTGCTTTTTAATTTTAAGCAATTGAGCGACACTTTCAGTGACAAATGTTGCTTCTGAGCCAGGGTCAATTAGTGCCCTTAGGATATATTGATTGCCATCGATTGCAATAACCTTAACCAATGCTGTGGCTAGTAAAGCCTTTGTATGCGTTTGATTCACTAGCGACGCACACGTTGGATTTTGATGAGTAGATACGATTTGTGACGTATCTGTCGAATCAGTGTTTCGAATAAAATGTGAATTTATGTTGTATTGTTGATGCGGATAAGGTTGATTTTGAGGGTGAACGTTAACTTGAGTGCATAATGCACCTTGAGAAGTGGAAGGTAGACAGTTCATAACCTCTTGCAGTTTGTTGGGATTATAGGCAATTGCATTTTGGTTTAATTGGTGTCCACCAGCTTGATTTTGTTCTGTTAGCCTATTATTCGGATTGGCGGTGGGCGGGTTGGAGGTGGTTGCATTCTCCGCGATTGGATAGATGTTGTGGGGAAGAGATTGTTGGCAGTAATGATTTTGGACGTTTTGGTGTGACTGTTGTTGATTGTTATTATGAGTATTTTGTTGATACCCATCGAAATGAAGTAAGGTGTGGTGTTTTAACTTGCATTTAAAACAGCGATTTGTGCTAGTGCAATTATTTACATTATGGTCATAGCCCAAGCAATTAGAACAAACAGAATTTCTTTTTGTTATGTCTGTGCGCGATTTGACATTCATCATTCATCTTTTGCAATGGCGTAAACTGTGCGCGTCCTTGCAAAGCCTACAGCGAAATTGCTTGGTTTCCCCATCAGTTTTCGCATGATAGCTATTGGAAGTAGTTTTGCGAAACGATGTGGATGTTGGATGCTGTTTCGAAAATTTGTTTGAGTCCATAAAATTTTCCAGTGAACTAAATCTTCCCTCAATAAAAGCAAGAAATGTTTTCCAATCCGGAAGACATCTCGACGTGCCTAACCTTGTCTCCCAATCTTTTTGAGTTATTTTGGGAAGTTTGTGATATGTGATGTTGATGTATATCAAGATAGGGTCCCATGAATCAATATTTATTCCCAAATTGGAAAGAGCATGAATACACTGATTGCTAGTGTCATGCAAGGATTTTAGACATTCGGCTGATTCATAGGTGATTTTTTGTTGTTCTAGCAAAATTTTCAATTGTGTATTGACTAATTTTCTTTTATTTTGAAACCTATCCTTGATTATTTCCCAAGCAGTTGCATAGCTTTTGCCATCAATGGGAAGATGTGAGATAAGCTCTCCTGGTTTCTCGCACAATGATGATTTTAGAAACTGTAGTTTCTGAATTTCCGAAAGATCCGTATTTTGATCAATTAAATTTTCGAACACGTTATGGAATTCGATCCAGTCTTCAGATTTGCCAGAAAATGGCTTTATGTTTATTCGCGGAAGACGAATCTCAGACACAGCTGACTTTGTTATATTAAGTCGCGAAATATCGAAATTGCCACTGTTATCTTGCGAAAATTTATCAATGTCGTCGTTTATGAGACCACTAAATTGAAAGAAAATACGCTTAATTTTAGCAAATATTTCATCTTCGAGGTATTTATCTCTTTGTGGATCCGCGGCACTATTGATGATTTTGGTATGTAAACCCTTAGCGATTTTAAACGTTTCATCAACGTCTGCTAAACACGCATTTACATACCCTCTCGATTTACGAGATTCGATTTGGTTTTGGTATCCTTCGAATTCACTCGATAGTTCTTCGAGGATACGTTCTTGCTTTTCGACGCACTTGAGTAGCTTTGACATTATTAATTTTAATTTTCACGTTGTCTTTTCGACGCACTTGAGTTATTATAAAATATTATTGTTTTAATTTGAGGCAGAATAACGTAATACACGTAGATATAATTATGTAAACTTATTGGTATATATAGGTATAGCAAAAAAGTTTGACAAAAAAAGGAATGATATTCCTACCTTGTAGATTGCTTTTGCAACTGTAACTTAAGTCTCCTTGACTATCAGTTACAATTGCAGAAGGCTCGCTGGATAGTGAATTTAAGCACTTTTTACAATGGTAGCACTTCCACTTAAAGTTTACTTTCTCTGTTCTGATTTTTTTATTTAAATTGAACTTTGCTTTAAATGCACTGAACTTAATTGTCGCGGTTTTATTTTTAAAAGACTCGAAGGACCATGTTCTGAGCTGTGGTGTACTCAGAATAATTGATTGTCTTAAAAAAAACGATTGAGAAAAAATAAGCGACCAAGATACGTTATAATAATTAGGTATATTTCAAACTTTGTCGTTGGAGTGATAATGGGCAAGTGTCCGCAATTGTTCACGCCAGTCCCCATGATACCTCGCCTTCAGGCACTACTGTACATTCATATAGTTTTACGGAATTTGTTATCTTAGGTGGTCAATGACTTTTATCTTGAACTTGAATTTTCAATTTACCTTCAAACATTATCATACTTGTATCATGGGAACTATGTGTGATTACATGTGTATTGCCTTTTTTATTCGTGTATAACACTTTGACATTAATGCCCCATATTTGGCTTGGGGGTTAGAAGTGATCATACAATGCATCCTCCCTCCTTGTCACCATAGCATTTGATTGTGCCCGTGTCTATGTATATTCATAAAAGGGGGAGAGCCATTGGGCTCCCTTGCATTATCATATGTGAGAGAGGGAAAATGCACTGTATATTCATAATTGCACATTTGACACTTAGTTCCGTGTTTTTTCTCGTCGCGTGTGTGCGGTCGGTTTTTCATTCCGATTTTAATTTAATAAAATGCGTGAAAAGTTTAACGCGAGTGATTCTTTTAATCGTGCGTATTAAAACTAATCATCTGGATGTTCTGTATATAACGCAACATCCAAGTGTCAAGTATGCAGATTACCTAACTGTGTTTACAATCGTTTTAGTGTTACAATCAACAATTATAAGTGATAAGTGTAAATAAGTGTTGATTGATGTCATCTTCCTTCTTGGATCAGTGATTTGTCGTGTTTTTGTGTTGGGAACCAACACTTGGTGACTTCAATGCCCATAACATGGATTGGCTACGATATTCTAACCGAACGGACGAGGCGGGGAAACAAGCTGAAGACTTCGCCATTTGCTGCAATTTCACTCAGCTCGTTGATGAGCCCACGCCAATTCCAGACAATCCAACAAATTATGGAAACACTCTCGATCTGTTTCTAACAACAGAGCCAGATAATTATGAAATAAAAGTGTCTGCTCCCTTAGGGAATTCGGATCATGCTCTAATATCTGCTATCCTCACTATACCGATACCAATAGGAGCGAAAAATGATCGTTATCGTTCGATTTGGAATTATAGTAAATCTAAATGGGACGAGCTGCGTAATTTCTTCGCTTCGTTGCCATGGGCTGATATGTGCTTTAGAGATACTGATGTCAGTATGTGTGCAGAAGCCGTAACCAAATTTATTTTACTCGGTATGGAACTTTATATTCCACATTGCATCAAAAAATTAGCTTCAAATAAACCGTGGTTTAACAAAGAATGCAAGCGAGCTACCGCAGCGAAAAACAAAGCTTTCCGTGAATGGCGGTCAAACCCTTCAGACCTAAAAAGATCTGAATTTACAATTCTTCGAAATAGATGCAACCTAATTATTGAATCGGCGAAGACAACTTTCAGCGAAAGAGTCACTAACAAAGTGATTGGATGTCCTAGCGGCTCACGCGCATTCTGGTCCATGGCAAAGGCAATCAGTAATAACTTTAGTTGCTCTTCTTTTCCAACTCTAGTAAAAGAAGACGGCACGCTAGCAACAACACCTAAAGAAAAGGCAGATCTTTTCGCTAGCATGTTTTCAAAGAATTCCACCCTAGATTCTGCACAGCTAGAGCCACCAAATATCCCGAGGATACAATCATCGATGGCAGAAGTGAAATTTCGGCCTCGAATAATTCAACGCATCCTTAAAGAACTCGATTGCAATAAGGCAACGGGACCCGATGGAATCCCGGCTATAGTACTCAAGAACTGTGCACCAGAACTTGCACCTGTACTCTGTAAGCTATTTAGCATGTCGTACTCCCAGAAGACGTTTCCTTCTTGCTGGAAGACCGCTCGCATTCAACCTATTCCAAAGAAAGGGAAGAAATGTCTGCCACAAAACTATCGTCCAATAGCGTTACTTTCAATGCTCTCTAAAGTAATGGAAAAGGCAATAAATTTCGAAATAATCAAATATCTAGAAGGCCATCGATTAATAAGCGACAGGCAATACGGATTTCGGAGCCGTCGTTCCACTGGTGACCTGTTAAGCTACGTAACGCACTTATGGACACAATCAATTGAACAACACGGCGAATCCAGAGCCGTAGCCTTGGACATATCAAAGGCATTTGACCGAGTCTGGCATAGAGCCCTATTAGGCAAATTAGCGTCTTACGGATTACCACAACAACTCTGCGGATGGATGCAAAATTTTCTTCTGGGAAGATCGATCCAAGTTGTTGTAGATGGTGTATCATCCAATTCGTTTGCTATAAATGCAGGAGTGCCCCAAGGATCTATTCTTTCTCCAACTCTATTTCTTCTCCACATCAACGATTTGCTTGGATCGACAAATAATAATATCTACAGCTTTGCAGATGATAGCACTCTCATATCCTCCATCTCGAACAATGGCCCTGTGAATACGGCTACATCACACAGTCAGAGATGTGAACAAATTAATTCTCTAAATGATGATCTGGACAAAATCTTGAAGTGGGGAAAGGACAACTTGGTTGTATTTAATGCAAGCAAGACACAGTTCACAACATTTTCCAGAAAAAATGCATCAACAGTTCCTCAGATCCAAATGGATGACCATCCAATCCATCACAAGGACTCAATGCACCTTCTAGGAGTCACAGTCAATTCAGGAATCACATGGCAGGACCACATATCCTTTATCGCAAGATCGGCGTCCGCAAAGTTGAGCTACCTATTTAGAGCAAAGAGGTACTTTAGCCCCAAGCAACTTCTCCTTCTCTACAAAGCACAGGTTAGACCAGGCTTGGAATATTGTTCCCATATATGGAGCTCGGCCCCAAAACATTCACTTAACCTGCTTGATAGCATACAGAGACGAGCAGTTCGACTCATTGGAGACCCTACACTCACATCGAATCTACAACCGTTGGTGCACAGAAGACAAGTCGCTGACCTATGCTTGTTCTATAGGTACTTCCATGGTAGATGTTCTGAGGAACTCAAAGACATTATCCCTCGAAATGCAACTTTTGGGCGCCCAACAAGACAGGCTGCTAATGCTCATGACCATACAGTACACTTGACAACCGCGAGGACATCAACTTTCCGAAACTCCTTCTGTTACAGGACAAGCAAACCTTGGAACTCGCTTCCTGGGGATTATTTCCAGAAGACTACAATTTGCAGCAATTTAAGTGCAGAACAAACATACATCTGCAGGCATCTCGGGGCGCTGTTGAAGCGTTATAGGTTCGCCTTTCTCGGGAGAAGTATATATAAAAAAAAAAAAAAGAGGCACAAGATTGGTTGGAGGCGATCAAAGAAGAAATTCGTGGACTTATTAAGAACAACACATGGGACATGGTCGAGCGTCCAGCGAACCGAGCTGTCGTGACCAGCAAAGTTGTCCTTCGCAATAAGTTGAAACCAGATGGATCGACGGATAGGAAGAAAGCTCGTGTTGTTGCCAGAGGTTTTTCGCAGCGTCAGGGCATAGACTTCGAAGAAACGTTCGCACCTGTAGCTCGTCTTGAATCGATCCGACTGCTAATGGCACTGGCTGTGCGTGAGAATTTGGCAGTTTATCAGATGGATGTTGTTGCGGCTTATCTGAATGGTGAATTGGAAGAGGATATCTACATGGATCCTCCGAAACACTTTGAGCAGACGTTGCAGATGCTAGTAAAGGAAGACGGACAAAAGAATGGAGTAGCAAGAAAGGCGAAACAAATGCTCCAGAAATTCAAGGAAGGTCATAACGTGTGTCGGCTGAAAAAAGCACTTTGCGGTCTTCGGCAGGCAGGTCGCCAGTGGCATAAGAAGTTAGACGAAACATTACGTGGTTTAGGCCTGAAACCGGCCACAAATGACACATGCCTATACTTTGGATCAAGCAAGGAAGAGCTCATAATCGTTGCAGTGTACGTCGATGACATTTTGTATGCATCAAAAAGTGAGAATATCCTGGATAATATACGCAAGGGACTTTCTGCTGTTTTTGAAGTCAAAGATCTTGGATTGGCGCGGTACTGCTTGGGTATCGAAATAGTTCAAGGAGATGGTGAAATAAAACTAAAACAACAGTCATACATCAAAGAGCTATTAAAGAAATTCAAAATGGACGAGTCGAAGCCAATAAGCACACCGAGTGACACAAAAGCAAAATTGCCATGTGGAGAGCGTCGTGCTGAAGGACACCAAGTCAAAAAACCATATCGGCAACTCATCGGGTCACTGATGTATTTGGCGATTGCGACGAGACCGGACATCGCTTTTACTGTGAATCGACTGGCACAATTCAACGAGAGTTACCAAGATGCACATTGGTCAGCGGCGCAGCGTGTTCTACGCTACCTCCGAAGTACAGAAAACTATGGGTTGATGTATAGAAAGGACGAAGTTGGTCTACGAGGATTCTCAGATGCTGATCATGCTAACGACGAAATTGATAGAGTATCGTATACAGGATACGTTTTTACGCTAAGTGGAGCAGCTATCGCTTGGCGCTCTCAAAAACAAAAGTCGGTAGCTATTTCGACGACGGAAGCGGAATATGTTGCGTTGTCCGAATCATCCAGAGAAGCAACATATCTTCGAAACCTGATGACCGAAATTAACTTGCCTGAGTTAGCAGGAATAACAGTTGGGACAGATAATCGAGAAGCAAAACATATAGCCGAAAATGCAGTCTGTCACTCCCGCACGAAGCATATTGCAACCAGATACCACTTTGTGCGTCAGCTGTTAAAGGATGGAAAGATGGCCGTCGTGTACACTCCAACCGAAAGGATGCCTGCTGATGTGTTCACCAAACCACTACCAGGACCAGCACACTATCGATATATGAGAGACATCGGATTGACAGTATGTTAAGGTGCGCTGTTTGAGGAAGGTGTGTCGAGACTTGAATTCAACCAGCGCCTTGGCAGTTCCCTGTCTGACAGCTCATATTTTCGTTGTGTTTATTTATGTGTGGCAATACTGACAACTTTTGAATTCCAACGCCAGTATCTGTCACTCTTCGCATTTCTTTTATACTTTTCTGTCGCTACTAATTTGTTCATTCTTTTTCAATAAATATTTCATTCGTTAATTGTCTTAAAATAAAGCTCTACAAAAACTGATTCCCCACTTTGGTCAGCGTTCCATCCTACACTGGACACAGTACGCACTTTGAGAGCCTATACACACTGTAACTGTTACGGAAAAATTCCGAAATGTAGGATCAGCGCCTCCACTATAACCATCAATTTCTACTTGGGTGAAGTCTCTAGCCCGCAGTTTTGTGCATTGGCCTGGTATAGATGATGAAATTAAGAGGTTTGTGAGGCAGTGCAATCAGTGCCAGTTAGCTGCTAAGTATCCAAACAAAGTAGCACTAGCATCATGGCCTCTATGCACAAAACCGTGGCAGCGAGTCCACATTGAATATGCTGGTCCAATTAACGAAACTTGGTTTTTAGTGGTAGTTGATGCCTATTCAAAATGGCCAGAAGTTATTGCAATATATTCTACTTCAGCAACAGTAACTATCAAGCTCCTATCACAGATATTTTCCAGATTTGGACACCCTGAAACAATGATCTCAGATAATGGATCACAGTTTAAGAGCCATCAATTTGATGAATTCTACCTGGTCAATGGAATCCAGCACATCACTACAGCTCCCTACCATCCTCAATCAAATGGGCAAGCAGAGATTTGACATCATCTCAACCTCTAGCAACAGGAGATAGACCGGCAAAGAATCGAAGACCACCACAGCGTTACAATCCATCGGATTTTACTTAAAAAAAAGGGGGAGTTGTGGGCAACCCTTTCACCATCTTATTCTTTACCCATCTTGTTATTTACCCATATATTATGTACATACTTATATCGAAATATCGGATGTTATATATCTATCTTACTCTATCTTATATTAATGTTAACTGTATTATAATATTTAATACCTACCGTTTATTTATATACTGAATTCAAATACGTGTAAATTCAGTAACGCATCACTCGCATCATGATGCTGATGATGCTTTGCATCATGTTAATTAATGCAAACTATTGGCATCACTACGTCAAGTGTTCATTATTGCAAAGTTGATCGAACTGATGCGCAAACATAACGCAAAAAAGCATCACAGAAATACTTGATACGCTGTTGATTCGCCGGCAAAAAAGTAAGAAAAATGCCGGAAATAAAAGAAAAATAAGTAAATATACATTTTTATCAATAGATCACTATGCTTTTGAAAGACAAATTTATAAATTTTTGTTGAAGTCGTTATATAAATTTTTTCACAAACAATGCGTTCTAAAACTCAAACGACACATTCAATCACCAACGCATCAGCATAATCTGTGCATCGCATCATCATAGCAAATAAGCAGTGATGCCGCATCACTGCGCAAATGTTTAACGTTTCTGAATTTACACTACATGACTATTTTTATAACGTGAAATAATCAGCCCTATCGTGAATAAAAATTCCCTCGGATTTTTTCCTAATTCCCAATACTCTTATCGTGAATGATGTTCGAATGTGGAAAAATAATTCCCGGGAAAAAAAAACCTATCGTGAATGAAAATTCGGGGGAATTTTCCGATATTTCCGTCATTATTTAGTTGGAGAATTTGGGGACGTTCGGATTCATAGTTTAGTAAGTTGACAAGTCTGACTAGATGTCATTCAGTTTTGATTGGCCCAGAGTGGTCACGTGATTAGTTTTTGCAGTTGACGTTTATGGAGGGGAAGCCGACAAATCTAGTCAGGAAAATCCTGCCTGCATACTCAGTTGACATTTCGAAGAGTCAGATTTTAAATAAACAGAGTGGCCGTGGCAGAATTCTGAGGTGTCGAAAAAAGGGCCAGTGAGAGAAAAGGGTGCCATTTCTAAACGTACTCTGCAAATTTCGAATTTTCGCACGATATTTAACAACCATTAGTTCGCATACCAGTGTAATATAGTTGTGATAGGCAACCGTGTTACATTTTAAATGTACTTAATTGAAAATATCAATTTTTGAAAAAATTATGAGGGGTCTTTTCCGAATAAAAAAGGGCAAATCAAACAAAGGCAACGCTGACCGCGAGAATACAAAAACAATTCAACTTGCTCAGTCAACGCGTTCGGATTCCTAGTCACGACCAATCTAGTTAACGTTTTACATAAACTATGAATCCGAACGTCCCCTTTATGAAAAGCAAGTTGGTTGGTTATCAAAAATTAAAAAAATTAATGTCAAAAACAACAAATAAACACCAATTCAATTTTTTATTTAATTTAATGGATGCGAGGATTTCATAAAAGGAGTAAGGATGAAATTGATCGATTTTGGAAAATGATCGAAAATTAACTAAACAGTGTAGGGTAGGGCCGCCATCAAAATCAATTTTTGAGTGGAAAAAGGTAAATTGTTGTATTATCCCCTATGGTAACATGTTCATAAAAGAGTTAGGTTTGGAATGACAAAAAAAAAAAAAAAAACATTCCAAAACGGATTTGAACAATCTCTTAAGCGTCTTCTAATTGATCGTAGTCGCTTGAATTCCATTTCATCCAATTCCTCAGCCACAACTCTCAATGCAATGCTAAACATTATTTTTTTTTTAAATATTTGTGTCATCGAAATAAAATTTTAATCTTGGATTCTAACTAAATATAATTGACAGAACTGATAAAAACAGCAAAGTGTAGCAGGAGCAAATTAAAAAGGCAGCCAATCAGTTTGAGTACAGAGTCCAGAAGAAGGAAAAACGAGTTTATTGAAAATGACATTTAAAATTTACAGAAACCAAATGACAACGTTCAGAAAGGTTAATAAGCGCTTACATATAATGATTGTGTTCAGTTGACTTTAGATATAGTATTTCATTCTAAAAACATCACTTCCCCTGAATGAATATACACGAAATTACAAAAATATAAGTACATTAAACAAAATAATTTAAAAAAAAACAATTAATATCAATTCAAAAAGTTTTCATTAATTTTTAAGGAAATTTAGCCTTTTAGACCTAATCGAAGAGTATCAACTGAATGTTTAACATTTGCCAAACCTTTTGTGAAAATGTCTGCTAGCATTTCATCTGTTGAGACGTATTTCAGTTTGATGACTCCGCTTCTAATTTTTTCTCGAATGAACTCTGCTTTTGTTTCCACATGTTTGGTTCGGGCTGAATATGCGTTGTTTGTTGCGAGTTGAATTGCGCTTTTGCTGTCGCAAAATAGGACCATCTCTTTAGAACAATTGGGAAAAAGTTTCTTTTGAAGACGTTTCAACCAAATAGATTCCTGGACGGCAGCAACCATAGCCATATATTCAGACTCGGTGGTGGAAAGTGCAACGGTGGGTTGTCGCTTTGACGACCAAGACACAGCTGCCGCTTGCATTGTGAAAACATATCCTGTGGTTGACTTCCGCTGATCGACATCACTTGCCCAGTCTGCATCACAAAAACCTTGTATATTTGTAGATTCCTTCGAATAGATGAGTTGTTTGTCGGCAGTTCCCTTAAGGTAACGAAGAATACGTTTGACGGCTGCCCAATGAGCTTTTCCTGGATTGGTGCTGTATCTGCTAAGCAAATTCACTGCGTAGCTTATGTCCGGCCTAGTTGTTTGCGCTGCAAAGAGTAAGCTACCAATCGCCTCCATGTATGGCACATTTGACATCTGCTGCTTTTCGTCTATTGAGGTTGGACACATCTTCGATGATATTTTCTGGTTGAGATCTAGTGGTGTGGATACTGGATTGCAATCAGACATACCAAATCTGTCGAGGATTTCGCGAATGTACTGGGATTGGTCGATAGCAATTGTGCCAGCTGATTTGTTGCGTGTAATTTTAATACCCAGTATGGAGGACGCCTCACCTAAGTCCTTCATTTTAAAGTTGCTGCTTAATTTTTCTTTTATAAAAGTTTCGCGCGACTCGTCGTTTGAAAATATAAGCACGTCGTCTACATATACAGCAACGAGTGTAGTTTTGTTGTTATTGACGTTGAAATAAATGCACTGATCTGCGTCAGACCGCTTGATGCCAGACTGCAACAGGACGGTATTCAAGGCTTCGTTCCAAACGCGACTTGACTGCTTTAACCCATATAACGATTTTCGGAGTTTGCATACTTTCGTAGAACCGTCATTGAATTTCTCTGGTTGCATCATAAAAATGTCTTCCTCAATTTCTCCATTTAAAAACGCAGTAACAGCATCCATCTGGCGAATACTTAAATTGAGTTTGACAGCCAATGCCAGCAAAAAACGAATCGATGAGTACCTAGCCACCGGCGCAAACGTCTCCTGGTAATCGATGCCCGGTTTTTGCGAGCAGCCCTTTACCACCAGGCGTGCTTTGTACCTTAAGATCTCTCCAGTCGTATCTCGCTTTGTTTTGAAGACCCACTTGCATTTAATTGGAAACTTCCCTTTGGGTAGTTCAACCAAATCCCAAGTATTGTTGACTTTCAGTGATTTGAACTCGTCCTCCATTGCTTTTTGCCACATTTGCGCATCCGATCGTGACATGGCCGCCTCAACTGTTAAAGGATCAATGTATTCAAATTTAACATTAAAACTTGCCTCTTTCTTTGCGTTCCGACTAGCAATTCGTTCGGACCTGCGAATTAAATCGACATCATTCTCCAAGGAAACTTCACTGACAACATCATCAGACTCTAATATGCAATCGATATACGACGAATCTTCAGCTTCTTCGATACGTAATGGGTCATCAACTTCGTAGTCATTCAGCATTTCCTCGGCAACTGGTTCATCAGCGTCTTCAACGATTGCAGCTACAACATCTTCAGCAGGATCAGACACGCTTTGTTCAATTTCATTAGGCTCAATTGAATCAATAGAATCACCAACACCAATGTATAATTCCTTGTTACATTCGCCCCCTGAATTTACATTGGATTCCTCAGAAACAATTTCTTCACAGTTTTTGTCTGTGGATGAGATGGAAGGATTAGTTAAAAGTTCTTCATCAATTACCTCTCGATTTTCCATAGTTTCAAAGAAAACGACATTCCGGCTGATCAGAATCTTCCTCGATTCCATGTTGTAAAGTCAGTATGCCTTGGACTCGTTGCTACATCCAAACAGTATGCATTCGGACGATTTTGGGTCAAGCTTTTGACGCTTCTCGTGGGGAATGTGGACCATCGCTTTGCATCCAAATACACGTACCATGGTCAAATCTGGCTTCACTTTTGACCAAAGTTCTTCCGGGGTTTTCGACATTTTACCTCTACACGGGATCCGATTGAGCAAATATGCGGCAGTTGAAGCCGCTTCAGCCCAGAAACGTTTACTCAAGTTTGCATCGAATAACATGCATCGCACTCTTTCAACAATGCTTCGGTTTATTCTCTCAGCAACTCCGTTTTGTTCCGGTGTGTAGGGAGCTGTCTTCTGATGTTGTATACCGCAAGCTGATAGAAAACGTATGAACTTATCGCTGCAGTATTCGGTTCCGTTATCGCTGCGTAGGACTTTTATTTTACGAGAACATTGATTCTCAACAAACGCTTTAAAAGTCAAAAACGTTTCGAAAACATCAGACTTCTGTTTTATCGGATACAAAAACAATTTGCGGCTGTAATCGTCTATAAATGTGACGAAGTATCTAAATCCAGAGCAGGATTTCGTGGGCATCGGGCCACAAACGTCCGAATGAACCAAATCCAAAACATTTTTTGCTCGGGTACCAACAGATTTAAAAGGTTCGCGCGTTTGCTTTCCCTTGATGCATACGACACACTTTTCTTCCAATTTGTCACAAAAATCAACACCTTTTACAGCAGTTTTAAGTTTCTTCAAATTTTCGTTACATATATGACCCATTCTTCGATGCCACAATTGACTGTCAGTTCGTGAATGTAAAGCAACTGCATTCGGACTTTGAACGTTAGAATCAGTAATAGCACAGTTCAATCGGTACATATTATCAACCAACGGCGCTGTAGCAATGAGTTCATTGTATTCGTCGAAAATTTTACAGCTTTCACTCTCAAACCGAACAGTTTTACCGTTTCGAACCAACTGACTGACAGATAGCAAGTTTGCACAAAGATTAGGAATATATTGAACATTATAAATTGTGGCGTTTGTTCTATTCCTGCCGTTCTGAAGAGTAATATTGATGTCGCCTATACACTCAACTGGTAGCTTTGCACTATTTGCAACAACAATCTCTTTGTATTCCGATGGTCTTTGATTTGTAAGAGACGATTTGCACATAGTCATGTGTGCCGATGCACCCGAATCGACATACCAACAATTTTTAGACACTGCGCTGTTAACCATAAACGATGTGAACATTGCTGTTTCATTCGATTTGTTATTCTGCCGTTTTTTAGACGGACAATGTCGTGCAAAATGACCGATTTCTCCACAGTTATGACACCGAAATTTAGTTCGCGCCTTGAATTTGTTTGATTTAAATTTCGTGTGCGCAACCATTGCTTGCTCAGAAGTTTTCGAATCATATTTGACTTGCTGCAATAACAATGTTTTTACCGAATCACTAGTCAGTTGAGCTGACGAGTTTTCCACAGCCATTACCAAAGCTTTATAATCTTCTGGCAACCCAGCCAGCATTAAAGATGCAACAATTTCGTCGTCGATATTCAAGCCCGCTTTTTTAACCTTAATCGACGTCATAACCATTTTATTGACGTAGTCTTCCATAGATTCACATTCGTTCAACTTCAATTGAACTAATTGTTTCAGCAAATCTACCTTTCTGCACAGACCGTTGTCCTCAAACGCACTTGTCAGGCTGTCCCATGCACTTTTTGCCGTCGTTGCATCAGCTATGTAGGAATAGTTTTGCGTTTCGAGTACCAAAATCAATTCCGACTTAGCCTTGAGATCATTGGCTAAAATCGCAGGCGTTGCACTTGCTCCTGGTTCAGACTCTAGACATCTCCACAGGCCTTTAATTACCATATATGACTTGGCTGCAATCTTCCAAACGTCATAATTTTCTCTGCCCTTTAACTTCTCTACGCAGACGACACTTGAAGTCATGTTTGGTTATGTTTTTTCAATCCACGAAAAAACTTATTGGAAATTGATCATCCGACAAAGAAAAAGATATAATCGTTTAAATAAAATGTTTCTAATTATTATTTTAATTTTATTTTGTGGGATCTGGGCCCATAACCTGATAAAAACAGCAAAGTGTAGCAGGAGCAAATTAAAAAGGCAGCCAATCAGTTTGAGTACAGAATCCAGAAGAAGGAAAAACAAGTTTATTGAAAATGACATTTAAAATTTACAGAAACCAAATGACAACGTTCAGAAAGGTTAATAAGCGCTTACATATAATGATTGTGTTCAGTTGACTTTAGATATAGTATTTCATTCTAAAAACATCAAGAACTTTTTCGAAATTAGCTGTTTTTCTTTTCGATGAGAGATTTCGGTTTCCGAGGGAATTCGAATTCGAGGGAGATTGGCGATAGGCGGATTTTATTCCTGGGAACACACAAATTCGGGGGAACGAAATATTCCCTCGGAATTCACGATAAGGCTGAATAATAAAGAGTTAGTTGATCTAGTGCAGTCATAGAGTTCATTTCATCAAAGGCAAATATTCTCATTCCACGGATTCCGCTTATTCAGAACGATTTGCCATTCGTATTTAAGCGTCTTAAATTGACAAATAAATTATTGCAAAGATATTTGTGCATTTATGGCATCAATCTTAAATTCCCATGTTTCTCACATGGTCAATTTAGTGAAAAATATGAAGGTTGGCCGACACCTCAATCATTGCGGTTTGATTGAAACAAATCGACAATGTTATATCTACTTAAATTATTTCTATTCACCCCTATCGTGGAATACGGCGTATTTGAGATTCACTTCACATACTCGATTCACTTTCCATATGCATCGTGGAATCCGCCGGGTGAGACTTCCTTATCGACAGCTATTTTCGTCCGACGTTGGTCGGTAAATCAGCTGTTTTGCATTAAATGACAGCAGTAATAGAGCAAAGCAGTGTCCATTAGCAAAAATATTTCTGCGATAAACTTATTTTACAAAAAATCAAATTACATAATTAAGGAAATCAATACAATGGATAGTATAGCCTTATATTGGAGTTTATATAACAATGTGGAAAGAGCTTCTTATGACAGAAAAATGCGTGCACATTTAAGAGGAACTGCAAAAGACATTATCGAACTTCCGGATTCGACGTGAGTTTTCTGAAATACAATTGGTATTCAAAATTTTAATTTTATGTATTTCTCAGATTTATTAAGTGCTTTCGTTTGAATAAAGCAGCATTTTCATATGTTTTGAATGTTTTAACGACGGAGCTCTATCTCCAAAAGTTAAGTTAGCAGCTTGCTTACGGTTCTTTGCTGAGGGAAACTATCAGTATGGTACTGGTAAGGACTATAATAACGGGTGATTTTTTAAGAGGCTTAGAACTTTTTATAAAAAAAAAACACAAAAAGTTCGAAAAAATGAATGAAATATTTATTTGAATCGATAGTTTGAACCTTGCAATTTAATGTTTAAAGATAATTTCATGCAAATGTTGACCGCGGCTGCGTCTCAGGTAGTCCATCCGCTGAGTCCAATTTTGGCATACTCTTTCACACATATCGGCCGGTATCTCACGAATGAATGCATGGATGTTGGCTTCCAGTGCGTCAATCGAAGCGGGCTTGTCCCTATACACATTAGCCTTGACATACCCCCACAAAAAATAATCTAATGGTGTCAAATCGCACGATCTAGGCGGCCAATTGACCGGCCCGAAATTGAAATTAACTGTTCACCAAACTCGCCTCGCAATTGCGCCATTGTTTCGCGTGCTGTGTGGCATGTGGCACCGTCTTGTTGAAACCACATATCATGCAAGTCAAGAACTTCCATTTCGGGCAAAAAAAAGTTTGTTATCATCGCTCGGTAGCGTTCACCATTGACAGTAACCGCACCAAACAGTGGCTTTTTCGGGATGTATTGGTAGCTGTTGCAATGCTTCTGGCTGATCTTCACTCCAAATGCGGCAATTTTGCTTATTTACGTACCCATTCAACCAAAAATGAGCCTCATCGCTGAACACAATTTTTCGATAAAAAAGCGGATCCTCGGCCAGCTTTCCAAGAGCCCATTCACCAAAAATTCGGCGTTGTGGTAGGTCGGCTGGCTTTAGTTCTTGCACAAGCTGTATCTTAAAAGGCTTTACGCACAAATCCTTCCGCAAAATTTTCCACGTAGTGCTGTAACAAAGGCCTAACTGCTGGGAACGGCGCCGAATCGACATTTCGCGGTCTTCTGTCACACTAGCTGATACGGCCGCAATATTTTCTTCACTACGCACAGTACGTAAACGTGTTGGTGGTTTAATGTCCAACAAAGTAAATTTGGTGCGAAATTTGGTCACAATCTTCCGAATAGACTGCTCAGAAGGTCGAGAATGCCGATCATTAAATGGAAGCAGCGCGCGATGAACATTTCGAACCGAGCACGAATTTTGATAGTAAAATTCAATAATTTGCAAGCGTTGTTCATTTGTAAGACGATCCATGGTTAAATTGCAAACCAAACTGAAGCTGTTTGACAGTGACACAAGGTACTAAACACACGTCAGCTGTCAAAACCAGTGTTGCCAAAACCAAACCAGCTAAAAAATCACCCTTTATATGCATTGCGCAGTCAACATTTTCTGAAGTCCTTAAGCAAGTGCTGGAGATTCTAGAAAGAAAACTTTGTTCGAAATGGATAACATTGAATATGAGCGACGAAGAGACATTCACCCCTATCGTGGAATACGCCGGGGGGAACGTTTCACCCAAATTCAATACTTGGCATCGTGGAATACATTCGAAGTGAAAGATTCACCAGTCGGTAAAGTGAATGCGTTTAACACGATCGTAGAAAACGATCGAAGTGAAACTCCCCATATAAGCTTTGACATTTCAAATACGCAGCTAATTCATTGCGTATCCTATCGTTTGTTGTGCGGTTACGTCGTGATTTTCTAAATATAAATGTAAGTTCAACACATTAAAAACATGAAAATGTTACTTTATTTAAACGAAAGTACTTAGTAAATCTGAGAGATAAATAAACTTTATAAACAATTTGAATAACAATTGTATTTCAGAAATCTCACGTCGAATCCGAAAGTTCCATATGTCCTTTTCAGTTCCTCTTAATATGCACGCATTTTATTTTCATTGGATGCTCTTTCCACATTGTTAAATATATTCTACTCAAATATATTATCCATTTTTTATTTGATTTCTGTAAAATAAATTCTAATTTGCTTTGCTCTATCTCTGCTTTCATTTATTGCAAGAGAGCTGATTTTCCGACCAACTTTGAACGAAAATGCCTGTCGATAAGACAGTCTCACCCGGCGGATTTCACGATGCATATGGAAAGTGAAAGTGAATCGAGTATGTGAAGTGAATCTCAAATACGCCGTATTCCACGATAGGGGTGATTTTTATGACCAATGCAGAATCCCAGGAGTGGTAATGTGTGTTGATGGAACTCACATTGCCACTAAGATTCCAACGCAAAGCAGACATCTCTACTACAATAGGAAAGGATTCTGTAGTATAAATGCTATGCTGGCAAGCGATTTGAACAAGTATTATACTCTTAAATTTAGTGGATTAGGTTTGTGGACGCATCAAACCATGGATCCAACCACGATTCATTTATATGGAACAGCAGCGATGTCAATACCTTCTTTTCTGACAAGTATGATACTGGAGACAGAAATACTAGAATTCTAGGAAAGTTTATTTTACGTATTTACTTTTTTATCACGAATATTTATGTTCCTTTTCTTTAGCTGATTCAGGGTACGCTAATCTTCCATGGCTTCTGACGCCGTTTCGATCGGTGGTTTTAAACTCCCCAGAGAGCAAATTTAACCAACAACATAGCAAAGGACGGAACATTATAGAAAGGACAATTGGAGTCCTAAAAAATCGATTTCGTTGTTTAATGGGAGTTCGAGCAATGCACTATGAGCCTAAAAAAGCAGCACAAATTATAAATGTTTTCTGTGCTCTGCACAATATTTGCATGCACTTCAACACATTTTGGGATGAACCAGAAGAAATGGAAAATGAAGATGAGGACCAAGATGAAGATGAAAACGTTTATTATACACAGTCATCACAAACACAGGATGCGAACAAAGCAGCTGAAATTAGACTCGAAATTATGAGATCTTTGTAATTTCATAAATTAATCTTTTCTTCTTTAATTACGTATGTATCAAATTGTATGAGCATAAAACATTAAAAAAACAAAAATAAAATGTAAAAAAATGAAAAAAAAAATCTATCTATGTACATAATGTAGGTTTCTACATAGATAGGTAGGTACTTCAGCTTAACTTAAATAAAAAATAGTAAGTAAACACGCGCTACGGTTACAGTAGGTTTGTAAAGGGTGATTTTTTAGCTGGTTTGGTTTTGGCAACACTGGTTTTGACAGCTGACGTGTGTTTAGTACCTTGTGTCACTGTCAAACAGCTTCAGTTTGGTTTGCAATTTAACCATGGATCGTCTTACAAATGAACAACGCTTGCAAATCATTGAATTTTACTATCAAAATTCGTGCTCGGTTCGAAATGTTCATCGCGCGCTGCTTCCATTTTATGATCGGCATTCTCGACCTTCTGAGCAGTCTATTCGGAAGATTGTGACCAAATTTCGCACCAAATTTACTTTGTTGGACATTAAACCACCAACACGTTTACGTACTGTGCGTAGTGAAGAAAATATTGCGGCCGTATCAGCTAGTGTGACAGAAGACCGCGAAATGTCGATTCGGCGCCGTTCCCAGCAGTTAGGCCTTTGTTACAGCACTACGTGAAAAATTTTGCGGAAGGATTTGTGCGTAAAGCCTTTTAAGATACAGCTTGTGCAAGAACTAAAGCCAGCCGACCTACCAAAACGCCAAATTTTTGGTGAATGGGCTCTTGGAAAGCTGACCGAGGATCCGCTTTTTTATCGAAAAATTGTGTTCAGCGATGAGGCTCATTTTTGGTTGAATGGGTACGTAAATAAGCAAAATTGCCGCATTTGGAGTGAAGATCAGCCAGAAGCATTGCAACAGCTACCAATGCATCCCGAAAAAGCCACTGTTTGGTGCGGTTTATGGGCCGGCGGCATTATTGGGCCATATTTCTTCAAAGATGATGCGAATCGCAGCGTTACTGTCAATGGTGAACGCTACCGAGCGATGATAACAAACTTTTTTTTGCCCGAAATGGAAGTTCTTGACTTGCATGATATGTGGTTTCAACAAGACGGTGCCACATGCCACACAGCACGCGAAACAATGGCGCAATTGCGAGGCGAGTTTGGTGAACAGTTAATTTCAATTTCGGGCCGGTCAATTGGCCGCCTAGATCGTGCGATTTGACACCATTAGATTATTTTTTGTGGGGGTATGTCAAGGCTAATGTGTATAGGGACAAGCCCGCGTCGATTGACGCACTGGAAGCCAACATCCATGCATTCATTCGTGAGATACCGGCCGATATGTGTGAAAGAGTATGCCAAAATTGGACTCAGCGGATGGACTACCTGAGACGCAGACGCGGTCAACATTTGCATGAAATTATCTTTAAACATTAAATTGCAAGGTTCAAACTATCGATTCAAATAAATATTTCATTCATTTTTTTCGAATTTTTTTTTTGTGTTTTTTTTTTTAAAAAAGTTCTAAACCTCTTAAAAAATCACCCGTTATTACTAGCTCAGTCATTGATTGAGATATATGAGATCAATCGTCTTCCTCTCGAGTTCAAATTCTAATTGCTGTTGTTTCACCCTTAGTTTCTCTCTTGCAATTCTTTCAATTTCTTTATGGTGCCGAATATTTTCTTCAATTTGCATCTTTTTTTTGGTCATAATATTCTGTCTATGGACCTATACACCTTCTTTAAGTTTTTGTTCAACTCCTTGGCATTCTCCTTTTGCTCGTTCATTGCACTTTTGATTTCTTTGTAGAATTCTTCTTGAATATTTATCTGCCTTTCAAGAAGAACTTTTGGGTCTGTGCATCTAGCTTTCTGCCTTGCATTTGAAGTGGAAGGTGGAGGCTCAGGGTTATCGAATAACTCTTCATCATCAGAATTGAATTGATACTCGGGAACAATCCGTAATGTGTTTGTGGGAATTCCAAATATGGAGACATTCGGAATGCCTTCAGCAGATTCCCCGAGTTGAACTAACTCGATAACCTCTCTTCATCGGCAGTAAATGTCACAATTTTGTTTGGGCCACCACCTGTACCTTTTAGTTCTTTTTTATTCATCGAAAGCTTCTTTTTTAAATTAGACTTGTGGTCACTCCAAACCTGAAAGAAAAGTTAAACTATTTTTCAGATAACAAGTAAGATACTCTCAATGCAAAACATTTTACTTTTTTCCACTCTGATACCTCCTTTGTTGGCGGTGCTAAGCTGTTCAGCTTGTGCCTAAGGTCATCCCAGAACTGCCTTACTTCGTCCGGTGGTCGCTTGCTATCATTTTTTGCTATGTCGGGATTGAGCGTCATTGCATTAATCAGTTCCCGGAATTGATCGCGGTTAGTTGTTTTCTTGCTGCTATGAAAGCATATGGAAATGTGTATTGGTTTTTGTAGTCTCAAAACATCAGTTGTGTTTTGTGCTTTTACACATTTACAAAAAAAAAAAATCAGTTTGCTCATTATGTACTTACAACATATTGAGAAAATCGCAACGAAACTGTAACGGTCACGGCTTGGCATAGGCTTAGGATCTCCTCCCCCATGGCGAGTGTACCCAGGTGCTAATACACAGAAATTATTTACCGAATTATTAACCGAATAATAAGTCGGATGCATAGAACTCGACCTTCCCCTGGACTATCACCCATACAGAAGAAAGCCTAATCCTAGGTGTAAGGACGAGATCCTGTATGCTGGTATGCCACCGGTCCCTCCCACTAACCTTCTCTACCCTTATGACCCAAGGTCACAGGACCCTTGAGGCAGTCCGGGCAGAATAGTAAGAGGGGGGGTCTAGGCCTCCCATGGCTCAGGCATGAGCGCTCCACCACCCGCTAGCTCAACGGTGGGCGGGGATCTTGCCACAGGCCCTAGACTGGGGTTACATTTTTATTTTAACATGCCTGAATATCTACAAAAACTTTCGCGAAACAAAGGTGTTAATCGTCGCGTAACCAAACATCCCTAACAAAGATAATTGTGAGGCCCGAGTTTTGCGTTATTCTGTCCTTTTTTTCATAGTGAGAGTGTGGCGGACCCACCCCTAACTTAACCGAAGTTTAGCATCCGTGGCTGTCGCTACGCTCTATTTGCAACAGCCCCTAACGAGCAAGAATGTCTCCTAAACGAGGATCCCTCATCCCTCTTTCCGTTCTTCTTATCGCCCCCTATTTTCCTCACTCAACCGCCGACACATTCTCTTCAAAAACTTAAACACTACTCATGTCTAGAGCTCGTTCTACCGGAAACATGAAAGCGGACAATGGATCCCTGCTAAACACGATCAAGAAAAAATATCTCCACCGACGAATAAAAACCAACAAGTATATCTTGCTCCTCCTTTTATACACATTTATTCCAAAATCTTCAACAGAAACCAAAAAAAAAAACCAAGCGAGCAAACTATTGGCCTACAATTAGATTAAGTACGGATTTATAAACTTCATTTTATCTCATTTCATTCTAAATTCCAATAAATGTCACAACGCAATACATCCTAGGTTACTTATTTTTAACTTTCTTTAAATTCTACTATTTCACCTTCTTCCAATTTTCTCTTCCTCTTGCTTTCGTTTACTTTAAGTGAGTTTTCTCACCACCACAAAAAAAAGACCACATAGGCATATATATATTCATTCCTATCAATATCTACGACACTTATCTTTACGTGTGGTTATTATTATTATTACTAATTTTTTTTTTCTGTTATGTTTTTACACTTGTTTAAAATTCCCTACAATTACCCTAAGGTCAGGTATTCTATCATCACTTCTTGTTCAAAAAATATTTGCAAACCACTTACCCCTTTAGTTATTGGGCTTACTTTTACAATCGCTGTCCAAGGGGGGGGGGGGGGGGGGGGGGGCGAGGTGCACCGCATTCCTTCCTTGTCTTCAATATGCTCCTGGTAATTAGTTGGCATACCCGGTGATCTATGAACCTATTCGCAAAACGACACAAATATAGTTTGAACATAAATGATTCACAAGTTCGAAATCTGACGAAATAAACTAAACAAAAACTTAGCTTTGACTTAGTACCGGGAACCACGCCCTCTCTGGCCAAATAGCTGGTGTACACAATGGTTGATGAATTGGTCTGTTGATGGTTTGATGTGTTGTCCGAAATAACCTTGGTCGATTTTGCAGGTTGCGGAGACAAGTATACACGGCTATCTGTTGTGGGGATATTGTTGCTGGGTGTGGAAATGTTGTTGTCAGTGAGGTCACGATCATCGCGCAATGGTCTTGCTGGTTTGCCGCCGGAGGAAAGACGGGGGCGAAGACTAACGTATCTCTCTTTGTGACGCAATGAGGCTCGTCACACCTCGGGTCGGTTCATGCTCGACTCAGTACCAATGGTGTGGAAGGCCGAAAAACCAATGGAGCGCTTTTATTTTATCTCCTTTTCTCGGGGATAGAACTTTATCCTCGCACGAAAATTGCCGACAAATGTGGCCTGTGAATTCCAGAATTTATAGGGGAATTCCGAGTTCTGGGATACCGGACGAGGTGTGGCACGAGGAGGCGGAGAAGCACGTGATTTTAGCTATAGCAAATCTTAATTTGGCAGACGACACGCGATTTTGGCAAGGTAATCTTTCTTTTTGTTTTCTGCGATTTTGAGTGCTATCACTTTTATTTCAATTTACGCCTTTAAGAACGTCGGTTAATAATCGAGCTTGCTGATTTATCACCACAGTTGTGCACGCAGAAAATCGATATAAAAAAAAAAACGTATCACGCCTCGCGCCACGTCCGAACTCTCTCAGTGTCTTTTTTATTCTCCCCTCATAGCGGCCACTATAGTTACCCGCTAAGCAGTTTTATAGGATTAGCTAACTCGCTCACTCCTACGTGTTCCCTCGATGGCACAACATTTGACCAACATAGCTCCCTGAATTTAATAAAAAAAAATCTAGTTCTTGACTTAAAATTTAAATTCCGATTTTTAGCCTCTTTCCGAACTATAATCATTAAAATTGGAATTAAAATGTGGGAGCTAGAAGAGATTGAAAATCCTCCTATAATTTGAGCGAAAAATACTTCACTCTTATCAGCTTCCGCTCAGCTCCGTCCATTATCGAGCGAATTCAACCAGACCGACATCTTTCCCATCGCCTATCCCCGACAGGGCCTTCCGTTTCCTTTAATTGCGATTTCGGTTACTTTTCAAAAAGAAAAGACAACTAAAGTAGAATTGGATTTCAATGATTCCCTACAAAACTTGATTTCTTTCATCAGCAGTAGCTTTGAAAAGATCAAGAAAAGGAATCAAAAGTTGGACCTCGACCCACGCCTGTGACAAGTGAGAAATTCAAGAAATTCGGTATTCCGACTTCGCAGGCCAGGAGGATTTAACACCCGTGTATCTGTATAAATTGGTATCATCAATGCTATAGACACAAGGTCATCGACGAATGTCTTTAGAATGTGCAACACCTAGTCGGTTACCTGATTGGTCCACCAATTCGTAGAGATTACCGCCGATAACCCTGTGGACCCTAGCTTTGATGAACTTCGGGCATAGTTTAGCGTTTACTCCCTTCTTTGCGTCACTTAGTACGAAGTTTCGCTTAAACACCTGGTCGCCTGCCTTATATTTTATTTTGGCACTGCGAGTGTTGTATACTCGGGCGTATACTTGATGAGATTTTTCGAGCGATTCTTTAATATAAGAATGTAAAATGTTAATTTTCGCGGCCTTCGGAATAACATCTATCTCGGATCCACTCAATCCATTGAGTTTTCGTAACAGTTTGTAATCACTGCCGTGCTCAATCATGCGCTGCCCGAAGACAACTTCGTAGGGGGAAATTCCTAGTGCCGAGTGAACAGCTGTCCTTAGTGCGCTTCCTATATGCGGTAGATGGTAGTCCCAGTTGGATTGATCGGTATCGAGATAGGATCTTATTGCGGAAAGGATCAATCTATTCACGCGTTCGCTGGCGTTGGCTTGCGGAGAATATGATGCCGTTTTTAAATGATTTGTCCCTAAGGATTTCATCAGATTGCTAAAATCATTGCTCAAAAACTGTTTTCCGTTATCTGAGAGAATAGTTTCAGGTACTCCAAAAATAAGGAAAACCTCGTCGCGTAGAAATTTGATTGCCATTTCTGAGGTTGCTCGACGAATGGCTTTGACCAATGTGAATTTCGAAAGCTGATCCAACGCCACAATGATATGCGTATTTCCCGATTTGGAACGCGGATACGGACCTAAGAAATCCACATACAAATGCTGGAAGGGTCTGTCGACATCAAAGGCCCTACCCATCGGTGCTCTCAAAATGGTGTTGGGAGCTTTCGTGGTTTTGCATATTTCACATATGGAAATATAGCGCTTGACCTGGGTTGCCATATTAGGCCAGAAATACTGTTCTCGCTGTCTAAAAAGAGTCCTTGCAATGCCTCCATGCGAGGCCTTCGGTGGACAATGGGCCAGAAATATAAGTTTGTCCGTCAGCGCTGCCGGAATCCATAGCTTCCATGTCAAATCGTCTTGAAGTGGATTACCAGTGCTGTGTTTTAATTTCTTATACACGTAACCGTCCGAAATAAGAAGATTAGGTAACTGTGCTTCATTGTCTCTGATATGGTTTATAATCTGGAGGTATTCTTAAGATTTAAATGCGGCATCTGTCAGGTCGACATGTAGTGCATCAGGGATTTCTTTTGAGTTCGTAGGATTTAATTGTAATGCCTCCATTTCAAAGGCACGCGAAAGCGCATCTGGCACAACGTTTAAACTGCCTTTGCGGTGCTCGATCTCAAAAGTATATCCCTGCAAGTCAAGACTCCAACGAGCCAGTCTACCTTTCAGATCCTTTAAGTTCATCAGCCACTTCAGACTCGCATGATCTGTTATGACCTTAAATTTGTACCCCTCGATGTAGGGACGGAACTTTGCAATACCCATAACCGCTGCCAAACATTCCCGCTCTGTGACCGAATAGTTCTTTTGAGCATTGTTCAGTTTGTGCGAAAAGAAGCAGATAGGACGTTCGTCACCGTTTTCGTCCTCCTAACATAAGACAGCTCCAACGCCTGTTGACGATGCATCGCAGAGGATGACAAACTGTTTGTTATAGTCAGGATTGACTAGTACAGGTGCGGACGTCAGCATTTCCTTTATAGCGTTGAAAGCTTCGGATGCTTTTTCGCCGAAACTGAAAGCAATACGTTTTTTTAAGGTATCCGATAGGTGGGACGCTAGGGAAGAAAAGTTGTTAACGAAACGCCGATACCAACCGGACATCCCCAAAAATCGTCTTACTTGCCGAGCGGTTTTCGGAATGGGAAATTCTTTGATGGCAGCCACTTTAGCAGGATCTACTTTTAGGATACCGTTTCCCACTATAAAACCTAAATATTTCAGCTCTTTATAGCAAAACTTAGACTTTTCGATATTTATCGAAAGTCCTGCAGCTTTAATTTTATTGGCCACTATAGAAAGAAGCTCAATATGCTCCTCAAATGTCCTGGAGAAGATTAGCAAATCGTCCAGATAGACGAACACCCGCTGTCTCAATTCGTGAGGGATGACCCTGTCCATGAGCCTGCAAAGTCGCTGAGGCGCATTACAAAGGCCAAAGGGCATCACTTTAAATTGGTACAACGGTCTACCGGGGACGGTGAACGCCGTTTTCTCCCTCGAACTTTGCTCCAGCGGTATCTGCCAAAAGGCGTCCTTCAGATCCGCACTCGAAATAAAGTATGTATCCGAAAGACGTCCTAGCAACCCTTCTATATGCGGCAGTGGGTACGCATCCTTCTTAGTGACCCGGTTTAGCTTTCGAACGTCCAAGCACATACGGTTCTTCTCAGCTTTTAACTGGGGAGCTCCACGAACTTGAACTTTCTTCGATCACGTCCAAAGCAAGCATACGGTCCAACTGAGCATATAGGAGGGTTTGCACCGCTGGAGATACGGGATAGTGACGCTGTTTTATCGGCTCCGCGACCCCAGTATCAATTATGTGTTCTTCCATCTGTGTTCTACCTAAGCCAACCTCCGCAAAGGACGGAAACAGACTGATGACATTGTCCAGCATCTTGGATTCCCGTTCAGATAAATCATGTGCTGAAGTGAGAACCTCACTAGAAATGTTTTTCAGGTCAAACGGCTTTACTGAGATCTCTGAAATAACACTTGGAGCTATTTCGAATTTGCGCCAAAAGTCCACCCCGAGATATAACTCCTTAGTCAAAGAAGGAACGACATATAGGGTCATATCTTCCATACGATTTTTGAATTGCATTTTGACGTTTATAATACCGACGATCTTTTGTTCTTTGCCACCCGCTGTGGAGACGGAAGACGAAAACTGTGTAAATGGAATTTCATGATTTTGAAAGAATTCTACCCCTCCCGTGCCTACACAACTAATACATGCACCGCTGTCGAGTAGCCCTAGCCAATCTCGCTCAAACATCTTTACCGTGGCATACGGCCGTGGATCGTCCGTAGAGCTTTGCAAGGTTGTAGCTGCAATTGCTTGATGTCTTCGTTTCTTCTCTATGAAACGTTTTCTTATTTTGACTACCTTTGGAGACAAGGTTGGTAAAATGAAAATTCGATTCCTCGTTTGGTAGTAGTTTGTAAGCCGCTCGTGTAAAGATTTTCTCTGGGTGCAGGCTTTCGAAACAGGTGTAACGGGACTGGCAGGTTCTCTTGTACTAGGCTCTGTAGGGCGCTTGAGTATGGTAACATGTGAGTTTGGGATTACATTTGATGGGTTGCCGGATTGAGATTCCTTGAGCAATTCTCCCCGGTTGGAGGATTGCTCCTCTGAAAGTTTCCCGCGCAAGTCTGGCACTGAGGTGTAGTTGTGTTCTCGCGGCCACACTTGTAGCAAAACAGAGCTCGTTGAGGGATAGAACAATCAAAGAATGTATGCCCAGGTTCTTTGCAGTTCCAACATTTCAGAGTGCTTGCATTTCTTTGGCGAAAACCAACTGATTCGACTTCAGAAAATACAGGAGTGTTTGGAATATCCGCTGGCTGTTCAATTTCACTAACATTTCGCCGGTGAGGGAAGGGTTGTTGCATTCTGGATCGGGGATTATCATGTTCGTTAATAAACTTTTCTATTGTACGACACACATGCACCATTTCCGGGATATTGTGCGTACTAAACGTTATCAGATGTTCCCCTATCTTTCGATTGACATTCTGCTTGATTATTTCTATGATCTCTCGATTAGACTTTGGAATTCGCAGTCTCGAATTGAGTTGTTGAAGATCTGCGAAAAATATGTCAAAAGGCTCGTACTGTCCTTGCCTACGGTCGGACATCCTTCGCGATAATTCAAAGTCAGACTCCAAGCTACGGTATTGTTCTATTACGCAAGACGTAGAGTGGGCCAATTCACACCAGGATTACCCTTAAGGTACATCCAGAACCATGTCTCAACTTGGCCCGAAACAAAATGGTGGAAGTTGCTGACAAGGTCGCCCCAGGTCACGTCATATGATTCCTTTAATCTTCCAAGGCGGAAGAGGAAATCATCAACCGTAATCTTAACGTTGTCGAACTTAATTCCCCACTTGTGATAGTTCGGAAAACGGGTAAATGATGTCGAGGGCGAAGAGGTCTGGGCTGGAATATCTTGACAGGGAGTTGGACCATTCAAATTCATTCGGCTGATTTGTTCTGAAAAATTTTCAACGTTCGTACTTCGTGGCATATTCACAGGGTGTACGACGGGACTACAGGCTCTTGGAACATTAAGTTGTGGATTCAAATGCGGAGGAATGAATTCTTGACGTCTGTTCACGTCATACTCAGCTTGAGGAATTTGCAAATTGGGATCGGTGATGATATTCCGATTTTCTGCGTCTGCTGGAGCGACTTAAGGTTGCCTTGGAACGGCTAGAGCAGCTTGAACAAGTGATGCTATTTCCCGTTGTAGCGATAACCTGTTTCTGTCGAGTTCTTCTCGTATAAATCGAAGCTCATCTGTACGGTTGATGCCGACAGTTGCGGTTACGACATCCTGAACGTACTGTTCAAACTGAGCACTATCGTTCGCCTCCAGTGTTCCTACAGGAGCACCTGTTCCCGGCTGGTGTGCTATGGATCGACTATTTTGCTGATTGGCCGAACTTGGCGGGAGATCGTCGTGTTCCCTACTTTCCGACATATTGTTCGGCTGAGTAGACTCCTCGGGTTCTTTATTAATTGGTTTGCGTCCACTTCGCAGCGAATAGCTACTTTGCACGTTACTTGGCCTACTTGCGCCAGGTTTTGACATGCCGGATTATAAGGTATCAACTAATTGTACCACCTAATGGTATACCAAAATTAAACGAGTTTGGGTTTCGAATTTAAAAGTCTCCAAAATCTATTATTACTATTTGATACAAACTATTTGACTAAAAGTAAAAAAAAAAAAACGTTCTCAAAATACTAAATTCTATTTGGAAAAATATCTAACAAAGGAACTGAGGATGTGTCGCCGGCTTATAGGATGGCAAGGAGGGCAAAACAAATGAAGAACATAGATTCCAAATCCCACTATGGATATGTGTCAAGGTATTTGAGTTGTGCAATTGCCATATTCGATTGATGAAAGTATGAAAATAGTGTTGGTTCACTGTGTTATCTTTGGTTTGTCATAAGGTTAGCATAAACAATGTCGAGCAACTGACATAAAGGGGACCATAGTTCATCCCACTTATCGGACTCAACATCAATGCTTCCCTCAAACAAATCTAAGTCTCAACATCTTGAACTTATGCTACAGTCGTAAAAGAGGAACAGTTATCACTCCACTACCGGACATAAATTCGTCGATTTTAAGTACTTACACGAGGTAGACCTAATCCGTGCACGCCTAGGCTTCGGATGCAAATAAGGCCAAACGTCTACCTATCTACCGGGCCAAAAGGACTTACGGACTAGATTCTAGCGAATTCCTACAATTTATAACGCACTTTCCCCAACTCCAAATTAAGCATCTTTAAACGCACAGCAGATAAGAATAGGGACTTAGTTGCACCCATTTACCGGATACGCTAATGAAAAACTCTAGGTTTGGGGAAGGACACAAATACATGTTTATTTGTTTACATGTAAATTATATTGAGGATAACGACAAAACTTCGGGCCCCACGTTGGGCGCCACCTGTAACGGTCACGGCTTGGCATAGGCTTAGGATCTCCTCCCCCATGGCGAGTGTACCCAGGTGCTAACACACAGAAATTATTTACCGAATTATTAACCGAATAATAAGTCGGATGCATAGAACTCGACCTTCCCCTGGACTATCACGCATACAGAAGAAAGCCTAATCCTAGGTGTAAGGACGAGATCCTGTATGCTGGTATGCCACCGGTCCCTCCCACTAACCTTCTCTACCCTTATGACCCAAGGTCACAGGACCCTTGAGGCAGTCCGGGCAGAATAGTAGGAGGGGAGGTCTAGGCCTCCCATGGCTCAGGCATGAGCGCTCCACCACCCGCTAGCTCAACGGTGGGCGGGGATCTTGCCACAGGCCCTAGACTGGGGTTACATTTTTATTTTAACATGCCTGAATATCTACAAAAACTTTCGCGAAACTAAGGTGTTAATCGTCGCGTAACCAAACATCCCTAACAAAGATAATTGCGAGGCCCGAGTTTTGCGTTATTCTGTCCTTTTTTTCATAGTGAGAGTGTGGCTGGGGAGATTAAGATGTAATGACTCTCCTCGAGCGGACCCACCCCTAACTAAACCGAAGTTTAGCATCCGTGGCTGTCGCTACGCTCTATTTGCAACAGCCCCTAACGAGCAAGAATGTCTCCTAAACGAGGACCACATCCCTCTTTCCGTTCTTCTTATCGCCCCCTATTTTCCTCACTCAACCGCCGACACATCCTCTTCAAAAACTTAAACACTACTCATGTCTAGAGCTCGTTCCACCGGAAACATGAAAGCGGACAATGGATCCATGCTAAACACGATCAAGAAAAAATATCTCCACCGACGAATAAAAACCAACAAGTATATCTTGCTCCTCCTTTTACACACATTTATTCCAAAATCTTCAACAGAAACCAAAAAAAAAACCAAGCGAGCAAACTATTGGCCTACAATTAGATTAAGTACGGATTTATAAACTTCATTTTATCTCATTTCATTCTAAATTCCAATAAATGTCACAACGCAATACATCCTAGGTTACTTATTTTTATCTTTCTTTAAATTCTACTATTTCACCTTCTTCCAATTTTCTCTTCCCCTTGCTTTCGTTTACTTTAAGTGAGTTTTCTCACCACTACAAAAAAAGACCACATAGGCATATATATATTCATTCCTATCAATATCTACGACTCTTATCTTTACGTGTGGTTATTATTATTATTACTAATTTTTTTTTTCTGTTATGTTTTTACACTTGTTTAAAATTCCCTACAATTACCCTAAGGTCAGGTATTCTATCATCACTTGTTCAAAGAATATTTGCAAACCACTTACCCTTTAGTTATTGGGCTTACTTTTACAATCGCTGTCCA
The DNA here is from genome assembly GCA_946477585.1 of Cheilosia urbana. Taxonomy (NCBI): domain Eukaryota; kingdom Metazoa; phylum Arthropoda; class Insecta; order Diptera; family Syrphidae; genus Cheilosia; species Cheilosia urbana. Next base: position 67,631,010 of record OX297853.1, on the reverse strand, counting down.
GGGGGGGGGGGGGGGGACGAGGTGCACCGCATTCCTTCCTTGTCTTCAATATGCTCCTGGTAATTAGTTGGCATACCCGGTGATCTATGAACCTATTCGCAAAACGACACAAATATAGTTTGAACATAAATGATTCACAAGTTCGAAATCTGACCAAATAAACTAAACAAAAACTTAGCTTTGACTTAGTACCGGGAACCACGCCCTCTCTGGCCAAATAGCTGGTGTACACAATGGTTGATGAATTGGTCTGTTGATGGTTTGATGTGTTGTCCGAAATAACCTTGGTCGATTTTGCAGGTTGCGGAGACAAGTATACACGGCTATCTGTTGTGGGGATATTGTTGCTGGGTGTGGAAATGTTGTTCTCAGTGAGGTCACGATCATCGGGCAATGTTCTTGCTGGTTTGCCGCCGGAGGAAAGACGGGGGCGAAGACTAACGTATCTCTCTTTGTGACGCAATGAGGCCCGTCACACCTCGGGTCGGTGCATGCTCGACTCAGCACCAATGGTGTGGAAGGCCGAAAAACCAATGGAGCGCTTTTATTTTATCTCCTTTTCTCGGGGATAGAACTTTATCCTCGCACGAAAATTGCCGACAAATGTGGCCTGTGAATTCCAGAATTTTTAGGGGAATTCCGAGTTCTGGGATACCGGACGAGGTGTGGCACGAGGAGGCGGAGAAGCACGTGATTTTAGCTATAGCAAATCTTAATTTGGCAGACGACACGCGATTCTGGCAAGGTAATCTTTCTTTTTGTTTTCTGCGATTTTGAGTGCTATCACTTTTATTTCAATTAACGCCTTTAAGAACGTCGGTTAATTATCGAGCTTGCTGATTTATCACCACAGTTGTGCACGCAGAAAATCGATATAAAAAAAAACGTATCACGCCTCGCGCCACGTCCGAACTCTCTCAGTGTCTTTTTTATTCTCCCCTCATAGCGGCCACTATAGTTACCCGCTAAGCAGTTTTATAGGATTAGCTAACTCGCTCACTCCTACGTGTTCCCTCGATGGCACAACATTTGACCAACATAGCTCCCTGAATTTAATAAAAAAAAATCTAGTTCTTGACTTAAAATTTAAATTCCGATTTTTAGCCTCTTTCCGAACTATAAGTATTAAAATTGGAATTAAAATGTGGGAGCTAGAAGAGATTGAAAATCCTCCTATAATTTGAGCGAAAAATACTTCACTCTTATCAGCTTCCGCTCAGCTCCGTCCATTATCGAGCGAATTCAACCAGACCGACATCTTTCCCATCGCCTATCCCCGACAGGGCCTTCCGTTTCCTTTAATTGCGATTTCGGTTACTTTTCAAAAAGAAAAGACAACTAAAGTAGAATCGGATTTCAATGATTCCCTACAAAACCACACAACAAAGGCCGGGATACGCAATGAATTAGCTGCGTATTTGAAATGTCAAAGTTTGTATGGGGAGTTTCACTCCGATCGTTTTCTACGATCGTGTTAAACGCATTCGCCTTACCGACTGGTGAATCTTTCACTTTGAATGTATTCTACGATGCCAAGTATTGAATTTGGGTGAAACGTTCCCCCCGACGTATTCCACGATAGTGGTGATTGTATTTAATATAACTTTTGAATAAAGAATTTGAATTGACCGGTTTACATAAAGTAGTAAGTGCATTGTGCATACTCGGAATTATTATTTTCATTACACTAACGAATTTGGGCGGAACGAAGTAGGTACATACAAAATTAAAAGTTATTTCCATTTGTCACGGCATCACGCGTGAACAGCTGGACCGATTCTTTTTTTTTTTTCTATTGTCAGGAAAAGGTTCTTATGAAAGAAAAAATGAATGTTCCGCGGAAAATAGAAAATTTAAAAAAAAAATCTTAACGACCATATTAAATTTAAATTTGGCGCTTTTGAAAATATAACTTTTCTGATGCAAATTATGGGATTTGAAAAAGAGTCGATCAGTTTAATTTTTGTTTTTAAAATATCAGTAATTTGACGTATAAACTTAAGCCGCAGAACTCGCAATCGAAAACATGTGCTCTTGTGCTTGATGCTTACCAACAAAGGATTATAAAAATCAGAGACAATACTGAGACCCCCAACTTCGACCGATTAACAGTTATTTGCCTACAAGCTAAATTTTACGCTCCCAAAAAGCTTAGGTGCGCTAGTATTGTTGCATAGAAATTCATATTGACATTTAATCAAGAGCTGAGACGCAAAACCCAATATTTTTTTTTTTTTATATAACACCTCCCGGGAAAGGCGAACCTATAACGCTTCAACAGCGCCCCGAGATGCCTGCAGATGTATGTTTGTTCTGCACTTAAATTGCTGCAAATTGTAGTCTTCTGGAAATAAATCCCCAGGAAGCGAGTTCCAAAGTTTGCTTGTCCTGTAACAGAAGGAGTTTTTGAAAGTTGATGTCCTCGCGGTTGTCAAGTGTAGTGTATGGTCATGAGCATTAGCAGCCTGTCTTGTTGGGCGCCCAAAAGTTGCATTTCGAGGGATAATGTCTTTGAGTTCCTCAGAACATCTACCATGGAAGTACCTATAGAACAAGCATAGGTCAGCGACTTGTCTTCTGTGCATCAACGGTTGTAGATTCGATGTGAGTGTAGGGTCTCCAATGAGTCGAACTGCTCGTCTCTGTATGCTATCAAGCAGGTTAAGTGAATGTTTTAGGGCCGAGCTCCATATATGGGAACAATATTCCAAGCCTTGTCTAACCTGTGCTTTGTAGGTCAACTTTGCGGACGCCGATTTTGCGATATAGGATATGTGGTTCTGCCATGTGATTCCTGAATTGACTGTGACTCCTAGAAGGTGCATTGAGTCTTTGTGATGGATTGGAAGGTCATCCATTTGGATCTGAGGAACTGTTGATGCATTTTTTCTGGAAAATGTTCTGAGCTGTGTCTTGTTTGCATTAAATACAACCAAGTTGTCCTTTCCCCACTTCAAGATTTTGTCCAGATCATCATTTAGAGAATTAATTTGTTCACATCTCTGACTGTGTGATGTAGCCGTATTCACAGGCACTCAAGTTGCCGTTAAGCATGCAAATAAATGAAACTTCAACTTGCAACATTTTGAGAAATTCTGCAATGGAGCAGATTAACAGTTTGGGATGAGGAGTGCACGATGGCACACAACGGAGGGCACTCATTCCGTAACTTTGAGAACGATAATCGTTTGCGCGATAGTAGTCAACAATCTCGTCATCAATTTGCTTTCCTTAACTCGTATTACTATCGTCTCGTCTATCGTTTTTTGTATACAACGAGAGAGAGCATTGAGAGCACTGAGTTTCCTTCAGAGACTTTCAAACTATAGTGAAAATTCCAATCAGATGTCGTTTAAAATGTCATAAATGACTTTTTTCAATCATTTTGAGTTTGATGCCGGCAAATTTGAAAATTGCAAAGTGTATTAAATTCATTATTATTCCTGCAGTAGATTGTAGTAGAAGGTGGAAGGATAGAGATAAAAGAACGCAATTTTTGTAAAGAACCAACGTGTTCGTGTTTTATAAAGTCATAATTAAATCTATAAAAAAGGCCATCGGCTAATTTATTATATCTCAGAAGTGGGATTTGGACATTAATTTCCACAATTCTAAAGTGTATCGAAAAAAAAGGCTTATGTGCAACTGCTATGCCCCAAATACGCATAGAAGCCATGGCTAGCTGAATCGTAGCTGCGTCAGTGAATCTGTTTCAAAGTGGAAGTGTAATAACATAAATAACACATAACATAATAACACAATTCCAATGCAGCGATTCACTTTCGTGTCGCAATGGTTCAGTGGGCCATGGGCTGAGTTCATAAAAGTAAAAATGCGGCAGCACTGCAATTTTTGCGTTCATTAATGTAAAAATACTGCATTATCTTTGCATGAGGCAAATAAGCAGTGCGTTCATATAAGCCAAATGACAGTGAAACTGCGATCAACTCTGCATTGAATTTTGTTTTGTTGCCTAGTTGCAGGAATATGGCAGGAAAATATATGTTAGTAAAATAAATGAAAATTTAATATATATATACAAAATAAATGAAGGATTTTTTTTATTAAAAAGTTCAAATACATTATCTGTGTTTTATAGGAATGAAAGTGAAAAAAAATGTACTGCATGAACTATTTTTCGGAAACGCAAAACTGCGCAAAACTGCTGAAAACTTGCAGCAGTATTTCTGTTCATAATTGCATTGAATCAATATTTTTTGCATGGCATGTGCAACAATGTTGCAATTATGAACTCACCCATGGCCTACTAAGCAAATGCAAACACTTCGTGTCATGCTGATAAATGCATTTTCCCGAAGTGTTCAAAGCGAAGTTCCAGGTAGGTCTTCGGGAATTCGGTGAGTCTAAAATCAGCCAACTTTCGCATCGGTCGTGTTTTACTTCAACACTAATTTCACTTCTAATAATACTAACATTTGGCGCAGCCGGTAGTTCGAAAAAAGTTCGTTAAAGTTACGATTTGCAACTGTGATTCACCCCATCGGTCGGTTTAGTGTTGTTTGTAAAAAAATATATATATATACATAATATATATACATATTATATATCAACCGTTTCGGGATTGTTACTACGTCGGTTTAGTGTTTTACCTGAAAAAAAAATGAATAAAAAATATATATATTTTTACATTCAGGCTGGGATTCGAAAAGATAAAACACTATTCTGTTTAACTTTGCCAATAAAATCACTTTATTTACACTTTCTACTTATTCACTTATTAAGTACCAAAACAATATCACTTAAACCAATTCTTAAACGTTTCAATCCAATCGCTTTATTCACTGTATTACTTTACACTTATTTATCTCACCACCGATTACTCTTTCGAACTTCACCAATCCTGGTTAAAAATCAACTGTCATCTCTGTTGTCAACGCACCCCTTTTATATCCGCGCTGCCACCTATCAGCGAGTATTCCAGAAGTAGATATATTCCTGATGTATATTCCATACCTTCTCTAGATGGTTCTAGAGTTAACTAACTTGACAGATTCCAGTCTCCCATTGGAAGTGGAACTTGGAGGGAAACCGAGTGCCCGATTCACCACAATTCCTAAGTGTCTGATTCACTAAGTGCCTGATTCACCACAATATCAACAAAAAATATTCTGACGATAAACACAAAGAACGAACCAGGTAAGTATCAAGTATCTTCTTGATTAATTGTTTTTTTTTTTTTTTTTCTCCGTTTGCTTGTTTTACGGCTTTAGCCTAGTGGGATAGGTAAGGTGTAGTGTCGTAGACAATAATACGTATAGTTTTGAGCAATACGTGTTTCTTTTTCTTTTTTTCCTTTGTTGTACGGCATAAACCTTGTTGGGGTAAACATTACAAGAAAGCGTTGATTTTTGGCTCCACCGTGGTCACTGATTAACTTCTTTTGGTTTTAAGTTTATGGACAGAAGAGAGTCCACAGAAGCCCAGTTGATAGAAGAAATTCATCAACTCAAAAAAGAAATTAAGGAACAAGGGCAAGAAATAAAACATTTCAACAACTCGCTGTTATCTGAACTTAAGGCCGTTACTAGCAGGGAAGTGTATGCGTTAATTTATGCGCAATTAATCTCGCAGTGGGGACAGTTTACGAGGCTTGAGACTACCGACGCAATACTCATTGAGTATTTAGAGGCAGTCAAAAGGCTAAAGGGTAGTCACCAAAGTGAAATCCAAGCGCTTAAAGCTGAACTAAACAATACCAAAAGGGTACGATTTAGTTTAGACCGCAGCCAAATTGAAGCCGAAAAAGTAAACACTGAGGCCGAGGACACAATTTCGAAACTAAACTTAGAAGTTGTGGCACTCCAGTCCAACCTCACTAAAGTGAAAAGCGAACTTAGGGCTTCCCTTACAAAAGAGGACCAAAACCAACGGGAGACTGAGCTAAAATAGAGTAGTTGAAAAAAGAGAAGAGGAAGCAAAGGGAACAATTAGTAGCCCTGCAATTCCAAAACTCCAGTTTCACACCAGATTGCATGGAATCTTCTAATTCAACCAACACAATGAATTACGACAGCATTGCAAAAATAATTGCACAGATTGTTCCAAATTTTCTGGGGCAAGAACACCCGAGCTATCATGAAATGTGTATGAGTTTCTCAACGCATGTTCCCTAGGTCTGAAGTGTATAGACACAGAGAGAGAAGCAGTCTATGTGGCAATCCTGTCAACCAGATTAATTGGTGATGCGTTTGAATTGGTTGGATGCAACAAAATAAGTACAGTGCGGGAGTTAGAGACTCTCATCAAAGGCACATATCTTAATGTTCGGACACTGGATAGTGTGACTGCCGAAATAAAGCAATCGCATCACCTAGCAACAGAAAAAATACATGCCTTCGCCAGACGTCTTACATCACTACAAGCAAAAGCAACGGACATTATTGATGCCAGCTACTCAAGCGCAGACTCTGTAGCTCTTAAAAAGGAACTTAAGAATTCCATAATATGTAGTTTCATAGTAGGGCTATTAGATCAAGCGTTGCGTCAATTTATGTTGACAGTCAGTGGGGATGAATTACAGACGTTAGCAGATACGGCGTTAAAAACGTCTAATCTTCTTCGTTCCCAATATCTCCCAAACCCCACAAATCCGAATAATTCTATACCTAACAATTTCCAATTGAGCAACCCTCAAATGTACCTGAATAATCACTATATACACAGCTCCCCAGAAATGATCCAAGACTGTGTGGTAAATTCTCTCCCTATAAACTCTTAAAAAAATAAATAAATAAAGGAAAATAATAATAATTATCTACGTGTCCTACTTTTGCTTCTATTACATCTAGTACCTTCTCATGTAGTAGATTTCTCTTTTTCAATGACTAATACGGCAACATCACTGCGACGGTGAACGCGAGCGTAAGTCTTACGTCAGTTTGAGCCTCCATACTCGTAAGAGACCCAAAACTCCTTCTTTCCTCAACTTCCGCTCGAGCAACACGGTTGTCTCCCAATCTTCTGGGTGACTGCGAGTTTTTTTTAAATCCGGTTGCAGCAGCACCATCCTAACATATTTCGACTAATAATACAAGGTTAGTACCAAGAAACAGATTTTCTTTAAGACGGTGCTTAACTTAAGTGACCCTTTTAGATTTTATTGCGGAAAAACCAAAAGTAAAGTGCCAGCGCAAAAAGTGTGCGAAATCTCTCGGGGTACGCAACAAAAGCGATAACCTCCAAGCCAACCAAACACATGTAAGTAATGAGCAAATTATTACATGAGACATGGTAATAACTCCAAAATCAATTTCAAGGTCTTGAAGCCGAACGTTTTGCGGAGAGGAAAGCCACTCACCTGGGGGGTTAGTGGCTTTCACGTAAGTCCGATCCCCGGCAATCCCCGTGGCAATCTCAAGAATTGGAGCGAGCCTCTCACCGCTAGCGATTCGGCTCTGGCACGAGTCCGAAATATCCCCACTTGCCGCGCTAAATAAAGAAGCACTCAATAGTTTGGTTTTCCCGTATGTCCATGCCTGCCCCTGGTAAAGGATCCCTAAATGCTTCCTGCACGCGGGTGAAACCCCGTCATAAATCGAGCCGCTGATTAATTTATACGATCGCCGCTACCTTCCCCCCCCCCCCCCCCCCCCCAACCACCTGCAGAAATCCGAGCGCCCGAAGTAATCGCAGAATCGGTATCAGTGCTGTGAAGCATTCACACGACGATCCCCCCCCCCCCCTCTCATCACCCGCCTTGCGTTTCTAAACCAGCGACTCGATGCAACGACCAGCAGAGCCAATAGAATTGCGCTCTTATCTAACAGCTGTAGCTCCCGTATTCAGACGCACCGTTCGAGGGAATCTACCTGTCATCGCCGCACTCAACTGCAACGGTGTCACACTAGTGAAGTGAACCCTTAATTAATTGATCAGTGACGCGGATTTGTGTGCTTTTGAGCATAAATACCCTGCTATGCAATATCCAACATATTGTAGTGATTAGATTACTATCAAAATAGTTATAATGTTTTTTTTCCTTTTGTTGGCAAACTACGCCTGCTTACCTTTCGTAAGCTTACTTTAATGTAATAATTCGTTTTAGCATTTTTTTGGAAATAGCGTACGTTATTCAGTAAATTTCTAGTGAACGAAAGTGATCAGATTAGGATAGTGGCTAAGTTTTTTTGTGCAGCGTAAACAACTGCTTAAGCATCATTCATCGACGGAAGCAAATGTGCGCACATCGGCTGGATCTTCGTCAACAAGAAAAACAAACTGTGAGTAAATGTACTTTTTTTGATATCATTCCTTTCTTGATTTGATTCGTTGATATTTAACGAAATTATATCGGATCACTACCGTTACCTATTTTCGCGTTGATAAAATCATTAAGATTTAAGATTTGGAATATGCTATTTGTTCCCTCGATTTTACAACGACTTTCTTCATTACTTGTCTATTCATTTAAAAATTAAATTATAAATATTTGAATTGAATTATATTTGAAATTATACCAAATGATTGTGATAATGGCAACACCCAAATTGTATCGATATCATGAAGGTGCTATCGAATGTAATTTTAGAAATGTCAAAAACCACGCTGATTATTACTTCCATCTTTAAGGTTAATTTTCTTCTTCATTCTTTTGATCTCGTTGTGTAAGGTTATTAGTTTCTGCAAGGACAAAACTTTTAATATTCAATATACTTACACCACGAATTGTTATAATTGGTTTTTATTTCCTTTACACAAAAGTAAAATAATCAAAAAGGCTTGATTATTTAAATTTACATGGTGACCCCGACGTGATTCGCCCTCTTATCATACGCAATCACGATCATTTATTTAACATATCATCATAAAATGCCTGAGACGGCGAAAGAAGAAGCAGCTGCTAATGATGCTGTTGTTCCTGCTTCAACTTCCAAAGAAGAAAGGAAACTGGAAGCATTAAAGGCCCGCAGAAGTGTTGCTACCAAGCAACTTGATCGTATATACGATTTCAACTCTAAAATCACTCAAGAGACCTATCTTCCTGAGTTTGAGGTACGTCTAGAAGCCTTGGAAACTAGTTTCAAAGCCTTTCAACTGCTTCAAGCCAAGGTGGAGGAAGCAGACCCCAAAGAAGTTGTGGCTGAGGTCGATATTCGAGGAATCTACGAAGAAATGTACTACACACTTCGCTCGTCATTTATGTACCACATGCAATCTCGCAAATCCACGCAGCTGCCATCAGAAAGGGTTGTATCGGTCCAAGCTAAACAAACTACTCAATTAAAACTGCCAGATCTTAAAGTACCTTTATTTACAGGTGAAGTCACTGAGTGGTTGTCCTTCCATGAGACCTTCAATTCCCTAATCCATACCAATCCAAGCCTAAGCAACGTTTCCAAATTTCATTACCTAATTTCATCACTATCTGGACAAGCAGCCAAAACAGTACAGTCGCTGGAGATCACTGAAGGAAACTACGAAGTCGCAATAAATCTGCTAATTGAAAACTACGACAACAAAAAGCTCATAGCCACTGAACACATCAAGAAAATAATGATGTATCCAAGTCTTCGCAAGCCGTCATCAAGCAGCCTTCGTCATATGCTGCAAGAAATAAATAGCCATCTCCGTGCACTAGCTACACTGGGACGTCCTGTAGCTCATTGGGATGATCTACTGATCCAGATGATTCTTCCGAAGCTCGATCCGGAAACGCTTAGCAAATGGAGGGATGAAGGACCAGCCGATAGAATGCCTAGCTACCAAGAGCTATCAAAGTTTCTCACAAAGAGGAGTCACACGTTAACCGAGGACACTCCACAGGCAAGTACTTCTTTGCATTCTAAATCAAATAAGAACTCTCGGCCAAAGAATTTCGCCATAGTACGTGAAGGCGGTTCAACAACCGAAAGATTTAGTTGCATGTTTTGCAAGAAGAGCGGCCATTTCATACATAGGTGTTATCAGTTTATGAATTTATCCCTCGCTCAAAAACAACAATTTGTGGCTACTAACAACTTATGCGTAAACTGCCTTAAACTCAACAATTCACCGCACAACTGTCAAGCCCCCAAATGCAGAAAATGTAGCAGCTTTCACCATACATTGCTTCATGATAACAGTCAAAATAGTTCGTCGCTGCCAAATAACCCAATTGATTGCCCAACAACAAGCAATTTCAATGGCCAAAGTCCACAAAATTATCACATTCATAGCTTAACGTCAGCCGCTCACGATGATGCAGGTAATTCCCCAAATACTATTCTTGCCACCGCCATAATTCACGTCATAAATAAGCACAATTCTCCAGTACCCTGTCGCGTGTTGCTGGATTCTGCTTCTCACGTCAACCTACTTACGGAGAGATTTGCTAATCTTATTGGCACTCGCAGAAAGGGCACCATGACGTCTATTCGCGGCATTGGCACGAGTCCAATATATTGCCGATATCAACTCAACCTTATTATCAAATCACGGCTTAACGGGTATGTCGACACAGTAGAAGCTTTAATCGTGAACCGAATAGCGGACTTTCTTCCCGATGTCCCAATAAACACTTCAAATTGGCCAATTCCCGCTAATATAAAGTTGGCAGATCCACTCTTTGCAAATCCAGGTTCTATTGATCTGTTAATTGGAGCGGAGCACTTCTTTGGATTTCTTTCGATCGGTCAAATTAAACTAGGCAATCAGCTTCCTACATTGCAAAATACTATTTTTGGATGGATCGTATCCGGTAGTGTTGCGCAGAAAAATGAAAACTCTAAATTTGCATGCAACACTTTATTACAAGAATCAAAACATAACACATGTACAAGCTTAGATCACATTTTAAAATTATTTTGGGAAGTTGAGAATCATGCAGCTAAGGATCACGCTTTAACAAAAACAGAGCAAATTTGTGAAGATCACTTTGCTAAAAATGTTCGACGACTAGAAAATGGTTGTATTGAAGTTAGACTGCCATTTAAGATTGATCCGCAGTGCTTAGGCAGATCGTACGCACTAACCCTCCGCCGATTCCTAAGTCTAGAAAGAAAATTACATAAAAGTCCCGAACTTGCGGAACAATACATATCGTTTATGAGAGAGTATGAAACGCTCTCCCACATGGAACTAACAGCTAAACCTGACTCCAATAGCCCACATTACTTCATTCCTCACCATTGCATCACAAAACCTGGAAGCTCTTCCACCAAATTAAGAGTTGTTTTTGATGCCAGTGCAAAGAGTGCAAATGGAATCAGCCTCAACGAAATTTTACATGTAGGACCAGTAGTGCAGTCGGATTTGTTTTCGTTGGTGGTGAAATTTAGATCCCACAAGTATGTTTTTACCGCTGACGTAACAAAAATGTACCGGCAATTTCGGCTCAGCGAGAGTGATCGACAATTTCACCTCATCTTATGGAGAGAGAATCCAAGAGAAGAAATGAGAATCTATCGTTTGTGCACAGTGACTTACGGTACTGCTCCAGCCTCTTATCTAGCCACCAAATCACTCCAATATTTAGCAGACAGGGAAGAGCAGCATTTTCCATTTGGAGCAGAGACATTGAAGAAGGACTTTTATGTAGATGACGTGTTGACGGGAGCTGCGACATGTGAAAAACTCGAAGTAATTAAAGTGGAACTGAGGTCAATTTTGGCTAGTGCTGGTCTTGAGTTGAGAAAGTGGTGCTCGAATGTCCCAGAGGTTTTGCATGATATTGCCGTTGAAGATAGGGAACCCCTTTGTCAAATAAAGGAACATGATGTGGTGAAAACTCTGGGTCTGCTATGGGATCCTAAAATAGATGCCTTTCTGTACACGGTCAGTGACCAAGGCATCAGCAAAATTACCAAACGGACCGTGCTATCAGACATTGCAAGATTGTATGATCCATTGGGTTTAATCAACCCTGTAATTGTATCCGCCAAGATATTTATGCAAATTCTATGGAAATATGATTTTGATTGGGACGAAGTGCTTCCTCAGTCACATCATCAAAGGTGGATAACATTTCGAAGTCAATTGGCTGATTTAAGCAAATTAAAAATTGAAAGACGGGTTTTGCTGTGCGACATTCAGCATGCACAATTGCACGCTTTCTCAGACAGCTCAGAGCGTGCCTATGGAGCCTGTATTTATGTGCGTTCAGTTCAACACGATGGAAAGGTTGTAGTGCGCTTGTTGGCTATAAGACTCCTCCAATAACATGTCCAATAATGCTGAGATCCATAGTAGAGCACCTTTTCCCCCAAATACCAGCTACTATGTGCAATATCGTAAGAGAGGTCAGTCCAGCTGACATTCCAATAATTACTTTGGAAGAGCTGCTAAAGGCATGCAGCAAGATAGGTGACACCAAGACGCCCGGACCCGACGGCATCCCAAATAAGGCAGTTAAGGCAGCCATAAAAAAGAGACCTGACCTCTTCATTACGACAATGCAGAAGTGCCTAGAAGAAGGAACGTTTCCCGAAAAGTGGAAAATGCAGCATTTGGTCCTGCTACCAAAAGGGAAGAAGCCTCCAGGAGAACCATCGTCTTATCGCCCAATATGCCTATTGGACACCATGGGAAAGATCCTCGAAAGGATAATCTACAATAGATTACTCGCAGTGGCAGAAGAGAAAGGAGCCCTCTCAGACTACAAATTTGGCTTTAGGAAAATGCGATCCACTGTTGATGCCATAAGAGCAGTAGTTAACATTGCAAAAGGCGCCATCGAAGGGGAAAGATGGCTCTACGGGACAAAGGAGTACTGTGCAGTAGTAACGTTGGACGTCAAAAACGCTTTTAACTCGGCGAACTGGTCTTTCATTAGAAGATCCCTTGCCAGAATGGATACACCGCATTACTTACTACGTATAGTGACGAGTTATTTCAACAACAGGAAGTTGAGATATAACACAGATGAAGGTGAAAAATACTACAACGTCACTGCCGGAGTTCCACAGGGGTCGGTTTTAGGGCCCTTGTTGTGGAATATCATGTACGACGGAGTCCTACGACTGGCGCTACCTGGCGGAGTGACGGTCATTGGATTTGCCGATGACATTGCCGTTGTGACAGAAGGTAAACAGATTCATACAGTTGAATCCGTTACAAACGAAGCAATTGCCCGGATAAAGGATTGGCTAGCAATTGCCAGCCTAGAACTAGCAGATCATAAAACAGAAGCTGTCCTCATAACAAGCCGAAAAACTGTAGAGTTCGCCAACTTCCAGGTTGGTTACCAAATAATCAGGTCCAAAGAAGCGGTTAAATACCTTGGAGTAATGCTGGACAATAGACTGCGATTCAAAACACACGTGGACTATATAACCAAGAAAGCATCGCAAATGCAAGGAGCTCTCTCGCGCATACTGCCTAACATTGGTGGACCTGGATACGCAAGAAGGATCCTTCTTTCCAGAGTTGTTGCATCAGTTTTGCTGTATGCAGCCCCAGCCTGGGCACAGGCACTGAGGACAATGGAGACCAAAAGGAAACTATCATCAACATACAGGCTCTGTGCGCTACGAACAATTAGCGGCTTTCGAACCATATCGGACGAGGCCGCCTTTGTTATTGCTGGAATGGTTCCTGTCGACATTCTTGCTGACGAAATGTTGAGGATATATAATAGAAGAACCTTAAACCAATACGAAGCAAGTGAAATCAAGAAGATTAAAATTGAAGAAAAGGCAGCATCAATAGCTATGTGGCAAGCTCGCTGGAATAATACAACGAAAGGCAGATGGACATACCGACTTATACCGACAATTCAGGAATGGGTGGAACGTAAACATGGAGATTGCAGTTATAACCTTACACAGTTCCTATCGGGCCACGGTGGCTATCGCAAATATCTGCACCGTTTTGGGCACGATAGCTCACCATCTTGCCCCGAATGCATAAATGAAGAAGAAGACACGGAGCACGCAGTATTTTATTGCCCCCGCTTCATGGCATGGAGAACTACTCTGCCCAGCCCGTCAGAAACCGTCAACCACATGTTGCAATCGGAGGAGAATTGGGAGGAACTATGTAATTTTATAACCATCCTACAAAACGAGCTACGGAGAATTGAAAGGCTAAGAAAAGCCACAGCAGAAGCCTCAGAGGCCGGAGAAACACCATCAGAAACAGATGACACAACACGAATAGCTTGAATGCTAACCAGCCCCGCGAAGTAATACCTAACGGCAGTCCCGCGGGGAGAATGGTTGAAGTGTGTAGGGTGTGGTTTAGTACGCAGGCGTATTCCCGAAATCGAGCACTCGGGTTTGCGAATCGTGCATGCTAGTAACACTCGGGTTACTAGTATCTTTGAAGATTACACATCCTTGGCGCAACCAAAAAAAAAAAAGTGCGCTTGTTGTGTGCAAAGTCGAAGGTCGCTCCGGTTAAAACTATAAGCTTACCACGACTCGAGCTTTGCGCTGCACACTTGATGGTTCACTTCGTGAAGCGTATCCGAGACATATTTTTGGATAGATTTGAGAGTGTGCACTATTGGACGGATTCAAGCATTGTGGTGGCATGGTTATCATCTGAGTCCTATCACTGGCAAACGTTTGTGGCAAATAGGGTGGCAGCTATCCAAACTCTTTCGTCGGTCGAACAGTGGCAGCATGTCAGCACGACTGACAATCCTGCGGACATAGTATCGAGGGGAGCTAGCCCAACTGAGCTGAGTGCTTCAACACTGTGGTTCTCTGGTCCGAATTTCTTGACTCTGTCTCCTGAGAGCTGGCCGAACGCAAAACCAGTTGTTACAATAGATGAGCACTTGCTGGAGAGAAAACCAATCAATCATACATTCTCTGTTCAACAAGAATTCGACTTTATCAGCACTCTTAAACATAAATTCAACTATTTGAGCATTCTAAGAACCACTGCTTACATCTTCAGATTTTGTTATAATGCGTCTGGAAAGGCAACGAAGAAACAAAGACAAATCGGTGAGCTAACAGCATGGGAAATGGATAAAGCTCTTCATTGTATTTTAAAGCTTGTTCAAGCAAGTCAATATGCAAATGAAATTGCACTGCTGGAATGAAAGAAGCCGATTGCTGCTAGATCACACATCGTATCGTTAAGTCCATTCATTGATGAAGGAGGATTACTTCGAGTCGGTGGAAGATTAAATAATGCAAATTTGCAATACGAGGCAAGACATCCAATACTACTTCCAAGTAAGCACATTTTTACCAAAGTATTACTCAAGCACTTGCATGAAAAATATCAACACGTTGGAGTGCAAGGGCTAGTTGGAATAATACGCCAAAAATATTGGCCAGTTCATGCAAAACCGCTAATACGGAAAATTATAAACAGATGTGTCGTGTGTACTAGAGCAAATCCTCGTTTGGAGAATCCTGAAATGGGCAGTCTTCCTGCATGTCGCGTTACTCCATCTCGCCCCTTTAGTTTTGTGGGTACGGACTTTTGTGGGCCATTCATGGTGCACTCTCGCCGTCGAGGAACGGCAGCTGTAAAGGCTTATGTAGCTGTTTTTGTTTGCCTCAGCACAAAGGCAATCCATATGGAGCTAGTAGGTGATTTGACTACGTCCGCCTTTCTAGGTGCTTTAAGGCGCTTCATAAGCCGCCAAGGTCTCTGCCGGGCGATTTATAGCGACAATGCAACAAACTATGTAGGAGCGCGTAACGAGCTGAGAGCATTGTACGATCTGTTCACCAATCAACAATCGAGCTGCGAAATAACAAAGGTTTGTCTAGAGGAAGGCATCCAATGGCACAACATACCGCCACGATCTCCCCACTTTGGTGGAATATGGGAAGCCGCGGTCAAATCGGCAAAGCACCATATGAAAAGGATATTGCACTTGGCTTCTCTTACCTACGAGGAACTCAATACTGTCATTGTCCAGATAGAAGGTATCCTTAACTCCCGTCCTATCTCCCCCCTTTCCGAGGATCCTAACGATTTACAACCACTCACACCCGGTCATTTCTTGACGGGTACTTCACTTGTAGCACTTCCTGAGCCAGATTTAACCGACAAGAACATATCATACCTGAGTCGCTGGCAGCGAGTCCAGTGGCTGATGCAGCAGTTCTGGTTTCGTTGGCGAACCGAATATCTCCACACACTGCAGCAGCGAAGTAAATGGCGTAAAGGACGTTCCCCACTTAAAATAGATGACATCGTTATTATAAAGGATGACAATCTTCCACCCTTGAAGTGGAAACTTGGAAGAGTATCCGAAGTTCATCCTGGAGCGGACAATAGTGTTCGAGTAGTGACTTTGAAGACATCCAGTGGTACCACCAAGCGAGCAGTTACAACAGTATGCAAGTTACCAGTTTTTGAAGAGCCTTAAGCTCTTCAAGAGGGGGAGTATGTTCCCTCGATTTTACAACGACTTTCTTCATTACTTGTCTATTCATTTAAAAATTAAATTATAAATATTTGAATTGAATTATATTTGAAATTATACCAAATGATTGTGATAATGGCAACACCCAAATTGTATCGATATCATGAAGGTGCTATCGAATGTAATTTTAGAAATGTCAAAAACCACGCTGATTATTACTTCCATCTTTAAGGTTAATTTTCTTCTTCATTCTTTTGATCTCGTTGTGTAAGGTTATTAGTTTCTGCAAGGACAAAACTTTTAATATTCAATATACTTACACCACGAATTGTTATAATTGGTTTTTATTTCCTTTACACAAAAGTAAAATAATCAAAAAGGCTTGATTATTTAAATTTACACTATTACTCAGATGCTATTGCTTATATATATACCTATATTTATATATATATTTTTTTTTTTACTTCGTTGGCTTCGGATTAGATTCGTGCCGAGATTATTTTGGATAAGGTTTAATAGTTAAGAAATAAAATGAATTTATTATTCTACGTGTTAATCGAATCAACGTTCTTTTGATATTTAACACATGCGATATTAAGAGATTAAGAAGGAAAGGTGGAGCTGAAAGAAGATTTGTTGCGAACATGAGTTAAAGGCTCAGTAGGGAATTTTAACTGTGGGGCCAGACTCAAGAATGGGGCAGAGTTTGGCATGTTCGCGAGGGAAATTTTACTTCCTCGGAGGATGAGGGATCGCCCCCGGTAGCTTTGATGGCTACCCATATCGATGTTTACACCTGTCGAGATGAATGGTTTGGGCCGGTAATAGTTTGAGTAGGTTCGGTACTTCTGAAGGAGATTTTTTTTATTGGCACGAAAATTTAATTTTGTTGGCGGATGCATAGCAGCAACAACCCCTCCCCGCTCCGACGAGCTGATGCCCGAGCATCCACCAGCGTGCCCTTAGCTGCGTATCTGGGACAACCAACAACCTAAATGGAGTCCCGTCCACAACAAAATTCGGCGCCCAACGGTAAAGGCCGATGTAAGACCTTGTAAAGGAAAATGATAAGACAAAAGACGCATATATTCAAGGTTATTGCTCTGTGATCCCGTACTTGTACGTAAAGATGACACGGCCTAGTTTCTTACTTGCGAGTAATTAGAAGTCGAGGAGAGTTTCGGACAGCCTTCTATTAAATTATAGATGGAAGAAACCACTCAGAGCTTCATTGCTTTATAATAATCTTTCTAGCGATTTTTCTCGATTTCGTATCGAAATAATCCAGGAGAATTGATTTTTTTGTATTTGCAGAGAATCAAATGCGGTTTATATACTCCCTAGTTCCGCAAATGTGATTATTTTGTTTTCTGTCTTTAGAGGAGGAAGCTGCATACACCATAGTGTGTATCCCTTGTTCCCACAGACAGTTTATTGAGATGTAAAGAAATCCAAACTGCTTGCCCTAACCTTTCATCTACCCCAAACGCAGCATTTCTTTCAGATATCCCACCTTTTCTATTATGTATTGATAGACTTATTGATTTATTGAGTTAGTGATTAGACTTAATTTGTTTACTATTAGTATTATAATTACCAAACACTTAAATAGTTATTTTTTTACCTTACATTAATCGCATTATATCAAGCATGAATCGGTCACAAGGCGCGATAGCAAAGCCGAAAGGTAATGCTATTTCCTCGATGGGTACTCGATCCAAAACGAAAGGTAATTTGAGTTCAAGTATGATTCCGGCATGTGCTTCACCTCAATCAGATGCCCGAAAGAAGGTCGTACACTCCCCTGTACGTCAAGCGACCTTAGGTTCTTTGAATGAGTCCACACCTGCTGTAACGTTCAATGTTCCTGATCCAATAGAAACTATTCGCGATTTTAATATAGCCTCTGATAATTCTGACCATTTAGCTCCTATATCGGACCTACTAGTAATGGAATCCATTGAGAATCCAACCAAAAAGTTAGTTACACGTAAGGAAGATGCAAATTGCTTGCAGGGTGCTTCTTTGCTCCGCGTACCACCTAATCTCCCGGACGGGAACGGTAATCAACCGGATAATAACCATTATCCGCACCATGTATCTACGGAATATGGATCCCCCGAGCGTACCGCGCACCGCGATCATGTTCGCAAGTTCGATCTAGATCGTTGGGGCATTCGCTTTGACGGAACTTCCAACTCAGTGGAAGACTTTATATTTCATGTGGAAACACTTAAAGAAAATTACGGTATGCATTGGTCCGAAGTCGTAAAGAAATTTCATCTGCTATTATCTGGTACCGCTCAGAACTGGTTCTGGCAATTCTTGCGAACCCATCCGCGGTCTGGCTGGAATGAGCTGCGCCGTGCATTGCTTCAGCAGTTCAGGAATCATGAGTCAGATTTCGAACTGATAAAGCAGATTATGGAAAGGCGTCAGCTGTCAAACGAGACTTTTGACGATTTCTATAATTCCATATTAGACCTTTGCAACCAACTGCGTGAACCAATTCGCGAGTTTGAGTTAATCAGAATTCTGAAAAGTAACATTAACCACCGTCTATTGCAGTATATTTATCCGATGTCTATATTTTCTCTAGAGCGCTTCCGCGAGGAATGTCATAAGACTGAAAAAATGGTACGGTCTCGGGAGTCCGTTCGAGTTCGACCAAACCCAACAAATTTTAGAAATATTCACGAAATAGACGGAGAAAATGTCCACTTTGAACAGGTCCAAGAAGCAGAAGTTTGCGCAATGGATAGTGGGGCTCATCCGACACATCCAATCCGCAACAGGAAATGTTTCAATTGCAAGAATTTTGGGCACTCGTTCATGTCGTGTCCTTCTCCTGTGCGTAACCTATTTTGTTACCGATGTGGTTTGGTAAATTATACCACTCCGCAATGTCCAAAGTGCAATCCAGATACGGGAAACGGGAGATCGAGCGTGAAGTCCACCGGGGAATCTCGCTCAGCCCAGACAAACCCGGCCTAGAAACAAGAGATGCCTGTACCAACACAGACATTTCTCCCCAGCTCTTACCAAACAAAGAACTTATCATACCACCAGACGTATCCATTCGTTGTCCTACCCCTTACCCCATAAAACGTATGAAGAGAGGCTAAGAAATTATAATGAGATTCGCGCAAGAATATTTTCGTTAGCGGAATTGCAATCGAGTAATCCTCGCTGCGTGGTTAACAAGCCTTTACGTAGAAAGACGAAAAGGCGGCTGTTTCGACGGTTGATAGAATCTTCTTCTATCAGTGAGTCTAAAGACCCTCGGCCATATGCGCTTGTACGGGTGGGCAATGAACAGATCAGAGGCCTGCTGGATAGTGGGGCTTCCATATCGTGCCTAGGGGAAGGTGGTGAAGATTTCATCAAGCGTAACCATCTGACCCAGATAGCATTTGACTCTGAACTGAAAACCGCCGATGGCACAGTGCAGCGCATTGTCGGAAGGGTAAAGGTCCCCATAGCCTATAAAAACATGTCTCATTATATTGACTTATACTTAGTTCCTTCTCTTTCACAACCCTTGTTGCTCCTCACCTGGTGTCGGAAATTTGGCGGGATGTCTCAGAGAAATCTCAACACAACCTTGACGATAACCAGCGACGAGCACTAGAAACAGTAATTGGGAAATTTCCATCGTTTTCGGAGTTAGGCTTAGGTAAGACTTCAGTCGAAACTCACATTATTGATACAGGTGATGCTGAACCTGTGAAACAAAGGCACTACCCTGTGTCTCCGGTCATACAGGGACTAATATATGAGGAACTGGATCGCATGCTGTCTTTGGGGGTGATAGAGGAAAGTCAAAGTGCGTGGAGTTCACCGGTTGTCTTGATAAGAAAACCGGGGAAAAACCGACTTTGTCTGGACTACCGTAAGGTGAATTCGCTTACAAGGAAGGATGCGTATCCGCTTCCTCATATAGAGGGGATGCTAAGCCGTCTAAGAGATACACACTATATCTCCTGCGTTGATCTCAAGGACGCCTTTTGGCAGATTCCCCTTGAGGAGAAATCTCGTGAGAGGACAGCGTTCACTGTGCCGGGGTGGCCCCTTTATCAATACACCGTCATGCCTTTTGGACTGTGTAATGCATCGCAAAGGTTATGTCGGTTGATGGATAGAGTGATCGCCGCGGCACTAAGAGAGCGCGTGTTCGTCTACCTTGATGATCTCCTCATAGTCTCTGGTGACTGGGAGACGCACATACATCTTCTTGAGACGGTAGCTCAGTGCCTTCGTAGTGCCAACCTAACAATAAATGTTCAGAAGTCCCAATTTTGCTTCAAGGAGCTCAAGTATCTGGGGCATATTGTAGGTCAGGGTCATATCAAACCCGATCCCGCCAAAGTGGTAGCTATCACAGATTTTCCGCAACCTAAGACCATTAAACAAATGCGACGATTCCTGGGAATGTGCGGCTGGTATCGTAGATTCATTAAGAACTTCGCCAGTCTCGCAGGACCACTCACTGATAGTCTCAAGAAAAGTAAAAACAAGTTTGAACTTTCACCAAGTGCGGTTAACGCTTTTGAACAACTTAAGGCAGCTCTGGCTAGTGCGCCATTACTAAACAACCCCGATTTCTCCAAACCTTTAATCATACAGTGTGACGCCTCAGGTCAAGGCGTAGGTGCAGTTTTGTTTCAGTGTGATGTCGAGGGCGAGGAACGCCCTATCGCTTATTTCTCCCAAAAGCTAAATCCCTGTCAAGCTAACTATAGCGTGACGGAGCAGGAATGCTTGGCTGCCGTTCAGGCCATCAAAAAGTTCCGTCCCTATGTAGAAGGCACCCGTTTCAAGATCATTACGGACCATTCTAGCCTTAAATGGCTAATGAGCCTAAAGGATTTAAGTGGGAGATTGGCGAGATGGTCATTGAAGCTGCAGGCCTTCGACTTTGAGGTAGAGCACAGGAAAGGCTCGGCGAATATTGTTCCGGATGCATTATCGCGGGCATGTATCGAAAGCGTCGAAATGCAGGCAAAAGACCAGCTGTCTGTGGATCTTGGCTCAGAGCATTTTAAGACTAAGGAATACCTGGACCTAATCAAAAATATTAAAGCCAATAGTGAAGCCTTTCCTGGTCTAAAGGTTTCCAATGACTTAGTGTTTAAACGGATCTTCTCAACTGAATCCGAGGTAGATAGAACGAACCTGCAGTGGCGTTTGTGGATTCCTTCCGCTCTCACTAGAGATTTGGTAACCCAAGCACATACTGCTCCCACTTGTGCTCATGGGGGAATTGCCAAAACCCTACCCAGGCTCCGTCAATTTTACTTTTGGCCAAAAATGGCGAAGGATGTCAAAGATTTCATAAAACAGTGTGACGTATGTAAACAAAGCAAAGGCACCAATAAAATTTTAAGGCCCCCAATGCAAACGCTAGTCGCTTTTGAAAGACCCATTCAAAAATTGTACATTGATTTTATGGGGCCTTATATACGTTCGAAAAGGGGAAACTTATATCTCTTTGTCGTGTTAGACCATCTCACGAAGTTCGTGTTACTTAAGCCTATGCCTAAAGCAAACACCTCCTCAGTCTTAAACTTCCTGGAACAAACTGTTTTCAGTATTTTTGGTACGCCAGAGATCATTCATTTGGACAACGGTCGACAGTTTGCGTCTGGTAATTTCCGACACCACCTAGAAAAGTATGGAATACGTCACCTGAAGACAGCACTATACCCCCCTCAATCAAATGCGTCCGAGCGAGTGAATCAGTCGATTCTATCAGGCATCCGGTCTTATTTGAACACCGACCACAGTGACTGGGATAAGCATATCCATGAAATTCAGCAGGTTATATGCACTTCTGTACATCAGTCGACGTTGGTAACGCCTTTTTTCGCTCTGTTCGGAACGCAAATGATTTCACACGGAAGCATGTACCCGCTGATGAGACAATTGGCTTTGCTCAACGACGACGGGAGTGAACCCATTTTAAAGTCTGACCGTTTAAATATAATCAGGCATGAAGTTAATGAGCACTTAAAACAAGCATTCAACAAACGTTCGAAAGCGTATAATTTGAGGGCCTGCGTCAAGAAGTTTTTGCCCGGCCAGCACAAGAGATTTTCCGACGGAATTTCGTGCACAGTGACGCAACGAAGGATCGGAGTGCTAAACTATGTCCTAAATTTCTCCAGTGCCGAATCATTCGTGCGGTCGGGAATGCCATGTATGAAATTGAGGACCTACAAGGAAAGAAAATTGGCATATTTCATTCCAAGGACCTAAAAACCTAGTAGAGCATGATACTCTTCCCTTCAGGGGCATGGGTCGAAGCCACACGTCAACCTAAAGTCAACTAGTATTTCCATGCCTTTTTCCCATAGCGCATGCTTCAAAATTCATAGTGTTGTGGTAAATTCTCTCCCTATAAACTTTTAAAAAAATTAATAAATAAAGGAAAATAATAATAATTATCTACTTGCCCTACTTTTGCTTTTATTACATCTAGTACCTTCTCATGTAGTAGATTTCTCTTTTTCAATGACTAATACGGCAACATCACTGCGACGGTGAACGCGAGCGAAAGTCTTACGTCAGTTTGAGCCTCCATACTCGTAAGAGACCCAAAACTCCTTCTTTCCTCAACTTCCGCTCGAGCAACACGGTTGTCTCCCAATCTTCTGGGTGACTGCGAGTTTTTTTTAAATCCGGTTGCAGCAGCATCATCCAAACATTTTTCGACTAATAATACAAGGTTAGTACCAAGAAATAGATTTTCTTTAAGACGGTGCTTAACTTCAGTGACCCTTTTAGATTTTATTGCGGAAAAACCAAAAGTTAAGTGCCAGCGCAAAAAGTGTGCGAAATCTCTCGGGATACGCAACAAAAGCGATAACCTCCAAGCCAACCAAACACATGTAAGTAATGAGCAAATTATTACATGAGACATGGTAATAACTATAAAATGAATTTCAAGGTCTTGAAGCCGAACGTTTTGCGGAGAGGAAAGCCACTCACCTGGGGGGTTAGTGGCTTTCACGTAAGTCCAATCCCCGCCAATCCCCGTGGCAATCTCAAGAATTGGAGCGAGCCTCTCACCGCTAGCGATTCGGCTCAGGCACGAGTCCGAAATATCCCCACTTGCCGCGCTAAATAAAGAAGCACTCAATAGTTTGGTTTTCCCGTATGTCCATGCCTGCCCCTGGTAAAGGATCCCTAAATGCTTCCTGCACGCGGGTGAAACGCCTACATAAATCGAGCCGCTGATTAATTTATACGATTGCCGCTACCTTCCCCCCCCCCCCCCAAACACCTGCAGAAATCCGAGCGCCCGAAGTAATCGCAGAATCGGTATCAGTGCTGTGAAGCATTCACACGAAGATCCCCCCCCCCTCTCATCACCCGCCTTGCGTTTCTAAACCAGCGACTCGATGCAACGACCAGCAGAGCCAATAGAATTGCGCTCTTATCTAACAGCTGTAGCTCCCGTATTCAGACGCACCGTTCGAGGGAATCTACCTGTTATCGCCGCACTCAACTGCAACGGTGTCATACTAGTGAAGTGAACCCGTAATTAATTGATCAGTGACGCGGATTTGTGTGCTTTTGAGCATAAATACCCTGCTATGCAATATCCAACATATTGTAGTGATTAGATTACTATCAAAATAGTTATAATGTTTTTTTTTTCCTTTTGTTGGCAAACTACGCCTGCTTACCTTTCGTAGCGGGTGGCCGTGGCGCAGTGATAGAGTGTTCGCTTGTTGAGTGGGAGGTTACGTGTTCAAATCCGAACCAGTACCACGAAACATTTTTCACAAATAAAAACGATTAAGTTTAAGTGAATTATAAGCGAACACAAATATCAACAATTCTCCCCTAGCTTACTAGGACGCCACTCGTGGAGAATATCCACTGCGCCACAAACTCTTTCCTGTCCCTCTTTCTCTTCCTAAAAACTTGAATGCCGCGCTGTGCCCCGCATTATAAGGGTATTCAAAACCCCTTGAGCGCGAGTAAAATTATAAAAAAAAAAAAAAAAAAGCTTACTTTAATGTAATAATTCGTTTTAGCATTTTTTTGGAAATAGCGTACGTTAATCAGTAAATTTCTAGTGAACGAAAGTGATCAGATTAGGATAGTGGCTAAGTTTTTTTGTGCAGCGTAAACAACTGCTTAAGCATCATTCATCGACGGAAGCAAATGTGCGCACATCGGCTGGATCTTCGTCAACAAGAAAAACAAACTGTGAGTAAATGTATTTTTTTTTATATCATTCTTTTCTTGATTTGATTCGTTGATATTTAACGAAATTATATCGGATCACTACCGTTACCTATTTTCGCGTTGATAAAATCAT
This sequence comes from Cheilosia urbana, assembly GCA_946477585.1. Taxonomy (NCBI): domain Eukaryota; kingdom Metazoa; phylum Arthropoda; class Insecta; order Diptera; family Syrphidae; genus Cheilosia; species Cheilosia urbana. The sequence continues at coordinate 67,606,405 of OX297853.1, read as the reverse complement.
TAAGATTTAAGATTTGGAATATGCTATTACTCAGATGCTATTGCTTATATATATACCTATATTTATATATATATATTTTTTTTTACTTCGTTGGCTTCGGATTAGATTCGTGCCGAGATTATTTTGGATAAGGTTTAATAGTTGAGAAATAAAATGAATTTATTATTCTACGTGTTAATCGAATCAACGTTCTTTTGATATTTAACACATGCGATATTAAGAGATTAAGAAGGAAAGGTGGAGCTGAAAGAAGATTTGTTGCGAACATGAGTTAAAGGCTCAGTAGGGAATTTTAAATTTGGGGCCAGACTCAAGAATGGGGCAGAGTTTGGCATGGTCGCGAGGGAAATTTTACTTCCTCGGAGGATGAGGGATCGCCCCCGGTAGCTTTGATGGCTACCCATATCGATGTTTACACCTGTCGAGATGAATGGTTTGGGCCGGTAATAGTTTGAGTAGGTTCGGTACTTCTGAAGGAGATTTTTTTTTATTGGCACGAAAATTTAATTTTGTTGGCGGAGGCATAGCAGCAACAACCCCTCCCCGCTCCGACGAGCTGATGCCCGAGCATCCACCAGCGTGCCCTTAGCTGCGTATCTGGGACAACCAACAACCTAAATGGAGTCCCGTCCACAACAATTGGCAGCCGACTAATGTGTCTCCAGCGTCCGTATACCCAAGTCCGCAAATCCCAATCAATATAGGTCCGAGTACTTCGAACTGGAACACTCAAAACAGTTCAAACAAGACCAGTGTATAGCACCTTCGTAACAGGCCACCAGAGAAATTATCGTGTGGGTTCTGTGGTGAGTCAAATCACACTTACGCAGAATGTAGTGTACGCCGTAACACCCCATACTGCGACTCCTGCAGGGCTTATGGCCACGACCCAGGGACTTGCCCGGAAGCACAAGCTTACATGACAGCGGCAAAACTTGGTAAGCCAAAGCGAAAATGTGATTGGTGCTCAAGGGTGGGCCATTCTGAAGAGGATTGTTATAGTAAAAGGAACTACCTGGCAAAGAAGGGACAGGGAAACGAACGAGGGGCCAGCTAATAAAGGTGAGCTGTGCCCCTAAAGCATTCTCAACTGATAGTCATAACAAATCAGTAAAACCCATTCCAAGCAGTGTAATTTTAAACCAAAACGATGAGTTACCCTTAACCGAAAAAACCGTTTCAGATGCCACGATAAGGCAATTAAGAATCCCGGAGCCCAGCAGAAATAATAAGAAAAAAATTCTTAAGAGGCACAGAAAAAGGCAAAGGCATATAAATTGCCTGCAAAAAATACAACTGGAGTATAGACCAAAAGCCATGACTCAACTACAAAACAAGCTCGCAAGCGTGATGTTGCAATTTATAAATTTATTCATGCAAGTATGCGATATCATATCGCGATGCTCAAAGGAAATCGGCCAAAAACTAGGCTGTATCTTAAATCAAAAAATAAATTTGGCAATATCAAACGAAACAGGCTTTGCTTAGTAAAAAAAAATAAGTAAAAACGACGTTTTTGTAGAACTCCACTTGCCAGAGGCCAAAGGAGGTAAAATAACTCCATTAGTGGATACAGGGGCAGACACAAGTCTTTTGAAAGAAAGCTCGTTAAAGCCCAACACAAACATATCCAGAAAGGAGACAAGGCAAGTAGGTGGAGCATTCGGTGGAAATAGCACAACAGTAGGTACTATCACCGCTAGTAAACTATTGACAAAGCACAAATTTTATATTATAAACGGTCTAAACGACATACGCGCAGATGGTATTATTGGTAGGGATATCCTTTGGAACCGAACAATTATTGATACAGTGGCTAAAACATTGAAATTCTTTGACAAAAATAGGAATTTGGTTTCGGAGTATCAAGTTAAACGCCGAAGCGAACCAATCAATACAGTCAACATGGCTAATAATACAATTAAAGTATCAAACCAGGAAATAAAGGCCCGAACCCAAACCATTGTAAAGCTAAAGGTAAATACAGGGTTACGCGACGTTCTCGTGCATACCCAGGAACTAAGACCTGGAGTTTACTTAGCGAATACAATATCAAGAGTAAGGGACCACCATCTTGCTGTTTCAATACTCAATTCCACAGACGATCCATTTTTCTTGAGTGAAGAATTCGTCCCTAAATTTGAAAATTTCAACAAGTTCCGAAGTATAGGAAGGGAAAAAACTAAGAACGTGATATTGAGCTAAAGTAGGCAACAGCCAAGTGAACGAATTTCACAACTACTTAAGTCGTTAAAAATAGAGACCAACTTAAACAAAGAGGAAAAATGTGCAATAGAAAATATTTGCATTCAATTTAACGACATTTTCCATTTGGAAGGGGACCCGTTGACGCATACCGATATCCTGGCGCATAAAATTAGAACCCAACCGGATCAAGTCCCAATAAACCAGAAGCAGTATCGTCTTCCATAAGTCGCTAGGGATGAGATTCATAATCAGGTGAAGCAAATGTTAAATGACAAAGTAATAACCCCGAGTAAATCACCGTGAAACTCTCCTCTTTTGGTCGTCCCTAAGAAACCAGGGGCTGATGGACAAAAGAGGTGGCGAATTGTAGTGGATTTTCGAAAACTCAATGATGTGACGATTAAAGACGTGTTTCCTCTGCCAAGAATAGAAGATATTCTCGATCAGCTAGGAAACTGCCGCTACTTCACAACCCTTGATCTGGCTAGCGGTTATCACCAAGTGTTTATTGAAAAGCAGGACCGGGAAAAGACTGCATTTAGCACGGGGTTGGGCCACTATGAATTTAACCGAATGCCTTTCGGACTAACGGGCGCACCGGCTACCTTCCAAAGGATAATGAACTACATTCTAACTGGTCTGCAAGGAATAGACTGTTTTGTCTACCTGGATGATATCGTGATACATATATAGTAAAAATTTGGAAGACCATTGCGACAAATTGGTTCGTATATTTTCGCAATTGAGAAACTACAAACTCAAATTAAACACCGAAAAATGCAACTTTCTGTCCAAAGTGGTTGTTTATTTAGGTCACAAGTGCTCAGAAAACGGTGCATTACCAGATCCCTCAAAAACAAGTTGTGTCACGAGCTTTCCAATCCCGAAAAATATTAAAGAAGTGCAGTCGTTCTTAGATTTTGCTAGCTATTACAGGAAGTTTATCCCAAATTTTGCAAAAATAGCCACCCCAATTAACTTATTGCTAAGAAAGGAGGTATCTTTCGAAGAATTGAAAAAGGCAATAACTACGCCGCCAGTCTTAATCTACCCAGATTTTTCGAAGCCATTTATCTTGACCACAGACGCTAGCAATGAAGCATTGGGAGCAGTACTGTCACAGGGTAAGGTTGGAAAGGATAAACCTATAGCTTACGCAAGCCGATCCTTAAATCCTGCTAAAAAAAGGTATTCCACAATAGAAAAGGAACTCCTGGCTATTGTGTGGGCTACCAACAACTTCCGAACTTATCTTTTAGGGCGCTCTTTTACAGTGTACACAGATCATCAGCCACTTAAGGGAGTATTTCATGTCAAAGATCCCACATCCCGTCTAGTACGTTTTCATCACAAACTCTCGGAATACGATTTCAAAATCGAATACAAACCGGGTAAGGTGAACAAGAACGCTGATGCACTGAGTCGTATTCCACAAGAAAAGCCCGTAGAGCAGTGTCTAGCAGTCACTCGGGCACAAGCGTGTTTGAATGAAAATAAGGACTCGGTAGGTACATCAACGACTTTCACTGGTATAGGTAATGGAATGGATATAAAGGCAACGGTATCAAAAGTACCCAAAACCATTGAATTTTTAACGGACCGCTCGGAAATCCAAATAATCTTAAGAGATTTTCACAATTCAGCGCTCGGAGGTCACCAGGGTAACAAAAAAAACCTTAGGGTGTATCAGGCAACAGTATAGGTGGAAGGGAATGGCAAAGGATGTAAAAGATTTCGTAAGAAAATGTTCACTATGCCAGAATGAATAAAATGAAGAAGAAACAGGGACCAATGGCTTCGGCAAGCCATGCATGTTCACAACAACTCCATCCACACCGCAACACAGTTAACCCCTTTGAATTCCTTATTTGGTTTTAAGTTCGAAATGCCAACTAATCTAAAACGAAAACCCACACCTCTGTATAATGCTGACGACTACCCTTCACAGCTCAAGCATCAACTCGAGATTGCCCACAAGTTAGCCAATCAGAACCTTCAAATAGCTAAACTTAAATCGAAAGATGTCTACGACAAAGGCTCTAAGACTATTACGTTCAATGTTGGACAGAAGGTTCTACTAAGGAATCCCGCCAGAAAAAATAAATTCTCCTCTATCTGGTTAGGACCCTACGTGGTTGTGTCCGTAAGCAATAAGGTAAACACAAATATTAAAATGGGAAAAAAAATCAACTAAAACCATTCTACCGATAAAATGGCTTCATATAAATATTGTTATATTAATATATTTTTTTTCTTTTCAGTAGAGAAAATATAGTTTAGACACCACAACAACGAGAAAATACTGTGAGGAGATTTAACGTCGGACGACTACAAACGCAACAAACCGCCAGAACCTAGGCCGATCGCGTATCCCTCAACCTCTCGAGAAGTCCTATGCTGCCAGCATCAAGTGCCGAAGACCAGTGGCGCCGATGCCAAGAAACCGTCAAAAACGCCGCAACTGATGTGCTCGGTTTCACCAGCCCACCCCCCCGAAACCCATGGTTTGACGAAGAGTGCCGGCAAGCACATGCAGCAAAACAAAGTGCCTACGAAGCGTCGCTGCATAGAAGGACGAGAGCAACTCGTCAGCTCTACGAGCAAAAAAGGAGGGAAGAACATCGGCTTCATCGGAGAAAAAAGAGAGAGCATGAGAAGCGCGCGATCGAGGATATAGAGAGGTGTTACTCCAGGAACAATTTTTTTGTTTTACCAAAAGGTAAAAAGAACGTGTCATGCCAACAAGACCCGAACGGAGACCTGTAGAGACGAACAAGGAAACCTTGTAGTAGAGTCACAGTCGGTGCTGAAGACATGAAAAAACCATTTCCGCAGACTGCTAAACGGCGAAGACGACACAAATTCCGCTGTCAGGCAGAACGAACCATTCAACCTGGACGATGAAAGCCAAGACTTCCATCCACCTGACCAAAATGAAGTGAGGATAGCAATATCCAAGCTGAGGTCCAACAAGGCTGCTGGACCAGACGGCTTACCTGCCGAGCTCTTCAAGGCAGCCGGAGATGAATTGGTAGAGTGCATACACCAACTCGTCTCCAAAATTTGGTTAGAGGAAAGTATGCCTGAGGAATGGAACCTCAGCATCGTTTGCCCGATCCACAAGAAAGGAGACTCTCTAAACTGCGCCAACTATAGAGGCATCAGTCTCCTTAACACTGCGTATAAGATCATGTCTGCTGTACTGTGTGAACGCCTGAAACCTTTCGTCAACGATCTGATAGGTCCCTATCAGTGCGGTTTTAGGCCCGGTAAGTCCACGACCGATCAAATATTCACACTTCGACAGATCCTGGAGAAAACCCAAGAAGTCCAGATCGATACTCACCATCTTTTTATCGATTCTTAGGCCGCATACGACAGCGTTTATAGAGACGAAAAAATGGGTTTAGTGGTGAATGAGGGTAAAACAAAATATATGCTGTCAACAAGAAGGGGCACACAACATCGACGAATAGGACAGAACGTCACGATAGACAGCTATAACTTTGAGGTAATTAGGGACTCTGTCTACCTCGGATCCGCTATTAACTCTGAAAATGACATCACCTCAGAAATCAAGCGAAGAATCACTCTTGCCAACCGCTGTTTCTTTGGCAAAGACGGCAATTGATTAGTAAGGCCTTGTCAAGAAGCACTAAGGAGATTCTATATAAGACTCTCATCATCCCTGTCATGCTCTATGGCGCAGAAGGATGGACCCTAGCAAAAACGGATGAGGATCTTCTTGGTCGTTTCGAACGCTAAATTCTTTGAGTGATTTTTTGTCCCGTTTGCGTTGACGGGATTTGGAGGAGAAGATTTAACTGCGAACTCTACGAGTTGTACAGCGACATCGACCTGGTCAGAAAAGTACGCATTAGTCGTCTAAGATGGTTAGGACATGTAGAGCGAATGGACACGAACGCTCTGGCCCGGAGAGTCTTCGATTCCAACCCGGAGGGACAAGGCAATAGAGGAAGACCTCATCCAAATGTACATTAGAAGCATGATTAGATTTATAAGCATTACGTACCTGGCAAACTCGATGGGGCTCACCGTGACGCAGGATACAGAACCGTTCCAAGTGAAAAATCTCCTCGAAACCCCCATCGTCCTCGAAAAGGTAGGAAGTGCGTTATTTTACAAAGATTGTTGGATCATCTTCACTAAGCTTACACCAATGGATTTCTCTGGCATTGTAGACTTTGCTAATATCTGCGAAAGCAAAATAAATCGAATGTTCGTTCCTGAAAGATGATGTTAACTCAACGGACTTCAACGATGCTTGCGAACCAATGGTTAAGGAAGTTGCAGTAATATCGGAAAACTTGAAGTCAAACAACGCATACCTCCAGCATATGGTTTCACACAAACGCAGCAGAAGAGCGCTTCTTAACGTAGTGGGAAGTTTTTCTAAATGGGCTTTCAGAACTATGGACAACGAAGACTCGGAGAAGGTGTACGACAAATTGCAAATTCTGCATAAAAATAGTGAGGATACATTCACCCTAATCAACAAAAAATTGACGGTGACGAAATCAAACTATGATGGCATAGGTAAATCTTATCAAAGCAATTGCAGATATCGACGCAATAACGGCACATCTAAACGAATTCGGTTCAACATACTAAAAGTTTGCAGACGAAACGAACATTGCTATAGCGACACTTCAGCTGAAGACGGCAATAAATGAGCTCGTAGCTATACTAACAGCCAAGCTCCTGGAAGTACAAAACCGACAAGCCGTTTGTTGACAAACCTGGCAACGCGACTAACTTCGAAAGACAGAAGGAAAACTTGGCATAACTATGCCCTACAACGAACTGTCAAAAGAGGAAAACATTAAAAATGAAAACGACTTTGTTCAAACCTTTTGAAGGACATATTTCAAAACGAAAATTTTAGTCTATTTAATTGTCTTAAGGAATTTAAAAATGAAATTTCTTTTAAACGCTGAATTCTAAAATTTTGGTCTTTAAATTTTGATTGAAAATTACTCCTTCAACATCCTAAAATTTTCGTAATAAACTGGGAAAATAATTATAAAATTCTATCAGCTCATCGCTATCGTCATTCGTCAGCAAAGAAGGGAATATTAGGTAAGCAACAATGTCCGAACAATCTTATTCCGCCTTTCAAAAGTCCCAAAGAACAGCTCGCCAGCATCCACAGCCCAGGAATCCACCGAGCAATTCAATTGCGTAAAATGTAATCGAGAAGATAGTGTGGTGAATCAGGCACTTAGTGAATCAGGCACTTAGTGAATCAGGAACTTAGTGAATCAGATACTTAGGAATTATGGTGAATCGGGCACTCGGTTTCCCTCCAAGTTCCACTTCCAATTGGAGACTGGAATCTGTCAAGTTAGAACCATCTAGAGAAGATATGGAACATACATCTGTGCCTTGATTTTGTGCGGTTTTTGTCGCAATTGCGGTTGCGGAAAGGGTTCACGTATAGGCGGATTCTATGAATGTGTGCGTGATGTCGAGAACTGATAGCTTCCAATATTTCCTGTTCTACTGTAGCCTTGTTCCTCAAAATTCCAGGCGCACTTTCCCATACGCAACCTATTAAGGTTGCGAGAAGGATGTCGGATGAGAACAACTGACAACAGCGTGACCGATTTGGTAATTTTTCCGATGACCCTGATACAATTTGTTACTAATTCGTTCCTTTTTGTTAGTTGGAAAAGAAACTTCGGGGAGTTGTCAAACACTGTGAGTTCAAAATAAATGTGCTTAAAATATAACGCTGTTCCCTATCACAACACTATTTTCCGTTAAAACGAAGCAATACTTGTTAAATATTGTGAGAAAATTCTAAGCTTGCAAAAGAGCTTCAGAAAAGGCATTTTTCCTTGCATTTTTTTTTTCTGTGCAACTTTTTAAAACTAAATTGGACGAGATCTTAAAATGTGGATATAAATATGAGTTAATATATTTATAATTCAAAATCAAGGCTTTAAGGTTTTCATTTTAAAATTTTTCATTCGAAAACAAATTGCATCTATTTTTTTTAACTATCTAATGTGTGTTTAGTTTTTTTTTTTTTACATGAAATTTTAGATGAAAGTGATCAATTTACCGTCTGTATATATTAAGAGCGTGAAGCAAAAACTGTAATTTATAACCTTTCTCTTACACTCAGGGCGGTTAAACAATAAAGGGCAATATTACTAATGTCATACGTAAAACGAAACCGTACCAATTTTCTTTTGCGTTTTTTGACCACTTAAACTTGATGGTGGACCTCGATTTTGATCTTAAAATGAAATGTTGATTACGAATTATAAATTTAGTTTATCATATTCATTTTTCTTAAATAAGAATTTATAATTTGTTCCGTACGAAAAACGTTTTCCGATAACAGAACATTTAAATATAATTTGCTTATTATTATTACTTTTTCTTTTTTTGATAAACTAACTTTATAATTCATAAGCAATATTTTAAGACTTAGATTAAGGTAAACCATCAAGTTTAAGTGGTCAAAAAAAGCAAAAGAACATTTTTACGGTTCCGTTTAACGGGTGGCTATAACTGAGGCCTAAAGCTTCTCTGCAAATTTTACAATTTTCGAACAATATTTTCACAGGTATTGGCTCGCTTAACGTTATAATAGTATTGCGATACTCAACCGCTTTACATTTTAAACATATTTATTTGGAAATCACAGTTGTTTAAAGAATTTGCTAAGTTCCTTTTTCAATTAAAAAAAGGGAAAAAGTACCAACAAATTGTATTAGAGTCCTCGCAAAAAGTGTCAAATTTTTGCACAACGGTCACGCTGGTCCAGCGCGCGGTGCACTCACACATTTAAATCCGATTCGGAACGTTCCCTAGCGCAATTGCGACAAAAACCGCACAAAATCAAGGCACTGGAATATATCTACTTCTGGAATATTCGCTGATAGGTGGCAGCGCGGATATAAAAGGGGCGCGTTGACAACAGGGATGTACAGTTGATTTTTAACTCGTGATTGTGTGAAGTTCGAAAGAGTGAATAAAGCGATTGGATTGAAACGTTTAAGGCGGCTCTCCCACTGAAGCAACAAGCAACAAGCAACTGGCAATAGGAAACATGCGATATTATCGCTAACAGTTATTTTACATTGAATCAAATTAGACGTCTCACATTAAAGCAACTCAATATCGGTTGAACGAAAAATGTTGCTGATTGCGTCAACATTATTGCTGGCGATACACAGCGCATGTTAAAAAGCGATATATATCGCGTCGTTGTATCAATATTTGCGAGTAGTGAGTGCAGTGATAGTACATGTAGGTAAAAATCCCTGCACATAGGGATTTTCGATCTAAAATTGACGCCGTAGGCAAAAAGCGACAGATTTGTAACGTAGGTATTTTTTTCGGATGAAAAATTTTCATCTGATTTGTAAGTTAATTGATTTGCTCAGTCAAAAAATGTTTATTATTTTTGTTTATCTATTATATTTTGCTCTTACATTCGTCGATATTACCTAAGGAATGAAATGGGATGACATAACTTGAAGAGTCAAAAAATAGGAAAAATTCATTTGTGGTTGAAATTGAGTATGAGAAGTTTGATTCGATTTTATTCATGTATGATAAAATAGTTATGTAGAGAGTTTGTATTAAAAATTATTCGACGGTGTAGGGAAAAGTAGGGATTTTCTTTGTGTACTGTAAGGATTTTTCCTGTGTTTTCTGTACTATCACTGAGTGAGTGACAGGTCGCTAGAAATACTGTTGCTTCAATGTGAGAATAGGTTCAGATAAAAGTTGCGTATCGCTTATTGCTTATTGCTAGTTGTTTATTGCTTATTGCTTGTTGCCTCAGTGGGAGAGCCGCCCTTAGAATTGATTTAAGTGATATTGTTTTGGCACTAAATAAGTGAATATTTAGAAAGTGTAAATAAAGTGAAAAGTTAAACAGAATAGTGTTTTATCTTTTCGAATCCCAGCCTGAATGTAACATTGGTGTCAGAAGTGGGATAAAACTTATTTTCTGTGCTAAGTGTGTAAGTGCTACTAAGACCAAAAAAAAAGGGAATTTTTGAATTTGTGAATTTGTGAATTTTGAAATTACAAAAGACAAACAAAATGGGTCATTAATTGCTACATCTAAGTATACCCCAATTAAAAAGTGAACTAGAAAAGCGGAATCTCTCCACAGCTGGAGGAAAAAGTGACCTCATACTTCGTCTGCAGGAAGCTGTCGAATGCGAGGGAGCAGATCCGAAATCCATGCTATTGGACGTGGTAGAAGAACAATTAATTACAGGCATTGATATTAGCGCTATGATGGAATTACTTCTTGCCAAGATGGAAGAACAGAAGAATTCTATGGAATCGAAGTTCGCAGAACAGAAAAATTCCATGGAATTGAAATTCGCAGAATAAAAGAATTCTCTAGAAGAACAGAAGAATTTTCTAGAGTCTAGAAGAACAGAAGAATTCTCTAGAACAACAGAAGAATTCCATGGAATCGAAGTTCGCAGAGCAGAAGAATTCTCTAGAAGCACAAAAGAATTCTCTTGAAGAACAGAAAAATTCCATTGTCGCCGCACAAAAAGATGCAGTGGAAGAATTTAAGAATGTTCTAGACGTAAAAATCGATGCTATTGATGAGAAATTAAATCAGCATGAAACCAAGTTTGAGGAAATAAATGAAACGTTGCATAAACAGGAAGCAAACTTCGAAAACATAGCTAAAGAGCTCGAAACAAATATCGAGAACATAGCTAAAGAGTCAAGAAACAGAAGGCTTGGGAATATTCTGCTGACTGCCCAAGAAGGAAAGAGATGCAACCACCCGTTTTTGATGGTCAAACATCGTGGCCAATCTATAATAGACAGTTCGAAGCAGCTGCAACGACCAACGGATGGGACGACGAGGAAAAGTCGATTGCACTAACGCTCGCATTACGAGGCTCAGCTGCAGAGTTGCTTCAAACTGTTTCAGAAGAAAATCAACGCAACTACGACGCTCTGGTGAAGGCTATTGAGATGCGATTTGGTGACGACCATATGCAGCAAGTGTATAGAGTGCAACTGCGCAGTAGAGTCCAGAAAAGGGGAGAAACACTCCAGCAGTTGCAAGCGGACATCGAACGCCTAGCACATTTGCCGTATCTCAATGCCGGCGAGGATGTCATCAACGAAATGGCTATTGAAGCTTTCACACAAGCCATAGAGGACAGACAACTGCAGATGGCTCTACGAATGGCTGGAAAGAGAACTCTTCCTGAGGCACTTGCATTTGCCTTAACGATGAGAGCTGCTGACCAAGCATCTCAAGGATTTCACCGTGTGAGAGAAATAACATCCGTTGAGTGCTCATGCCAGAGGAAGTAGTAGACCGGAACAGTGCTCGCAGGGGACCGATCCGTTGTTGGAACTGCAACAAAATCGGACATCTACAACGCCAGTGCAGAGCTGAACGTAGACAGGGCGGTTGTCCACATTGCAGAATTAGGAGTCTTAACGAGGAGACATCTGAACCTTCGGCGGGGCAGAAACTGGTTTCTGGAATCGATGCCCCTAGGACCACAATTCAGGTTTTCAGACCAAACGATGCAACAGGAGCTTGACATTGGAAGCACATATCGGCCAGAAAAAGTATGTGGCCACAATTGATACAGGTGCCACCGCTTCCATAATCAGAAGGGACATCGTTCGCCAATCATGGCTGCATAACACCAGCAGTTACTGTCTGAAAACAGCGACTGGAGCAACGGCAAAGGTGTATGGTGAGGTACTTTTGACGATAAATCTTGCAGGAATAGTCTTCTCCCATGCATTCTTAGCGGCTGATATATGTGACGAATGCATCATCGGAATCGACTTTATGAAGGCGCATGATATAGTACTCGACATCGGTATGCAAGTTCTAAAGTATAAGAACATCGAGATTCCAATGGTTTACGGGAACGAGAACGTCGCAGCTCTAAGGACAGTTGTAAGTGAGGACGAAATATTACCACCTTTGTCAGAGACAGTGATTTGGACAAGGCTGGAAGGTGATCATGGGAGCCACCGATTCTATCTAATCGAGCCAGATCCAGAAAACCATCATCAGAACTATATCGTGGGAAAGATGCTCGTTGAACCCAAAAACAACTTGGTTCCAGTTCGTGTCCTCAATGTGGAGCATAAAATCGTGAAGCTGAAGCAAGGGGAAGTTATCGGAAAGTGCGTACCGATTACTGCGGTTACAAAGTTGTCCAATGACAGTCCTGCGAAGCCAGTTAGACCTACGGAGATATCCGAAATGAAAAAGAATATACTCGGAGAGTGTGAGCTGGATCAGGAGCAGCGGACCATGGCAGGGAGTCTAATCAACGAGTTCGCTGATATATTTGCTTCACAGAGTGGCGAGTATGATCGAACACATCTCGTAGAACACCGAAACGATACCGGGGATGCAAGACCAATTCGTCAGCCTCCCAGACGACTACCATTGGCTAAGCAGACGGAGGTTGCAGAAATGGTGTCGACTATGGAAAAAGAGGGACTGATTGAAAGCTCAAAAAGTCCGTGGGCATCGCCGGTCGTTCTGGTCAAGAAGAAAGACGGAAGTATGAGATTCTGCGTGAACTATCGCCAGCTAAACAATGTCACCAAGAAAGACAGCTACCCCCTGCCAAGAATTGACGATACTCTGGACACACTATCCGGAGCCAAATGGTTTTCAACTCTTGATCTAAAGAGTGGCTACTGGCAGGTGCAGATCCATCCAAAAGACCGTGATAAAACAGCATTCACAGCAGGAAATGGGCTCTGGCAGTTTACAGTAATGCCATTTGGACTGTGCAATGCTCCAGCAACTTTTGAACGTCTAATGGAGCGCGTTTTGCTGGGACTCACGTGGAAAACCTGTTTGGTCTACTTGGACGATGTCATCGTGGTAGGAAAAACATTTCACGAACATCGAAACAACCTAAAGGAAGTGTTCCAAAGGCTACAAAGTGCGCAATTAAAACTGAACCCGAAGAAGTGTGCTCTATTTAGACCAGAAGTGAAGTATCTCGGACACATCATCTCTTCCGAAGGAGTCAAGACTGTTCCATAGAAGGTCGATGCAGTGAAAAACTGGCCGGTTTCTAAAGACAAACTTCAACTGAGAAGCTTCCTGGGACTTGCGACCTATTATAGACGATTTGTAAAGGACTTTGCCGGAATCGCAAAGAGTTTGCATCAACTGACAGAAAAAGGCAAACAATTCAAATGGTCAGGTGGGTGCGAGAAAAGCTTCAAAGAACTTAAGCGACAGTTGTGTGACGCCCCCATATTAGCGTACCCCACTCCTGGGAAAACATTTATTGTGGATGCAGACGCTAGTAATGTGGGAATTGGAGCCGTTCTTTCCCAGGTACACGATGGCCAAGAGAAGGTAGTTTCGTACTTCAGCAAAGTGCTCTCAAAGCCAGAAAGGAACTACTGTGTTACAAGGCGCGAACTCCTTGCTCTGATATTGGCAACAAAACATTTCCACAAGTACCTTTATGGGCGGAAATTCATCCTTCGCACAGACCATGCGTCTATAAAATCGCTGCTACATTTCAAAAATCCTGAAGGACAAGTCGCGAGGTGGATCGAACGGTTGCAGATGTACGACTACAAAATACAACATCGAAAGGGAAGTCTTCACTCTAATGCAGACGCTCTCTCCCGTCAACCGTGCAAAGCAGACTGCAAACATTGCTTACGACATGAGGAAAAAGAATTCGTGTCCATTCAAAGGGTGAGAGCTTACGACATGAGGAAAAAGAAGTCGTGTCCATTCAAAGGGTGAGAGCTAACCCCAACAGTGGCTGGAGTGCGCGTGAAATCCGGGAGGCTCAAATGGAAGATCCGGATATCGAGCCGATTCTCGCCTGGAAGGAGCATAAAGGAAAACCAGACTGGCAGGAGATATCCAATAGGAGCCCGGAGCTGAAGGCATACTGGGCGCAGTGGGACTCCCTTCATGTACAAGACGGTATTCTAAAAAGAAGATGGGAAAACTCGGATGCAACGTCTTTCGTAATGCAGCTTGTTTTGCCCAGGTCGAAAGTTATCGAAGTGCTAAGGGAATTGCATGATGGAGTGTCTGGAGGCCACTTGGGAATAAATAAAACACTCGGTAAAGTACGGGAACGCTACTACTGGGTCCATGCAAGGGAGGATGTTGAAAATTGGAGCAGGAAATGCGTAACATGTGCCGCCAGCAAAGGCCCGAGAGTGAAAGTCCGAGGCAAGATGCATCAATACAATGTTGGAGCTCCCTTCGAAAGGATAGCAATTGATATTGCGGGACCGTTTCCTGAAACGAACAATGGAAATCGTTACATCTTTGTTGTTATGGACTACTTCAGTAAGTGGCCTGAAGCATTTGCTATTCCTAACCAAGAAGCTGAAACCGTGGTGGAGCAAATTGTCTACAACTGGGTAAGCAGATTCGGTGTACCGATGGAACTGCATTCGGATCAGGGACGAAACTTCGAGTCAAGATTTTCCAAGGAGTGTGCCAGTTACTCGGGATTCACAAGACAAGGACAACACCCCTTCATCCACAATCAGATGGGATGGTAGAGTGCTTCAACAGAACCCTAAATGGACACCTGTCTAAGATCGTTGCCGATGACCAAAGAGATTGGGATAAGCAGATTCCCTTGTTTTTATTGGCCTATCGAAACGCAGTACATAACACCACAGGGCATACTCAATCTGAAGTCCTCTTTGGTCGAACAGTCCGCCTGCCAAGCGAGTTGATGTTTGGATCCCCATGCGAAGAACCCAAGAATGAGGAAGACTATGTTGCAGACCTCAGGGATATCATCAGGGACGTGCATCGAGGGACTAGGGAAAAGATTAAGATAGCCAGTGACCGCATGAAAACCAGGTACGATACTAAAACGACAACTACAGGATTCCAGGAAGGAGATCTGGTATGGCTATATAATCCCCATCGAAGAAAAGGCTTATCACCTAAATTGCAACAAGACTGGGAAGGGCCCTATAAAATCGTGAAGCGCATCAACGACGTTGTCTATCGCATCCAACGAGGAAGAGGCAAGCTGAAAGTCGTTAATGTGGATCGTCTTCATCGCTATAATAGTGAAAATGCTAGCGAGTTTGTTCGGGACGAACAAGTTTAAGCGGGGGATATTGTGGTGAATCAGGCACTTAGTGAATCAGGCACTTAGTGAATCCGGAACTTAGTGAATCAGACACTTAGGAATTTTGGTGAATCGGGCACTCGGTTTCCCTCCAAGTTCCACTTCCAATTGGAGACTGGAATCTGTCAAGTTAGAACCATCTAGAGAAGATATGGAACATACATCTGGAATATATCTACTTCTGGAATATTCGCTGATAGGTGGCAGCGCGGATATAAAAGGGGCGCGTTGACAACAGAGATGTACAGTTGATTTTTAACTCGTGATTGTGTGAAGTTCGAAAGAGTAATCGGTTGTGAGATAAATAAGTGAAAAGAAATACAGTGAATAAAGCGATTGGATTGAAACGTTTAAGAATTGATTTAAGTGATATTGTTTTGGTACTAAATAAGTGAATATTTAGAAAGTGTAAATAAAGTGATTTTATTGGAAAAGTTAAACAGAATAGTGTTTTATCTTTTCGAATCCCAGCCTGAATGTAACAATAGCTTCGACAAAATGGTTCAATCCGATGCGTGTGACGCGTGGTATCATTTTGTTTGCGCCAACGTCAAGGATGGTATCGAAAACGAAGAGTGGATATGCGCAAAGTGCCTATCACCATCAACATCAGATCCCACCAAACTACATGCCCTGCGTTCGTCGAATACTAACCACATCAAACCTGCAACAATGTTGCCGGTGTCTAGGGACCAACCGCTACAAGCACCACTGGCTAATACAAATCCGTCAAATGTATTGCACAGCTAAATGGTAACAAAAACCCTAAATTCAGTGAAAAAAAACATCGAAATCACAACCAAAAGGAACACCATCAGAGCATTCAAGGCAATCACGATCGTCTGCGAAGTCCGTTCGCTTACAGCTACAGCTGAAGAGATTGGAAGAGGAACGCTTGCTTCAGGAAAAAAGAGATCGAGATTTCTTGCAAAGAAAATACGAACTTTTCGAACAATTTGAATCTGACGATGAAGTAGAACAAGATAATGAATTTGACCAAGCCGCCGTAGAAGAAAGAACGTCAAAATGGGCAGTGAAACATACTGCAGGTGACGTGTCTAAGAGAAAGGTTGGCGAAAAAATCATCTCTTAACCTAAAGTTCCAACGTTCGTTCACGAAGAAAATATACGTACGACCAATACGCCTATAGTCACATCGCTTGTTCAGGAACAAAGAACCGATATGCCGAACACATCCCCAATAAATAACAAGAAAGCTCAACCGCTCAATCGTACTAACGAAGTCAATAACTTACCTGGAGCAACACCTGATCTGTCTAAAATGACTTCACTTCAGTTAGCAGCTAAGCATGTAATGCCAAGAGAGCTAGCTAGCTTCAACGGCAATCCAGAAGACTGGCCGCTCTTTATAAGTTGTCTCGAGAACTCAACACGTTCGTGCGGCTATACACATGACGAGAACCTTATACGTCTTCAGCGCAACTTGAAAGGTAAGGCTTTAGAAGCAGTGCGCTATAGACTATTAGATCCTGAAAATGTCCCATCAATTATCTCAACTCTGCGGATGCTGTACGGCAGACCTGATGTCATAACAAACTCACTGTTGATGAAAATTCGAAATGAACCTCCTCCAAGGGCCGATAAACTGAAAACACTTGTCTCATTTTCGTTCGCCGTACAGAATATACATGCTATCATGGAATCTAACCATCTACAATCGCATCTATCAAACCCTTGTCTACTTCAATAGTTTGAAGCATAAGCGGTTGGGATGTCCATCGTTGCTGCGTGAAATCGCAGCGACGAGTATGGAATACCTAAAGGTGGGTCTGTCCTTTACGTTGAAGCAGCGGTTGGCACGCTTGCGGTTGCACAGCATTAGCTCGTCGGTGGGGGGGGGGGGGGGGTATTGCTGCTTGAAATCCATCCTATGCCTCAAAAATTTATCGTGCCGGAGGTCTGTAACGTTTATTAAAAGACTGTCTGCTTCGTTTGGTGATTCTTTATTCACTGCACTTGCTTACTAACTAACTTGCTGTACAAAGTGGCACATTCTTACATGCTAACAATATTGTGTGTGTATTTTGTAATACATATATAATATATCATTTGTATGTTTACCTAGTGTGGCGTGATTGAATTTAACTATATAATACAATATATGTGTATGTATCATACATACATATATTATATTATATATCCAAACCCAACATGCCCTTTCTCAAAAATAACTAAATATCGTTAAGATTCAACTTTATCTATTTCAGATTAAATTTATTTAAAATTAAATTAAGGAATTCACATGTTTATTCAAAAACTTATATGTATTTTAAGTGATGTTCATATTGTGGTTTACAAACATATTTGTATTATGTAATATATGACAAGTGTAATTAAATATATATATAATAGGTCTTACAGTTTATTTTATTTTAGCATTTTACCTGACCTAAGTTTCATAGGACTATTTACTTCATTCTGTTGTAAAGACTGTTCATCAAATATGGTTTTATTAAACTCGCTTTCAATTTCAACTTTTTGCTCTAACTGATTTTCATTACATTGGGTATCACAATCATTGTCGCTTTCGGATTTCTGATCAGTTTCATTATAATTGCAAGTCTTATCAACGATTATGTGTTTTCGATTACGTCTATACATTTTTCCTTCCTTGTCCGAAATTGTATATGAACGAGGTTCCCTGCAAGGCTTTACTATTTCTCCTAATACCCATTTGGAATCTGGCAACTTTTTGAATAATATTTTCTCACCTGATGATATTTTTTTCAGTTTCTTAGCATGTTTGTCATAATAGGACTTCATTTTCAAATTATTTTTTGTTCTTTCTAATCTATACTCATTAGGATCTACTATAGTGGGTTGTAAATGCCTTGTAGTGATAGGTAACTGAGTTCGAAATTTTCTTGACATTAGTAGCTGCGATGGCGAATACTTGCCATTTGGTGTGGTTCGTAAATTCAACAACGCTAAGTAAGGATCATATCCAGAATCTTTGCATTTAGATAAAAGAGCTTTTACAGTTTGAATTGACCGCTCCGCCAAACCGTTCGATTGAGGATAAAATGGACTACTAGTAACTTGCTCAATCTCCCATTCTTTTAAAAACTGTTTGAATTCTATCGAACTAAATGGTGGACCATTGTCCGATATTATCTTCATTGGGATCCCATGACGTGCAAATATAGATTTTAATTGTAATATTACATTGGTAGCTTTACTGGATGCTAATTTTGCTATCTCTATATATTTAGAGTAGTAATCCACCACAATAACGAATAAATCCTTTTGCCATTCGAAAATATCTGTTCCTATAGTTTCCCATGGCAGATGAGGGATCGGGTGTGAGAGTAGAGGCTCTTTTGTGTTATTTTTTCTATATCTGATGCATGTGGGGCAAGATTCTACCATGCTTGCTATATCGTCCGACATGTTTGGCCAATAAATTATGCCACGAGCACGGTTTTTATTTTTTTCAATGCCTGGGTGGCCCTGATGTGTAATTTTTAAAATCTCTTGACGAAACTTTTCCGGTATAATAATACTTTCACCTTTAAAAAATAGGTTATTTTCTATAAAAATATCGTCCTTAAAATTCCAAAAACTCTTGACATTTGAACTAACTAGATTTTTTCTTGTAGGCCAACCATTTTCATGGTAAAATTTAAGTTGTTGTAATTGTGTATCTTTAGCTGACTCGACTTCTATTTGTTCTAGTCTACTTTTAGAAATTGGAAGACAGGATCTAAGAAATCCAACATGAATCTGAATGTCCCTATCTATTACTAGTTCCTCTGTATCAGGTAAAGGAGCTCGAGAAAGTGTATCTGCTACTTGTAAATCTTTACCTTGCTTGTATACAACTTTCATATTGTATGATTGGAGACACATTCTCATACGTTGTAATCGTATTGGAACTTCCGCTAAAGGCTTTTTAAAAAGTGACACAAGGGGTTTATGGTCTGTTTCAACAGTTATAGTTTGACCGTATATATATTGTCGAAACCTCGTAGCCCCAAATACAATCGCATACAATTCTTTTTCTATTTGGGCGTATCGTTGTTGACAACTGGTTAATGTTTTTGAGGCAAAAGCTATGGGCTTATTGTTCTGAAATAAAACTGCTCCAACAGCAAATTTCGAAGCATCTGTAGACAAGACCAATGGCTCATTATCCCGGTAATATGACAAAATCGGAGGAGAAATTATAAGGTCTTTCAAATGCTCAAAAACCCGCTGGTGGCTTTCGTTCCATTCCCACACACTATCTTTTCTCAAAAGTCCTCTTAACGATGTTGTTTCTGCCGATAAATTTTTAATATAAAGTCCCAAATAATTTAACATTCCTAAGAATCGTTGAAGGTCTTTGACTGACTTTGGAGGTGGCATGTCACGAATTGCTCTAATTTTTGATTGATCTGGACTCATACCATCTTCACTGAAAATTTGACCGAAATACTTTACTTGTTTCAAACCAAAACGACATTTATCCTTATTCAATTTAAGTTTAACTTGTTTAACTCTCTCTAAAACCGCTGACAATCGTTTATCGTGTTCTTCAATTGTCTTACCCCAAACCAGAATGTCATCAATATACACTATCACTTCCAAATCACAGAATAGTTCAGTTATTGTTCTATGAAATATTTCCGGTGCAACGTTTAAACCATATGGTAGACGTAAAAATTTGTATCTTCCAAAAGGAGTGTTAAATGTGCATAAAAGAGAGGATGGCTCATCTAATTTAATCATCCAGAACCCATTACTGGCATCTAACACAGAAAAAAAACGTGCACCTGATAATTTTGACTTTACTAATTCAATATCAGGTATTGGATAGTGACATCGGAGCAACACTTCGTTCAGATTTCTTGGATCTAGACAGATCCGTAGCGATTTATTTGGTTTTTCTACTAAAACAATTGAGCTTACCCATGAAGTGGGACCCCTAACTTTTTCAATGACGTTTAAATTTTCCATACGAGTCAGTTCCTTTTTTAACCTATCATGCAGTTTATAAGGTACCCTTCTTGGTGGATCTACCACTGGCATGCAATTTTCTTTTATCCTTAACTGGCAAGTATAATCAATACATCCTAAACCGGTAAATAAATCATTATATTTTGCTAATAAATTTTCCCTAAGGTTACCAACTGCACAAAATCTTTTTACTAAACCAAGTCGGACACAATCAGGTAAACCTATAATCGTAGGACACATTTCAGAAATTATTATGAATTCAACAATCTCGTATACCACTGCATTTTGCCGTGTAAATTCACACATAAAATCACACTTTCCAATTACAGACAATTTTTGATTACCCAACGTAATTAAGGAAGCATTTGACTTCATAAGATTTGATCCATTAACTGAATAAAATACTTTTTTTGACATGACATTTGCTTGTGCCCCTGTGTCTAAATGACATTTTATGGACAGTTTGTTAATAACCAATTTGATATGCCAGTCTTCACAGTCACTGAAGTTGTTTTTATTGGCTTTACACATACCTACGAAAAAACTATTGCTGCTCTCACAGTCACTATCTGTACTACTATTGTTTTGATTTAATCCAAGCGCTTTAATCGATTTAAATTTACACATTTTTGCATAATGGTTTTTTCCACTACAATTATAACAAAGAACACCCGTGGCTGGGCATTTATTTTGATGCTTTTGTCCACATCTGGAGCAATAATTCATATAATTTGCATTACCTGATGATGATGGTCTAACCTCTCTCTTCTGATTACCGTTCTCCTTCCAATCAGTACCCTTTCTGCTTTGTTGCTGCTCTTGTGGATTCCGTTGTTCGGATAGTGAGTTACGGCTTCTCTGCGGCTGGTTCCACGTTCGCTTATGATGAGGTGTTGGCCTTTCAATGTAGTTAATTGGAATTTCTGCGGCTAAATCTCCATGTGACATATCCGACGCGTGGGCTTTTCCCAGTACATACGCTTTAGACTTTTCTTCCGCTACTTCTAATGTTAAACCTTCAGTGCCAAGTAGTTTTTCTCGTAGACAATCGTCTTGCATTCCAATGATGAACATGTCTCTCACCATCGAGTTTTCCTCTTGATACTCACATGATGACACTACTTCCTTGAGTTCAGTAAGAAATTGGTCCAAACTTTGTGCAGTTTTTTGACGACAGCTTAAAAATCTGAACCTTTCGTATATAAGATTCTTTTTTGGCTCAAAATATTGGTCAAATTTTGATACCACACTTTTGTACTCGTTGCCTTTAGATAAAGGATCTTCAATCTTGAACTTGAATGTGTTATAAATTTTTAAGCCCTCTTCTCCGATTGAGTGTAAAAGCAGAGCTATTTTTCTTCCATCGTCTGCTTTTTCAAGACCTGCTGCCGTGATAAAGAGTTGGAAACGCTGTTTCCAAATTCTCCAATTTTGGGTTTGGTTAGAATTTATAAAACTTAAACTGGACGGTGGTTTTATTGAATCCATATTATGGTCACTGATGCGACTGTACTTTTTTTTTTTTTTTTCGACTGGGAAATTAGTCTGACACCATGTAACGTTTATTTAAAGACTGTCTGCTTCGTTTGGTGATTCTTTATTCACTGCACTTGCTTACTAACTAACTTGCTGTACAAAGTGGCACATTCTTACATGCTAACAATATTGTGTGTGTATTTTGTAATACATATATAATATATCATTTGTATGTTTACCTAGTGTGGCGTGATTGAATTTAACTATATAATACAATATATGTGTATGTATCATACATACATATATTATATTATATATCCAAACCCAACAAGGTCAAGGTAAAAGAAAAGGTAAAAAAAATTTCACTTATCACCGAAAAAAAAATGTATTAACCTAGCATACGCAATACGTATTAACCAAGAAAAAAAACGAAATGTAATCCAACGAGAATTAAGAGAATTGTATGGATCTGTCAAATCAGTTGCGACTGACGTCATGGATAGTGTTGACGTCATGGCGGCCCTCCCCTAGCGTATGCCTGAAGAAACATATGCACCATGGCTTTTCCGTTGCCTGGAATATTTTGAAAAAGCCCCGAATTCGGTCTGCCGCACCATCCTCTCACATCTCAACAAATAAGCTCACTTTAGTAATCCATTCTAATCAAAAGAAAGTCACCAGTATTGATTGCAATACATAATTGTTTAATTCAATTTATAAAAAAAAGGTAGGTACGGATGATCGGTTATTCGAAGCGATGATATATATGTATATGTTTATACGCATAACACATGTATGTTTATGTTTGCATGTAGCCAAATAGTTTACATATGATTGTTTTAGGTCTATGTTTAGAATTCAACGGGTATATGAACAAAATTTTACCGAATAGTTGCGTTCGTATGACACGTTATTTTTATAATTTTTTTTTTTTTACCTGTTGTATATTTTAGATTTCCGTTACGTTTATATTTGTAGAATAATTTAGATATCAAAGGAAAAATTTGTAAATTTAGAAAGCCAAAGAAAAGTATATGAATTTTACTTACGTTTTATGGATGCGTTGCTCCGAATTTTGTGCACAAACTTCGTTGTCTCTGCATGTGTATAGGATATGGTTTTAAATTATAAAATAAAATAGTCTTTTCTTGTGGCTTTTTACACTAGTGATCGATAGATAGGATAAGTAGCTAATTTTTAACTAGGTTTTAATAGGGTAGGGTAATTTATATATATATATATTTTTTATATATATATATATATTTTTTTTTTCTTTAAACACTTCAACTATTTAATTTTATTTTTCAGGGTATCGCCGGGATTTTACTTTTCACACACTTTCTTGTTACACAATATAGGTACCACTATTATATATGTATAGCACTTTTTGTTCCCTTTAGGTTTAGGTTAGCGGGTAAGTATAGTTTGTGATTTGTGTTGGTATGTATGAATTAGGGATGAATCGTGTACGTATGGTGGGTAGTTTTAGGTTACGTTTTGGTTTTCTGACGGTTTTGGTGAAATCGGTTTGGTAAGTCCAGTTGAAGTAGCGGAAGTTTATAACGTGCACGGTAGTTTGCACCGTACACATAAAATTATGAGCACGCGGTGCACTCGAAGACAAGCCGCTGGGATGGTTCACGTTCTTTTCCTTTGTGCTGTGATATCAGGTATACGCTTGATTATCACGATTTGACACAGGGGAACCATTACAGGCACATCCCGGTAATGCTACGCAAAAAGCAAAAAAAACATACAAGGTTAAAAAAAAAAGATCATCGCAATATGTCCATATGCGCAGAATCTTACCTTCCGAGTTGCACCACGTGATTTGCAAGGTAATCCGTGATTAATATGGATAACAATTCCACCATCTAGCGAGTTCTGGCTTCGCAATTATGCCGAAATCATTCGCCTCCTCCCTCAACTAATATTTTTAAGCTGCCTAAGCATTTGGGGAAATTCAAGAATCGGTAATAAAACGTAAAAAAAATTAAATCTACTTACGGTGGCTCAGTACCACGACCAGTCTGATTGGAGGTTGAAAGCGAAAAGAGAGAGTGGTCGCTCAGCCGGAAGCTTTATATTGGACAATGACAAGTGTCATAAAGAGGATTGCGTTTATCGTAATGGCCTACCTGTGATCGTAAGCTCTTAGGTCAAATGCACATTGTGCATTTCCGTTGACAGGAAATGGAAAATGAACCAGCAGTTACAATTTTAAAATATGAATTTGTAAATTCATCAGAGAGAGTTAATCTAATGTTTTGGTGAGATACGCCACAAGTTGACCGATAAGCTACCGGCGCAATTAGACTTAATTGGGGTATACATAAACAAACCATAAACCTGGTGAACTTATCGACATTAAGCACATGGTTAGATTCGATGGCCAGAGCAGCAGTTCAGGTTTCACCAATGATTTTATTTACAGATGTCGAAAAGAACTCTTAAAGGCGTTTTGCCAGCACAAGAACATATCTAAACACGCATGAAGAGATAGACTCACCTGGTACTAGGTAATCAGTCCGAAGGTGCAGAATATGTAACGGAGACTGCACTCATATTGAATACTGTCACGATTTCATAACAATGCCTCTAAAATACAAATGGTCGGCCATAAATGAACTACGCCAATGCCGAACATGTCTTAGACCTCATGGTGGCAGCCGTTGTACGTCAACAAAGAGATGCGGACAAAACGGTTGCGTATTTAAACACCTTCCAAACTCGGAACAACACAGGCGAAAATGAATTTAATTGCCATATCCATGAGTCAGAAAATCGCCAAACAATATTTAGAATCATTCCAGTTACACAATATAGTAACAACGCGCGAATTGAAACCTTTGCTTTCCTTGACGATGGTTTATCTATAACACTCATGGATGAAGAGCTTGCCTCGTTTCTAGGTCTTGACGGTGAAGTTGAACCTTTATGTTTAAAATGGACGTTGGACACCCATCGTATGGAAGAGGGTTCGAAAAAAGTCCGAGTGAAAATCTCCGGTGCTGGAAATAAAAACAAATATGAGCTCTCGAATGTGCGAACCATTAAGTCATTAAATTTACCTTCTAAATCAATTGATGCGGAGGAGATGAAAAGCTACTATCGGCATCTAAACTGTATTCCTCTATCATCCTATTCAGGTGCAAAACCGCGAATCTTAATCGGATTGGACAACTGGACTTTATCCATCTCTCTACGCACTCGCGAGGGAAAGAAAAATGAGCCTGTTGTCACTAAAACGCGTCTGTGATGGGTGATTCACGGTGTCTGTACTGAAGAGAATGCTACAGAACGTTCATATTGTAATTTCCACGTGTATGAATGTGAACTCGTTAAAAGGCACTTTATGATAAAGAACGTTGATTCGAAATCCCTTAAAAAACTACTGTCGACAGATGACTTAAAGGCTAAATAAACAATAGAATGCAATTCTTATCGCGAAGGAAACCGGTTTATAGTACCGCTTTTGTGGAAAAACGATGTAGATGTACTACCTGATAGCCGTCGAATGGCTGAACGTCGTTTAAAATGTTTAGAGTCCCGAATGTCTAAAGAACCCGCACTGGCGACAAAACTGCAGCAAGAAATTGAAAAATATTTGGAAAAAGGCTATGCACGAAAACTTAGTAAAAAAAAGAAGAATCCTGTACCAAGAATTCACGAAAGTGGTATTTCCCGATCTTTCCAGTGATTAATCCAAGTAAACCCAACAAAGTCCGATTGGTATGGGATGCTGCAGCAAAGGTCGATGGTGTGTCGTTGAATTCTGTTCTACTGAGTGGGCCAGACACTTTGCCATCTCTATGCTCCGTCTTATATCGGTTCAGGGAGAGAAAAATAGCAATATGTGCTGATATACGGGAAATGTTTCACCAGATTGCTATCAGCGAAGATGATCAAAGCGCACAACGTTTCTTGTGGAGAGACCCAACTACTAAGCAAATTGAAGAATACGTCATGAGAGTAATGATATTTGGAGCATGACTTCCTCGCCTTATTGCGTTTGTTAGAATAAAAATAAGAATGCGAGTGAGTTTTTAGCGGATTACCCGAGAGCTGCGAAAGCCATAATAGAGAACCACTAGTCGACGACTATTTGGACAGTGTCGATTCTGAAGATGAAGCAATCGAGTTAGCGAAAGCTGTAAAAAAAAATACACTCAAACGATGGCTTTGAGATTCATAACTTTATTTCAAATTCACAAAATGTTTTGCGTGCCTTAAATGCCGAAATGAATGAGCACTGTATGAGAAAAATTAACGAAGGGAATAGCTTTACTAGTCAGGAAAAAATACTAGGAATGTGGTGGTCTAACAGAAGAGATACCTTTTCGTTTCTGATTAAATGCCCTAAGCTTAGCCGGGTATACTGTCAGGACAAATATGTTCAACAAAAAGAGAAGTATTGAGATCACTAATGAGTATATTTGACCCGCTGGGATTAATTGCCCACTTTTTGATTAAGGTAAAAATTATATTAAGAGAAATTTGGCGATCATCCGTACAGTGGGACGAAAAAATACGGGAAAAATAATTCGACGAATGGTGTGATTGAGTAAATCACCTGCCGATGGCACAAAACGTTCTGATTAGTCGTCCATATTTAAAAAGTTTAGAGCATTGCAGCAAACCTAACGTTCAATTGCATATGTTTGTAGATGGAAGTGAAAACGCATATGCAGCAGTTGCATATCTTAGGTTTTCATCCAAATAGATAGTTGAGTGTGCTCTTGTTGGTGGAAAAGCAAAAGTAGCACCACTTAAAGATACATCGATACCCAGACTCGAACTAGAGGCTGCCTTACTGGGTATTCGTTTGTCTAAATCAATTTGCGCGGGGCACTCCATACATATAGATAAGATACATTTCTGGACTGACTCAAAAACAGTACTGTATTGGATTAGATCAGAACATCGTCGATACAAACACTTTGTTGCCTTTAGAATTGGGGAGATTATTGAAGCGACCGATCCTAGTGACTGGAGATGGATTCCAACTAAAGAAAATGTCGCAGATGAAGCCACAAAATGGAAACATAACGTACAATTTTCATCCTAATGTCGGTGGTACAATGGGCCTGCATTTCTCTACGAAAAGGAAGATCAATGGCCAAGGGATGAATCGTTCGAGTTTGTAACTTTGGAGGAAGTCAGGGTGCATTTCGTTCAACACGTGGAAACCAACGCAAGTATTATAGATTACACACGCTTCTCTAGATGGAATAGACTCCTGCGTTCACTTGCCTACGTCTTCAAGTTCATCGATATTAAGTGTCGAAAAAGAACGGCGAAAGGGTTGATACTTTTATACCCAAATGATTTGAGTCGTTCGCAGACTTACTTATATCGGCAATGCCAATTGGAAACGTATCCAGAGGAAGTTATTTCCTTTAGTACTAGTTCAAATTTCTTGGTTCTAGAAAAGACACATCCACTATATAAGCTTTCACCATATATGGATACAAATAATGTCCTCCGTGTAAATGGACTTATTGATGCCGCTAGAAATTCCTCATTCTATACAAAGCGACCTGTGATATTGCCGAAGCAACATTATATCACTCGGCTAATAATTTACGAATTTCATTTACGCTTTCATCACCAACATAGCGAAACGGTAATACATGAATTAAAACATTTGTACTACATACCATCACTCAGGGCCACGGTAAAGATAGTTGCGAACAACTACTGCCAGGACTGTTAAAATAACAAAACAAAACCCATACCTCCGCTAATGGGAGAGCTGCCACCAAGCAGATTAAAGTCGTTTACCCGTCCATTTTCCTACATAGGGATAGATTATTTTGGCCCTATAAACGTAAGAGTTGGAAGACACTCAGAGAAGAGATGGGGAGTACTTATTACGTGTCTAACAATTCGCGCAATCCACATCGAAATTGCTCACAGCCTCTCGGCAGATTCATGTATCCTAGCTATTAAAAGGTTTATATCACGGAGAGGTATGCCTTTGGAAACAACTAGCGATAATGACACTAATTTTCGTGGAGCAAGCAGGGAACTGAGAGATGCAGTTGATCAGACTTACTGCGGAAAAATCATTAACGAATTCGTGGGAGCGAGTCTAAAATGGAGTTTCATACCACCATGTTGTGGTATGTTGTGGTCATAGTTGATCCAAAGTTTCCAAGAAACCAGTGGCCGAAAGGAATCGTTACGGAGGTATTTCCAGGAAAGGACGATCAAGTACGTAGCGCTTTAGTACGCACATCATCAGGATGCTACACTAGGCCAGCCACGAAACTCGCACTTTTAGATGTCAACAGACCAGGTTTGATTCAAGATGGTAACCTGGCGTTGAGCTGCAGCTTACCAGGAGGGAGTGTTGACAAACCTGGCAACGCGACTAACTTCGAAAGACAGAAGGAAAACTTGGCATAACTATGCCCTACAACGAACTGTCAAAAGAGCAAAACATAAAAAATGAAAACGACTTTGTTCTTACCTTTTGAAGGTCATATTTCAAAACGAAAATTTTAGTCTATTTAATTGTCTTAAAGAATTTAACAATAAAATTTTTTTTAAACGCTGAATTCTAAAATTTTGGTCTTTAAATTTAGATTGAAAATTACTCCTTCAACACCGTTGAAATGGCAATTCTCAATAATCTCTACCAATGCCGACTACACCCGTTCATCCTAAGCCTTGTGAATATATCTGAAACCCTTAAGGAACCGTCCCTTACAACAAAAATACAACCCTTCTTGCGAGATGAGTTAACGCTTCACCAGGCAGCAAAGGTCACCCTATTCCCCAGCGGCAATAATCTGATTATTAAAGTCGTCATTCCTCTTCCGGACCCAACAAAGTTTGGTATTCAAAAGGTGTATCCGATCGTCTCAAGACTGAACGAGAAGTGGGACCTAATGATCGAGACAAGGGCAGATTATATAGCAGAGTCAGAGGATCATGCACTATTCGTTTTAATGACCAAGGCTGGGAAAGTGCAACCAAATAACAACAATGCAGCGTGTAACCGTGTCAATCTGTAAGCACCAAAGACCGGTATTCACAAGGAGCAGTGAAGAATGCCTTGCAGCATACAGCGATAGCCCAAGAACGATGCCAACACATTGCCGTTCCCGCATCAGAAGGTTGTACAACCTCCGAAAATAATATGACGGGTAATTGTAACGGGGAACAGTACAATCCACTACTAAGGAATACCGGCGTCATACGAATACTTAAACCATGTGACATCGGGACGCGGGAAATGAAAGTCCCGTACGAGCAAGGGGTCAGCAGCAATGTCGAGATCAAGCAGCCAAAAGTTGATTTCGCTGGACTATTGGAAACACTTCGAGTACAGTTCGAAGTCCGGAAAGTACCAACAAACTTAACACCAAGTAAGAAGATTCTTCCGATAAAACTAAGGAGAGCTAACATTTGCCAGGGTTTAAATTTATAAAAAAAAAAAGAGTACACACATATACTTGTATATATAAAAATAAATAATATAATTATTAAAAACACCGTCTTGAGCGATAAGGGTGTTGATGAATAGGGTAGACACTGATTGGCGTCAACTTGGCGATGCCCAGTTGTTGCAACTGTTCAGATACACCAATTGTGCTTATTTTACCTCCAAGTTGTCACCACCGAGTACTGGTCTATGTCCATCTGGAATTGACTTGCTGAACTTATAAGTGCGAGTGTTGAACACGTAGAAAGTAGCAACACTATAATGCTCTGTTGGAGTTGACTGTCTGCTCGAGTCTCAGAAGTCTTACATGAGCCCCTCAGAAAGAGGACGTACGGCGGATGAATTCACATGGTTGAATCAACGGTGGCGTCAACAGTCAACATGGCAGATACCTCAATGAGCTACTTCGACGTATTTGGAGCTGAGGTCATTGAGGATTTTCAACACTAGTCAGGGTGTTGAAATAGAGATGGTGACGGAAGAGCCCTTAATGGGTCCACGGCAGCTCTCACATCCCCGCAGCGGGTTACTGACTCCGGAATATTCCGGCTCCTTTTGCCCAAGGGGTCGCAGAAAGGGCCTGGTCCTCCAGGTTGGGGGTTGTGCGTTGGGTTAACTACCCTACCACGGAAAAGAAGTTATGTTGCGAAGCAACCAAAAGCCTCGGATAAGGACGGATTCACTGTTGACGATCCTACAAGACGGAAAAATGACAATGACGTTCGGATCTGCACGTGGTGTTAGATTTTTGTTTTAATCTCCAGAGAACTCTGAAATCGAAGACTGAATAAGTATACGACCGATCGCTTCTGTTTAAAAAAAAGAACTGAAATTTTATTCACATAAGAAACGTCAAGTAAATACAAAGGTAATAGAATAAAGAATGTAATAGGTTCGTTATTGACTTTAGGAAATGATTCACCAAAAAAAGTAAATTTAAAATATGAATGAGATTTTCTTAACATTCCGCCCGCCTCGACGACTGTTTCAGGGCGTCGAAACTTCTGGATCGGGATGTCTGATGCGGTTCTCATCAGTGGTTGAAGATACTGGAAGTAGACACAGCTTTGATATAGGACGTTTAAAAATGTTAGTCTGCGTTTTGATAGTAACTACTCGTAAGAAACCATCCGGCCCCGGATGGGTTTCGATGACACGAGCAAGAGGCCATTTCGAAGGAGGATAACGTTCGTCCATAAGAAGAGCAAGTGAGCCTACCTTGATGTTAGGTGATGGATGATGCCACTTTACCATTGCTTGTAGTCGTTGAAGATATTCGGTTGACCATCGTCTCCAGAATCCCTCGAGCATCTGACGTATTAGTTGATACCGTGAAAGCCTTGATTTTGATAGATGCGTTAGAGATGGTTCAGAAATTGTATTAAGAGCTTCTCCGATGATGAAATGACCGGGAGTGAGGGCTTCGAGATCGGTCGGGTCTTCAGATAACGGGCAGATTGGTCGGGAATTCAGCGCACCTTCGATTTGAGCCAAGAGTGTGGAGAATTCTTCATAAGTTAGGATAACTTCACCAACAACTCTTTTAATATGAAATTTAACAGATTTGACGGCTGCCTCCCACTTACCACCAAAGTGAGGCGCTGCTGGTGGATTGAATTTCCATTTTGTCCCATTGTTTGCGAGCAGGTCACTTAGTGTTTGAAGATCCTTTGAGGCAGCGTCGAATAGTTTTCTCAACTCCGCATCAGCGCCCACAAAATTCGATCCACAATCACTTGATAATGTAGCGCAAATACCACGGCGACTCGTGAAACGTTTGTAGGCAGCAATGAATCCCTCAGTAGTGTAGTCGGTAGATAACTCCAGATAAACAGCTGATGTAGAGAAGCAAACAAAGACTATAAGGTAACTCTTGTACGATTTTGCTCCACGTCCTCTCCAAGTTCTGATGGTAAACGGCCCTGCATAGTCAACTCCTGAATGTAGGAATGGCCGAAACAATTGCGTTCGAAGAAGGGGTAGTTGACCCATAATTTGTTTGGCATTGGTTGCTCGATGACGTATGCAGACGACGCAACGATGTATGAAGCACCTTACTGGATTACGGCCACCTATTATCCAGTATTGTCGTCTTAACGTATTCAGCATCAGTTGAACTCCCCCATGTAATGTGGATCGATGAATGTTGTCTAGAACCAATGTAGTAAACGGTGAGTTCCTCGGCAGGATTATTGGGTGCTTCATATCTGGATCGATCTTTGCAAGGCGAAGCCGCCCGCCAACTCGGAGTATTCCTTGCGAATCGATGAATGGTGTTAAGCGACGAAGTGGACTGTTTGAATTCAGCCATAATTAAGCCGAGAGTTGATTGATTTCTGTTGTAAAGTAGAGTGATTGTGTTGACTTAATCCAATAGATTCTTGCTTGATCTAGTTCCTCAGGTGATAATGATTTGGTCTTGATTACTGATTCTCCATTGATACGCTTGAAAGTTGATACTGCTCTCTTACACCAGGCGGTAATACGTAAAAGCTTCAGAAGCGATGAGTACTTATGGATGAGATCCCAGGCTAGTTGTCGATGCAACAATATGAGTACGTTCTTCAAGATCTACATTCTCAAATATCGCTCTCAGATAGCTGACGTGGTCAGAGTCCTCGGGAGGCATAATCTGCTGGATTGTCTTCGCCAGGTAGATGTTGCCATTGAGCTTCCGGAAGAATCTCTTGGATTTGAGAAACTCGATTACGGATGAAATCCTTCCATCTTGATGGTTGACCTTGAATCCAATAAAGCGTCGTACTAGAGTCTGTCCACAAATGAATCGGGGTTGATTCGAGTCTTAACACATTCCTAACATGATTGACTAGCCTTGTTAGAAGTAGTGCAGCCGATAGTTCTAAACGAGGAATAGTGATTCGAGCAGTTCTTGACCTTTTTGGTAATGCATATTCTTTTCTGATTGGTGTAACTTTTGATTTCGACGCTATGATAGTAACTTGGGTGATATTGGATGGCTGTACCACTCGCAGATAAACGACAGCTCCAATTGCTGCTTGAGATGCGTCTGCGAAACCGTGTATCTCGATTGATAAAGACGACGGAGATAGTCCGATCCATCTGGGAACTGAGATGGATGAAAGATCCGCGAGCTGGTTTATATATTTCCTCCAACGAGCCTCCAAGTTAGAAGGAATAGGCTGATCCCAGCCTAAATCGGATTGCCATAACTCTTGAATAAAGATTTTGGCTTTGACGATAACAGGTGATATCCAACCGAGTGGATCGAAGAGCTGCGCTGTACGAGATAAAACCATTCTCTTCGTATACGCGGTAACTTCTTCGAACTGGCTAGGGATGAAAACAAATCTGTCTGGATTTGGCTGCCAATTAAGACCGAGAGTTCGATGAATAGGATGACCATCTATTGTAAGCGATGTTGACGTAGCTGACTTTTCGCTTGTTGGAATGTCTTCCAGCAGTGCTTCGTTGTTAGCAGCCCATTTTTGTAGCGGAAAACAACCTGTTCTGAAGAAACTGATAATTTGTTGAATTTTGCTCTTACCTTCTTCAATAGTTGAAGCCCCGGAATATATGTCATCCACATAGATGTTTTCCTCAACCAATTTCTTGGCAACTGGAAAACGATACCCCTCGTCAGCAGCTAGTTGTCGTATCACACGATTGGCCAGGTAAGGAGCAGGTGAGGTTCCGTAGGTTACTGTTGTTAGAACGAACTCCACTAAATCCGTATCTTCAAACCATAATATGCGTTGATAACTCCAATCGTCAGGATGAATTTGGATTTGGCGAAACATCTTCACCATGTCTGACGAAAAAGCAAATTTGTATTGCCGCCAACGTGTGAGCACATCTGGTAGATCTACCTGCAACTTTGCGCCTTCGTGCAGATGATTATTTAGAGAAGTCCCTTGATCAGTCTTTAGCGATCCATTGAAAACAACTCTAAGTTTTGTAGTTGTACTCGATTCACGAACAACACCATGATGAGGAAGATAGAAGACGTCTGGTGATTGACTGGTTGTTGATTCTAAAGATGATGTTCTGCGCATGTGACCGAGCTCTTCGTACTCTTGGATGAATTTAGAGTACTCATCGAAGAATGATTTGTTCTGCTTAAAACGATTCTGCATACGTAGAAGCATTTTCAGTGCTGGAGATCGAGAATCACCTAATGCCGATGGATGCGATTTAAAGGGCAGTCGCACAATGTAACGTCCTTCTGCATTTCTGGTATGGGTTGATTTGAAGATTTGTTCGCACTCTGATTCGTCGGATGACATTTGATTTGAAGAGGATTGAAAGGGTTCTTCCTGCATCCAAAATCGTTTTAACAATTCGTCGAGCTTAAAGTCCAGATGACAATGATAGCTATGCACTCCGATTGATGATGATATTGAAGACACAGCTCCTGATACGATCCAGCCTAGTGAAGTATTTTGTGCTATTGGAGCCCCCACTTCAGCTTTTCGTAGACCATCTAACAAAATTTGGCCATATAACTGTACTCCCAGTATAAGATCCACACGTCCGGGTTATGATAGTATAGTGGATCTGCCAGCTTGATTCCCTGTAGATGCGACCAAATTTTTGGAGAAACGTTGGTTGTTGGAAGATGGATGGTTAGTTTCGGTAGAATATGTGCTTCGATATTGCAACTGAATTCAGTAACGCACGACGAAAGATTTAGTGAAACTGTACCTTTAGATTGAATAGTTGATGAAGAATTTGCTCCGATACCAGTGATTGAAAGTGCTGAATGACGTCTCGTAAGATGAAGAGCCTAAATTAAATGCTCTGACACTAAGTTGATTTCGGATCTCTGATATAAAAATGCTCGTACCGTGTAAAATTCTTCTCCACTTGATTGAATTTTCACTAATGCAGTTGCCAGAAGTACTGGTTGTGTACCTGACTTGTTGATACAGGTCACGTGAGATGATGCGGTGTTGCTGGACGATTCCCTTGGTGATGACGATGGTGCAGTGGTCTCTGTTGATGTGGGTGTGGAATAGGATTGATGAATTGAGGTGTGATGACGTTCGTTGCAGAATTGACACCTCTTTTTGGAAAAGCACTTTGCCAACTGATGATATCTTAGACAATTGAAACATAATTTCAATTGCTTGACTGTTTCAAGCCGCTGCTCGACACTTTTTGATTTATACATATGACAAAGGGAGATATAATGGTCACCTTTGCAGTTTGCGCACGTTTGACCCGATGATTTGGCTGATATATGATGAGTTTTGGCCTTATTCCCTGCAATTTTATTTGATGTAACAAGAGATGACTTACTTGGCAAATTGGGCGTTGCGCGTTCATAAGCTTGAAGTGATCGAATACGAGTGAGAAGGAAGTTCTTGAATGATGTCCACGATGGTGAATCTTGAGATGAGCCCAGCGTTTTCTCCCAGTCTTTGATTGAGACTGCGTCAAGTTTCCGTGATACGATATGCACAAGAATGTCATCCCATTTGTCCACATCGCGACCGAGTCCCTCCAGCGATCCAAGGGCTTGATTCGTTTCGTTGAACAGAGCTTCGAGTTCGGAGGATGACTCGGTGTCACAGAATGCCCTGCAATTACTCTGTTGAACACAGCCCCTTTGTATTGCCGTCAGCGCCATCTACCAGGAGACATTACGATTTATACTCTATGTAATTATCTCGCTCCAACCTCAGTTCGCACTCCTCACTCGCAATTTCTCGTTCGTGCCTTTTCAACTTCTCTACTTAATCCAACGTTGTCCGTACCTGCTACTTCTAACTGTTCAGCTGTAAGTACCAGTGCATTTAGTCATGGAGCGGCACAATGTACGGTTTCATTGCCAGCCACTTACCCGTTACTACAGACACCCGAGTTTTTACCACGCTTTACGAACAACTGCATTACATCCACCGGTATCCCAGTTTATTTAAGATCATCTGGGAATAATTCTAATTTTCTGTATCCAAATCGTCAGACATCTGAAGCAGCGCCGTCTCATATTGGAAGCGGCGACCTTTTATCGCAAGCTACGTTTACTGTTCCTCGGAAATTACTGGACTTGCCCGAATTCCATGGTGACCCGGAAGACTGGCCGATGTTCTCGACAGCGTACGCCGAGTCAACCGCCGCGTACAACTACAGCAATCTCGACAACAGTATGCGCCTCCATAAGTGCCTAAAGGGTGATGCGCGAAAGATTGTTAGATGTTTGATGATTCATCCGGAAAATGTGAACGCAGTTATGGAACAACTCCGATGTAGTTTTGGCCGCCCGGAGCAGTTGATAAGCAGCCAGTTACAGCAGATACGTGAAATACCACCAATTACAGAAGCTTCCATTGAAAGGTTAATTTCCTTTGCCACGAAAGCCAAGAACCTTGCCGTGTTCTTACAGTCAGTCAATGGTCAACAGCATTCGTCTAACCCCACCCTGCTGGCAGAACTCGTTTCCAAGCTGCCTATGAACAAGAGGATCGAGTGGGCTGCATATGCATCGTCGATACGACCGTACGCAACTGTAGTTGATTTCAGCAACTGGTTGAGTGCAGTAGCCAACTTAATTTGTACGGTTCAGGATAGCACAAGTACCACTTCTGAACCAAAGCGACGTGCAGTCCTCCACGCAGCAGTCGGTCAGCGAGTTGATCTACTCAAGTGCCCAATATTCCAGGATCGTCATAGCATTGTAGAATGCAGTAGGTTTCTTGATTTGACCGTACGTGAAAGGTGGACTGAAGTGAAACGTCATCGGTTGTGCTTCACCTGCCTCGAAATGGGGCATTTAACACGCAACTGCCGCCGTCGAAAGCCATGTGGTGTAAATGGATGCAGTAAAAGTCACCACAAATCGCTCCATGAATCTGGAAACGTCACCGTTGCAAGCCAACTACCACAGCTTGACGTGTCACGAGAATCAAACCTAAGGGAAGCAGTTCTAAGTTGCGCAGATAGCTCAGCCCGGAGTTCCACCCTGCTATTTCGTGTGCTGCCAGTTACGTTATACGGACCAAACAAGCGAGCCAACACATATGCATTGCTAGATGAAGGCTCATCCATAACGATGATGGATAGCGCCCTTATTGAAGAACTTGGTCTGAAAGGTCACCCACATCAGCTGAATCTACAGTGGGTTGGAGGAAGATCCGCCCAAGAGCCGGCGACCGTCGTCAACGTTTTTATAAGAGGCGCTAATATTAAGAAGAGGCACAAGCTAAGTAACGTTTATGGTGTATCCCATCTTAGTTTGCCTACACAAAGCTTAAGTCAAAATGACATACGTGGGAAGGTCAGCCAACTTAAACACTTCCCATTACAGCCTTATTCCAACATTTTGCCTAAGCTGCTCATCGGCATTGATCATTGCCATTTAGGTCTGCCTACCGATGCAGTTCAGCTAGAAGAAGGAGGCCCGTATGCTGCTAACACTGAGTTAGGATGGGTGGTATTTGGCCCGACGAAGGGATTCAAGCCAATTACGTCCCCTTGTCTGTTGATGTTTTTTTTTTTTTTTTTTTTTTTTTCTCCGAGGTAGGTGGAAATCTTCTAGAAGACACTATGAAGACACTCGGCGCGTGCTCATAGTAGTGTGAGATTTTTACTCACTAAAACCACCTCCTGCAAATTCATTTTGTACTGCAGCTAAGTTATGACTTATCAAGCAATTTTTTTATCACGAAGTTACACGTTTGGTAGGCAACATTCCGGCGAAAGTTCCTGCTCGTTCCGCAATTTTAACGCGGTTGATAATTATCGGGCTAAGTCCGAAGGTTTAGTTCGTTGTAGTCGCCGCAATAAATTTGTTTCATCGAGAATTTCACGGACCGAGCTATTAATATGTCCTAATAATCGATTTCTATGCTTTCGAGCGCATATTTTCGTTTCGTCCTTAACGGTGGAAATTCCGAGGTCTCTATGGAGATCTTCATTTCTAATGTACCACGGTGCACTGACGAATGATCTTAGCACTTTATTTTGAAAAGTTTGTAAAATGTTTAGATTTGAATCGCTGGTACAGCCCCATAACTGTATACCATATGTCCATACAGGCTTCATCACTTGCTTATATAATAAAAGCTTGTTCTCGAGGGTAAGCTTGGAATATTTTCCGAGTAACCAATAAAGTTCTCTATATTTGATTTTAAGTTCTTCGCATTTTTTCTTTACATGCGGTTTCCATTTTAATTTTGTGTCGAGAGTCATTCCAAGATATTTGGCCTCGTTCGCAAAAGGAACTTGTACCGTATTTATAAATACAGGCAAATTATTTGTATTTTTATATGTAAAATCCACGTGGACCGATTTCGTTTCGTTAAGAGCGA
The DNA here is from genome assembly GCA_946477585.1 of Cheilosia urbana. Lineage (NCBI taxonomy): Eukaryota > Metazoa > Arthropoda > Insecta > Diptera > Syrphidae > Cheilosia > Cheilosia urbana. Next base: position 67,568,870 of record OX297853.1, on the reverse strand, counting down.
TCCTCCATGAATTTGTCCATTCATAGACCCGGTTAAGCGCGCCTTGTAATATTTTGTTTGTTTCTTTGGTCGTTGAACCAACTGCTAGTATAGCAGTGTCATCGGCAAAGGTGGCTACGGTAGTACCTTCTGTTTGCGGAATATCTCGCGTAAATAACAGGTACAGGAGTGGCCCAAGGACGCTTCCTTGCGGCACACCTGCCCTTATTTCCTTAAATTCCGAATATTCGTTTCCGTGTTTGACACGAAAGAGTCTATTCTCTAGATACGATTCTAGAATTTTCCATAACCGTTCGGGGAGAACTTGTCTTAATTTGCACTTGAGGCCTTCATGCCAAACCTTATCAAATGCTTGCGAGACGTCCAAGAACACGGCAGAGCAAATTTTATTTTCTTCTAGAGCTTTCTCTATTACGTCAGTTATCCGATGCACTTGATCGATTGTCGAATGTTTGCTTCTAAACCCGAACTGATGATCGGGTATAAGACGGTTTTCTTCTATAATTGGTTGTAAGCGTCTGAGTAATATCCTCTCAAAAACTTTGGAAATAATTGGAAGAAGCGAGATGGGTCTATAAGACTTTTTTTCATTCGGTGGTTTGCCTGGTTTTAGAACCATTATGACTTCCGCGACTTTCCATTGACTCGGAATGTATTGTAATCTGATCGCAGCGTTTATAATGTGAAGAAGCTTAGTCAATGCTTTCCGAGGTAGCATTTTTAGTAGTTCACCCGTGATCAGGTCGTATCCCGGAGCTTTTTTGTGCTTAAGTTTCTTTATAACTTGCCCGAGCTCGGTGAGTGTAGCGTTTACAACTATATTATTTTCAGATGTTCGTCTGTCTGATGCATAAGTATTTCGATTAAGCACTTGACCATCGAACGGCTTAAAAGTTTCTTCTAAATGAGCTGCGAAAACGTCCGCCTTCTCTTTGTCGTTTTTTGCCCAAACATCTCGGGTTATCTTAATAGGCGGCTCTGCGATCTTCGGCCTTTTTGTGGCTTAAGCGAGTAATTTGATTCTTTTTCAGCTGTTTTAAAATCTTTAATAGACTTTGTTAGCAAGTTAGTAAGTCGATTTAAGTTCGCTTTATCTTGCGGGGCTCGAGTTTGTTGCCATCTTTTTCGCGCTTTTCGTTTTGTTCTGACCATATTAATTATTTCCTGCGGGTATTTGACGCAGTTATAGTTCGACGTTCTCTGCTGGTGAGGAGTATTATTCCATGCAGCTTTCTGCACGATACTGACGAAGCGGTCGACCGCAACTTCTAGTTCGTAAGGCGTCTTGAGTGATTCACGCAGTTCAGTATTGTTCTGGACATCTTTTTTGAAGCCTTCCCAGTCTGTTTTGCCATTTGTTAGCCTTGGCGGTATTTCATTTTTTATAAATGTCTCAGTCGTTGTTAAAATTACCGGAGAATGATCAGAAGAAAGATCAAAACATTCTTCAACTTTAATACGATTGGCGGGTAGTCCTTTTGTAATAAAGAAATCAATCAAATCGGGTATTTTAGCGACATCAGTCGGCCAGTACGTTGGTTTGCCTGTCGAATGAGAATCGCAATTGTACTGCATGCACACTTCGTAAAGTATTCTTCCCTTTCGCGATATGCATCTAGATCCCCAGAAACTATGTTTGGCGTTAAAATCACCTCCAATTATAAAATGTTGTCCGAGGGAATTGATTAGGTTCAAATAATCATTTTTGTCTATCTTGCATCGTGGTGGGCAGTAGATAGAAGATATTTTTAAAAATGCGTTTCGATATTGGACCTGTACAGAGCTCACTTGCATTGTTTCGAGTTCTAATTGTAAATCGATTGAGTGGCCGATACACTCCTTTATATACAAGGATGCTCCACCTCTAGCCTTATTCGACGGGTGAACGGCGTGATAGTCAATGTAACCTTTGATCTTTAGATTTGATTTCTCCTTTATATGGGTTTCTGATATCAAACATATATCGATATCTTTTTCCCTTAAGAATAATTCTAGCTCTCCGAGTTTTTGCCAAAGACCGTTGGCATTCCACGTAAGTATTTTAAACATTCGCTTCATATTTGGTTGTTTTTCTGTCTCGAAATATTACTTTCGAGCTTAACTAGCCTGTCGACAATTAGTTTATTCGTTTTGCTTTGTTCCTCAAGTCTTGACAGAATAATCGAAAAGACATTGGAAACAGCGTCTGGCGGATTATTAGTTTGTCTACTACACGATGCTGCAGCTTGCGCGTATGTTAGCATATCTGTTTTTTGATGTACGATGTCCGATGGCGTTTCTGTTGCCCGTTTTCCTTTTTTATTGTTGGGCTTATCTAACTTTGCCGGTTTTGAGGTACTGATTGACACGGTTTCAAGCCTTGGGTTGTTTCGTTGCTTCTGTGGCTTCATGGATTGCATCCGTCTTTTTTGGAGCTCCTTAGCTACTTCGCAGCCCCGATAATTTGCAGGATGGTTACCATTACAGTTAATACACTGCGCGGGAGCTTTATTATTTGAATTGCAGTCACTCGTCAAATGACTACCGGCGCATTTTACACACCGTGGCTCTTTCTGGCAGTAGGTTTGCGTGTGGTTATATCCTTGGCACCGTTTACACTGTGGAACCAATTTTTTGTTCTTACGCATAGGTTCAATTTTAACAACAATATTAAGGATTGCTTTTATGTCATAAATTTTGTTTAAGTCCTCAGTCTTATCAAAAGTTAGTATAAAGAGCGGGAGACCACGGTTTACCATAGCTTCATTTCCCTCTTTATTCTGTTTTTCTCGTTTGACGATATTAACGGCATCCATAATTTTAAAGTGCCTGTCTCTTAAGTCATTTACTACATCATTTTTCGAACATGACGGGTGTAACCCTCTTGCCACGACACGTATAGGTCTTTCTGACTTATTCTCATAAGAATACCATTCTACTTTGTCTGTATTTAATTTACGAGACAGTAGACGGTAACTTTCAGGGTCCTTGACGTTGACTCTCCACGCATTGTTTCTAAGTGACGTTACTTTGTAGTCTGTTGGCAACAAATTCTTTAACATGGTATGCAACTTGTTATAGTCCGCTATACCGATTACATTAATTGGCGGAGGTGGCCGCTGTTTTGGTTGTATGGCTTCAATATTTGATAATTTCTCCCGATTCATTATTTCAGGAGAGGATACAGCTTTCCTTTTTTTGCCCGGTCTTTTTTTTAGCAACCAATCAGTTTCGTGACGAAGTTCTTCTTCATCCGTTTGGTAGTCAGTTTTTTTGGGATTGCTAGAGCTAGGGTTGGACTCGTCCCGTACTTTTGTTGAGTTCTTAATAGCCATATTTTCGGCCTTAAGTTGACTAATTTCTTTCCGAAGCTCGTCGCATAGCCGTTCCATGTTTGAAAGCCTTGTTTTAAGTTCGTCGTTTTCGTCCTTAAGGCTTTTATTTTGCACTGGGTCTCTATCTTCTGGAGTAGGCACTTTTGTTGCCGTTGAGCTCCTAGAGACGCACGGATAAGTTTGAGATGCTGATGGTGGTGATCTCGTTACCCTTCGGCTTTTTCCGAAAGGGTTACATGAACGCAATAAATGGCTCTCCCCAGAATCCGTAGAGCCGACCTCCGAAGAGAGTGGATTTTCCAGTAAATCTGGAGTACCACCTGGGGTATTATTTCCTCTAGTTTTGTTCATTGCATAAGTTTCATAAAATAACTTTTTTGTAGAAAGTTAAGGAAAACTAATCTTTGGTTATTTCAGCCGCCCCTCTGGAGTCAGACGCTGACCGGTGTGCCGCACAATGTGCATCAGACGCTCCTGGATTTAAACTTTAGTTTCATCTTTCAGCTATGAACTTACTGCCAAGGGTGGCCCTACCAGGAGTACAAAACTCCAGAAAGTATCGCTCATAACGTCATTAGGACTACTTCTTCGGCTGGATTTTAGTCGCCTTCTACGACAGGCATGCCTTACCTCAGGGCTATTCTATCCCCGTCCCTGCAGGGGGAATGTGCTCCACTAACGAGGATGTCTCACACGAGGTGGACCTTCACGAGATGGTAGCAGATTATTTCGATGCAGAGAACTTTGGTGTGCGGCCAGCACCGTATGTGGAGACTAAAGCAGACGCCCGTGCCAGGAGTATCCTGCAAGCTACTACAACAAAAGTCAACCGTAGATTCCAGACGGGACTCCTGTGGAAGGATGACGTCGTAGAGTTGCCTGATAGCTACGCCATGGCTAAGAGGAGGTTGTCTGGAATTGATCAGAAGACGAAAAGAGATGTCTCCTTTGCCGCCGCCTACAATGCGATAATTCGAACTTACATTGCCAAGAACTATGTTCGGAAGCTACAGCCAGTAGAAGCCGCCGTGGTTGGGCCAAAAACCTGGTATCTACCACATTTCGCCGTAGTGAACCCCAACAAACCAGACAAGCTACGCTTGGTCTTTGATGCCGCCGCCAAAGTTCAAGGGATTTCACTAAATTCGTACCTGCTGAAAGGACCTCAGCAGTACAAGCCAATGCCTTCAGTGCTGTTCAACTTTCGAGTGGGAGCCATCGCCGTTTGTGGAGACATACGCGAGATGTTCCACCAAGTTCTCATTCGACCAGAGGACAGGTGCTCGCAGAGGTTTCTCTGGCGTGATGGCAACTCTGAACTACAACCTACGAAATGTCAGTTATGACATTTGGAGCTGCTTGCTCACCATGCGCCGCCCAATGCGTAAAAGTTGTCAACGCCTTGGAACATGGGGGCCATAATGATCGAGCAGTCAAAGCTATTCTTGAGCACCACTACGTCGACGACTTTGTGGATAGCTTCGACTCAACAAAGGAAGCCATTAGCGTCGCAAAACAGGTACGAGATATCCACAGAGATGCCGGTTTTGAGCTGCGCAGCTTTATATCGAACTCATCCGAAGTTGTAAATGCCTTATGTGGTGTACTGGATAATACAACGACTAAAACCAACCATCCCATTGAAGATGGCCTAGCAACGGAGAAGGTGCTGGGCATGTTCTGGCAGCCGGTAAGCGACACGTTCAGATTCCAGTTGAAGTTCCATAGCGTTGACGTGAAGATCATTGATGGGAGTAGATGTCCTAGCAAAAGAGAACTACTGAGTATCATTATGTCAGTATTTGACCCAATGGGTTTTCTGTGTCACTTCCTGGTTGGAGCAAAGCTGCTGATGCAAGAAGTATGGCGTCACGACATACGCTGGGACGAGCCGTTGCCCGGCGATATCAACGCAGCATGGTGTAAATGGTACCAGAATATGAGCCGGGTCGTCGACTTTCAGATTCCACGCCACTATTTCGTCAAGTCAACGCCGACGAAACTCCAATTGCACATCTTCTCAGACGCCAGTGAAGACGCCTTTGCTGCCGTAGCTTACTGGAGATACATCGATGCCAATGGAGTGGTAGCAGTCGCATTTGTATGTGCCAAGTCTAGATGTGCGCCGCTAAAGCCGATGACCATACCACGTCTCGAACTCCAAGCCGCCGTACTGGGAACCCGTCTGATGCAAACTATCATCGAAGAACACTCGTTCAACATCAATAGGTGCGTTCTGTGGAGTGATTCTAAGACCGTAATTAAGTGGATTGGATCTGTTCATCGCCGCTACAAGCCATTCGTAGCACACAGAATTGCTGAAATTCTAGCCTCCACCGAGATATCGGACTGGAACTGGATACCTACGAAGGACAATGTCGCTGATGAGGCCACCCGATCAAATTGCCGAATCAACTTCAATCCCTCATCCCGATGGTTCCGTGGTCCAGAATTCCTGTGGGAAACCGAGGAATTGTGGCCTGCTGACCCTGGCTATACTAACAGTCGAAACGAAGAAGATCAAGAAGAGCTTCGTCCGAAATTCACCCTACTAGCTGTGAGTAAAGACTTTATAACCTTTAACAATTTCTCTACTTTCATGCGCTTGAAACGAACATTCGGATGGGTTATTCGATTCATTGACCGTTGTCGTCGAACGAGTACCGTGGCCGGTGAACGTTTTGGACTGACTGTCGGTGAGCTTGATTTGGCAGAAGCTGTTCTGTGCCGCCAAGCTCAAATGGAATGCTACGCTGCAGAGATCCGTCAGATCGATAATGGTCAGATCATTTCCAAAGGAAGTACGCTATATAAACTTGTGCCGTACAAAGATGAAAGGAATGTACTCCGCGTTAATGGTCGTATCGATGCAGCCAGCTGCCTACCCTATACAACGAGGCGTCCAGTGATATTGCCCCCGAATCACAAGCTGACGCAATTGGCTGTGTCTCATCACCATTGCCTCATGATGCATCAAAACCTTGAGGCTACGATCTGCGAAATCCGTACTGGATCCCGCGCCTAAGGCAAGTAATGCGCAAGATGATATCGAAATGTGGGCAGTGCAAGCTGGCTAAGTCATTACCTGTTACGCCAATAATGGGACCGCTTCCGGAGGATCGCTTAACACCGTATGTAAAGCCGTTTTCATACACTGGCCTGGATTATTTTGGCCCACTCAACGTGACAGTTGGACGTCGAACAGAGAAACGGTGGGTGGCGCTGTTCACATGCCTCACCGTGCGTGCCATTCACTTGGAAATCACCAGTGACCTATCGACGGACGCCTGCATCGTGGTCATGCGCAACTTCATAAACCGTCGAGGAGTGCCATTGCGGATACGCAGTGACAACGGCAAGAACTTCGTTGGCGCCGATCACCAAGCAAAACGTTTCGCAGAGGTTTTCGATTGCGAACGTATCCAAGACGAGCTTTCAACGAGGGGCGTCGAATGGTTGTTTAACTGCTCCAACAACCCATCTGAAGGAGGCGTATGGGAGCGCATGGTGCAGTGTGTGAAGAAGGTGCTGCGCCATACGTTGAAGGAAATCGCACCCCGTGAACATACCTTGAATTGCCTTATAATTGAAGCCGAGAATGTCGTGAACTCACGACCACTGATACACTTGCCGATATCTATCAACCAGGAGGAGCCGCTTACACCTAATCACTTCCTGCTCGGATCAGCCAACACCGCACAAACACCAAGTGTAAGTGAACCTCCGGAGAAGTTCTGGGCCCTACGCAAGCAATGGCGAATTGCTCGACAACTGAGGGACTGTTTTTGGAAACGCTGGATCTCGGAGTACTTGCCAACTTTAACACGCCGAGCTAAGTGGTGCCAAAAAACGATGCCATTAAAGGAAGGGGATCTGGTGTTCATTTGCGACTCGAATATGCCTAGGAAGCAGTGGTGCCGTGGAAGAGTGGAACGCGTATTCCACGGAGCTGATGGCGAGGTACGGCGAGCGGACGTGCGTACGAAATCAGGATTGCTGTGTCGTCCAGTCTCCAAATTGGCCATTCTTAACGTTGATGATGGTGAATCTGGTTGATTCACGGGGCCGGGGATGTCACAGAATGCCCTGCAATTACTCTGTTGAACACAGCCCCTTTGTATTGCCGTCAGCACCATCTACCAGGAGACATTACGATTTATACTCAATGTAATTATCTCGCTTCAACCTCAGTTCGCACTCCTCACTCGCAATTTCTCGTTCGCGCCTTTTCAATTTCTCTACTTGTCATTGATTGACATTGGAAACTTTGAAGCGAATGGGAGTGCAAACTGCGGTAAGAAAATTAATCACTGTAAAAAATTGTCTAACATATTATTCCCTAGAAATAAAATCCATTGTTTTTTCGTACATTCGTGTTGGATTATTTTCGAGCTCCCTATTCAAAGCACACTCGGTAGTAACTGGTTTGGTCGAAAATAGCGAAGTTAGGGCTGCATCGACTAAAACACGTTTATTGTCATAGTACGACACCAATTCATCCCAAGCGATTTTATAGTTTGCTGCAGTTAACGATAGATTTAGAATGCGTTGTGATGCCTTTCCGATTAAGCATCCCTTTAAATACTGCAGTTTTTCGACACATGTAAGTGTTGGATGATTACCGATTACAGCAATGAATGAGTCTTTAAACGGAACCCAATCGGAGTATTCACCATTGAATGATGGCAATCCCATAATTGGCAATCGCACTAAATGTGATGGAAGCGAATTTACCGACTTGCTCTCTGAATGTTCCTCTTTTCGCGGTGAGATTAAAGACGATGATTTTTGTAGGCTGTCCATGAGGGTCGTCATCTCTTCGATGGCTTGGAGGTAGTTTTCTTGACAGTCGCAGTACATACTCTCCTTGAAGTAAGGCTCCGCAGCAACTTCGGATTTGGTTTCGGATTTTAGAGACGATTTTATTGCCCCTAAAGCATCATGATTTTCTTTAAATTTATCCCAATTTTCGATTAGCGCGGTTTTCCTTGCTTCCACTCTTTGCACTGTAACTGTCGAAGTTGATTTTAATTTCTGCGCACATTTCTCAATAATTTGGAATATTTCGTATTGCTGTTCCAAATAAAATTCCAACTGATCGCGCTTCGACATATTTTACACTGTAATTTACTACGTAATTGATCAAAAGTGATATTAAATGAAAACTGAAAACCCACGCGATTGATTGAATCAAACTCAAATTTTTTTTTCTGATTTGCCGTTTGAAGACACACCACTGCAACAAGAACACGCCACTGGAACAGTTTCTCTCTTGCGATTTCGTTTAGCGGCATATATGTATACGAGGATATATATACCTACTGTACGCGAGCACACACGATTTCAAAACGAGCTGTTGTGTAGGGGATTCGCGTGATTTATGTATATACACGATTTGATATGCTTAATCAATGATTTTACTCTATGATAGATTTTGATAGCGATTGATACGAGATTCAGGGAATCATCCGGCTCAAGAAGGACCAGAATGTTAGATTTTTGGTTTAATCTCCAGAGAACTCTGAAATCAAAGACTGAATAAGTATACGACCGATCGCTTCTGTTTAGCAAAAAGAACTGAAATTTTATTCACATAAGAAACGTCAAGTAAATACAAAGGTAATAGAATAAAGAATGTAATAGGTTCGTTATTGACTTAAGGAAATGATTCACCAAAAAAAGTAAATTTAAAATATGAATGAGATTTTCTTAACACGTGGAATTGTCGAACTCTAAACAGACCGCGTGCAGCCGAACAACTAGCGGAGGCCCTAGACTGCTACAAAGCAGGTATCACCGCCATCCAGGAAGTGCGGTGGGATGGGCCGGGCAAAAGAAGGATGAAAAACTGTGACATTTACTACGGTGACTGCTATAGGGAACAAAAGCAGCGTCTATTTGGATGCGGATTTGTTGTAAGCGGCAGACTTAGGCAAGAAGTCTTGAGCTTTCGACACGTAAGTGAACGCGCTACAACGATCCGCATCAAGGCTAAATTCGCCAACATCAGCCTGATATGCGCTCACGCCCCCACAGAAGATAAAGACGATGCTACCAAAGAATGTTTTTACGAGCTCCCCGAAAAAACATATGAGCAATGTCCTAAGCATGACGTTAAAATCGTCTTGGGTGATTTAAACGCCAAAATGGCGCACCACAGGGTTCAGTTCTTGGTCCTTTGCTATTTTTAATATATATAAACTCGCTCTTTGAGCTAAATCTAAATGGAGAATCAACTGCATTTGCAGACGACATCGCCTTTACATACAAGTGTATTACGGGATTTGAATGTATAGCAAAGATCTCGGAAGATCTTGAAAATTTAAGACTTTGGTTTGCGGAACATAAACTGATTATCAGCGAAAAAACTAAACTTATGTCTTTCAAAATATCGAATAACGTTATAAATGAGTTTAACTTATGTTTCCATGCTTATGATTGTGATAAATTCCGTTTACCATTACATAGTTGTGGAAAAATTATTTTTGTTGATAATTCAAACTGCTCAAATAATTGTTTTAAAATCGAATCGGTTCATCAATATAAATACCTTGGAGTATTAATTGACCAGAATATGAATTGGAAGGATCACATTCAAACCATTAAATCGCATATGCTCCTAATAACTCTCAAAATGTATCTCATTAAACCACACTGTTCACAAAAAGTATTAAAGTCAATTTATTACGGCCTTGCTCACTCCAAGTTGCAGTATGGTATCACCAGTTGGGGTGGTTCTTACACTAACTGTTTAAGACCATTATTTATTGCTCAGAAACATTTAATCAGGATTGTGCGTAACAAAAATCGTTTTAATCAAAGCTGGCCATTATTTAGAGACATTCGTATCTTACCAATAAGACACCTTTATGTTTCTAAAGTACTCAAAGAATTTTATAAAAGAAGCGGGAATATTCCAAGTAGAACTACACAGTTCTATAGCCTGCGTATAAATACCTTGAATTTTTGCCAATATTCCAATCGCGCATAAATTCCATTTTTCGCACTTCTACACTGTTACAGCTCCCTTGATGTTCAATAACTTACCATTTTCTATTCGAACAGCAATACATTTAAATTCATTTTTAAAAAAAGGTTAAAGACTGGTTATTCACTCTTAATTATGATGTCCTTGAATCGTTACTTAAAAACAATATGTTACCATTAACATCAGCACAAGTCAATGTCTAAGTTTTAACTGTTAATTCTCTGATTTTTTTTGTTTTTTTTTTTCTTCTTTCTCAATTGTTTTCCTATAATATGTAATATTTGTTGTTTTTCATGATTTGTATATGAAATTTTGTTAATAAAAGAAAGGTAAAAAAATAAATAGTTGGCGCAACAGGTCTGGAGAGACCCTAGGCCTAGCTTCTCACAACCATTCGTTTTGTGTGAGTTTTTCATTTTTGGAACGAATGGAAGGGATCTACAGTTTTATGCCGACTCCAAACGGCTAATTGAGAAGCTCTTACAAGACATTTATACTCTCGGATGTTTGTCAGACGTTCGCAAGAGGTAGTGCAGCGGAAAAAACCCTAAGTCGGAATTGGGTTTTTGCGGGATTCGAACCTGGGACTCCCGCATAGCAGTCCAACACACTAACCACTAAGCTACTGCGACTACAGAAAGGTAAATGAAAAAAAAAAAATATTTTATAATAACCGATGTTTCCCCCACTTCAAATAGATTAATTTATTTTGTTAATTAAATCGCAATGTCATTCCACACTAACTTTTTAAGCTACGGTTTGACCAATTTTTTTCTTTCTAAAACAAAAATGTATCTTAGATTTAAGTTTTGAAGAAAAAATAATAATAAAAAAAAAAAAAAAAAAAAAAAAAAAAAAAAAAAAAAAAAAATATGAAAGGAGGACATCTTTGGTAGCACAATCGGAAAACATTGCCTACACGACACCACGTCTGGAAACGGACTTAGGCTGATTGATTTTCCTGCGATCGCGTATCCCTCAACCTCTCGAGAAGTCCCCCCCCCCCCCCCCCCCCGAAACCCCTGGTTTGACGAAGAGTGCCGGCAAGCACATGCAGCAAAACAAAGTGCCTACGAAGCGTCGCTGCATAGAAGGACGAGAGCAGCTCGTCAACTCTACGAGCAAAAAAGGAGGGAAGAACATCGGCGTCTCCGGAGAAAAAAAAGAGAGCATGAGAAGCGCGCGATCGAGGATATAGAGAGGTGTTACTCCAGGAACAATGTTCGGAAGTTTAACCAAAAGGTAAACGTGTCATGCCAACAAGACCCGAACGGAGACCTGTAGAGACGAACAAGGAAACCTTGTACTAGAGTCACAGTCGGTGCTGAGGACATGGAAAAACCATTTCTGAAGGCTGCTAAACGGCGAAGACGACACAAATTCCGCTGTCAGGCAGAACGAGCCATTCAACCTGGACGATGAAAGCCAAGATTTCCGTCCACCTGACCAAAATGAAGTGAGGATAGCAATATCTAAGCTTAAGTCCAACAGGGCTACTGGACCGGACGGCTTAACTGCCGAGCTGTTTAAGGCAGCGGGAGATGACCTGTTAGAGAGCATACACCAACTCGTCTCCAAGATTTGGTCAGACGAAAGTATGCCTGATGAATGGAACCTCAGCATCGTTTGCCCGATCCACAAGAAAGGAGACTCTCTAAACTGCGCCAACTATAGAGGCATCAGTCTCCTTAACACTGCGTATAAGATCATGTCTGCTGTACTATGTGAACGCCTGAAACCTTTCGTCAACGAGCTGATAGGTCCCTATCAGTGCGGTTTTAGGCCCGGTAAGTCCACGACCGATCAAATATTCATACTACGGCAGATCCTGGAGGAAACCCAAGAAGTCCAGATCGATACTCACCATCTTTTTATCGATTTTAAGGCCGCATATGACAGCATTTATAGAGACGAGCTATACAGAGCCATGTCCAGTTTTGGCATCCCTGACAAACTAGTCAGATTATGCAGAATGACGATGAAGAAGGCTCGCTGCTCCGTAAAGGTCGGAAACAATCTCACCGAGACCTTTGATGTCAAAAAAGGACTTAGACAAGGCGACGCGCTGTCATGTGACTTCTTCAACATCATTCTTGAGAACATTTTGCGAAACTCACAAGCCAACACCAGAGGCACAATTTTCCATAAGTCTGTGCAACTTCTTGCATGCGCTGACGACATTGACATTGCTGGCAGAACACAGCGAGCTGTTACTGGAGCGTTTGCTAGTATTAGTACCGAAGCGACAAAAATGGGTTTAGTGGTGAATGAGGGTAATACAAAATATATGCTGTCAACAAGAAGGGACACACAACATCGACGAATCGGACAGAACGTCACGATAGACAGCTATAGCTTTGAGGTAGTTGGGGACTTTGTCTACCTCGGATCCGCTATTAACTCTGAAAATGACATCGCCTCAGAAATCAAGCGAAGAATCACACTTGCCAACCGCTGTTTCTTTGGCCTAAGACGGCAATTGATTAGTAAGGCCTTGTCAAGAAGCACTAAGGAGATTCTATATAAGAATCTCATCATCCCTGTCCTGCTCTATGGCGCAGAAGCATGGACCCTAGCAAAAACGGATGAGGATCTTTTTGGTCCCGTTTGCGTTGACGGGATTTGGAGGAGAAGATTTAACAGCAAACTCTACGAGCTGTACAGCGACATCGACCTGGTCAGAAAAGTACGCATTAGTCGTCTAAGATGGTTAGGACATGTAGAGCGAATGGACACTAACGCTCCGGACCGGAGAGTCTTCTTCTTCTTAAAAAAAAAAAAAAAAAAAAATATACCTATACCGATATAACTTTAAGCAAATGTTAAATCTAAGTTGTAAAATACAATTACAAGATAAGCACAAATGTATATAGCCATTAAGCTAACGCTAACGCTAAACATTTATCCTTATTATAATATTCTAGTTTTAATAAAAGATAAGCACAAATATACATATCCATTAAGCTAACGATAAACATTTTATTAAAAGAAGACAAAACCAATTTTTCCGAGACCTGGCTTGAACTTCCGAAGGGGGGAGGGATGTTATGCCCCAAATAGTACGCATAGAAGTCATGGCTAGCTGAATCGTAGCTGCGTCAGTGAATCTGTTTCAAAGTGGAAGTGTAATAACAATGCAGCGATTCACTTTCGTGACGCAATGGTTCAGTGGGCCATGGCCTAAATGCAAACACTTCGGGTCGTGCTGACAAATGAATTTTCCCGAAGTGTTCAAAGCGAAGTTCCGGGTAGGTCTTTGGGAATTCGGTAAGACTAAAATCAACCAACAACGGATAATTGAAGCTCTAATCGCAGCCCACGTCGAGTTTGACGAGGAGGCAACTGTGGCCGAGTTGCGACCATTATAGGACCAGCTAGCCAACGACGCCCGAATCCAAGAATCCAACGATCCAACGCCGCCCAGAAGATGTGCCTGATGTAGATGCGCAGAAAGCGCAATTGGAAAAGGAGATGTCGCTACTCAGGAAGAGAAAGGAACTGCAGTTGCTAATGGAAGAACTGGACATGGCCGTGTCCAAGAAGTACGACTTTGCATCATTTGAGGCCATGGTGAATCCATTTAGCGGAGACGACACGTACGACGTTCGTAAGTTTTTCGACGATGTAGAGGATGTGTTCGAGGTGCTGCTCCAATTAAGCAACTGAAGTCGTTGGTGGATAGATATGAAAAAAGACGTGTCCGTGGTGCCCAGCTGGAAGCCCTTCCGTCCGTCATACCGATGATAATGCTGCTGCCGCAGCCACAACTGCTGCCCGAGGTTGCAACCGAGCAAATACGATGTTTTAATTGCTCCCAATTTGGCCATTACCAAAGTCAATGCCAGAAGCCGAAGCGTCCTCCGAACTCCTGTTTCACATGCCACGAGGTTGGACATTATCACCAGGAATGCCCAAGAAGGAAGAGACTGACTGCTGCCATATGCCCCGATGAAGATGCTGCAGATGTTGAGGAGTCCGAGGTCGGGGGTGATGCCGAAGATATAGCCAGGAAGTTAGGAGCATTCCAAACGGTAGGTGTTGCCCTTGTAGATAGTAGAGACAAGTGCACTGATGGAAAACCTTTCATTTCTCTTTTTGACTCCGGCAGTCCATGTAGTTTTGTGAAGAAATCTTAAGTTCCTTTTGTATGCCGCGGTAAAAAGCCAACGTTATTTCGAGGGATGGGAAACCAAATTTTGAACACTAATGGTAATATAAAATGTAGAATCGTGTTTAAAGGAAAAGGAGTCACTTATACGCTTTTCATAATTCCAGATAACGAAACTTTAATATCTCTTCTGTTGGGGCGTGATGTGTTGCCGAAGTTTGACGTACATCCTTGCCGATTTATAAAAAGTTATCGCCGCAAAATTTTATTAAGAAGTAAAGAAAAAATGGAACTTAATAAAACCTTTGCCTTAGACGAAAAAACTACCAGTGCACTTGTGTCTTTTAATTTGTTGAAAAGTTCGAATGAAGTAGGTAGTAATGCATGTGTAACCGACTCAACCAGTATAAATAAGATAAGTAAAACCGAAGATAATAATATTATGTGTAAAGTTCCGACTGAAGTTGTGCCGCTGGTTCCCGAATTGACAGTAATAAGACCCAGCTTACAAGGTCTGATCACTAGAGAAAAAGTGCTTTGGGCGCTGCACAGCTTCAAACCATACAAATCTTCGGGATCAGATGGCATAATACCGGCCGAGCTTCAAAGAACCTCGGATATCATTCTGCCAACGCTAATGACAATCCTGAGAAGCTGTCTAGATCTGGTGTACATCCCATTGCTATGGAGAGAGGTTAAAGTAGTGTCCATACCCAAAGCAGGTAAATGCTCTCACGTGAGTCCGAAAGATCTCAGACCTATTAGTCTTTCATCATTTCTCCTAAAAACTTTGGAGCGACTGATTGAAATCCATTTACGCAATAGCATTGACAAAAATCGATTGTCAACAGCTCAACATGCTTACTCTAAGGGCAAATCAGTAGAAACGGCCCTACACACGCTAACGCGCTCCATAGAAGATTCCCTTCGTCATAAGGAGTATACAATGGCTGCATTCCTGGATATAGAGGGCGCCTTCAACAACGTCGACTCATCTGCAATCGCTGGTGCTCTGACAGCTCTGAACGTTGACGTCTCACTTGGCAAGCTGATCAATTTGATGCTTAATAGCCGAATTATCAACTCAAGTCTAGGTGAGATATCTTCCAGAAGATCTGTCAATAGAGGAACACCACAAGGTGGTGTCCTGTCTCCCCTTCTCTGGAATTTAGTGGTGAATGAACTGCTGATATCCCTGGAAGCGGAAGGCTACAATGTGATAGCCTATGCGGACGACGTTGCTATTGCCGTCTCGGGAAAGTACCTTAACACTTTAAAAGAACTTCTACAACACGCTCTCAACAAGCTAATAAAATGGACAAACAGTTGTGGGTTAGGCGTAAACCCTCACAAAACTGAACTTGTCCTCTTCTCTAGGAAATATAAGATTCCACACATTGACCCTCCATCTATAAATGGCACTAGCTTGACGTTCTCAAATGAAGCTAAATACTTAGGCCTTATTTTTGATAGAAAGTTAACCTGGAAGCCTAACATCCAAGAAAGAGTTAAGAAGGCCACTGTGGCACTTTTCTCTTGCAAAAAAGCCATAGGGAACAAATGGGGTTTACAGCCCCGCGTCACTCACTGGCTATATGTCTCGGTCATAAGACCTATACTCACGTACGGTGTGGTTGTCTGGTGGACTGCCTTAGAAAAAGCGATTAATCGCGATAAATTAAGCAAAGTCCAAAGAACGGCTTGCTTGTGCATCGGAGGAGCTCTTCGCAGCACCCCCTCCGCTGCACTTGACATCCTGTTTCATCTGACACCCATTGACATCTTCAGCAGGCAAACGGCAGCTTCGGCAGCCGTACGCCTCAAAGCTATTTCACAATGGACAAGCAAAACAACTGGCCATGCCTCTATCCTCAACAACATTAGGAACCTTCCAATAACGACTACACCACACCAGAACTACAATTTGGTAAAAACTTCCAGGTCTCCATTCCTACTAGATCATTCTGGGAGGAGGAAGCATCCGTGGATGATGAATCGATCCACTTCTACACAGATGGTTCGAAAACTGTGGACGGTGTTGGTGGCGGTGTCTTCTCTAATAGACTTAATCTTAGTCTCTCCTTCCGTCTTCCTGATCACTGTAGCGTTTTTCAGGCGGAAATAATGGCGATAAAAGAGGTCTTATCTTGGCTAAGGGAAAACGTGTTATCTGCTAAAGATATCCGTATCTTCTCTGATAGTCAAGCCGCTATCAAGTGCCTGGAATCAGTTTCCACGATTTCTATAACAGCCCAAGACTGTCGTTCGTCTCTCATGGAGATGGCGGAGCAGTTCAACATTCACCTTTGTTGGGTGCCGGGGCATAGGGACATTCCAGGTAACTGCAGGGCTGATGAACTCGCCAAACACGGAACTACGATACCTCTGCTCCCAATTAAGGATTCTTTAGGTATTCCACTCGCTACTTGCAAACTCAAAATAAAGCTGGACGCTATCGAAAGAACAAATCTTAGGTGGTCAACCGGCTTGACTTGTCTAGTGACAAAGCAGATCTGGCCAAAGCTGGATCTAAAGCGTTCTAGGCATCTGATCTCCCTCGATAGGAAGCATATTAGTGCTACAATAGGTGTCATCACGGGACACTGTCTTATCGGCAGGCATGCAAAAAGGCTTGGCGTATTCTCTAACGATTTTTGCAGAAGCTGTTTTGACGAGGAGGAGGAGGAGACTGTTCTCCATCTTCTCTGTACTTGTCTGGTTCTCTCACAGAGACGAAAACTCCACTTTGGAGCTTTCTACCTTAGTGATCTGAACGATCTAAAAAACATAGACATCCGAAATCTACTACGCTTCATTAGAAGCTCCGATTGGTTCAACGAGTAGGAGGAATGAATTATAGATTCACGTGGTATCACAAGGGACCTTATAATGGTCTAAGTGTGTCGACTAACCTAACCAGTTAGCCGACAGCCATTTCAACCTAACCTAACCTAAGACCCAGTTGTAAAGGAGAAATGGTTCATTTCGTTGATCTAGGTTTGTTAGCGAGTGTAGTTGAATTTTGCGAAGAAGATAGATTCGAGTTAAGTATAAATGAGCAACTGGATAAAGCTCATTCAAATGCTCTTAAGACATTAGGTTTTTTTTCTTTTTTTTTTTGGTTGCGTCAAGGATGTGTAATCTTCATAGTTATGTACTAGTAACCCGAGTGCTACTAGCATGCACGATTCGCAAACCCGGGTGATCGATTTCAGGAATACGCCTGCGTACTAAACACACACCCTACACACTTCAACCATTCTCCCCGCGGGACTGCCGTTAGGTATTACTTCGCGGGGCTGGTTAGCATTCAAGCTATTCGTGTTGTGTCACCTGTTTCTGGTGTTTCTGCGGCCTCTAAGGCCTCTGTTGTGGCTTTTCTTAGCCTTTCGATTCTCCGTAGCTCGTTTTGCAGGATGGTTATAAAATTACATACCTCCGCCCAATTTTCCTCTGATTGTAACATGTGTTTGATGGTTACTGACGGGCTTGGCAGAGTAGTTCTCCATGCCATGAAGCGGGGGCAGTAAAATACTGCGTGTTCCGCGTCTTCATCTTCATTTATGCATTCAGGGCAGGATGGTGAGTTGTCGTGTCTAAAACGGTGCAGATATTTGCGATAGCCACCGTGCCCCGATAGGAACTGTGTAAGGTTGTAATTGCAGTCTCCATGGTTACGCTCTACCCATTCTTGGATTGTTGGTATAAGTCGGTATGTCCATCTGCCTTTCGTGGTATTATTCCATCGAGCCTGTCACATAGCTATTGACGCTGCCTTTTCTTCCATTTTAATTTTCTTTGTTCCACTGGCATCATATTGATTTAAGGCTTTTCTATTATAAATCCTCAACATTTCGTCAGCGAGAATATCGACAGGAACCATTCCGGCTATAACAAAGGCGGCCTCGTCCGATATTGTTCGGAAGCCGCTAATTGTTCGTAGCGCGCAGAGCCTGTATGTTGATAATAGTTTCCTTTTGGTCTCCTTTGTCCTCAGTGCCTCTGCCCAAGCAGGAGCTGCATAGAGCAAAACTGATATAACAACCCTGGAGAGTAGGATCCTTCTTGCATATCCAGGTCCACCAATGTTAGGCAGTATGCGCGAGCGAGCTCCTTGCATTTGCGATGCTTTCTTGGCTATGTATTCCACGTGTGTTTTGAATCGCATCTATTATCCAGCATAACTCCAAGGTATTTGATTGCTTCTTTGGATCTGATTATTTGGTTACCAACCTGGAAGTTGGCGTACTCTACAGTTTTTCGACTTGTTATGAGGACAGCTTCTGTTTTGTGGTCTGCTAGTTCTAGGCTGGCGGTTGATAACCAATCCTTTATCTGTGCAATTGCTGCGTTTATAACGGATTCAACTGTATGAATCTGTTTACCTACAATCACAACGGCACAATGTTATCGGCAAATCCAATTACCGTCACTCCCCCTGGCAGCGCCAATCGTAGGACTCCGTCATACATGATGTTCCACAATAAGGGTCCTAAGACCGATCCCTGTAGAACCCCGGAAGTGACGTTGTTGTGTTTTACACCTTCATCTGTGTTGTATCTCAACTTCCTATTATTAAAGTAGTTCGTCACTATACGTAGCAAGTAGTACGGTGTATCCATTCTGGCGAGGGATCTTCTAATGGAAGACACGTTCGCCGAGTTAAAAGCGTTTTTAACGTCCAGCGTTACTACCGCACAGTACTTCTTTGTTTCGTGGAGCCATCTTTCCCCTTCGATGGCGCCTTTTGCAATGTCAACTACTGTTCTTATGGCATCAACAGTGGACCGCTTTTTCCTAAAGCCAAATTGGTAATCTGAGAGGGCTCTTTTCTCTTCTGCCACTGAGAGTAGTCTATTGTAGATTATCTTCTCGAGAATCTTTCCCATGGTGTCCAATAGGCATATTGGGCGATAAGACGATGGGTCTCCTGGAGGCTTCTTCCCTTTTGGTAGCAGGACCAAATGCTGCATTTTCCACTTTTCGGGAAACGTTCCTTCTTCGAGGCACTTCTGCATGGTCGTCATGAACAGGTCTGGTCTCCTTTTTAGCCGCTTTTATTGCCTTGTTCGGGATGCCGTCGGGTCCTGGGGCCTTCTTGTCGGCTATCTTGCTGCATGCTTGGAGTAGCTCCTCCTGGGTAATTATTGGGATGTCCTCTGCACTGACTACTCTCACGATATTGCACATAGTAGTTCGTGTTCGGGGAAAAAGATGCTCTACTATGGATTTCAGTATTTTTGGACATGTTATTGAAGGGGTTCTGTAGCCCTTCAGTCTGGACATTACCATTCTGTATGCCGAGCCCCATAGGTTTATTTCAGCCTCCTCGCAGAGACGTTTAAAACACGTGGTTTTGCTTTCCTTAATTGCCTTATTAAGATTGCGTCTTGCCAGTCTAAAACTGTCCAGGCATTGTTGGAAGTCTGGTCTTCTTCTTAAACGCTGGATCTTGCGCCGGGCTTTTAGGCATATTGCCCGATGTACCTTTATTTCGTTGTTCCACCAGTAGCATGGTGGTGCCTTCCTGCTGTTTTTTCTTCTAGGCATGGATGCGTCGCACGCGGTGGTGATGGTGTTTGTAAGGCGACGTGCGAGGGTCTCCGCTGTTCCACTTCGGATTAGGGTGTCGCTCAACATCTCTTCGAATGTGTCTTTATCGAAAGTTGTGTCGTTCCATTTCGGGCCCGTAAGTTTTTGTAGCACAACTGGTTTCTTGCCTTTTATTTCCAGTACTATCATCTGGTGGTCACTGTGTGAGTATTCCTCACTAACTCTCCACTTAACGGTTCTCAGAATAGAACTACTCACAAGGGTTATGTCGATAATAGAGCCTATCCCAGCCTTTCTGTATGTATTTGCTCGACCCCTGTTGGGGATACATATCGATAGGGGAGCGAATGTTTCCAGTAGGGCCTGTCCTCTGGTGTTAGTGAGTCTGCTGCCCCATTCCGTGGCCCACGCATTAAAGTCCCCACCAATCACCACGTGATCTCTGGAGAGCGTCCGAAGTTAGATTGTCCAGCATTTGTTGGTATTCGTTGGACGTCAAGCTGGGTCGGGCATAGCAGCTATAGAAATGGATCCCATTTATTTTCGCCCGCACGAAGCCTTCCGTTTGGTCGTTTGTGTCTTCGAAAGCATAGCGTCCGCATATCCATATTGCCACCTGTTTTGCCTCATCGCAGATCCAGTTATTATTCCCGTCGGGACATTTATAGGGTTCACTAATCATGATGATGACACCCCCATCGGGTAGGGGACAGAATATACCCGAGGTAGGCATGCCTGTCGTAAGAGGCGACTAAAATCCACACTCCGCCGTGTTACGGAAGTAGCATGCCGGTCCCAAGCCCGGGTAAAGGAGGAGGGTTTGAGGTAACGGTTTAGCCTATCCTCAGTGAAATCAACTGTTAGTGTACTCTAACCCACAGGAGCTAGTGGTTAACACTCAATAACGCTATGAATGGAGAAACAAAAGGAATTGTCTACTCCAGGTGGTAATGGCAATAGCCATAATCCACCCGTAGTCTTTTCGACTACGGCCGGGGCACGGATTCTGGAGGCCCCAACATTCATACCCGAACCTACAAGCGACTCTTGTGGCTCTATGTCCGATTCACTCGGCAAATTGAGCATGAGACAGGCTGCTGCCCACTGCACTGCCACTGACGGTCAGACTCGGGATACCTTCATGGTTGAACGGGCTCCTGAGGAGGCGGTTCTTGAGCTGCGCCTGTCTAAGGGACAGCGGAAGAGGAAAATGAGGAAGCTGTTGGATCTGCGGCGCAAAGATGCTTTATCTGCTGAAGGCGCAAGCACATCTATTAGCTCCTTGGCGGTGCCTTTGAAAAGGAACAGGTCGGTGGAGGTCTTACCAACTGAAGCTAACCAACCCCTGGGATCGGGCTCTGCCTCCTCTTCTGCCGAAACGAAAAGCAAGAAGAAGCGACCCAAGCTCGTAAAGAGAATAAACCTCGCTCAAGTCTGTGAGTCTGTACGCGCACGGTCGCCAAATGAAGCCGGTGCTACTAACAGCAATGTAAGTAGTACTGGCGGACGGAAACCGGACGTCGCGATCACACTTACAGGCGTGAGCACCAAACCGACAAGCGACTCTTGTGCGCAAAGATGCTTTATCTGCTGAAGGCGCTAGCACATCTCTCAGCTCTTCGGCGGTGTCTTTGAAAAGGAACAGGTCGGTGGAGGTCACTCCAACTAAAGCCAACCAACCCCTTGGATCGGGCACTGCCTCCTCTTCTGCCGAACCGAAAAGCAAGAAGAAGCGACCCAAGCTCGTAAAGAGAATAAACCCCGGAGGCGCTCCTATCGCTGGGGCTGCCCGTGCACTGGTAACGAATGATGCAGGTGCTGAAACCAACTCAGGTTGCAGTACCAGCGGACAGAACCTTGTTGTCGCGGATGGCTCTGGTGGTCGGAGTGCTTCTTTTGAACGCAGAACAGCTGAGGTGGGAGATAGTAGGCTGTCCTATAAGGATGCTGCTGTCTTCTCTTTGGCAGTTCGTATAGGGAAAGCAGGCAATGATAATAGCATGAGCGATGCAGAGTGTAAACACTGCAAAGCTCATCTTTTGGAGCTTGCCTCGGAAACAAATGCGTGCATCCAGGTTGAGGGCTGTGAGTTCAAGGACGGAACCTTCATGGTGAAGACCTCCTCGCAGCAAACCTCTGAATGGGTCAGCAGTATTGTGCCGAAGATCCCTCCCCTTGGGACCACAATTTTTGAGGTCTACAAGCCACCCAAGCTCACGCGCGCAGTCTGCTGGATCCCTGGGAAGCTGGGGAAATCGGCGGATGTGCTAAAGCGTTTGCACGCCCAGAACCCTGGCCTCGACACAAAAGCCTGGATTGTCCGTTCTCACAGGCAGAGCAAAAACCGTCACGATGAAGATGGTAGCTCTCTGGTTGTGAGCATAGACATGGCTTCTGCCGAGACCATCAAGTCTAGGTACGACATGCGTCCCTATCTGCATCTTGGTAGGATTCGTTTCCATTTCAATGCCAAGTAGTGCAAATAGTGGTCGTAACCCAGAGTTTACATCCATTTTGTTCACTCAGATAAACCTACAGCACTGCAAGGCTGCTACCGCTCTTTTAAGTAGGAGGCTTGCTGTAAGTAGAACAAAGAATCGCATAACATCCATCCAGGAACCATGGGTGTGGAAAAATCGCATCTGTGGCCTTGGTGAGTTGAGTGGTTCGCATAACGTTCTTTACGATAGGCTGTCCGATAGACCTAGGACATGTCTTGTTGTATCGAAATCCCTCACGGCAGTTACAATCAAACGCTTCTGTTGCCAAGATTTGGTTGCTGCAACTATTACTTACCATGCAAACGACAGTTGGGAAACCTTTGTCGCCGCATCGGCTTACTTTCTCTATGACTCTTTAACTCCTCCACCACCAAAGGCGGTTGTTGAGCTCGTAGAGTACTGTGAGTCCAAAAAGATAGGTATTATTCTATGTTGCGATGCTAATGCTCAAAACACTGTTTGGGGCAGCAGCAAATGCAATATACGAGGAGATCGTCTCCTGGACTTCATATTATCGTCTGACATTACGATCAACAATGTGGGTTGTCGACCTACATTTGTTACAGCCAGGAGACAGCAAGTAATTGATGTTACCCTGTCAAACCGGCATTCCAAGACTATCACGAATTGGCGGGTATCACCAGATAGCACTTTGTCAGACCACAGATACATCGAATTTCAAATCTTCTGTGAAGTTTCGCCTTTGCTAGAGAGGAGAAATCCGAGAAAAACGGACTGGGCTCGGTTTGGGGAGGAGCTTGGCAACTCTGTTAAAGTTCCACTCAAACTAAGATCGATACTGGGGGTAGAGAGGTCTGCTCAGGATCTGAGTAGCACCCTTATCCGCTGCTTCGAACTAGCGTGTCCAGTTACAAAAAACTCCTGTAGAAAACCGGTACCTTGGTGGAGTACCGAACTGCAGTGTATTCGCAGAGAAACCAGGAAGCTCCTAAATCGGTCTTTAAAAACCAACTTGGAAGAAGACTGGAATCTATATCGATCGAAACAAAAAGAATTTAAGAGACTAATTCGTAAATCGAAAAATGACTCTTATAGGAAATTTTGTGAGGAGGTCGAATCACTAAGTGCGACCAGTAGGCTTGTTAAAGTCCTCAAAAGGGACAGACCAAGCAAACTGGAATCGCTCCAAAAATCTGATGGTACCTACACTGAGACAAAGGCGGAGACTTTCAGTCTCCTGCTGGAGACTCACTTCCCGGGAAATCAGGTTACTACATGCTCTTCAGTGGTACCGGAAACGGTGGCCACTCCTGATCTGTCAAACACCACGCGGCGTAGCTGGTATGTTGCATCCAGAGTAGTGACGGATGAGGCCATCAAATATGCAATTGCATCGTTTGATGGTTTCAAGTCGCCTGGTCCGGATGGCATCTATCCGGTTATGCTGAAACAAGGTTGTAGTCAGCTGATGCCGGCGCTGAAAAGAATTTTCACCGCTAGCTTGGCCTTGGGCTACATACCTTCTCCTTGGCGTATGGTTAAAGTCGTGTTCATACCAAAAATTGGTAAGACTGACTACACTCTCGCCAAAAGTTTCAGACCCATAAGTCTGTCCTCCTTCCTGCTGAAAAGTTTGGAGAGACTGGTTGAGCTGCACGTGCGCAATGTCGCTCTTCGATCGCACCCTCTTTCAGAGATGCAACATGCCTATCAGCGCGGAAAATCCTGTGAAACTGCGCTTCAGAACCTTGTTGGTAGGATTGAAAGTGCTCTTGATCGGAAGGAGTACGCGTTGGGCATTTTCGTCGACATTGAGGGGGCTTTTGATAATGCGACTTTTGATAGCATGTGCACTGCAGCCAGACATCATGGTATAGATGAAACATTAGTGTTGTGGATTAAATCAATTCTAATGTACAGGACATTGATTGCCGAGGCGGATTGTGGTAAATGCGTCGTGACAGGGGTTAACAGGGGCTGCCCTCAAGGCGGTGTTCTGTCTCCCCTTTTATGGTGTATGGTAGTTGACTCTCTGCTAACGCTTCTCGATCTTCCTGGAACCTATACTCAAGCATACGCGGATGATGTCGCCGTTCTGTCTGTCGGTTCTGACCTAGGGACTGTCTGCTCTCGGGCTCAGAGATCCTTGGGCTTGATCGATGGCTGGTGCACAAGAAATGGGCTTTCAGTGAATCCTCTTAAAACGACTGTTGTTCTCTTCACGAGAAGGAGGAAGGTCACTGGTCTGACTCAGCCTGTGTTAAAAGGTGTCACTATTCCGATCTCCGATGAAGTCAAATATCTGGGAGTAATCCTCGATAGAAAGCTTCTTTGGTCCAAGCATGTCGAATCGAAAACCGATAAAGCGCTGTCAACTTTCTGGCAGTGTAAAGGCGCTTTTGGCAAGACATGGGGCTTATCTCCTAAAAGGGTCCTTTGGATCTATACGGCAATGGTAAGACCACTCCTCTCATACGCGTCGGTTGTATGGTGGAACAGGCTTTCACGGAAACGTGTTACTGCCTCTTTTGCCAGACTTCAAAGAACGGTTTGTCTCGGCTGCACGGGGGCCTTCCCCAGCACACCGGGCTCCGCTCTAGACGCTATGATGAACCTCCCCCCCCTTGATATTTTTATCATAGGGTGTACACTGAAAACCATCTCTCGTTTAAAGAGAGGTGGCTTTTGGTACCACGCGCATTGGAGTTTTGAAGAACTTGTGCGAGAATTATCCTTTGACCCCTGTCTTATGGATATGCCCTCTGACGCAATGACTCCAGAAGTCCTACTGCGACAAAACTACCACGTCAACTTTCCTCAGGCAACTGAATGGCTTAGGCCAGACTCTGAGCCAGGGAAAGAATGCCATCGTATTTTTACGGATGGCTCCAAAACCGGACAGGGGTCTGGTTCTGGAGTCTTCGTGGAAAGCGAGAACATTAGACTTCACTACCCCTTAGGAAACCATTCGTCTGTCTTCCAAGCGGAGATATTCGCTATCCTTATGGCTATGCGCTATATTGTGACAAACAGGTGGAGGGCTAGGAGTATATGCGTTTGCAGCGACAGCCAAGCTGCATTAAAAGCGCTGCTTAACCCTCTTACCTCGTCTAAATTAGTGCTCGAACTCAAGCTTTCTCTGAACTTGGTCGGAAGGCTAAATACAGTGTATCTTGTTTGGGTCCCAGGTCACACTGGTATCCTTGGAAATGAGATAGCTGATGAGCTTGCCAGGCTGGGTTCAGAGGAAGAATTCTTAGGACCTGAACCTGCGTTGGGTCTGCCTTCATCGGTGGTTAAGTCATCCATTGATACTTGGGTTTCTCGCGAACACGAGTGTCGGTGGCGTGGCTGTGCTGGGTGTGGGCAGACCAAACGACTGCGTCCGGACATCTGCAAAAGGTCGGCGGCCTTCCTTCTGTCTCTCAGAAGAAGCGACTGTAGACTGCTTGTGGGCGTCCTTTCGGGCCACCAAGCTTTTGCCAAACACTTAAATGTTTTGGGCTTTAGCATCTCCACCATCTGTCCTGCCTGTGGAGAGGATGACGATACAGCGGAGCACTTCCTCTGTAGCTGTCCTGCCTTTGCTCGCATCAGGTGGCGGATCTTTGGGGCTGACGTGGTGAGTGCCGAACATCTAAGCTCTTCATCACTGAAGCTCCTTCTCATCTTTCTTCGAAAGACGGGAAAACTAAGTACATAAATGTAAGGTGTCTGTTTGGCAGTACAATGGACCAGTAGTTGTGTCTGAGTGCTCCATCGGATAGTAACAACCTCCGACAGAAAAAAAAAAAAAAAAAAAAAAAAATCATGATGACGTCCGCCCTTTCGTCCTTGGCCGTTTGTGCTAGGATGTCCTGGGCTGTTCTACAGTGATTAAGGTTTATTTGTAGTATCTTCATGGTCTTTTGCTAGTGATAGCTCTCCGGAAAACTTCGCATTTGTTACTGCCAGCTACATGTTTCACGTTATCTGGATGGTCTCTCTCGCAGAGCATACAGAATGGTTCCTTGTCGCAGTTCTTTGCTATGTGGCCTTCTTTCCCACATCTCCTGCATAGTTTGGAGCGGTCTTCTTCGTTTTTGCATTGCCAGGCTATGTGACCAAACTAAGTTTTTAAAACATTTTTTCAGTAGGGTCCGTTCGCGTATTCGGCAGTTTACCCAGCCGATTTTAACTTTTCCAGGCTTTAAAAGTTTTCTTGCGTCTTCTGTGGGGAGGCTGATTGTTGCCGTTTGGGTTCCTCCGTACGCCTTCCGCAGGGACAAAACGTCTGCTGGTGAAACTGTCAGCACAAGTTGGGATTTGATGGCGTCGACTATGTCGTCCACAGCAGTGACCTCATCGATGTCTTTGATCTCTAGGACAGTGTGCTGTGTAAGTGACCTTACATTCGCTTGATTAGCTAATGTTTCGCTCAGAACTCCTTTAAACTCAGATGTCTTAATACCCGTCTCCTTGAGTTGTATAAGGAGATCCCCCTTTTGTGTCCTCCTTATTCTAGACACCGCCTTTCCTACTGTTTCCAATTTCGGGTCGGCCTTTACCTTGCGCAGGATCTTCGCGTATGAGAGGGTTCCCGTCGCTTTGATTACGATAGCGTCAGGTCTAGCTTTTTTAGCCTCTGGCTGCTTCTTTTTGTCGACCTTCTTTTTTGCGGCATTTTGCCATTCTTCCTCTCCTTCTGCCTGTTTCTTATTACTGCCTGCATTTTTCTTTTGTCTATCCCTGGTCACTGGAGTCTCAGCGCCGGTTATCTCATCTTTCTCCTTGGTTATTTGCTTACGGTCACGTGGGTTTTTTTGCTTACGTTTCTCCACTGTCTGTCTTTTAAGACATTAGGTGAAGAATGTTATTCGAGGTCGTGTGTGGAAGTGAAACCGATTGATTATTCAATGAAGATTAGGTTAACAAAAGATGTACCCATATTCTGTTCGCCCCGGCGGCTTTCATACTATGAACTTACCGAAGTTCAAAATACTATAGAACGACTTTTAGACAAGGGCATAATAAGACCGAGTAGTTCGCCTTATGCTTCGGCATTGGTGTTGGTTAGGAAAAAGAATGGTGAAACCCGTATGTGCGTGGATTATCGTGCTCTTAACAAACACACAGTTAGAGATAATTTCCCTCTGCCGTTGATTTAAGACTGCCTGGAATATTTTGCAAATAAACAGATTTTTACAACCTTGTATCTAAGAGATGGATTCCATCACATAAAGATATCCGAAGAGTCAAGACAGTGTACCGCTTTCGTAACTCCTTTTGGACAGTTCGAGTATTTATATATGCCTTTCGGTCCTAAGAACGCGCCTGCGGTCTTTCAAAGATATATATTTATCTAAATTTGAAACCGCTGATCGACAGAGGCCTAATTATAGTGTATTTAGATGATATTTCCATTGCAACAGAAGATATAGAAACACATATTGATATTCTTGGTAGGGTCTTGCAGTTATTGAAAGAGGCAGGGTTGGAGTTAAATATGAAGAAGTGCAAGTTTGCGTATAGTGAAATTGGTGCAGGGACATAAGTCCCCGGGAACTAAGTCCACTGAGGGACTTAGGTCCCACTTAGTGGAAAGTAAAACCACTTTCTTGAAGTGAACCCATGTAAGGTGGGAACTAAGTTCACTTTCTTATGGGAACTTAGTACACATTCAAAAATAAGAAGAGGGAACTAAGCTCCAACATTTAGAATTGAATACACTTTTGTTTAAATAATCACGGCGATTTTTCTTTGATTATTTTCAGAGTCTTGCAAGCTGAATTTTTTAAGTTTTATTCTGTATGACAAAATACCCTCTTCGAAATTCAGTTAGCAAGACACTGAAAATAATCAAAGAAAAATTGCGGTGATTTTTGGCGCAGGGACATAAGTCCACGAGACTAAATTCACGCGAATTTTTTACTTTTATTTTCTCAAATTTTCGAAGGCTAAAACAAAAAAGTTGTTTGAGAAAATAAATTGGCATTTTTAGACTTCGAAAATTTTAGAAAATAAAAGTAAAAAATTCGCGCGAATTTATTACTTTTATTTTCTGCAATTTTGGAAAGCTAAAACAAATAAGTTGTTTGAGAAAATAAATTGGCATTTTTAGTCTCCGAAAATTTTAGAGAATAAAGTAAAAAATTCGCGCGAATTTTGTACTTTTATTTTCTAAAATTTTGGAAAGCTAAAACAAAAAAGTTGTTTTAGTCTTCGAAGATTTGAGAAAATGGAAGTAAAAATTCTCACGACCGGTCATGGTGTGCGTCGATTTTTCTTTGATTATTTTCAGAGTCCTGCAAACCGAATTTCGTTTTTGAAATTTTGTGCATATATTGCTCTGCCTCAGTTAAAATTTAATTTTTCTTTAGTTAATAAAAATTGCAAAGTACCAACTAGACTCCTTAATTTAACTTTGTTCTTAGTCGACAGTGAGAATTTACTTCACATTAAAAGGGTAATAAAACCACTCAGAGTTTTCGGAATTTATTTCCCACCTTAAATGGGAATAAAGTCCACTTCACGAAAGTGGTTTTATTTCCCATTAGGTGGGAACTAAGTCCCTCAGTGGACTTAGTTCCCGGGGACTTATTTCCCTGCACCCAAGTTTGCGTATAGTGAAATTGACTCGGTTATCATATAAATAAAGAAGGCTTACGTTCAAACAAGAATCATGTGGAAGCAATACGTGCATATCCGATGCCGGCAAAATAGTAAGGAAGTCCAGAGGTGTAATGGTTTATTTTCTTATTTTCGCCGGTTCGTTCCCGGATTTTCTTGTCTAGCTAAACCAATCACTAATTTACTAAAAAAAGGATTCAAAGTTTATCTGGACCGAAGAGTGCACTTATGCTTTTGAGCAATTGAAGTCGAAATTGAGTTCCTCCCCCGTGCTTGCAATTTATGATCCTAAGCGAGAGACTGAGCTACACTGTGATGCGAGTTCACATGGGTTCGGTGCTGTCCTTATGCAGAGGCAGGATGACAGGAAATTTCACCCTGTTGCTTTCTTTTCTAGAAAAGCAACTAGTGGGGAGTCTAAACTGATTAGTTTTGAGTTGGAGACATTAGCCGTAGTTTATGCTTTAGAACGATTTAAGACGTTTCTTGACCGATTACCCTTTGTTATTGTCACTGATTGCGAAGCTTTGTCCCAGACGTTAAGGAAAAAATATGTTAACCCACGAATAGCTTAGTGGGCATTGGCCTTTGAAAATTATAATTACCAAGTGCAACAAGGGAAAGGTGAGAGAATGGGGCATGTTGATGCACTTAGCCGTTGTTGAACCCAAGTTCTTACAGCGTACTTTATTGTTTCGGTATGAGATACAATGTTTCGCTTAAAAAATCTATAAATGAGTATTTTTGTTTATTCTTGTAATTCAATTTAATTGTTTTTTACCTTAGGTAATCTTATTATCTAATTATCACTATAATTATCCAGTGTAAATGTCCTAGTATCTTTCGGATGAAAAAATTGCGAAGTTGTTGGTCGGCTGGAGCTTGCGAAAGAAAAAAAAAAAAAAATAACCCAGGAAAGGCATCCCAGGAAAAAACGTGGAGTGTGACAGATAGGTAGATCTGTTTCTTTTCAGAAATAGTTTAGGGTGTATACGCATTGTTGGTTCAGGCTTTGCAGGTAGATGTCGTGACCGGTGACGTCGATAACATACCGCCCCCAGTAAGTTGACTGCAATCGGCATTCGCCTTACTCTCCTCATCGCTAGTCCCGGTTACGTCCATCACGGCCAAGTTGGCTGTAGGTCGGTCATACAACCCGCTGCAGGTTTTAACTGTTGCTCGGCGAACTTGTCCGTCTTTTGCTATGACAGCATCAACAACAACTCCCCTGGGCCAACAGCTTCTCGGCAAATTTGGGTCGAGTATGATGACTAAGTCTCCTTTCGCGATCGGTTTCATCTTCTGGAACCACTTAGACCTTCTGTTTAGAGTCGGCAAATACGCCTTCACCCACTTCTTCCAAAACTCGTTAGCGATTACCTGCGATCGTTTCCAACTCTTCCTTGCATCAATGACCTCAGGATCACAAGGGGGCTTTGAGCCATTTGAAGTACCGAGAAGAAAATGATTCGGCGTGAGTGCTTCGTCGTCCGCGCTTTCCAAGGATACAAAGGTCAACGGTCTCGAATTAATTATATTCTCGACCTCAATAAGAGCGCTTCGCAAAGTCTCGTCGCTAAATTTATTTGAAGGAAGAATTTTATATAAGACAGTTTTAATACATCGTACTAGCCGATCGTACACGCACCACCCATATGAGGTGCTACTGGTGGGTTAAATTTCCACTTCAAACTTGCTGATATAAACTCTTTGGCAACCCCACCCAAGTCAACCCTTTTCAACTCTTCCCGAAGCTCTCTCTCTCTGCACCCCTAAAATTGGTCCCGTTGTCACTGTAAATTTCCAACGGAGTCCCATGACGAGCCATGAAATTCCTGATCCTGAGGCATACAATGCACGAATCCGTCGTTAAGCTGTGTGCTACCTCTATATGTACCGCTCGAATGGTGAGACAAGTGAAGAGTGCACCCCATCGCTTTTCATTTCTCCTTCCAACGGTGACTAAAAACGGACCAAAATAGTCCACTCCGACGAACGAAAACGGTTTAAAGAAAGCTCCAAGCCTTCCCCGGGGAAGGTTCGCCATCTCCGGAACTCTCGGCGATGCACGCTGGTTTTTGCAAACCTGGCAAAGTCGTCTTACGTATTTTAGCAGGGACCTCATATGTAGAATTTTCGCACTTCGTTCACAACCGTCTCATGGTTACAATGGTGGTACTTGCGATGGTAGTAGTCGACGATTAGTAAGGTAATACGGTGCGACTTCGGTAGGATGATTGGTGTTCTGCAGTCGGTATTAACGTAGTCTGCAAAGGCTATGCGGCCTTGCATCCTCAAAACGCCTCTCTCATCCAGAAAAGGTGACAGTTTAGCGAGGGGGCTCTTGCGATCCAGAAACACTGTACTTCCGGGTCGGTTGTGCTTTAATCGAAGGATATCTTCAGCGTAGGATGCGAACTGGGCTTGTTTGTAAGGCAACACCTGTGCTTGTTGAATGGCCGTCGATGTAAGGATGAGTCCGTTAACTTGTCGCGGCTCCGGTCCATACCTACACGAGGTAGTAAACATAATAATCCACGCTGACGCCCGAACTAGAGATCTCCAAGTCGCGAAGCGTTCTACGTCGAGTAGGCTGCAACTCTCTCGGATGGAAGCGTTGATCTGAAGCAAACGTGGTCTATATTCCTCCGTACCCATAGTTTCGACTGTTGGCATCTGCGGCCATCCCGCTGAGTCCCTGTACAGGAACGTTGTTGTAATTGCATATATCTCTTGTTGTAAATTGCATATATCTCTTGCTTTCGGCAAATGATTTTATGATCTAGCTAATGCAGTTGTAAATTGCATATCCCATATCGCTTTCCATAGCTGAAAGACAACAAGAATTATTTCCGACAAATGCGTTGTAAATCGCATTGCCTCTATTGCTTTCCAAAAAGAAAAATTAATTTTGCAAAATGCGGTTGTAAATCGCATGGCTTGTATTGCTTTCCAAAAAAGAAAAATTAATTTTGCCAATTGCGGTTGTAAATCGCATGGCTTGTATTGCTTTCCAAAAAGAAAAATTAATTTTGCCAAATGCGGTTGTAAATCGCATGGCTTGTATTGCTTTCCAAAAAGAAAAATTAATTTTGCCAAATGTGGTTGTAAATCGCATGGCTTGTATTGCTTTCCAAAAAGAAAAATTAATTTTGCCATATGCGGTTGTAAATCGCATGGCTTCTATTGATTAAATACCTTTCCAATTTTTTCTTCTTTCCCGTATCCATAGGTCGTTGCTTTTCCATCCGGCTCGATATGGACCATAATGTTTCGTCTCGTCTTGAAAGGCAGCAACCACTTTCCACTTTTTCAAAAGAAGTAAAAACAATCACCATTTTTGTATGTTGGGAAAAAGCATTAAGCAAAAAACCCAACATTTATTAGTTACTTTACTCTATCTTGCCAGGTCTTTCCCTAGCGGACTGTATTCTTACACTGACTCGAAAGTCATCCAACAGTAATGCTTTCCTGCTTCGAGTACAACAGTTGTCTCTTTCTAACTGCGACTACGAAAGCAATATAATATAACATAGGGTAAATACGTTAGCATTACGATAATACAATAAAACGTATGATAAACTACAGCTTTCCGAATAAAACACTCATATCGTGAAGCGATATGATACAGTGTCCTTCTTGTAAATAAAAAATCTATGAACCTTCTAGAACAAACTTTAGGACGCAATTAAAGCAACCATTTTATTTCGAAAAATTAGAAGAACACAAAAGTAGCAGAGTTGCCATAACAATTCATGTTATATTTATATGCGTGGCCGAAGCCTGAGTCAATAATCGTCGAAACGCTATCGCCCAGACGATACAATTTGAGCGATACCTATGTAATGAGGTGTCGTTTTGCATTGATTTGTGTGTTTTGCAATCAGCTTAAGATTTTTTCTCGAATTTCAACAAGAATAATTGACTTTAGATATTTTTCAAATACATACTATCAAATATATAAATACCTTTATTTAAAAGTTATTTTGTATGTATGAAGCCAATTCATACGAATGTCTCTATTCGTTCGAATGAACTTTTTGTATTCTGAGATTCGAACGAATAAAATTCATTATCGAGAAATGTCATCAAATGAATTCAAATGAATTCAAGTTTCGAAATCAGCTGTTTGACATTTAGATTTTATATAGAGTGACCATTCCTTCGTCTATTTTGTGGAGGCTATATTTTCATTGTTTTATTAAAATTATAGAAATATTTGAAGTTCCATCTATTTATTGAGAAATAAATGCTAAAAACCACAAAAATGTTAAGTAGTAGTCTTACCTCAAATGGGACCAGGTGTAGGAATATTAAAATGTATTAATATCAATATTTTGACATGCTAAAGTCTGAATTTTAAATCTAAACTTTTCAAAAGTAGGTTTTTAATTTTTGTTATTAAATTGCGAAGTCATATTATTCAAGTGAAAAAAGCAAAAAAGAATGTATATATTACAATTAGGCCCGGTTTGTTCAATCTTGGTTACCTATCTTTAATCATCGAATGTGTTTTTTCAGCAAAATATTAACCAGAGAATCACTAGTTTGGTAAGTTAACCAGAAAAATCGATAACCAGCCGATAATTGAGCGGTTAATGAGATTTAACCAGTAGTTTCCTCTGTTAAGATTTTTTAAAGGGCCCTACACACGTTCAATGTTACTTGTCAATGTTACTTGAATGACTCATCTTTCAAGTAACATTGATCGTTTGTATGCTCTTCAATGTTCTTGTCAAGTAACATTGCTACATTGATGAAAACCAAAATCGATTTGGTTTTCGTCAATGTTAATTGACAATGATTTGGTCGTGTGTAGGGTACTTCAATGTTACTTGTCAATGTTGTCATTTGTGAAATAATAATTTCGGTGACAAGATGTGACGGGAATCCCTCATCACGGGGTGTAACCAGTCTCAACAATTGAACGAATTCATTTTCATCCATTCTAAGAAAATTTCTATAGTCTTCATCAAAATTAGATAATTTTCATGAACAACTTTTTTTTATATAGGTTTTCGATTTCTTTTTATTTATTATTAATACACTGGTCGCAGCACTGGCTGCAAGAAAATATAAATTAGTGTCCATACTCACTGACAACTATGAAACGACTGAACATAATTCAAGCAAAAACATTGTCAATATTCATTGATACGTGTGGAGGCGATTTATCATCAATGTTACTTGATGAAAAAAATCGTCAATGATACTTGTCAAGTAACATTGAACGTGTGTAGGGCCCTTAAGGATTACGTAGGTGACGTAGCTGCTAAACAACAAAATTTTTTGTACAATATTGTGCGAACGAAAAGTAAAATGAAAATAATAGAATGAACGAATGGTTTCAGTGACATTTTCAACAAACATATAAATATAATACACAACATGCCAAAATAATGGATGCAAAATATGAAGTACGATTATTTTTGACCGATGACAGCTCTCATAAATTGAGGTAAAACACACGCGATAGGAAAAATATTAAGAGAATTAGAAAATTTCGTTTGTCGTTGAATAAAATAAGATAGGCTTAAAAATTTGTATTTTTTTTTTTAGTTTTGTTTTTATTTCGTTTTTGTTCTCAAAAATTTTCTTCACAAAAACAAAGTTTCATTCTTCAGTTCTTAAACAAAAATTAAAAAATACATAAAATATCTACCTTAATAAATTACTTATCAAAAACCAAAGGACCCGAAATAAAAAAATAAAAATGTAACCATGGGTTGTGCCAATCTTGGATTGACAAATAAACTGGAAAAATGGAACGATTTGCTGCAAAGCTATGGTTTGGTGACCGAAGTGAAAAAACGGTCAACAGACACTCATTGGTTATCACTGATTTATAATCATGGGTTAACCTAAATCTGTGGTAACCTAACCAAGGCTTTAACCAGCTGTGAACAGACCGGCCCTTAAACTACAAGTTTTCGCTTTAATTTATTCAACTCAAATCTGGTCACACTAGCTTCAAAATATTCACGCTAATTCTGAGATTCGATCGAATAGAGTATTCCTCGAATTTAAAAGTTTCACGCGAATGAACTCCCCACATTCTAAGTTTCGAGGGAAAGGAATTCATTATCGAATGATTTCACTGGATGAATTTGATTTTCGAAATCAGCTGTTTGAAGTTTTAGCTTACAGATTTTAAATTGTTGTTGCTGCTGAAACCCTTTGCAATATCCGGATTTATCTCCATTAGCTTAATCAACATTTCAAATTGCCCGTGGTTCGTCCATTTGGATTGCGACCTGCGATTAATACAAATAAATAATGTTTTTTTTTTATAAGAAACAATTGTTGCTTCCAAGTTCATAATATGCGTTTTCTTTCAATTTATTAGAAAACAATTCAATTTACATTTTTAAATACAGCTTTCGTTCAGAAATTTCTGCTCGAATAGAATTTGACATTTAATACAATGCAATCGAAACTAAGAATGCGGGGAGAAATGAACAAAAAATGAATCTCTATCGAAATCGAAAGTAGGAATGTCAGTTGGAGGAAATCGAATAACTTTCTATTCAATTCGAATCTCAGAATAAAGGTGATTGTTACTGTTCCAACCTTGATTCTTGATTCTTTAAAGTCTGTGGCCATAAAAACATAAATGGCAATTGTTTTGTTTCAAAACGAAGAGGAAATTCCGTACAGGAGGAGAATAATGGATGCCTCAAATCCGTTTGAGTTCGAAAATTCCAAGTACGTATATATACCTATATGTATGTAGTGAGTTTGTTGTCCAATCGGTAATCCATATATTTTTTGAAGGTTTGTTCGGAATTTTCGATTGAACAAAAATGCATTTCGATATGTATTGGAACAATTGATAACTGAAGTTAATGGAGGAACATCAATGTCAATTCCTCCAATCATAATGCTAGCGACAACATTGAGATTTATGGCAGAGGGTGGCTATCAGTTTGGCGTGGGAAAGGATGCAAGCATTGGATTGTCGCAGTCATCTGTTTCCAAAAGCATCAAAGTGGTGGCATCTGCTTTAAAAGCCAAACTTTATCCCAAATGGATAAATTTCTTAATGACTGAAGACAACAAGGAAGAATGTAAAGCTCACTTTTACCAAAAGTTTGGATTTCCCGGAGTTATTGGTTGCGTTGATGGTACGCACGCTGCCATTAAACGTCCCTGAAACCAGACATTTGTTCTATAACAGAAAGGGATTTTACAGTATCAATGCAATAACTGTAACTTGGTTGTTTTGTATTTTGTTTATGTGAAATACATTTTCTTTATTCTTACAGATCTGTGACCACAAAATGAGGATACGCTATATAGATGCCTCTCATCCTGGAGCAACACACGACGCTTTGATATGGATTCCAGTGCTCGAAATTACTTATCAGAGCAATACGCCGTAGGCACACAAACAAATTCCTGGCTACTAGGTGATATTTTATACATATAACCTAATCACATGTCGTCGCTTTAAAAGCAAAGTGACATAAGTCGAAATTTGTCATTTTTGAGTTAAGTATACAAAAATGATCAGAATTTTTTTTTTTTTTTTTTCTGCCAAAACGGCTTAGTTCTATTTCTTCTACTTTCCACGTTTTAAAAAGTGTCGTTTCGATTTTCCACTAAAAACCCCACCATTTTTTGTTGCGCAATGACATTTTTTTAGTTGTGCGTCGCGATTGGTTGTGTTTTGTTTCTTTTTTTGTTGGCAAAACGGCATATTGCGAAAAATGTCAAGCGACAAAACGACACTTTTGCAACTCATTTGAAAATAAAAACTTAAAAAAACAATCAGATTTTTGGCAAAACGTCATATCTTTTTTTAAATATTGCCTTTTTGTACAAATTTATTTACTATCTGAAAGAGGCAGAAAAATACTTCAATTGTGTGTAAACGCACTTTGTATATTGTTTTTAGTTAACATCGCTCCTGAAAATCATACATTTTGGACTTATGTCACTTTGCTTTTAAAGCGACGATGTGTATA